>OY757317.1:15575206-17018954 GCA_963583905.1 Stenurella melanura
AATATATACGTGTACAAAATTTCAAGTCAATATCTCAAACCGTTCCGGAGAAAACGTGCGGACAAAAAAAGTTACAGACAGACCGACAGACCGACAGACAGACAGAAATTTTTTTTTCGCTCAAATTTAAAATCTCGACGTTTCATGACATTCTAAACCTATTTCACGAATTAAAATTTTTGAAAATTTTTTTGCGATTACTATACTTCCAATCCACTACGTGGATGTGGAAGTAAAACTATATGTAAAAATATTAATGAAATCTCTGCATTCTTTCGATAACCTGACTTATGGTTATGTTAACAAGTAAAAAATTTTATTTGCCATTCTCATTATAACACTATGATGAGTCCACAATAAGGACGAAAAATGTTTCAAAGGCTAAGCATTTCCAAGAAACTGAATCAGATTTTATGAAAATGTAATTCACTAGAATGAAAAAAATTTTAAAGGCAAGGTAGGTAAATTAATTAATTTCAGGCCTTTGTTCTCATTTTTAACTGAATTTACATATCGTAGGGGATCATGTAGATACTAGTTTAACCTGGCTAGCCGTAGGGACTATGTTGGATGCTAGTGTTATAATGAGAATGGCAAAAAAGAATTTTTACTTGTTAACATAACCAGAAGTCAGGTTATCGAAAGAATGCAAAGATTTCATTAATATTTTTACATATAGTTTTTCTTTTAGTTCTCATAGAGAGTTTTTCTTTCCGCTGTTTGCAAAATCCTATAAAGAATATGTTTCATGTGTACTGTTAAACAAACTAAAAATCCAGAACTTATTCTGACGTACTCGAGTCACCATTTAAAGAAAATGGCGATCCGATTCAGCTTCGCTTCCTTATCTTACTGAAGTGAAGTATTGTTACGCTGTTACGTTGTTACGTTACCACCCCCTAAGGCCTGGCGAGTGATACGCCCATGGCTAACTAATAGCTGAAATTAAGTACCAATGGTTAAGCAACCAGTAACACACGCCATCATCTCTTCTGGAAGTTTATAGAAAAAGATCGAGTTTTCTGGAATGTGCTGGGAGAAGATTCTCGATTGTGTTCTAGATACCTCTGGAGGCAATTTTGGAGTATACAAGGCGAGGTTCCCGGCGCAGGAGGAAGAAGTTTTATAAAAGTGAAGTTGAAAAGTGAAAAAGTGAGGTTAAATATCAAGTAAATAAAGTGTAAAGGTTATTTTGGTTAATTAAGAAGTATTGTATAATAAGTAAATTATTAAATAAAGCGTTGTTGGTTCGCCCCTTGTTAAAATTATTTAAAACAGGGTGTTTCCTAGGGGCGGAAACACGCGACAGTATTGTAATTGTGAAAAAAACATTCCGAGATTTTTTGGTATTTTCACGATTCACGTTATGAAACGTTTTTTAAATTCAGTCTGTCTGTCTGTTGGCACCAACTACAAAACTGTTTAACGAAGAACAATGTTTGGTAGGTATCTCACGTTACAGCCAACAAAATAATACACTTATAGCGAAAAATATACAGGGGTGGATGCCCTAGAATTAGTAAATAATGAAAAAAATATGTCATCCGTTATGCAGGGTGTGTCCCAGCTCTATTTAAACAAACATTATCTGAAAAACGGAAAGACATAAAAAGATGTTAAATGCAAAAGTTATTCTATTTAAAAAGAGCAATTTAATCATTTCATTTTCAAACGTACACTTCCCATCAAATAGAACTAGGACACTTTATTTCAGTTTTGTGAAATAGTCTTTGAAAATCCAATTTCGACAATCGTTGATTTGTCAGAAATTATTATTTTTCATTTCCACGATGCCACAACAATTAAGCATCATTAAAAAATTACGAATTGAAGAAGGTTGGTCAATAAGACTTCTTGCGGAAGAATATAATGTCAACAAGAATACTATTTTGAAAATTAAAAGAAAATGGGAAAATTAACGAACTGTTGAGAGAAAGGTAGGAACAGATACCAAGAAAAACCTCGTAAGAGCAGGACACTACTTTAGTAAATTATGTACGAAATCATCCTTTCGATAATGCAAGTAGGGCTACATTTGAAACAAATTTCCCCACCTCCGTAAGGACGGCTTTAGGAAGAGTGAAAAAGTCTGATCTTAAAAATTGTGCTGTCGCAAAAAAATATCAATTAACAGAAGAGAAAAAGCAAGGCCGTATAACATTTGCTCTCAATCATTTATTAAATGATGTGATTTTTGGAGAAATGTAATTTTTCCTGACGAAAAAATATTTCAATCCCACAATGACGGTGGTGTTCGAGTATATAGGCCACCACGCTCCAGGTTCAATGAAAATTATATTGCATCCAATGATCGATCTGGTAGGTTCTCAGTTAACGTTTGGGCGTGGGTGTTAATCGATGGTTTAGGGGTTTGCTGGAATATCAGTGGAAGGCTAAATTCTAGGAAATATTTATACATTTTGAATAATGTAATGTTGCCTTCAGTTAGACAACGTTTCTCTGATGACAATTTTATATTTCAGCATGACAATTGCTCAGTTCACACCGCCAATTGATTGAGACGTTATCTAGATGAAAACAATATTGAGGTTCTGCCTTGGGCTGCCAATAGTCCCGACATGAATCCGTTAGAGAACATTTGGAAAATAATGGTTACGAAAATGCAGAAACGAAATGTTATCCCTTAAATAAAAATCATTTATCGTCTCTCATTGACGAAACCTGGAGAAGTCTGGTGGAAAGTCATAACCATACCACAAATTTGATCAATTCAATGCCCAGAAGAATGCAAGAAATAATAAATAATAACGGAACCATGACTAGATATTGAATTCTACTATTTCTGTTTTTGTTTGTTTTTTATTTTCTACTTTAGATATTTTTAATAAATTACTGTTTAATTTTGTTGAACACTTCTCCTGTATTATTGCCCCTTTAACAAATTTGTTGAAGAAGAAACAAAAATTTGTATGGACATCTTCTTGTGAAGACTTTTTTCGACAAATGAAAGAGTGTACAGTTTCAGCACCTATATGAACTACTCCAGATTTCACAAAGCCTGTTAGCGTTAAAACTGATGCGAGTGGTTATGGACCAGGAGCCATTTTGACCCAGTTGATTGATGGTCAAGAGCGAGTAATTTGTCACTTAAGTCGATCATTGACGAGGCAAGAGAGAGCCTATAGTACAACTGAAAGGGAATTATTAGCTGTGCTTTATGCGTTGGAAAAGCTGAGGCCATATCTAGAAGGAGCTACGTTCACCGTGGAAACTGATCACCATAGTTTGGTATGGTTGGATAATATTAAAAATCCCATGGTAGATTATGTAGATGAGCGGTAAAATTACAACAATACGATTTCAAAATGATACATCGGAAGGGTAAGGATCACGTGGTGCCTGACGTGCTTTCAAGAGCAGTCCCAATTATAGACTATATCACAGAAGAAAAATATTTAGCACTGAACACCTTTGGTTATGAATTTGTGGACATCACGGATCGTTGGTATTTAAAAATGGTAGCCAATGTTCTCAAGAACCCGTTGTCTTATCCGAAATGGAAAGTGCAATTTAAATATGTACAATGTAAAGTTCCTGAACTTTCAGAGGAATCTGACTATTGGAAATTGGTATTTCCAAAGTAATATCGTCGGGACATTCTCAAGGAGGTACATGATAGTCCTACTGCGACTCATTTAGGAATGTTCAAGACATTCGAGAAATTATGTTTTTATTGGCCGAAAATGAAATTTGATGTTACCACCAGTCGAATTATTTGGAAAATAAAACAGAGTTGGCACCGCCGCACAGAGGGATAAAATCGGAAAAAGCTGTCCATTTGCCGAAAATCACAAGTTCTAAGTTGCCGCTGTAATCTGTCCCTACCATTTCTAGGAACCCCAAAGTACAAGGAAAACCGGTTTTCAAGCGTTAGATGCCGCGCAGCATTCTATAGGGCCATTGGGAAGTTGATCGTCGAAGGGAACACGTCGCTAACGTGAATAAACGTGGTTCTGAATAGGAAAGTTATACTGTGTGCATTTCGAAATAACACAGCATATTGATAAGTCGTGCTATGGAATCTTCTCAGCAAGGTATGTAGAATTTAAGAAAAAATTGGCATTTCCTAATTACTAATCATTAAATAGTTATAAACAATTAAGTAAACATATGTTTTTGAAATTAAAATACGATAATTTTTGTAAGCTTTCAGTAAAAAGTTTACCACTCGACTTCACTCGATCGATGGCTATCACTGGAAATTGTTTGATAACCCCTAAACTTTGAATTCGTGAGGTAAATATCTGCTACAACCTGCAACCTCGTTGTTTACATCAATTTTTAACGTTTATAAACATGCATATATGAACGATAATGTACGTAACTAAAAAATTTGATTTTGTCTTAATAAATGTTGATGAAAATGGTGACATGGGGTTTTTTGGGGTCGCTGAATTCGAATCTGGCAATATTCTTTCGAGAAACAAAATAGCGGGCCGGCCAAAAATGTCAAAAATGTCAAAAGTCAATAAATGTTTCCCAAAATCGTTACTCGGAGGTTTTTGGGGTCGCTGAATTCGAATTGACAATATTTTTTCAAAACAAAATGGCGGACCCAATATGGCGGCAAAAATGTCAAAAGTCAATAAATGTTTGCCAAAATCGTTATTATCAGATTCGTAATCAGCGACCTCCAAAACCCCCGAGTAATGATTGTGGTAAATATTTATCGACTTTTGACATTTTTGGCCACTATATTGGATCCGCCATTTTTTTTTTCAGAAAAAATATTGTCAGATTTGTAATCAGCGACCCCGAAAACCCCAGAGTAACGATTGTGGTAAATATTTATCGACTTTTGACATTTTTGGCCACCATATTGGAGCCGCCATTTTGTTTTCAGACAAAATATTGTCAGATTCGTAATCGGCGATCCCGAAAACCCCGAATAACGATTGAGGTAAATATTTCTTGAACCTATAGCTTGTAGCGAAGATTTTTGACTAGCGTGAGAAATAGGATATGATTCAGTTTTACTATTCAGTTTCCTGATTTGAGCCTATGTTTCTCGCTTTCGCTTTCGAGATTCTTTGTGACAAAGATTCATATCTACGCCAGCCATACTGCAGCTCAGAGTATGTTCTCGCTGCATGCTGAGAAATATTTTAATTTCTTCATTTTTCACTATTTTTAACGCATCTTCTGTAGCTAAGTATGTCAAAAAGTTCCAGATGATCCAATTTGAAAAGGTCCTCATTCATACGACATGATTCTAGATTAGTTTTCCCATTTTCTTTTTTTTCAAAAGAGCGTATCTTTCTAAAAGTTTGTTTAGTTTTCGTTCCGCTGCATCAACTCTTTGCGTTGGAATTCTCGCCTTTTCCTAAATTTGCAAAACAGATTTCACGGTATTTTTAATACTCTGTTTAACTGATTGGTTTTCTTCTAAATGATGAAAGTGAAATCTTTTCAGTACATCGCCATTTGAAGGAAGTCTCGCGTGTGAAATAGAATCTGTTGGTTTTCCGATTAATCACACTCCTGCGGATGCCCTTGTAGACACGGAACTACTAGTAGATGCCATATTTCACTGGAGATACAAAAAATTTGTCAAAGTAGGCGTAAATTGTCGCTCGCAAATGCCTAGGCGCTTTGTCTACTAGTTACTCGCAATCTAAAACAAAACATGCATGCGAGCGAGGATGACGAAAAGACGAGCTGCGGGGAATCACTGGCAATCCGAAACACACTAGCTACATAGCAACAGGACAAACCGCGCTAGTTAATATTGTGAAAATTAAATACTAATCAACGTCATACTTGGTGACTTCGAAAAATAATTTTACTTGCAAATCATAGCGACCTCTAAACGAGGTCGGAAAGGGCTCATTTTTGGTACATATACTTTTTTTTGCATAAACGAACAAGCTAAGCCCTGTGGAGCAAGGAAAAAAGCAAACAAAATTTTCATATATACTTGGACCACCCTGATACTCATGCTGATGCTAGACCTACGGAACAGAATGTGGTTTATGCGAGATGGAGCTCCCCCTCATTTCTTCATCGAAGTCATGAATTATCTTGATGAGACTTTCCCACGCAGATGGATCGGTCGAGGAAGTGAGTTTGCTTGGCCTGATTATAATCCTTTGGATTATTATGTGTGGGGACATATGGAGTCCTTAGTCTATGAAAATACTATCAATTCAGGAGAAGGACTGTGGGAGAAAATACAAAATGCTGCCAATTTTATTAGAGGACGGGAAAATGTATTTTTCAATGTAAGAAAATCTTTTATGAAAAGAATTAGAAAAGGTATAGAAGCAGGTGGAGACCATATCGAAAATTTACTCTAAGTTACAGCAATGGAGTTTTTGCATAGGCGGAAAGTTTATACAATAAATACTAATGTCATTAAGTCAACTTTGAAACCATGAAAATACTCAATTAATTCATAAGATAGTGAGAAAGAGTTTACGCTGTTATCATGATTTTGTTTTCCCTTACATTTTATACCTTTTTCAATAAATACACTTTGTATTATTCAATTTGAATGTCTCTCAAGAAATCATTCAGATTCAATTTCCTCGAAAACGGTTGGAGTTATCAAGTTCTACCAAGTGTACCATTTATACGTGGAAATGGCGATCACATCAGATTTTCTGGTCAGAAGTATAGTGTTTACGAAGTCAATTGGAACTGGTCAGTGTCAAAGCAGAGGACCGTGCGCACTTAACTTGATATTTTGTCCTATGTATCTAGCAATGGTATCGAGAATCGAATAGTAGTTGAAACTGTGCAGGCGAGTACGAGACTGGCAATGTAATCATCCTGAATGAACCATCTACGATTGCACCGGTTTAAAGATAACAAAACGGACAGGTCCACTAGCATAAAAAACCCGTAAATCGCTTCTCAACAGTCAACGTGGACTTGTGAGATGTACCTAGTTCTTTATAATATTTTTCCAGTGCAGTGCAGAAATACCTATTATAATATCAAGTGAGGTTCAGTTTATACTTATTGTTCATATTTATAAATATTTATTACTATATAAAAGGTAAGAAATTTTATTATTTACTAATTTACCATGGCTTTCTGGAGGCCATTTGAAACAGAGGATAATATAATGTCGCCCGTAAATCCCGAAATAGTTGAACCGGTTATTGTCGAAGAAGCCGAAATAAATTTAGAGTTTAAAAATCAAGATTTACACATACAAAGTCAACGCATTATTTTAAATATACATGAACGTTTAAAAAGCGAAAATCGTGAACAATGTGAGAAAGAAATAATAGAACGTATTAACGAATTAACTAAAATATCAAAATCAACAATTTATCGCCTAATTAAAAAGGGAGATGTTATAGATCACGGTACAAATAGGAAACGGAAAAATACGAAATTAAAAAATATTGATGATGCTACCAAAAATGTAATACATCGTATAATTTATATGTATGAAGAAAATATAGTTCTTACGTAAAAAATCATTCGAGAAAAATTAAGCGATTATCCTAATTAATCTAATTTTAAACATAAAAAACTTGACAGTCGTACGGTAATTATGGAATCACGACGTATAGTAGCACTTCGGGTAGATTATTTGGAAAAAATCAGAGAATATCATAAACTAAGCAGGCATATAGTGTATCTAGACGAGACGTGGTATGACACTCATGATGTAGTTCAGTATGGTTGGGTAGACGGTTCAACTAATTGTGTTTTAAATAGTCCGTGTTCTAGAGGAAAACGCGCTATCATACTTCATGCGGGAAGTGAAAACGGGTTTGTACATAATGCGTTGCTCTTGTCGGCAGTCATCTGCAGTCTATCACGAAGATATGACAGCCGCTCTATTCGAAAAATGGTTTTCAGAACAGCTTTTACCAAATATTCCGTCTAATTCGATAATTGTATTAGATAATGCATCTTATCACTCGCGAATATTAAATAAAATACCAAATACCAGTACAAGAAAGGAAGACATTTTAAAATTCATGAGAGAAAAAAATATGGAAATTCCTGTAAAAGTTCCAATAAAGCGAGAATTACTGAAAAGAATAAAAGAACAGAATTTCAAAAAGGAATATGTTATTGATAACTTATCCAATACAAACGATCATACACTTTGCGGTTATCTCCGTACTATGGCATATTTTATCCTATCGCGATGGTTTGGGCAACTTTAAAAGATCGTTTGCGAAAATGCAACGACTCTCCAACGTTAAGTGCGGTAGTAGTTGATCATGTAAGAGAAGTAATAAATGACCTCGACAATACTGATTTATGGAAAAATTGCGTTAAGCATGTAATTAAGAAATAAAATCAATATTCAACACTACTCCCCATTGCGCCGATTATAATTCAACCGGATAATGATTCCTCTTCAGAAAGTGAAGATTCGGATGCGTCAACTTTTAGCATTTAACGTTTTTAATATATATTTTCAGAACAAAATATTTAGTTATTATATTAGGTATGAAGTTTACTTTTTTATTGTTACATTTCTTGGAATATATTTCATTTAGTTGACAAGAAATGTTAATTTAAGTTACTTTGTTCTAGAGACATATTTTAATTTTGTTTTTATTTATGTTTTATCTATACAAATATTTATTTCTGTTCCACTAATTCTTTGCTTTGGTTAAGAAACTTACATTTTTATTTTTATTTTAGAAGAAACTTAAATTTTATTTGTTACTATGTAACACCCTTACCCCTCGCTAATCTAATATGTCCCATTCCCTCATCCTGGCAAGAATATGTTCATACTTTCTCGTTGGTCCTTGCTGAGCCATAACGCATTTCAATATAGTATGGGATAACTTTAAAACTAAACCCAATAAATTTAAATATTTAGACTTTATATCTAAAACTGATATACTACTTCAAAAATATGTTATTGGCTAAGTGAACAAAAATAGCCTATCTAATAAACAAAGAATAATAAAAATTAACACAATTTTCAAAAAATTATAACACTTTCTTATGACAAGCATTTCTATTTACCTCCGCCCATGTACGACAAAGAGATACCGACTGCTTTTGCAGGCTTCTAGTTTTTATACGGTTTCAATTCTGCTCGTATAAAGTATACCACAACGTTTCATCCAAAAAAATAATTAAAAAAAAATCATCATTAGATACAGGTCCTGCGGTGCCCTCTATGATCTAACGTGATGTAATACATAAATTATTGTTTCTTGTAATAAAAAAAGTTCCTGAAGATTAGTCAAGATTAGTCAAGAGGTTGTTAAGTTATTGCAAAAAAACGAAAAAATTATTTGAAGTTTGACACCATGTATATTTTTCCACAACGACATTTTACGAAGCATATTCGGCTATATCCTCATATTTTGGCCCAAAGAATATACCCCCTGCACTCTGGCCTATTATTATGGTCCACCCTGTATATGTTTTTTTAACTAAATCTACATCATGCTCACTTTCTGGTAATCATATATTCACGGATATTATGTCATTATGAAATGCATATTAGTAAAGCATTTAAATAGATATAATCATAGAAAATACCATTTTACAAATTTTTATTCAATTATAAAACTTAAATATTAAAAAAAACACATTTAAAAAAAATAGAATTATCGATAATTCTTTTTTATTGATTAATTGATTTTATTAAATTGGATTCTTCTTCTAGCTAATATTAATATACTGTCCGGCCCTGCCCCAATCAAACCACTGATATTTATTTTCTTCTTCTTAGTTCATTTTAACAAAATCTAGTTTATAAAATGTTCTTTTAGTTAAGTTTTACTAAGTTTTACTTAATAAGATATAAATTGTTGAAGCTGTATTTAAATTTTTAAGATTCACCAGGAGCGCCAGCGCCTCAATTAAAAGAGAATTAAACGAATTAACTCTGAAAGCACAATATGGCAATCAAATTCCGCAGAACAAAATGAACTCATTACTTTGAAGGTAATTTTCGTTACAATGCATTCATTACAAAGACACTTTTCTATCTCTTCCTTTGTCTTCTGATTTGATCTTTTATTCATACCTTATTCTTTGATGCACACTTACGAGACTCAAAGCTTTCGAGTCCCCAACGAATGCGTTATGTTTTTATAACTGCTTAATAAAGATCTTTCTCACAATGAAAATAAAACGTAAACAACTAAAATATTCAGAAGCTGATTTAATTTTATATCCTTTTGTGTGGCTTTACACAATTATTCAATTTCAACGCCAGCCGCGCAGAATATTTAAGGACTTAAAATAATAGTGTAGTTATCAATATCGAGACATTTTCAGTTTAGATAAAATTGATTTTCGCGATAAACTTTGTCGTGGATATTCTGTCTACGTCCCTAAAACCATTTATAATAAGTAGTAGTAGTAGTAGTACACATATTACTATGTTGATGATCTTAGAGAGTCAAGATTTTTATTGTGTCAATGGAATATCGTGAAGATGGTTCAAAATTTGTATCCAATTATTAAACAAAAAAAAATCAGAATGTTTTTAACAGTAATTTTATTTCAAATAGTTTATGTGCCATCCTGAAAATCTGAGGTGGGAATCAAAGAGCTTGTGCATTTTTGATAGCTTCAGGTGCTTTGTTGATAGAACAGAATATTTTATTTATTAAAGTATGTAGTCTCAAATTTTTGTACTCCTTTTTATTTTACTGTTTAGCATGTAATAAGTTTCTTCCGTAACTTGTCAATTATTTAATTAGTTGCCAAATATTTACCATTCAGCACCCGTACTAGGAATAAATTCGAATAAATTCAATTTGTTGCCGAAAACTCATGTTTAACGACCGTGCTACAATAACTGAAATAAAATCCAAGTTAGAAGCAACTGAGCATGCGCGAGCAAAGTATTAGAGAGAGATGGAATTACAGCAATTGAAAACCGGCACTTTTCGTCTTGACGTGGCTGAGGTGAGACTATTCTAAATTTTTTCTTAAAAGATTTGAAGTTATTAGAGCCATCCTACAATACTTTGTTGAAATTTTTGCTTTTTAATTATAATTCATTAAATAATAACCTAGCTATTTTGAATTAATATTAAATTTTAAGCTGGCATTTAGTTAAATTATTAACATATTTGAGGTTAACCTTGTGGTTAATAAGAAACCACTTGTTAGTGGATTGTCCCAGCAGTAGTTTATTTATTTGTCATTTTGGGACAGTTCCTGCTGGATATTTGATGTTTATGTATTATATCAATAATTTTTTTTTGCCAGTAGTATATATTATATACTTACATATATACATTTATTTTTTTTTGGTATTTAGGGTCGCTCTAAAACTTTTCATTAGATAATCTCATTTCACGACTAATATACTAAGTACTGAATTTCTTAAAATACGAGACGTAAAGTCGATTTCTTTAAATTAATTTTTGTAATAGTACGGGGATCATCTCCAAAATTTTAAATTTTCTTGTTTAATTTTTCTAGATTACATATCTTAATATCGATTTCTTTTATGCTGCTTTAAACATTTCATCATAATTTAGAATAATTTTGTTGATTCACAGCCTCAGGGCCAAGATTTTGTGATAATCTAGTAGTAGAGTTTTTTTATTGGTGTTTAGTTTTTTTGTTTTTTTTTCCGATTCATTGCTTAAATTTTACAAATTCTGATACCTACTTTTTTGTATTTTCTATAAAATTTGTGACCTTGGCTTAACCAATGTTATTCAATATTTTATTCTGATAGATCATTCTTTGCAATAAATTTTAAAGTAATTAATAATTTATTTAGAGTCATGTTAAATTTAAATCGTTAGTTTTTTCTTTGTGTAATTTAACTAAATTTGTATCAACTGGTTCCTGATTTACCACTGTTTTCATGTAATAACTGGATCGACCAACCTTGGATCAAGTACACGGTGGATTTGCTATTGGCTGGATCAAAATTGTAACTGGCTGAACATCTTCTCAACGCAGCGTCTCCCTGGAACATCATCGTTGAACAGGACACGATCAATAAGTCCTCTCTCCCAGGTACCTGTGACGATCTCCAGGGTTCGACCTCGTTGAACTCCACCCCCACCGCCAAAGTTACGTAAGCCACATTCACCGTGTCTCTTCTCTTTTTCTCTTTTTTGGTCAGAAGATAACTATTGTGATTGTAAAACCAGTTGATTTTTTCAATTTAATTATTTTTTTGTTTTATTACTTTAAATATTCAAATAAAGCAATTTTTGTTGTATTTACATTTTCAATCATTTTAACTCTAAACATTATATATTTTTATGGTAGTAAATTTTCTAAATTTCTTTATTAATACACATGTAAAGTTTTTGTAAATTTTAATCGTTATTTGTGTTAATATATTGTTATTTTGTTTAAATTTTGCTTTTGATTGTTTCATCCTTAAACCGTTGCAGGAATATCAGTTGCATGAATACGCTGGCGCCCTTTTTTTTTGTTTATTTTGTTTAATAACACTCAAATTATTTATTGAAAAAAAAATAGATACATAAATAACTCTTCTCGCCACAGAGTGACCCTCGACCATCCCTGAATTAACCGGTTGCTACGCTTTCATAGCTTCTTCAGCACCCCGCTGAGAAGTTGTGGTTACAAGCAATATACATTTACTCTCTGTGTTGTTACTTAAAGTAAATGCGTACAGTGAAACATTGTCTTAGTGAACGAAATCAATCCAAGAAAGGAAAGAGAATAAAACAGTAATCGCAAGACCACACGCTACAGAAAAATAAGGTATAAATTAATTTGTTTATATTATTTGATTTTATTCTATTCTGACTAGTTTAATAACTTTACCAACTTAATTTTTATCAACTCAATTTATTAATTTAAAACACAATATTTAAAACAATTTCTTATTAATCTCAAAAATAAGACCGTGCTAAACAGAAAGCAGGTAATAAAATAGAAAAATACAAGGAATTGGAAAACAAAAATAGAAACTAATTAATACAAAAACAAACCAATATACAGGGTGTAAAAAATATTCTCGGGCCGCTCCTTCATTTGCAACTCTTCTGTGTATTAGATTATATCTTTATCAAAATTGGAAAAAAATAAATGTAAAATTGAGAAGAAAGAAAACAGATGCCTAAGAAATCACTACTTCCACATCCAGACTCTCCATCCAAGTCATTTTATAGGAAAACATCTCGACAGATTTTAAATTCAGCGATTTTCCCAGGGTCAATTTACTTAAGGTAATTTTTTCCTTAATCTTGTTCGATGATTGGTTTCTGAAATATGGCAGGCCTCCATTCTTAGTTGCCCACCCTGTACATCATTTCTCTGAGTGTAGTATCAGACCCCCCATATCAAAGATACCGCGGCAAGCTTTCGTCTCTGTATAATTTCTATCTTCTGTGATCATGCTGCGAATAAGAAATATTTGAATTTCAATAATTTTTTTTAAGCTTTAAATGTACTGAAAATAAAATCTCTTTACTCCAATTATTTTTTTGTTTTGTTGATGCAAAGCAGTCTATTAAATATCAGACAAGTAAAAAATTCCTACTCTTCGATACAGAAGAGGTTCGGAAAAATTTTCGTGTTGAGGGTGACTTGTCTCCTGATGTAGGTGATTGTCATTATTTATTTATTTATTTATTTATTTATTGCATACACTGTTCAACAGGTAAGATACCCAATTACAGAACAGGAATAAAGGCATACAAAGCATTAATTACATAATATACAACAACATAGAAAGAAAGTAAAATGAACAAAAAAATTACTTAAATGTACGAACTATGAATAGCTAATGATACGAACAAAGAGAAAAAAATGACATGGGAAATGTTTAAATATAAAAACTATATATACATATTATTCTGTCAATCATATATAAGTATATGTGAGAATATTTAATAAATTTGCTCTGTTCTCTTATCTCGGGGCCAAAAAGTAGGTTCAAGTAATAAATTTTAATAAACGAAAATTTTCAATCAAATAAATATTTAATGATATTAACTTCAAAAATATATTATAAAATTTCAAGTTCCCTAATTCCCTGAATTAGCTAACTTAAAAACTATAACCAAAACAATTTAAAAATGTCAGTACAAAATTCTAATAAAAGTCATATCTCAAATTAATTGTACCTTTCACATTTATTAATTATTCCTCTATCTTATTTTCTTTTCCACACTCAAGCATTTCCTTTTCTATTTCTAGTCGCTTCTTCCAACTTGTAGGTTGCTTATTTTCTCTTGAATAAAAATAATTTGTTGCATATATAGATCAGATCATTCTTCAGAATTGTCCTCATTAACAAACTCTTCCCTAATTCTTTTTTTAATATATTAAACTCTATTTTTATTTCATTGATCCTTTGATACTGATTATAACTCTGGGCATAGTTACATCATCCGGAAATCACCTTCTACTCTCTTTTGTATCTCTTCACCTTTATTATTTTTTTATTAATTCAATGTTGATATTAATATATTGATTTCTTTTTAATCCACCAAAATTAATACTTTTTTCTTTTGCAATCTTTCATTCCTCGTATCTATTGATTATTTTTTTCTCTCTATTTTTTTCTTTTTCACCGCCAACTCTTTTTCTAAATTTCTTTTTAATTTCTGCCGATTTTCACCCACTTCACTCACTTAGACCTTCTTAAACCTAATACATATTTCTTAATCTAACAAATTTTGTTGTTCTAATAAATACATGTCATTTCCCCTCTAGATAATCTACATAAAACTATAATTTATTATTTTTATGTAGATTCTCTACCCAACAGCATGTATTTATCATTTTCATTTTCAATTAATTTCATTTATTTATTTTTTTTAATATGAATGTATAAGATAAGTGTGAAATGTTTGCTTATTTATTTTCCTATTCTCATCATATATTTCATTACTAAATTTGACATATTATGTATATAATTTGATACATGAATGATTTTGTTAGATATAATATTCAAGTTGTTCCATCTGTTCAGTCCATAAGACATGTTGCTCATGCACATAGATCCTCAATATTTAAACCTTGTACTAAACTGAAAATATCACCAATACCAATTATTTCTATTGGCCTTCCAACAACAATGATTTCTATAACATTTTAATTGTCATGATTTTTATATTTCCCTAAGCAACATAAATGACAAACATTAATACATTCTTTGACAATTGTAATGTCATTTTGAGCATAAAAACTTTCACTACATATCTTCAACGTTTTTCTTATCCTGCTGTATTCAAATCTAATAAGTAAGTCAATAATTATCTGTGTAGACAAAATTTTACCAATAACATAAACTTCTTGTTTGCCAAATACTGTAATTATAAAACCCTGCTTAATACTATCCTCCTCCAATTCAACAATAATAATAATTTTCAAAATTGATTAAGAGGTATATTCAGATATAACTCTTCCCCTGTCATATGTATCTCTATTATACATTTCATTTTCTTTTTTACTATATCGTCTATTATCTCCAGATTTATCTGGTTTATATTTATTATGCACGTGTAACTTTTTATGATTATTTCTTACATAATCTACTCGTATAACATCCCTAATGTTATCTGAAACATATCGCCCAAAATATCTGTCAGTTCTGTTCTCAAATATTCTCTGCTTTGAATACCATACATAACTGAATCTTTTATGAATATGTTTCTTATTAGTGAAGCTTACACTTTCTTTATTTATGTTTCTGTCTATGTCGATATTAATTTTATATTTATGATCAATCACATCCTTCCTCCCCTCTAATTGCTTATTTTCAACTATCTTAATTTCAATTTGTTCTGTAGTTCTGATGCTTCTACTTTCTACCTGATCTTCCATAATAATAACTGTATTTTCTACCTCTATATTAGTTTTGGACATGATTTGATTATTATCGAACTTATTTACCAAATCATCCATTTTTTTATTTAAATTAGTGTTAATTGACTCTATTTGCTCTCTTAAATTTTTATTTTCTATATTTATTTCATCAATTTTGTTGCTTAAAGAAGTACTCGTGTCTTCAATTTTTTTGGTTAATAAATCTGTCATTACCTGTATCTGTTGCATGAGCAATAGAGGATCAAAGGCTTGAACAGGTGCAACAACATCTCCCTGTTCTGGTAAATCATGAGATTGGTCCATGTTTATTTTACCAGAACGCAATTCCATCCACACACACACAAAAAAAAAACTGTCTTTATGACACTAAATTTTAGACTGCCCCACGTTGTCAGACGTCAATTATTCTGTCAATCATATATAAGTATATGTGAGAATATTTAATAAATTTGCTCTGTTCTCTTATCTCGGGGCCAAAAAGTAGGTTCAAGTAATAAATTTTAATAAACGAAAATTTTCAATCAAATAAATATTTAATGATATTAACTTCAAAAATATATTATAAAATTTCAAGTTCCCTAATTCCCTGAATTAGCTAACTTAAAAACTATAACCAAAACAATTTAAAAATGTCAGTACAAAATTCTAATAAAAGTCATATCTCAAATTAATTGTACCTTTCACATTTATTAATTATTCCTCTATCTTATTTTCTTTTCCACACTCAAGCATTTCCTTTTCTATTTCTAGTCGCTTCTTCCAACTTGTAGGTTGCTTATTTTCTCTTGAATAAAAATAATTTGTTGCATATATAGATCAGATCATTCTTCAGAATTGTCCTCATTAACAAACTCTTCCCTAATTCTTTTTTTAATATATTAAACTCTATTTTTATTTCATTGATCCTTTGATACTGATTATAACTCTGGGCATAGTTACATCATCCGGAAATCACCTTCTACTCTCTTTTGTATCTCTTCACCTTTATTATTTTTTTATTAATTCAATGTTGATATTAATATATTGATTTCTTTTTAATCCACCAAAATTAATACTTTTTTCTTTTGCAATCTTTCATTCCTCGTATCTATTGATTATTTTTTTCTCTCTATTTTTTTCTTTTTCACCGCCAACTCTTTTTCTAAATTTCTTTTTAATTTCTGCCGATTTTCACCCACTTCACTCACTTAGACCTTCTTAAACCTAATACATATTTCTTAATCTAACAAATTTTGTTGTTCTAATAAATACATGTCAATATATATACACATATGTGATTCAAAGTAAACTAGGAAAAACAAAGACACTCACTCGTTATTTAATTTAGAACATTTTGTTTTATGTCACTAAGGCTGCAATTAAAAATATCGAAGTCGTTACATAATTTGTTAGAAGTACTGCAAATCGTATATAAAGGTGAATTATTTAGTACGTTGGTACGCATCGTAGGTAAATAGAAAACTTGGTGATTACGAGAGGTTAATCTGGGAACGTGAAAGTTAAGCTTACTAATTATTTCGGGTGAGTCAAAATCATTGTGTAATAATTTAAACAAAAATACTTGAGAAAAGTTCGTACGCCTATCCTCAAGAGTAGTCACAGAATATCTTTCAAGCAAGTTACTTTGCGGAAAACCAATCACTGGATAGGTACCGTCGGATTTGAACCACAGTAATTTAAGAAATCTACGTTGAACTGCCTCCAAGTTATTCTTGTGAACATCATAACTGGAACTCCAAATTAGCGATGCGTACTCAAGTTTCGATCTGACGAAGGATTGATAAAGTATTTTCAGAGTATCAGTATTAGTGAACTCTCGACTAGTACGAACGATGAATCCAAGGGCTTTGGAGGCTTCGGTCACAATGGTATCGATATGATCAGTGAAGGATAATTTACGGTCAAAAGTTACGCCGAGGTCGCGAAATGTTATAGGTCTTTGATGTGTGACATTATGTAACCTGTAATTAAAAATAAAAGGTGATGTTTTTAAAGAAAAGGACATTACGTTACATTTACTAGGATTCATGAATAACTTATTTACTATACACCAGGTGCTTATTTTTCAAGAGAAGTCTGAAGTTGAAAACAGTCATCGATTTCATCAATTACTGTGAAAATTTTTAGATCGTCGGCATATAAAAGGTGGGGCAATTAATGTCGTTAATAAATATGTTAAAAAACAAGGGCCCCAAAATAGATCCCTGAACTCAGATGTGACAGACAGATGTGACAGCAAATTCGATCGATTTGAACCCATTAATGCAATGTACTGACTCCTATTCATTAAATAAGATTTAAACAAAAGGAGCAAAGAATATGAGAAGCCGATTTTTTCTAATTTATTAAGTAACAACTGGTGATCAAGTCTATCAAACGCTTTGGAGAAATCGGTATATATGACATATACCTGCACACGTTCATCTAAGGATTCAGAAATATATTGAGTTACACAGAATAAATTTGTTGTTGTTGAACGCCCTTTCATAAATCCATGTTGATTAATAGAGATTTTGGTGTTAATCGAATGATATATTCTATCATGAAGTAATATTTCTAAGACTTTACAGAAGTTACAAATTACAGAGATTGGTCTAAAGTTCGCAATATCTAGTTTGTTTCCCTTTTTGAAGATGGGATATACTTTGGAATATTTCCATAGGTCAGGATATAGGTAGTCTTTAAGATTAAGCTGGAATGGAATCAGGACCGGTCGTCATTTTGGGTTTAATTCGTTTTAGAGCCCGAATAACCTCATCTTCACTGAAAGAGTTTATGCGAACTATAGGGTTATTGATAGGTATATCGGTCTCAATGTGATGCTCCTCGATATCTAATGAGGACTCATTATAAGATTGACCGAAATAATTGGCAAATGCATTTAGTATATCAGAGGGATTGTTTAGCGAAGATCCTTCAAAGAACATCTCTGGTTACATATATACACTGGCCGACCCTTTCTACTTTTGATGAAAGCCCAAAATTTATTGGGATCATTTTTTATATTGTCTTCAGAGTTCTGCACGAAATTTTTGTAGGCTAAATTTGTATCATATTTTATTTCCCTTGTGATGTTTTTGAGATTATTGTGTATAAGTGGATCACTGGTTCTTGCACTGTCTCCTAAGACGTTCTTTAAGGCAAATTTTTTTTATGATACTGCCATTAAACCACGGAGGATATCTGCCGCTACGAGAAGTCGATTTCTTAAGTACACAAGATTCAAATACAGAGTCAAGTTTGTTGTAAAAATGAGTGCTTGCATCATTGACGTCATTAAAAAAAGAGAGGGAGGACCAGTCTATGTTGAGAAGGTTTTCATACAATTTGGAGAAATCACATTTGCGGAAATTATAACTAACGTCATGATTGGTTGGAAAATTATTATTAAGGTTCTTAACCGTATTTATTTCAGTTGATATGATCAGAGCAGGGTGATGAAAATCTTCATTAGTTAACGGATCAGGAGATTGAGATACATCACAGCTTTTGTTGTGTAATACTAGATCAAGAATATTGTCATTGCTATTAAATATTGAGTTGTATTGAGATAAATTATTAGTGTCTAGAGAATCATTCAAGGCTCTAATTTGGGCGTTAGATTTTGAGTCTTTTAGGTAAGATGCATATTTGGGGATATTAAAATCGCCCAAAATGACTATATCATTATCGCTATTTTGTAAATACTTCAGGGAAATAGGCCGATGTTAAATAAAAAATACTAAAACTAAAAAATAATCTCATTTATTGAAAAGTTATATTTAATAGAACTTAAATATTTCGTTAAGTTGAGTGTAAACTTGAATTTTATTTTTAAATATTAATTCTAAATACATTGACTGCTGCTAGCCAGATAAAATAAAAAAAGTAATATCGCCGATACGAAATTACTTTACGATATATCTGAAACTAGTCAATTAAAAATAATTGGTTTGGCTTTCTGGCCTTTACTTTTAATGGAAAATGGTATCCCGGAGAAAACCGCAAATGTATAAAATAAAAGGAAAAAGATAATTAACTTTAATTTGGAATGAGGAGCAAAAAAGAATAATTTATTACATCATTCAAAGCAGCAGCAATTCTAACTGAAACTCGAAGTGAAAAAGTTTGGGTTGTAAACTGATATTAAAAAGACCGCCAGTTGTTACGACGATATTGCTATTTAATGAGCTTTTTGAGAAATAAACCATAATTTAACTTTCCACAAAAACCATGCGGACATATAACATCATTCATTTTCGACGGCCTTTGTTGATTTTCAGTATAATTTAACGTTTATTATTAAGTAATATCGACCACTTTATTAGATGTTACAGGGTAAAAATATTTCCTGAAACATGAATATTCATTATACAGTGTGAACCTGTAGAAAGGCATAAAACTCATATCTTTGGAAAGTGTCATTTGTCAAAAAAATCCTCGAACAGGTCGATTTTAGTTTTGTAAATGCTACATTTTGACACTATGCCAACATTTATGACGTCATTGGTTTTTGAGTTATGACGTCATCATAATTTTACTTCCCTCGCATACCGAAGGGAAGTATTGTATTCGAGAAAAAATCACCCTCCGAGATTTTTTCGGATTCTGACGTTTCAGAACACGTAGATTCCGAAAATATAGGTTTTTCAATTCCGTCAGTCTGTCTGTCTGTCTGTCTGTCTGTCTGTCTGTCTGTCTGTTGGTGTATTTACTAAAAAACTACTTGACGGAGAGCACTCAAATTTGGTAGGTAGTTAACCCTACTGTCAGCGAAGAACTGGTAGAATTTTCACTGAAAAATATACAGGGTGGACCGTCTAAACGGAATAAATAGTGAAAAATATTTTTTTTTGCTCAAATTTAAAATTTCCACGTTTCATGACGCGCTAAACCTGTTTCGGGAAAAAAAATTTTTTGAAAATTTTTTTCAAACATTTTTGAAAAAATTTTTACCAAGATGAAAAAAATTTTTTTTTCTCAAATTTAAAATTTCCACGTTTCATGACGCGCTAAACCTATTTCAGGAAAAAAAAAATTTTTGAAAATTTTTTTCAAACATTTTTGAAAAAATTTTTACCAAGTTGAAAAAAATTTTTTTTTGCTCAAATTTAAAATTTCCACGTTTCATGACGCGCTAAACCTGTTTCAGGAAAAAAAAATTTTTGAAAATTTTTTTTCACCATTTTTGAAAAAATATTTACCACTAAAAAAATTTTTTTCTTTGTTCAAATTTAAAATTTCCACGTTTCATGGCATTCTAAACCTATTTAAAAGAAAAAAATGTTTGAAAATTTTTTACCAACATTTTTGAAAAAATTTTTACCACTAAAATAGATGGAATTTTTTTCTTAAAATTTTAAATTTCCAGGTTTCATAGCGCTCTAAATCTATTTAAAAAAAAATTGAAAATGTTTTTAAAATTTCGAAAGAAATTTTACCACTAAAATAGATGGAATTTTTTTTTCTTTGTTCAGATTTAAAATTTCCACATTTCCATGGCATTCTAAAATTATTTAAACAAATTTAAAAAATGTTTTTGAAAAATTTTGAAAAAAATTTGAAAACATGTTTAGGTAAATCTATTTATCACTATTATAGAATAGACGAAATTTTTTTTTCTTCAAATTTAAAATTTCCACGTTTCATGACATTTAAAACCTATTTCGGAAAAAAAATGTTGCCACATCCTTTCACCATTTTGGAAAAAAATTTAACACTGGTATAGAGCGAAAAATTTTTTTTTGCTCAAATTTAAAATTTTCGCGTTTCGTGACATTCTAAACCTATTCAAAAAAAAAGGTTTTGAAATTTTTTTATATTTTTTAACCACCACTATACTTCCACTCCATTACGTGAATGTGGAATTGAAAATGTGACAGATGGCAATAATATTTGGCATATGCACCTATTATATACTTTTATTGAATAATAGCATCCCAAGAAATAATTCAGTCATGGTGGACATTTGTAATGGTATTTGCGCAAGCCTTCCATATTTGGCACCTGTTATTTAGTATTGAACTTTAGCTGTTGGATGAGTACTCTGTATATTTTTTTGACCAAAAGTTATCAGGTTTTTTTGTAATAATAGCAATAACTATATTCCGATCTGTATTCTCAATGTCATTTCGTAATTAATAATTTTTTAGAGTGACCGCCATGCACAAATAGCGAGGGAAGTTCTGTGTAAATAACTTTACCGATTTTTTTTAATGAAAACAGACATTTTTATTTACCGTTTTCGGTGGTATATTCCTTTAGCTTTCTGGTGATATAAAAAAATCGGTAAAGGTATTTACACAGAACTTCCCTCGTTATTTGTGCATGGCGGTCACTCAAAAATTATTAAATATGAAATGACATTGAAGAAGAAGAATGATAATGGAAATATAGTTATTGTAATTATTACAAAGAAGTCCTGATAACTTTTGGTCAAAAAAATAGTGCTCATCAACAGCAAAAGTTCAATACTAAATAACAGGTCTACCATGAATAATTTCTTGGGATGACCACCCTGTATATTTTCCAATAAGTATAATAGCATACGCCAAATATTATTGCCATTAGACACATTTTCAGTTCTACTTTCACTCAGTGAAGTGGTATAGTGGTGGTTAAAAATTTCAATTTTTTTTTGAAATTTTTCAAAACTGTTGGTTAAAAATTTTCAGTCTCAAAAAATTTTTTTTTTTGAAATACGTTTAGAATGCCACGAAACGTGAAAATTTTAAATTTTCAAAAAAAAAAAAAATTAATTTCAGAAAAATTTCTAAATTTGTTTTACACGTTTAGAATGCCATAGAAACGTGGAAATTTTAAATTTTCAAAAAAGAAATTCCTCCTATTTTAGTGGTAAAAATTTTTTCAAAAATGTTGGTAAAAAAATTTTCAAACATTTTTTTTTTTTTGAAATACGTTTAGAATGCCACGAAACCAAGAAAAAAAATTTTCTTCCCATATTTTAGTGGTAAAAATTTTTTCAAAAATTATTGAAAAAAATTTTCAAAAATTTTTTTTTTCTGAAATAGGTTTAGCGCGTCATGAAACGTGGAAATTTTAAATTTGAGCAAAAAAAATTTTTTTCACTATTTATTCCGTTTAGATGGTCCACCCTGTATATTTTGCAGTGAAAATTCTACCAGTTCTTCGCTGACAGTAGGGTTAACTACCTACCAAATTTGACTGCTCTCCGTCAAGTAGTTTTTTAGTTAATGCACCAACAGACAGACAGACAGACAGACAGACTGACGGAATTGAAAAACCTATATTTTCGGAATCTACGTGTTCTGAAACGTCAGAATCCGAAAAAATCTCGGAGGGTGATTTTTTCTCGAATACAATACTTCCCTTCGGTATGCGAGGGAAGTAAAAATCGGTAAAGGTGTTTACACAGAACTTCCCTCGTTATTTGTGCATGGCGGTCACTCTAAAAAATTAATAATTACGAAATGACATCGAGAAAAATAATCGGAATATAGTTATTGCTATTATTACAAAGAAAACTTGATAAGTTTTGGGCAAAAAACATACAGATTGCTCATCCAACAGCAAAAGTTTAATACTAAATAGCAGGTGCCACATATGGCAGGCTTGCGCAAATACCTTTACAAATGTCCACCATGACTGAATTATTTCTTGGGATGACCACCCTATACATTTTTCAATAAAAGTATAATAGGTGCATATGCCAGATATTATTGCCATCTGTCACATTTTCAATCCAACATTCACGTAATGGAGTGGAAGTATAGTGGTGGTTAAAAAATTTCATTTTTTTGAAATTTTTCAAAAATGTTGATAAAAAAAATTTTCAATTCAATTTTTTTCATCTGAAATAGGTTTAAAACGTCAAACGTAGACATTTTAAATTTGAGCAAAAAGGAAAGTTTCCTTCTATTCTATAGTAGTGATAAAAAAGTTTAAAATTTAAAAATAATATATATTTTTTAAATAAAATAGGTTTAGAATGCTACGAAACGTGAACATTTTAAATTTGAGCAAATAAAAAAAAATCGATCTATTTTAGTGGTTAAAACTTTGAAAAATGTTAGTGAAAAAAAATTTCTTTTTTTTTTTTTATGGTATTAGGGCGACTGACCCACAGCCAGACACAATTTATGTTACTTATATTATTATACCTAATTCTAACCTATTCGACAAAATATTAATCCTTTCTATACACAATAGGATAAGGACAGGGACACACGCTTCTCGCCCAGGAGTCGATCAGGGCATTTTTCAATTACACACACAACTATTGACCACGGGTAACGTGGGTTACTAAAAACAATAGGATAGACATATAGGTGACAAGACTAAACCTACTCTAAATATTTATTTTTGCCTTATTTATAAATTAAATTATGCAATCAATTATATATTTTTTATTTAAAGCCAGAAGATGAAGTAAATTAAATGGGGCTTCTACTTTGTGTTTGATCAAATTAGTGTATAATTCATTCGTCTCTTGAGCGTATTTATGACATTTGAAGAAAATATGATCTAGGTCCCCTATTTCACTACAATGCTCACAAATATTTGATGGTAATATTCCTATTTTATGCAGGTGATATGGATAACAACCATGACCAAATTTAAGTCTACTTATATGTGTTATGCTCCTTTTTTTTTCTGAAATAGGTTTAGAAAGTCATGAAACGTGACACTTTTAAATTTGAGCAAAAAAAAAGTGTCCATCTAGTGTTAAACTGGTAACAAAATGTTGCAAATTTTTTTTTACCGCAATTGGTTTGGAAAATCATGAAACGTGGAAATTTTAAATTTGACCAAAAAAAAATTTTTCGTCTATTCTATAGTAGTGATAAATAAATAGATTAAAAATGTTTTCAATTTTTTTTTTTTTTTCATTTTTCAAAAACATTTTTAAATTTGTTTGAATAGTTTTAAAATGCCATGGAAATGTGGATAGTTTAAATCTGAACAAAGTAAAAAAAATCTTTTTTTAAAATAGTCAAAAAAATTTCAAATTTTTCTTCTAAATAGATTTAGAACGCCATGAAACGTTGAAATTTTAAATTTGAAGAAATAAAAAAATTTCCGTCTATTTTGGTGGTAAAAAAAATTTCAAAAATGTTGGGTAAAAAAAATTTCAATTTTTTTTTTTAATTAGGCTTAGAATGCCATGAAATGTGGAAATTTTAAATTTGAAGAAAGAAAATTTTTTTTCATCTTGGTAAAAAATTTTTGAAAAATGTTGGTGAAAAAAATTTTCAAATTTTTTTTTTCTGAAATAGGTTAAGCGTGCCATGAAACGTGGAAACTTTAAATTTGAAGAAAGAAAATTTTCTATCATCTTGGTAAAAAATTTTTGAAAAATGTTGGTGAAAAAAATTTTCAAAATTTTTTTTTCTGAAATAGGTTAAGCGTGTCATGAAACGTGGATATTTTAAATTTGAGCAAAAAAAATTTTTTTTCATTATTTATTCCCTTTACTCGGTCCACCCTGTATATTTTCCAGTGAAATTTCTACCATTTCTTCGCTGACAGTAGCGTCAACTGCCTACCAAATTTGACTGCTCTCCGTCAAGTAGTTTTTAGGAAATGCACCAACAGACAGACAGACTGACGGAATTGAAAAACCTATATTTTCGTAATCTACGTGTTCTGAAACGTCAAAATCCGTAAAAATCTCGGAGGTTGATTTTTTCTCGAATACAATACTTCCCTTCGGTATGCGAGGGAAGTAAAAAATTATATTACTTGATCCATTCTTTTGGAAAAATGCCATTTTACGTAAATATAGCTTACCTTTCGCAAATTCACGAGTAACGTTCCACTTTCTTATGGACTGATAAATATTGTTGCCTACATTTTTGTTTTAACTAGAATGAAAACATTTGACATAAAAACAAAACAAAGAAAATAATAAAAAAACAATCACCTTAACAACAGAGAGTTACAGGCCTTTTTGTGTAAAGTATCGATAACTTGTTTATTCCTGGCACGTGTGGAACCTCAGTTCTATGACACTTCTGAGACAGTGTAAAACTAGTGAATGCAATGACACGTTTAAGTGGAAGAGAACGCGTAGAACTTTTGATGATGGTTGGATATGGTGATAGGCTGAGAACTCATCAGGAGGCATGTGATGTTTTCAATGCCAAGTATCCCGAAAAACAAATTTCTAGATCCACTGTAAGTAGATTGGTGGCTAGATATGATGAATCTTTCAGTGTAACTGACCTCCCTCGCCCTAGCACAAGCAACGAAACCAAATTAAATATTCTTCTAGAAAGTGAGGAAAACTACCATCTTTCGACAAGGCAGCTGCCTTTAATTCATAACGTAAGTCAAACTTCTGTTGTACGTCTATTGAAAAAAGAGAAATACCATCCATACAAAGTGCAATTAATCCACGAATTGAATGAGGACGATCCGGATCGGCTCTTACAGTTTTGTGAACAGTTCATGACGACCTTGTGCGAAGAAAACACAATTTTTTTAAAGAACATTGTTTTTTCTGATGAAGCTAAATTTTCTTTAAAGGGGCATAACTGTAGGTATTGGTCACGGGAAAATCTTCATTGGATTCAAGAAGCCCATATACAGTGACGAGGCAAAGTAAACGTGTGGGCAGGTATGATTGGTGATCGTTTATTGGGACTTTTTCCTTGAAGAAAATCTTACGGCCGCAAGATATTAACAGTTTTTGTAGAGTTTTAACAGAGTTGAGTTAGTGCCAGCCTTGGCAGTTATGTTTCCGAACAACGAAGATGAAGATATTCCTGCTGAAAACGTCTGGTTTCAGCAAGACGGGGGCCCCACCACGCTTTTACTGGAAGGTGGATAGGTCGTCGAGGTCCGATTGAGTGGCCCCCGCGTTCACCGGATTTACCCCCTTAGACTTTTTCTTTGGTGTTACTTAAAGTCAAGGGTGCATTTTAACAGACCGGATACCATAGAAGAATTGAAAGACATAATTGGCTTAGAGATGAAACGAATTGCCCATGAGATGATTCAGAACAGCGTGCAAAGTATCTACAACCGTCTTGGTCAAAGTCAAATGGTTGGAGGGTCGCAATTTGAGCAACCGAGATGATTTTTTTCTCACAATTACTTATGTAAGGTATCAATCAATAGAAATATTGTTTTCTAAAAGAATGGCTTAGGTAATGGCGACATAACAACAATTTTTTTATTAATCATTAATAATTTACATACTATAAGCTTAAAATAGGGTATTTCATGTTTACAATGTGAAATAAACATCATTTTATAATTTATAATATAAATACATAAAACGATGCTGCCAGATGGTATGGCTGGGGACCTATTCATAAAAGCTTATCAAAATTTATAGCTGCTATCAATCAAATATTTCTTATAATTTATATTTATTATCTTTCATTTTTTACTAAGTGTATCAAGATAATAGCTTTTTAGTCAGGTTTCAGCGGTGCGGAACTTAAATAATCTTTTTGGTTTATGTAGGAAAAATAATTTATAAAAACCTACTTAATAATTGTCATATGATAAAACTGTTGTTTTCGAATATAGACATATATTTTATAAACATATAATTTTATGTAATCGACAGGTCAGCGGGCATAGAAGTTTATTAAGGATTGTTAGGGTTTTTGTATAATCAATGACGTCATAAATTTTGGTATAGTAACAAAATATAGCATTAATAAAACTAAAATCGACCTATTCGAGAGGATTTTTTTGAAAAATGACACATACCAAAGATATGAATTTTGTGCGTTTCCTTAGGTTAACACTGTATTTTTAATATTATTTAACCTCAAATGTACTTTAGACGTACTATGTATTTAATTACAAAATATTGATATTGTCACAGAAATTCAAAGCGTAATTTTAAAATTCTCGTATATTTGCATTTTTTATTGAATATACAGGCCTCTTGTTCTTAGTTTAACCTTACTCCTAATGCTCGTAAGACGCTGTGTATTTACTAGTGTTACAATAAGAATTGTCAAATATGAAACAGGTAAATTTATTTTTGAATTTTTGAATTGCAAGCATAAACAGAATGCAGGTTACCGACATAATGCAAAAAACCGCTGCCTAAGGAATCACTACTTCCACATCCAGATTTTTCATCCAAGTCACTTTAAAGGAAACATCTTGAGTATATTTGCACTCTAGTATGTGGAAAATATTGGTCACAGAATTTTAATAATATTTGGGGCAGATGTCAAAGAAAAGTTTGAGGAGTTGGTTTCTACCATATACGTTAAAAATGAAGTTTCTAGTTTACCCTACTTATTTTCCACTATTCACAACCTACCACCTCCCACCCTTTCAATGGAGTCATCTCAATCAGATGTCACTACAATACATACGTGTACTAACTTTCAAGTGAATATCTCAATTTTATGTTATCAATCCCATTAATATTGAAGCAGAGGTGGTGGAGTTTGAAAAATATTAGAAAGAAATCTGAGGCCTTGGTTTCTAGTATATAAACCGCATCCCAAATTTCTGTACTTTTACCAGCTTTATTTACTTATTTTCCCCTAGTTACTCCTATTAATCCCAACCCTTCTACGGAATCATCCCAAAATAATAAATAAATAATAATCTAGTTCCAGATGTCGTTAAAATACATACCTCTACCAAGTTACAAGTGAATATCTCAATTTTATTTTGTCAATCCCTTTAATAATGTAGTAAGGGTAGTGGAGGGGTTGAAAAATATTATTAAAAAATCTGAGGCCCTGGCTTCTAGGACATATACCGAGTTTCAAGTTGCAATACTCTTACCAGCTTGCTTTATTTATTTTTCCCTATTTACCTCTACTTACCCCCATTCCTTCAACGCAATCATGTCAAAATATAATGTAGTTTCAGATATAGTTATAATACATAAATGTACCAAATTTCAAGTGAAAATTTAAATTGAATTTTATGAACTTTTTAATAAGGGAGTGGGGGTGGTGAGGAGATGGAAAATACTAATAAAAAAACCTGAGACCTCCGCTTCTAGTATATACACCAAATCCCAAATTTCTGTACTTTTATTAGCTTGCTTTACTTACTTACTTTACTATTTAACCCCCAACCCTTCAATGGAATCATCTCAAAATATAATCTGGTTCTAGATGTCGTTATAATACATATGCGTACAAAATTTCATGTGAATATCTCAATTTTATTTTATCAACCCCTCGAATAATGAACTAAGGGTGGTGGGGGGCTGAAATATATTATTAAAAAATCTGAGGCCTTGGCTTCTAGTACATGCACCGAATTTCAAGTTTCTGTACTCATACCAGCTTGCTTTACTTATTTCCCCCTATTTACCCCTAAATAACCCCCAACCCTTCAACGGAATCATCTCAAAGTATAATCTAGTTCCAGATATCGTTATAATTCATACGTGTACCAAATTTCAAATGAATATCTCAATTCCATTTTATCAACCCTTTTAATAATGAAGTAGGGGTGGTGGGGGTTGAAAAATATTATAAATAATCTGAGACCTCGGCTTCTAGTACATACACCGAATTTCAAGTTTCTGTAGTCTTACCAGCTTGCTTTACTTATTTTCCACTATTTACCCCTATTTAACAACCAACCCTTCACCGGATATCTTCAAAAAACAATCCAGTTCCAGATCTCGATATAATATATACGTGTACAAAATTTTAAGTTAATATCTTAAACCGTTCCGGAGAAAACGTGCGGACAAAAAAAGTTACAGACAGACAGACCGACAGACAGACAGACAGACAGACAGACAGACAGACAGACAGACAGACAGAAAAATTTTTTCCGCTTGAATTTAAAATCTCGACGTTTCATGACATTCTAAGCCTATTTCACGAATAAAAATTTTTGAAAATTTTTTTGCGATTACTATACTTCCAATCCTCTACGTGGATGTGGAAGTAATTAGAAATTAATATTTTAAAACATTTTATTCTTTGTTTTTCATAGATTATTTTTTCTACTGTTTATTAAATCCGAGAAAAAACATGTTTTATTATAACTACTACATGCAATTAAAAAAATCGATAAAGGTATATGCACATAACTTCTCTCTTTATTTATACAGGGCAGTAACCCTAAAAAAAATATTAATTACGAAACGACATATGAGAATAATAATCGCAATATTATTACAAAGATAATCTGAGAATTTTTGGCCAAACAAATATACAGAGTAGTCATCCGATAGCGAAAAATAAATACTAAATAAAAGGTGTCTGTAGGAGACACACGGAAAAAACCGCTGACGTGTTTTAAGTTTATTATTTCTAGTTACGATGTTATTTGTTTATTTTAAGAGCCCGGTTTTGATTCAGCCGGTGCCATATCTCTATTCTTATTTCGTTTGCAACATATCTAAATTTCTTTTGTCGTAGTATAGTATTAAATATATTATCATATTGTTAGCGAACCTGTTCGCGTCAAGTGAGGAAGGGTAGTTTTTTGCATTGTGAAGCAACAGTGCCAAATATGGAAGGTTTACGTAAATATCTTTACAATTTTCCACCACAGTTATTTCTTAGAAGGACCACCCTGTGTACTTTTCAATTAAACTATAGTAGGTGTCTTCGCAGCCAATTGTTGTAACTATATGCCAAGTATTATTGCCATCTGTCACATCTTTAGTTGCACATCCACGTAGTGGAATGAAAGTGTAGTAGTCGCTAAAAAATTTTCAATATGTTTTTTTTTTAAATAGGTTTAGAGCGTCATGACACGTGGAAATTTTAAATTTAAGCTAAGAAAAGTATTTTTCCATCATCTATTCTATAGTAGAGGGTAAAGCATTTGCAGAATGGTGGCAATGCATTGACGAAAATCTTCTTCAATTGCCTTGACCGCGAAAGCTGTCCCCAAACTCCCAAAATAGAGTTTGAGGCATTTTTGGACCAGATAGATGCACTTTGGAGTTTCTAATTCTGAGAGGGAAGACAAACAAGAATCCATCTTGTTACAGTCTATTTTGGCATCTGTGCATTTAAATCTAAGTATCGCTATTGTTCCAATGTTATCGTTTTAGTTGAGTTCACATCAACTTCACAAACGAGGTTAGACATAGTATAACTGGTTGCCTACCGTTACGCTCCATTTAGCAAGTTCTTAAAGCCCGGTTATAACCTTTCCAGGACCGTTATCGTGGATTAAACTTATTGTTTTTTAAATGGAAATATGAAATACGATATTATATGTGGGAAATAAACGTTTTAGAGGAGATTTATCAGAGTTGTCGTTTATGCTGTATAGTGGCCACTTTGAACGTACCCATGAAGAGGTTCGGTCATCCTCGGATTTTTGACAGAGGTTCCCGGCTTGGCCATTTTTGACGATATTTTTTTTTGTTGGCTTGCTTAAGAAGGTTGTGTCGATGAGCACGTACATACCGAATTCTGAGTTTGCTCCACTTAATTGGGATATGGTGTTCTACCCCACAAATTAAATAGTGCTTTATTTGGTGTTGGAATATCGTTATTTTAGGAGGTACTATTGCGGAAGTATTAAAGATTTAAACAACCCTTTCCTTCAAGCACATGGACCTCTGTGAGCCCACTCAACATCGAAATATATTTAAGGAAGAAAATATATTTGTAACGTTGGTTATTCTTTATTGCAGGGCTCGTCATATTAGTACTCGTAGTATTTCTCGTCGTATTACTGATACTATTGCTCGTATTTCATTCGGAGTGTCTTTCTTAGTCTTACTGTTGCTTTTACTGGTACTGCTACCTCTACATTTAATTCTACGTGTTGCCTGTTTTGTTATGTGTACGATTGAGGCTGGATAGTACGTGACCTTTGGTTTTGCTGTAACTTGTTTGTCAAGCTATTGGTTGGATATGGAATCCTGGGTTGTGCCTGTGAGACTCTTCTGCTTGGTTCCGTTGGTAGCTACGCTCCCCTGGTAGGCCTACTGTAGACACTGTAACACCTGCTGGAGACAAACGTCTTTAAGTAGCATAGCGATGGACCTGCTACAACATCCCTTTTGCTACATGAAGTATAAAGAGTCCGTCAGATTTTTGCGATACTAAATTGTAAGACTACAGTTTCAATACCTATTTTTTTAAATATTTTACACATCAAGTTGTCAGTTCATTTAAATATTTTGCATATAGTTTCATTTATATATTCTGCATATAACCAATTAAATTTTCAGTAGACTTGATCACGTTTGCAATTTTTCACTTTTTTTGTCAATTTAGCCTATCGTCACTTACCTATGTAAGATTATCTTCTTCATTTTACAGTTACTGTTCAGCAGTTTTAAGGAAATTTTCTAATTCAGTATACTTTGGGTCATAAATGATATTGTATAGTACTAGCCAAGGTTCTATTAGTTTTAAGTTATCATACATCTTGTGTCAGGTTAAGTGTGGGCCACATATATAGGTATGTAGTTTGTGCGAAATATTATTTCTGTTGGTTATTGAGATAACCGTACCTAAATTTGATTAAATCTGTTCCTAGTAAGACGCTTATTTGTTTTTACCAGTGTACAGCTACCACACCTCAATTCTTCTAATCCACCCCCAAGAGCCTGTTTATTCGGCCGTGTGAGCCCCTTTCGCCACCTAAATAATGCACGTAAAATACGAAAATCTTGTGAGGGCACAGGGTGACCACCCTACCCTGCTGTAGCTGATACAACAATTCCCGCAATTAAAGTTAAAATTTGTATTATTCCCCGTTATACCTGGGGTTTTTGCAGATTTTCTTTCACTCCAGGATTCAATACATCTCTGCATCCCTCATGTATTTCATGTCTTTTTTATTCACAAACACCATTTTATTTTCAATCGTACTTGTTTCTCAAAATTCTTTTCATCTCAGAAATACAAGAGATACCATGAGAGATATAGAGATCCATTGAATGCTGAAGTGAAAAAACATCTATAGAGATGAATTTCCGTTCGTCTTCCCTCTTACAAAAGAAAAGAAACCTCAAAGTGCATTTTCCGATCCTAAAAGTTCTCAGAACCCTTTTTGGGGGTTTGAGGGATAGTTTTTGCCCCTTGCAGGATGCTGCAAAGACAATTGAAGGAGATTCTCGTCAAAGCACAGCGACCATTCTACGGTAAAACACTTGCTTTCCCAGATCTACCTCCACCCCTGTGTTCCTCATCCAGCAGGGGAAGTTTGTACCCTTCTGGAGGCTTGGTTTCAGAGTGGCACTCACCCGCTACCAAATTTTCTTTGCATTCTCAACAGCTTGTAAGCTAGAAGCTTTTATGACGCAGTTCAGAAGGGTATAGAAGGGGTGCCGAGCGTCCCTATTCATACTTCTTTCCTTAAGAGGGAGCAAGGCGGCAAGTGAGTCCGAAATTCTGCGACGAGATGACGCTAGCGACAACTGTCAATAATCATATTCAATAGAACAGCATTTGACATAAGTATATTCAATATGTGTAAAATACCAAAGTTTATTTTGAATTATGGATAAAGTTATTACGAATGAAATACTATTTAAACACCTCATCTTAAGTTTTAATAATAAATGTAGAAAAGTGGTCCCATCTACTAAAACAGCATTGTAATAAAATGACGATTAACAATAAGCTCTTCTGGAAAACTGAATAGTTATTAAACTGAAAATAGGTGTAAATTGTACATAAATATACAGGGTGTCCAGAAAATAGTGGGCAATCTCTCGGATTTGGGTAGAGCTAGTGAAAATAAGGTCACAAGTTATATATTTTACTTTCCCCCGAGGTACCCCTACGAAGATATTCGCTCTTGAAGTTGACGGTTAAAAATCGATTTTTCGCGATAACTTTTTTATTGTTCAATTTTGATTGATTTTAATCATTTTTGGGTCAGTATGATATTATTTCAATCCAGTTAGGTCAGTGTATTAGAATCTTGGATAACATTATTGGTGGCTCGAGGGCAGCGCACCCATTGCCTTAATAAGTTGTAAAAAAAAATTCAGCCTATTTGTTTTATTTTTAAGGTCAATTTCAACTTTTTGAGTCCTTTTTACTTATTTGATGTCGGTAATATGAACCGTTTTCGAGATAATTGCACTTAACGATGAAATTGCGATTTTCAATTTTTCAAAATTTTTAAAATAAATATACACGAGGATTACGTACAAAACAACATTTATTTCTCTCTGAGGTAGTAAGTACTTATCTACACTTATAAAAACAAAAAATCTTGAACAAACTAAACAGAAAATTTGAAACCTGACTGTAGAAAACTAATTAGGGACATGGAGAAATGAAGATTTATGAAATTTAATAACAAATGCTCAATATGATCACCTCCTTCTCTAATGTATGCTTGTCCACGACGAACTGACGATCGCTGGACTTGCCACAACATTCCTTCGTTTTCTCTAATTGCATTTGAATGTTACATAATTCTCTCGTATAATTCCTCTCTTGTCTCTACTGGTACGAGACTCTTCAAATGCTCCTACAGGAAGAAATCAAGGGAATTTAAATCGGGTGATCGGGGAGGTCAAGAAACAGGCCCACCCCGACCTATCCACCGGTTTGGACATACTCTATTCAAATGATCCCTCACTATAAGACTAAAATTCTGGGTCGCCCCATCATGCATAAACCACATGTTCTCTCAAGCTGCAATGTCAACGTCTTCTAAAAGTTGTGGTAACTGCTGTAGGAGAAATTCAAGATAAAGTTGCCCATTCAATCGATTTGGTGACAGGAACGAGCCCGAGTACCGGCCAATGATTCCGGCCCAAACATTAATATGAAATTGACTGATGGCGCGTTTGAATTGTGGCATGTGGGTTTTCCTCGGCCCAAACGTGTAAGTTATGGGAGTCAATGACTCCATTTCTTCCAAAGCTCGCTTCATCCGTAGGTATACAAAACCGATTGAATGCATGGTTTTATTCATGGTTCTGTATAAACCACTGCGAAAATGGACCTTAGCAGGAAAGTCAGCAGGGCTACGATCGATTTTGGGACATTCATTTGTAATGATAATGATCTGATACTGACAGATGAATTCTCAGCGACTGCATCCAATACATTCTCTTCTACTTCAACCGTAAGTGTTGTCCGCGGAGCACCCCTGTTTACATCATTTCGCACAAATCGACCAAAGTAGAAACAGAATTCTTAGATTTTTAGTTTTCAAAAAAAATTATCCCATTTTTTACCAGTTTCTCTCAGCCGTTGATCAACACGTTCAAAAGTTTTGCGATCAGGAACCCTTTGATGGCGATACCGTCGAGCGTATAGTCTTTTTGCTTTCAAGGCATTACAAGAAGGCATTCCATACATTAAATGCATATCTGCGTATTCATTGTTAGTGTAAGCCATATTTCAACCGATTAATTGCTAAATACGCTATATCAAACTATAATCTGCTTGATAATTATTAGAAACATTTTTCCATAAATACGTTTAAGTATAAAATTAATTTTTTTTATTTAAGCAACAGTGTGCGTAATATGTGTAAAACTGTTTGTATTGTGTATGTAATTCTGCGTCAATTAATTATTCTTAATCACAGTTTATAATTATTATTTTGTTTGTTACTTGAACGAATTCTACTAGTTTTATATAAGTAAATATCTACTTAGTGCAAGTATCTTGTTATCATGTTTTTAAGGGTATAAGTGGTGGAATAGCTGTTGAGCTAAACTTCGCCCTTTAGATTAAGAAATTGTATATCTTTTTTCTAATAAAGACCATTTATTATTATTATTATTAAAGTCGGATGAAGCTAATACCGAAAAATTATGTCACTTCAATGATCTGATATTTTGATCCATGGTAACCATAAACTGTCATTATTACTCGTTTAGTTTTACACGTAAACAGCTACATCGTCTTATCTAGGTACGATGTAGCTGTTTTTTTTAATAATTAAAAAAATTAATATTTACACGTTCAATGCTGACCCCAGAACTTGGGCCTCAGCATGCACGGCACCATTTTTTGTCGTTTTTTTTTCAAATAATCGACGGGAAGCTCATACATAATATGGCAAAGTAAAAGTTACTATTATTTGTGAGATTGAAAATCGCAATTTCATCGTTAAGTGCATTTATCTCGAAAACGGTTCATATTACCGACATCAAACAAGTATACATTTTTTACGTAAAAAGGACTCAAAAAGTTGAAAATGTCCAAAAATGATTAAAATCGATTGAACAATAAAAAAGTTATCGCGAAGAATCGATTTTTAACCCTCAACTTCAACTTCAGAGGAAAGAGAAATATACGAACTTCTGACCTTATTTTCACTAGTTCTACCCAAATCCGAGAGATTGCCCACCATTTTCGAGACACCCTGTATACTACAGGATTGTTCAAGAATATTTGTTGCTAAAATCTCTCCTTACTGGGTGCGTTATCCCTTGTTCCCCCTGATCTTGCGCCTTGCTCCCTCTTAGTGATACTTATGTTCAAAAATTAACCTTATTACTTCCACATCCACGCAGTGGATTGGAAGTATAGTAATCGCAAAAAAATTTTCAAAAATTTTTATTCGTGAAATAGGTTTAGAATGTCGTCGAGATTTTAAATTTGAGCGAAAAAAATTTTCCGTCTGTCGGTCTGTCTGTCTGTCTGTAACTTTTTTTGTCCGCACGTTTTCTCCGGAACGGTTTAAGATATTGACTTGAAATTTTGTACACGTATATATAATAACGAGATCTGGAACTGGATTGTTTTTTGAGGATATCCGGTGAAGGGTTGGGGGTTAAATAGGGGTAAATATGGGAAAATAAGTAAAGCAAGCTTGTAAAAGTACAGAAACTTGAAATTCGGTGTATGTACTAGAAGTTAGGGCCTCAGATTTTTTTTATAATATTTTTCAACCCCCCACCACCCCTACCCCATTAATGGGGTTGATAAAATAAAGTTGAGATATTCATTTGAAATTTCATACACATATGTATTACAACGACGTCTGGAATTAGATTATATTTTGAGATTATTCCGTTGGGTTGGGTTTGGTTGGGGGTTAATTTGGGGTAAATAGGGGAATATAAGTAAAACAAGTTGGTAAGAGTACAGAAACTTGAAATTCAGTGTATGTACTAGAAGCTAAAACGTCAGATTTTTTTATAATATTTTTCAACCCCCACAACCTCTACTTCATTATTGATAGGGTTGATAAAATAAAATTGAGATATTCATTTGAAATTTGGTACACGTATGGGGGTGAGTGGGTGTGAGTAGAGGTAAATCATCTCAAATTATAATCTAGTTCCTAGATTATAATTTGAGATGATTCCGTTGAAGGGTTGGGGGTTAAATAGGGGTACATAGGGGAAAATAAGTAAAGCAAGCTGGTAAGACTACAGAAACTTGAAATTCGGTGTATGTACTAGAAGCCAAGGTCTCAGATTATTTATAATATTTTTCAACCCCCACCACCCCTACTTCATTATTAAAAGGGTTGATAAAATAAAATTGAGATATTCATTTGAAATTTGGTACACGTATGAATTATAACGACATCTGGAACTAGATTATATTTTGAGATGATTCCGTTGAAGGGTTTGGGGTTAAATAGGGGTATATAGGGGAAAATAAGTAAAGCAAGCTGGTAAAAGTACAGAAATTTGGGATTTGGTGTATATATTAGAAGCGAAGGTCTCACGTTTTTTTATTAGTATTTTCCATCTCCCCACCACCCCCACTCCCTTATTAAAAGAGTTGATCAAATTAAATTTAAATTTTCACTTGAAATTTGGTACATGTATGTACTATAACTATATCTGAAACTAGATTATATTTTGACATGATTGCGTTGACGGAGTGGGGGTGAGTAGAGGTAAATAGGGAAAAATAAGTAAAGCTAGCTGGTAAGAATACAGAAACTTGAAATTCAGTGTGTGTGCTAGAAGCTAAGGCCTGAGATTTTTCAACCCCTCCACTACCCTTTCTCCAATATTAAAGGAGATGATAAAATAAAATTGAGATATTCACTTGTAATTTTTTAGACGTATATATTACAACGACATCTGGAACTGTATTATATTTTGGGATGATTCCGTTGAAGGGTTGGGGGTTAATTGGAGTAAATAGGGGAAAATAAGTAAATCAACCTGGTAAGAGTACAGAACTTTGGGATTTGGTGTAGGTTACTAGAAACCAAGGCCTCAGATTTCTCTCTACAATTTTTCAAACCCCACCACATCCATCCGCTCCATTATTAATGGGACTGATAACATAAAATTGAGATATTCACTTGAAAGTTAGTATACGTATGTATTGTAGTGACGTCTGATTGAGATGATTCCACTGAAGGGGTGGGAGGTGGTAGGTTGTGAATATGAAAATTTCCACACACTAGAGTGCAAATATAATCAAGATATTTCCTTTAAAGTGACTTGGATGAAAAATATGGATGTGGAAGTAGTGATTCCTTAGGCAGCGGTTTTTTGTATTGCTATTGGATCTGCACGAAAATTTAAGGGGTGTACGAATTTTCTTGACTTCGGATATGGATTCAGCGTTGAGAAATACATAGGAATATCATGGTTTATTATTATTATCATTTCTCATGATAAATTATTTTTATTTTCTTTACTACGTACAAAATCACAATCTAAGTTTGAAAAACTCCTGTTCCTGAAATATTTATCATTTTTTAAGCTGTTGTCTCATTCTGATGCAAATCCACATTATCGATCAAAAAGTTTATTTCCAGTCTAATCTGGAAGTCTAAAGAATTGAGTTAAATGTAAATTGTTTGACTATTTTACAATTGAATCGGATCATTTTATTACAGCGTTATGTAAGTCGGAATTAAATAGCCAGCTTTCAGGAAACTTTAACATTATGATGACATTGTTTTAAACTAACCAGAAGCGATTGGCGAAACAGATTCACATTCAACATAATTTTCATTTTCCCGAGAAACTTTCCAAGAGAAGCGTAATAAGAGTTTCCACCCAAGAAAATGTAAAACATGGAATAGAATTTATAGAACTACTCGAAGTATCCAGTTGTTCATTGGAGTTGTGCATTTTATTAATTGTTTTTAACTTTTAATTATACGTCAAGGCTTTACGAGAGAACTTTTAATTTAGCCTTCGGCGTATTTTATAATTATTTCTAGGCACGCACTTCGTCTTCTTATTTTTTTATTTACGGCTCTCGTAAATTAACACAGCCGTGAAGAGAAGTTAATTTTCTTGGGTATGATTTGAAGTTTAGAAATTGTAATTATGAAAAATGTTTTTATCAAGTCATAAATTACCATTTTATATTTTGATATAATTTGAGGTCCAAAATCATGGCGACATAGTCAGAATGCACAGTGGACCAAGGAGTTCTAAAATCTTACTTTGTCAATAAGTTAGTTTACAATAAGAGACAAGCTGATGAAACCTAGAGGGTAGAAAAGAAACTGATACAATTAATTAACATGAAGTTAATAATTTCCGATTTCCATTTTGTCCTGTCGTTCCAATCACCGTCTTCAAGGCCTCTATCTTCCATTGCTACTTCTATTCTTCTTCTGCACTCTGTTCTAGGTCTGCTTCTTTTTTTTCTTTAGGACGGTGCCCATTCAAAGGCTTTTTTGGTATTCTATCTTCTGCCATACGTTTCATATGGCGATAACATAACAGCTGCTTTCTTTCTATTTCCTACAATATATTATGCTGCACGTGCATTTTTTGCCTTATGATACTGTTTTCAATATTTTGAGTGTGGGATATTCCAGCACTACGTCTCCAAAAATATTTTTATTCATTACCCACAGTTCAGCTCCATACGTGACACAGCTTTCAAATGTTGTGGAATATATCTGTTTTTTTTTCGTCATGTTATTATTTTACAAAAAGGAGTATAGCTGCCTTATTATTGTTTTCCCTTGGCCGATTTTTCTCCTCATATCCATAACGTCTCTACCGTCTTGTGTTACTGTGACTCCTAAATATTTATAATCTGTCGTATGTCTAATCCCCTAAAACGAAACCCCTACCCGTTCACCGAGAACAATGTACTGTGTTTTTTCTAGATTTACTTCCAAACCCCATTGTTTGTATTCGTTAATAAATTTTCTCACCATGTAATTGGCGTCGTCCTCGTCTTCCGCTAGTACCATTCGGTCATCGGTCCCTTTTTAATGCTTAATTCGATCGGCAAATGGCGTTATGTACAATTAGTAGAGGGTCCACGCCTTCGAAAGCCGTCTAAATCGCCAAGTAACCCATTCCAGCAAGGTAAATAATTTTTGAGCTCGGATATCGAAAGAGGGCCCTAATGGGCATCAGAAATGGCTTGTTGGACTTTTGTTGACGATTGCACAACTTCTCCACAAGAAAAAAAGATGGCGAAATGTCATTTCAAGAATTCGTGTTTTCAAACGTATACCTCCCACTAGAGAGTGAACCACATGCGATATTGATTTGATTTTTTTTATTTATATACTACTGACATGAGCGCATCTATCTGTACTAATTAAATTTCAAACTCGCTTACGGTTTTTTTCTAAATAAATCCTAAATCACAGTAACGAAATTTGTGTGTTTGAAATTTCGACGTGCGGGCAACTATATTAAATATTCAATTTTTTTATAGACTATATACGAATGAAATATGGCCTAAAGATCAACAGAGTTTTTGCAAAAAAAAATAGCTCGATATCTTATACAGTTTTTGAGTTAACGACTTTTTAAAATAAACCATAATTAGATTCGTGGTATTCCTGTTAGCATGCGGCTGTTTTCTGGCTAAGTGTAACGCATTAAGATAGTAAGCCAATACATTTTTGAAATTGTGCTATTATTTACATTTTTACAATTTTGCAAAAATATGAACAGGTAAAAAGAAACTCATTTTGCAGATGATTTACTCGATCTATTAATTATGAAGGTGTTGTATAGAGATATTATTTATTAAGTATATCATTATTGTGGTACAAATGATATAGCATTTTACAAATATGAAAATATAAAAACGTACACAAAACTTGTAATATATACATAAGTAATAATAATAATAATAATAATAATAATGCATAATAAGTATAGACAGCTTAGTAAGCATTGACAAACGACTACATAGGCATTACTATTAAGAAGCACTGTCTGCTAAAAACTGCTCTGTATTATTTATAATAATAATAATAATAATAAAAGGTCTTTATTTCCAATACAAATATAAAAAAATTAAATAATACAGTTTCTGCAAAAAAAAAAAAAAATAATACAATTATTGGAAAAAGCCGAAGATCAGGTAGTCATGCGCTGCATGACTTCTGTTTTTCATCTTAAGCTGTACACTAGTAAACATATCCATATAAGCACATACACAAATACACATACAGACATCCATTACAAATACATACACACACATACATACACACCTGCAAGTAACGTATAATTATGTATAATTATGTAACTGCCCTTAAAACAATTGTTAGGAAAGGCTGCACATACAACAGAACACCAAGTGGACGCGCATTTTTAATCACAGTTTACTTTACAATTCCACTATTTGTTTTCATTAGAACCAGTTGTGATTTTTTGTCATCATTTGTGATTTTATTAGGTTATTCTCTATCAGATATCCAAATTTTCTGGGAAAGGGTAAATTGGGAAGGAGATCGGAAAGTCGCTTGGACACTAAAATTTTATGTGCTTTGTTAACTGCTTCTCAAGTCGAGAAAATTTGTTATAAATCCAGGATTTTTTGTTAGGTAAGGATCTTAACCACTTTTTGTGGATAATTTTTACAATTAAAAGTATTTCGCAGTGAGCAGGGTTTTAACCTACTTTGCTAGGTTCTTCAGTTGCTAGCTAAGCTAAGTACACTAAACCACTGGACTACCGTCCCCTGTAATGCTCGTTTTAAATGCAGTAAGGAAGTGTCTTGTGTAGGACGCGGACGTAGCTAACGTAAGTCTAATATAATAACCTTAAGGAAAAATAAATACTGCCTTAGCAAATCTAAAGATTTAAATTCACTACAGATGGCCGTAGTGAATTTAAATCCTTAATTCGTAAGTCCTGTGTGAATCTGTATGGATAGATTCACATAGGACTTACGAGCATCTTAAATTACACGATCATCAATTGCATCGCAGTTATCTCCAAAATTAATCAAAACATATAGTTGGCGTGTTCATTTTAAGGCAACAATAATTGCTCATTTATCCTCTTCGGAAAGGATAACTGACAGGTCACACAATACACCGACTGCCAATAACGTTTTTATAATATTTTCTTCTTCATATTTTCCACTTAATTATTTACTGATTTCGTGAGTATCCTAAGATACCCTTTGTTATCATGTACCCACACAATTTTTGTAGGTTCTCTATTTTGCAAAAATTAAACATACCTTGCGCAAATATTATTGTGTTCCCTTCTTCATGATTGTAAGTTCACATTATTGGGCAACGTAGGTATGTCATTATTTACACCAATATTCTAAAATGTATTTTAGATTATTCGCTTTATATTTTTTACTATTTATAAAGTAATTCCAGTTTAGAATAAGAATTGAGTCTGTTATGGTGAATTCATATAATTCTGATGGGTTTTTAAGTCATACCATACATTTTCTTAAATATGAAATTTCGAACAATTTTTATTTTTTAATCTCACATTTGTATAATTTATTGACGATTTCATACTGTATTTGCACCTTTCGATATATACAATCCTTGTAAGCCAAAATGACGTAACTGAAAATTTTCTAAGCAAATTGGACGTACTTCAAAGTTTCCTTTTTTCAGTATCATTAAACCATTATTTCTGCATCTATATTTTAACAGACTCTATTTTAAAATCACGTAGTTGTAACATAACACATAAATGATTGTCTAATTTTCAGACAATTGGTGACCTACTGATTAATAGTAATATAATCAAATCAAATTAGTTATTAGACTAATGTCTATCCACAATTACACAGACCGAATCCTGCCGCAGCTGTCACGTTGCGCGTTATCATAACAAGACATTATGACGATCGAATTAAAAAATCTGTATCTCGAAAATTGTATGAGATATCGAGTTAATTTTTTTTGCAAAAACTTTGTTGATCTTTAGACCATATTTCATTCACATATAATATATAAGAAAATTAAACATTTAATGTAGTTGTCCGCACGTCGAAATTTCAAACACACAAATTTCGTTCCTGTGATTTAGGATTTAATTAGAAAAAAACCGTAAATGACTTTGAAACTCTACTAGTACAGACATATGCGCTCATATCAGTAGTATGTAAAGAAAAAAAATCAGATCAATATCGCATGTAGTTCATTTTCTAGCGAGAGGTATACGTTTAAAAACACGAATTCTTGAAATAACATTCCGCCATCTTTTTTTCTTGTGGGGAAGTTGTGCAATCCTCAACAAAAGTCCAACAAGCCATTTCTGATGCCCATTAGGACCCTCTTTCGATATGCGAGCTCAAAACTTATTTACCTTGTTGGAATGGGTCATTTCAATTTTTAATGCTTTGGACCCCTTACTAAATATAATACGAGCTAAAATAACTTCCCATAAATATAAAACATTAATCTATTAACCACTTAATCCACTCCATATCTACAGCAAGCCAATGCCAAACTCTTTTGTATTTAAATTGCTTCTGATTTCTATCATTAAGGGAAAAACCTACACTGGCCCATATATTTTACAGTAAGGTAGGGACTCATTGGACCAATTATAGCATATATGGGTCTCCCTGTGCATTAACTAATTTAAATATTCGCTTAAACGGTGTCGTTCTGCTCCGTTCCCGAGTGATTGTTACATCTCTAATAAAAATAATTTGACACTGTACTGAACTTTTTGAAGCTTGGGCGTTATTGGTTCCTGGGGGGGTCTTGTTTGGGTTGTTAACTAATAAACTTATTCCGATTTGGAAAATATAATACATGATATTTTACAGTTATTGCAGGAAAAGTTCTTGTCATTTGCACGAACGACTGTTAAACTATAAATTTATACAAGCGTATTTACTTCTAATAAACCTTTAATATCACATTGAGCCGACTTCCTTTCTGATTATTAGGGCCCTGACTGGGATCCCAACTTTCTACAAAATATCGCGCGACTTTATGAAATATAATTATAATTTCTTAACCCTTCATTACATTTCTTTCAAAAGTTTGACTCGACTTGATGCATACACGAACCATGAAATAAAATTTTAAAGTATTTTCCTAAAATAAGTTCTTCAATTATATTTTCACAATATACGGCAAAATGAATGTGATCCTTTGTGTTCTTCAGGATACGCAGTTTCTTTTTCGTTATATTATAGGTAGACTGTATAAGTGTGATTGTGGCTGAAACAGAATCAGAATATAAATGATAAAACTTATCTGCCATATTTACTCAGCCATTTTGAATTTCTGATTTTCGGTCACATACTAATAATAATAAAAATAATAATACCTTTATTTTCATCGACATGTTTTACATGTATAGAATAATGTCAATATAAGAAAACAATACGTTAAAGATATATCAAATACGTATTAATACAATAATCAAAATGGATACCTATTTGTAAGAATAAAATAATACAATGTTGACACTATACAAAAAACGCTGTAAACTATGCTAATAAATAAACATTTAATTACAATAGGTAAGACACACGATATGACAAAATAACATAATTCCTCAAAAATTTTTAGACACCAATTTTCATGAAAATCGGATATTAAATGACAATAAACTGTCTGCCATCTTCGATTTAGTACGCAACAATTAACTGTATTTTTTGTTGTGTTATAAATGGAGTACAGAGAGAAATTGACATCCTCATTAAAATTGTACTTATAAAAGCTTAACACATCCAAGTCGATCTTCTCGAAATTTAATGTAGAAGGGAATGATTTATGATAAAGATTTGCTGTATTATTAGATAGTTCCATACTGGATTTTGAATGTTCATCTTCCTAAATAAATTCCATAAGTCTAACTGATTGTTCTCTTCTTGATATTTTAATTAAGCAGTCTTTTCTAGCCTTATGTAAGTGTAAATTCTCAATTCCGTATATTTACTCGAATTTTCATCTCTATTATTTCGGTTATATTATTTTATTATTCTAAATTATATGATAACTTTGTGATACAAGTACCAGAAAAAATCTTCTAGTCTTAGAAGATTTTACACCAATTGTACATTTTTCTGGAGATATATTAAAAAATAATATACAGAAAAGATGTGACAGCGAAATTTGAGAGAAAAAAAAAAAATTTGTGTCTGTCTGTCTGTAGGTCTGTAACTTTTTTTGTCCCTACGTTTTCTCCAGAACAGTTTAAGATATTGACTTGAAATTTTGTACACGTATATGTTGTACCGAGATCTGGAACTGGATTGTCTTTTGAACATCTCCGGTAAAGGCTTGTGGGTAAATAGGGGTAAATAGGAGGAAATAAGTAAAACATGCTGGTAAGAGTAGATATACTTGAAATTTGATGTATATGTAATGACAGTCAAGGCCTCAAGTTTTTTTATGACATTTTCCATCCCCCCACCGCCTCCCACTCCATTATTAAACGGGTTGATAAAATAAAATTGAGATATTCACTTGAAATTTGGTACACGCATATATTATAATGACATCAGAAACTAGATTATATTTTGGGATTATTCTGATGAAGGTCGGGGGTTAAATAGGAGTAAATAGGGGAAAATAAGTAAAGCAAGCTAGTAAGAGTACAAAAACTTGAAATTCGGTGTATGTACTAGAAGCCAAGGTCTCAAATTTTTTTACAGTATTATTCAATCCACCACGCCCCACCACCCGCACCCCTACTTCATTATTGAAGGGGTTGGTATAATAAAATTGAGATATTCACTTGAAATTTGGTACACGTAGGTATGTATTATAACGACGTCTAGAACTAGATTATATTTTCAGATGGTTCCGTTGAAGGGTTGGGGGTTAAATAGGGGTAAACAGGGGAAAATAAGTAAAGCAAGTTGGTAAAATTACAGTAACTTGAAATTCGGTGTATGTACGAGAAGCCAGAGCCTCATTTATTTTACAATATTTTTCAACCCCCCCACCACCCCTACTCCATTATTAAAGGAGCTGATAAAATTAAATTGAGATATTCACTTAAAATTCGGTACACGTGTGTATCATAACGACATCTGGAACTAGATTTTATTTTGAGATGATTCCGTTCAAGGGTTGGGGGTTAAGTAGGTGTAGATATGGGAAAATAAGTAAAGCGAGCTGGTAAGTGAACAGAAATTTGGGATTTGGTGTATATACTAGCAGCGAAGGCCTCAGGTTTTTTAATAATATTTTCCATACCCTCACCGCCCCCACTCCCTTATTAAGAGTTTGTAAAATTAAATTTTGATTTTCGCTTGAAATTTGGTACACGTATAACGAAATCTGAAACAAGATTATATATTGACATGATTGTGTTGAAGGAGTGGGGTGAGTAGAGGTAAATAGGGAAAAATAAGTAAAGCAAGTTGGTAAGAGTACAAAAACTTGAAATTCGGTGTATGTCCTAGAAGCCAAGGCCTCAGATTTATTAATAAAATTTTTGAAATCCCCACCACCCTTACTCCATTATTAAAGGGATTGATAAAATAAAAATGAGATATTCACTTGAAATTTGGTAGACGTATGTATTATAACATCTGGAATTTGATTACATTTTGAGATGATTCCGTTGAAGGGTTGGGGGTTAACTAGGCGTAAATAGAGGAAGATAATTAAACCAAACTGGTAATAGTACAGAAACTTGGGATTTGGTGTATATACTAGAAACCAAGTCTTCAGATTTCTTTCTAATATTGTTCAAACCCCACCACCTCCTCTTCATTATTAATAGGATTGATAACATAAAATTGATATATTCACTTGAAAGTTAGTACACGTATGTATTGTAATGACATTTGATTGAGGCGATTCCATTGAAGGGGTGGGAGGTGGTTGGTTGTGAATAGGGGAAATAATAAATAACTAGAAACTTCATTTTTAACCTATGTGGTAGAAACTAACGCTTCAAACTTATTTATGACAATTGTCCCAAATATTATTAAAATTCTATGACCAATAATTTCCACATACTAGAGTGCAAATCTGATAAAGATGTTTCCTTTAACGTGACTTGGTTAAAAAATCTGGATGTGGAAGTAGCGATTCCTTAGTCAACGGTTTTTTTCTAGTTAATCAATATTATAGCTAACCGAAAATACGAACCCTTCAATCACCGTAGAGTTATTACAACGATGTATGCAAAAGTCCCATGTGACTGGCCTAAGTCTAATAAAACACTAAAATGTACTTAGTAAGTAAGAGATAATTTTATTACATTTCCCACATGCCTCATTAAATTCAAGGAAAGTTTACTCTGCACCGATTCTCATGCTTGTTCAAATACAGTAAAATACCGCATACCTAGTAAATAACTAAGTGGTCTCAACCAGCCATTTGGATAATTGGGCTTTAGTGTGGAAATAATATGACGTGCTCAAAAACAATTTACCTCGGTGTTTTTACGCCCAGTTTATTGTAATTCGTTTAGACAATAACAAAGGACTGGTACAAATTGACACTTTTGGTCACTAAATTTTACATAATAGAAGGGATTCATTTACTCAAGAAAATTTATGATAAAAATAGAGAAAACAACATAGACAAAAATATGCAAAGATTATTTTTTGCATATGTCTACATTTTTCAGAACAAGTTTTACTAAACTCATTATAAATCATAATAAAATTACTGATACAGTTTTAATAAAATTCTACATGACTGTAAATTTCCTGCACAAATAATGGTTTTCTCTCTCCAATTCCCAAAAACATAGATCCAAAAAATCTCCCAGACTTAGGGCCTATAAATCCTTCCGAGCTTATCAAAATCAGTATATAAAATTATCGAAATACAATCACGCGAATGCATTAATGCATTTAAAATGTTACCTAACATATAACCAAGCTTTCGTACAGGATACAGTTGACATACGACACTATTAGATATAACAAATGGCAAAAGTTCGACAACGTTTCATAAAAAAGAGAGAAAAAATATTCATCATCAGATATAGTTCATGAGACGCTCTCACTGGCTAGTGTGATGTGATAAATAAATCGTTGTTCTAAGGAACAACGATTTATTTATCACATCATTTTTTAAGCTAAGGCTTAAAAAATGTTTCCTTACCAAATTTGGAGAAGATTGGTAGTTGAGATAAAGCAAAAAAAGACATACAACTTTCACACCCTATGTATTTCTCCGCAGCAACAGTTTAGTAAAGCATGTTTGGTCATGTCCTCATATTTTGGTCCAAAGAAACCCTTGAATTCTAGCCTATTGTTTATGGTCTACCTTATCTAGTCCTTTCAAAGGCCTTTGATTGCGTAAATCATGACATTCTACTACGCAAACTAGTATGTTATTGTCTTCGTGGCCAATGCAACAGTTTTCTAAAATCTTACCTTACAAACAGAAAATAATTTGTAGGTTATTTTGGAGCAAAGTCTACTAAACTTGGCATTGCTTTAGATATACCCCAACGCAGTATTCTGAGTCCCTTGTTGTTTCTATTATATTATAACATAAAACCAGTATGTGATATCTTTTCATTGTGCGTTTGCAGACGATATTACAATTGCAACAAGTTACAAGAATATAGGCCTTGCAATTGACAGTTTATGTTCAAACTTGGCATCTGTCTCCCAATATTTTGCAAATATCCATTTAATCGTATAGAGAAAGAATCCATTTTTATGCAATGTCATCCTATAAATGCAAATTAAATTGCTAGCCCTTTTATTCGGTTTGGAAATAAAATTATTCAACATGTAAGAGACTTTAAATTACTGGGAGTACACAGGGTGTCCCAATAAAAATCCTAGGCCGGATACATTCTAAAGCAATAGAGATATTTTAATTCTGTAAGAGCCAATTTGTAGAGCATAAAGAGAGCTTCATTTTTTAATATACTTGTTTTTTTAATATATCAGTACATAGATGGCGCTGTTCTCTAAAGAAATATTTCGATGAGAGAGACTTTGAAATGGGGTTTATGTGAAAGAAAATACATATCTAAGCAGATTATGTCCTAAAAAAATACCATAAAACTAACCGCTTTCGAGATATTTGAGTCCAAATGTTGCCATTTGCCAATATTGAATAATTGTAATCTCTTCAACATTTCAGTTCTTTAAGTGGGACAATCTGTATTTAATTTACAAATTTTAGAAAAAAATATTTAAAGAATTTTTCATATCTTATTAATTAAATATATTTGAAGTAACCTTTGAAAAAAAAAAAAACTAAAAATATTATTTCTCATATAATTCAAACATTGTAAGCAATAAAAAACAATTACGAACATAAAACAATTTTTACTAACTAAACTATTTTTTTTAAAATCACTATTTTAATACGTGTTCAAAACTATTACCATTTTCATTAACACATATCGTAAACCTATTAATTTGTTCAGATCTACAAACTTTTAATAATGTAAGTATGCCGATTAATGGCGGCAACACTAGCATACATTTTATTATAAAGACTTGCCACGTTTTCTAATGGTTCTTTGTACATTTCACTTGTTAAAAATCCCCATAAATAAAAGTCTAATGGAGTAATGTCAGGAGATCGAGAGGGCCATCTAAGTACTCCATTGGTACCAATCCATCTTCCTGGATATGTTTGATTTAAATAATTAACAACGTTGTGATGATTATGTGGGCCTGCTCCGTCCTGATGAAATCACATATTATCCAACTGAGCGGGCAAATTCCTTAATAGTACTTGTAAATCATGCAAAAATTGTAAATATCTTTCACCTGTTAAATTCTCATGGTAGAGGTATGGGCCAACAGTTTAACCATTAACGAAACCACACCAAACATTTACTCCAAAACGATTCTGGGATCTGGTATGTCTCATCCACCTAGGATTCTCTTGAGACCAGTAATGACAATTATGTGTTGTGATTATTCCATTGTTGTGGAATCGACTTTCATCACTCGACATAATTGTGTCTAAAAGATTTGGATTTTCTTCTAAGAGAATTGAAAATTGCACCAAAAAATCTAATCTCCGCCCATTGTACCCTGGAATCAGATGATGAACTAAATGAACTTTATACGGATAAAAATCCCCATAAATAAAAGTCTAATGGAGTAATGTCAGGAGATCGAGAGGGCCATCTAAGTACTCCATTGGTACCAATCCATCTTCCTGGGTATGTTTGATTTAAATAATTAACAACGTTGTGATGATTATGTGGGCCTGCTCCGTCCTGATGAAATCACATATTATCCAACTGAGCGGGCAAATTCCTTAATAGTACTTGTAAATCATTCAAAAATTGTAAATATCTTTCACCTGTTAAATTCTCATGGTAGAGGTATGGGCCAACAGTTTAACCATTAACGAAACCACACCAAACATTTACTCCAAAACAATTCTGGGATCTGGTATGTCTCATCCACCTAGGATTCTCTTGAGACCAGTAATGACAATTATGTGTTGTGATTATTCCATTGTTGTGGAATCGACTTTCATCACTTGACATAATTGTGTCTAAAAGATTTGGATTTTCTTCTAAGAGAATTGAAAATTGCACCAAAAAATCTAATCTCCGCCCATTGTCCCCTGGAATCAGATGATGAACTAAATGAACTTTATACGGAAAGAAATTATTTGTTTTAAGAATTATGTGACAGGTGGAACGTGCAATATTTTTTTCTTCCGTCAACTTGCGTACTAACATGTTTGGGTTATTTTCTACTTGATGTAATACCAATGCAATATTTTCATTAGTTGCAGTTCTTTTTCTTCTTGTTTTTGGTTTCTTAAAACCTCCATAATTTTTCAAACTTACAAAAGTTTTCCGATCTGGTAAAGGTCTGTCAGGAAAATAACTTACAGCTCTTGAAGCATTTTTACGACACTCTTTATAAATTAAAGTCATGTTTAATTTATCTTCATTTGTATGAGAAACCATATTTAATAATAAGCATTCAGAGAGAAAACAATAATTAGGTACAATAATACAGTTCTATTGATACACCAATAAACAACATGTGATTGAAATTAAGAGATGTCAAAACTATTATTCCAAAGGTAACTTTAATTGTATTTAATTTATAAGTTATAAGGGTTATTATACTCACTAGGTATCAAATATTTTTAATTATAATCTAACCTAATAACAAAGCAATTATATGAAAAATTCTTTAAATATTTTCTTCTAAAATTTGTAAATTAAATACAGATTGTCCCACTTAAAGGACTGAAATGTTGAAGAGATTACAATTATTCAATATTGGCAAATGCCAACATTTGGACTCAAAATCTCTAAAACGGTTAGTTTTATGGTATGTTTTTTTTAGAACATAATCTGCCTTAGAAATCCATTTTCTTTCACATAAACGCCATTTCAAAGTTTCTCCCATCGAAATATTTCTTTAGAGCACAGCGCCATCTATATATTGATATATTAAAAAAATAATTATATTCAAAAATGAAGCTCTCTTTATGCTCTACAAATTGGCTTTTACAGAATTAAAATATCTCTATTCGTTTAAAATATATCCGTCCTGGGAGTTTTTATTGGGACACCCTGTATATTGATTTATCCCTAGACTTTATATTAATAATATTTGTAACAAAGGTGCAATAGTTGTTTTGCTATTAATCGTCTGTCTCAAATAGCTAGAAGGGATACTGTAAAAACATTTTATTTCGCGATCTTCGAAAGATATGGAATAGGTTTTTGGAGGTAGCAAACCATATGCTTATGTTGCAAAAAAGAGCTATGCGTTATATATTTGGATTAAGTCACAGAGCATCTTGTAGACAAACATTTATTGACGAGAAAGTATTAACACTACCGTGCATATGCATGTAAGAATAACAATGGTGAAAAAGAATCCAGAGAAATTTACTTTTTATAATTATCATCATGATTATAATACACAGCATGGCTCAAATTTGCAATATCCTGCACATATGTTAGAGATGTTCAAATTTAATCCTTATTACATGGGCTCAACTTTATAGAACAAGTTAAATGGAAACATCAGAAACATTAATAATATAATGAAGTTCATATCAGCAACAAAGTCATTTCTAGAGGATCATGCTTTTTAGTCCGGAAATGAGAATTTATATTTTATTTGACATTTTATTGTTACATGTACGTATGTTTTAATCTTTTTTATTTTTCTGTTTAAATGTATAACCATTTTTAATTGTAATTATTTGTTTGACTTGTCCTATATCATTATAACGATCATATCACTGGGTGAAAGAATTAAAATTGCTTAACGTGAGAAATAAGTTTAAAGTATAATTAATATATTCTTATTTATCTTATAAGATTATATTAGGTAGAACGCCTCCCTGTCTCGATAATAAAAGAGTCTTCCGTAGCAGCATTTATAACTTAAGTATAAAATTCCAATGTGGTACAGTTTTGCGGAAAGAATTTCGAGAATAATGATAATAATAAATCAGAGTACTTACCTACAATAGTAAGGAAAACTGGATGTCCAACCGGAGGCGTCGTACTTATTTGACACTCGTATATACCCGAGTCCTTTTTCTGTGGATATCTTATCCTGAGTGTCCACTCTTCCGTGTGTGGGGTATGTATTGCCTCGAATCTTTGATCAGAGGTATATGTGTACCTTCCGACCGTCAGGAGGTGTATATCTCGGTGCCTGACCCAAGACACCTGGAACAGAATAACTATCGTTAATAAAGTAAGTTTATTTATTAGCCACATTTAATTACACAGTGTGTATATAACACAAACATAATCTATTTATTGGTAGGAGCCACTTTTATCAAATATTATTGTAAATAGCTTGTGAGAAAATTGAATAATAAAGCAAGAAAATGAAAGGGTAGAATAGAACTTATTGTAACCAATTTGTTGGTACATACATTACGTACATTTGGTACGTCTAAATACAAAACTGTTTATTTTACCAATTCACATAAGTTAAAATTAAACATAATTGACTTACGTCTATTTATTTTAAATTGCTCATAAAATGAACATCTTATTAAGACTTCTTATTTTTCTTTTAAATGAAGGCAAGTTCAATTCTCTCACAGTTTTAAGAACGCTGTTAACCATAATGATACAATTATAGTGCCGTGAATTTTATAATGTTGTTTTATGCACTGGAATTGCCAACAGATTTTTAAGTCTATTATAATAATGATTACGCGCCGAAGTGCAGAAGGTGCACAAATTAGTATTTGCAAATACCAGACATTTGTAAATGTAAAGACTGTAAGAATATATTTTTTAAACAATTCCTTACAGCCAGCTCTATTGTTTAGATAGAAAATATATTTCAGTAATATTCTCTGGGAAGAGAAACTCGCTGTACACGACTTAAACCTATGAGCGTCCCCATATTAATATATTCAACGACTTTGAATAAGCTAAAGCAGTACACACTTTGGAGGTCTGTCAGAATTGTATTCATTATTTGTAAAATAACGAACTATGCTTTATTAAGCAATTTTTAGATATGCTCTATACAATGAGCACGTAAAGGTTGGAATAAATTCATTAAAATAGTTACAAAACAAGTGACAAAAATTCGCTCAGACCCGTCGATTTTTAAATGCATTTCTCAATCTGTTTATTTAAAAAAAAAGTTCTGCAAATACATTTTTTAAATTATGACGTCATCGCCATTTTTTTTTAAACGGCAACCCCCATTTTTTAAAATGTCATTTGAAAGAGCACATTTTTCTGCATACAGTACGTTAAATTCTAGGGAGTAATGCAAGACGAAATTATCGAGAAAAAAATCTTAACTACTTATAATAATGTAATAAAACAAAAATACAAGAATTTAAGAATACAGCAAAAAATAATTAGATTATATGTTCAAATTGCGCACCATTTGCTTCTTGACAATGTTCAAGTCGAAACTGAAATCCTTGCAAAACGTTAATAATTAGTTCGGGTGCAATTCTTCCAATTTTGTAAGTAATTCTGTCTTTTAAGTCCTCAATATTGTTCGGTCTATTAAAATTAACTTTGGATTTAAGGTAACCCCATAAAAAATAATCCAATGGGGTTAGGTCCAGAGATCTAGCTGGCCATTCTATTGATCCGCATCTACCAATCCATCTGCGTGGGAAAATTTCATTTAAATAATTACGCACTATTACCGAATAATGTGGCGGTGCGCCATCCTATTGAAACCATATGGAGTTTTCCGGTACATTAGGGTTTTCATCATTTGGATACAGTGCGACAAGTTCTGGAATTACCTTTTGTTGGAGCAACTCCAAATATTTTTCGCCATCTAATGAGCCTTGAATAAAAAATGGACCCAAATTGTAGTCAGAACAATTACAGCCCACACGTTAAATTTCTGTGGTAACTGAGTATGGGCCTCCACCATCCAGTGTGGATTTTAACGTGACCAATATCGACAATTTTGTATATTCACAGTGCCATTTAAATAGAAGGTGGCATCGTCAGAGAAAAGTACTCGACTTAAGAAATGTGGATTGATATTACATCGTTCCATCATAGTTTCGCAAAAATCTACTCTGCAGTCGAAATCATCTTCGTTAAGCCCTTGAACTAAATTCACTTTATATGGGTGCCATTTATTCTTCTTCAAATATTTTAAACCAGTCGACTGACTAATTGACTGTTCTGCTGCGACTTCGCGACTTGGTTTGTGAGGATTCTCCTCCATTGTCAACAAAACATCTAACTGTTTATTTTCTGAAATTGTAGGACGACCTTTCGTGAAATTATCTCTTACATGACCACAATCTCGGAACTTCTTTTTTATTTTGCTAACCGTTGATTGTGTAATAGGTCGATTAGGGTATTTACCATTAAATAACTCACAAACCATAGTTTGTGTTCGGGACTTGTCTCCTTAGCCAATTATTATCAAAATTTTAATTCGTTCTGTCTCAATTAAACGTTGCATAATCAGCATTTTCAACACGATATCACAAGTAAATACTAATGAATGGGCCTACCCCTTTCAGCGTGGTGAGGCTAATATAAATTAGTGAACTGTATTTAGGTATTATAAAAATAAAGAATGTGTCGGAAACTTGCACAGTAGGTTGATGGATTCTCCGTCGTCGATGTTGGCCCAGGAAATAGGAGGGACAAAGGGGGGCCAAAAGGAAAAGGAACAAATCTCCGACACACACAATTATCGTAACAATTATTAAATTAATTTAAGAAAAGACAATTACAATTCATTTATCACTCATAAATAACTATAGCGTTCTGCGGCGTAAGTGACTATTGTCTTACTTACTATCATACTACTGTCTCTATGCGGGTGGCGCTTGACCCACACGGCGTTAAAAAAACTAGCTTGTTTTCCAGATCGAGCAGTTGCACTACTGTGAATGAGTGCAGAAGGAAACTGTTCACCAAGGAGGACCGGCAAATTGAAATCATTCCTCCGACCATAGCAGCACTGATCAAGCATTTACTAAGAGCATCCTACCAGAGTGTTCATGTTTGGGGACAGAGCCTAAAACTACAGCAAACTGTTCCAAGTCCATCAGAAATGGGATGGAAAAAAAGACAACGCTTGGAAGCCCGTTTGGACAGAACTTCCAATAGCTGCCGAAGGATGTATAGAGCTTGTGCGCTGCAAATGTAAAACAAAGTGCATCTCAAATCGATGCAACTGTCTTAAAAAGAAGCTTCCCTGCAACGAGTTATGTTGCTGCGGTGGAAAATGTTAAAAAAAACAAATGTAAACTCTTAGCGGCAAAATATAAAAATACAAATTTAAAAATCCTATACTTTTCATTATTTATCCCATAAAATCCTACTGCTATTCCTCAGACCCTTACTTAAGCATACGAAGTAGCTTAAATGATTTGTTAAAGCAAATTAATGCGATATTCAATCCAAACTTTCGTGAAATACGCGCCTGATGTTCGTGATTGCACCAATACCATCGTTGAACTCCTTGAGGTAAACAATCAGTCGTACAAATTGTCCGCACGGGGCCCGATCGTGGCTACACGTCTTAATCGATTCTATTTGGTTCCTACAATAACTTTACACAGTATGATGCTTTAATCACAAGTGCAAGGTACCCACCGATTTTCGACACTAACTTCGCCACTATAACAACATTAACAAAACTAGAAGTACATGCCATTTTGCAAGCTCAGATGTATAGATTGGCTGGGCTACAAGTGGGATATCGTTTGAAAGTTTGTTGCTAGAAGTATAGAATGCAATTTTATTTTTTGAGTATTGTTAAGTGATAAAAAATAAAAATTTACATTTCCCGGTGTCGATGAACTAAGAACATTATCGCTGAAATGTAGTCAGAAAAAATCTAAAATATATGTGTCTTAGGATGTTCTATAGGAATAATCATTCCAAATAAACTATGCGTAGTGTATAATAGACCAATACTTGCAATTACAGTGTCGTCAATGTAATCACTAAACTGCCAATATTGCATAATGATATATCATTGAAATAGACATTTACTATTAATTCAATATAAACTGTAGTTAATTATTAAACCTTTCAGGCACTCCCCTCTGTATGTTTTCATGTAAACATTATTTATGCAAGATACGTGTTAAACGCGGGCATGTATGCATTAAACGTATATAATTAATATACTAATATTAATTACTCCTGCATAGGGGTTCAAACGTTTGATGTTACGCCGATGCTGATATACACACTCCGGAAAATTTAAAAGCAAGGAGATACATTGATATTTTGTTCTGTATCATTTCTTTCTTCTAACTTTTAAGGTTTAGACAGCCATGAAATTTTACTTTAATTTTTGCTCATTTCGCATATTCTTGCCGTTAGTCAATGTCAAAGTCGTGTAAATATCTTAAGTAATTGTTTAAATTACTAAATTTGTTTATTTAATGAATAATAAGCCAGATATAACCCTTAAAAGAGGGATAGTAAATTTCAGTTTCTCTGCAATATTTTCCGACTCCATAAAAATATCAAATTCATATTTTAAACTTAGTCATAGGCCATCTAGACACTAGTTTACGTGATATCAGTCAAACCCTCTCTTCAGTATGTACAAATGTACCATTGTAGGATGGCCGATAGAGACGCAGAGAGAAGTATCGTCGCTGTTGGATAGAGACAAGTTTCTTAACTATGAATGCAAAACAGTCAGGGGAAGAAGTTTCAAAGGTGCTCTTTATTAGGGTGCCCTTATTAATTGTGCAGGGTGGAATTTTCTTCTATTATGTTTAAAAAATCCCCATCAATTTTTAGCTTAACGTAATATAAGTGGCCTAAAATTTTTAAAAATCAAAAATTAATTTTTTATCGATTTTATTTTATTTTTAGCGCTGTATTGTCTTTTAAAATTGGTATACTTTTTGGAAATCATAAATATATGTTAAGGCATTAATTTATTTATTGTCTGATTTGAGAATATAAAGTTTTAATTTCGAAAATTCTCTAAAATATTTCTTTGGTTGCCTGAGGATATTCACCGGGTAATCTTGGACAGTCTAAAAAGGAAACCAAAGGGACAAATATATTAAGAAAACGAATTATGTAGAGAGTTTGAAAATATCAATGAAAAAATGACCCAGCTGCAATAAAAATCGCTTTTGATCCTCGGATCCTTGTAAGTTTTTCGTTAAAATCTTGAATTAATTTTCCCCTTTCGGCGCAGTCATTTACTAATTTTAATTCTCCAGTGATTAGCTGTCCTTGTTTAAACGCATTAGAGTTTTTCCATTCGGATGGACGCAGGTGTCAAAAATGTTCTATTTTAAACCTGTGAAATAAATTTATTGACCTATTAGTAATTTTATTAAAATTTATTCATCAGATAGTTATAAGAATTCGGAAATGTGTTCTTTCCTCATTGGTAATTTCTTAAGGTTATTTTCTGTTTCATCTTCATTTCATCTTCTACATTTACTGCTTCTACTAAAATTTTTTGTGGCATCTTTAATTTTTTATTTTCGGTAATCGAGTCATCAAATAGTGCGAAAGCGACATATTTATCAGTCAAATAATACAAATGCTTCACAGATTTCCACTTCGGAAATACTTTTATCAACTTTATTTATACTGATCTAATTCTCGCAAGAATTTGATATCCATTGCAGTGACAGTCAAGCGGCCCTTGAGGCTCTTGCATCGATAAGGCCCAAATCAAAATTGGTTCAAAACTGTAAACATGCTCTCTGTGAACTTGGCTCATCTTACTGGGTCAAGCTTCTCTGGGTGCCTGGACACAGCAATATTGAGGGTAACGAGCGGACAGACGCTCTGGCCAGAGGGGGCTCTCGGAGGCCTCTACTGGGTCCGGAGCCGGCCCTAGGTTACCCTAGATCCAACGCTAGGAGGTTAATAGAAGACTGGACCCGTTCCCACTTCATTGACTACTGGGCTTCCTACCCAGGACTCCGGCAAGCGAAGCTTCTTATCTCAGGGTCCTTGCCGGAGAGAACAAAACAAATTCTGCAACTAAGCAGGAAACGAGTCAGAGTCGTAATAGATCTCTTGACCGGACACGGCTCTTTCAGGAAACACCTGCACACCATGGGGATGGTGGACCACCCCAACTGCAGGTTTTACGAGGACGAGGAGGAAACTTCCATCCACATCCTGACTTCCTGCCCTAGGTTGATGAACCTGAGGCACAAACACCTCGGCATTGGCTTTCCAGTGCTGGAGGAAATAAGAAATCCCCATAGGGAGGATTTTGGCCTTTGGGGTAGAATCCGGCCTGAATGGGTGTTTTCAATAAATTTAGTTAGCGGTTGCAGAATGGGCCACGAGGCCTAAGTGCGGCGACCTTTCGTCGCCCCGCTAGAAGAAGAAGAAGAATAAGATATCCATTAGTGGAGCCAATATTGTTTCTGATGCATAAATCCAGTATTTTACGTAGCATTTTACAACGAAGCATGTTGTTTGGCGAAGTATTTTTACTCGCTTTTTGTTAAATCGGATTCTGTTCGAAACAAAATTATTATTAAGGAATATATGGCGTTTGCCATGCACCTGGTCATATGATAAGCACCCGGTTTCTAAATTTTATTCCACCGGGAGAAACGCCTCCTAGGAATATTATTATGAAATTCAATAGTCTACGATAGTCTTCTCGTGGAAATTTTTTAGAAATTGTGTGACTTATAATTTCTAGAATAGTTCAATACGGTCGCTAAAAATTTGTTTGATTTCTGGGTTGGCCACAGCTGGAACGAAATTTTGAACGTTGATTCTAGACCAATAATTTTTAAATCTTTTAAATAATGGAATATCTGACTCTAAAATAGTGAATTTGCTTTTTCAAAAACTGCTGCTGAAATAATTTCGATAACATGGTGACGGCAACCAAAAAACAGTATATTTTGCTCCAACAGCGTACAAGCGCCTTTCATTCTACCTGTATGTGAAGCAGTGGTGCAAAAAGTAAATGCTTGTACCTTTTCTATCAAATCCCAATTTTTCAACGTTTCATAAACTGCTGAAGCCATTTCAGCACCGATATTATGAATAGCATCTGGAATGTCTGCAACACCTAGTAATTGTTTCATATTAGTTGCTGTAGGAATTACAACCAATCTTTCCACTGACTTACCGCTTATGTTTTGTAACAGTTTTGTATCCCGGTGAACGGTTATAAATAAAATCCGTATTGATAGTTGAAAATTCTTTTATTTCTTAGTTATACCACAAGATCACGTCTAATTAGGTTCTGTGGATTCTGCGATAGAAAAGCATTGCGAATACACTTTCTAATAGTTTCTCATTAGGTTAGGCGTCAACCGTGATGGTTAACAGTATTCGATCGAGCTAATATTTGGTATAACCTGTTTTTAGATCCATTGGAATAAAATTATGCCCGGTACTATCTAGTTGCCGCTGCTTAGACGTATGGTGCTCAACACCACCACTTTGTTTTACGTGTGGTGCTCGAGCCTGTGAGCACCACTATGGTCGCCGGCCCTGATGTACTATCAGCCACATCGGGGGGTAATTATGGACCCCCTTATATACAGGGTGTTTCACTTAAAAGTCCCCAGGCCATTATCTCTAAAACTAATAAAGATATTTTATTTTTGTAAATGGCAGATGATTGATACCAAAGAAAGGTTTAAATAACGGTGATTAGAATTTTTCCTCAACAGCACACAGAGATGGCGCTGCGATGCAAAACTATTTTTTGATGGCTGGAACCTTGAAACATAAGTCATGTGATTAAACAATAATTTGTGAAAAATTTTGATGGTATAGAGAATTTACAAAAAACAAGCCGTTTTGGAGTTACATGAGTTTCTTTCATTAATGCCAGTACACGTGAATTTTGATAAATCCTTATAATTTATTTATTATTTATTATAGAATATTGGTTACCAAACACTTTTTTCAAGATAAGGAAAGTGATATAATACACTATCATAAAATTATGTTTACCACTTCCGGCCAAACCGGAACTAACATGATGAACCAATATCCATATGTTCCTACATATTACATTTTTTTTTCTAATAACGCTTCTAATAAAACGGCTCCCAAAACTTAAAGTAAGTAAGACAACAAAGAAAATACACACTAATTTAGAATGGGCTAAATTTATATTAACAATTCAGTAAAGACGTAAACAAATGTTTTATAAACAAACATTTAAAAACTATCGAAATATTATTAAAAATGAAATTAAACTAATTTCTTTCTTATTAGTAGGTACTTATTATATTAAATGTTCAAAATTTCTCCCTTCTTCATGAATACACATATTGTACCGTTTCAGTAACTCTTCATTGCAAACTTTTTGTAACGTATGTCTATTTATAGCAGCAACACTTGCATATATTTTATTATACATATCGGCCATATCCCAATGGGTTCAATGTACACTACACTTTTTAAATACCCCCAAAGGTAAAAATCTAATGGAGTCAAGTCAGGTGATCGTGCTGGCCATCTGACTACTCCATTAGTACCAATCCATCTCTGAGGGTACATTTCATTAAGACAATCTTTGACTAGTACTGAGTTATGGGGTGGTGCACCATCTTGGTGAAACCAAATATTCTCCTGGTTATGAGGGATAGTCTCTAATAATCCTGGCAATACATTTCTCAAAAATATCTCATATTTTCTTCCATTTAAAGTCCCATGGAATAGATATGGTCCAATAATATATGAATTTAATATTCCACACCACACGTTAACTCCAAAAGTTACCTGGTTTCGGGTCATTCTCATCCATCTAGGATTATTTTGTGACCAGTATCGGCAGTTATGCTTACTCACAACTCCGTTGTTGTGAAAACGGCTTTCATCGCTCCAGAGCACATTTTTTTAAAAATTTGGGCATTCTTCAGAAAGAACTGAAAATTCAGCTAGAAAATGTAATCCTCGTTCATAATCACCAGGCCTTAAATGATGGATCAATTTTAATTTGTATGGATGGTATTTATTTGATTTTAATATTCTATGGCACGAAGATATCGACAGATTAGTTTCCGATGCCAATTTCCGGAGAGAACATTGAGGATTGTTGACAACACTATTTAACACCAAGGCTGTATTTTCATCGTTTCTAACTGGCCTATTTCTGTTACGAATAGTTTTCTTAAAACTACCCCAGTTTCTTAAACTTTTAAACAGCATGATAAATGTTTTTTTATCGGGTGTAGGTCTATTTGGAAATCGTAAACAAAACAATCGTTTTGCTTGCCGGGAATTTCTTTTGCATTCACCGTATATTAAAATCATATTTAACTTATCTTCATTGGTGTATCTAACCATTTTTTAAATTTATTTTTTTTATTGCCTTATTTGGATTAATTTGCTTTGAATTGTTTCTAAGTACACTATTTTTGTTTGAAACTATGATTGAAATGCACCAACTACAAACTTTGTTTAATAACTGTAAAACTTAAAATTAAATCAAAGCCTACTAATATCTCTTAAGTAGATTTTTCATTACCATTCTAAATTAGTGTGTATTTTCTTTGTTGTCTTACTTACTTTAAGTTTTGGGAGCCGTTTTATTAGAAGCGTTATTAGAAAAAAAAATGTAATATGTAGGAACATATGGATATTGGTTCATCATGTTAGTTCCGGTTTGGCCGGAAGTGGTAAACATAATTTTATGATAGTGTATTATATCACTTTTCTTATCTTGAATAAAAGTGTCTGGTAACCAATATTCTATAATAAATAATAAATAAATTATAGGGATTTATCAAAATTCACGTGTACTGGCATTAATGAAAGAAACTCATGTAACTCCAAAACGGCTTGTTTTTTGTAAATTCTCTATACCATCAAAATTATTCAATAATTATTGTTTAATCACATGACTTATGTTTCAAGGTTCCAGCCATCAAAAAATAGTTTTGCATCGCAGCGCCATCTCTGTGTGCTGTTGAGGAAAAATTCTAATCACCGTTATTTAAACCTTTCTTTGGTATCAATCATCTGCCATTTACAAAAATAAAATATCTTTATTAGTTTTAGAGATAATGGCCTGGGGACTTTTAAGTGAAACACCCTGTATATAATGTAAGCTTTATTTTATATAAGGAGCATAATTTCGACATCGCTACTGATCAGCGAAATATAGGCAGAAAACTGAATTTGAGCACCATTTTCTCAACATGTCAGCTTGACCGCGACAGACAGAGATTAGGACTTTTAATATGTTTAATACTACGCCTCAATGAATATTTTTTTGCCAAGTTTCAAAATTTCTTGAATTACTTCCGTCAAACGTTGAAATTTGTCCCGATTTGGCTCGAGCATAATATCCATTTTAGGATTTTAATAAAGACATGTAACGACTTTTCTCTGTAAAATGGCGAAAAACAACGGTTTCATGAGGCGAGAAATCGATAAACGGGTTATTTACTAACGATACTTAGAGAAAACAACAAATGCTGCATCGCCAGGGTATTTATTTTCTCACAGCCGTTATTGAATTCCCTATAACTCAATAGACTCCAATTTCTTCGCGCAATAAATAAAGGCTGCATTCTATATTTACCTGTTTAACCACTTCAGGCTGTAATAAATTGTTTGTTTTAAAAGCCCAACAAATATAAGAGGGATTTATTTATCATTTTAGTGTTTCCACCTGCTTTGGCATGGATAAGGGCTCTTGTGCTCCAATATATGTTCAAGGATTATCCGTTACTTTCCTGGAGAGCTTTGTTTTTGTTTTGGTATTTGCTATAAAGGCTTTCAGTCACAAAACGAACAAATTATTTTTTTGCCGAATGTTTTTCCAAGTCCTCCGAACGCATAAAACGGGGCCTGTTTTTGTTGCAGGGTTAAGTAAATTTGATTTACATGACGCAAAAGAACAAAGGATTTTTTTTGTGAAAGGGATCGGTGTATTTGTTATTCATATCCCGTCATAAAATTGTTGAAATAGCTTGCCATGAGATCCATTTACTATGCTTGCATGGATGTCCCTCTTGTTGATTTTATTTGTTGGAGTTTTTTAATAGAATTATGAGTTTTCATTTTAATAATAATAATAATAATACATTTATTTTCCAATAAAAACACATGTTATTTACACTATTAGAATAAATCAATTTTTTCAAAAATAAAGTGTAAAGTATACTTAACAATTAATGGAAAAAGGGGCATAAATTCAGTTCGACTATTAAATAGTCGTCTGTTCTTCCATTTAGCCCTAATAGAATGGATATAATGTAATTAATTTCTATTTGATACGTTACCAAAAAAATAATTTCAATATACAAGATATTTACCGGAAGATAATACAATAATGTTATATTTTAAATTAAAATGTTCTTAAAATTGCGAGTTAAATAGGATGCTTCTAAAAGTCTTCTTGAAACTTGGTATTGATAGTGTTTTTAGCTTTTCTGGAATTATGACGTTATAATATTTTGTGATATTGTACGCAGATGATCGTTTAAAAAATGACGATTTATGAGAAGGGATTGTTAATAAATTTTTTGAGCGAATGTTAACTCTGTGGGCAGTCCTCCTAAAGCAAATTTTTTTAAACAGGTAAGGTGGAGTTTATAGCTTTATAATTTTATGATATAAAGCAGATGTATGTAATTTACGTCTATTAGACCCAGCAGTTTGGAGAGTGTGTGATATCGGTTGTCTTCTACGTATACCAAAAATAAATACTAATACTAAGTATACCAAAAATAAATACTAAGACATGAATTTTGCATCTTCTGTGTACGTGCTTTAACAGATTCCGTTATGCAAGAGTCATATAAAGAGTCACAATAATTGAAACATGATAATACCAAAGAATCACACGGCAATATTTTTAAATCTCTACTAAGACAATACCTATTTGCATATAAAATTTTTAAATTGCAGTAAGCTTTTTGTATGCATCGTGCTATATGTTCTTCGAAGCATAAATCCCTGTCCAATAAAACACCTAAATTTGTACGTACATTGCATTGTAATAGAACCTCATCTCCAACTTTTACAGCGAATTCCTGAGTAACTGTGTCCCTTATAAACTTCTTCCCGAATAACATGAAATATGATTTTGAAGAATTAATTTTAAGTGCATGTTTTTTTTTTCTAGCATAATCATGTGATTGGTTAAAAAACCTATTCACATGAAATTATAATTTTAATTTTAAAATGTCGTTGAACATTTACTCTGTACAAGAATATAATAATCATGACCTTTATTGAATTATAAAAAAAGTACATACAGAAAAGTAGTCTTAACCAATTAATAATGATTATAATGGTAAAAATAGTTACATTTACATATGCTATCTAAGATTTAAATAGTTAATGTTTAGTCTTACAATTTGAATTTTGTTTGTTTATTTATGATGTACTTATGTACATTTCTAACTTACTTTTGAACATAGTTAATGTAACATATTCTTTATACGATTTTACGAACAGCGAAAAAAAAAACTATCTATGAGAACTAAAAGAAAAACTATATTATATATAAAAAATATTAATGAAATATTTATTTGCATTCTTTCGATAACCTGACTCTGGTTATGCTAGCAAAGCAAAATCCTAAAATAAATGTGTCCAGTTTCTAATTTGACATTCTGATTATAACACCAACATTCAACATAGTCCCTACGGCTAAGCAGATTAAACTAGTATCTACATGACCCCGTACGGTATGAAGATTCACTTAAAAATGAGAACAGTGGATATCCAACGGATTTGCTTATATGATTTTCACTTTCCATATTAACAGTGTAACTTTAAGCTTAAAGCGGGTGCCTTAATATTCAAATTATGTGACAATTTGCCAACGATTTTAGAGCATTATAAAACGCATTTCGCGGCTAATTTTGGTGCGGGCTTATGTATATTAAATTGATATTTTAATAGCGTCTGTACATCCGATATGCAAAGTAACTTGGAAGTTTATTAGGAACCCGTGAATTTTTTAAAAAGTTTTTTGTTGCTTAATATTTCAAGGGTAATATAACATTTAAACAGTATCTAGAATATTTCATGGCATGTAAATATTAATACACTACCCTCCCTCATAAAGTTCGAATCTAAATATGCCATTAAGAACTCCACCCAATTCATAGAAAGGGCAAGATGTCTAAAAATCCCAAACAACGCAAACTTCTTTCGACGTAAAAATCCTTTTTCGGTTCTCTTCCTCCCCTTTTTCTAGCGAAATATAGCCGACTGGTTGACGACATTGGGTGATGGTTCCTGTAGTTTGTCAGCACTATTATTATTATTATCATCACAAACAATTGTATAGTATTATAAAATCACTAATTATATGAATATTTGATGAATATTTGGATTCTATGAATGCATTCAGCCTACTCAGGCAGAAATTTAAACGTATTCATGCAGATATAAAGTAACAGTAGCCACACTAAATAAAAATAATTTATTTTTTATTACGTTATAAAGATGCTTTTTCAAAATACTGCGAATTTTTATTATGACTATGATTATAATAATTGTGCAGGTGGTTGTGTAAATAAAAAATGTATTACAATATTTATTTCAATTCTATGAACAATGTATATTATATGAATGTCTACACAGAGAGAAATCGCTTTGGAACATTTTGCACCATGTTGTGGAACAACGTCTTGTTGCATTTTTTTAAACAGTTGTAAAATTTTAAGGCACAACGTTATATAGTTTTATACATTTCAATTGTGCATAATTCTTGTGTGTTTTATTTATCCAATATAAAGATTTAGTTACGATGAATTTATTGGAAACTTCGACCAACAAATTGGCGAAATTTAGAGTTAAATTTATTTATTTTTTCTCAACAAATCATAGCAAATTTAACTTAATTAATTGTTAATAGTATCCTCAAAGTGTATATTTTGTTGCCATTCTATTTACAATTAGTTTTAAGTAATTGTAATAATTGTAAATAATTTAAAGGATTTGCACAACTTGTGTAACATAAAAGTGTGATTTTATTTTATAAACGGCTGTTGACAAACTTGTGAAAGTAGGAGTCCCAATATATTTATATCCTCTGAAAAATAATAGTAATCTATGCCGCCCGCACAAACCGCACAATTTAATGACATACTATTCACAATCAGTTTGGTGATATTGTTTTAAAATTTTGTATAATTGTTTCATTTGTTTCACGTAAAGTATATTGGTTAAAAATTGTAATGACTGCGCCGGCCATGCTACGCATATATGCGCAGGCAATTACACATCAGATCCAGGTGATATTTCGTTAAGTGAAGACGTACACTTCCGAATTATACAAGTACTTACATTTGTGATGGAATTTGTTGAAAACTTATTAACCGAGTGGGGTTTCCTAGATCTAATTCCAGCATTCACAGAGGTAAGTACTTCACACAGAGTTACAGATTTGCATATATGTTCTCTTAAATTAACTTCGTTAATATACAAATATAAAAATGGTGTCTTGTTTATATGTGAAGAATGCATGATACCTATCTTCTAATACTTGATTTCGTTTACAGCTTGAGAGTAATTTCGTTTTCTTATGCGAAGCGACAGAAAGCTGTTCCTAAACTACTAAACCCAAAAGGCAAACTTGTAAAAGAACTGCTTCAAAACGAAGATAACACGTCTGATGGTAAGCAATACATTTGATTTTGGTGATGAACTGATAAATGTTATTTTTTTTAAGAATATGACGTGACTACGACATAAGCTTTATTACTACAAACTGCGTTAATAGAAGCTAAAAGGAAGAAGCACTGGAAGTCTTCCAAATTAGAGTTATTAAATGGATTTATTTTAAGCATAAATGTAAGTCACCTACTGCTTTTCAACTAGAACTTTATGCATATAAAATTTATTTGTATTTAAAAAAATAGAAATGTTTTCATTTACAATATGACAATATATACATGTATTGCTGTTCTGTTAAAATAAAATATTTATTCTTTAATTTTTTTTATTGAAATCCTTTAGGAATTACCTCCAATTTTGGAAATAATATTTCACAATCTGTGTTACAGAATAATACAATTAAAATGAAGTGGATACATATAGTGTGTGAAATGAGTGCACGGTGAACCAAAAAATATATACATAATTTGGGGATTATAGAGTAATAAATTGTGTAAAACTAACCTCAGTTTATACATTACTGAACAGCTTCTTTAAATTAAGTGTATATATTGTGCAAAATGAATTACAAAGTTGACAAAATAAACATACAAATTGTGGATTTCTCATTTAGAAATTGTGGAAAACTAAAAACACATTATCTTAAAAAACTATAAACATTGTGTCACTTAAGAGCACAATTTTTTGTAAATATGTTTTACAAATGAAGAGGTTTAGATGTGAATGTTTGTTTAGGAAACCTTCAGAATATATTTAAAAATTTCACACAAATTGTAGAAACTAACTAAAGTGGAATAAAATTATGTATTTTTATGCAACCATAATTCAAATTTGTAAGGAATTCAATTTATGTGATTTTTAAGTTGGTACAAAAATTTCAAACAATGTTAATGCATAAACTGTACAAAATCATTGCCCCAAAAATGTATCATTTATTTGCACAAATTGTTCCTGTCAGCATTTTAAGACCAATTTGGAGTACAATTTTCTACAATTGTGGTAAAATATCACACACATTTTTCTCTGTGTAGACTGAAGCGATGGATATGCAAAATATGATCAATTAATAACTGAACGTGATTACATACATATTCAATATTTATAATCATTTTATTTCGCTGTACATGAGATTTGGTGAGTGATATTTGATGATTAAATGAACTGGACGTCCATGAAAATATTAACAAATTACGGAACAAAATTTATCTGCAAATATGAGCCATTCATTTCATGTATGAAATATTAATCCATGTTTAATTATTCAGTTAATTAGTCGCTTAATGAACTAAAAATTACTGTAGAGTGCTTCTGTTGTGTCTAAATCATACAAATTATAATCATTTGTCCATAATATCGGAAGTATATAACACGTTCAGAGTGTTTCTATGTGCGATAATTACATTTTTTAAATATTCTTACAACGATCGTGACAATAGAATGTATAGTAGAATGGTCTTTAAAATCGATATTTTGCAAATGTCAGGCAACCCTGATTTTTGGCAATTTTTCATCAATAATTCGGAAAATAATCGTTATATATATAGATATATTGTTATGATATTACAATTTTATTATTATTTTCATTTTTATTTATTTTTTAAATTTGCCTGGACGCCAGTCACGCTTAACCCCGCGACAAGGTATTATTCGCTAGCTCACTTCAGAACATGAGAAACCTACCGCTCGCCTGCCTCTCACCTCAGGAGTAAGTTCTACGGTGCTCTGAAATAAAGGTTAGTCTCGATAATTTAAAAATAAAAAGGAAAGGCCCATTCAAAATTACAAATTTAATAAATAAAATATGGGAAAAGTATAAATGAAAATGTGAGATAATAACTATCCTAAAAATTAATACTAACCGGCCTTTTTGATTTGAAAAGATATTTGTTGCAACTTTTGCTAAATTTAGTTTTCCCTTTTATTTGCGAATTTAAGCTTTTTGATCAGTGTTTTATTCTTACTCCGTCCTGGATATAGAGATCGCTGCTTCCAACTTTCCGGCCTGAAATGTAGACCCGCTATTCTGTCAATACTGCAGATCTGTGAATGGCTGCTTGATTTCTTGCGTTTTTGTGAGATTTGTTTTACGACGAATTATGCACTGTGTTTTAACGGATACACTTCCGAACTTTACTTTATTTGTTAAGGTAAGTAACAAATTACCAATATTTTGTGAGAAACTGCTCACTTGTATAAGATTTACATAAATTATTTATAAAAGGTAGGGTTATGTCTTCAAAATTTTACGAAAGGGTATTTGATTACCCTTGGATGCCTTTTTGCTCCTAATTTATTATTTGACGTATTCCACGTACTTTATGGATACTTTTAAACATTCACTTTACATTTGTTTTAAGAAAATTTTATTTAAATTTAATTTATTTTGTAAACTTTTGTGGAGCTCACTAAACGGCGTCTTTTCTCTGTACCCACGCTTGAACAACCCTCTTTTTTTCTTAATCCTTAAATTCTATTGGCTTAGATTTGACATTTATAAAAACCAAAGTAATCTAGTTTTGACATATTTAAAATTTATATTTTTTATATTGAATTTTCTAGCAATTTACTGAATAAATCTTTACTCTGATTATGTTTTAATCTTTCTGACCTACTTCTGAACATTTTGATACCCCATACATGTCTTTAGGAGTCTTATTAGTAATTTCGATAACTTTTCGTAAAATTGTTCACAATTTCTTAAAACTGCTAAAAATACTTTACTTTTCCCAACACCGTTTTTAACATTTATAACAATAATAATAATAATCATGCATTTTTCAGGTATGCCTACGATGCAATGCTATGTACCAGTCCTTGGGTATGGTATTCAAAATATGCTATTACATCAGATCAAACTACAAAGTGGTCTCCATAATTACAAAATGAATAAACTTACACAAACTCTTTATTTGAAATGTTTTATGCAACTTTTATGGAGAAAGTCCTAACCAAAGATTACTACTACCTACCATTTTATAAAATTTCTACTATTAAAAATCAACACATTCCAGTGCTTGATGTGTGGTTACATACACTTGGTAAGTCTTTATAATCTTATCACTGATTTTACTCATTACGAGGCTTGAAATTTGTATTTCATATAACTTTACGTTAGCTGCGGGAGTTTTTCACTATCTTATAAAGTTACTGAGTTTAGGTCTCCCATTTGATTTTTATATTTAAAATGTTATTAATTAAGCACTTTCATAGCCTATTACATTTATATTTTAAGTTTCTTTTTGAATACATTCTTTTTAAAATGTTTATTTTGTATTCTGTAGGTTCTACGCTGAGCTCCAACTAGTTCTATGCACTCTGGTAGGATACTACCTATGTTTAACTACTTAATATTGTTCCATAAGCCTTTTGTAAGTTAAACGATGTACCAATATCCTTTTTTAATATCAGGTATGTTCAATATTTAAAATAATAAAATTAAAATTAATTGGTATTCAATACAATTCAAATATTACTACTACGCGTTACTATTGCCTATACATTTTGTATGAGCCCTTTTTTCTACCATTTCACCTTACCATATTGAAACTGTAAGAGGCCACGTGCAACATCCTCTCATGTTCTGCGGTGAGGTAGTTTCTGGCTTAAACGTTCTAATTTACTGTTTTTAATTTACGTTATGGCAACTCTTTATTAATGAACACTTTATTGCTGTCATTATGAATCAATTATTTTGTAATTTAGACCTTACTGTTGTAAAGTTTAGCTTTATTATAAAATATCCCAATATCATAATAATATAGATATATATACTACGTGTTAATTGAAGCTATGAAAATTTTCCATAAATTAGCGCATTTTAATTTGTATCTTCAATACGAAACCTCTGCCTAAGAAATCACTACTTACTTTATCAACCCCTTTAACAATGTAGTGGAGGTTAAAAAATATCATAGGGAAATCTAAAGTCTTGGCTTCTAATATACAGGGTGTAGTTAGTTTCATGTCATTTAAAAAAACTGGTGGTAGGGAATGAAAAGACAAACAAAAAAACCTTAGATAACATGGGGTCTAAAGCTCATAGTTTTGGAGAAAAAAAATAAACAAAAATTGACAAAATAATTACAAACATATTTTGAGAACTGCTGGCATACTGCTGCAAATAAGTATGGTGCATCTAAGAAATCATCAAAAAGCATGCCGACGAAGCAGTTAAGCGACCGACAGAGGACACCGCCATGTTTTTTGCTTCTTCGCGGCCAAACTATTTTATTGGGAGTGCTATACTCTCCCTTGTAATATTCTCAAGTAATAATTTCAGTTTGTGTCCTTACTTGGTAAATAACGTACATACGGCGCGCGACCTAGCCGTTCCTTGGCTTTGTGCCACTTATGTTAAGAATTATTTTATTGACTTATCGTTCAAGTCGTTAGTACTTGGTTACATAAGACACTACTTCTCGTTCGTGCTTTTTGTGTTACTTTTTGGATTTTGGACCAAGTTTTTCTTTCTGTTTTCTTTATTGATAACGTTAAATCACAGTTTAGTGCGGTGTTTTAAAACGCAGATTTTGGACATTATGGGAGATTACACTTATCCAGAGCTCACGGATATGCACTTGGTGTATGGAAAAAGTGGTGAAAATGCAGCTGGTTCGGAAGAGCTTTATCGTTTAAGGTTCCCCAATTGACGTCATCCTTGTGCTCGTACATTTGTTGGTATTGACCAGCGTCTTCGAGAAACAGGTCGTCTCGATGGACATGGAGGAGAACGAGGTCCACAACGTGAAGAAAGGGTAATTGACGCAGAGGTTCAAATTTTGGAACTTGTAGAAGAGGATCCAACTTTAAGCACCCTCAATATCGCGAACCGTGTGGAAGTATCCCATTGTGTGGTATGGAGGACATTCAGAGATATGAACTTACATCCCTATGACTATCAATGTGTCCAAGCACTAGAACCTCAAGATTTTGCAGAGCGAATGCAATTTTGTAAGTGGATTTTAAGAAAACACGCGGCAAATGAGGATTTTTTAAACGTTCTGTGTTTCTCCAATGAGTCAGTCATTTTTTACCAGAAATGAAGTGTTTAATTTTAAAAATATGCACAATTGGGCAGACTAAAATCCACGTGTAATAAGAAGGGCGCATTTTCAACGACGGTTCAACGTTAATTTGTGGGCAGGAATTTGCGGTAATGAAATAATTGGACCTATAGAATTACCCGCTAGATCAAATGGTGATGTATACTTAAATTTTTTGCAACAAACATTGCACGATGGCGCGCCAGTCCATTTTAGTTTGACTGTTCGAAATTTTTTGAGCAGAAAGTTTCCTCAACGATGGATTAGACGTGGCCGACCAGTACCATGGCCTGCTAGATCGCCCGTCTTAAATCCGATGGACTTTTATTTTTGGGGGCATTTTAAATCTCTGGTTTACCGTGATCCATTTGACACTTTAGAACAATTGCAACAACGTATTTTAATGTGTATAGAAACCATAAAAAATGATCCTAATTTACCAAATGTATTGAACGGAGTGCGTATGTCCTTATTTCGATGTGCCAAAATGTGTATACGTGGAGATGGAGGTTATTTCAAACAATTTTCGTGAAACATTCAAAAGAATTGTTTAGTTATTGGGTGTTACCTTTTGGGCATTAAAGGTATGATTATTATTATTATTATTATTCGCTGTCTTATTTTGATCTGTTTATTAATGTTTACATTGATTTTCATAGAGACTCGATTTTTAGTTTTAGATACCTGATTGGAAAAAGTTTGCGCTCAATCCGTTAAAAAAATCAGATTTTTTTCCTAACTTAAAATACACAACTATTTTCTGTTATCGTATCTCGGACGTCTAACTGTTCATTTTCCAATTTCATAAAATAATTACTAATTTTTTAAGCTTTTAACACAATGTTACAAATGTTAATAAACCACTTTTAAATTTTATAAATTCTTATAAACCACAATAAAAGCTACAATAACTTTGTTCCAAATTAAAAAACACATATTAACAAGTCCTATTTAAACCCCTGCGGCCATGCTATGCTTGCGTTGTGCCGAAAGAGAAGGAATTAATTACACTTTCATAATTAATGGTATAAAAAGTTCGGTACAAATAATCCCATGAAAGTGCCGCACTTCTACCGGCGGGAATCCAAGTCGGGTTTCCCAGTTTTTTTATTATTTCTAATATTCGGAACTATTGATCCATTGACCCTGAAAAACAGTGGTTCCCAAAAAGTTTCCTACCTTAACATTAAAAATGTAAACCCAAGTCAGTTTTGTCAAAGTGTCCCTAGAGAAAAAGTCGGTAAAGTTATTTACACAGAACTTCCCTCGTTATTGGGAATAATAATCGGAATATAATTATTGGTATTATTACAAAGAAAACCTGATAACTTTTGGTCAAAAAAATATACAGTGTTCATCCAACAGCAAAAGTTCAATATAACAGGTGCCAAATATGGAAGGCTTGCGCAAATACCTTTATAAATGTCCACCATGACTCAATTATTTCTTGGGATGCCATTATTCAATAGAAGTATATAATAGGATATGCCAAATATTATTGCCATCTCTCACATTCTCAATCCCACATTCACGTAATGGAGTGGAAGCATAGTGGTGATTAAAATATAGAACAAATTTTCAAAAATGTTTTCTGTCTATTCTAGTATTAAATTTTTTTCCAAATTGGTGAAAATATGTTGCAATTTTTTTTTTCCGAAATAGGTTTAGAATGTTATGAAACGTGGAAATTTTAAATTTGAGCAAAAAAAATATTTCGTCTATTCTATAATGGTGATAAATAGATTACATAAACATGTCTTCATTTTTTTAAAATTTTTCTAAAACATTTTTAAATTTGTTTTAATAAATTTGGAATGCCATGGAAACGTGGAAATTTTAAATCTGAAAAAAATTCCATCTATTTGTGGTAAAATTTTTTCAAAAATTTTTAATTTTTTTTAAATTTTTCTTTAAATAGATTTAGAACGCTATGAAACGTGGAAATTTTAAATTTTGAGAAAAAAAAAATTCATCTATTTTGGTGGTAAAAATTTTTTCAAAAATGTTGGTAAAAAATTTTCACAATTTTTTTTCTTTTAAATAGGTTTAGAATGCCATGAAACGTGGAAATTTTAAATTTGAACAAAGAAAAAAAATTTTTTTAGTGGTAAAATTTTTTTAAAAAATGATTGAAAAAAAATTTCAAAATTTTTTTTTTTCCTGAAAAATTTTTTTCACATTTTTGAAAAATTTTGAACCACTAAAACAGATGGAAATTTTTTTTTCTTTGCTCAAATTTAAAATTTCCATGTTTCATGACGTTCTGAACCTATTGCAGAAGAAAAAGAAGTGAACATTTTTATCCAACAGTTTTGAAAAATTTCAAAAAAAAAATTAAATTTTTAACCACCACTATACTTCCACTTCACTGCGTGAATGTGGAACTGTCTAATGGCAATACTATTTGACATATGCTATTATACTTTTATTGGAAAATATACAGGGTGGTCATCCCAACAAATAATTTATGGGATACCTGTTATTTAGTATTGAACTTTTGCTGTTGGATGAGCACTATTTTTTTGACCAAAAGTTATCAGGATTTCTTTGTAATAATTACAATAACTATATTTCCATTATTATTCTCAATGCCATTTCGTATTTAATATTTTTTTAGTGATCGCCATGCACAAATAACGAGGGAAGTTCTGTGTAAATACCTTTACCGATTTTTTTTTAATGACATGAAACTAATTACACCCTGTATATGGAATCCCAAGTTTCTGTATTTTTACCAGCTTGCTTCACTTATTTTCTCTTATTTACCCCTATAACCCCCAACCCTTCATCGGTATTAGCGTAAAATATAATTTTGTTCCAGATCTTGTTATGGTACATATGTGGACCAGTTTTCAAGTCAATATCTTAAACCGTTCTCGAGAAAACGTGCGCACAAAAAAAATACCGACAAACAGACCGACCGACAGACAGAATTATTTCTCGCTCGAATTTAAAATCTTGACGTGTTTTGATATTCCATCCCTACTTCAACGAAGAAAAAAAAAATTACATTTTTTTCTTACGATTACTATTATACTTTCCAATCCACCACTACCTGGATGTGGAAGTAATTGTTAAAATATATTTCATTTTACCAATGATGTATGGTTAAGGTTACTTAAACCATGTGATCTACACATTTCTGTATAAATAAATAAACCCCATCATACAGAGTAGGCCTTATACTTTAGGAAAAGAATTTTTTTATTTTAAAATTACTCCAATGATTGACCGTAAATGCATTCGTTGAGGAAGAAGCAACTCTCGTAATTCATATCTGCAGACTTGTTTTTAAAATATGATATAAACAAATCAAATGTATCCTTAGTGACAGCTGTCAATGATGGAGCTGTCAATTCAGTTGGACACGGCATGGCATGCATTTTTTGGATGTGGGAAAATTACATTCTTATGTCAGCAAATCAAAACAAAACAAATATAACTATTACCGCAATCATAAAAAAACAACAGAATTGAAAATTTGTTTATAAGATAATAGATATCACGGACTAAATCAGATACGGCCATGAAGAAATATTTTAGAGAGAAAAAATTAGTTGTGATAGAGAAAATGCAAATTTGATTTCAGCTCAAATTTAATATACCCGTTTCGATGAAATGGTGGAATGTGCAAGCTGTGTGTCATCTGCTGCATGACGAAGGCATCTCTTTCCTCGCTTCGATCCTATAAAAGAAACCTCAAGGAGCTATAAAATATTTAACGGTGACAAAGTTTAATATAGGGTGCATAATTAATTAAATTTATTAGGTAAACGGTCAAATATCGAGGAAACTTTTTTTATGAGCGACATAAAGTAAATTTGACTGCAGAATGTACACTATTTGAAAATTGACGAGGAATTAATTAATTAAATTATGATTTATTTAATTCTCATGTAATTAGTGTATCGACTCTAGGACTTTACCTACAGTTAAAATGATAACAATGTGTTTAGAGTGCAATTAATAATTTTGTCACGGTCATCAGATATTGTATTATAGTCGGTACTACATAAGTAGGCAAAATGTCAAGGCAATAGATTAAGTGGAAATGATATAAAAATAAATTTCAAGACTTGACAAAAGTTGACAGACAAACATGTTGTAACATATTTTGATACCTTAATATTAAAACGTGTTACATCGGTGCGAACGGCAGCCGATTTTTGTTGGAGAGCATAGGGCCGTAGGTTAGGATTGTGTGTGTGGACACTCAAAAGGGCGCCACCGGCTGTATGTTACATAATATGATTTAAATAATTTGGCCAGCACGGAACGGATCAAAATTAAGTTACTAGCAACCATGCGATGGAATTCTCAAAATATCTCTGTAATATCAAAACTTTTACTTTACTCTATAAAATCTCAAAATTTAAGCAAATATCAGGTGTACCAATACAAATAATAAGAACATGTAGACATTAGACATTTATTACAACACACATGAGATGTACAACAGTAAAGAGTAAAAACAAAAAAAACTTCAAGCCTTACCTAATCGTGGTTCATACGTATGAAAGAAATTCTATACAGTTGATCAAAAAACTTGATTTGAATTCAAATTTAGATCTCTGACTGAGATTCTCTTGCAACTACGAGTCTGCCAATATGCAACTATGAGTTATAACTTACAACCAGAATTAAAGATTTACCATGAATTGAATTTTATATGTGTGACATAATAGTAGGTAAATTAACATCTCACGGTACCATGGGTGTTTTACAGTAAAACTCTTAAATGTGTCATCATTCTACACATAAACTTAGTGCTTAATTTATAGTTGCAAGATTGTAGTATAATTTACTTCAATATACGAACAAAAATCACTGAATTAAACTATAATATTTTCTCTGAAATATTTAACTAAAATGAACAAAAAAACCTGGTCAAGGCCTTGGCATTTTCTGTGACGACTGCAGTGTGACTTGTCACCATCTCATAGACATTCTCGACGTTGGCTGCAACTGCAGCTCCGTGCTGCATCAAATTTCTACCCAGATCTCCGGGAGACTGCTACGAACGACTCTGCAAGTCCTAAACTTCTCAAAGTGTCAGCGGAACCCACATAAAACCAAACATCTGACTGATAGACTTCCTCCTATCACTCCTCTAAATACTGGACCCCTTTACATAACCATAAATGGCAGCACCATTCATTCGGAACTTAAACCTCTCCAAAGTATATATGCCCCTTTAAACATATACTTATACCAAACACTTGCTTATACCAAACATAAGCCTCTCCAAAACACTCTGTAATAATTACAATTAATAAGAACTAAATAAAATCCCAAACTAAGTAAAATAAGAGCTCACCTCATATAGAGAGTATTACATAACCTCACGAGACACGTGGCGATCAGATTACGACAAGCAACAGACTTCCTTCCTGGAATTTACAAAACGCTTCTGGCAGGACGGTAAAGAAACACTAGGTACCTACATCAAATCAAATCCCTTTTCAGTGTTAGCGATGTAAAACCCAAATTCTTCACTACAAAACCGGGACCGCCGCCATTCCGCTACCTCGTCGCTGTCGAAGAACGAACCACCAGACGGAAATCTCCCTCTCCAGTCCTCCGTGTTGCCAACTTGAACATCTAGAGAACTCTTTCTCTAGCCAATAAAAATGCGCCAACAAAGGACTTTGCAATTTAAAGACTGAATTACTCGATTATGTAATATTTCCACTACACGAATATGTGAGTAACACCTCTAACTCAAAATCATGCTCAAAGAAAACATGTTTACTACCCATAATTTCTCATCAAGATAGGCAACCACCTACCATCAAATTCTGGATCGTGGGTTGCATACTCAAATAAATGAATTAATCACGGTTAATTTACAGTATTCAAACTGAAATTATTAATGTAGCTTTTTCAAATGCTGCAATGTGACGTTGAATAAGAGCTTGTAGCCGAGAAAGTGGCAAGTTAAGATGTAAACAGCCTAAGGACCCTGGCATTTCATGTAAAATTTACCTCAATTCCGCTGTCACTTGACAAAAGTTTTTGCCGCAGTCGTCTGTGAATCAAACACTCGTCTCGTCTTTTGACTTTATAGTTCATTTTCTACATTTGTATGTAATACTACAAGGCAATAGATCAAGTGGAAATAGGTCAAAGTTGACTCACAAGATTTGAAATAAACTGATTGACTGAAAACCATGTGCAGTTGAACTAAAACTTGTAATAAAAATGTTTAATATTTCTATATATCTGCGTGTGAACGTTGTAGCGTGAGAACGTGTATGTTCTGACTATACATTCAAAAATAGTTATATATGGTACAGTGCCGCCAAAAAAAAAACTGAAAAAGATACAGTTAACGACGTATCATCTAATCCAATAAACAGTGAAAAATTCAAAAAGTTCATAAAAATCCATAGTGCAAGAAGAAAATGCAACCTTACTTGAAGAACTAAAATCACTCAGAGAAGTAGTAATCACATTACGTGAGTTAAATATCCAGGTTATTACTTAATTAACAAATAACAATACTAACGTAACACAGCAAAGCACAAAAAATACTGAGGTAATACATAACAAAACATCAGTTTCAGACCATAATCATACGTACGCCCGTGTAACAAAAACTTTAATAAAGACCAATTAGTCGAGAAAAGTTATCGATAAAGTGCAAGTTGCAAGTAAAGAAAGCACTGCCTAAGGAGTCACTACTTCCACATCCAGATTTTTGATCCAAGTCACTTTAAAGGAAACGCCTTGACTAGATTTGCACTCTAGTATGTGGAAATTATTGGTCATAGAATTTTAATAATATTTGGGGCAGATGTCATAGAAAAGTTTGGGGTGTTGGTTTCTATCATATACGTTAAAAATGAAGTTTCTAGTTTACCCTAATTATCTTCCCCTATTCACAACCTACCACCTCCCACCCTTTCAATGGAATTATCTCAATCAGATGTCATTACAATACATACGTGTACTAACTTTCAGGTGAATATCTCAGTTTTATGTTATCAATCCCATTAATAATGGAGCGGAGTTGGTGAGGTTTGAAAAATATTAGAAAGAGATCTGAGGCTTCGGTTTCTAGTATATACACCAAATTTCAAATTTCTGTGCTCTTACCAGCTTGATTACTTATTTTCCCCTATTTACTCCTATTTAACCCCCAACCCTTCAACGGAATCATATCATAATATAATCTACTTCCAAATGTCGTTATAACGCATACGTCTACCAAATTTCGAGTGAATATCTCGATTTTATTTTGTCAACCCATTGAATATTAGAGCAGGAGTATTGGGGGGTTGAAAAATATAATAACAAAATCTGAGGCTTTGGTATTTAGTACATAAACCGATTTTCAAATTTCTGTACTCTTCCCATCTTGCTTTACTTATTTTCCCATATTTATACCTATTTAATCTCCAATCCTTTAACGGAATTGTCTCAAAATATAATCTAGTTCCAGATGTCGTTCTGATATACACGTGTACCAAATTTCAAGTGAATAACTCAATTTTATTTTATCAACCCCTTTAATAATGGTGAGGGGTTGAAAAATATTATAAAAAAATCCGAGGCAAGTTTCTGTACTTATACCAGCTTGCTTTACTTATTTTTCCCTATTTAACCCTATTTAAGCCCCAGCCCTTCAACGAAATCATCTCAAAATATAGTCCAGTTCCAAATGTCACTATAATACATACGTGTACCAAATTTCAAGTGCATATCTCAATTTTATTTTATCAACCCCTTTAATAATGGAGCGGGTGGGTTGAAAAATATTATAAATGATCTGAGACCTTGACTTCTAATACATACATCGAATTTCAAGTTTCTGTACCCTTACCGGCTTTTACATATTTCCCCCAATTTACCCCAATTTTCCCCTATTTACCCCCCAACACTTCACCGGATATATTCAAAAAACAATTCAGTTCCAGATCTTGTTATAATATATACGTTCCGGAGAAAACGTGCGGACAAAAAAAAGTTACAGATAGACCGACTGACCGACAGAATTTTTCTTTCGCTCAAATTTAAAATCTCGGACGTTTCATGACATTCTAAACCTAGATATTTTCTATAATTGTTTATTTGTGGCATATTCAGATTTTCTTACAGCTTGTTGGGTATTTTGCCACTGAGAAATATTTAAAAATTTTTACTGAAAAGCCTCTGCACCAAACGTATCAGACAGAGGTTGGTTCTTGAATATTTGACTTTTTCAAAAAGTCTCACACCTAAAAATTTAATGTTTAAAAGTGAATTATTTATTATTTCTTTGCTTATAGTAATGAAACATTTTCTTTATAGGATTTTGCAAACAGTGGAAAGAAAAGCTATCTATGAGAACTAAAGGAAAAACTATATATAAAAAAATATTAATGAAATCTTTGCATTCTTTCGATAACCTGACTTCTGGTTATGCTAACAAGTAAAAATTCTGATTTGCCACTCTCATTTTAACAATAGCATCCAACCTAGTCCCCTACGGCTAAGCAGGCTAAACTAGTATCTACATGATCCCCTACGATATGTAAATTCAGTTAAAAATGAGAACAAAGGCTTGAAATTAATTTATTTACGTATCTTGTCTTTAAAAATTGTTTCATTCTAATGAATTACATTTTCATAAAATCTCATTCAGTTTCTTGGAAATGCTTAGCCTTTGAAACGTGTTTCGTCCTTATTGTGGACTCATCAGAAAAGCCTAAAGCCACTCATAACGATGTTCCATGCACAACTAAGACATCCATGAATGGTATAAAATAATTATAATTGACATTGACTGATAAAAAACAACAGATCTTCACCTATCTATTAGCTAACTAGTATTGGAGCCTATATACTCTATGCATGTTTAAAAGTGAATTATTTATTATTTGTTTGCTTATAGTAATGAAACATTTTCTTTATAGGATTTTGCAAACAGTGGAAAGAAACGCTATCTATGAGAACTAAAGGAAAAACTATATATAAAAAAATATTAATGAAATCTTTGCATTCTTTCGATAACCTGACTTCTGGTTATGCTAACAAGTAAAAATTCTGATTTGCCACTCTCATTTTAACACCCCTGCAACGGAATCATCTCAAAATATAATCTAGTGCCAGATGTCGTTATAGTACATATGTGTATCAAATTTCAAGTGAATATCTCAATTTTATTTTACCAACCTCTTTTATAATGGAGTAGTTGAAAAATATTTTTTAAAAATCTGATACCTTGGCTTCTAGTACATACACCTTAAAGTTTCTGTACTCTTACCAGTATGCTGTATTTATTTTCCACTATTTACTCCTAATTTAACCCTCAACCCTTCAACGGAATAATCCAGAAATATAATGTAGTTCCTAATGTCAATATAATATATACGTATACTAAATTTTAAGTGAATATCTCAATTTTTGCTTATCATCCCGTTTAATACTGGAGTAGGGGGTGGTAGGGGGACGAAAAATATTATAAAACATTTTGAGGCCTTGGCTTCTAGTACATACACCAAATTTCAAGTTTCTGTACTCTTACCAGCTTGCTTTACTTATTTCCGCTTATTTACCCCTATTTACCCCCAACCCTTCACTGGATATGTTCAAACAACAATTCATTTTTAGATCTCGTTATAATCTATGTGTGTACAAAATTTCAAGTCAATATCTTAAACCGTTCCGGAGAAAACGTGCGGACAAGGAAAAGAAGTTACAGACAGACAGACATACCGATACACAGCCGAGACCGACAGACAGACAGAACTTTTTTTTTTTTGCTCAAATTTAAAATTATGCTTATTACGCAATAAAAAATCTCCGACATGTAATGGATCGCAACTGTTTATTAAACATCTACTACTTCTCGGCATATTCCCACATCAAGTATCTAATCATACTGGGGACAAGCATCTAACGTAAAGCTTTTATTTTACAAAAAAGGATCCTTAGATTAATATGTTCCCTTAACCGATTCGATACATGCAGAGTAATATTTAGAGACAACATTTTAACCACTGTTAGCGTATTAGTATATGAATCGGCTTTATTTGTTAAAAACAATTTAGATAAATTTCCACTAAACAGTGACATCCATAATCATAACACTCGTTCTATAAAAATGATATACACTTAAAAAATATAAATCTAGCAACTTTCAAAAAAAGCGCATTTCATTCCTGCAGTGATATACATAACCGTCTACCTAGAAATATAAAACAAATTTGATGGCTATAAGATATCATTACACTTTTTCCTGAGTAAAAATTGTTCTTGCAGTCTAAGGGAACTTTATGTTTTCGAAAAAGTCATTCTTGAGTCTTAAGCTTATTTATTATATCTAAAAGATTTTCCAAATCATAACAGATTTAAAGTTCCTGTGGTCAAGATCTCCTTAAAAGTAATATTATTTTCAGTATAACTCAGCAGATCTTCAAAACTGTTCGACATAATTTATTCAAATTCAGTGAGTGATTAACAATTATCCCATAGTGAATACAATTTTTTCAATTTTTTTTCCGCTCCTCCATACTTATTTGCCATTCACAGTTCGAGGCAACTCTATTCTACAAAACGTTCTCTTACTGTTTTATTTCCGAGCGAGTAACATGTGTTTTTAATTTCCTGGCTTAAATTTTTTTATTCAGTCGCTTAAAAAGGACATTTGAATGTAAGTAGTTTGTCTCAAATTTTGGTGTAAATAAATATTAATCGTTCCCATTTTCTTTTAGATTATGGATTGAATTCAAAACTAAACCTTTTTTTTTATTAAAACTTTCTTAAATTCCTTTAAGTTTCTTAAATTTTTCGAATTTCACCAGTTACTGATTTAATAAGGGATTAATTTACAAGTCTCCCAGTTTATCGATTTACCGAATTAAGTAATTTGATACTTTACAATTCTACGGATTCACATTTAATACCTTTGAAGTTTTCCTGCTTTGATGGGCACATTTTAGAAGTTTTAACAACATATCATCATATTTCGGCATATGATCGTGTTCAATGATGTTATTCCGCCAAGGTCATTATTCAGCAACGTAAATATTCTTCGAATAGCCTGATCAACCGTCACGAGGAAGTTTTTTTGTCGAACTTTTTTGCTGTTTTTATGACCACACCGCATTTGGAGAATCCTGGAAGTTAGCGTTCACTCATGTCACGTGTATGAGAGAGACAACAATACTGCGATATCACCAGCGACATGCCGAGTATCAACAGGAAACATTTCATGAGCTAAGTACCCATAGTTATTACTCCTTTCCAACAAAATTTCGTTTAACCTTCATGTAACTAACTGCCGCTAGACGGGATGTTGAATTAAATAAAATTTCATGTTTATCAACCACAAATATATCAGTAATGAGCCTATATGAAGAATTTGTGTAGATTTACTATATTTTTAACTTCATAGTAGTGGTGCCGGATAGGGTTTTAGACCGTAAGAAACAGCATTGTCAATGAAGTTTTCATTAGCTTCAGTCCGAGAAACGATTTTGTGTTTCAATGCTGCCATAGAATCGCCGGTCAGTTCTATAGCCTTACGCTATTTAACCCCGCAAATGTTTTTTATTTTCTGGTTTATACCAGTTTTACCGTTATTTTGTATCGTATTGCTATCATTTTATATAGTCCGGTAAATTGTGTCTTCTCTTTCCTGGCGACTGGATATGTCATATGATAATTATTAAATTGCCATCAGGTTTAGCAACACAATAGAGCAGTAGCAGCTGACGTCACAACATGGCCGCCAAAGTTGCCTGGGTGGTAATGACATAGTTTTGCATTTGTGTGCTTTCTGATTAATTCGAGTTTTTAAAGAATTTGTAGTGCTTTTTTAAATGTTTTTTTCGTGTCACATCAATTTTGGGTGTTTTTCGTCTATTATTCATTTCGCGATTTATTGATCTGACTTTAATTTAGTGTTTTATTTGTGTTTTTCAACCGGCGTGTTATCTTGCGTACCTGTCAAAAGTTATTAATTTTCGATATGGTAAGTGAATTTCAGTGAATTTATTATAATTCTATTTATATTCTACATTTTAGGAGTCCCCTCATTACATTTCTAAGCTGAAATGTATTAATGGAGCCAACCTATATGATTTAAAAGTGAGAGATTGAAACTATATCCTTGGACAATTTTTCAAAAATATAATATAGCATTGAATTAATGAACCATTGTGACCCTTCTTGTAAATAAAATTTATATATAAACTATAAGACTATTATTATTCATATTTACCCTTATAATTATGTATAATATGTATAATTTGAAACATTCAATGATGGTAGACGATGCTGTTAAAAGTGTGTTATTTTTTAAATTCTGTTGTGTTTTAGCTCACTTACCTTCACTGGTATTTTATTTGTGTACATTATCAATATTTTGAACATTTGATACCAAACTAGGTATATAGCTATATAAGTATTCGGAGCGTATTATGTTGCATATTTCGCAATTTAAATTAAATGGAAACTGAAATGATCTCACAGTCCTATCTTTTTATTAGATTTACTATTACTCCTGCATTTCATAATACAAACCTCTGATTGTTGTTAGTAATGTGATAAACACTTACACTGGTTACAAACTTTTGAGCCTAACAAAAGTAAGATATAAATCAATCAAAAGTTGAAGGGAAATATTTTAAATCGTCAAAAAACGTAGATTTTACAATAGGTTTATAAAACCATTAATATATGATTGATATATTGGCATAAATCAATGAGTATTTTGATAACTTTTAACCTAGTGTAATAATACTACCTAACCTATGTCACTGCCTAGCTGTAACTGAGCGTATATTAATTAAACATTTACTAAAATATGTCTTGATATTATATATGTACAAAAAATGTAAAAAATCCAATATAGCCTTTATTTTCACTAATTTATGGGTTCACAAAGATGTCAACGTTGCTGACACCAAACTTTATACTGGTAAAAACAACACTAATAAAGTATATATAAAATTTTCTCTCACAGTAGATTTAAAAAATATATATTTATAAACATCACTACATCTTTCTGATGTTAAGACATCCTCCACTTTAATTTATATTGAACAAAAATTGACCCCAACTCAAATGTCAAATTTCTGAATTTACCACCCAGGCAACTGACAGTTGGTAATACTGTGACGTCACTGCTACTGCTCTATTCAAACAATCTCTAGCAAAAAGAGAACTGCTCTCTATTTTGATAGTTTGTCATATGTATATCAATCTAGGTTGCCAGTTATGAGAAATTCATAGTTTCGTACCTTTACCTTGAATTAACCTTATGTAATTGCGAGTAGTTTAAAATTTTAGTGAATAAATTTGGTAGCTTAATGCGAAACCGCTTAAGGTTTATCTTGTTGTTTATCGCTAGGACTATTTCTTATGTAATTTGGTGATAACCGTTACACGTATAGTTATCTGTAATTTATATTTCTTATCGTAAAATTTTAACCCTACTTCTAAATTTGATTAACCCCTATTTCTTCTGTTAGTAATTTTACATGCGTGTCTGTTGTTCAAATTTTTTTGATGTCGTGTAACCTCATTATTTAATTACCCATGATTTATATTTGTTAATCGGTATTAAATCGACTTCAATTTTATCTGTCGTTTTTCTGTGTTGTCTGTGACGCATCTTCCTCTCTTATAAACCTCCTTTAGGTTTTGGCGCCCAAGGTACTTTTGAATTTATTTTTTTGTTGAATACAAAACTTAAATTTTAAACACTTAAATTAAATTTTCTAACTTAAATTTTTTAATTTTTTTATAATTTAATCGCTATTGGTCTTATTATTTAAGTTGTCGCTGACGCTTACCCAAGCCCTTGCCTCCTATAAAACTGGCTAGCCGGAGCCTAATTCTGTTTGGTAGTAGGTCACCACATTTGTTTACTTGAGCCTGTGAAACTGCCAAACAAATTACTTTTATTGTGCTGTAGGCACAATTAAGAGGGAGATATTATAAGTTATAATGATTTCTCGATACTCTTGAATTGTACATTACCTGCTCGTATAGAAGATAATGTTACCACAGACTTGACACTCTAACATTTTTATACGGAAACACACTTCCAGGTTTGTGTAGACCCTTTAGGAACTAACCGTAATACAATAGAGATAAAGCCGGAGAACGGTGCCGGTAGACATTTGACAATGTAACCTTTTATTGATATAACATTAGAGCTACTTAAATCTTCCTGCTTTCTACAAGGAAAGGAGCATTAGCTTTCACAGGAGGGATTTTCTCTTTTTGTCCTAAAAATGTTATCGCCTGTTAAATTTGGCGATATCTTCGAGAGGGTGGCGCGATTTATAAAATTTACGATCAGCGGGGAGTCTATTTGGACACGCCTCGGTTACAATAAACTGCGGCAACAAGATAGCCGTAAATATCGAGTCTGCTACGCGATGTCGTGGACCAGAGGGGATCACAAAGCGGAGGAAGGAAGAGGCCGTAAGGAAGTCCTCGTCACCTACTTGATGTAGCGGTACCTGGGGTAATGAAATCTATAGTCCGCATTCGTCTTTTCGGTGCTGCGCCTGTGGCTGGTAGCGGCTTTGCGAGTGTGTGTAGCGACGCTATGGTTACCAGATTCGAATTGGTATATCCTATGATTTTTATTTATTCTGAAATATAATTAATACAGCCCAGTGACTTTCGCTATAAAGAAAAAAATCTGACAATTTAGATTTTTATTGAAACATATTCTTTATAGGATTTTGGAAACAGCAGAAAAAATAACTATCTATAACTAAAAAAAAAACTTTGTGTAAAAATATTAATGAAATCTTTGCATTTTTTCGATAACCTGAATTCTGGTTATGCCAGCAAATTAAAATCCTAAAATGAATTTGTCTAATTTCTTATTTGACATTAATATTTTTACACAAAGTTATTCTTCTAGTTATAGATAGTTCTTTTTTCTGCTGTTTGCAAAATCATGTAAAGAATATGTTTCAATACAATTATAAGCAAACAAATAATAATTCATTTTTAAACATGCATAGAGTATATAGGCTCCAATACTAGTTAGCTAATAAATAGGTGAGATTGTTTTTATTAGTCAATGTCAAATATAATTATTTCACACTTATTCACAGAAATTATGTTGGTTTTGCATGAAACATTTTTATGGGTGGCTTTACGTCTTTCTGATGAGCTCCAGAATAAGAGCGAAAAACGTTGCAAAGGCTAATCATTTCCAAGAAACAATATCATAGATTGAAAATGTAATCCATTAGAATGATTTTTTTTTAAGACAAGGTATATAAATAAATTCATTTTAGGCTTTTATTCTCATTTTTAACTGAATTTTCATAATCGTAGGGGGTTATGCAGATAATATTTTAATCTGCAAGGCTGTAGGGGACTGTGTGGATGCTAGTGTTCGAAGGAGAATTGTCAAACAAGAAATCAGACAAATGCATTTTAGGATTTTAATTTGCTAGCATAACCAAAATTCAGGTTATCGAAGGAATGCAAATATTTCATTAATATTTTTACACAAAGTTTTTCTTTTAGTTATAGATAGTTATTTTTTCTGCTGTTTGCAAAATCCTATAAAGAATATGTTTCGATACAATTATAAGCAAACAAATAATAATTCATTTTTAAAAATCTAGATTTTTGTGTGGATCTTTATTTTCATGATTTAAAATTTTTAGTGGTAGGTATACTATATATTATTATTGAATATACAGGGTGATTCAGAAATTTTCCGAGAAATTTTAAGGGGATATGCAACGGGTCCAGATAAATATAATAGCGCAAAGAAAAAACAAAAAAGAAGCACTTTAAAAAAATTTAAAAATTTCACTTCTACGCTACTGTTGTTCTGGTCGACTGCAATAAAAATTGGAAAAGAGCCGATATTGAATGAATAGTTGTGAAATGCGAAAACTTCACATAAAAGAAATCGATAACGACAAGAACCTGACCTAACGTAATTAATCTTTGAAGTTAAAAGTTTACTTTCAATTTTTTATTTACTTCAAATGATTACAAATTTTGTACATACCTGATGTTACAACAACTGTTCGAAATTTTGTCCGCCGACCTATATTCTATATGCACTTTTAACAACGTCGTATCCAATTTTGCCTCATACAAATATGGCATTTTGAAAGAAACTGACTTACAGCACTAAAATCCTAAAAACGTCCACTATCAATGTGATTAAATCACAAACTGACGACCTGAACTAGTTGCTACTTGCTTGATACGTATTAGGAGGTCTGCGCGTACAAGGGTAGGTCAGTATTTCATCCAGTCGTCCAGCTAAGTAGCGTTTAATAATACCATAACTTCAATATTTTTTTACGGCATTTCTGTTGGGATTTTATTATATATTTTTTTCCGTGGTATCGACTCTAATTTTAAGGGTGCACCTCTCCTTAAATTCTTCAGGATAAGTTCTGAACCACCCTGTATAGCTCATAAAATTACTTATTGACTTTTTTCGTAGAATCAGCCGTTTTTTTAACGCCTTATTTATTTTAAGAATTTAGCTCGGGATTTAGGTTGAATGGGATCTAAGGGAAAATGCATACTTCATTATACTATTATATGTGACTCTCAGGTGCTTAGAAGTTATATGACAAATAGTTTTAGTGTCGAGAAAGGTTTTAAGTATTAAACTAAAGCATTTTCATCCAGAAGTTGAGGTAAAAATCACATTTTATTCTTCAATGCTCTTAGCGGGTATGATACAACATCTGCCATATTTCAGATTGGAAAGAAAAATAGTTAAGTGGCTACAGAATCGAAAGGACTTCACAAGGATTGCGCTCAGGCTTTTAAAGTACCACAAAGTTTACGAGAAACAATTGATGGCCATGTGCATGCAATGCTCCATATAAAGAAATATCCATTGATTTATTGTTCACTTGTAAAGACGACCAGTATAAATACCAGCGCAATAGCTATTACTTAGAGTTTATTAGCAAGTCAAAAATTGGCCAGATAATGACCTAAATCCAGAAGAATGACGATGGAGGATTATTATCAACAACAATTTACAGCCAATTCAAACCATTTTGCCACCTGCTCATGATTTCTTACTTAATTCCACTTTTTTGCAACTGCACTGAAGGCCACAATGCGAGCTGTAGTTGCGGAAAGATAGGTCTTTCTACAACCATCTGCGTATAAGAAATAACAGAATTGGAAATAGAAGAAGAAACTTTTCAGGAAACCCCTGAGGAAATGGATGAAACTCAGGAGGAAGTATAGGAGCCTTCAGAAGTTAAGAAAGAGACAGAATAATGTCAAAATTCTTTTAATGTCGATAATTAATAATATCACTATTAACAACACTAGCATGCATATAGTGCTTAACGTAGAGTAGGCCTACTGGGGACACCAAATAAAAAACGCGCCTAGTACTCGATCACCACTGTGATGTAGAAACGGGTATATTTTTTCCATGAACCACAGATATTTCACCTTTGGCTCACGTTTTACTCGAAAGCGATTAGTTAAACGGAAGAAGTCAGGTGGACCTTTCTCGTAGGAAATTTTACGACATACAATTTTGATACTATCCTTCTTTATTGGAACACTTTTATGTGCTATGTATGCTAAATACACAGCTTTAAGACTATGTTTGTGTTATATTCAATATCCATAGATATACCGGGTGGCCACGAGTCAATGTACGCCCCCAATATTTTGGTTGTTTTTGTATTTAAAAATTTGGTTTTCGGTACACATAAATTAGACAATAATAAGCTACTTTTAGACTAACAGGAATGAACATATCACTTCCGGTTGAACCGGAAGTGATGACATCAACTTTTTTTTATTAAATGGAATGACTATATGTTTTTGATGGCTTTTCTTTAAGCATAAATTTCTAAGTTTTTTCAGATGTAAAAAATTCCAAAAAATAAGTGAGATACGAACAATTTTTTAATTTTTTCAAAATGGCCCCGTCAGACGAATGCGATGTAAGAAAATTACTAAGTAGGCTATGGAAATTATTAGTAAAGTTGTAGACTTGTCTGACAAGTGGAAAATAGCTGTTTGAATTACTGATAGGTACCAGTATTTTTAGTTTTTTTCAAAAAAACGGAATTTCGTTTTCATTTTCATTTCCGTAGGGTTCCTATGGATTTTTTTTAAATGAAACTGTGCTAATCAGAAATAATGATTCATGAACTATAATTTATTCGCCATTAATCATTTCTTAACGATATCTTTGATAATAATAGAAGTATTTTTCAAAAGTAAGCGCCAACAAATCATTTTAATAAGGTACCTATCTACATTTAAATCCAAAATTGCAGATAGCCATGAAAATGACAGGCATTCGCAACAGTTGAATTAGTCTTGACTTACTCAGTAATTTTCTAAAGCAAGTGTATTAAAGTTGTTATAAACAAGAAAATTAATATAAAATGGCTGAAAATTATTCAAGAGATGAAAAAGTTGACATGACCATTATTTATGGAGAGACTCGACGTAATGCAACTAGAGCACAAAGTCTGTATGGACGGAGATATCCAGAAAAAAGACAACTTCCGAGAAACTATTTCGCCCGGTTGGAGCAACAATTTAGAACTGAACCTAATGTAGAAATTGAAGAAAAATTGATTGTGGATGAAGAAATGGAAATTAATGTCTTAGCTTTAGTGCATGTTGACCCAACCATTACGATAAGACAAATTGAATATAAATTACCAGTTTCCAAAGAATCAGCCAGAAAAATTTTAAAGAAACACGGCTATCGTTCTTATAAATATCAATTGCATAAATTTGTATGAGAATGATTATCAACGAAGAATTACCGTTTGTAATTGGTTACAGTTACGCCAATTAAGAAATGAGAATTTTATCAAAAACATTTTGTTCACTGATGAATCGAAATTTACAAACCTTGGGTTATTTAATCGAAACAACACTCGATATGGGCAATTGATAATCCTCATATGAGACAGGGGCGGTTTCAGGAGCGGTTTGGCTTCAACGTTTGGTTAGACGTACTGTGCGACCATATCATAGGTCCAATAATTTTTAACGAAACTCTAACTGGACCAAAATATCTAGAATTTCTCCAATATATAAAAGTTCCACAGATTAATCAAATTCCCAATACCAATATTGACGAGGTTTACTTCCAACAAGACGGGGCTGGACCACACAATGCTATTATCGTTGGGGATTACTTAAATCAATTATTTCCAGATCGTTGGATTGGGACCCATGGTCCAGTCAGATGGCCTGGAAGGTCGCCTGACTTAACCCCACTCGATTTTTTTATTTGGGCCCATTTGAAAACTATAGTCTACATGACTGCTCCAATCACGAGGCAAGATCTGGAACAAAGAGTTCGACACGAGATTGCACAAATAACACCTCAACAATTACAGAATGTTAGATGTGCAACGATAAGTCGAGCTACACTGTGTATTAATCTTAACGGTGAACAGCTTGAACAATGTTTATAATGGTTTATTATAATTTAGGTTTTAAATAGTTTTGTTATTCTTGGTAATTTGTTCATGGTTGTAACCTTATACCTATTAAAATTATTTCATGCTTAATTTGTGTTTACTTTTTAAAAATACTTCTATTATTACGAAGGATATCGTTAAGAAATGATTAATTTATAGTTTATGAATCATTATTTCTGATTAATAAAAAAAATAGCACAGCTCCATTAAAAAAAATCCATAGGACCCCTACGGAAATGAAAATGAAAATAAAATTCCGTTTTTTTGAAAAAAACTAAAAATACTGGTACCTATCAGTAATTCAAACAACTATTTTCTGCCTTACAGACAAGTCTACAACCTTACTAATAATTTCCATAGCCTACTTATTAATTTTCTTACATCGCATTCATCTGACGCGGCCATTTTGAAAAAATTAAAAAATTGTTCGTATCTCACTTATTTTTTGGAATTTTTTACATCTGAAAAAAACTGTTGCACTTATAAATTTATGCTTAAAGGAAAACCATGAAAAAAATATAGTCATTCCATTTAAGAAAAAAAAGTTGAAAAAGTTCCGGTTGAACCGGAAGTGATATTTTCATTCCTGTTTGTATAAAAGTAGCTTATTATTGTTTAATTTATGTGTACCAAAAACAAAATTTTTAAATACAAAAACAACCAAAATATTGGGGGCGTACATTGACTCGTGGCCATCCGGTATACTACTTACACAGAGCTGTTGATTTAGCTGATACTTTTATTTTAAACAATGTTAAATTGTTTTTGCTTTTTATTTTTTGTTTTTTGTGTTTTTTGTTATTTGTTTCGTTATGTAGACAATGATTATTCAGCCACATCTTTATTTAATTTAATATCCATTTCACTGAACTCTTTCCGTTAAGACAAATATCACTTTCAAAAAACAACTAATAACAAAATCGACGAGCAATTTGTGGTTCAGATTGCAAGGGTTTGATGTCAAATAGAAAATATCAAGATGATATCTTTGTCTTATATTACTGCTGAATTGTTTTTTAAAACAATATGTCAGTAACAATTTCAAAATTATCACGCACTGTTACCTCTGAAACCATTTCATCAATTAATTTATTTTTATAGTTACAAATTAGGCATTTAATATAATGAAAAAATTTACTGTAAGTGCTATAGCATAATATTTGTTTTTGCTGGGCAAAGGCTACTAAGATTACTATCGGATTTTTTTATTACAGCAATAAATAATATTAATGTTCCAACCCCATTGATGTCCATAACTTTCGCTGGCCTATTATGTTCATAATTAATTATATATGATCAAGAAATGTACTAAAGTTTTTTAATTCTGAGTTATATTTTCTTATATGCCTCTTTAAATTATTACAAGATACCGTAAACCACTAACCATTAGGCCCTAATTTCACAATAAATAAAAATGAATTGACAGTTATAATATTCTAATCATTTGCAAAGGAATTTGAAAGCAGTACTTGATACTGTTAACGGACGTCCAAAAATGGATAGATTAAAAGTTATCGAGCGTGGGACCAGTAAAAAGCCGCTGAAAAAAATGCTATTTATGCGTTTTTTTAAAGACATGTTTTGACTAGAACATGATTTTACGAAAAATTACAACGGGATTATATGTTTTTTGGGTTTCTGATCAATATAATAGTTGTTTTTATGTTCTAGCCAAATTACACCCAGAAAAGGCCCAACAATTGGCCAAAGTAAGCGCTATTCGAAACTCGTAGGTCCGTCAAGACCTTAAGAGCGCTCCGAATAGAAGCTATTAGGAATTTTCGACCTAATGTCACATAAAGAATTATTTCAAAGAACGGGCTTCACTAAAAAATTTAAAAAAATTGTTAGAATGCAGGATGATGAGAGAGACAAATATAAACATAACTTTTTTACTTCCCTCGCATACCGAAGGGAAGTATTGTATTCGAGAAAAAATCACCCTCCGAGATTTTTTCGGATTCTGACGTTTCAGAACACGTAGATTACGAAAATAGGTTTTTCAATTCCGTCAGTCTGTCTGTCTGTCTGTCTGTTGGTGCATTTACTCAAAAACTACTTGACGGAGAGCAGTCAAATTTGGTAGGTAGTTGACGCTACTGTCAGCGAAGAAATGGTAGAAATTTCACGGGAAAATATACAGGGTGGACCGTCTAAACGGAATAAATAATGAAAAAAATTTTTTTTTGCTCAAATTTAAAATTTCCACGTTTCATGACGCGCTAAACCTATTTCAAAAAAATAATAATAATTTCGAAAATTTTTTCACCATTTTTGAAAAAATTTTTACCAAGATGAAAAAAAATTGTTTTTGCTCAAATTTAAAATTTCTACGTTTCATGACACGCTTAACTTATTTCAGGAAAAAACATTTTGAAAATTTTTTTCACCAATATTTTTGAAAAATTTTTTAAGTACTACTAAAATGAAATAATTTTTTTTTCTTTCTTCAAATTTAAAATTTCCACGTTTCATGGCATTCTAAGCCTGATTCAGAAAAAAAAAATTTTTGAAATTTTTTTTACCAATTTTGAAAATTTGTGTACCACTAAAATAGATGGAATTTTTTTTTATTTCTTCAAATTTCCACGTTTCATAGCGTTCTAAATCTATTGAAAAGAAAAATTAGAAATTTTGTTTCTATTTTTAAAAAATTTTACCACCAAGATAGAATTTTTTTTTCTTTGTTCAGATGTTAACTATCCACGTTTCCATGGCATTCCAAAACTATTCAAACAAATTTAAAAATGCTTTTGAAATTTTTTTAAAAAAATTTGAACACATTTTTAATCCATTTATGCATCACTACTATAGAACAGACGAAAAATTTTTTTTGCTCAAATTTAAAATTTCCACGTTTCATGATATTCCAAACCAATTTCGGAAAAAAAATTGCAACATTTTACCAGTTTGGAAAAAAATTTAACACTAGAATGCTCAAATTTAAAAGTTCCACGTTTCATGACATTCTAAACCTAGGTATTTCAGAAGAAAAAAAATTGAAAATTTTTTTCACCAACATTTTTCAAAAAGTTTTTACCACTAAAATAGATCGATGTTTTTTTATTTCCTCAAATTTAAAATTTTCACGTTTCATAGCATTCTAAACCTATTTTAAAAAATACATAATTTTTAATTTTTAAATTTTTTTAGCACTACTATGGAATGGAAGGAAACTTTCCTTTTTGCTCAAATTTAAAATTTCTACGTTTGACATTTTAAACCTATTTCAGAAGAAAAAAATTTTGAAAATTATTTTCTTTTGAAAAATTTAAAAAAAAATGAAATTTTTTAACCACCACTATACTTCCACTCCATTACGTGAATATTGGATTGAAAATGTGACAGATGGCAATAATATCTGGCATATGCACCTATTATACTTTTATTGAAAAATATACAGGGTGGTCATCCCAAGAAATATTTCAGTCATGGTGGACATTTGTAAAGGTATTTGCGCAAGCCTGCCATATGTGGCATCTGCTATTTAGTATTGAGCTTTTGCTGTTGGATGAGCAATCTGTATATTTTTTTGACCAAAACTTATCAAGTTTTCTTTGTAATAATAGCAATAACTATATTCCGATTATTATTCTCAATGTTATTTCGTAATTATTAATTTTTTATAGTGACTGCCATGCACAAATAACGAGGGAAGTTCTGTGTAAATACCTTTACCGATTTTTTTCCTTTTATTTTGGATTTACAAAAATAATTTTCATCTTCCTACACAGCTATTATTAAAATATATATTTTTCCCTCTTGTAGTTATAATACAAAATCAACCTTATACCCACAGGGAGCGAATTAAGATTTTGAAATGTCCTATAATAAATTTGTACGATTTCATATTCTGTTTCATCTACCGTTCTCTCTCCAAGGACAGTGAAGATTCACCGGCTTCATAGGCGCCCGCTTATAAAGGGATCCGCCTCTTCAATAAAGCAATAAAACGAATGTTGTTTGTTTTCACTTGCAATTGTTACACACATATCTATACCTGTGGTTTCTAACGACGATGTCAATTCATTTAGTTTGAGAATATTTATGCTCCTGTGATATTTTTCAGTATTTATTATTTATTGTTATACTCATTTTGAGTAAATATAAAAACTGTGACATTTTGGCACTAACAGTTACTTCCACATCTACGTAGTGGATTGGAAGTATAGTAATCTTAAAAAAAAATTATAATTTTTTTCTTCTTGAAATAGGTTTAGAATGTCATGAAACGTCGACATTTTAAATTTGAGCGAAAAAAGAATTTCTGTCTGTCGGTCTGTCTGTCTGTTACTTTTTTGTCCGTACGTTTTCTCCGGAACGGTTTAAGATATTGACTTGAAATTTTGTACACATATATACAGGGTGTAATTAGTTTCATCTCAAAAAGAAACTGGTGGTAGGGAACGACAAGACAAACAAAAAACCTTTATAACATCGGGTCTAAAGCTCATAGTTTTGGAGAAAAAAAATAAACAAAAATTTCCAAAATATTTAATAACCTAGTTTGAGAACTGCTGGCATATTGGGGTAGGTTTTATTGCCTCGCATCTTGTCGCACGAGATACTCTGATATTCCTGCAAATAAGTGTGCCGACAAAGCAGTTAGAAGCGATCGACAGAGGACATCGTCATGTTTTTTGCTTCTTCGCGGCCAATTATCCTATTAGGCGTGCTATCTCTCCCTTGTAATATTCTCAAGTAATAATTTCAGTTTTGTCCTTACTTGGTAAAGAACGCACGCATGACGTAACGTACCCGTTCCTTGGTTTTGTCTGTTTTCTTTTTGAATTTTGTTATGTTATGTTAAGATTTATTCATTGACTTATCGTTCAGTCGTTAGTGCTTGGTTACGTAAGACACTACTTCTCGTTCGTGCTTTTTGTGTTACTTTTTGGATTTTGGACCAAGTTTTTCTTTTTGTTTTCTTTCTTGATAACGTTAATTCACAGGTTAGTGTGGTGTTTTAAAACGCAGATTTTGAACATTATGGAAGATTACACTTATCCAGAGCTCGCGGATATGGACTTGGTACATGGAGAAAGTGATCGAAATGAAGCTGATGCGGAAGAGCTTTAGAACAATTGCAACGACGTATTTTAATGTGCATAGAAACCATAAAGAATGATCCTAATTTACCAAATGTGTTGAACGGAGTAAGTATGTTATTAGCTAGCCGTACCGAAATGTGTATACGTGGAGATGGAGGTCATTTCGAACAATTTTTGTAAAAAATTCAAAAGAATTGTTCAGTTATTGGGTGTTACCTATTGGGAATTAAAGGTATGATTATTATTATTAGTATTCGTTGTCTTGTTTTTATCTGTTTGTTATTGTTTACATTGATTTTCATAGAGACCAAAGACTTGATTTTTAGTTTTCGATACCTGATTCCAAATTAAAAACCACATGTAAACAAATCCTATTTAAACCCCTGCGGCCATGTTATGCTTGCGTTGTGCCGAAAGAGAAAGAATTATTTACATTTTCATAATTAGTCGTATAAAAAGTTCAATACAAATAATCCCATCAAAGTGCCGCACTTCTACCGACGGGAACACAAGTCGGGTATTACAGTTTTTTATTATTTCTAATATTCTATAACATCCATTGACCCTGAAAAACAGTGGTTCTCAAATCTTGCCTACCATAACATTAAAAATGTAAACCCAGGTCAGTTTTTTCAAAGTGCCCCTAGAGAAAAAGGTCATATAGGTTTTCTGTTTGTCTAGTCGGTCCCTATTACCAGTTTTTTTAATGACATTAATACCCTGTATTATAAGGAGATCTGGAACCGGATTGATTGTTGAACATATGGGTTGGGGGGTAAATAGGGGTAAATAGATGGAAATAAGTAAAGCAAGCTGGCAAGAGTACAGAAACTTGAAATTCGGTGTATGTACTAGAAGTCAAGGCCTCTGATTTTTTTATAATATTTTTCAACCCCTCACCACCCCTACTCCATTATTAAAGGGGTTGATAAAATGAAATTGAGATATTCTCTTGAAATTTGGTACACGTATGTATTATAACCACAACTGGAACTAGATTATATTTTGAGATGATTCCGTGGAAGCGTTGGGGGTTAAATAGGGGTAAATAAGAGAAAATAAGTAAAACAAGCTGGTAAGAGTACAGAATTTTGGGATTTGGTGTACATACTAGAAGCGAGAGTCTCAAGTTTCTTTATAATATTCTTGCATGTTTACGTATCGTCGTTTTTATAAAACTTTTGTATTTGATAGATTTTGATACTAGATTCATATTCTTCAATTTTTTTGTCTCGACGCCGACCGACTCCTAGCGTCGTTTTTGTAAAACTTGTGTATTTGATAAATTTTCATTCCTAGATTCATATTCTTCCATTTTTTTTATCTCGACGTCGACCGACGTCTAGCGTCGTTTTTGTAAAACTTGTGTATTATATAAATATAAAATTTGAAAAGAAAATCTGAGAAAATTCAGATGAATGTATCATCGAAATACAGGATTTTTTTATTTGCGTTTTCGCCGTATTTTTCCAGAATAACTACCCCTTTTTTTGAAATTGTAGCGCTTTAAAAATATGTAATTTAAAAATTTCAAATAATTCAAACGTATGCATTGGGGTTGAGGTCTTCAACCGTTTTTTGTCTCTTGGTACTTTTTTGCAACTTGCTAATTTACCGACTTACATGCAGTTTTCACGATAAACAATGTAAAACATTTTTTGCACATTTTCAATTTAAAAACCGCTGCCTAAGGAATCACTACTTCCACATCCAGATTTTCCATCCAAGTTTCTTTAAAAGATAACATCTTCATTATATTTGCACTCTAGTTTGTGGAAATAATTGGTAATACGTAAGGCAGGTATCATACAAAAAAGGTGTAGGTTTTTAGCATATACGCATATACGCGAAAAATGAAGTTTGTGGAATCTTACTAGTTTGCTCTACTTATTTTTCCAAGTTTATATCCCCAGCCACCCCCTTCCGCCCCTTTAACGGAATCATCTCAATCAGACGTCATTAAAATACATACATGTACCAAATTTCAAGTGAATATCTTAATTTCGTTGCCCACTGCTATAGAATAGATAATGGCATAAAATTCTGGGAGAAGTATTGATCCTAGGAAACTGAATAGGAACTCATTTAAAAAAGGAGCTTATTTAAATCATCAATTTAAAGTCAATCATAAAGGTTTCTGGCGTACTCTAAAGTGGCTAAATATTAATTCTGCACCTATAAGTCACCCTGAATTAGTGGGTAATCCGGACGAATTCAAGAATTATTTTTCTGATAGTATTCCATCTACTGACCTCGACCGTAACAAAAATGAGTTCTTTGAATATTACAATAAAAATATATTTCCCAATATTACTAATGAATTCAGTTTTTCTGTAGTTAATGAAGGAGAGGTGGAAAAAATAATTTTCGAATTTCGATCCAACTCAAAAGGATTTGATGGTATTGATATTAAAATGATTTCTTTTCTTATTCCATGTCTTACTCCTCACATTAAATTTATTTTAAATGCATGTATATTGACAAATGAATTTCCATCACGGTGGAAATGTGCTAATATCATTTCCATTGCTAAAACTAATAATACAAGTCAATTGTCTCATTTTAAGCCTATAAGTACTTTACCCGTTGTTTCAAAAATCTTAGAAAATATTATGTATGAAGAGTTAAGCTTATATTTCTCTAAAAATAACATTATACCAGTTACTCAATCAGGTTTTCAGGCTCAACATAGTACTGCTAATGCATTGTTGTAGGTTAGTGATGACATAGTGAGGGCTTGTGATGAATGTAAGAATAATACATGTCTTGTTCTGCTTGATTATAGTAAGGTTTTCGATACTCTTGACCATGTTATTCTATGTGCTAAGCTTAAGTATTTTGGACTAAGCAACTCTTCTTTGAATTTCATTAATAACTATTTAATGAACAGACAACAAAGAGTAATACTGGGCAATGTAACTTTAGATTTTACTATTTTAACCAAAGGTCTGCCACAAGGAAGTGTACTGGGTCCATTGTTGTTCTCAGTTTACACTACAGATTTTAGTAATCATTTAAAATATTCAGTTGCAGTATGCAGATGACATGAAATCTACCATTCTTTTAAATTTGAAAATGTAGAGTCAGCCAAAAAATATATTAACGAGGATTTGGATCAGATTTCTAAAATCTCAAACTCTCATGGCCTAAAACTAAATGAATCTAAAACTCAAATGATAATTTTTGGTAAAAATAAGTATGATATCATGAGTAGTGATAACTTTAATATACATATAAATAACGTCAATTTAAATTTTACCAGTGTTTGCAAAAATTTAGGACTAATTTTTGATAATAATCTGCGCTTTGAATATCATGTATCGAACGTTCTGCAAATAAGTTATGCGAAACTACGTACTCAAGGAATTTCTTTCTGTGAACGTAAAACTGAAATTGTGTGATTCCCTCATCTTGTCATTGCCTGCATATTGTGATGTTGTTAATTGGCCAACTTTACTCTGTAAGGATAAGGAGAGTCTACAGAAGCTTCAGAATAGTTGTATTAGATTTTGCTATGCACTTAGATACTTTGATCATGTTTCATCCTATTACCGTGAAGCTGAGTGGTTTAAATTGGAGCAGCGATTTTTTATGGACTTATGCACATTAGTATATGAAATAAATCAGTCGAAGCAAATTATCTCTATAATAAACTCGTCAAAGGATCCGACATTCATCCAAGAAGCACACGTCACAAGCGCCTATATAATGTTCCTAGACACAATACCGCCTTGTTTCTCCATTCATTTAGTTACAACGCAGTCAAGGCCTTCAATTATTAGCCTCCTGTCACAAAATCATGCTCAACCGTTGCGACCTTTAAAAATTATCTAAAAGAATTCATAATTAGTTCTAACACTTTATAATTTTGTGTACTTGTTCAACTTTGTATATGTTATTCCATAGCGTTAATGTTAACTTTTAGTTTTTTAGTGGGTGGTTAGCTGAGTAGCTATGCTAGATCTCGCCACCTTTGTCAACCATTTTCTAATATATTCTGTATAGAATTAAATAAATAAAGACATATTGTTATTATTATTGTTTGCAGGAAATTTCATGTAGTTCGCTAGATGGCGTGGTTTTCAAGTTATTCAAGAGAAACGTGAAAAGGGAACCTGTAACTATCTCCCCACCCTCCCGCAGACCATCCAGTAGTCAGGACTTTCAGTATGTTATTCAGGGCACTCCCCCCGAGAAGTATACAAAAATTGGCATCTACACGATTTACTTCCCCCATACGGCTTTTTCTGGGCTTCGTTCACAGGACTGTATCGGTTAATAACATATTCGATTATTCTTGACCAACGATGAACAGTATACGCATAACTTATAACATTGATAAATTAAGGGCTCTAAAATCTCCCTAATGACTTTCCGTTATCTTGGAAACGTCATTTTGAATTTTTCTATAAGAAATGCCATGTAAACCATACAACAAACACATACAAAGTTCAAGAGTTAGTACGAGATCTGGAAGGAGGTGAAATTGAGTTTCCAGATTTTTTACAACGTTACTGGCCAAGTTAATAAAAGCGTATTAAAAGTATGGAACCCATGAGTAAGTTTTTCCGAATGTTCTAATTTGCTTTTGTGCTATAATCTGAATGATTATAAATTTGGTATAATATTAAGGTGAATTCGCACACAAACGTCGGCGTCTCCTATAATAGGATTAAGTTATTAACATTTAAATTATTCCAAAACTTCCCAAGGATTCATTTTTTTCTCTTCTGCGACAGCATACAGTAATACGTTCTCTTAAAATGCAAATTTAGTATAGTAAAAAACTGTATAAAAGGTTGACGTTTAGTTTTCCTTGGCGTTTTCCCAAAAGAAACGGGTTGGTACACATGGCTGGTAAGACATATTGGGAGCGAAGTGCAGCGCATCGCTTTATTATGCGGAATTTTCAGATATTGCTCTGAGGATATGGAATTTTACCTACTATATGCAGATGTAACGTAGAGCGTCATCTTTCTTCAAAGCACTAAGCAAATTTAATAATGTGAAAAACTGCATTGTGTCTTTGAAAACGATGACGTTTATGGTATATTTGTGACTTTGATAATAATTTATGCTTTCTGTTAAACTAACATTGATTATATTTACTAGATGGAAGCACATTGGGCTGAACTTAAAACTGCGTATACCTTATCCCAAACTTATTGTCTATATAAAAAATCGGTAAAGGTATTTACACAGAACTTCTCTCTTTATTGGTGAATAGCGGTCGCTATAAAACATTAATAATTACGAAATGACGTTGAAAATAATAATCGGAATATAGTTATCACTATTATTACAAAGAAAACCTGATAAGTTTGGGTCAAAAAAATATACAAAGTGCTCATCCAACAGCAAAAGTTTAATACCAAATGACAGGTGCCAAATATGGAAGGCTTGTGCAAATACCTTTACCAATGCCCATCATGACTGAATTATTTCTTGGGATGACCACACTGTACATTTTTCAATAAAAGTATAATAGGTGCATATGCCAAATATTATTGCCATCTGTCACATTTTCAATTCCACATTCACGTAGTGGAGTGGAAGTATAATGGTGGTTAAGAAATTTCAATTTTTTTTGAAATTTTTCAAAAATGTTGGTAAAAAAATTTTCAAATTTTTTTTCTTCTGAAATAGGTTCAGAATGTCATGAAACGTGGACATTTTAAATTTGAGCAAAAAGGGAAGTTTCTTTCTATTCTATAGTAGAGGTAAAAAAATATTAAAAATTATTATTATTTTTTTTAAATAGGTTCAGAAGGCCATGAAACGTGAAAATTTAAATTTGAGCAAAGAAAAAATAATTTTCCATCTAGTTTAGTGGTAAAAAATTTTTGAAAAATGTTGGTGAAAAAAATGTTCACCATTTTTTTCTAAAATGGGTTTAGAATGTCATAAAACGTGAAAATTTTAAATTTGAGCAAGAAAAAATTATTTCCTATTATTCTAGTGGTAATTTTTTTTTTAAAATGGTAAAAAAAATTCCATTTTTTTTAAATAGGTTTAGAACGCTATGAAACGTAGACATTTTAAATTAGAACAAAGAAAAAAGAATTTCCATCAATTTTAGTGGTAAAATATTTTTCAAAAATGTTGATGAAAAAAATTTCAATTTTTTTTTATCTGAAATAGCCCTAGTAGCACAAATATTGCAACAATATATAATCCGTATAGGACCAATATATGAATATTGATTATATATACTGCAAATATATAAATATTGGTTCAATATTGGTCCAATATTTTGTGCTACTAGGGAGGTTTAGCGTGTCATGAAACGTGGGAATTTTAAATTTGAGCAAAAAAAAATTGTACATTATTTATTCCCTTTAGACGGTCCACCCTGTATATTTTCCAGTGAAAGTTTTACCATTTCTTCGCTGACAGTAGCGTCAACTACCTACCAATTGTGACTGCTCTCAGTCAAGTAGTTTTTTTAGCTAATGCACCAACATACAGACAGACAGACGGACGGAACTGAAAAACCTATATTTTCGTAATCTACTTGATCTGAAACGTCAAAATCCAAAAAAACTCGGAGGGTGACTTTTTCTGGAATGCAATACTTCCCTTCGGTATGCGAGGGAAGTAAAAATGTGGGAATATTTGTTCTTTACCGCAAAATCAAAGGCGCCGACATTTTTTATACCCAGCATGAGTCTGAGGTAAACTATACAACTCTCTTTGCAATTGCGATATAATAAGGTATACAAGGTGGTTCAAAATGATAGTCTTTTATATACCCTTACTTTCGAAAATGAATAATAGGGGAGATATATCCCTGAAAAGAAGATAATAGTTTAAAAGTTAATTATTATTTGTTTGCTTACAATTGTATTGAAGCATATTCTTTATAGGATTTTGTAAACAGCAGAAAAAATAACTATCTATGAGAACTAAAAGAAAAACTATGTGTAAAAATATTAAATATTCTTTCGATGACCTGAATTTTGGTTATGCTAGCAAATTAAAGTCCTAAAATGAATTTGTCTAATTTCTTATTTGAAAATTCTCATTCTAACACTAGCGTCCACACAGTCCCCCTACCACGTAGATTAGGCTAGTATCTACATAACCCCCTACGGCCATGAAGATTCTGTTAAAAATGAGAACAACTGCCTAAATTGAATATATTTACCTACCTTGTCTTAAGAATTGTGACGTGCTTCCTTCCGGTTGCCTAGCGCATAGGTAAGTGAAAGCGTCACTTTAACGCTGAGCTAGCTATATTTCGGTTAAATTTTGTAATCTCGAGCGCCACCTTTTCATTTTTACGTGGGGCAAAGGTCCCACATTAGCCTCCTAAACGCAGCCTGTTGCAGTAGAGCTGGGATAGCTGCAGTGGAGATACGGTATGTCCAGAGGTCTGGAAGGCAGATTAGACTTTCACTCGCATTCAACAGTAAAAGGCAGATGTCGGTAAATATCAAAGTTTATTAACATTTAAATTTAATAAAATTTACAAAACAGTAAAAAACGGTTAGATACCAAAATGTTTTTGATACATAAGATGAAAAACTTAAGCTATGTCATTTTAGTTTAATTTGGTTTAGGTAGGGCGCCATTTTGTGACGTACGAGTAACCAGGCGGTGAGAAGCTAGTTAGCTACTAGTTACTCATTAATGCGGAAGCAAGCGGTGGTAAGCAAGCAAACGGTGAAAGCGGTAAAGAAAAAAATAAAATCGGTAGAAAAACAGTAAACGGTAAGAAACAACACCACAGTAAGTAATAAAAGCAGGCAGTATGCAAGCACCAGGCAAAAGCAAGCGGTTATCAACAGCAATAATTATGCCTAAATGATCGGTCAGAGTGTAAGTGTGAAGAACTTGGCAGAACAGAATAAAACTGATACCTAATATAAAAAACGGTTTTCGGATTCGGTGCGGTATGTAACCTAAGTTACACTCAGATCGGAAAATAAAAAGGTTATCGGATTCGGAGCGGTGTGTAACCTTGGTTGCACTCGGTTCGGAAAATAAAACGGTTATCGGATTTGGTATCAGCTTACGGCGGAGAATATTCTGCCTAGACGGACAGACAGCAATAATCAGAACGGTGGTATTTCGGTTCGGTTCGGAAATGTTGAAATTACATCAACACTTTATGCGGTGTTTGCCAAGCGCCTCAAACCCCACAGCTGGCTGCCTTCATTAAATGCATTTCCGTTCGGCCACGTGGTATCTTGTCGGATTTGATGCGGAAAATTTCTATGTATCAGAATATAATGTTACTTCATTTATTTACGGTAGCCTAGATGTTATTCTCAATTCCCCGACTATAATAAATTTCTACAAATTATTTCAAAGTAAGGAATTTTGTTCCATTTCGTATCAGTACAAAATATTGGAAACAAAATAAACGGTAAATTAGCAACAATATTACAATAAATTTCACAAAAATAATTTTTGCAAAGACAGATTTTGTTTTGCTGCGAACTAGCTAAAATAAAAAATACGGTAATTATAACTTCTACACCTTTGATAGAACAACAGATATTATTTTATCGCAGTACCACCACAAATGGTCTGGATTAAAATAAAACGGTAAACGGTAAACAGTTTTTTCTCGAAATAACATTTACGTTCTTTTTCCCATTTGGAAATTCTTGAGAACATAGCTCTTTGGATAAAATCGGAGAAGTTAACAGGTCTTAACTCGGACTTACTTACTATTGTAATAATTTAACTTTAAACTTATTTAATTTCGGCTAAGTCGGAAAATAATAATAATTATATTCTGATACATTTGAACGGAACCGGTTTCAAATTATTGCTTTAAAACACACATTTTAGTGAATTACTCTTATCGGTGTTAATATAAGAAGGTCGACAAGAAACCAGCGGCGATGATAAAACGGTGTACTTACATGTGGTGAATATACGGAATAATACCCGACTGGGCTGTTTGACGGATCGGACAGAAGTCATATTCAAATTTGCTATAATGAAACTAATTTACGCAGCTCACTTACCAACGCCCTAAGTATCAAATCTTGTAATTAATGTTAATATTATGGACAGCCCTCCCACTGTCAGGTTTATCAAATTAACTATTTAAAGTAGAAATCTGTTTCGCGGTTTCAGCTAGCTAAATTTAGGAGAAATCTATAATAATAATTTACAATGCATATGTTCGAATGTAAGCAGAGCAAATAACGAAGTATATTATTAATTTAAACTGCATTTTTGGCAACGGAAAATTCACCTCGTTACAAAATGTTTCATTCTAATGGATTACATTTTCACGAAATCTACCATTCTCTTTCTTGGAAATGCTTAGTCTTTGACACGTTTTTCGCCCTTATTCTAGAGCTCATCAGAAAGATACAAAGCCACTGATTAAGATGTTTCATGCAAAACTAAGACAATTTCTATGAATAAGTATGAAATAATTATATTTGACATTGACTGATAAAAACAACAGATCCCCACCTATGTATTAGCTAACTAGTATTGGAACCTATATACTCTATGCATGTTTAAAAGTGAATTAGTATTTGTTTGTTTATAATTGCATTGAAACATATTCTTTATTTTGCAAATAGCAGAAAAAAATAACTATCTATGAGAACTAAAAGAAAAACTATGGGTAAAAATATGAATGAAATATTCGCATTCTTTCGATAATATGAATTCTGGTTACGCTAGAAACTTAAAATCATTTCAGGATTTTAAGAATAATAAGTTTAGTAATTAGTAATAATATTACTAGAATCAAAAAGTTTACATTTATCGCACCCCTTTTTATATGTTTAATAACTTTTCTAAGTTCTTGTAGAGGAATTTCTTCAAATGTTTCCCGAAAACTAGCACATAGTTATGATAATACCTTTTTTGATTCAGTAATTCCAGTAACTAAAAATCCAGTGGCGTCAGGTTTGGATATCGGGGCGGTCAATGCGCTAATGGACTACTGCATTCTATCTAGTGTGGAGGAAATTGTTCATTTAACTATTTGCGAACTAACCTTGAACAGTACATGGGGATCCAGCTAATTGTAGACGTAAGTCTACTAGTACAAGTAACAATTCATCCAGAACGTCTTGCAACTCAATATTTAGAGAATTCAGAGACTTTTCAGAATTCCCATTATTTAAAAAAATAAGGTCCAACAATAATTTTGTTGAATATCCGCACCGCATACTAATTTTCTGACAATACTGTCTCTTAGAGTCGTTACTAATTAGGATTATTTTGTGCCGACCATAATCCTGTTAACAACTTATACTATACTATATCTAAGCTAGCCAAATTATTCCAACGAGATGAAAAAACCCTTTTTGTGTTTAGATTCCTTCTCATCATATTCATAAAATAAAGGGAAGAATCTCGTCGTTCTTATCTATTGTACAGTTTGGGGAATTCTTGGAATCGATAACCCCGTTTATGGTTTGGTTCGCGCCCCGAATAATAAAAATATTCTCCTCTTTTCATTACCCGCGTGTTTGTTATATTTCTAATAAAAAACACAATTTAACAATTACGTCGATCGTAATGGATTTTCTAAGGCTGTGGAGTTTATGAGTTTATAGAAGGCCTTTAAAACGGTAATAAATTATTTAAAATTTAGGAAATGTATTACAATGTAATTTATATTATGGTCGGGAAAGTTCTATTGTATCTGACATAAGATGGTTTTTAAAAATTATAATTTTTTTTCTTGTTTTTTCAATTCTCTAGTATTACATTAAGCCAACTCGTTCATATATTTTATAATCTGTGAAATAACGTCTCAAATTTCTACAAACATCGCGCTATTTTATCTAAAGTCATGTTAATTCCCAACTTACATCAATTATTCACTTCCCTGAAGTAGATGGATATGCACCAACACGCGCGTTGGTTGGTCTAGCGTGTTGCCTACTTGCGAGAATGCAAGACTTCAGAATTAAACATGTTTTCTTTTAAGATAATTTGAGTTAGTGGTGTTCATTGTATATTCTTATAGTCGAGATATTACATATCTGTGAAATTCAGTATTTTGATTATTCAGTCCTTTGGTGATGCACTATCATTGGCTGAAGAAAACTTTCGATGACTGCTTAAATTGACAACACTAAACTGTGGTAGATTTCCGGGTTGGGCTTTCGTTTCGACAGCCACTAGATAGCGAACGGCGGCGGTCCCGATTTTGTGTTGAAGAATTTGGGTTTTACATCCCTAACACTGTTGTGGATCTGATTTGATGTACACAGCGATCTTCAACTCTTTACTGTGAGCGCTTTATCAATTACAGGAAGGAATTCGTTTGGCATTTTTGAAGTTCTGGCGCCACGTGTCTCGTGAGGTTATGTTAATAGTCTCTATATGAGGTAAGCTTTTATTTTATTCAGTTCGGAATTTTACATAATTTTTATTTATTGTAATTATTACAGAGTGCTTGGGTCAGACATATGTTTGGGTTCGGCCAGAGACAATTTGTTTGGGTAGGGCAATATAGCAGAGTGATTTATGTAAGAACCCAGCTATTTGGGTTATTATATGGAGCCTAGTGTTTAGAGGAGTATAATAGGAGGAAATCAGTTACTCAGAAGTTTAGTTATGTATGAGTCTTGCTAACATTTAGAGAAGTCTTGGTTTGGTTAGTTGTTCGCAGCAGTCTCCAAGAGATTTAATGCAGAGAGTCTGGTGTCCGACATGCATTTATGGTTATTGTCAACGTCCGGAATGTGCAGGAAGTGGTGACAGGTCACGCTGCAGCAGTCACAGAAAATGCCAAGGCCCTACACAGGTTTTCTTGTTTCATTGTGGTCATGTATTTTTAAAGAAATTATTGTAGATTTATTCAGTGATTTTTGTTCATATATTAAAGTAAATTGTACTCACTTTCGCAATTATAGTTTAACGCCCAATACCTATAATGATGAAATACTTAAGATTCTTACTGTGAAAGCAACGTATGGTACCATGTGATGCTGATTTACTTTCTACTATGTCATATGTGAAATATTTTTAATAGAATATTACTTATTTTATACCATTAATTAACATCCAAGTTTTCACAGCGAACGTAGTAGTTATTGGCTCACAAATTCTTGTGTATTTATATTACATTTCAGTGATGAACGAAATTTAATGCGTAATAATATTTTTAATTCGCTGTTGCAGACTGTCACTCATTGTTGCATAGAACATTACTCATAGTTGCGAGAGAATCTCATTCTCAAAGCGGTATTAAATCACTGAAATTGTTTTAGTTGGGTCAAACATATACTTAGAATTTTTTGGGAGTAACTGTGAAGTTATTTATTTTCTGTTGTTGCACATCTCACTTGTGTTGTAATAAATGTCTAATATCTACAAGTTCTTGTTATTCGCACTAATACCTAATATTGCCTAGATTTTGAAATTTTAAAGTGAAGTGTAAATTTTGACATTATCGATAGATTTTAAGAATTTCATTGTTCGATATGAAGAAGTTTAATCTTTTTCTTTGGCTGGCAAGATAACATAATCACATTTTATAATCAGCCCAGTGGCGCCCTTTGATTGTCCACATTCCTTACTCGCGCCCCTATGCTCTCCAACAAAAAAAACAGCTGCCGTTCGCAAGTGAAACACTTTTTAATTTTTAGGTATTAAAATGATTACAATCTGATAACTCAGATACTTACTATTGGTTGGGACTGGATGTTCATACACATTTTATTTAAAATGAGATGCATAACTTATATTAACGTTTCTATCAATAGATGAGCCTAGTAATTATTTTATTCCAATATAAATTTGTTCTTTCTTCTACATAAAGTTCAAAGTATAGTATAGCTTCTTTTGTAGTTTTTTTATATAGAGAGAATACACCTATATAGATATATAGTAGTATGATCTAGATATAAGATATGGTTGTTACCGAGTAGTAACATAAATTTTAGATTACTATACCTAACAATAGTGTCAGTGAATGGCTGCTGTTTGGTAAATCAGTTTTGTTTGTACATCACTACAGTCTATTTTGTGCTTTTATTAATTAATGTTTAATTCGAAAATATCATACAACCGTTTTGATATATCCTATATCATGTGAGTGATGTATTTGATAAATAAATTATTGTCACTACTATTTCTGTATTTATTATACCTAAAACATCAATTAACCGAGAACAATACAAATAAAAATATTATATCTAATATTAATAATATCCAATTTACGTATACGTAATTACAGTACACAGCATGGTAATAATGATGAACATTGAACGAATTATTAATATGCATGTTACTAGAGTATACAGGGTGATTCACGTAGGTCATTCATTAGAAGTTTTTCAACTTGCAGTTGGATTAGAAACTTGAAATTTGGTACGCAGCCATAATCAATCATGCCCGTTCTACCTAAAATATTTTCAGTCCTCCAACTATACAGCGTGTGCCAAAAATTGGTACCAACTTTCTTATTTTAAATGGAGACCTATATTTTTCTTTACATGGTTCGATTGGTCTTCTAATTCTGAGTTTAGAAAACCTAAGTTATGTTAACTTATCTGTTTTTGACATATGTCCAATTTTATGAAAAAAATTGCCGCTGTAGTAGTTTACGAACAAATTTGTATCTCGCAAACCTTTCAAAATCATGAAACCAAATTTGTGAGGCAGTTAGCTGGAAGTCCAGGCTAACTTTTGATGTCCCATGGGTGGTCCCATTTTGTACCATATGGGCGCAGTCGATTTTCAAATGGCGCAATCTAAAATTGTCAAAAAGTCAATTTTTTCAAATGGCACCTACTATTTTTTTTCACACAATTCAAAATAAAATTGAATTTTAGGGTGAGTTACTTAAGCATTCCCTATACCTAACTTCACCCCATATCGAGTTATTCAATAAAAATGAAGAAATACCGTATCTTGCCGAGAGATTCCTTACTTCCTCAAGTATGCCATGGAAACAAAAGACAGTTGTAATAATTTTTACAGAAAAATATGGATTCTTATTTAATTACACACAACACCAACAAATTATTATTAACATACAAGAACAATGTTGACGAAATTCTGACGTAAATGTTCAATGTGACCACCATATTTTTGTTCAAATATTCTATTCTACTTTCAACACATTGCGTAGCACATCTTTGCGCCTACCATTTCTGACGCCAGAAATCAATGCAAAATTGAATTTTAGGGCCACTTTTATTAACATTGTGTATGTCTATCTACAGTCGTTTTTGAGTTATTGGCATATTTTGAAAAAAATAGTGTTTTTTTCCCTCAAGGGTAGTAGGCTTTGGAAACAATCATTTCATTTTAATTTTTATTCAAAAATCGTATTGCAATAATAAATAATAACAACAAAATAACAACAAATAAACAGATTAACAAAATAATCATTTCAATACAAATGCTCAATGTGTGCACCGTTTTCACTGACACAATTTCGTCAACATTGTTCTTGTTCGATAATAATAATTTGTTGGTGTTGTGTATAATTAAATAAGAATCCATATTTTTCTTTAAAAATTATTACAACTGTCTTTTGTTTAAATGGCATACTTGACGAAGTAAGGAATCTTTCGGCAAGATAAGGTATTTCTTGATTTTTATTGAATAACTCGATATGGGGTGAAGTTAGGTATAGGGAATGCTTAAGTAACTCACCCTAAAATTCAATTTTCTTTCGAATGGTGTAAAAAAAAATAGTAGGTGCCATTTGAAAAAATTGACTTTTTGACAATTTTTGATTGCGACATTTGAAAATCGACTGCGCCCATATGGTACAAAATGGGACCACCGATGGGACATCAAAAGTTAGCGTGGACTTCCAGCTAATTGCTTTACAAATTTGGTTTCATAATTTTGAAAGGTTTGCGAGATACAAATTTGTTCGTAAACTACTACAGCGGCAATTTTTAAAAAAAAATTGGACATATGTCAAAAATTGTAATAGATAAGTTAACATAACTTAGGTTCTCTAAACTCAGAATTAGAAGACCAATCGAACCATGTAAAGATTCCATTTAAAATAAGAAAGTTGGTACCAATTTTTGGCACACCCTGTACAGTTGGAGGACTGAAAATATTTTAGGTAGAACGGGCATGATCGATTATGGCTGCATACCAAATTTCAGTTTCTAATCCAACTGCAAGTTGAAAAACTTCTAATGAATGGCCTACGTGAATCACCCTGTATATTGTATGCACAGAATGGAACTATGTAACTAAAGTCTGTATTATATCGGTCTTGTATTATATAATAAATAATTTACCATGTAGGATGAATCTGCGTAGTTATAAAAAACTTTTAAAAAAACCGCTGCCTATAGAATCACTACTTTCACATCCAAATTTCCCGTCCAAGTCTCTTTAAAGGAAAACATCTCGACAATATTTGCACTATAGTATGTGGAAATAATTTGTGATAGAATTTTAATAATATTTGAGGTAGACGTCATATTTGAGGCGTTGGTTTTTAGCATATGCACCAAAAGTTAAGTATATTGACACTTATTAGCTTGCACTACTTATTTTTCCCAATTTACACCCCCTCACCCCTTCAACAGGATCACCTCAATCAGATGTCATTAAAATACTTACGTGTACCCAATTCTAAGTCAATCTATCAATTTCATTTTATCAACTTCTTTAATAATGAAGTGGAGGTGTGGAGGGATTGAAAAATATTACAAAGAAATCTGAGGCCTTGGCTTCTAATATACACTAAATCTCAAGTTTCTGTACTCTTATCAGCTTGCTTTACTTATTTTCCCCTATTTAACCCCCAACCTTTCAACGTAATCATCTTAAAATATAATCTACGTACAGACGTCGTTATAGTACATACGCGTACCAAATAGTGAATGTCTCAATTTTATTTCATCAACCTTTTTAATAATAGAGCGGGGGTAATGGGGGTCGATGGAAAATATTATAAAGAAATCTGAGGCCTTGGCTTCTAGTATATACGCCAAATCTCAAGTTGCTGTACTCTTATCAGCTTGCTTTACTTATTTTCCCCTATATACCTTCGAACCCTTCACCGGATAAGTTCAAGGAACAATTCAGTTTCAGATCTCGTTATAATACATACGTGTACAATATTTCAAGTCGATATTTCAAACCGTTACAGATAAATGTGGGAAAAAAACGTAAGATAGACAGACCGACAGATAGACAGGCAGACATATTTTTTTTGTTTAAATTTCAAATCTCAACGTTTCATGACATTTTAAACTTATTTCAACAATTAAATTTTTTTACGATTACTATACTTCCGTTCCACTATGTGGATGTGAACGTAATTCAAATATATCTGACGTTTAGTTAATCCATATTTGGGTTCGGAATACAGTAAATTGCCTGCCTCTACCATCAAGTGTTTAAAGAAAAACGTAAAATTACTATAATAATAATAATAATAATTCATTTATTCATTCAATAAGAGCAATACAAAAAGTGCTATAGGACAAGTCAAAATTTTATAGCCTAAATATGCATATATATATACGTGCATACAAAAAACATGTAGCCGCATATATACACATTGCACACCTATGTACATAAAGTAAATAATAAATGCAGTAAATATGACAGTCAAGAAATTATACATATACACAAATATACACATTAAAATGAAATATACATGAAAATTTCACAACGTCGTACATTAGCATTATAATGCTAATGTTGTATTGAAATAATGAAATAAACTATAGGACACATCTAGCAATTATTCCTGTAATCAAAATATTCCTGAACAGAATATGCACACATATTTAAAAGGTATTCCTTAACACGATTCTTAAAAACACATGTATTCTTTAAATTTTTATGTGATATTGGTAAATTATTATACAATTTGAGACCGAGGATATTGTGCGATTTTGTGGACATACTTAAGCGTTTGGTTGGTATGTGAAAATTATTTTTATGATGTGTATTATGAAAATGGATCAATTCATTTTTCTTAAATTTATCCTGATTTTATATACATATACTAGCAATTCTAGGACATATAAACTTGTTAAAGGAAGAATATTAAATTTTTTTAAAAGATTTCGGCATGAATCAATTGGCGGTATACCTTCTATACACCTTATAATGCTCTTCTGAGCAATAAAAACATTATGAGCACTAGATGAGCCTCCCCATATAGTAATACCGTAAGTTAATCTGGACTGAACTTGTCCAAAATAAAATACTAGTAGACCAGACCTATCCAAAACACTTTTCAGGGTTCTGATTTGAAAATATTTAGAGTTAAAGGTATTAATTAGATTACTACAGTGATTGCTAAATGTAAGTGTATTGTCAAAAATTACACCAAGAAATGTTGTACAGTTACTCTCTTCAATATGAACATTACTGATTTTTATGTCTAGGATGGAAGTATTATTATTTTGACGGGTACGAAATGTCATGTGATTTGTTTTAGAAACATCAAAATATAACAAATGATGTTTAAACCAGCTGCATAAATGACTGACAGTAGTATTAATTTTATTTAGAAGTGCGACAGGAGATTTATCAGAAAGAAGAAGGGTGGCGTCATAAGCATATAACGGAACAAAAGCCTCAGTCGGCATATTTGGCAGTTCATTAATGTAAATAATAAACAGAATAGGCCTCAAAACAGAACCTTGCGGCACACCCAATTTATTATCCAATGTATTTGATATTTGAAAAGTTTTTGATTTCCTTCTAGATACTGTATTTTTAAAATCTGATTTCGTTCACTAAGATAGGAGGCAAATCAATCATATGGTTTACCTCTTATGCCATATTCATATAATTTTTTAAGCAACAAATCATGCTGAAAGCAGTCGAATGCCCGACTGAGGTCACAGAAGATCCCGGTCGGACTCTTGCCTGCCTCAGCTGCTTTTTACGTCCGTATATTGGATATACGTTCGTAAAAAGAGTGATCTGCTGTAACAGTAGAGTATCCAGAACGAAAACCATGTTGATTATCGTTTAAGATATTACCTATTTATTTCGAGAAATTTAAGTAATTGAGACAGCATCGCATATTCATAAATTTTGGAAATTATAAGGGGAACAGATATTGGTCGATAATTTGCCATGTTACTAGTGTCGCCCTTTTTGAAAATTGGGGATACCAAAGATGTTTTTAATCTTGAGGGAAATACTTCTTCTGTAAAAGATTCATTTATTATGTGAGTTAAAGGTTTAACAATATATTCGGCAATTTTTTAAATTGAATTGCCGTAAATATCAAGTCTAGTTGAATGTTTATTTTTTAATTTATGTTTTATAATAAAGAAGATCTCTTGCTCTGTTACATATGACAGAAGTATGCTATTAGAAATGTTAGATTTATTTACATCAGAGATTAAATTTGTAGTTATATTTTGATTAGTTATTTTATTTATTGTTTCGTGCGGTGCATTTACAAAAAAATTATTAAATTCCTCAGATATCTCTTGTGGATTTTCAATATAAATATTATCTATTTCTAATTTGACATTTTTCTGAAATCTGGGTTTACCTGTTAGTTCAGATATTATGTGCCACGTAGATTTACTTACATTGCTAGAGCTATGTATTTTATTTAAATAAAACTGTCTTTTCGCTTGTTGAACAAGCTTATTATGTTGTTTTTTAGCTATTTTATAGTTATTTCTTAGGTCAGGATTGTTTTTTTGTAAATAAAAAAGTTGTTTGAGATGCTCACTAGACTCTATAATTCTTTACCAGTTCTTTTGCAATGTTTTTTTACTCCTTTGTGGACATTCTCTATTAAAATAGTATGTTAGTGTATCATGGAAGTTGTTAAATTTTGCATCAGAACCATTAGCTGAATACACATCAGTCCAGGTTTCATTGGATAATGCGTGAATAAGACTATTCAAGTTTGCACTTCTGCACATTCTGGTCAATTATACTTTGAGTTGTGTTACTTATACGGGTCGGCTCAAATATCTTAGGACTGAGATCATATGAATAAAGCACTTCAGACAAATTGTTTTGTTCATTATTATTTAATGACTTTACATTAAAATCACCTGTTGAAATGATAAGTAATTTTGGTTTAAAAATAAGTTCTAGAATAGAGTGCAGGTTATTTACGAAAATGTCATAATTACTACTAGGTGACCTGTAACAGGTTAAAACAACCGCATGTTGTTAATGGCCCATATTATGCCATAAATCTCGATATCTTTTTCGCTACAGTACTTATTAAGATCCAGTGATTCTACATTTAGTTCTGTTTTACTCCATATATCTATCAACCCTGTATGCTACATATTCTGTTGATAAAATCATAATGGACAACTTAACAGTATAATTTTTGAGAGATATGTATTTTAGATTAATATTGTATTATATAATATCTTCGTGAAATATTTCAACGTCTGACTACACTTTTATTTCTACTTTTTACAACACATGATGGTAGAATTTAAACAACTATTTAAAAATAAAATGTAAACATTGGAAGGAATAAAGGAAATTGTACGACACAATGTACGAATGCGGTATAAAGCAAGCTGACGCAGAAAAATCTGGAGAAGGTTGTAACCGGAAAATTACCCCAATAACAGTCTTGCTGCCCGCAAGGGAAATTGCCCGATTGACATGTTTCTTTGCTTAACTTGATTGGCAACAATTTTGTATACAAATATAAGATGAGAACTGATTAGTATAATTGAATACGTTAACATTTAATCTGGCAAATAAAGGTGTACCTTGCAATGACGTATTCCTATTATTATACTCTTCGCAAATACAAAACGAAGAGCATATTGAATTCCATTTGCACATTTCTAAAATCGGTAATATCGCACGTAGAGAAAATATGTTCATTTCACTGTGTTGGACATCAAATTCTGAAGAACTTTCAAAATGTCCGTCGGTCTGTCTGTCCGTCCGTCAAGTTTCTTCTACGCGCGATAACTTAAATACGGAAAGTCCGATTGTATTGAAAGGACCTCTACGCCAGTGGAATTAGACAAAATTAGACGAAAATTGGACCTAATTCGATTCGGCAAACCACATGGTGTAATGGGTAGAGTTAAATTTGATCAATTTTAAATAGTGGGAACATTGTTAAATTGACGTTTAAATGCACAAAAATCGTGAAAAGTTGGGTTTTTTTAAAGTAGCTTCAAGACTATTGTCAATAGAAGTTATTACTTCCACATCCACGTAGTGGATTGGAAGTATAGTAATCGCAAAAAAAATTTCAAATATTTTTATTCGTGAAATAGGTTTAGAATGTCATGAAACGTCGAGATTTTAAATTTGAGCGAAAAAAAAATTCTGTCTGTCGGTCTGTCTGTCTGTAACTTTTTTTTGTCCGCACGTTTTCTCCGGAACGGTTTAAGATATTGACTTGAAATTTTGTACACGTATATATTATAACGAGATCTGGAACTGGATTGTTTTTTGAGGATATCCGGTGAAGGGTTGGGGGTTAAATAGGGGTAAATAGGGGAAAATATGTAAAGCAAGCTTGTAAGAGTACAGAAACTTGAAATTCGGTGTATGTACTAGAAGTTGAGGTCTCAGATTTTTTTATAATATTTTTCAACCCTCCACCACCCCTACCCCATTATTAATGGGGTTGATAAAATAAAGTTCATAATAATAATCATTTGAAATTTCGTACACGTACGTATTATAACGCCGTCTGGAATTAGGCTATATTTTGAGATGATTCCGTTGAAGAGTTGGGGGTTAATTTGGGGTAAATAGGGGAATATAAGTAACACAAGTTGGTAAAAGTACAGAAACTTGAAATTCGGTGTATGTACTAGAAGCCAAAGCGTCAGATTTTTTTATAATATTTTTCCACCCCCACCACTACTCCAATATGAAAAGGATTAATAAAATAAAATTGAGATATTCATTTGAAATTTGGTGCACGTATGAATTATAACGACATCTGGAAATAGATTATACTTTGAGATGATTCCGTTGAAGGGTTGGGGGTTATTTATGGGTAAATAGGGGGAAATAAGTAAAGCAAGTACAGAAACTTGAAATTCGGTGTATGTACTAGAAGCCAAGGTCTCAGATTTTTTAATAATATATTTTAGCCCCCCACCACCTCTACTGTATTATTCAAGGGGTTGATAAAATAAAATTGAGATATTCACAAGAAATTTAGTACGCATATGTATTATAACGACATCGGGAACTAGATTATATTTTGAGAAGATTCCGTTGAAGGGTTGGGGTTTAAATAGGGGTAAATAGGGGAAAATAAGTAAAGCAAGCTGGTAAGACTACAGAAACTTAAAATTCGGTGTGTGTACTAGAAGCCGAGTTCTCAGATTATTTATAATATTTCTCAACCCCCACCACCCCTACTTCATTATTAAAAGGGTTGATAAAATAAAATTGATATATTCATTTGAAATTTGGTACACGTATGAATTATAACGACATCTGGAAATAGATTATACTTGGAGATGATTCCGTTGAAGGGTTGGGGGTTATTTATGGGTAAATAGGGGGAAATAAGTAAAGCAAGCTGGTATGAGTACAGAAAATTGAAATTCGGTCTATGTACTAGAAGCCAGGGCCTCAGATTTTTTAATAATATATTCAGCCCCCCACCACCCCTACTCCATTATTCAAGGGGTTGATAAAATAAAATTGAGATATTCACATGAAATTTGGTACGCATATGTATTATATCGGCATCTGGAACTAGATTATATTTTGAGATGATTCCGTTGAAGGGTTGGGGGTTAAATAGGGACATATAAGGGAAAATAAGTAAAGCAAGCTGGTAAAAGTACAGAAATTTGGGATTTGGTGTATATACTAGAAGCGGAGGTCTCAGGTTTTTTTATTAGTATTTTCCATCCCCCCACCACCCCCACTCCCTTATTAAAAGAGTTGATAAATTAAAATTTTCACTTGAACTTTGGTACGTCCAATGCCATAAAAAAAAAAACAACTTTGGTACATTTATGTATTATAACTATATCTGAAACTATATTATATTTTGACATGATTGCGTTGAAGGAGTGGGGGTAAGTAGAGGGAATAGGGAAAAATAAGTAAAGCAAGCTGGTATGAGTACTGCAACTTGAAACTCGGTGTCCCAGAAGCCAAGGCCTCAGATTTTTTAATAATATTTTTCAACCCTTCCACTACCCTTACTACATTATTAAAGGGGTTGATAAAATAAAATTGAGATATTCACTTGTAATTTGGTAGACGTATGTATTATAACGACAACTAGAATATATTTTGGGATGATTCCGTAGGAGGGTTGGGGTTAATAGGAGTAACTAGGGGAAAATAAGTAAATCAAGCTGGTAAGAGTACGGAAATTTGGGATTCGGTGTATATACTAGAAACCAAGGCCTCAGATTTCCTTCTAATATTTTTCAAACTCCACCACCTCCGCTTCATTATTAATGGGATTGATAACATAAAATTTAGATATTCACTTGAAAGTTAGTATTGTATTGTAGTGACATCTGATTGAGATGACTCCATTGAAGGGGCGGGAGGTGGTAGGTTGTGAATAGTGGAAAATAAGTAGGGTAAACTAGAAACTTCATTTTTAACGTATATGGTAGAAACCAACTCCTCAAACTTTTCGATGACATCTGCCCCACATATTATTAAAATTCTATGACCAATAACTTCCACATACTAAAGTGCACATATAGTCAAAATGTTTCCTTTAAAGTGACTTGGATGAAAAATCTGGATGTGGAAGTAGTGATTCCTTGGGCAGCGGTTTTTTTTTCAGGTGCGTAGGTAATAAAAAGATGGTTAAGTTAAGATCATATTGATCCGAATTGGTTAATTATTTGTTTAAATATTGGCAAAATACTGTGAAAACTTTCAAAATTTTAAAGTATTCTTCTATTCGTGCGTGAAAAAGGCTGTTACATCCTTGCAACTCTCAGATAGTATGTCTCTTATAGCTCTAAATTTACCATAAATGAAATGATATATAAAATTTTTATATCCGTGTAGCTGGTAATTTAAGACACATTTTGAAAAACAAAAACAATTGCTCTAGCACATTTGGATGCCAGGATACAATTTTTTGTTAAATTCGCCAAATGCCTATTTATACACAGTCACAGAGTCGAAATTGATCATATTATCTACTTGAATACTTGAATTTCGTAATTCCATCAGCTTTAATATAAAACGAGCGTTCTACTACGCAAATAGCAAATTTGTTTTATAATTTAAATGATCTACGATTATTTTGTTTTATTGTTATTTTATTAATGTTTCTAAATGCTGGTTGATTATATTAGAGTTCCAGAAAATACTATTTTGTTGTATGCAACTGAACTATTTTATACATTTATCATTAAGACGTTTGTATAGCAAAATTATAAAATATCTTACAATGGAGTTAAGAAAATATTTTATAAATGTGTTCGTGACTAAGTTATAAAATATTGCAGCTCATAAAACTAAATCGTTTTATAACGACTTTTTAGTATCGTATGGCAGCATTCTTAGCACCGTTATACATTTGAATTATTTTATAGTTATTTCTTATCATCTTACAAAACGGTTATATTAAAGATCTATTTGTGACGTTTTAAGAAACAATGTTCCAGAGCATGTTGTATAATTATTATATAGCATTGTATTCGCTGTAATATGGAAACAACAACAAAGTCATTACAAAACAAAACTGATTTCCTGCATTAGCTGTGTATTTATATTTAGTCATAATTAAAGTCTGTCTTTTAATGAACATTTGTCATAATTGTAGTACACAAGTTTATAAAAAAACATTCTCCCAAAGTTTTGGTTACCAACATTGACAAGGGCGGTGCAGATCTTCACAGATCATATAACGATCAAACTAAAAACATCAGATTTGGAACAATGGAGAAGCTTAAAAAGTGGTTGTATCAATATTAGCTACATTAATTAAAAGCATATAGTGATTTTGGCAATAAGACACAGTTTTAACTGCTGTAAAATGAAACGACGCATTTCACTCATTGCAGTGTTAACGTATCGGATCATATGCCAAAGAACTGTTGCTTCCACTAGTAAAAGTAACTACGTGTTTTTGGCGATAAATAAACAGCTCTGTAAATAAGGTGATTTACTGCTGCTAATTTTCAGGTTATATTTATGCAAATTTAACCAATTCTGTTTCCATGGCTGCATTTACAACTCAGTCTTAACAGATTCATCATAAGAGGTACAAAAGTATCCGAAAAGTGAATGATCTATTTTATAAGATTCATGAAAAAGTTACACTAAGGCGTATTATAATTTAAATATCGTGAAATGCTTGCTACTAACACAAAAGTATTTTATAAAGGGAGGCCATCTTGAAAGGCCAGTGTTCGTGATGGTAAATATGACAAGATAGGAAAATTTAAAATATCAAATGTTTATTAGAATTTATGTAGTCGGAAATGTGCTAACTATACAGTTATGACTACTTACAAATTAGTGTGCGTTACATTGTAAAAAAAACTCAAATTCATAAAATCGATATTTATTAAATTTCAAAAATTATTAGAAATTATCAATAAATGTTAGGCCATTTAAAAATATATTAAAAATATGGCCATAGTTCACAGTAAAATTAAAAGTCTCTTAAATAATTATTATAGGTTATTAGGTACCTAGTATTAAACACAATGGCATATGCTCTTAGTGTCAAAAATACTTCTTAAACTTTTAGGATACATTTTAGAAATCATTTTATTTTATTAGTGTGTATGGATCAGCATTTTTTTTAAATAATGACTATTTAGAACTTGTTATAAAACAGTTGTTTAGTTGTTTTATAGCAGTAATTTAACAAACAGTGAAGTGTGTTTTATAGTACAATTAAACGAAGCCTTAATAAAACTGCTATATAGTGATGGTACTTAATTTTCATAAGGCTTCTGGATATGTTTATACAATTATTTTGTCATGATTCCAATAGGCGTTACAAAGTATCAACAGCAGCTGAAATATTTTATTGGATGGTGCCAACTTTACATTTATAGCTGCTGTGAAAACGTCATGCAAGTGTTTCTGAGAATAACGTTGTTTTATAAAATTTGTGTCAGAGACATTCCTACAACTTTTATAAAATTTTAAGTTACTGGTTGGGTAGGGTAGAAACTAATTTTAAATTGACCAAAGTCGCTGGAAAGAACAACAAGTCATCGAAGTTATTTAAATACTGATTTGTTAGTTTTTATGACACAACTGCAAGCACTCGCAATATCGTACCAAAATTTGTTTTTCCTAAAAACAACAACTAAAGACAAATCAAAACTTAGGCAAAGATATTGGTATTGTATTGACAGTTTCACGTATGCAAATTAACGTAAATATATTGGTTTATTATATGTTTTCACGGAGTGTGATATATCATGTTTCTTCAATCGGGCCATGAGCAAAATTTTGGAAATAGTAGAAAATGAATTGGTAACTTTGTCGGAACCTTTTTACCAATAATACGCTAACATTCCGAAATTATTTGTAAATGGCCAGGAGCTTATAATACATATGAAAAATTTGCATTATCATGGGTGGCGAAACATGGTAGCATCATCAGTTTGCATGAATTGCGATACAGTATGAGCGCTGTACATTAAAAAAAATTACTATAGAAAGTTTACCTCCCACGAGCGGAGGAGTCAATCAACATATATTACGAGTGCATTATCAACATCAGCTGTGGTTAGGTATATATCATTAAATGTTGTTGATCATGGTTGGTAAAAAAGTAAAGATGGTTTGCAACCAATTCAAACTTTGGAGCCACTACATCCCGAAAAACTTTTGAATAAAAAACGTGCTCGTGTGAAGGAAGCTGCGGGGGTAATCGATGCGGATGTCGCAAGCACGATCAAAAATGCTCTAGGCTGTGCTCTGCTTGTCACAGCGAGACGTGCAAAAACAATATTGTGTTTGTATCAATCAACGAATTAATAAATAATGATGATTGTAATGAAAATGAAAGAGCAGAAAATTTCGATGTCATGATCAATTGTATTGAAAATAATATTGTTGAGAATACGAATAATATTTTCAATGATAGTGATAATTCTGAAACAACTTGTAAAATATTAAAATTACATTAAAATAACAAGCAAAATATTGAATAATGTATCAACTTGAAACTTTAAAATTTCCTTAGTAGAAATAAAACGTATCATTGAATTTAACTTACTTTAATGGTTTACCGAAAAATGCACAAATAGTAGAGCAATTGACATCAGGGTGTGAGTAAACTTTACAAAAACTTTCGTCAGAATAATCTTGTAAACAAATCATTAAAAGTCCTTCTGACATATAGTAATACAAAGCAAAATAGTACTCAGTTAAGATAGGAAGTTGTCTTCATTTGGGTAAAGGGACACTCTGGTATAGTTGGTAACGAAACAGCAGATTTAATAGCTAGAACTATCAAAGGTCCCAAAATCGAGTATTTACCATATTATGACATGACATACAGTGCCAAAATGGATATGAGAAAAAAATGGGAGGAAGAATGGATCCACACAAGGCAAAACACCCACTATTGTCGCATATATAGCCGCCTACCTTCTAAACCATCTTTCATCTCATTCCCGTACAACAGGCAAATGTTTATAATATACATTCGTTGCCTATTTGGTCACGGAGCTTTCAAATCCATGCTGTTCAAGATGAAAATCCTTGATAGTCCTATCTGCGACTGCAACGGAAATATTGGCGACATCAATCACTGGCTATTTACTTTAATGGTTTACCGAAAAATGCACAAATAGTAGAGCAATTGACATCAGGGTGTGAGTAAACTTTACAAAAACTTTCGTCAGAATAATCTTGTAAACAAATCATTAAAAGTCCTTCTGACATATAGTAATACAAAGCAAAATAGTACTCAGTTAAGATAGGAAGTTGTCTTCATTTGGGTAAAGGGACACTCTGGTATAGTTGGTAACGAAACAGCAGATTTAATAGCTAGAACTATCAAAGGTCCCAAAATCGAGTATTTACCATATTATGACATGACATACAGTGCCAAAATGGATATGAGAAAAAAATGGGAGGAAGAATGGATCCACACAAGGCAAAACACCCACTATTGTCGCATATATAGCCGCCTACCTTCTAAACCATCTTTCATCTCATTCCCGTACAACAGGCAAATGTTTATAATATACATTCGTTGCCTATTTGGTCACGGAGCTTTCAAATCCATGCTGTTCAAGATGAAAATCCTTGATAGTCCTATCTGCGACTGCAACGGAAATATTGGCGACATCAATCACTGGCTATTTGATTGCAATTTTAACGCAACTGGTGTGAACTTCTTGAAAAGAAAAATGTTGGAGAACTGTATTCCGCTACCATTGGATAGTACCTCGTTGCTATATATAGTAACCACAAATGAAAATTTTAAATATATATTTTGGGAGTTTATTAGGTTATGTCGCGTCAAAATATAGGTTTAGATGAGTTCCTCTGTTCTTATCCACTGTTTTTTATATCACCCCCTTACCGTTGCCCCGTGTGTGTTACGTGTTAAACAAAGGCGTCATGAAGGGCACCTTGACGTGAAGTGTGTGTCCCTGTCCAATAATTCTTGAGTCTTGTAACACTAGCTGGTCCTCTCGTGTTAGGTTATAGGTCGATTAGTTTATGGAATTATAGGTTTTAAATATAGATTAGTTGTGATATATCTAGTATAGCGTAAAATAAAAACATCGTGGCTAAATGGAGACATCCAAAGCCAGTGAAGGAAAAAAAAAGATACGTATACAGTAAATAATTAAACTAAACTAAACACAATCTGGCCAGAGCGGTAAAAAAAAGAATTCTTACGTTACCATAAAAAGGGCTCAATTAAATTACATGAGATCACACAAAAGGAAATACTACATACTGTACGTAAAATTAATAACAAAAAAAGGCCCAACAATTAATAATTTCGACACAAACTGGTTCGGCAGTTGAACACTATGTTTCTATGCCCAAAACACACGGGAGAATTCAAAATAATGGGACAGTATAGCTACGCCACCAAAACGAGGTTATTCACGCACTATAAACTTCTCATGGGGTACGAGAAGTCTTTATCGAACACTGGATACAATAGGAAATATTACTGGCTACTAGCCGATAAAATTTAAACGCGTATAATGCTCAGACCAGTATCTTATCATTTAAATTTAAATAATGAATAGAATAGTCGCGCGCTTTTATTTAATTTAACGTACTGAGTGTTCTTTCAAACGTGACCGTTACAAACTTATTTTTAAGTATTATAATTATTTACTTTATATTTCTTCTTAGTGTTGATTTTACTATTTCTCAATTTTGTGATTTCTTTATAGTCATGCGTTTCTAGGAATTCGCAAAATAGTATTGAAATAAGAAACAAATGTTTATAACAAATTTTTGTTTTATTTAAACAAAATAAACATACCAGTTGCTATTATATTCACACGCTATCCCAAATTAAAGAAAGAAATGTTGAAATTTAGTCATAATTGACGGAGATAAAAAAAATTTTTGTTGGGACGTGAACTTGAACTCGCTCACTCGATCGAAAGTACGTACGTAGCGGACATCGATGATTCATTATTCTCTTCAGCGATTATGATCAATTTAAAATTAGTTCCTACCCTTGCAGAGCGCTCGTTTTATATTAAAATTGATGGAATTTCGAAATTCAAGTATTCAACTAGATACGATATCCCTTAATGTGTATAGTCATTTGGCGAATTTAACAAAAAAAATAGATCATGTCTTCTAAATGTGCTAGGGCAATTGTTTTTTGTTTCTCAAAATGTGTGTTAAATTACCAGCTACTCAGATATAAAAATGTTATGTCGAAAATTTAATTTGCTGTTAAGATATTTGCAAAAAATATACCCCCAAAAAATAATGCTTTCTCCGACGGCATCTTGGAGGTTTAAAATATAAAAAAATGATATTCCTATAATAGTTCCATAAAATATAAGTCTAGATAAAAAAATGAGCCCCGGTTGAGCCATTTTGGTTGACGGGAATAGGATCAAATTTCATTAAATATTTAAGGTGTTTTTAATAAACAAACTGACTTTGTCGTTAACGAATAAATATTTTTCAATAAAATTTTTATGGCAAGTTGAGGGCTACCAGAGACTTATTGACTGAAAGTTGTAAGGATGTAAGAGCCCTTTTCACGAAATGAAAAATACTTTAAAATTTTCAATTAATTTTGACAGTATTTTGAATATATTTAGACAAATAATTAACCAATTTGGATCAATAATGTCTTAAATTAACCGTTTTTTATTACCTATACACCAGAAAAAAAACGAATACTTCTCTTGACAATAGTCTTGAAACTACGTTTAAAAAATCGGTAAATGTCTTTACACAGAACTTCCCTCGTTATTTGTGCATGGCGGTCACTCTAAAAAATTAATAATTACGAAACGACATTGAGAATAATGATCGGAATATAGTTATTGCTATTATTACAAAGAAAACTTGATAAGTTTTGGTCAAAAAAATATACAGATTGCTTATCCAACAGCAAAAGCTCAATACTAAATAACAGGTGCCACATATGGCAGGCTTGCGCAAATACCTTTACAAATGTCCACCATGACTGAATTATTTCTCGGGATGACCACCCTGTACATTTTTCAATAAAAGTATAATAGGTGTATATGTCAGATATTATTGCCATCCGTCACATCAATCCCACATTCGCGTAATGGAGTGGAAGTATAGTGGTGGTTAAAAAAATTTCATTTTGATTTTAATTTTTCAAAAATGTTAAAAAAAATTTTAAATTTTTTCTTCTGAAATAGGTTTAAAATGTCAAACGTAGAAATTTTAAATTTGAGCAAAATGGAAAGTTTCCGTCTATTCTATAATAGTGGTAAAAGAAGTTTAAGATTTAGAAATTACATATTTTTTTAAAATAGGTTTAGAATGTCATGAAACGTGAAACTTTTAAATTTGAGTAAAAATAGTTTCCATTTATTCTAGTGTTAATTTTGTTTCCAAACTGGTAACAAAATGTTGCAAATTTTTTTTTCCGAAATTGGTTTGGAATGTCATGAAACGTGGAAATTTTAAATTTGAGCAAACCAAATTTTTCATCTATTCTATACTAGTGATAAATAGATTAAAAATGTTTTCAATTTTTTTTTTTAAATTTTCAAAAACATTTTTAAATTTGTTTGAATAGTTTTAGAATGCCATAGAAACGTGGATAGTTTAAATCTGAACAAAGAAAAAAAATTCTATCTTAGTGGTAAAATTTTTTAAAAATAGTAAACAAAATTTCTAATTTTTCTTTTAAATAGATTTAGAACGCTATGAAACATGAACATTTTAAATTTGAAGAAATAAAAAAAAATCCATCTATTTTAGTGGTAAAAAATTTCAAAAATGTTGGTAAAAAAAATTTTTAAAAGTTTTCAAAATTCGTTTTTTCTGAATCAGGCTTAGAATGCCATGAAACGTGGAAATTTTAAATTTGAAGAAAAAAAAAATTTTCATTTTAGTAGAAAATTTTTTTTCAAAAATGGTAAAAAAAAATTATTTATTTTTTTTTAAGTTTTAGAATGCCATGAAACGTAGAAATTTTAAATTTGAGCAAAAAAAAATTTTTTCATCTTGGTAAAAAATTTTTCAAAAATGTGTGTGTGTGTTTTTTTTTTTCAGAAATAGGTTTAGCGTGTCATGAAACGTGGAAATTTTAAATTTGAACAATTTTTTTTTTCTTTTTAACATTTTTTTCAAAAATGTCGGTGAAAAAAATTTAAAAATTTTTTTTTTCCCGAAATAGGATTAGCGCGTCATGAAACGTGGAAATTTTAAATTTGAGCGAAAAAAATTTTTTTTCACTATTTATTCCGCTTAGACGGTCCACCCTGTATATTCTGCAGTGAAATTTCTACCACTTCAGCGCTGACAGTAGCGTGAACTACCTGCCAAATTTGACTGCTCTCCGTCAAGTAGTTTTTTAGTAAATGCACCAACAGACAGACAGACAGACAGACAGACAGACAGACATACAGACAGACCGACAGACAGACAGACAGACAGACTGACGGAATTGAAAAACCTATATTTTCGTAATCTCCGTGATCTGAAACGACAGAATCCGTAAAAATCTCGGAGGGTGATTTTTTCTCGAATACAATACTTCCCTTCGGTATGCGAGGGAAGTAAAAAACCCACTTTTCATGATTGTTGCATATTTGAACGTCGATTTAGCAATGTTCCCACTATTTAAAATGGGATCAAATTCAAGGATATGTTCCTTCCTAGTAACTCTACCCATTCCACCATGTGGTTTCATGAATCAAATTAGGTCCTGCATTTTTACTAATTCCACTAGCCCACTTTTCTTACCGAATGTGGATTACGGCCAAATTTTGTAAAATTTTAGTATGTTATTCTTTGAACCCTTGCAAATATTTCTCATTAGGCAAATAGCTCTAACCACATTTCAGTATTGTCTACAACCTCTGGAAGTCGCAAAATTTGTGATTATTGGATCTAACATACTACGAAAGCTTTTCATTATAACTACGAAACAAAGTAGAATATATTAATTAACTTTCTTGTATTAACAAGTTGGTCAGGAAATGAATAAAATCTCTGCCCTAGTTTAGAATATACATTTTGCATTTATAATTAAAATGTTTTAATGAATTAGATTGTTTGATATCAGTTCGCAAAGTATTATAAAGGCAAGGCGAAAGGAAGATATATCTTCTTTGACCTATAGTTTTAACAGAGGGAGAAATTTTAGCTTGCAAATTAGTTTTACCTCTTGTTGTATATGTATGACTGGATCACTCCAAATTATTTTCAATTTTATATTGGTTAACGATAATTTGAAAAAAATATATTTGCCTAGCATCAAAGAGTCCGCATTCTGTAAAAAGTAAATCTATAGGGTACGTTGGTACTTTAAAAGTGAATTATTTATTATTTGTTTGCTTATAGTAATATTTTTTATAGGATTTTGCAAACAGCGGAAAGAAAAACTATCTATGAGAACTAAAGGAAAAACTATATATAAAAATCGGTAAAGGTATTTACACAGAACTTCCCTCGTTATTTGTGCATGGCGATCACTAAAAAAATATTAAATACGAAATGACATTGAGAATAATAATGGAAATATAGTTATTGTAATTATTACAAAGAAATCCTGATAACCTTTGGTCAAAAAAATAGTGCTCATCCAACAGCAAAAGTTCAATACTAAATAACAGGTCTCCCATAAATTATTTCTTGGGATGACCACCCTGTATATTTTCCAATAAAAGTATAATAGCATATGTCAAATAGTATTGCCATTAGACAGTTCCACATTCACGCAGTGAAGTGGAAGTATAGTGGTGGTTAAAAATTATTATTTATTTTTTTTAAATTTTTCAAAACTGTTGGATAAAAATGTTCACTCCTTTTTCTTCTGCAATAGGTTCAGAATGTCATGAAACATGGAAATTTTAAATTTGAGCAAAGAAAACAAAATTTCCATCTGTTTTAGTGGTTCAAAATTTTTCAAAAATGTGTGAAAAAAATTTTCAATTTTTTTTTTCTGAAATAGGTTTAGAATGTCATGAAACGTGAAAATTATAAATTTCAGCAAAAACAAATTTTTCCGTCTATTCTAATGGTAATTTTTTTTCCAAAGTGGTAAAAAAAAATTCATCTATTCTATAGTAAGTCGTGAAATAGATTTTATCAGTTTTTTTTATTTGTTTGAATAGGTTTAGAATGCTATGAAACGTTGAAATTTTAAATTTGAACAAAGAAAAAAATTTTTTTTTGAAATTTTTCCAAAATCTTGGTTAAAAAATTTGAAAATTTTTTCTTCTGAAATAGGTTTAGAATGTCATGAAACGTGTATATTTTAAATTTGAGCAAAAAAAAATTTTCCATCTATTCTAGTGGTAATTTTTTTTTCCAAAATGGTAAAAAAAGTTACAATTTTTTTTCTTCCGAAATAGGTTTGGAATGTCATGAAGCGTGGAAATTTTAAATTTGAGCAAACAAAATATTTTCTTCTATTCTATAGTAAGTACCTACTTAGTGATGAATACATACATTTTTCCAAGAAAATTTTTCGGAAAAATTTTTAAATTTCTTTTAATACGTTTAGAATGCCATGGAAATGTGGAAATTTTAAATTTGAACAAAAAAAATTCCACCTATTTTGGTGGTAAAAATTTTTCAAAAATGTTGGTAAAAAAATTTTCAAAAAATATATATTTTTTTAATACGTTTAAAATGCCATGAAACGTGGAAATTTTAAATTTGAAGAAAGAAAAAAATTCTCATATTTTAGTGGTAAAAATTTTTTCAAAAATTTTCAATTTTTTTTTTCTGAAATAGGTTTAGCGCGTAATGAAACGTGGAAATTTTAAATTTGAGCAAAACAAATTTTTTTTCATCTTGGTAAAAATTTTTTCAAAAATGTTGCAAAAAACATTTTCAAAATTTTTTTTTTCTGAAATAGGTTTAGCGCGACATGAAACGTGGAAATTTTAAATTTGAGCAAAAAAAATTTTTTTTCACTATTTATTCCGTTTAGACGGTCCACCCTGTACATTTTCCAGTGAAATTTCTACCATGTCTTCGCTGACAGTAGCGGCAACTATCTACCAAATTTGACTGCTATCCTTCAGGTAGTTTTTTAGTAAATGCACCAACAGACAGACAGACAGACAGACAGACAGACAGACAGACGGAATTGAAAAACCTATATTTTCGTAATCTACGTGTTCTGAAACGTCAAAATCCGAAAAAATCTGGGAGGGTGATTTTTTCTCGAATACAATACTTCCCTTCGGTATGCGAGGGAAGTAAAAATATTAATGAAATCTTTGCATTCTTTCGATAACTTGACTTCTGGTTATGGTAACAAGTAAAAATTCTTATTTGCAATTCTCATTTTAACACTAGCATCCAATATAGTCTCCTACGGCTAGGCAGGCTAAACTAGTATCTACATGATACCCTACGATATGTAAATTCAGTTAAAGAATATGTTTCATTACTATAAGCAAACAAATGATAAATAATTCACTTTTAAACATGCATAGAGTATATAGGCTCCAATAATAGTTAGCTAATAGATAGGTGAAGATCTGTTGTTTTTTATCAGTCAATGTCAAATATAAATATTACATACTTATTCATGGATATTGTCTTAGTTTTGCATGGAACATCGTTATGAGTGGCTTTAGGCTTTTCTGATGAGTCCACAATAAGAACGAAAAACTTTTCAAAGGCTAAGCATTTCCAAGAAACTGAATGAGATTTTATGAAAATGTAATTCATCAGAATGAAAAAATGTTTAAAGACAAGATACGTAAATAAATTAATTTCAGGCTTTTGTTCTCATTTTTAACTGAATTTACATATCGTTGGGGATCATGTAGATACTAGTTTAGCCTGCCTAGCCGTAGGGGATTATGTTGAATGCTGGTGTTAAAATGAGAATGGCAAATAAGAATTTTTACTTGTTAGCATAACCAGAAGTCAGGTTATCGAAAGAATGCAAAGATTTCATTAGTATTTTTATATATAGTTTTTCCTTTAGTTCTCATAGTTTTTCTTTCCGCTGTTTGAAAAATCCTATAAAGAATATGTTTCATAACGTTGGTACTTTATTCAGCATTATGTTAAGGAATCTCTGTTGTATTATTTATAGCAGTTCCATATGAATATTCAAAGCACCACCCCATCCCAAGATTGCATACGATAGTCTCGACTCTACTAGTACATGGTATATGATTTTCATTTGTTTTATGTTCAATATTTTATTTAAGAATTTAAATTTATATCATATACTTCTAAGTGTTTTGGTGACAGAATTTATATGTTATCCCATTTTAGATGTTTATCTATGTAGACCCCTAAATATTTAGTAAAATTGGAACTACCCAATTATACATAGTGAAGGTCAGGAGTCTGAAGGACACACAAGTATCTGCTACTGGGCCAATCTGTTCCCCCACCGCTTCCGAGGGTCCAAGAAAGTTTTTTACCCCGGCTACCCCCCGAAAGCGCCCCAAAACCACCCTGAAAGTCTCTTTCCCAGTGCAGATATCATTTCAACCCTGTATTTGGGTGAAACGGCTCTCCCTATAACATAAACTGGTAATTCTGGAGGGGGATAACCTCAATCATATATACTCCTCAATTTAACTCCTACAGGGCATAGATTTTTTTTTTGTAAACAGTTTTTACAATTTTTAAAAATGTGGTTTGTTGGAGAGACGATGAAGTTTAGCAGGGTTATAACCAGGGGTGGTTATGAACACGAACGTGACTTTCGTTTTGGAAGACTCCAGGCGTTCTAGTCGTTCTAGACGTTCCAGATTGTTCGCCGTTCCCGAAAATTCGATCGGTAGGAGAGAGTGGCTTGTGTATATTCTCCAGCAGCCGAAGGCTTGCTTTTCGAATTATTCTAATAATGCAAAAAGTGTTTTTTCTAGCTCGCGGGCTTTACAAAGCGACAGAGGGACGTTAATTCTTAATTTTGACAATATGAACTACCCGATTTAAGAAAGGTACTTTGACAGTTACAACACCTCCAGGGGGTGGATTTCTTTTGTAAAAACTATTCAAAATTTTCAGAAAGGGAGTTTGATGCAGGGAAGATGAAAGGCGATCAAGGCTGTAACAACCCTCAGGAGTGAAAATCCACCCCCTAGAAGGGCTGTAACCACCTCGGATTATAACGCTGGTCACCTTCATCTTCCCTTCAGCAAACCCAGTTTTAAAAATTGTAAATATTTAAAAAAATAACAGTCTACCCCCTGGAGGGGTTGACGGAACCGAGAGGTAGGGGTGATTAGGGTCACCCCTTTAGATTTACTACCTTACATTATGTAGAGGGCCACACCAAAATACGATTGGATTGACGTCTGCACCGGAAAAGATACTTTAAGCGTTGTTTTGGGGCGATTTCGAGGTCAAAATCTTTTTAGGACCCCGGGCTCAATTTCAACACGGTTTCAATAGTCTCGAAAACGGGGGGGGGGGTTGGATTAGATTGGCTCAGTAGCGAATACTTGTAATTTTTGAGCAAAATCCCGACTTCTGACGAACATCTCTATTAAGTTATCATTGGAATATATTTCAAGTTTATCATAGCCAGATAAATTACTATTGTTACAGCTGAAGTGTTTTTCTATAGTTAATGGCCAACAGTTTACGGTCAAACCAATTTATTAAAGTTTTTAGATACTTCTCTACTTTTACTTTTAGATCGGTCCAAGATGATGCTTCATAAAAAATTACCCTATGATCTGCACAACTAATTATTTTGCCAGTGCTGCGAATAGTTAATAAACGATTTACATAAATAATAGAGAGAACTGGGCCCAACACGGTTCCTTGAGGTACACCGTATTGCACAACTTTGTAATTGTTGATTCTGTCATTAATTTTAACAAATTGTTTTGTATTACTCAGATAACTGATAATCAAATCATACACCTTTCTTCTAACTTCAAAGTTACCCAAAGCCTCCAACAGCTGCACATGACTGACAGTGTCAAAGGCCCTTGCTAGACCTGAAAATACACAAAGTGAAGCATTGCTTTTATTTCATGCCTTGTAAATGACGCCGCCGCCGGCGCCGGTGAGAAAAGAAATAGCATCCTGCGCGCAGTCACCCTCCCTGAATCCAAATTGTTTAACTGATATCAAATTGTATTTGTCTAAATATTTGTTAATGTTATTTTAAAAACTTTTAAAAAAATGTTTGTTTGTAACTAAAGAATATATCTGTTGTCAATGATCAAATTAAAGTAACAATAAATACAAACTGCCGTAACGCCAAATTATTACATTTGTCTATTGTTATAATCCTATTATATTAATATTAATGAAATGATTAGGTTAAAAAATGGATTGTTTTATACATCAAAATTCACTTAAACTTTAAAATTATTATATAAATAAACAAATTAATTTAAACTATTAAATTAATACATAAAAATTAGCTATTTTGTCTAGATTAGTTCTATATCTGTATAATATATCAAGTACAATTATTTCATTCATTTTAAATTCTCCAGACAAATGTTTCACTTCCAAAGTTGTTCATTGTAAAAGTTTTCAACGGGACCGCCTTATGCGCTACCGAAAGTTGGCTCTGCACAGCTAAAATTGTTCTTGTATTTATCGTCTATTCTGATTAAGACAGCATTTGCAGGTCTACCACAGCAGCTGTTTATTATTTTTCTTGCTTTCCTTTCACGCTACAAATATTAATAAAGCATTGCCCATACGAAGCAAAAAGTTTTTAATTAGAATTTATTCATGATTCTGTTTTAAGAAATTAAATTCGCTTTTTGTGGAAATATAATTTCATTTAAAAATGCTCCTATTTACCATTGATGATAATTGCACAAGTCTTTTATGTTGCATTTTTTAACAAATTAATTACTCGTGTAAATATAAATATACAAGAAATACAGCAGAAAAATAATAAAACGGGCTAAATATATATTCCGTTAATTACATGATAAATTAGACATTACCATTGTTATAGCGCAGACTGTCTCGATTACTTTTCAGACTCCATTCTTTCTCCCTTCTAGGTGCTTGTATCCTTTCCCTGTACATCCCAAACTGTATATTTCACTATTGAATCTTTCCGAATTTTAGAGTTATTTCTCAAAACACTTAAACACTATATTTACAGAGATAGTGAAAACAAATGAACCAAGAAATACACATATTTAACGATGAAATAAATTAATTAACAACAAGAACACAATACAAGAAAATGAAGTGGTCTGCAGCAATTTTAAATCTTGAAGTGAATCGCGGGCCGAATAGTCTTAGGTTAATTACGTCACATGAATTTACGTTATAACCGATAAAATACCGAACAAATTTACATAAATTCTAAAACTGGAAAGAGCTCGCGATACAAGAATTTGTAGATGTTGACCGAAAAGACGCTAAATCAGAAGTGTCAATTTCACCTCCTCAAAATAAGACCTCTTAAAAGAGGGTATACCCTAAAAGCTCTACCAATTAAAACGTCCCCTACGCTAAACTGTACTTAAATTGAAAATTCGGACCATGGGATTTACGAAAAATGTGCATCACATGCTGTGAATAATCCCGAATATTTTATTATATCCTAATTTGCACTAATATTTATACCTACTGAAATAAAAAACACTAAACTGTTTTTCACGTTTTCACATGTATTACGTCAACATGACGATCGTTTCGCTAAAACATTAGCTTCATCAGATGAGCGCACTGTAACACTACTCACAAATTGAACTTATTGAACCTTAAATACATGAAATTGAATTACCTGAAGACTAATTTGCATAAAATTGTGATTATTTACTTATAATATAAAATGTACTACTAGGAAATGGAATTAAAATAGATTAACAAGTGGAGAATTATTTATGTCTAATTGATCGTTAAGTAAAATATTATCGTTTTTATACCTATTAATTTCTAAGCTCTCAAGTAACGACAACTTTGATCCCTTACTAGCTGTATGAAGGATATCAAAATCGTCGTTAAATAAGTGCTTTTCTTCCAAAAGGTGATTTGCAAAGGTAGAATTATTTTTATTATTCAAAAAAGATTTGTTATGTTCCATTATCCGTTTTTTTAAATTTCTACCTGTTTGTCCCACATATATCTTAGGGCAAGTCCCACAAGTTAGTTTATACACTCCCGACAACTCTTCTTTTTTATTCTTATCTTTATTGTTTTTAATAATAGAACCTAAAGTATTATTAGTTTTATAAGCTATATTCAGACCTTGCTTCTTTAAAAAAGTACTAATCTTTTCTGACGGGTCCCCAATGAATGTTAATGACCTGAAATTAGATTTTGAATTATCATGATCTTTATAGGTCGGATATACTGCATTTATCGCGTTATTGTACCGTTTTTTGTGCAATAAGTTATCTATAAAAGAGGCTTGAAATCCGTTATTAACCGCAATTTGCTTAATTAAGTTAAACTCCTTATTAAATCAGATTACGAATTTAATAAGGAGTTTAACTTAATTAAGCAAATCGCGGTTAATAACGGATTTCAAGCCTCTTTTATAGATAACTTATTGCACAAAAAACGGTACAATAACGCGATAAATGCAGTATATCCGACCTATAAAGATCATGATAATTCAAAATCTAATTTCAGGTCATTAACATTCATTGGGGACCCGTCAGAAAAGATTAGTACTTTTTTAAAGAAGCAAGGTCTGAATATAGCTTATAAAACTAATAATACTTTAGGTTCTATTATTAAAAACAATAAAGATAAGAATAAAAAAGAAGAGTTGTCGGGAGTGTATAAACTAACTTGTGGGACTTGCCCTAAGATATATGTGGGACAAACAGGTAGAAATTTTAAAAAACGGATAATGGAACATAAAAAATCTTTTTTGAATAATAAAAATAATTCTACCTTTGCAAATCACCTTTTGGAAGAAAAGCACTTATTTAACGACGATTTTGATATCCTTCATACAGCTAGTAAGGGATCAAAGTTGTCGTTACTTGAGAGCTTAGAAATTAATAGGTATAAAAACGATAATATTTTACTTAACGATCAATTAGACATAAATAATTCTCCACTTGTTAATCTATTTTAATTCCATTTCCTAGTAGTACATTTTATATTATAAGTAAATAATCACAATTTTATGCAAATTAGTTTTCAGGTAATTCAATTTCATGTATTTAAGGTTCAATAAGTTCAATTTGTGAGTAGTGTTACAGTGCGCTCATCTGATGAAGCTAATGTTTTAGCGAAACGATCGTCATGTTGACGTAATACATGTGAAAACGTGAAAAACAGTTTAGTGTTTTTTATTTCATTAGTGATAATGGATTTTCACCAAGTAAAGGTCGAGTCTATCAAATATTTATACCAGTAAAGCAGATGAAGGAAACCCCTATGTCAATTACTTTGCTTTTACACGGGGAAAATCTACGTTAGTGGTCTATCTAGTTTTACTACTAAAATTATTACATGTATTTTCTGGTCTGCTGTGTAAATCAATTACCTGAGTCCTGAAGATCTATAGCTCGGGAGGTAGCGACAGATTTTTCGCGTCAATATCTATAGAGCTACATTTTTTCCAAAGAGAGTTTAGATAGTATCTATAATGAAGGTGCAATTCTACCAAACTCTTAGTGGTGCATAAATCAGTAAGAAATTAAAGAAAACTTCACCAAGTAAAGGTCGAGTCTATCAAATATTTATACCAGTAAAGCAGATGAAGGAAACCCCTATGTCAATTACTTTGCTTTTACACGGGGAAAATCTACGTTAGTGGTCTATCTAGTTTTACTACTAAAATTATTACATGTATTTTCTGGTCTGCTGTGTAAATCAATTACCTGAGTCCTGAAGATCTATAGCTCGGGAGGTAGCGACAGATTTTTCGCGTCAATATCTATAGAGCTACATTTTTTCCAAAGAGAGTTTAGATAGTATCTATAATGAAGGTGCAATTCTACCAAACTCTTAGTGGTGCATAAATCAGTAAGAAATTAAAGAAAAAAATAGATGAACGAAAATTTCGTTTTTCAAATTGTCACCAATTGTCAAAAAATGACGATTCGCCTTATCTCCCGCCGGCCCCAATTTTCGATTTTCACATCGAGATTCACGTTGTACGGTCATTGCTGGCCTTCTCCTCGCCTTCGAGACATAGAAACAAATATCTAGCCGTCACTCCGGAGCACTCACGAAAGCATACGAAGACGAGTGAGTTCTCCGAGTGTGACGTTTATTTTAGTGTATTTGTTTTGTCTACGCATTACACTCGGAGAACTGACTTTTATAACCTTACTTTCTATCGTTTGTTTTTATTAGTTAAGTTTGCAAAAATGGGTGACTGTGCAATAAAGTGCAATAAAGTGCAATATTTGTTTAAAACAATTTACATTAAAGTGCAATTTGTCGAAACACTCAAGGGAAGTTCATATTGAAACAATTCAATTTACTTGCTTTGAATGTGGCGAGAACTTAATAAAGAAATTTAATTTAACTCGCCACATTAGTAGGAAACATACGGCTGTTAACAAAACTTTACCTCAGATTAAATGTGTAATGTGCAGTTATCATTGCGAGAAAAAAAATATGATAGGTCATTATCATTCTGTCCATGTATCGGACAAAACAGACTAACAACGCAGTTACTCATTATTACCGATAAGCGTGATGGGTTGTACAGAAAGTCTGGAAAAAATATTCGGCATTTAAAGTTGTTAGGCAGTAATAAAATAAATGGTTACTGCCCGGCTAAATTAAATGCATGTGAGAAGAGAGAAACTGAATACATTTAAGTCAATTTTACAAGTATTCATATAGGTTATGGAATGGATCTTGGGAGAATGACACTTTCCAAAAGCGAACAAGAAGAAATTGCTACAAAAATAAGCCAAAAAATTCCATTCCAATTGAGCTTCTGTTTGGGTCAGCACTAGCCAACGCCTACATAATGCACCAGAAAATCATCAATCAGAAACTCTCTATCACTTGTTTCAAAGAGGTTAGCAATTTCTTGGATCTTTCTAAGTTTGAAAATATTGAAACGTCCAATGCTCTCGAAGGTCACCACTTAGAAAAGTTCCACCTTCTGCCCGAAGAAGATGTGTGACATGTCAAGTAAAACTTTCCTCCGAAAATGGACGAAAATTTGCACAAAACATAACGGAATTTTATCGCTTCAGATGTATTCAGTTCGACAAATTTTACTGCATTACGAGTTTTTATAATATTTATAGTTGTAATATATAAGCTGTTTTTGATATTAGCATTTTCTATTTTTATATATTTTTTCACTTATAATTGGCTTGGTATACGTATTCCAAGGAGGAAAATGCAAAACTTCTCCGAGAAATGCAATAGAACGGAACGAACACCAATTATAGAATCAAAAATATGTGCCAAAAAATTGAAAACAAAAAAAAGTTGGTAAAGGTATTTACATAGAACTTCCCTCGTCATTTGTGCATATGTGCATGGCGGTCACTCTAAAAAATTAATAATTACGAAATGACATTGAAAATAATAATCAGAATATAGTTATCACTATTATTACAAAGAAAACCTGATAAGTTTTGGTAAAAACAATATACAGAGTGCTCATCCAACAACAAAAGTTCAATACTAAATGACAGGTGCCAAATATGGAAGGCTTGCGCAAATACCTTTACAAATATCCACCATGACTGAATTATTTCTTGGTATAATATATAAGTATAATAGCATATGCCAAAAATTATTACCATCTGTCACATTTTCAATTCCACATTCAGGTAGTGGAGTGGAAGTATAGTGGTGGTTAAAAAATAGTGTTTTTTTTTTGAAATTTCTCAAAAATGTTGGAAAAAAAATTTTGAAATTTGTTTCTTCTGAAATGGGTCTAGAATGTCATGAAACGTGGAAATTTTAAATTTGAGCAGAAAGGAAAGTTTCCTTCTATTCTATTATAGTAGTGGTATTTTTTTTTAAATAGGTTTTGAATGCGATGAAACATGAACATTTAAAATTTGATCAAAGAAAAATATTTTTCCATCTATTTTAGTGATAAAAAATGTTTCAAAAATGTAGGTGAAAAAAATTTTCAAAAATTTTTTTTCTGAAACAGGACAACGTGAAAATTTTAAATTTGAGCAAAAAAATGTTTTTCTATCTGTTCTAGTGATACATTTTTTTGCAAAATGGTAAAAAAAGGTTGCAATTTTTTTTTCCGAAATAGGTTTGGAATATCATGAAACGTGTAAATTTTAAATTTGATCAAAAAAAAATTCATCTATTCTATAGTCAGTAGCGATGGATTAAAAATTAAAACAAATTTTTTTTAAATTTGTTTGAATAAGTTAGAAGGCCATGGAAACGTGGACATTTTAAATTTAAACAAAGAAAAAAAACGTTCCATCTATTTTAGTGGTAAAATTTTTTAAAATATAATACTTCCCTTCGGTATGCGAGGGAAGTAAAATGGCAAAAGATTTTCAATTTTTTTTTTAATAGGTTTGGAATGCCATGAAACATGGAAATTTTAAATTTGAACAAAGAAAATTATTTTTTCTCATCTATTTTAGTGGTAAAAATTTTTTCAAAAATCTTGGTAAAAAAATTTTTCAAACATTTTTTTTGCTGAAATAGGTTTAGAATACCATGAACCGTGGAAATGTTAAATTTGACCAAAAAAAAAAAAATTTCCATCTATTCATGGAAAAAATATTTTCAAAAATCTTGATAAAAAATTTTTAAAAATATTTTTAGAATGCCATGAAACGTGGAAATTTTAAATTTGAAAAAAGAAAAAAAACGTCATCTATTTTAGTGGTAAAAAATGTTTCAAAAATATTGGTGAAAAAATATTCAAACACTTATTTTTCTGTAATAGGTTTAACGTCTCATGAAACGTGGAAATTGTAAATTTGAGCAGAGAAAAATGTTTTTCATTATCTATTCCCTTTAGACGGTCCATCCCTGTATATTTTCCAGTGAAAGATTAACCATTTCTTCGCTGACAGTAGGGTCAACTACTTACCAAATTTCACTGCTCTCCGTCAAGTAGTTTTTTAGTTAATGCACCAATAGACAGACAGACAGACTGACAGAATTGAAAAACCTATATTTTCGTAATCTACGTGATCTGAAACGTCAAAATCCGAGAAAATCGCGGAGGGTGATTTTTTCTTGAATACAATACTTCCCTTCGGTATGCGAGGGAAGTAAAAAGTATCCCTGGGCGGGATTCGAACTCAGGAAACCGCTTTAAAATAGTCGCCGATTAGCACGACCGCAGGTCAATTTTTCAAACGTAAGAACTAAATAAATACGGCGATCGAAGACCCGTTCTATGTCTCGATGGAGAGGAGAAGATCGGCAAGGACCGTACAACGTTAATCGCGAGGTGAAAATCGAAAATTGGGGCAAGGTGAATCGTCATTTTGGTTCTTCTATTTTTTTCTTTAATTTTTTACTCATTTATGCACCACTAAGAGTTTGGTAGAATTACACCTTCATTTTAGATACTATCTAAAATCTCTGGAAAAATCTAGCTTTCTAGAAATGATTTCACGAAAAGTGTCGCTGCCCACCGGGCTACTGCCCATGACTCGACGCGCCGTTGTATTTCATGATATCAACCGGGCTGTGAAAACATTTGTCTGAATGTTCTCGGTTCCTAGAAGGACTTGCAGCAATACAAATTGTTCAGAGATAACATAATTTAGATAGTTATTTATTCCTTCCCTGGGACGTTTTTAAGATGTCGACCCTCAATAAGCTACTTAGGTCAAAATGACATGTTTCCGGAGATCTAACAAAACCAAACGAAATTAGACAACATAATTTAAATGTTTATTTACAACAGTAGTATTTACTTTAATGGACTAAATTATCGACCCCTGAGAGATTACCAAGACTTGGAATGCCAAAATAATTTATACACGACAGGGCCGTACTTGACTACCCCTAATGCGACTATTGTTACATTATGTTGCAGATTCAGAGCCCCTCACCCATGCTATGTTGAAATATGAATCATGTTTCATAAATTCAGCAATCATAAACACACAGGTAAACTTCCAGAAGTATTTTAAAAGTATCTCTTTTCTATTTATTAAACGTACCTAAATCATAAACAAAGCTAAGTAACGTGTTTATCGGAACTAAACAGGAACTAAACGACATCTCAACAATTTCCTAAATTTCATAACTCACTCCACCCTAAAATTAAATTTACTCTCGAAACTGAAACCGAAAACACTATTAACTTTCTAGATTTGACTATTAAAAGATTCAATAAAAAACTCAATTACTTCCACATCCACGTAGTGGATTGGAAGTATAGTAATCGCAAAAAAATTTTCAAAAATTTTTATTTGTGAAATAGGTTTAGAATGTCATGAAACGTCGAGATTTTAAATTTGAGCGAAAAAAAAATTTCTGTCTGTCGGTCTGTCTTTCTGTCTGTCTGTAACTTTTTTTGTCCGCACGTTTTCTCCGGAACTGTTTAAGATATTGACTTGAAATTTTGTACACGTACATATTATAACGAGATCTGGAAATAGATTGTTTTTTGAGGATATCCGGTGAAGGGTTGGGGGTTAAATAGGAGTAAATAGGGGAAAATAAGTAAAGCAAGCTTGTAAGAGTACAGAAACTTGAAATTCGGTGTATGTACTAGAAGTTAAGGCCTAAGATTTTTTTATAATATTTTTCAACCCCCCACCACCCCTACCCCATCAACGGGGTTGATAAAATAAAGTTGAGATTTTCATTTGAAATTTCGTACCCGTATGTATTATAACGACGTCTGAAATTAGATTATATTTTGAGATGATTCCGTTGAAGGGTTGGGGGTTAAATAGGGGTAAATAGGGGAAAATAAGTAAAGCTAGCTGGTAAGTGTATAGAAACTTGAAATTCGGTGTATGTACTAGAAGCCAAAGCGTCAGATTTTTTTGTAATATTTTTCAACCCCCACCACCCCTACTCCAACATGAAAAGGGTTGATAAAATAAAATTGAGATATTCATTTGAAATTTGGTACACGTATGAATTATAACGACATCTGGAACTAGATTATTCTTTGAGATGATTCCTTTGAAGGGTTGGGGGTTATTTAGGGTTAAATAGGGGTAAATAGGGGAAAATAAGTAAAGCAAGCTGGTAAGACTACAGAAACTTGAAATTCGGTGTATGTACTAGAAGCCAAGGTCTCAGATTATTTATAATATTTTTCAACCCCCACCACCCCTATACTTCATTATTAAAAGGGTTGATAAAATAAAATTGAGATATTCATTTGAAATTTGGTACACGTATGAATTATAACGACATCTGGAACTAGATTATACTTTGAGATGATTCGGTTGAAGGGTTGGGGGTTATTTAGGGGTAAATAGGGGGAAATAAGTAAAACAAGCTGGTATGAGTACAGAAACTTGAAATTCGGTGTATGTACTAGAAGCCAAGGCCTCAGATTTTTTAACAATATATTTCAGCACCCCACCACCCTTACTCCATTATTCAAGGGGTTGATAAAATAAAATTGAGATATTCACATGAAATTTAGTACGCATATGTATTATAACGACATCTGGAACTAGATTATATTTTGAGACGATTCCGTGGAAGGGTTGGGGGTTAAATGGGGGTATATAAGGGAAAATAAGTAAAGCAAGCTGATGAAAGTACAGAAATTTGGCATTTGGTGTATATACTAGAAGCGAAGGTCTCAGGTTTTTTAATTAATGTTTTCCATCTCCCCACCACCCCCACTCCCTTATTAGGAGTTGATAAAATTAAATTTAAATTTTCACTTGAAATTTGGTACATTTATGTATTATGACTATATCTGAAACTAGATTATATTTTGACATGATTGCGTTGAAGGAGTGGGGGTAAGTAGAGGTAAATAGGGAAAAATAAGTAAAGCAAGCTGGTAAGAGTATTGCAACTTGAAATTCGGTGTACGTCCTAGAAACCAAGGCCTCAAATTTTTTTATAATATTTTTCAACCCTTCCACTACCCTTACTACATTATTAAAAGGGTTGATAAAATAAAATTTAGATATTCACTTGTAATTTGTTAGACGTATGTATTATAACGACATCTGGAACTAGATTATATTTTGGGATGATTCCGTAGAAGGGTTGGGGTTAATAGAAGTGACTAGGGGAAAATAAGTAAATCAAGCTGATAAGAGTACAGAAATTTGGGATTCGGTGTATATACTAGAAACCAAGGCCTCAGATTTCTTTTTAATATTTTTCAAACTCCACCACCTCCTCTTCATTATTAATGGGATTGATAACATCAAATCGAGATATTCACTTGAAAATTAGTACACGTATGTATTGTAGTGATATCTGATTGAGATGATTCCATTGAAGGGGTGGGTGGTGGTAAGTTGTGAATAGTAGAAAATAAGTAGGGTGACCTAGAAACTTCATTTTAAACGTATATGGTAGAAACCAACTCCTCAAACTTTTCTATGACATCTGTCCCAAATATTATTAAAATTCTATGACCAATAATTTCCATATACTAAAGTGCAAATATAGTCAAGACGTTTCCTTTAAAGTGACTTGGATGAAGAATCTGGATGTGGAAGTAGTGATTCCTTAGGCAGCGGTTTTTTTCATAAACCATCCCACCCTGACATAACAATACACAACAACTCAGCACATCCTCGCCAACACAAAATAGCAGCATACAACAGCATGATACACAGGCTTTTGACTGTCCCCTTATCAGAAGAAAATTATATCAAAGAACTGAAAATAATAAAACAAATTGCATTTAACAACGGTTACAACCCTGAAGTAATAGACAATATCATTGTGAAAAAATCTTTCAATAAAGCCATTAAAGAAGTATACCCAACAATAAAAGATCAAAATAACAGTTTCAAAGTTCTCACTTACATCGGCTACCTAACAGAAAAAACTTCCTCTTAAAAAAAAACAACGTAATATTAATGTAGCTTTCAAAACTAATAACACAATAGGAAAACATTTAAAAAATGCAAAAGACAAAATTTCATCAGAAAATAAATCAGGCGTCTATGAGTTGATTTGTGGTGCTTGTCCTAAGGTATGCATTGGACAAACAGGAAGAAATTTTGGTAAACGGTTATCAGAACATAAAAGAAGTTACATCAGTAATAACACAGACTCAACGTATGCTAACCACCTAATAGAAGTACGTCACGTGTTCAACGAAAGTCGTCTGATATTTTATTAAATGACCAAATTGAAACAAACTCATCTCCCTTACTAAATTTATTTAGTTATAACTATTAAAATTAGATTCAATAAATTACCTAGAAATATATGTACCTTTCCATTTAGTAATTAAAATTATATTGTACTTTTCCGCTTAGCAATTAAGATTAGGATTAGATCGAAATTGTATAAAACCATATAGTTTGTGCAGTGTAAAATTAGTATACCAGTACTCAACATCCGAAGAAGCCACTGTGTGGCGAAACAATTGTGATATTGACAAGAAATAAAGTGAAAATCAAAAACTGTTATAGTTTTCTTACCAATTATTATCATGGATTTTCAACAAGTAATGGCCCAATCTGTTCAACGTGTTTATCTTTCGTTATACATGATTTCAGCAATTTATTAAAGCCGATAATATTAACACAAAAATTATTTTCTTCGATATTGCCATCTACCGCAGCTATGAATTTTATCGAAAAATACACAAAACTATAAAGTTTTTAAATGATAAATGAAATTACTGTTAAAATAAATAAAATAAATTTTCCTTATCGCTCTTCCGGAAGCTACAAAATGCTGTAAAAATTCAAAATGTCTTGTTACCTTTGCGTTTTTTTTTTTTCAAAAAACCATAGAAATAAAAAGTATATAAGTATGATATTTGTTATGCGAGATCATTGTTGGAAAAAATGTTCCCTTGTTAGTTTCCGGAAAGGGGAAAATTTGAAGAAAAATTCAAAATATCTCGTTACGTATACGTTTTTTTTTAAAGGAAATATCATAAGAATAAAAACAGTTTAAAATAGTGTTTTCTAGGTGGAATTAATGATGAAACATAAGCGCGGAAAATTTGGTTTATATTTTAATGAACTCGTTATTATGTATTTAATTTAAACATGATTATTTGACAGTAACCCTGCATGGAAAACGTGATTCTAAAAACTTATTTTTCGTGTATTGTTATTTATTGGTACTGTCTTAACCCTATCTACATTGGTTAATCTACTGAATTGTTGACATGAATTTTTAGTACGCCCAATATAACATTGTGACGGGTTTTGCTGTATTTCATCGACAATATTTACAGAACAATTTCTTCGGCATTAATTCAAATTATAACAAAATCCTATTTTATATTAAAATGCTTTAGACGGTAAGAGTCAACAACTCCTTTAGGCACATTTAAATTTCTTAATAAAGAGTTGTTTGTTAAGTGAAGCAAGATATTTTGGGCTCGGCAAATATTATTATTAGAGGGAGTTTTCAACACTGCTTTTTATTATAACGGAGGTTATTGATTCATTCGCTTATTACAATACATAGATGTACTATTTAGTTTTATATTAATAATATTTCTAATTGCCACTGCAGATTTTGATAATATATTTTTCTAATATACAGGGTGTAATCAGTTTTATGTCATTAAAAAAACTGGTAATGGGGACCGACTAGACAAACAAATAAACCTTTATAACTGTTCCCTTAGGAGCACTCTGAAAAAGCTGACCTAGGTTAAGAATTTGAATATTAAGGTAGAAAACAATTCAGCACCACTGCTTTTCTTGGACAATGGACTTGTAGTTCCCAATTATACAACTTTTAAGCGATGTGAAAGCAAAGGCCTTGGATCATCGACCGCCTTTGATGGACCGCCTCAACCGAACTGAGGCAATTATAAAGAGGTAAATAATTTGTTATCTCTTCCTGCACAACTCCAAGCAAATAATGGCCATAGAGATTTAAACAGAGCATTTCTTTACATGCGTGTTTTTTAATTTGGAAAAAAGTATTGGATTAATGTTTATAATTTAGAAAATTTAAACGTGATTTATTAACATTCGTAACTTAAATGAGTGTTCGGGGTTAAAAGCTTACCACCTACCTAAATTATTCGAAGTATCTGCATCTGCATCAATACACAGTTCGGTACATCGAATGAAGGACATATGCACTCCGTTCAATACTAAACACTGAACTATCAACTAACGTTGTCAATAAAAAAAAATACAAGAAAACTTGGTGCAAAATCCAAAAAGTAACACAAAAAGCACGAACGAGAAGTAGTGTCTTACGTAACAAAGAATTAACGACTTGAACGATAAGTCAATAAAATAAATCTATTCATAAGTTGCACAAAATTTAAAAAGAACAACGGCAACAGACAAAACCAAGGAACGGGTAGGTCGCGTCGTGTGTACATTGTTTACCAAGTAAGGACACAAACTGAAATTATTACTTGAGAATATTACAAGGGGAAGTATAGCACGCGTAATACGATAATTTGGCAGCGAAGAAGCAAAAAACATGGCGGTGTCCTCTATCAATGGCTTTTAACTGCTTTGTCGGCATGCTTTTCGATGACCCCCGTCGCAGCCAAATTATCTCTTAGGCTCACCATACTTATTTACACAAATGTCAGAGTATCATGTACGACAAAACGCGAGGCAATAAATCCTATCCCATTATGCCGGCAGTTTTCAAACTATGTTATTAAATATTTTGGAAATATTTGTTTATTTTTTTCTCCAAAACCATGAGCTCTAGACCCCATGATACATAAGATTTTGTATTTGTCTTGTCGTTCTCTACCACTAGTTTTTTTAAATGACATGAAACTAATTACACCCTGGATAAAGTACAGAGCAGAAAGCGATCTCCTTTACAAGAAATTGAGTGATCAAAAGATTTACCAACGTAATAATATTTGCCATCTGTCAGCCCTAAATAAAAAACACATCTACGACGTGATTTCAGAAGTTCTTAAAGGCATTAAGTTTGACATTTAGAATAAGTTAGGTTAGGTAAGAAATATTCTACCTTGCTTTTATCCGCGAGCCAGTACGGATATGAATGGTCGCGATAATGCGCGCGTAGTAATTTGAAGAAAAGAAATATTTTAAACAGTGGAACAACGGTCTCTTCGCAAAATTTTGAAGTAGGTCAAGATTGTCCATTGAAAGTCTGTAAGTGGTGTCCGAGAAGGGCAAGGAGCATTTGCGTCGTTTTCAGGGTGCAAATGTTCCTTGCCTTCTCGGACACCACCTACTGATCACCAGGGACAACCCCACAAAAGTTATAGATCACAAATATGGTGTTTTGAATTTTGAGCTAACAAATGTTTCAGTTCTTCAAATGACTACTACGCGCGCATTATCGCAATCATTCCTTTTTCCCCGGGCGAGAAGAGAGAGTCCTTGTTTCATCCCAGAGTCTATTCGTGATCGGTGGTTTAGGTTTGGTTCGAATTAAGATATAATTAGTGAATTAAGAAGTACATATCAACTTCGTATCTGACTGCATCGACGTAAGTAGCAATGCCAAGAAAAAAATTAATTCTTATTTTAAAATTATCACATTGTAGCAGTTTATATCTTAATTGTCATTGGAGAGAATAATTAGAAAGAAATAGTGCTGAGAACATTGGATCAGCACATCACACATTAACCAACATTAAACATTACAAAAAATTGAACCGCCAGAAAAGCAACTACCAACATTTTATTGAATACAATTCCAGCGCCTCACAGTGGTTCATTTGTTTCATTTATGGGGACATTTATCTAACAATAACATTTAATGGAATTCAGAAAATGTAGATAATTATTTATTTACTACCTGCGCTCACAAATGAGATGAGTTACCTGTGGAAAAGGTAGTCTATTATGGCATTAGAGGTTTGCCGCTGTCTATGTTGAGTTCGTATCTCAACAATAGGAACCAATATGTTGGTATTGATAATGTTAATTTCGAACTTCTAACCATAAGGTACGGGGTGCCTCAAGGTTCTGTGTCGGGACCCCTATTGTTTATTTTATAAGTAAATGATTTATTTCATTTTACGTCTCCCCTTTGCCTAAGCCGACGACACATCGATTTTGGATTCTAATTCCAACGTTTGCAACTTAAATAGAGAGAGCACTGTTTCTGTATAATAAGCTAGTGATTGGATTTACATTAATAATTTTAAGCTTAATGAAGATAAGACTCAAAGGCTTGTTTTCTCTGCAAGCGTCTCATTAGTAAAAGATGATAGTATTAAATCTCTTGGAGGCGTCCTTGACGATACTCTGAACCAGTTTAAACACGTGCAGGTTCTCTCTAATAAATTATCTAGTATTATGTTCTTGTGACGCAAACTAAAAAATACACTGTGTGCAAGCACCTTAATAAATTTTTATTTCTCTTTGTTCCATTCTCACGTCTGCTATTCTCCTGTGGGTTGGCTCTTCTCATGCAGAAAACATAAAAACATGATTTAACCTTTAAGGTACTTTTCAAGGTCATTTCACTTTTAGATTTTAAGGTTATCAAATGGTGGCACCACGATCACCCAACGACTTTCACATAGGTCATTTTACCGTTATCTAGACGAGATACCGGCCTGAGAAGATCAAGAGAGTGATTTAAACTTCAGATAATCTCTACACTGTCAACCAATTTTCAAAAAGCTAGGTATAATGCCAGTTCCATGGTTGCATATGTGTGCTAGTATACTTGAAATTCACAAAAATTATAAAAAAATTTCTACCAATTCTGACTTTCATATGTATGGCACCACGGCTGACTCGCAATTCAAGCAGCCTCGACTTGAATTAACTAAAGCAACGAAGAACACGTTAAATCTCCAACTATATAACTATATCCGCCATGACATAAAATCTCTTATTTTTAATACTTTTAATCTTGAGATTAAACGACTATTCATTAGGCAACACATTTCATAACACTATAATACTAATCTCTTCTCGATCCACAACTTAATTGAGATGTACTGGCTCTCATTTCATGTTATTTTTGCTTTTAAACTAGGTTCTTAGTTTATACTAGTGCAATGCAGGTTTTCACGGCCGTTGTCCAATGAAGTAGTTTCTTCCGGGCTTTGCCGCGGTCGTCGAACTTGACTTGACGTTTCCCTGATCATGCTGTCAGCTTCTTCAGAAGGGTTCCAAAGACTGAAGTTGTTGAGTTCTGCTCTTCGTTATATACCTGGGCGCTGCTACGCTTGGTTGCACATTCGTCATGCTCCGTTGATGGTGACCGATTACATTACTGGTACTTGGCAAAGCTAGTCTCCATGTATTGCTTAGTCGATACCCATCTTCTCTGTTGAAATTGTTCTTATTTTTCATAATTTACAGTGATTCCCTAATAATTCTTGGGTAATAACGTGCACTTCTGTCCAGTATTCTAACTTTCTCGTATTTGATCTTATGGTTCTTATTATGATGAACATGTTCTGCTACAGCCGACTTATCTGTGTATCCGAGTCTAGTATATCTCTGATGTTCCTTGATTCTGCACTGGATACTGCGCCCTGTTTGTCCGATGTAACTTTTTCCGCATATACAGTCCAACTGATAAACACCTTTCGTCAACAGTTTAGGGATGGGGTCCTTGTTTGAGGGAAGCAACTGTTGTATTTTCTTCACTGTTCGAAAACGTACACCTATTTTCTTTTTTGATAGAATTCTTCTTAGCCTATCCGTGACTCCGGCGACGAATGGTAAGCACGCATATGTTGTAGGTTGTTCCTTTTCTTCAGTTATTGTTCTTATCTGTCTGTTAATAATTCGTTGCATATCTCTTTGCTTGTAACCATTCTTTTCTAGTGCTTGTTGGACATTTTTAAGTTCCTCGGGTTTGCTCTTTTCGTCACATATTGTTGCGGCTCTGTGGAACAAAGTTCTTATCAGCGACCTCTTTTGTTGTGGATGGTGGTATGCAGGTAACGGATGCAGGATGCAGGTAACGGATGCAGGATGCAGGTAACGATCAGTATGCGTTTTCTTCCTATAAACTCCATGGACCAGTTTACCATTGTTTGAACGGTTCACCAATACATCTAAGAAAGGAAAACCTTCCTCTTGTTCGGTCTCCGTCGTAAACTTGATGTTTGGATGACGATTGTTTAAATGATCGAAGAAGATAGCTAACGACGATTCTCCATGGGGCCATATAATGAAAGTGTCGTCTACGTAGCGTAACCAACATTTCGGTTTCTTCTCACTGCTGCGTATAGCTTCTTCTTCAAATTCTTCCATGAATATGTTGGCGATGACTGGTGAAAGTGGTGATCCCATAGCTGCTTCATACTTCTGCTCGTAGAAATCGCCATCCCATAGAAAATATGTCGCCGATAGGCAAACGCGGACCAGATCTGGGATGTCTTCTCTTAGTCCTTTGGGTATAAGTTTACGCCGTATCAGGTCAGCTGTTTCATCAATCGGTACGTTCGTGAACAAAGATTCTACGTTGAAGCTAACCATGATGTCTTCATTCGTTACTTCTAAACCCTCTAGAATTCCCACGAAGTGTCCTGAGTTCTTCACGTAGCCACTTGTCTTGCCTACATAGGGTTGCAGTATATTAGCGATATATCTAGCCAATTCATAGGTTGGTGATCCACATGTGCTGACAATAGGTCTCAAAGGATTTCCAGGTTTGTGAATTTTCGGTAGTCCGTACAATCGTGGTGGAATGGATTCACTCGGAAGTAGGCGACGATGTTCTTCTACTGGGATCAACGATTTCGTAATAGCTGCTCTCGTTTGCCTTTTGATTCTTGGGGTAGGATCCTTCTTAAGCTTTGTATAGTATTCTGGAGCCAATAAAGAGTTCAATTTATCTTGATATGCTTCCTTCCTCATCACAACTGTTGCGTTACCTTTGTCTGCTTTTAACACGATGATGTCTTGGCTGTTACGAATCTCCCCAAGTGAATTCTCCTCCTCTCTCGTGATGTTCCTCCTGGGTGGTTTAGATTTCCTCAGTATACGTGCCGTCTCATGTCTTACTGCCTCTGCTTCCTCAACTGCCAATCCTCTGATGGCGTTTTCCACTTCGGCGATAATATCTTCTTTGGGTACTTTATTAGGTGCTACAAATGAGTACGCGTTTTTGATCTCAGATCTTGAAAGAGCGAGATATTTCTTAGGGGTCACCTGAAGTTCAAATCACTTTCTTAATCTTCCCAGGCCGGTATCTTGTCCAGATAACGGGAAAATAACCTGTGTGAGAGTTGTTGGGGTGTTGGGGGCCACCTTTTGGTACTTTTAGGTGAAGGTGTTCTTCAAGGTCATTTCACCTTTAAAGTTACCAAATGCAGGCCCCACCATCACCCCATCTACTTTCCTATAGGTCATTTTACCATTACCTGGACGAGATACTGGACTGAGAAGTTCAAGAAAGTGCTTTGAACTTCAAATAATCTCTAAAAAATATCCTGCTCTTTCAAAATTGGGGGTCAAAAACGCGATTCCATTTTATAAACAAAAATTGACCTTAGCCTGGTGGGGCTAAGTATACTCGGATTCAGCAACCCCAAAAACGTATAAGCATCGTGGTTTCTTCCGTTTAAATGTTTTAAAAATTAGATCTTGAAATGACCTCGACCTGATGGGATCAAGCAGACCCCAAATTCGTATTCAATTAACCCCAAAATCGTATGAAAATCGTTGTTTCCTACGCTTAAACGGTGTTCTCCGAATTTGACTTTGGATTGACCGTCACCCTAACCCAATGGGGTTAAACAATCCCCGAATTCAGATTCAACGACGCCAGAAAGGTATAGAAATCGTGGTTTCCTTCGCTTACATGTTTTTTTCTTAATTTGACCTTGAATCGACCATGACTGTGATCTGATGGGATTAAACAGATCATGAATTTGGATTCAGCGACCCCAAGAACGTATGGGTGTGGTGGTCGGTCTAATGCACAGAACACTTTTCTTTTTTCTGCGGCGCTGTGTTACACTTTTAGCTTATTTCGTTAAAGAGTTGTGGGTAAATAGGGGTAAATAAGTAAGCTTACTCTACTAGCTTGCTAGTAAAAGCAGAGAAACTTGGGATTTGTTGTACGTCAATATTCTTGACTAAAGATGACGGTCTAGAATGATTAGGGGTCGAGCTTGAGCTTCTTGCCCTAATCATCGCTGTACGCCTGGACTGGCCTCGTAAGGGGTGGGCCTGCTATTTTGCCTGCCCCCCCCCCCCCCCCCGCAAATGCGGACGACATTGGCGATGTTAGCACACTTTCCCTGGTTTGGGCTGTTGGACCCTGCCAGCTGGGTCGATTCTCCTGGCGCTATTCTGTCTTTGTCTTCTTTCGGAAGCCCAGGGTGCCAATTGGCATCATGTGGTTCGATTTCGTCGGAAGGAAGTGTGTAGTTCAGGATTGTGTTCGACCATAGACGCTTTCGTCAGAGGCCGGCTAGGGTAAGGGTACGGAGCTGGTTGCTTGCTTGGTACCCCCGGGATCGAATAATTAAATGTTTTTGGTCATTGTCTCTTTGCCGTGTGGCTTGAAGATCGGGCTGAAACAGCTAAAGGGTTAGTTATACTTACCCATTATTCAGGATCTAGAGCTTCGGCCTCTTGTGCCTCGGAGCATCGTTGGGTCAAAGTCAGTCGCCTGTCTGACTAGCGGATTCCCATGCTCTGCTGCACGGGCGCGGGCGTATAGGTTCTTCGCTCTGTGATTTGTTGTATATACTAGAATTCAAGGTATCAATTTTCTTCATGACATCTGCCACCCCCACCACCACCTCCAACATCCCTATTCCACTATTGGGGGATTAGCAAAATTAAATTGTTTTTTGGCATGTGTATGAGAACAAAAGTCCTCAAAACATTTTTGAACATTTTCCACCCTCATTACCACCTCGGGGCCAACAATTTCAAATATTACATTGTTAAAATCTATAAACAATGTTTCCTATTCACTATAGTGCAAATACAGTATCAATACGTTTTTGTTTAAAGAGATAGGATAAGTCATCTAGATATGGATGTAGCGATTCTTTAGGCAGCTGTTTTTCTATAGCTTTCACAATATTTATGTATTCTATACATTTCAGTAAATATTATTAGTATTATATAAATTTTAAACAATATGTTGTATAATTTGTAGACTTTATTTCTTATGAAAATATGAAATATTTCCCTAGAAACAGTTTTACGTAACACGTTTAGAGAGAATATTTGAAGGTAAACTTACATCTTCGTAAGAAAACACATTTTTATTCTTTACCGAAGTTTTCCACTTGAGCCATGTAAGCCTCGGGGATACTCTGTAACATATTTTATTTATTCAACAGCATACGAGCACCGTTTTAGAGCGTTGTCAATACAGCGCAAATGTTATCAAAACGAAGCGACTTTTTCCGAGAGTAAATTAGAAGACAACTCTCAAAAAGTTCTATGCAGTTAATTATGTTTCAGAAAGGCAGCTCGAAGCAATTCAGAATCAAAGAAATGAGAAGCGGATACCTCGAAGTTGTTCATAAATGCTATTATCGTTCGTTATAGAATTCATAAACAAGATCTGAGCCTGATTTCTTTGGCTGGAACAGATGAATCCGTGGTTTAACTTCCTAGGTTGATCTTTGTGAATGTTAACAGACTTGTGAGGCCTGTAGAAAATAAAATGGGATGCTACATATCACCCAGGGCTATAATTTCCTGTAGAACGCCGGATGAAAGCGGTGCATAAGTTCGCTGCTCTGTTTATTCTCAATCAAGACTGAGATTTGAATTGGTCGAATTTGCAATTGTTTCCTTTAAAGTAACACTTAATATAAAATTATTTTAAAATTAAACGGGTAGTTGAAATTAAAATTTCTCTATAATTTTAATAAATTGAGAAATTTCATGACTTGCTAATGATGTCATTATCAGAGCTCGGAATTACCTATTGGGTTATATACAGGGTGTTTCACTTAAAAGTCCCCAGAATGGTAATGAAAAATCTACTTAAGAGATATTAGTAGGCTTTGATTTAATTTTAAGTTTGACAGTTATTAATCAAAGTTTGTAGTTGGTGCATTTCAATCATAGTTTCAAACAGAAACAGTGTACTTAGAAACAATTCAAAGCAAATTAATCCAAATAAGGCAATTAAAAAAATAAATTTAAAAAATGGTTAGATACACCAATGAAGATAAGTTAAATATGATTTTAATATACGGTGAATGCAAAAGAAATTCCCGACAAGCAAAACGATTGTTTTGTTTACGATTTCCAAATAGACCTACACCCGATAAAAAAACATTTATCATGCTGTTTAAAAATTTAAGAAACTGGGGTAGTTTTAAAAAAACTATTCGTTACAAAAATAGGCCAGTTAGAAACGATGAAAATACAGCCTTGGTGTTAAATAGTGTTGTCAACAATCCCCAATGTTCTCTCCGGAAATTGGCATCGGAAACTAATCTGTCGATATCTTCGTGCCATAGAATATTAAAATCAAATAAATACCATCCGTACAAATTAAAATTGATCCATCATTTAAGGCCTGGTGATTATGAACGAAGATTACATTTTCTAGCTGAATTTTCAGTTCTTTCTGAAGAATGCCCAAATTTTTTAAAAAATGTGCTCTGGAGCGATGAAAGCCGTTTTCACAACAATGGAGTTGAAAGTAAGCATAACTGCCAATACTGGTCACAAAATAATCCTAGATGGATGAGAATGACCCGAAATCAGGCAACTTTTGGAGTTAACGTGTGGTGTGGAATATTAAATTCATATATTATTGGACCATATTTATTCCATGGGACTTTAAATGGAAGAAAATATGAGATATTTTTGAGAAATGTATTGCCAGGATTATTAGAGACTATCCCTCATAACCAGGAGAATATTTGGTTTCACCAAGATGGTGCACCACCCCATAACTCAGTACTAGTCAAAGATTGTCTTAATGAAATGTACCCTCAGAGATGGATTGGTACTAATGGAGTAGTCAGATGGCCAGCACGATCACCTGACTTGACTCCATTAGATTTTTACCTTTGGGGGTATTTAAAAAGTGTAGTGTACATTAAACCCATTGAGGATATGGCCGATTTGTATAATAAAATATATGCAAGTGTTGCTGCTATAAATAGACATACGTTACAAAAAGTTTGCAATGAAGAGTTACTGAAACGGTACAATATGTGTATTCATGAAGAAGGGAGAAATTTTGAATATTTAATATAATAAGTACCTACTAATAAGAAAGAAATTAGTTTAATTTCATTTTTAATAATATTTCGATAGTTTTGAAATGTTTGTTTATAAAACTTTTGTTTACGTTCTTTACTGAATTGTTAATATAAATTTAGCCCATTCTAAATTAGTGTGTATTTTCTTTGTTGTCTTACTTACTTTAAGTTTTGGGAGCCGTTTTGTTAGAAGCGTTATTAGAAAAAAAAATGTAATATATAGGAACATATGGATATTGGTTCATCATGTTAGTTCCGGTTTGGCCGGAAGTGGTAAACATAATTTTATGATAGTGTATTATATCACTTTCCTTATCTTGAAAAAAAGTGTTTGGTAACCAATATTCTATAATAAATAATAAATAAATTATAGGGATTTATCAAAATTCACGTGTACTGGCATTACTGAAAGAAACTCATGTAACTCCAAAACGGCTTGTTTTTTGTAAATTCTCTATACCATCAAAATTATTCACAAATTATTGTTTAATTACATGACTTATGTTTCAAGGTTCCAGCCATCAAAAAATAGTTTTGCATCGCAGCGCCATCTCTGTGTGCTGTTGAGGAAAAATTCTAATCACCGTTATTTAAACCTTTCTTTGGTATCAATCATCTGCCATTTACAAAAATAAAATATCTTTATTAATTTTAGAGATAATGGCCTGGGGACTTTTAACTGAAACACCCTGTATATATTGTAAACATGTACTGAAACATTCTCAAAGTATAAGAATAGAAACTCATACTAAATTAATTTTATTTAATTTGATATTGTTAATGCGTAACTTACTTTTATCGAGAAAGGCGCTATATTAAATAAAAACGAAACGCGTAATAGATTATTTTAAATTTCAGAAGGTATACCTTCGGGCTACTTACCTGAAACCCAATTCCAGGCGGGGAAGGGAATAATTTATCATTGAATAAGGTTACTCGGTGTCTCTCTTACTGTGGATATATTCGGACGTAAGTACTAAAAACGTAAGCTACAGTAAATTTTTGGATTCGCGATATTGCCGATTTACATTTTGATGGTAGAGAACCGTATTGCACTAGATGTAACAAAGCAATTTCCTGGTCATTCAAAACAAATATTAATTCACATATTTCTTCGGAAAACCATAAACTAGGTAGCTTTACTTACAGTGACACGCAACGTAATTTTAACTTAGAGTTAGTGGAATTTATGATAGGATGTAACATACCGTGGTCGACACTAGACAATCCACGTTTCAGACAATTTTTGAAAAAAATGTATTAGTGGCAAGTATAACAATGTTAAGGTGCCTTCGAAGTCTACACCAAGAAAAAAATATTCATTTACAGAGTGCGAAAATATTAGACAGAAAGTTTCTTCTGAACTTAATGGGAAGTACATCTGGCTTAGCGTGGACGAAAGAATCAATGGGTGCGGGTTCAAAGTAGCGAATGGTTTAGTGGGTACATTGGACGAAAATTGCGCAATGAGCGGACACTTGATCGGCTCTAAAGTTTTATATGCTAAAAATTCTCGCACTATAGCGGATGCAGTAAATTCAAGTTTACACGACTTTTGAGGTGAAAAATATACAGAAAATAATAATAATAATCTTTCTTTTTAATTTGAAATGGGACAACCTAATACATGTCTTCGACACATTCCACGTAATATAATAATTTATAATGATATTCTTACATTTAAAAGCACTAACAAAATATAAAAACTGGTAAAAAATATGACAGAGAATAAAATAGTAAAAATAATAATATGCATGGGTGCCATGTTATAAACTTTCAATATGTTCTAATAACCCTTGTTTAAATGCAATCAAGTTGGTACTTTATTTGACTTTATTTAGTAACATTTTATATTCCCGACAACCATCAGAAAACAATATGTGCATATGTTTGGTACACTTTTTCGTTCCAATGTGTAGATGACTATTTAATCTAGTTGAGTGATTATATTATACTTCATTTTTAAAATATATTTTTTGTTGAAATAAGAAGGGAGTAAACCATTTAAAATCTTACATATAAAAATTGAGGCAAAATATTTTAAACGTTGTTTCACACTTAACCAGTCTAATACACTTAACATTGTTCTAACAGGTGTAAGTCTGTTGCATCTTAATATAATTCGCATTCCTCTGTTCTGCAGTTTCTGTAATACAGCAACGCCGTTATTATCAAGAAAATTTAGGATACTCGCACAATAATCGAAATGAGGCTGTATTATTCTTTTAAAAACTGTTATAATTGTTGCTATCGTTAAATATTTAGAAATTCTGGATAATAAAAATAAGTTTTTCGATATTTTCCTTAAACTTAAATCCTTACTAATCATGAAGCCTAAATATTTGATTTCTGTTACCAATTCTAATTTGTTGTTCCCAAAGACTATATTAACATTATTTTTATTTAATTTAGAGTAATTATATTTTTTAGTACAAATCATTGCTTTGGTTTTATTTATATTTAATTTTAATTTATTAGTGTTTAGATATCCTGACAGTTTATTTAATTCGATATTTATTTTATCAATGGCAATGTTAACATCACTATGTGTAATTGCAATCAAGGTGTCATCAGCAAACAAGTTAATGAAGTCACAATTAATAACGACACTTAGATCATTAAGATATACAATAAACAGGAGTAGTCCAAATACACTGCCTTGGGGTACACCAACATTATTTGACATTGTACGTGATATATTATTGTTGACTTTTGTAAATTGTCACCAATTAGACAAGTAACGTTTACACCATTCTAACACAATTCTGCCTATGCCGCAATATTTAAGTTTATTCATCGAAATATTTCTATAAATTGTATCGAATGCTCTTTTAGAATACTGCCACAATAAATTTATTGTCATCAATTTCATCATTCCAGTGTGCAATCGTCAATTGAAGTGCAGTTTCGCACGAATGATTAGCTCTAAAACCAGATTGGTTACCTAGGAACAGATTATTATTAGTAAATTGGGTTAAAAGTGATGATAAACAGCTAATTCCATTATTTCTTTCCAGGTGTGGTAAAGTATTAATGGGTCTAAAGTAAAATGCTTCATTTGAGTTTTCTATTTTTGAAATAAGAATAACTGTGCTAGTTTTCAGTGCTTCAGGAAATTTACCCGTGGATAAACTGATATTAACAAAATGTAAAATAACATGTCCTTTAACTTGAAACATACGTTTTAAAGTTATTGAATTTAACACCAAGTTTGTGCTTGTCTAAGGTTAATACCTTAGGTTAATACAATTGATCTTAATTGACTTGAAGTTAGTAGTGAGAATTCATTAAATTCAAATTCATTAGTTTCATAATTGCTTGATATCCACTGATTTGCATTAGAGATGGAGTTAGTTATTTCAACAACACTAGCTATAAAAAACTTCAGCAATTTCCTCACTATTATAAAGTAAAGAAACGGAATTAATTGCATCAAGATGTATATTATTTTCACAAACTTTATAACTTTTTGGTTCAATTAAGGATTGGTTGAATTAAGGAAGTAGGTTTTCCACATTAATTCAGGGTTATTATTGTTAATATTGTTTTTTTTTATTTCAATGTGTTTAACCACTTCATTTCTTTTTTGCTTAAAAATTTCCCATAAATTTTGTTTTTCATTATTATTACATTTCCTGAATTTCTTATATGCAATATCCCTTTCTTTTGTTTTATACTTTATTTTCCCATCATACCACGGTAGATCATTACATTTGTTTCCAATGATTTGTATTGGAGATGCAGTATTTACCACGTTCTCACAATTATTTGACATATTATTATAAATATCATTAACATCAAACAGTGTTTAAAGCCCAATCTTGTTGTATCAGTTCTAAACAAATGTTATTCATATTATGATCATTGAGATTTCTAAATACCCTTTTCACATTATTATTACTTTCCATGAAACATGCTAACATTTTTACAGAGCTTATTGAGTGATCAGTAATTTTTGGATAATCATGAACTACACATTTAATTGAATTATATTTAGTTATAACAAGATCAATTAATGAATTACTTGTATCAGAACATATTGTATAACCATTAACAATTTGTTCAAATCCAAATATAGTAATTAAATTAATTATTTTTTTACAGTAAAAATAATCTTCTTTATAATTAATATTAAAATCACCAATTATAATACATTTTTGATTTTTATTGCTTTATTGCTAATTTTTGAGAAATTTGAGGATTAGAATATACCTCCAGTTCTTTTTGAGTTAGTTGACGTTTCAGAACACGTAGATTACGAAAATATAGGTTTATCAATTCCGTCAGTCTGTCTCTCAGTCTGTCTGTCTGTCTGTCAGTCTGTCTGTCTGTTGGTGCATTTAATATAAAAGTTCTTGACTGAGAGCAGTCAAGTTTGGTAGGTAGTTGACGCTACTGTCAGCGAAGAAATGGTAGAAATTTCACTGAAAAATATACAGGGTGGACCGTCTAAACAGAATAAAGAGTGAAAAAAAATTTTTTTTGCTCAAATTTAAAATTTCCACGTTTCATGACGCGCTAAACCTATTTCAGGAAAAACAAATTTTTCAAAATTTTTTTTACCAAGATGAAAAAAAAATTCTTTTTGCTAAAATTTAAAATTTCTAGGTTTCATGACACGCTTAACCTATTTCAGGAAAAAAAAATTTGAAAATTTTTTTCACCAATATTTTTGAAACATTTTTTACTACTAAAATGAATGTTTTTTTTCTTTCTTCAAATTTAAAATTTCCACGTTTCATGGCATTCTAAGCCTGATTAAAAAAAAAAATATATAATTTTTTTACCATTTTTGAAAATTTGTTTACCACTAAAATAGATGGAATTTTTTTTTTATTTCTTCAAATTTAAAATTTCCACGTTTCATGATATTCCAAACCAATTTCGGAAAAAAAAATTGCAACATTTTGTTACCAGTTTGAAAAAAAAATTAACACTAGAATGCTCAAATTTAATAGTTTCACGTTTCATGACATTCTAAACCTAGGTATTTCAAAAAAAAAAAAATCAAAAAGTTTTTACCACTAAAATAGATCGAATTTTTTTAATTTGCTCAAATTTAAAATTTTCACGTTTCATTTTAAAAAATATATAATTTTTAATTTTTAAACTTTTTTAGCACTACTATAGAATAAAAGGAAACTTTCCTTTTTGCTCAAATTTAAAATTTCTACGTTTGACATTTTAAACCTATTTCAGAAGAAAACATTTTGAAAAATATTTTACCATATTTTGAAAAATTTAAAAAAAAAATTAAATTTTTTAACCACCACTATACTTCCACTCCATTACGTGAATGTTGGATTGAAAATGTGACAGATGGCAATAATATCTGGCATATGCACCTATTATACTTTTATTGAAACATTCTTTATAGGATTTTGCAAACAACAGAGAAATTTACTATCTATAAAAGAAAAACTTTGTGTAGAAATATTAATGAAATCTTTGCATTCTTTCGATAACCTGAATTCTGGTTATGCTATCAAATTAAAATCCTAAAATGAATTTGTCTAATTTCTTATTTGACAATTCTCATTCTAACACTATCATCCACACAGTCCCCTACGGCCATGCAGATTAAACTAATATCCACATAACTCCCTACGATTATGAAGATTCAGTTAAAAATGAGAACAAAGACCTAAAATGAATTTATTTATCTACCTTGTCTTAAAAAAACTTTTCATTCCAATGGATTACATTTTCATGAAATCTGTCATTCTATTTCCTTTGAAACGTTTTTCGCCCTTATTCTGGAGCTCATTAGAAAGACATAAAGCCATTCATAAAGATGTTTCATGCAAAACCAAGACAATTTCTATGAATAAGTGTGAAATGATTATATTTGACATTGACTGATAAAAACAACCTCACCTCTTTATGAATGGCTTTATGTCTTTCTGATGAGCTCCAGAATAAGGGCGAAAAACGTTTCAAAGCATTTCCAGGAAACAGAATGATAGATTTCATGAAAATGTAATCCATTGGAATGAAAATTTTTTTTAAGACAAGGTAGATAAATAAATTCATTTTAGGTCTTTGTTCTCATTTTTAACTGAATCTTCATAATCGTAGGGGGTTATGTGGATACTAGTTTAATCTGCATGGCCGTAGGGGACTGTGTGGATGCTAGTGTTAGAATGAGAATTGTCAAATAAGAAATTAGACAAATTCATTTTAGGATTTTAATTTGCTAGCATAACCAGAATTCAGGTTGTCGAAAGAATGCAAAGATTTCATTAATATTTCTACACAAAGTTTTTCTTTTATAGATAGTTAATTTTTCTGCTGTTTGCAAAATCCTATAAAGAATGTTTCAATACAATTATAAGCAAACAAATAATAATTCATTTTTAAATATTATACTTTTATTGAAAAATATACAGGGTGGTCATCCAAGAAATAATTCATTCATGGTGGACATTTATAAAGGTATTTGCGCAAGCCTGCCATATGTGGCACCTGCTATTTAATATTGAACTTTTGCTGTTGGATGAGCATTGAGCAATCTGTATATTTTTTTGACCAAAACTTATCAAGTTTTCTTTGTAATAATAGCAATAACTATATTCCGAGTATTATTCTCAATGTCATTTCGTAATTATTAATTTTTTAGAGTGACTGCCATGCACAAATAACGAGGGAAGTTCTGTGTAAACACCTTTACCGATTTTTTTAATTGTTGCTGGCCTGGAAAACCACGTGATGTTACTGCTTACTATCTAAAGAATTCGTTAAAAAATCACCCGCCTCCGATATGTTTAGAAGTAAATTTATCTCTAATGCCTGGACTACCGATCATGTTTGCATGTAATAATTTTCTTGCAGTGAAGGCGTATAGAATTCTTTTAAAACTCCTGTAGTTTCCACTCCCATCCCTGTGCAAAAACAATAATTTAAATACAAAAAAGTGAGTTCTTCTTAGACAATAAAAGTACTTTTAAAAACTTTTATCAATTTCACTGTGAATCCCAAGATGGATGATACACGATAGCATCATTCTTTCCTTGCTTTTCCACATAATTAATTACTCCGACTGAAAAAACTTTTCTTATATATTTTAAAGTAGGGCAGCTTTCTCTGCCATTCCTATTCCCAAATGTAACGAATAACCAACTATAAAGCACTAAAAGTAAAAATTTAGAACAAATATGAGGACAGTGAACTTTCATCTGGTCAATTAATTAAAAGTGCACGTCAGCTCAGATAGAGTTCATTTTTCTCGACAAGAAAAACGTGTATTCTTAAGAGGGATGTGAGTTTCAGTAAATTTCAATTACTTTGAAACATGAAAAGAAGCACAAAGTCATTCCTTATATTCTTATGACTGGCTTGGTTTCAAAGAAGCTGGGTATTTATTCTTATATAGTAAGAAAGAGCAGTACATTTGTATTTAATGTATATGTAAGTATTTAATACCAGAAAATATGATCTGTCTACTACTAGCTTGTAAATGGGCACATAATATATTATGAGTCGATATGGAACTTAAGAAACTATAAATGAACTCTTACTAGTATAAGCGGTACGCATAAAAATCTGACGAATAATGCAGAAAGCAAGTCCTTTGGCATGTATGCTTTGTATATTTATAGAAGTAATTTGACCCGCAGCACTTTGACCCCTGACCTCATAGACAAAAATTGCAGTCATTTTCAAAAATTCAGGTAAAATGTTTAAAAACAAAAGAAAAATATATCCAAATAGACTGTTATCAAACTGTAGGTGAACGCTTTAAGGTTAGCAAATGTAACAAAAATAGTCATAGTGCAAGAATAATAGAATTTGTTTAAAAACTCGGCGGCTATTTTAAACTTTAACATTTTTTTAAAATAATGCAATATGTTATGTGAGGTATCGCTTAAGTATAATTTGAGGTCGCTGATTCCAATGGTGATGTCAAAAAAATAAAATTGTAAAGGAATTATAACAAAAATACAAATCTGAAGTTAGAAAGATGGCTTTTATTAACAAAATACAAAATAAAATCATAACAGCTTCCTCGTCATCGCTACTGGAATCATATGGCTTGTAATTAAAACAAAAAGAAATTAACAAGAAAGTATTTTAATAGATGTAGAAGGCCCTATACCTTTTGCTGCTACATTTTCCTTTGCATTTCTTGCACTTAAGGGTGCAGGGGAAATTATTTTTTCTGCATAGGCAACGCATGGTATTACAATTGCTTGAACAACCGCATTTTTCTAGCTCTCTACAACCTTGCCAGATTCCTGGCAATTTGGACCAGATGGGCTTCCATCCATTTTCAATAATTTTCCATCCCCATTCACTTGACTCTGGTGAAGTTTCCAAAACATCAGATCTGTCCTACATTTGACCTGCTTGATATGCTGCTCTAAGGGCCAGTTTTACAATACCAGGTTCAGCGTAGGTTCAACCGAGCCACGGCTCAAGCTGAACTGGAGTTCAGGTATATTCCCGTTCTGTAAATCGTAATTCATCCGGGTTCAGTAGTGCTAGGTTCTGTTACTTTCAAATGTCAGTTGGTAGTGTCGGCGTTTGCACACTGTAGATTTTGAATATGGGTGATAGAAAAAGATCTGCAAACTTTTCTGCCAAAGAGGAGTCTATATTAATCTCCTCGGTAAGAAAATATAGAAATATCGTCTATCAAGCTTTCTGATTCCCAAGCAAATTTCCAGAAAGGAGAGACTTGGCGAAAGATAGAAAGTGAATTTAATAGTATTTCTGGAGAGAATTCCCGTAATGATAAAGTTCTAAAAACACGATAATATTAAAAAGAGAACGAAAAAGAAGTTCCCTGATGAAAAATTGTATGTGCGAGGTACTGGTGGTGGTCTTTATCGAGAAACCAAAGTTACGATACTGAATGAGGAAGTATAGACATTTCACAGTTTATTTTATTCCAGCAATAGTGGAGCAATCCGATGGACAGAATCAAGCTCTTAAGTCTGTTTCAAGCCAAGAAGATTTGAACGAAATAATTATTGAAGAAGCTGTATCTCTGGACGTTTTAGAAGACCACAGTAAGTTGTTCGCACTACTTGTATAAGTCTATATTCGAGTTATTTCCTTTTCAGTATATGCCTGCACTTCAAGTCCATCGCAGCTCCATACTGAAGTTTTACCCGAAAACAGGAAAGAAATTCGGCCACAGATAGAAATTACAGTAGAAATTAGCAAAAGTAAATAATAGGTACCTACGTCACAGATTTTCTTACACTTTTTTTTTAACTTTTGTAGTGTCTCAAAGTTAAAATTGATCAGGAAATTGGTGAAAGTACGTACAGTCCGGCCATGATAAGGGCAAGTAAGTCTAAAGCCCTTAAGCAGAATACTCGATGCAAGTCTGAAGCTGCAATTAGCAGAGTTTCCTAGTGGGCAGATGCAAAATCTGCTGTAGAAGCAACAAAGGCATGTTTTATGGAAAAAGAACGATGCCAAAAACTCAAATTTATGAGAGAAAAGCATGAATTGGAGATGATGAATATGAAGAGGAAAGCAGATGTGGAAATAGAGCTTATGAGACAATATCATCGAGCAAAATTGAAAATATTAGAAATTCAAAAGGCGACGTTACTTAACAAAAAGTTATAAATTATCTACAAATTCACCTCTTATAATTGCAGAGGGCCGTGTTCTAGAAAATTCCCTTTATTTTATATTTTTATATTATGTCAATTATTTATTTGTATTTACACATTTTATACGATATTAAGTAAAAGCTAAGTTTTCTTAAAATAAAAAATTAATTTTTAAAATATTTCTTTATTTTTTACAATCACGAACAAACATACTCGTCACCATATGATGTACAATGGGTCAATGGATGTTAGGAGCGTTTATAACCTAAAAGACTGTTACATAACATTTTTCACAGAAGTCCATTAAAATAGTTTATTAACTGTAATGTGTCTGTATCATTGGCCAATCACCCTGTTATCCCTCATATTCTCCACCACCACTTCATTGACAATGTTAATAGCTTCTTGCTGTTGGTCATCAACTGGTGGCATTTCCTCATGCCGCAAACATGCTATATTGTGCAGTATGGCAGTTGCTGCAACAATGGCTTCTACTTTCGATCTTCAGTCGAATCCCCAAGGAAAGAACAGGAAATCGCATTTTCCAAACACCTATGCACCTTTCAACTGGATTTCTTGTTCTTACTTGGGGCTCGTTAAAAAGGTGCTTTTCAGGAGGGAATAATATTTATTCGTTCGGTAGGGGGTAGACCTGGGCTAGCAATATACTCAAATGCTTCTATTATATCATCATATCATCACCCCAATTATAACGCAATTTTTACATCGTAATAAAAGTTACTTTTTTACAAATTGGCCGCCATTTTGGATTTACATGTCCGGAAATCGAAGTGCTGCGGGTAAATTTAATACAATGACTGTGTACAAATCACATGCAAATTTTCTTGCTTTCTGCATTAACCGTCAGATTTTGCCGATTTTCTCGATGTACCGCTTAAACTATACAGTTCTGGCAGTTGGTATTTAGAGTCTGTATAATTCAACTAAAAATTAATTATTAATAATTGTTTTTGGAATATTTTTAGAAGTATTCGCAAAGCAAGTATTCAGAACATAGGGGCTTGTACTTCATGTTAAATAATAATTATTACTAAAATTTTCATACATCTCTCTCAGACACACAGAAAATCAGCTTCAAACTGTGCGTACTAGGAGGACTGGCTATTCTGGACCGTTGATTAATTATAATTTATAAGTTTGTTATGAAATATTTGCTAATAGTAGTTAATTTTACTTCATCTTCGAATTTTGCAGAACAAAATCAGAATAATAGAATGAAATAGAGAATAAAGGAATGAAAAAAATCGGTAAAGTTATTTACACAGAACTTCCCTCGTTATTTGTGCATGACAGTCACTCAAAAAATTATTAATTACGAAATGATATTGGGAATAATAATCGGAATATAATTATTGGTATTATTACAAAGAAAACCTGATAACTTTTGGTCAAAGAAATATACAGAGTGTTCATCCAACAGCAAAAGTTCAATATACTAAATAACAAGTGCCAAATATGGAAGGCTTGCGCAAATACCTTTATAAATGTCCACCATGACTCAATTATTTCTTGGGATGCCATTATTCAATAAAAGTATATAATAGGATATGCCAAATATTATTGCCATCTCTCACATTCTCAATCCCACATTCACGTAATGGAGTGGAAGTATAGTGGTAATTAAAATATAGAACAAATTTTCAAAAATGTTTTCTGTCTAGTATAGTGTTAAATTTTTTTCCAAATTGGTGAAAATATGTTGCAAATTTTTTTTTCCGAAATAGGTTTAGAATGTTATGAAACGTGGAAATTTTAAATCGGAAAAAAAATTCCATCTATTTGTGGTAAAATTTTTTCAAAAATTTTTAATTTTTTTTTTATTTTTCTTTAAATAGATTTAGAACGCTATGAAACGTGGAAATTTTAAATTTTGAGAAAAAAGAAATTCATCTATTTTGGTGGTAAAAATTTTTTCAAAAATGTTGGTAAAAAATTTAAAAATGTTTTTTTTTTCTTTAAATAGATTTAGCACGCTATGAAACGTGAAAATTTTAAATTTTGAGAAAAAAAAAATTCATCTATTTTGGTGGTAAAAATTTTTTCAAAAATGTTGGTAAAAAATTTTCAAATTTTTTTTTCTTTTAAATAGGTTTAGAATACCATGAAACGTGGAAATTTTAAATTTGAACAAAGAAAAAATTTTTTTTTAGTGGTAAAATTTTTTCAAAAATGAAAAAAAATTTCGAAAATTTTTTTTTTCCTGAAATAGGTTTAGCGCGTCATGAAACGTAGAAATTTTAAATTTGAGCAAAAACAAATTTTTTTCATCTTGGTAAAAAATTTTTCAAAAATGAAAAAAATTTTCAAAAAATTTTTTTTCCTAAAACAGGTTTAGCGCGTCATGAAACGTGGAAATTTTAAATTTGAGCAAAAAAAATTTTTTTTCAACTTGGTAAAAATTTTTTCAAAAATGTTGGAAATTTTAAATTAGAGCAAAAAAAAAATTTTTTCACTATTTATTCCGTTTAGACGGTCCACCCTGTATATTTTTCAGTGAAAATTCTACCAGTTCTTCGCTGACAGTAGGGTTAACTACCTACCAAATTTGACTGCTCTCCGTCAAGTAGTTTTTTAGTAAATACACCAACAGACAGACAGACAGACAGACAGACAGACAGACAGACAGACAGACAGACCGACAGACAGACAGACAGACAGACTGACGGAATTGAAAAACCTATATTTTCGGAATCTACGTGTTCTGAAACGTCAGAATCCGAAAAAATCTCGGAGGGTGATTTTTTCTCGAATGCAATACTTCCCTTCGGTATGCGAGGGAAGTAAAAGAAAATGCAGACAGTAGATACAGCAAGGTACGAAGGCGTGGAAAGGACATAGTAAAAATATTTTTATAATTGCCAGTTTAAACTTGCAATTATCTATAATTGCAACTTTAAACTTGCAATTATACATAGTTGCAACTTTAAACTTGCAATTATACCTAAAGGAAATTATGTATAATTGCAAGTCTAAAGTTGCAATTATAGATAATTGCAAGTTTAAAGTTGCAATTATAGATAATTGCAAGTTTAAAGTTGCAATTATGGATAATTGCAAGTTTAAAGTTGCAATTAGGTATAATTGCAAGTTTAAAGTTGCAATTATGTATAATTGTCTAATTGCAAGTTTAAAGTTGCAATTAGGGATAACTGCAAGTTTAAAGTTGCAATTATGTATAATTGCAAGTTTAAAGTAGCAATTATAGATAATTGCAAGTTTAAAGTTGCAATTATGGATAAATGCAAGTTTAAAGTTGCAATTATAGATAATTGCAAGTTTAAACTGACAATTATAAAAATATTTTTACTATGTCCTTTCCACGCCTTCGTAGTAAGGTATAAAAGCTGGAGTAATTGTAATTTGTTAACAGATTGATAGATAGATAGATATTTTATTTAGCCAAATTACGTAGTATAACATTTTTGGAAAGTCAATAGAAAAAATATAACTCTCTATAGAATTATCGAATGTATACTGCAAAAGTATGCAGTTGTATACACATTAAAATAAAAAAAGATAGTTATGAAAAGCAGTTTACAAAAAAATTGCAAAACACAAACAATTATCAATTTATGAAATTGTGATGATGGTAAGCATTTCTCAGTATATAATTATATAAAAATATTTGATTATCTAATAGGAGGTGTAATTTTAAAGGGCGTTTGCATATATTCCTCAAATGAATAAATGATAAACAAATTCTTTTTATTGTCTAAATGTTATTTGTGGCATTATCTTAATTTCTTTCTTCTTCAATTCTTTGGGACTTCCTGCCACATATATGTTTTCTTTTTAAGCGGTGCTCGGGAAATCTACAAAATATCACAATTAACCAGGATGTTACTGGTAAATAACCTCTACGCCTGTGACTTTTGCGTCAAAGGATCCGTTAAAGGTTGCTTTTTTTAAAACAACACAAATATTCTTAGCGCTGTGTATTTATCATACACAGCAAAAAAGATTTTTCAAAAAAGCCTTGCAAAAGGAAACAGAATAGATTTCCGAAACGTCGGCGAAATATTTAATTTCAAGTTTTTATACTTATTTGTGATGTTTATTTAAAAAATCGGTAAAGGTATTTACACAGAACTTCCCTCGTTATTTGTGCATGGCGGTCACTGTAAAAAATTAATAATTACGAAGACATTGAGAATAATAATCGGAATAGAGTTATTGCTATTATTACAAAGAAAACTTGATAAGTTTTGGTCAAAAAAATATACAGATTGCTCATCCAACAGCAAAAGTTCAATACTAAATAGCAGGTGCCACATATGGCAGGCTTGCGCAAATACCTTTACAAATGTCCACCATGACTGAATTATTTCTTGGGATGACCACCCTGCACATTTTACAATAAAAGTATAATAGGTGCATATGCCAGATATTATTGCCATCTGTCACATTTTCAATCCAACATTCACGTGATGGAGTGGAAGTATAGTGGTGGTTAAAAAATTTCATTTTTTTTTAAATTTTTCAAAAGATGTTGGTAAAATAATTTTCAAATTTTTTTCTTCTGAAATAGGTTTAAAATGTCAAACGTAGAAATTTTAAATTTGAGCAAAAAGGAAAGTTTCCTTATATTCTATAGTAATGCTAAAAAAAGTTTAAAAATTAAAAATTATATATTTTTTAAAATAGGTGTAGAATGCTATGAAACGTGAAAATTTTAAATTTGAGCAAATAAAAAAAATTCGATCTATTTTAGTGGTAAAAACTTTTTGAAAAATGTTGGTGGAAAAAATTTTCAAAATTTTTTTTCTGAAATACCTAGGTTTAGAATGTCATTTAAATTTGAGCATTTTAGTGTTAAATTTTTTTCCAAACTGGTAACGAAATGATGCAATTTTTTTTCCGAAATTGGTTTGGAATATCATGAAACGTGGAAATTTTAAATTTGAGCAAAAACATTTTTTCGTCTGTTCTATAGTAGTGATACATAAATGGATTAAAAATGTTTTCAAATTTTTTAAAAAATTCTTCAAAAACATTTTTAAATTTGTTTGAATAATTTTAGAATGTCATGGAAACGTGGATAGTTAAAATCTGAACAAAAAAAAAAATAAATCTATCTTAGTGGTAACATTTTTTAAAAATAGTAAGAAAAATTTCTAATTTATCTTTTAAATAGATTTAGAACGCTATGAAACATGGAAATTTGAAATTTGAAGAAACAAAAAAAATTCCATCTATTTTAGTAAATAAATTTTCAAAAATGGTAAAAAAAAAATTCAAAATTTTTTTTTTTGCATCGGGCTTAGAATGCCATGAAACGTGGAAATTTTAAATTTGAAGAAAGAAAAAAAAATTATTCCATTTTAGTAGTAAAAATTTCTTCAAAAATATTGGTGAATAAATTTTTTTTTTCTGAAATTGGTTAAGCGTGTCATGAAACGTAGAAATTTTAAATTTGAGTAAAAAAAATTTTTTTTCATCCTTGTAAAAATTTTTTCAAAAATGTTTGAAAAAAATTTTCAAAAATTTTTTTTTTCTGAAATAGGTTTAGCGCGTCATGAAACGTGGAAATTTTAAATTTGAGCAAAAAAAAATTTTTTTCACTATTTATTCCGTTTAGACGGTCCACCCTGTATATTTTTCAGTGAAAATTCTACCAGTTCTTCGCTGACAGTAGCGTCAACTACCTACCAAATTTGACTGCTCTCCGTCAAGTAGTTTTTTAGTAAATGCACCAACAGACAGACAGACATACAGACAGACAGACAGACAATTCAGACAGACCGACAGACAGACAGACTGACAGACAGACTGACGGAATTGAAAAACCTATATTTTCGGAATCTACGTGTTCTGAAACGTCAGAATCCGAAAAAATCTCGGAGGGTGATTTTTTCTCGAATACAATACTTCCCTTCGGTATGCGAGGGAAGTAAAAAAGCAACCTTTAACTGATCCTTTGACGTAAAAGTCACAGGCGAAGAGGTTATTTACCAGTAACATACTGGTTAATTGTGATATTTTGTAGATTCCCCGAGCACCGCTTAAAAAGAAAACATACATGTGGCAGGAAGTCCCAAGGAATTGAAGAAAAAAAATTCTTTTGATTATCGCCTTAAATATACCACGATTAGAGAAGGATTTTAACTGGTTATGCAGACAACTGAAGATTTTAAAATCCAAAGAAAGCGTCGGATTCTGAAGTTAATTGGGCTAATTTTCACATGGATTACTGAATTACGATTTTTACTTCCCTCGCATACCGAAGGGAAGTATTGTATTCGAGAAAAAATCACAGTCCGAGATTTTTTCGGATTCTGACGTTTCAGAACACGTAGATTCCGAAAATATAGGTTTTTCAATTCCGTCAGTCTGTCTGTCTGTCTGTCTGTCCGTCCGCCCGCCCGCCCGCCCGCCGTCCGTCCGTCCGTCCGTCCGTCCGTCCGTCCGTCCGTCCGTCCGTCCGTCCGTCCGTCCGTCTGTCTGTCTGTCTGTCTGTCTGTTGGTGCATTTACTAAAAAAATACTTGACGGAGAGTTGTCAAATTTGGTAGGTACTTGACGCTACTGTCAGCGAAGAAATGATAGAAGTTTCACTGGAAAAAATACAGGGTGGACCGTCTAACGGGAATAAATAATGAAAAAATTTTTTTTTTGCTCAAATTTAAAATTTCCACATTTCATGGCACGCTTAACGTATTTCAGAAAAAAAAAATTTGAAAATTTTTTTCACCAACATTTTTGAAAATTTTTTTACCAAGATAAAAAAAATTTTTTCTCAAATTTAAAATTTCTACGTTTCATGGCATTCTAAGCCTAATTAAAAAAAATATATATTTTTTTTATCATTTGTGAAAAAATGTTTTCTACTAAAGTGAAAAAAAATTTTTACTTCCCTCGCATACCGAAGGGAAGTATTGTATTCGAGAAAAAACCACCCTCCGAGATTTTTACGGATTCTGACGTTTCAGATCACGGAGATTACGAAAATATAGGTTTTTCAATTCCGTCAGTCTGTCTGTCTGTCTGTCTGTCTGTCTGTCGGTCTGTCTGTCTTTCTGTCTGTCTGTCTGTCTGTCTGTTGGTGCATTTACTAAAAAACTACTTGACGGAGAGCAGTCAAATTTGGCAGGTAGTTGACGCTACTGTCAGCGAAGAACTGGTAGAATTTTCACTGAAAAATATACAGGGTGGACCGTCTAAACGGAATAAATAGTGAAAAAAATTTTTTTTTTGCTCAAATTTAAAATTTCCACGTTTCATGACGCGCTAAACCTATTTCAGGAAAAAAAAAATTTTTGAATTTTTTTTTCAATCATTTTTACTTCCCTCGCATACCGAAGGGAAGTATTGTATTCGAGAAAAAATCACCCTCCGAGATTTTTTCGGATTCTGACGTTTCAGAACACGTAGATTCCGAAAATATAGGTTTTTCAATTCCGTCAGTCTGTCTGTCTGTCTGTCTGTCTGTTGGTGCATTAACTAAAAAACTACTTGACGGAGAGCAGTCAAATTTGGTAGGTAGTTAACCCTACTGTCAGCGAAGAACTGGTAGAATTTTCACTGAAAAATATACAGGGTGGACCGTCTAAACGGAATAAATAGTGAAAAAAAATTTTTTTTTGCTCAATTTTAAAATTTCCACGTTTCATGACGCGCTAAACCTATTTCAGGAAAAAAAATTTTTTTGAATTTTTGAAAAAATTTTTACCACTAAAAAAAATTTTTTTCTTTGTTCAAATTTAAAATTTCCACGTTTCATGGCATTCTAAACCTATTTAAAAGAAAAAAAAATTGTGAAAATTTTTTACCAACATTTTTGAAAAAATTTTTACCACCAAAATAGATAAATTTTTTTTTTCTCAAAATTTAAAATTTCCACGTTTCATAGCGTTCTAAATCTATTTAAAGAAAAATAAAAAAAAATTTAAAAATTTTTGAAAAAATTTTACCATAAATAGATGGAATTTTTTTTCAGATTTAAAATTTCCACGTTTCCATGGCATTCCAAATTTATTAAAACAAATTTAAAAATGTTTTAGAAAAATTTTAAAAAAATGAAAACATGTTTATGTAATCTATTTATCACCATTATAGAATAGACGAAATATTTTTTTTGCTCAAATTTAAAATTTCCACGTTTCATAACATTCTAAACCTATTTCGGAAAAAAAAATTGCAACATATTTTCACCAATTTGGAAAAAAATTTAACACTAGAATAGACAGAAAACATTTTTGAAAATTTGTTCTATATTTTAATCACCACTATGCTTCCACTCCATTACGTGAATGTGGGATTGAGAGTGTGAGAGATGGCAATAATATTTGGCATATTATATACTTTTATTGAATAATGGCATCCCAAGAAATAATTGAGCCATGGTGGACATTTGCGCAAGCCTTCCATATTTGGCACCTGTTATATTGAACTTTTGCTGTTGGATGAACACTCTGTATATTTTTTTGACCAAAAGTTATCAGGTTTTCTTTGTAATAATACCAATAATTATATTCCGATTATTATTCCCAATAACGAGGGAAGTTCTGTGTAAATAACTTTACCGATTTTTGAAAAAATTTTTACTACTAAAAAAAAATTTTTTCTTCGTTCAAATTTAAAATTTCCACGTTTCATGGCATTCTAAACCTATTTAAAAGAAAAAAAAATTTTGAAAATTTTTACCAACATTTAAAAAAAAATTTTTACCACCAAAATAGATGAATTTTCTTTTTCTCAAAATTTAAAATTTCCACGTTTCATAGCGTTCTAAATCTATTTAAAGAAACATTTTAAAAAAATAAAAACATTTTGAAAAAATTTTACCACAAATAGATGGAATTTTTTTTTCAGATTTAAAATTTCCACGTTTCCATGGCATTCCAAATTTATTAAAACAAATTTAAAAATGTTTTAGAAAAATTTTAAAAAAATGAAAACATGTTTATCTATTTATCACCATTATAGAATAGACGAAATATTTTTTTTGCTCAAATTTAAAATTTCCACGTTTCATAACATTCTAAACCTATTTCGGAAAAAAAAATTGCAACATATTTTCACCAATTTGGAAAAAAATTTAACACTAGAATAGACAGAAAACATTTTTGAAAATTTGTTCTATATTTTAATCACCACTATACTTCCACTCCATTATGTGAATGTGGGATTGAGAATGTGAGAGATGGCAATAATATTTGGCATATCCTATTATATACTTTTATTGAATAATGGCATCCCAAGAAATAATTGAGCCATGGTGGACATTTATAAAGGTATTTGCGCAAGCCTTCCATATTGGCACTTGTTATTTAGTATATTGAACTTTTGCTGTTGGATGAACACTCTGTATATTTTTTTCACCAAAAGTTATCAGGTTTTCTTTGTAATAATACCAATAATTATATTCCAATTAATAATTTATTTGTTCAGATTTAAACTATCCACGTTTCCATGGCATTCTAAAACTATTCAAACAAATTTAAAAATGTTTTTGAAAAATTAAAAAAGAAAATTGAAAACATTTTTAATCTATTTATCACTACTATAGAATAGACGAAAAATTTGGTTTGCTCAAATTTAAAATTTCCACGTTTCATGACATTCCAAACCAATTTCGGAAAAAAAAGTTTTGCAACATTTTGTTACCAGTTTGGAAAAAAAATTAACACTAGAATAGATGGAAACTTTTTTTGTTCAAATTTGAAAGTTTCACGTTTCATGGCATTCTAAACCTACTTTAAAAAAATATATAATTTTTAAATCTTAAACTTTTTTTGCCACTAGTATAGAATAGACGGAAACTTAACTTTTTGCTCAAATTTAAAATTTCTACGTTCGACATTTTAACCTATTTCAGAAGAAAAAATTTTAAAAATATTTTTAACATTTTTGAATAATTTAAATTAAAAATGAAATTTTTTAAACACCACTATACTTCCACTCCATTACGCGAATGTTGGATTGATGTGACGGATGGCAATAATATCTGGCATATGCATCTATTATACTTTTATTGAAAAATGTACAGGGTGTTCATCCCAAGAAATAATTCAGTCCTGGTGGACATTTGTAAAGGTATTTGCGCAAGCCTGTCATATGTGGCACCTTCTATTTAGTATTGAACTTTTGCTGTTGAATGAGCAATCTGTATATTTTTGTGATCAAAACTTATCAAGTTTTCTTTGTAATAATAGCAATAACTATATTCCGATTATTATTCTCAATGTCATTTCGTAATTATTAATTTTTTAGAGTGTCCGCCATGCACAAATAACGAGGGAAGTTCTGTGTAAAGACCTTTACCGATTTTTTTTTTATTACTTCTAAAACTGTACGCGACAAAATGCATTTTTCGATGCACAAGTGCAATTTTCCATTTGCATACGATTTAAATAGGTAACAAATTGAATAAATACATCAAAGAATCGAATGCAAAGGACCGCATTCTGATCCATCCTACAGCACAGGTTTTCGATAGTTTGGCTTATTTCGTGCTAAATTTTCCAGTCTATCCGAGAGAAATACTAAAATATATACTTTTCCGAACTTTATGTGATAAATATGAGGTAAAATTGACTTAATATTTATTCAGAAGTTTCTTTGCATAGAAACTAAAATATATAAATTCTTAGATAGTGTTGTACATACTCTTATTCGTTTATAACAAGCTACTTCTACAATTCCCTTTTTCTAATTTTGACATTTTACCAAACAATTTACCCAATTCTAATTTGTTACGAATACATATGTAGATTGGCAGGATTATTTCCCATTATCAATGAGCTTTCAGAGAACTCAAGCATTTCACGAATATGCTAAAATGAAGCCAATACTACGTAATTTAGTGTCAATTAACTTACTTCGATGGATTCCGGATTGTGGTAAAGCGACTTTTCCGGGTGAAACTGTTAAGTGTTGCTGGTTTCGAGTCATCGTGTTCAGTTCAATGCCTATTAGAATACTACAAAAGTGTATTTACAGAGAATTACTCAAATGTAATAATAATAATAATAATAATAATAATAATAATAATATAATATTTTATTCACCATTTTGGATACATGTAGTATATAAGGCAGGACAGAGTATAGTGTAAGTAATAGTAATAATAATAATAGTATACTGCAAACTTATTTAGTGACAAACAACATAAACGTGTTACGTAAATATATAAACGTACAGATTCTGTCATAAATAAAAAGTATATACAGACTGTCTATTTTACGAGGGCCACACCAAATATCTCGCTTAGTATCTATTGTAGAAGAATAAAGTTTTAGAAACAGTTATCCCATTTTTTTGTGAGGTATATTGCAGTAAAAAGAAATTTGAAATCAATAGCCTACTTTATGAGATATATTACAAAAACCTGAAAAATAGGAAAACCACAAACGGTTATAGCTTCCTTATTTGAGGAGATACGAAAAAAGTTAAAGGAATGAAAGTTGACGGCAAAGACAATAAGAATAATAACGTGTAACAAAAAAATCGAAAAATGCAGTTGGCTTTGACATACGCTATTGTGCAAAAATGAAAAATACATATCTCAAAGTAGGCCATGACGCCATTAATTCCGTTATTTTTTTCTCATTCCAACGATATAAAACATGTCACAGACATTTTAACCGATAGTGTCAATATTTAATATTTTACGAATACCACAATTCATATAATTGAATCGTAACAATCAGCTGTGCCATAATTAGTGAAAAACAATGTATACAGTTATTAATAAATTTGACAGATTGTCACTGTTGTATGTTGTATGTTGCGTTGTCGAGTTCTAAGACAAATTTTATATCAGTAATTATGGTGTACACCAATAATAACAAATTCGATATGATTAGCATTTATTGTCAGTGCAATTTTGACGCTGAGATGGCAGTCACGGTTTACGGAGATGATTTCCAGATGCTCCGCAGCCAAATCGAACTATGTTTAGGAAGTTAGTTCAAAATCTAAAAACGCACGGTTCATTTTCAAAAAAAGTAATAAGGCGAGCGCATGTTGCGGATAATGTAAGAAAAGTGAATAGAGTAATGAATTATGTTAACCAAAATGAGGAAACCTCTTTGAGACAAATTCAGAGAAACTGTCGCATAAAAAAAGACAGTGCAAGAAAAATATTGAAAAAAAACGGATTTCAATGCTACAAAATGAGGAAAGTTCAACATTTAAATGAGGGAGATAAACCAAGGAGAGTAAGATTTTGTAGATGGTTATTAAATAAGAAAAGGAATGACGCGCTGATATGTAGCAAAATTCTTTGGTCGGATGAATCAAATTTTTCTAATAATGGATTTTTCAATAGAAATATGCATTATAAGTGGACACGAGAAAATACACATTGGTGCAGAGAGACTGCTTTCCAAGAAAGATTTTCTACGAATGTTTGGTTGGGTCTTTTAGGGACTAAAGTAATTGGACCTTATTTTTATGATGGCAAATTAACCGCTCGTAGATACCTTAATTTCCTGCAAAACGAATTTCAAGATTTTCTTTATGAATTAACAGTGGCAGAAAGATTAAATTATTCATATTTTCAACCAGATGGGGCTCCACCTCACACTGCTGTAATATGTACAAATTATTTAAATCAAGTTATGCCAGATAGCTGGATAGGCACCTATGGACCCATTCTATGGCCAGCTCGATCACCAGATATTACTCTCTTGGATTTTTTCGTCTGGGGTTACATTAAAGACAAGTTACTTCAAACTTCCCCTGAAAATATTGAGGACATCAAAACCAGAATTCGAAACGCATGTGAGGCAATTACTCCTGAAATGCTCCAAAATGTAATGCGTGACGTGTCTCGTAGAGCACGTTTATGTGTCAGAATGCATGGTGCACAATTTGAGCATTGTAGTTAGAAAAATAAATACACACAATTTCTTTTCAATATAGTAGTAGGTAGGTAGTACTGTTATACATAGTTTTTCGTTTTTTTCTTTGGATGTTCGTTTTGTACTTGTATTTTTATTTATGAGATATTTATTGGTTTGTATTAAATTGTAATAAATAATTACGGAATTATAATTATTATAAAGTGAATTTTTACTATTATGGCACAGCTGATTGTTACGATTCAATTATATGAATTGTGGTATTCGTAAAATATTAAATATTGACACTATCGGTTAAAATTTCTGTGACATGTTTTATATCGTTGGAATGAGAAAAAAATAACGGAATTAATGGCGTCATGGCCTACTTTGAGATATGTAATTTTCATTTTTGCACAATAGCGTATGTCAAAGCCAACTGCATTTTTCGATTTTTTTGTTACACGTTATTATTCTTATTGTCTTTGCCGTCAACTTTCATTCCTTTAACTTTTTTCGTATCTCCTCAAATAAGGAAGCTATAATCGTTTGTGGTTTTCCTATTTTTCAGGTTTTTGTAATATATCTCATAAAGTAGGCTATGGATTTCAAATTTCTTTTTACTGGAATAGACCTCACAAAAAATGGGATAACTGTTTCTAAAATTTTATTCTTCTACAATAGATATTAAGCGAGATATTTGGTGTGGCCCTCGTAAAATAGACAGTCGTGTACACATACATATACAGGGTGTCCCAATAAAAACTCCCAGGCCGGATATATTCTAAACGAATTGAGATATTTTAATTCTGTAAAAGCCAATTTGTAGAGCATAAAGAGAGTTTTATTTTCGAATATAATTGTTTTTTAATATATCAGTATGTAGATGGCGCTGTGCTCTAAAAAATTATTTCGACACATTTTTTGAAGAATGTCACAACAGAAAATGAACATGGAAAAGTCTAGATGGCAGAACTAAGAACGCTATAGACTTCATCATCAGCAACAGGAAATATACAATCCAAGATGTAACTGTCCCAAATAGATTCTCAAAGGGCAGCGATCACCGTAGTGAGAGCACAAGTGGGAATAGACACAAGAAAATAACAAAAAACACGATCTTAAAAAATCGGTAAAGGTATTTACACAGAACTTCCCTCATTGTTTGTGCATGGCGATCACTAAAAAAATATTAAATACGAAATGACATTGAGAATAATAATGGAAATATAGTTACTGTAATTATTACAAAGAAATCCTGATAACTTTTGGTCAAAAAAATAGTGCTCATCCAACAGCAAAAGTTCAATACTAAATAACAGGTCTCCCATAAATTATTTCTTGGGATGACCACCCTGTATATTTTCCAATAAAAGTATAATAGCATATGTCAAATAGTATTGCCATTAGACAGTTCCAATTTCACGCAGTGGTTAAAAATTTATTATTTTTTTTAATTTTTCAAAACTGCTGGTTAAAAATGTTCACTCCTTTTTCTTCTGCAATAGGTTCAGAATGTTACGAAACATGGAAATTTTAAATTTGAGCAAAGAAAAAAAATTTTCATCTGTTTTAGTGGTTAAAAATGTTTAAAAAATGTGTGAAAAAAAATTTCAATTTTTTTTTCTGAAATAGGTTTAAAATGTCATGAAACGTGAAAATTTTAAATTTCAGCAAAAACAAATTTTTCCGTCTATTCTAATGGTAATTTTTTTTCCAAAGTGGTAAAAAAAAATCATCTATTCTATAGTAAGTAGTGAAATAGATTTTATCATGTTTTTTTAATTTGTTTGAATAGGTTTAGAATGCTATGGAAACGTTGAAATTTTAAATTTGAACAAAGACAAAAAAATGATTTTTTTGAAATTTTTCCAAAATCTTGGTTAAAAAATTTTCAAAATTTTTTCTTCTGAAATAGGTTTAGAATGTCATGAAACGTGTATATTTTAAATTTGAGCAAAAACAATTTTTTCATCTGTTCTAGTGGAAATTTTTTTTCCAAAATGGTAAAAAAATGTTACAATTTTTTTTCTTCCGAAATAGGTTTGGAATGTCATGAAGCGTGGAAATTTTAAATTTGGGCAAACAAAATATTTTCTTCTATTCTATAGTAAGTACCTATTTAGTGATGAATACATAAATTTTTTCAAGAAAATTTTTCGAAAACATTTTTAAATTTGTTTCAATACGTTTAGAATGCCATGGAAACGTGGAAATTTTAAATTTGAACAAAAAAAAAATTCCACCTATTTTGGTGGTAAAAAATTTTTCAAAAATGTTGGTAAAAAAATTTTCAAAATTTTTTTTTTTTTGAAATACGTTTAGAATGCCATAAAATGTGAAAATTTTAAATTTAAAGAAAGAAAAAATTCTCATATTTTAGTAAAAATTTTTTCAAAAATGGTGAAAAAAATTTTCAAATTTTTTTTTTTTCTGAAATAGGTTTAGCGCGTAATGAAACGTGGAAATTTTAAATTTGAGCAAAAAAAAAATTTTTTTCATCTTGGTTAAAATTTTTTCAAAAATGTTGCAAAAAAAATTTTCAAAAATTTTTTTTTTCTGAAATAGGTTTAGCGCGTCATGAAACGTAGAAATATTAAATTTGAGCAAAAAAAAAGTCAACTATCTACCAAATTTGACTGCTATCCTTCAAGTAGTTTTTTAGTAAATGCACCAACAGACAGACAGACAGACAGACAGACAGACTGACGGAATTGAAAAACCTATATTTTCGTAATCTACGTGTTCTGAAACGTCAGAATCCGAAAAAATCTCGGAGGGTGATTTTTTCTCGAGTACAATACTTCCCTTCGGTATGCGAGGGAAGTAAAAGGAACTACAAGAGATGAAACACACCACAGAATACACACGAGTATGAGGAGCAGATGACAAGTACCCAGAAATATAATGACAAAATGTGAATAGACGTTATATATGAAATTTGCAATAAAAGGTATTAGATTTAAAAAATCGAATTTGACCCTGACTCGTCTTCACCCTTTCACCCAAAGTCAAAACGGCATGTATTGTCGAATTTCCCCCATCCAATTCTACAACTTTTGTTTTAAACGTTTTTTCGTAGAGTGCTTATTACTCGAGATATTTGAAAGTTTCAGAATAAAAATCACCCGGTATATATTATAAGCAGAACTAAAAGATTCTGTCATTTCTGAAACAAAGTATGCCATTTTGACATTAAAAACAATAAGTGAATAGTTGGAATAGAAGTACATAATCGTTAAAAATTATTTAAAACAACAGTATAAATTAAATTCATGAATTAAATAAATTAAGGAAAGCTAAACAACACCTTCACAAAAATACTTTCAAGTTTAAGTCTATGTGCAATCCATTAACTCTCTGCACGCTAAGAGAAGATTAAATGCAGATGGTTTCCTGCATATTTAACTTCACATTAATCCTGAGATTTAGCCAGCAGGTTGGGTCCAGCTTGTTTCATCTCCCTGCTATTTCTGTGCGATGAAACATTCATTCCTCTTAGCGAATACAAAAAGTGCTCTCATTTCTTATCTTGTTGTATCTTAATTTCAACAAAGTTTTGTTCATCTTGCAGGAATGAGATTCCGCCTGATTATTTCTTTTGTACGCGTTTTCTCATCCTAAACTCCGCAAAATATGCACTTTAGACACAACGCAGACGTTATCAAATTACCTCTTACTTGGAAACAAACCCGGTTTCTTTAAATTCAAACTAATTCTCAACAATTTATTCTTAGTTAAGTTCACCTCAGGAGATAAAGTAAATTAAGTTTTAGAGTATAACAAATTAGAGCAGTTGCAGCAAATTGAGAATGCTTTCAACAAGGTAAGAATAATGATGTGTGTAATATAACAGGTGTATATTTATTTATTTAGAACTATTTAATAGTAAAAAACCAATTAGAGGATAGGAAAAGAACACACAATACTTATAATTAAATTGTAATACAATTTACATCAAACTAGGGTACGTACATTTATGATAAAAGAGAAGAACGTTATGAGAAGCGAAAATCCAAATGACAAACTGCGTGCACATCTGTAACTAGGTATATGTATACGCTATCACTGTATGTAAGTGAGCACGTAAAGGTTGGAATAATTTCATTAAAATAGTTACAAACAAGTGACCAAAAAATCTTAACTACTTATAATAATGTAATAAAACAAAAATAAAAGAATTTAAGAATACAGCAAAAAACAATTAGATTAAATGTTCAAATTGCGCGCCATTTGATTTTTGACAATGTCCAAGTCGAAACTAAAATTCTCGCAAAACGTTAATAACTGTTTCGGGTCCAATTCTTCCAATTTCGTAAGTAATTCTGTCTTTTAAGTCCTCAATATTGTTCGGTCTATCAAAATAAACTTTGGATTTAAGGTAACGCCATAAAAAATTATCCAATGGGATTAGGTCCGGAGATCTAACTGGCCGTTCTATTGATCCGCGTCGACTAATCCATCTCCGTGGGAAAATTTCGTTTAAATAATTACGCACTATTACCGAATAATGTGGCGGTGCGCCATCCTGTTGAAACCATATGAAGTTTTCCGATACATTAGGGTTTTCACCATTTGGATACAGTGCGACAAGTTCTGGAATTATGTTTTGTTGGAGCAGCTCCAAATATTTTTCGCCATCTAATAAACCTTGAATAAAAAACGGACCCAATATTGTAGTCTCAACAATTCCAGCCCACACGTTAACTTTCTGTGGAAACTGAGTATGGGCCTCCACCATCCAGTGTGGATTTTCACGTGACCAATATCGATAATTTTGCCTATTCACAGTGCCATTTAAATAGAAGGTGGCCTCGTCAGAGAAAAGTACTCGACTTAAGAAATGTGAATTGATATTACATCGCTCCATCATGGTTTCGCAAAAATCTACTCTGCGGTCGAAATCATCTTCGTTAAGCTCTTGAACAAAATTTACTTTATATGGGTGCCATTTTTTCTTCTTCAAATATTTTAAAACAGGGGACTCATTAATTGTCTGTTCTGCTGCGACTTCGCGACTTGGTTTGTGAGGATTCCCCTCCATTGTCAGTAAAGCATCTAACTGTTTCTTTTCTGTAATTGTAGGACGACCTTTCGTGAAATTATCTCTTACATGACCACCGAACCTTCTTTTCTATTTTGCTAACAGTTGATTGTGTAATAGGTCGATTAGGGTATTTACCGTTAAATAATTCACAAAACATAGTTTGTGTTCGGGACTTGTCTCCATAGCCAATTGTTATCAAAATTTCAATTCGTTCTGTCTCATTTATACGTTGCATTATCAGCACTTTCGACACGATATCACAAGTAAATACTAATGAATGGGCACCCTTTCAGCGTGGTGAAGCTAATATTATTTAGTGAACTGTATTTAGGTATAATAAAGAAAGAATGTGTCGGAAACTTACACAAGAACAAATCTCCGATACACACAAATAACGTAACAATTATTAAATTAATTTAAGAAAGGACAATTATAATTCACTTACTTATCGCTGATAAATAACTATAGCGTCTTGCGGCGTAAGTGACTATTGTCTTATTTATCATCATACTAGTTTCTCTATGCGGGTCGCGCTCGACCCACATGGCGTTATAAAAACTAGCTAAAAATAACTTCTTAGTATTACCATAAAGAATTCAAAACATATATTTTTCTAGGTATAATACTACAAGGCACGTAACCAACTAATGTGTTAGACCCAGGTCCGCGTTGCTAAGTAAATGAAAAAAAGCGTAAATACAAAAAAAGTGTAAGTGGTAAAAAGGTTCGACGATAAGTAATGAATGTGTTCTATTAATGTTAAATGTTTTTTTCTCGATAATTTCGTCATTCAATACTCCCTAGAATTTAACGTACTGTATGCAGAAAAATGTGCTCTTTCAAACGACATTTTAAAAAATGGGGGTTGCCATTTAAAAAAATGGCGATGACGTCATAACTTAAAGAAAAATATTTGCAGCACTTTTTTTTAAATAAACAGATTGAGAAATGTATTTAAAAATCGACGGATCTGAGCGATTTTTTGTCACTTGTTTTGTAACTATTTTAATAAATTTATTCCAACTATTACGTGCTCACTGTATACAGACATACATACTTATATACTCGCAAACCCAAAAATATTTCGTAAATACAAATATATATTGATGTATATCCTATTTATAACGTAATCGTAAATATCACTTCCTAGCTAAATATATTCTTTATTTTAGACACAGGGGTATTAAATACATTAATATTGTGTTGCACTAAAGAATAAGTCTTACACGTTGTAAATACTGGCAAAGATTGAAGTAACCGCGTACGAGGCGCAGGTTGATTGATAGTTTGAAGATGTCTAGAATTGGGACGAGGAACATTTAAATTAAGCTGGCTTGGCACTTCTGGGCAGTCAATAATGGAATTTAATAATTTATATAGAAAAAATATGGAATGTACTTTTCTACGTGTATCCAGTGAAACCATGTCACATTTTTGCAATAGAACGTCATGGGGTAACCAAGTGGAGGGTAGGTATCAGTTAGTTTAAAGGACACAAATTTTAAAAACTTCCTCTTTACGCTTTCGAACAAAGTGTACTTGATGTTTATATCTAGGATACCATATTAGGGAGGAATTCTCCAAATGAGGATGAACACAAGCGTAATAGACATTAGTACATCTCGTGACAGAAACTTTTGAATTACGTATGATGAATCCCCTTTTGGCATTGCTGACAATTTCATGAATGTGATTACTGAAATTTAACTGAGGGTCAAAACATCTAACTGAACGTGGACATTGCAGACAGGTGTGATCCAAACTAAAAAGGTTATATAATTGTACTTTTCTTACGAGAGAATGACATAATGTTATACCTTTTATTGTTAAGTGACAGACTTTTTCTGTAGGTACACCATCTACTTATGCTGTCAAGATCATGTTCCAGGCTAATACAATCGTCCAGCTCCGAGACTGAGCAGTAGATTTTCATATCATCTGCGTACGGTAGATATTTTGTATTGAAATTGTGCTTGATGTCACTTATGTAGACATTAAATAGCAGAGAACTCAAGACCGACTATCGTGAAATTCCGGATGTTGCGTTTAGATTTCTTGATTTGTAGCATTTGTATTCAATAAATTGTAGTCTGTTACTGAGGTATGACTTAAACAGAGTGATCAAATTGAGTGACAAACCAACACCATAAAGCTTAGTCAGCAATACACGTGATCTAATCGATCAAATTGTAACGGTCACGTTTTGGAAGAACACTCAGTACCTTAAATTAAATAACAGCCTGTTTAAAATTCGTGTATTTACAAAATTGCTTTCAAGCGGTCATCAAATTTTAACTTCTCGCCGGGTATAAAGACCGTTTGACCTTTAACGCAATTGCGGAGATGAGACGGCAGGGGGTTTTGTTTGTTTCGTGCAGGTACATTTTCGTTGGTTTTAGGCCAGCGTTGCCGATTGGTGGGGAATTCCCCAATTTGTGGGGAATTGGGACGTTGTCTGGGTAATCTGTGGGGAATGACAGTATGTGGGAAATTGTGAGAAATTTGACAAACACGTCGATTTCATTACAAGTAAACATAATCCACTCAACAAAACGTGGATAGAACTTGTCTCCGGGCCTTTCTCAGTTGACAATATATTTCAAAGGTTGGTACTAGTTACTTACATATTGAGACTTTGATGTGCTTTGATGTTGGAATTGAGAATAAGCATCAACAGAAATAATTATCTTGTGTGAGCGTGACGAATATTATGCGACCTGTATGCGACCCTATGAATAATTTATTATGTAGAATAGGTTATACTGAATAGTGTATAATATTTAACAAAAATATCCGTTATCGTACTATGTGCGGAATGTGTGGGGAAAGCTGAGGACTTGTGTGGAATTGTGGGGAATTGGACCACCATGCACGGGTAATTTAAAGGAATGTAGTTGGCAACCCTGTTTTAGGCAGTCCAGGGTTGGCTTCGAGTCGGTATAGAGACCACGAGAGAGAGAGGTGAATTTGACCTCTCCGGTGTAATTACGTGGTAATGAGACGAACAATGACTGTAATGAGATACGGCCAAGTTGTTTAAGCAAGAATATTTAGTCTTTTTATGGTGACGATTATTCTTTTTGAGTATTGCCGCTACGTTTTATGTCAAATTGCGTATCAGAGTAATGTGTAAATCACCAAGTGCAAATATTTAACATTCAATTAAATGACAAAATGAATCTGTATTAAATAGCAGCAAATTGCGTGATTAATTTGAATTAGTTGCTTTGATGCCATCCATGGTTATTGGTGATTTTAAGTACCTGGTTTGTAGTTTGTACGAGTGCCATACGTTCATTGACCTTCATGTGTCCAGGAATGAAACTGTAAGTTTTTGTTTTATGTACTAGTTGTGGTAGCTCCAGGCTACGCGCGTGGAGAAACAATATTTTTAGTGTGTCGTTAAGGAACTGGTTTCGTGATTTATTTTCCCTTTCCGAGTGAGATCGATAGACAATTTGACTGCTTTCATGTTAGTCGTAGACATTGGCCACATTGACGTGATTTGTTGACAATTTCGATGCCTCAGTAGGCATACCTAGTGGCTTAATTAGTGTGTGCTCGCTAGCAACATTTAAGGTTGTTCAGAAACAATAGAAAAACCGTTACCCGCTGAAAGCTTTTTGTATGTCTCCCCAATTTGGGTATTCGGTTGTGAAACCTTTTGAGAGATAAAATTTAGAGTGCCATGTCAATTTATGTAATTAGTTTAACTGGTTAATTCTTGTTAAAATGCTATTTGTTGTACAGTTCCTAGTAATTTTAGTGAATAAGTTATAAGCTTTCTTAGAACGGCCATTGAGCTCAGGGCCTGGCGATACAAACCATTGCATCGATTGCTAGAGTATTTTGTTTGTTTTTTGTAACTCAGAATGTTAATAGATTATTTGTTTTACTAGTTGTTTAATTTCATTAAGCTAGCACTCATTTAAAATGGGATAGCTCGGTGTTTCCGGGCCAACTTATAGTTTAAAGTGAGCAGAAATTGAGTATTATTTGATTTCCAGTAACTAAAAATAAGGTGGCGTCCAACTATTGTTTTTGTTGAGCCCTGTAGAGCTGTGTATTTATTTTTTCGTAATTTCCTCTTATTGAGTATTTGCCAAGGTAAGTGATAACCAATATTCAGCCAAGCTATCAAGGATATTCTGCCCCCTGAGATCTATATTGAATTTTAATTATGATTGCGGATTTAATATAACTAAAAGGTAAGGTTATAAAATGCCTTGGGAAAGTCGGTGTATGTTGCATCTACCTGACAAAGCCGCTCCAGGAGCTGCATTTTGGAGGGGGAAAATGCTGCATTCACCTCAAAACATCTTGATATAACTGCATAATTAAGTTAAACTTTTCGCACTGAAAAGTATAAAATAAATATAAGTAAGAAAAATATTTTTAATTGAAGCTTTTATTTGAGATAATGATGAAGATATCCCGACAAGTTTTTGAATATATTGATCAATGTCTGTAAAACCTGATTTGTTTGTTTAGATAGTAATGATCTTAGTTAACATCATCCCATTCGTATTTGATCAGTAAGGAGAACTGGCCTGATCTAATTAACTCAGTTGATATTTTATCTTCTTAGTTTTAGTGCATTTTCATTATATATTTTTTTATTTATTATTTTATTTTATTAGAGGTCTTCAATTAGTATACTAACTATATTTACTAAGTTTTGAACGGACTGTAAGTTTTATATTTACTTGCCTTCGTACAGTAAGTTGTCACAACACCTTTGCCTACTTATCTTATGTTGAACAATTGAACTAAAAAAAAATAAATATAAAATAATGGCTCAAATAAAAACTTTTTATATTCTTGAGAAGATAGGCGGAAAAGGCCGTTATCTACCCGTTTCCGTTGGCACAGAAACTACCGAGAAAATCGAACGTAACCTGTTAACCGGAACACCCTGCATTTTGGTTTTCAACATTTACCGTATTCTTTAAGATATTATGTTACTAGAAGTATTTTTAAATTGTAGTCTATATAATTGTCAAATTTTGATCAATTAAAAATGAAAATTTTTATAATTTTTTTTAGAAGTCACGTAGGTGTTAAAATTATCTAGAAAACTTCTCTCTGTTATCCTCTTTAGGTGGTATTATCATACATACAATTAATGTTACTAAAAAACAGAAAAGAATATCATCTGTATATAATGTTTCATTTAATCGAAATTTAAATATGCTTATGCTTTACCAAACACCCTATATGTTGAAAATATATTAATTACATATTTTCCTATGACTGTATATACTTATATAAATTTCGCCATATTTCTCTATGTATCTACATCTAATTATTTTTCGCCAACACACTTATGCACTTTTATAATTTATTAGTAGAATATATCAGTCTTCCCTCTAAGTACACGTCTTGAGAGCTTGTAAAAATAATATATTTAAATCTCTTAGACTACTTAAAAAATGCCATAAAATTTAAATTCAACATCTAATTCCACCTGTCGCAATAATTTATACCGAAAAATTTACGGGCTCCATTCTATTTTGTAAAGGACGTATATATTCCTTTCTTGTTTTGCGTTAAGGTGCCAGTGTATAAGAAAAATCTTTTCAGCATTTCGGTATATTACCATTTTAGATTTCCTCTGAGATTATCAACGGTTAAATTACCAAAAGGCGATGAACAGCAGAATAAAATCGCGCCTTTCGCAGGTAACAATAATCTTGGGTGATTTTTTGGCGTATATTTTCTTAATTTTATCTGCGCAGAAAGTTTGAAATATTTATTAACAAATTCGATAACCGAAACATCACATCCTTTTATTTGAATTGAGTTCTTATAGTCCAGAAACCAGCTTGCAATTACCTGACACATTCTAATCAGCTAGATACAGGTCGATTTAATTCAAATATTTTATTTATTATTCATTTTAACAAATAAGTTTTACTCATCAATATTTTGCCCGAAGGTAAAAATTACACAGCCACACAGAAAAAAAATGTTCGCTTCCACCAACGAAACACCCTAGGTTTTTGGGGGTCTCTGAATCCGACTCCGAAGTTTGTCTGTATCAGGTCGCGTTAAGGTCATTTGGAGGTCAAATCATTAGGTTTCGACAATAAATTTGAAATAATTTGTATATAGGTTTTTGAGGTCGCTGACTCCAAATCCGAGATCGGCTTGTCGGAATCAGGTCGCATTAAGGTTATTTCAAGGTCTAATGGTGGAAAAACTGACAAAAATATTCACCTGTTATTTCACGGATAAGCAGAGGATGTATAAGATGTATAACACGTATACGATCGCGTAAGAAGCTAGATTTGTGATATATAAATATGGATTTGTACCTCGACAAGTTGATGAACGGATCATTCTATACATTCCATTTCGGGATAGTTGTCACCAACATGGCACTTGACGAGGCAGCAGGTCAAGACTAATTTGCCGAAAAATGTGCTATACAGAAGATTTATTCTTATTTATTGCATCATTCATTTATAAAATTTAAAGATGCATAAGGAATGACTTAAACATTTTTAAAAATGCTTAATATCAAAATGCACTTTCAAAAGTTTACAAAGGAATGATGTCATAAATAGGAGTAAATCTACCGTAAATATATTTTTATTTTGAAAGTGGTCTCATAAAAGGGGGACGAGGTACGGTCACCGGTTTAATTTCCGACACTCGATCGGCGATGTTAAGGCACGCTGGCCGAGTCCGGCATTTGGATGGGTGAACCAGTGTATCCGTCTATTAGTCGGTAGGATATCGACTGAGACAGTTCCGGGCTGTTAAGTCGCTTAGTAAGGCGGCGCCGATAGCACAGAGCACCTGTCTTCGCTGCAGAGAAGACCCCAAGGGCTATTGGCCCACCAGAAAGGCGGTGAGATGGCCGGGGGTGCGTCAAAGTCGATAGCCGATGACCGTGGTTTGGAGTCCACGCAAAACTGTAGATCCCTACGAGCACAATGGACCTTGAGGCCTGAGTGTTGTAGTAAAACAAATCCACTAATGTAAATGTAAATGGTCTCATAAAAGGTATCGCTGAAGCTACGAAAATAGCTTTATATTGAAATCGGACACTTTGTCCAAATAAGTTATTTTCGATCAAATGTCTAGAAAAGCAAACAGTTCAGGCAGGCAAAGAATCCATTCTTTTGTAGCATATGAGAATAAAGTGAACATTAGGACTACATCACCTTCGATTACAAGATATGGACACGCTCGACAATGTGCATAGCTCGTAAAATTAAATTTGCTTGACTTGAAAAATAAACCAAGTTTACAACGCGAGAGTAACTCAACGATCTAGTAAGAGAGTTGGAAAAATTGCAAAACAACAGGTGAATATTTTTGTCAGGTTTTCCACCACTTGACCTTGAAATAACCTTAATGGGACCTGATACCGACAAACCTCGGATTTGGATTCAGCGACCTCAAAAACCTATATACAAATTTTCTCAAATTTTTCTGTCGAAATCTAATCAATTGACCTTGAAATGACATTATAGCGACCTGATATCGACAAACCGACGTCGCGTCGGATTTGGATTCAGCGACCTCAAGAACCTATATACAATTTTTTTTCAAATGTTTCTGTCAAAATATAATGATTTGACCTTGAAATGATCTTAACGCGACCTGGTACCAACAATCCGACCTCGGATTCGAATTCGGCGACCCCAAAAACCTAGGGTGCACTAGGTTCAGTTGGTGGAAGAGAAACTTTGTTTTTCTTTGTGTGGCTGTTATTAGTATATATTAAAAGTACATAAAAGACAAACTATTTCAAAAGAAATAGTTTTACTTACACCAATTTGGACCCTGGATATGCCATTTTTTTGGATCATGTTCATTTATAAGCAAATTAAGAGACAATGATGATTTACACATTTTTTCGGCTATCACAAAAAAGTTCAAACGGCCAATAACAGCTATCCCACCCATAAGAATACCAGGCATAAGTTGGGCGCGAACGGACAAATAAGGAGTTAACACCTTTGCAGAACATCTCGCAAAAGTATTCACCCCGCAAGCAGATATCAATGTTGACCAGTGGCGGCTCGTCAGGGGAGGCAGGGGAGGCTGAGCCTCCCCTTGGAAGAACCACCATATCTTCAAAAGTCTATCTTAAGAAATTTCAATTAGGTATATCTCAATTTTCAATATTTTTTATTGTTTATAATTCATTAATTAATTTTCAGTGTATATATAAAAGTTTTGCATTTCCTTTCCACAAACATACCTATAACGTTACAGTCCGGATAGTCTTTGTATGCATACTTCCCGGTCGGCCGGTCTTTTACTGAACGAACACTGTAGTGATGCACGGGTAGTAATCATTCGTTACTTTTGTAATCGTTACTCGGTAATACCCGAAGTGCCAATGATTACCTGAAAAGTATTCGTTACTTTTACATATATGATTACTTACCCACTTTATCGCGCTGACATCGCTCTCGACGTGCGAGAAAGTTTTTTCTAAAGCAAGACAGACCAGATATGGGAGAGAAAAATCGGTTGACAGGACACAAATTACAGAAAAAGCTCTTTTTACCCTTCAATTCCTAATTTTGTCAATTACTGTGTAGTATAATTATAACTTTACCGGTTTTTTAGTAAAGTGAATTTAACGTTATCTTCATCTAACGTATTTTTTCCAAGTAGATTAACTTGAGTATACACATGACTTATTTCTACACAAATGTTTACGTTTTTATGAAAGGAAAACAAATAATTACTGCTGTCTAACACATTTTTTTAAAGCAATAATTTGGTAATTGGGTACCCATTTTTTAATATATTAGGCACTGTCTGTTTAGATAATGACTACATTAGCCGTTTGTTTAAACAATAAAGTGATTAAAAAAGTAATCATTTAGTAATCAATAACGAATACTTAGTAACGATTACTTTACAAAAAGTAACGATTACCAATGATTACTCAAAAGTAACGGGAATTTGCATCACTAGAACACTGCGGTTCGCTGGAGGCTAATACGAAATAGCTTCCAACTTTAACGCATTTACGTATACATGAATGACCTTGAATTTCTTTGGGCTGTGTAAAATAGTAGAGCACTTCGAATAGGCAAAGGAAGCCAGCCTCCGACGTCAGTTCTTTACAGCGCATGTGCACATTGTGCACAGCTCGTTCTGGTGGTTCACAAAGAAAACGAACTGTTAGTTGCGTTTTAGCCGGTTAAGTTGACGTAAAAATACATAAAACATTTGATAGCCGGGCTAAAAATAAGTGCTCTAGGTGAAAATATGTCTTGTTGTCCAGACGTGGTGGATTATTTGTTATTAAATGGATTTACTACTCTTAACTCTTACTTATGACGAAAAGGTAAGAATTAAAAGAAATGCTAGGCCTACACCAGCAATGCCTTCGTTAGTTTTTAAAAGTGGTAAACAAAAGACAGGGTTTTGTGATAACAATTATAAAAAAGTCGAGTGGTTAATGGCATTAACAGTTAGAAACAAATTATATTGTTGGAGATGTTTATTATTTACTAATGATCAATCCTCAATTTGGGGCAGGGCCGGGTTAATAATTTGCAAAATTTGTCGCGACGCGCGACGTTTAGAAAGGCACGAAAAATCCCAGGAGCATATTTCATCTTGCATTAAATTCGAAATGTTTGGTAAACAAAATATTGTAAAATTCTTGAATTCTGCACATAAGAGAGAAATAGAAAATTTTAACGAAAAGGTCCGTGAGAATAGGGAAATATTAAAGAGGTTAATAGATTCCGTTATATATTTATCTTCACAAAAAAATTCTTTCCGAGGACATGACGAAAAACGAGAATCGTGCAATAAAGGAAATTTCAAAAGCTGTTAGATTTTTAAAAAATTTATGACCCAAAATTAGAGAACTTTTTGATTAACGCCACTATTTTTTGAGACAATTCCGGTAAGAATGATCATTTTCAGCACTTAAACGCATAAAAACATTTTTACTAGAAACAAAATGAGTCAAGACCGCCTCTCAAATGTATCGCTTATTTCAATAGAAAAACGTCTTTTGTCAGAATTGAAGAAACGCGATTCATTTTATGATGAAGTAATCAACCATTTTGCTAGTTCCGAAAATCGCAGGTTACCACTCATTTATAAAAATATTTAGGCTTTAAAGCAGAGATTAATATAGGTAGTTGTTATTTTAGAAAAAATATTTATTCGTGTTATTTATTTTTTAGGAAATATTTTTTAATTCTCCATAATATAGAGTTCCACGGTTATATTTTTTTCATATAACTTCTTTCTCAAAACTATTTTAATTTTTAATAAACGTTATAATTTTACACTCCTGGCAGTGATATTGAATACTATTTCTTGTTTGTAGAATAAAACACTTTAATTTTTTTACCAAAACTATTTTTATTTTTGTTAAAAGTTATATAATTTAATTACAAGTGGGATAGTAGGGCTCCTTTGGATACCGATACTCAAGTCGTAGGAACGAGAATTTCATGAGAATGATTTTTTCATCTCATCATATTTTCTATTTCCCTTTCATTCTATTCTTTTATTAGTTCTATTCTCTCAAGTCGTGAATCGGTATCCTGGCGAACAACCCACGGCAAAAAAATGCAACGCGCCGTTACCTCAGGGGTGGTGGGGAAATGTACAAATTGTAGTCATATTGCACATCAGTTGTCTTTCAGAATATCAAGCCTCCTCTGCAGACAATATCACGAGCTGCCACTGATGTTGACGATGCCACTATCGAAAACTACTTGGACGTTCCATCCCAATAGGGATGTTCACAGAAATAATAAATTCTGTTTAAATATCATAGAATGGTTAAAAAATAGTCTTACAATAATATCCAAAAAGTTTTACAAAAATCAACAAATCCGTTCTATGGGAAAACCCCTAAAGAAATAGGAATATTCATCTGAATGCGCGAAACGCTCCTTGATTGGTGTGATGTCATGTTGCTCATAGTTAAACGCGTGCGAATCTAGTGGCTAGGCTTTCAGGCACGTTTCATATGAGAATTAGGAATGGCAAAAAATGTAATATTTCGAGATATGAATCATTTGATGCATCACAAAACTAAGATCAATATATTCGATATATCAACAAAAAATAGATTAACATTTAATGTAAAAAATTAATGAATATTGCTTAAGGTATATCTTCTGAAAGCGGGGAGTGGCATTCCTTACAGTACAATATTTATCTTAATTAAAATTTCGAAGAGCGGGGGGTGATATTCTCGCAATAAAATTTCTATCTCGATTGAAATTTCGAAGAGCGGAGGGGTAATATGCAAGTTAACCCTTTTCAGTATATTTAGAAAAATATCGACATTTCAACCCGATATATTGCAACAAAAAAACGATATGAATATATTCATGGTTTAGGATTAATATATCGATATATATTTTATATCGATACATCGTTGCCATCCCTAATGAGAATTAGTCTGCGTTTACTGACTTTTGCGAACTGTTGTGTCTGTGTAGTTTTTCGTTTTGCGATTTTTAATTTTAATTAAGGCATACTTCTAAAATGGAGAAAGGTTTTCAAAAGGCGGACTCGCATAATCTGCTAACTGTGGACGTTAATATTGTTTTAGAATTTTTGGCCATGGTGATAGACTTCAATCAGCCTCAATCTAGTGGTGTAAAAGCGAAACAGTAAGTACTCTTTTATATAAATAAGTAAAAAGTACCATATAGTACCAAACCTTTAGTAGTACATTATACAGTATGTTCCATATTAAATGTGCTTTTCTACGTTGGAAACAGGAATGCGAAAACATTGTATAACCGGAGATCTAGTTTGATACTTAAATGCGTTTAAGGTAACAAAAGTTTTTTAAAAATATCATTGGTTTAAAAAAGGACAAAAGCTTCCTTCTTTTTGCATTTTGTGGCACAGACATAAAAACTTTTTCTGGGTTATTTACTGATGTATTTGTACATCCAGGAACAAAATCACACTTGTTGCTATTAACTTCCACACTTTTTGAGTCTCCCATCATTGCAAAAACAGATATAAAACAATACTGAAACAAACAATCCATATCACGGTGGTAAACGAGTTACGCTATGAGAATTGTGACATCACGTGCGCTACTCTCACTGCAGGGATCGTTCACTAGCCCCGTTAATTTCGGAGTGTTTATTTCTAGTTTATTTTCAAGAAAAAAAGATTTTAGTCGTTTTAATGGTTATTACGTGCGTCTGTAACCTTAGAACTATCATTTTTTATTACAGTTAAAAAATAGAAAACATCCCTATTGTCATTACCTGTGAAGCCTTTTTCACCACTAGCGATTCTCGAAGAAATAAACCAAACAAATTCACACAAAGCAGCTGGTTATGACTTAGTAGTGGGAGAAGTATCAACGCACTTCCCCCGTATAGAAATCGTACTGTTAACAACCATATACAATAATATGCTCAGACTTTGTTACTACCCCATACAGTGGAAATACGACCAAGTTATAATGATAGGTAAGCCTGGAAAACCGCTTAATGAACCCACGTCTTACCGACCAATTAGTCTGTTAGTTACCGCTATTATCTAAGATAGTTGAAAGACTTCTCAACAGAATCGAAAACCATTAATTTGGTTTTAGGCAAAACCATTCCACCATCCCACAGTGTCATCGAATAGTAAATAAAATAAAGGAAAGTTTGGAACAAAAGAAAATGTGTGCATCTGTCTTTTTGGACATGCAACAGGCATTCGACAAAGTATGGATCAGGGACTCTTATACAAGTTAAAAGTGTATATGTCAAACCAAATACAACTTCTAGTAAAATCGTATCTTACTGACCGCTATTTGCAAGTTAAATGTGAGGACACTTTATCGGGTCTACACCACATAAATGCAGTAGTACCGCAGCGCAGTGTTCTTGGGCCATTTCTCTGTCAACTGTTTACTTCAGTTATTCCATTATCAATTTTTTACAATAATGACGACATTTGCGGAGGACACAGCGATCCTTTCATCAGACTTAGATCCAGACAGAGCATCCAAAAATCTACAAAACCACCTTAACTCTGTTTAAAAGTGAATTATTTATTATTTGTTTGCTTATAGTAATGAAACATATATTCTTTATAGGATTTTGCAAACAGTGGAAAGAAAAGCTATCTATGAGAACTAAAGGAAAAACTATATATATAAATATTAATGAAATCTTTGCATTCTTTCGATAACCTGACTTCTGGTTATGCTACCAAGTGAAAATTCTGGCTGATAAGAATTTTCACTTGGTAGCATAACTAGAAGTCAGGTTATCGAAAGAATGCAAAGATTTCATTAATATTTATATATATAGTTTTTCCTTTAGTTCTCATAGATAGCTTTTCTTTCCACTGTTTGCAAAATCCTATAAAGAATATATGTTTCACCTTAACTCCTTGCAGGAATGGAAAATCAAAGTGAGTAGTGTAAAATCCACTCAAGTCACGTTCGCGACAAAATGAAGTACATGCCCTCAAATCTATTTTTTTTCGCAATCTTATAATGAACAATGTGTTTCTCTTTCTTTATTGCGATACTGGTTATACAAGCAGTGATATTTACGAAAATCTGCAAAAGAGCACAATTCTGAACATTATTGTGTTTGAACAAAATCTTTCCACCACACGGATTTAAACCAAAACTTTTTACTACATTTCTTGAAACGCTTACAAATTGCTATAGTAAGACGACTCCTTATAGGCAATTAGTTTCATTCCATGGATGAAGCAGATATCAACGAAATATTCTAAAGCAAATACAACAATATATTCCGGCCATTTAAGTGATGCTGACTGGCAAAATATATACACTTTGTATAGTAGTAAACGTTGTCTACAAATAACGACCCCAACTATTATAATTACTGTTTGATTTATTTCGTTTAAATTGACATAATTTACAGGTTAACTATTGCTTCATTTTGGAAAACCTTAACAAACCTCGTGTGTTACCTAATGTACATTAACAAACATTAATTCGAATTTTATTTGATAACATAATTTTCAACTGTGTCACTGGACATCTACACAAAGCTGCGGTAAAGCTCGGGAAATATTTCAGGACTTAATACAACCCCTGTCAGTTTCCTTGTCAGCACGCTCCAAGCACGTCTGGTGTAGTTCAAATGTTTTGTCCCGGCGATCACTGGTAAACCTGTAACTCCTTGATTTATAGACGGGACTCAGTTACAGGTACACTTCGATTAAGTATTGTGTTATCCAAGCTTCGAGCAGTATAAGTATGTGGCTTTGCAGATGTTCTTTTGTGAAAAATATATAGTGCAGTTCAGTATGTTTGCACCATAAGAGAATAGTAGGTTCTACAATGTGTAAAGAAAAGGGATAGTTTTCTACTTATACGAGATTGAAATAGTTATTTTGATGCTAGATTGCGAAATGCATTTTTGTATTTGGGAATGAAACTTTTTTCCAAGCGATAACGAGAAAAAAAATCATTCGAGAATGCAAAACAATTTTGCAACCGAGTATTAAACAACATTTTTTCGAAAACTCTCTGAAACAGTTAAAAAAAATCGGTAAAGGTATTTACACAGAGCTTTCCTCGGGCATCACTCTAAGAAATTATAGAATTACGAGAATAATAATCGGAATGTAGTTATCACTATTATTACAAAGGGAGCGTAATAACTCTTGGTCAAACAAATATACAGGGTGGCAATCCGACAGCAAAAATTTAGTATTAAATAAAAGGTGGAAGGCGTGCGTAAATACCTTTACAAATTTCCGCTATGGTTGAATTATTTCTTACGGTGACCACCCTGTATGTTTTCCCACGTAGTTGAGTGGTTAAAAATTTATTATAATTTTTTTTTAAATAGTCGTGGAAATTGTAAATTTGAGCGAAAAATTTTTTTTCCATCCATTTTATAAATAGTAAGAAAAATAATCATTTTTTTTTTTCTTCTGAACTAGGTTTAGCATGTCGTGAAACGTGGACATTTTAAATTAAAAAGGTTTAGAATGCCATGAAACGTGAACATTTTAAATTTGAGCAAAGAAAAAAAAATTTCCATCTATTTTAGTGGTAAAAAATTTTAAAAAAATGGTGAAAAAATTTTCATATTTTTGCTTCCCTCGCATACCGAAGGGAAGCATTGTTAGCACTTAGATGGAAAATCTTTTTTTTTTGTTCAAATTCTAAATTTCCTCGTTTCCATGGAATTTTAAACCAATTCAAACAAATTTAAAAATTTTATTGAAAACATTTTTATCTATAGAACAGATGAAATTTTTTTTGCTCAAATTTAAAATTTCCACGTTTCATGACATTCCAAACATATTTCGGAAAAAAAACTTGCAACATTTTACCATTTTGGAAAAAAAAATTACCACTAGAATAGATGTGCAGTTAATGCACCAACAGACAGACAGACTGACGGAATTGAAAAACCTATATTATCCTACTACATAATCTGAAACGTGAAAATCCGAAAAAATCTCAGAGGGTGATTCTTTTTCGAATACAATACTTCCTCTCGGTGTGCAAGGGAAGTAAAAAGTCAACTTCTAATGACAGTTTTCGAAAAAATTTATTTGAGTTAAATTTACTAGTGAAAATTTTGTAAAGCAAACATTAAAAGAACTCTTTCAGTGATTCCCTCTTCCTTTTATATAATTTTAAGGGTTCAGGTAATTTACTAAACGTTGTTTAAGCTGCGTGAAAAATAATGAGCGGATTAGAGCCTAAAAAAATTAGAGTACAACGGTATAAACTGATTCTCTATATATATATATATATATATATATATATATATATATATATATATATATATATATATATATATATATATATATGCGACATAAGACATGCTTTCATTGTCTCATATTACCCATAAAGGACTGCCTCCGTTTAATTTCCCCACTGTATAATTAGTAACTATAATATCTACAGTTACTGCTAACCAGACATATTGGCTATTTAAATTTCAAAAATGAAACAATAGCTGAAGGACTTCTAAGTACCATTCCACCGTCTCAATGTTCACAAATTGCTAGAATAACAAAAATGTGCATTGCTAATTTTAACTCTACGAGAGAAAGCATTGCAGTTGAAAAACTAAGTCACCAGATTGCCCGAGACTGTACTCATACAGACTTCTCATGGTTTCAATTATAACTGGGGTTTATAAGTATTTACAGAGACCTAGTTCCCTTTTACGATCTTAATAAGGACTCTCTTAGGGCACATAAATGTATGTCGTCGGTTGCAGTTGAGTTCTTTTTCTAACTACCACCGTGCCAATTTGCCAGCAATTCTGCTATAGGGTGCCTTTATAATATAATACCCAAAATTAAACTCGAGACACATTAAAATATGCTGTCACTTGCACTGGTGTGGACTTAATGACACCCGTAAATTAAAAGAATGGTTTTGAGCTTATTATTATTTATATATTTTTATATTATTTTCCGATTTTACAAATTCATTTGGTTTTAATTGTTTAATTAATGAACCAACAAGGAGAAACAACTGTTTAGATAATTTTCTCATTAATTTTCATTGTCAGATCATATGGCCATTGTTCTAGAGTTAGATATTGTTAAAGAACCACCAAAGCAGAACAAGATAAGGTATAGACCTGTAACACAGGTAGGATTAAACACTCTGTATAATAACTTAAATAAAATCGATTGGAATTTCGTTAATGACAAAAAAATGAATACTGACGAAAAATTTCAAATTTTTTTGAATACCCTTGTTGAACAAATTGATGTCGCTATTCCAATTAAAACAAAAAGTATAAATTCTGATAAATCAAAAATAGTATGGTATAACGACGAACTACGAGAAATGCGCGAAAACTTAAATTTTCTTTACTATTTAAAAAAGCAATATCCAAATTTGACAGGCTTAAATGCTAAAGTAAAAGAATACAGATGGTCTTATAGGAGGAAAATTGATTACTTCAAAAAAAAATGCCAATGAGTCTTACATCTCTCGTAGCACAAACATGGCAAAAGCATCTTGGGATATAGTTAATTCAAAACGTATAAACAAAAAGAGTACAGTTAAGGAATGTAATTTAAATTCAAATGCCTTTAATAATTTTTTTGCAAATATTGCTTTAGAGACAACAAAAAATATATCTAGTTCTATTGATCCTGTTAGTCTAGTCAAAACAAAAAGTGGAAACGAAAACTCTTTTAGTTTTTCAGAGATTTCTTTTATCGAAATGCGTGATATTTTAAAAAATATTAAAAATAATCCTAGCAAAGATGTTTATGACATAAATATTAACATTATAAAATACATACAAGATATTATTATTATTCCTCTTACAAAATTAATTAATTCATGTATAAGTAGTGGAACATTTCCCCAGTGCTTAAAAACCTCAAAAGTAATTCCCCTTTTTAAGAAGGGCGATGTAAATGAAATGGACAATTATCGACCTATATCAATTATACCTACGCTGGGAAAAATAATAGAGAAAGTTTTGTTTCAGCAACTTGTTACTTTTTTTGAATCGAATAACATTCTGTCAAATTTTCAATTTGGTTTTCGCTCCGGGAAATCTACCACTGATGCAATAAATAAAATGGTGGAAAGTATAATAATGGCATTTGAAAATAAAAGCTTTGCTGGAAGTATCTTCTGCGATCTGTCGAAAGCATTCGACTGCGTGCAGCATGATATCCTGATTAACAAACTTAAAAAATATGGCTTAAACACCACATCTATAAATTTCATAAAATCATATCTTACAGACAGAGACCAGATTACAGTATATAATGGAGTATCGTCGTCATCAGCAAATGTAAAATTTGGAGTACCTCAAGGCTCCGTACTCGGCCCGTTATTATTTTTAATTTATGTTAACGATCTACCACATTATGTAAATGGCTCTTCACTAGTACTTTTTGCTGATGACACAACCATGATAAATTTAAATAATGATGCAAATAATTTATTGCAGGATATGCAGCTCTCGCAGTTGAGAGCTTCCGACTGGTTCAGTGCAAATAAATTACTTCTCAATGAGTCTAAGACACAGACTATGTTTTTTTCAACCAGATGCTTAGATCAGTTTGACAATCCCGAGAGTGTAAAATCCTTAGGTGTAATCATTGATCCTCATCTACGCTGGGATCAACATGTTGATTATTTAAGTAACAAATTAGCTAAAGTTGCATATTTAATTAGAAACTTAATGGCAGAATTACCCCAAAATATTATAAAAACTGTATATTTCTCTTTATTTCAAAGTGTATTCTCTTATGCCATACTTACCTGGGGACATTCCTCTCACTTAGGCAGAATATTCTCACTGCAGAGACGTGTTATGAGAATAATGACACGATTGCCGTTCAGACAGAATGTAAAGGACAAATTTATAGAACTGAATATTCTAACGGTTCCTTGTTACTATATTCTTACAGCAATCACTTATGTTAAAAAAAATATAAACAAATATGTCTCGCATAGTGACTTTCATGAATATAATACCAGACACAGGGATCTAGTATGTCTAGACTACACCAGATTAGGCAAAAGTCAGAATGCTATAAATTATTATGGTCCGAAATTTTTCAATAAGTTACCATCAGAGACTAAGCAGCTACCGGAGAAAAAATTTATTTTAACGGTAAAACAAATTTTGCTGAATGGAGCATACTATTCATTTAATGAGTTTTTATTTGACATTTTATAATTAAAATAATTGTTCTCGCACATTATGTGTTTTTTATTGTTAGTTTGACGTAATATATGTAATGTGACTTATGTAAACCCACTGGGTATTTGGCATCAATAAAAATTTATTATTTATTTATTTATTTATTATTTATTATTATATCCTGCAATTTTTGTTTAAATACGCAAGTTATACGAGGTTGTTCAGTGAGCGCTGCCAGGAATTGATACCTTATAGCGCGTGAAAGATGTCGGGATGGTTCACGAACGAAACAAAAATTATTCAACGCAGTTATTAAATTTAATACGATATATACTGAAATAAAAACACTGATAGAGAAAGTGGTTGGAGTCGGAGGAAGACGCGTTTCGTGTAGCTCCTACGAAATTTCCAATAAACTCGGTTAAAACTGTGAGAAATTGTGTTGAATTAAAGCGTGGGTAATCCTACATTGATTGATATAAGTTAGCAAGAGTCTGGTTATTTCATATAGTTGATATTTGATTGAGATATATTGGCTGAATATAACATTACCTAAGAGGGTATATAAACAACTTGAAAAATGGACACAAACATCTGGCAACATAATATGAACTGTGCATCATAAATTTATCTTCAATGATTAACTAACAAGCTGGCTTCTAAGAAGGGTGGGGAAACAACGTGTACAAGTAGGGCGGGAATCCTACAGAACAGATAGGGAAGCTTCCAACATACACATACACGGACGAAATAGTTAAGTTATGTTAGTAGTGTTAGTTTCTTGAGGTTATGGCAAAATCCTGATATGGTGGAATTAAACGGACCTCGGATTTGGATTCAGCGACTCCAAAAATATATAGTGAGCATGTGTATCACCAACTTCTGCCCCCAGCAGGTTAGGAAGTTGAGGTTGCCCGGTACTCGTTTTGTTTGTGGAGACTGGGTCGTGGTTCGGAAATTATTCAGAAAAATTTTGATTTTTAGGTTAGGCGCCAGTAGTCATATAAAAAAGCATCTACAACGTACTTGTCTAACTGTACGACTGTGACTACTCAGAGATAATTAAAATGTCATAGATACTTATACAATTCTCACAGATAAACACTACTTTGTTAAAAACCGCTGCCTAAGGAATCACTACTTCCACATCCCGATTATTCGTCCAAGTCACTTTAAAGGAAACATCTTGAGTATATTTGCACTCTAGTATGTGGAAATTATTGGTCATAGAATTTTAATAATATTTGGGGTAGCTGTCACAGAAAAGTTTGAGGAGTTGGTTTCTACCATATACGTTAAAAATGAAGTTTCTAGTTTACCGTACTTATTTTCCACTATTTACAACCTACCACCTCAATGGAGTCATCTCAATCAGATGTCACTACAATACATACGTGTACTAACTTTCAAGTGAATATCTCAATTTGATGTGATGATCAATCCCATTAATAATGAAGCGGAGGTGGTAGAGTTTGAAAAATATTAGAAAGAAATCTGAGGCCTTGGTTTCTAGTATATACACCGAATCTCAAATGTCTGTAGTCTTAGCAGCTTGCTTTACTTATTTTCCCCTATTTGCCCCTATTTAACCCCCAACCCTTCAACGGCATCATCTCAAATTATGATCTAGTTTCAGACGTCGTTATAATACATACGTGTACCAAATTTCAAATGAATATCTCAATTTCATTTTATCAACCCTTTTCATATTGGAGTAGGGGGTGGTTTGGTTGAAAAATATTATAAGAAAATCTGACGCTGTGGCTTCTAGTACATACACCGTATTTCAAGTTTCTGTAGTCTTACCAACGTTTTACTTATATTCCTCTGTTTACCCCAAATTAACCCCCAATCCTTCAACGGAATCATCTCAAAATATAAACTAATTCCAGACTTCGTTATAATACATACGTGTACGAAATTTCAAATGAATATCTCAACTTTATTTTGTCAACCCCATTAATGGGGTGGGGTGGTTGAAAAATATTATAAAAAAATCTGAGGCCTTAGCTTCTTGTACATACACCGAATTTCAAGTTTCTGCACTCATGCCAGCTTGCTTTACTTTCCCCCTATTGACCCCTAAATAACCCCCAATCCTTCAACGGATCATCTCAAAGTATAATCTAGTTCCAGATGTCGTTATAATTCATACGTGTACCAAAATTCAAATGAATATCTCGATTTTATTTTATCAACCCTTTTAATAATGAAGTAGGGTTGGTGGGGGTTGAAAAATATTATGAATAATCTGAGACCTTGGCTTCTAGTACATACACCGAATTTCAAGTTTCTGTAGTCTTACCGGCTTGCTTTACTTATTTTCCCCTATTTACCCCTATTTAACCCCCAACCCTTCAACGGAATTATCTCAAAATATAATCTAGTTCCAGATGTCGTTATAATACATACGTGTAGAAAATTTCAAATGAATATCTCAATTTTATTTTATCAACCCTTTTCAAATTGGAGTAGGGGTGGTGGGGGTTGAAAAATATTATTAAAAAATCTGACGCTTTGGCTTCTAGTACATACACAGAATTTCAAGTTTCTGTACTCTTACCAACTTGTTTTACTTATATTTCTCTATTTACCCCAAATTAACCCCCAACCCTTCAACGGAATCATACCAAAATATAATCTAATTCTAGACATCGTTATAATACATACGTGTACGAAATTTCAAATGAATATCTCAACTTTATTTTATCAACCCCATTAATGGGGTAGGGGTGGTGGGGGGTTGAAAAATATTATAAAAAAATCTGAGGCCTTAACTTCTAGTACATACACCGAATTTCAAGTTTCTGTACTCTTACAAGCTTGCTTTACTTATTTCCCCCTATTTACCCCTATTTAACCCCCAACCCTTCACCGGATTTCCTCAAAAAACAATCCAGTTCCAGATCTCATTATAATATATACGTGTACAAAATTTCAGGTCAATATCTTAAACCGTTCCGGAGAAAGCGTGCGGAGAAAAAAAGTTACAGACAGACCGACAGACAGACCGACAGACCGACAGACCGACAGACAGACAGAAAATTTTTTTTCGCTCAAATTTAAAATCTCGACGTTTCATGACATTCTAAACCTATTTCACGAATAAAAATTTTTGAAAATTTTTTTGCGATTACTATACTTCCAATCCACTACGTGGATGTGGAAGTAATATATCTGTTTTATTGACTCTATTATAATTAAATGATTTGATTTGATTTAAATGTTACACCTTATGGTTGGATGTAGCTACTGCCTTACAGAAAGTTTATATATATAATAAATAATTATGGTTAGGTTGAAGACCACGAAAAATACATAATGACAATTTATCGTTAAGCTGTGATTAAATAATTAAATGTAAAAAATTAATAATTAGCTGAAGGCAATATATAACATACAACAATAGTAAAAATTTAGAAATGTTTAAAAATGTACCGAAAGCTGAATGTTGAAAGTAGAACAATGAAGAGAAATTCAAGTGATACTGTTACCACCGGTTGCGTCCTGCAGAAACTAACCCGGGTCCTCGTCTCACCGAATCTTCGCTGTGTATTACCACCACTCGAAATGTTATAAAAATATTGAGGCCTTGGCTTCTAATATATCCTTCGGAGTGCATTGTTGGGGTCAGGTACAATACTGTATTTTTTTTAAAATCACGACTTTATTTCCATTAAATTTTGAGGTCATAATGACCCCAGAATGCAGAGTTCGCACCGGAAAATAAGTATGCACACCAAAAGATATACACTAAATCCCAAGTTGCCGGACTCTCACTAGTCTGCTTTACTTATCTCCCACTATTTATCGATATTTACTCCCCAACCCTTCACCAGAATAAGCTAAAAATAAAATCTAGTTTCAGATCTCGTTATAATCCATACGTGTGCCAAATTTCTTGAACCGTTTTAGAGAACACGTGCGCACAGAAAAAGTTACAGACAGACAGAGTTTATTTTCCCTCAAATTTAAAATGTTGACGTTTCATGACATTTTATAGCTCTTTTTTTACGATTAGTGTATTCCCACTTCACTCCGTATATGTGAAATAATGTAAAGCACTAACTGGAACTTCCACTTGTTTTATTACTTCATTAATATTTTTATTTCCCTCGCATACCGAAGGGAAGTATTGTATTCGAGAAAAAATCACCGTCCGAGATTTTTTCAGATTTACACGTTTCAGATCATGTAGCTTACGAAAAATATAGGTTTTTCAATTCCGTCAGTCTGTCTGTTTGTCTGTCTGTTAGTACATTATCTAAAAAAAACTACTTGACGGATAATAGACAAATTTGGTAGGTAGCTGGCGCTACTGTCAGCGAAGAAATGGTTAAATTTTCACTGGAAAATATACAGGGTGGAACGTCTAGAGGGAATAAATAATGAAAAAAAAAATGTTCTGCTCAAATTTACAATTTCCACGTTTCATGGCATTCTAAACAATTTTCTTTACCAACATTTTTGAAATTTTTTTTTTTTACCACGAATCCATGGAAAAAAAAATTTAAAATTTCCATGTTTCATGACATTCTAGCGTATTTCAGAAAAAAAAATTCTAGGCATTTTTTACCAACATTTTTGGAAACATTTTTAACACTAGAATAGATGAAAAAAAAATTGCTTAAATTTAAAATTTCTACATATCATGGCAATCTAAACCTATAAATAAATAAAAAATTAAATTTTTTTGAAAAGATCTACTTTTTTACCAGTACATACTATGGAATTGATGGAAAAAAAAAATCCGCTCAAATTTAAAATTTCCACGTTTCATTAGCCTGTTCCAAAAACTCCACTGCGTGAACGTGGAACTGAAAATGTAACAGTTGAGAAAGATATTAGGCTTAAACACCTACGAGTGCTCCTATTATAGTTTTATTGAAAATGTACAGGGTGGTCAGCCCAAGAAATAATTCATCCATGGTGGGCATTTGTAAAGGTATTTGCGCAAGCCTTCCATATTTGGCACCTGTTATTTTACTATTGAATTTTTGTTGTCGAATGACCACTCTGTATATTTTTTGGCCAAAAGTTATCAGTCTTTCTTTATAATAATGGTGATAACTATATTCCGATTATTATTCTCAATGTTATTTCGTCATTAGTAATGTCTTAGAGTGAGCGCCATGCACAAATAAAGAGGGAAGTTCTGTGTAAATGCCTTTACCGATTAGAGGTTACACACCTCACAATAATTATGGGGTTAAAAATTAATAATTTTTTATGAAGGCAATCTGCAGATTAATGCCAGAAGCAAACATTTTATATAATTACTCTAAAGGACCCGCACAAACCTTATGTCACAATTCCCATAAAGTTTGTGTGGGGTCCTTTGATTATTTCTTTTATTTAACATTAAATGTGTGTAATTACAATTTATTAGAATAATACAAATAACTGTCATATATATTATTATTTTCAAACGAGATAAATCGTTTAATAAAATTATATCTTTCAATGGAGCATCATAAACAAAATCAATACAGACAGCGTTAGGTTTTATTGGAAACAGCAAATCCGAGCTCACTGATATTTTTCATTCGAATTGCATTTTTCGCAATGATTCAGCATTTCCTCCCCGAAAGCTGCATGTTGCCACAGCGCGATTTATTTAAAATGTGATTAATGAAAATGCTCAATTGTGCTATGCAGCTTTTACAAAGATGGACTTTATTCAGGGAGAAGATTTATATTTATTTTTAGAAAAGGTAACTTAGAGCATAATTAAAAAGTACTATTTGGCGGTGATTTATTTTCGTCTTAGTGGATAATTTATTTCGCTATAAATGCACTTTCAAGTGTTGTGGCGTATAAATGCTATTATACATGTCTGCTTTTTGCAAGAAAATCTGTCTGAAAATTGTCTTATTTACAAAGGAAACAATAATCTTTTAGGATATACAGAGCAATTATTTATCTGACTGGTAATAGCATATGTCCACAAAAACAGATTCTCTGTAAAATAAGTACACTTTGTTCAGAAAAATATCTTTTCTCTCTACAGAAGCATAAAATGAGAAAATGTGTTCTCTCCAAGAATATTTGAAAACAATTAAAATACCAAGTCCGGTATCTATTTATGAAAAGAAAATTTATGAAGATTTTTTTTTCAAGTATAGAAATCTTAATAAATGAATTATTATTTGTTTGCTTATAATTGTATTGAAACATATTCTTTATAGGATTTTGCAAACAGCAGAAAATATAACTATCTATAACTAAAAGAAAAACCATGTGTAAACATATTAATGAAATCTTTGCATTCTTTCGATAGCCTGAATTCTGGTTATGCTAGCAAATTAAAATCCTAAAATCAATTTGTCTAATTTCTTATTCGACAATTCTCATTCTAACTAGCATCCATACAGTCCCCTACGACCATGCAGATTAAATTATTACCTACATAACCCCCTACAATCATGAAGATTCAGTTAAAAATGAGAACAAAGACCTAAAATAAATTTTTGTAATACCTGTACTGTAAGTGGATCATTATTAACAAATTTTTATTAGAGTAAGCTGAACTTACAATTCATTTACTGGTTGCCATGGTTACAGGGCTGTAATATTCACTTACAGTCCGACGTGGGCTGTAAGTGAATATTACGTACTAGTTATTATTTACCTGCTCAGATCAACAGAAATTTTAGGTAAAAAAAATCTATCGTTGAAACCAAACATTTCATGCATACACAAAAATGAAGATATTATTTTAAGCATCTTTATTATTTATGGAAATGTGGAAAGTACAATTATTCATATTATCAACAGTCAAAATTGATGTTAAATTTTTTTGTATTTCTTTAATTACTTCAGGACCATCTAGTGGAGTATTCTCCATATTATCCGAGAGATCATTATCAGATGTTTGACGAGATGAACCGACTTCTAGGTTGCTAATGTTGAAAATCTTGTTAGCTACTTGTATTTTGTTCGTTAAAGATTCCGCCACATAACTTTATGCTACTGCCGAGGACTTCCACCCACCGTGCCTTTTCAACGCAAGAACGTCGACTCCGCTGTTAGCCAAAAGAGTTGCCGAGGTTCTACGAAACGAATGTCCACTGTAATTTTTTGCATTTTCCAAATTTAAAAATGTAGATATCAGACGGAATTTTAGAGAAAATATTTCTCCCAACTGGTTGGTTAACACATTTCCCATTTTTATATCTCAAGAATAATCTTTTATTTTCTGAATTTTTTGGTCGCAGACTCATATATTTCCTGAACAATTCCAGACAGTGGAAATTGTCATTGTCTACGATAGTGAAACTTCTGGAAAGGTGATTTTTAGAATCAGGTATTTTGATAAGTATTACGCTTCCTTTATCAACAATATCGTTTAATGTTACCTTGCATAATTCATCTTTGCGGCAGGCTCCCGCAATTCCCATAATAGCACCTTCTTCATCAAATATGTTTGGTCAGATGCTTCACTCAAAAATTTTACAATTTGTTCTATAGTACTCACTTTTTTTGGGACGATATCCAATATTTTTGTTTTTTAAAAATGCCCTTAATTTGGCATATTTTGAAATGTCAACGTTATCATTTAAGGAGATGGTTGACCGCAGCATGGAATATTCGCACCATAAGCTGGCTGGAGATGTATATTTTTTAGATTTCTCTAGAAAAAATGCGAGTAAAACCGCCTTACTGGTATGAATATCCACATATTTAGCGTCGCACCACTTTCTAAATACGTCGTATGTGATTTCGTACCTTTTTTTAGATTTCCCAGGTAGAAGCGATGTACAAGCAATATTTGCAGCTTCTTCGATAACCATAATAGTATTTCCTCAAAAACTGCTTGTCAAATTTGACTTTTCAACGAGTTGTTTATCTATTAGGCTTTCTTTTGTTAATTTCTAGTATATACGATATGCCTAATTTATTTAAAATATTAAAATTTAACTTTGACAGGTAGTTGTCAATAATTCAAATTTAACTCATTAATTACTTTTCTTTGATTTTCGCAGGTATTACAAAAAACTACTTACTACCCACGAACAGTAATTGACTTTTCAGGTCTCAAATGTTTGAGAAACCGAGGCCCTTAGGGTATCACTTTCAGTTCATGGTACGTAATATACTATTGTTTATCTACGTTGTCTTAAAAAAATTTCATTGTAATGGATTATATTTTCATGAAATCTATCATTCTGTTTCCTGGAAGTGCTTAGCCTTTGACACGTTTTTCGCCCTTACTCTGGAGCTCATCACAAAGACATAAAGTCACACATAAAGAAGTTTCATGCAAAACCAAGACAACTTCTATGAATTAGTGTGAAATAATTATATTTGACATTGATAGAAACAACAGATCTTCATCTATCTATTAGCTAATTGGTATTGGGATCTATATACTCTACGCATGTTTAAAAATGAATTATTATTTGTTTTCTTATAATTGTATTGAAACATATTCTTTATAGGATTTTGCAAAGAGCAGAAAAAATAACTATCTATAACTAAAAGAAAAACTATGTGTAAAAATATTAATGAAATCTTTGCATTCTTTCGATAACCTGAATTCTGGTTATGCTAGCAAATTAAAATCCTAAAACGGATTTGTGTAATTTCTTATTTGACCACTCTCATTCTAACACTACCATCCACACAGTCCCCTACGGCCATGCAGAATAAACTAGTATCTACATAACCCCCTACGATCATGAAGATTGAGTTAAAAATGAGAACAAAGGCCTAAAATGAATATAATAATAATAATAATAATACATTTATTTTCCAATAAAAACACATATTATTTACACTATTAGAATAAATCGGTTTTTTCAAAAATAAAGTGTAAAGTATACTTAACAATTAATGGAAAAAGGGGAATATATTCAGTTCGACTATTAAATAGTCGTCTGTTCTTCCATTTAGCCCTAATAGAATGGATATAATGTAATTAATTTCTATTTGATACATTACCAAAAAAATTATTTCAATATACAAGATATTTACCGGAAGATAATACAATAATGTTATATTTTAAATTAAAATGTTCTTAAAATTGCGAGTTAAATAGGATGCTTCTAAAAGTCTTCTTGAAACTTGGTATTGATAGTGTTTTTAGCTTTTCTGGAATTATGACGTTATAATATTTTGTGATATTGTACGCATATGAACGTTTAAAAAATGACGATTTATGAGAAGGGATTGTTAATAAATTTTTTGAGCGAATGTTAACTCTGTGGGCAGTTCTCCTAAAGCAATTTTTTTTAAACAGGTAAGGTGGAGTTTCTAGCTTTATAATTTTATGATATAAAGCAGATGTATGTAATTTACGTCTATTAGACATGTTGAGTTGAGCCACCCAGCAGTTTGAAGAGTGTGTGATATCGGTTGTCTTCTACGTATACCAAAAAAACCGCTGCCTAAGGAATCACTACTTCCACATCCAGATTCTTCATCCAAGTCGTTTTAAAGGAAACATCTTGACTATATTTGCACTCTAGTATGTGGAAATTATTGGTCATAGAATTTTAATAATATTTGGGGCAGATGTCATAGAAAAGTTTGAGGAGTTGGTTTCTGCTATATACGTTAAAAATGAAGTTTTTAGTTCACCCTACTTATTTTCTACTATTCACCTCCCACCCCTTCAATGGAGGCATCTCAATCAGATGTCACTACAATACATACGTGTACTAATCTCAAGTGAATATCTCAATTTGATGTTATCAATCCCATTAATAATAAAGCGGAGGTCGTGGAGTTTGAAAAATATTAGAAAGAAATCTGAGGCCATGGTTTCTAGTATATACACCGAATTCCAAATTTCTGTACTCTTATCACCTTGATTTACTTATTTTCCCCTAGTCACTCCTATTAACCCTAACCCTTCTACGGAATCATCCCAAAATATAATCTAGTTCCAGATGTCGTTATAATACATACGTCTACCAAATTACAAGTGAATATCTCAATTTTATGTTATCAACCCCTTCAATAATGTAGTAGGAGGGAGGGTTGGAAGGGTTGAAACATATTGTTAAAAAATTTGAGGTCTTGGCTTCTAGGACATACACCGAATTTCAAGTTGCAATACTCTTACCAGCTTGCTTTACTTATTTTTCGCTATTTACCTCTACTTACCCCCACTCCTTCAACGCAATCATGTCAAAATATAATCTAGTTTCAGATATAATTATAATATATAAATGTACCAAATTTCAAGTGAAAATTTAAATTTAATTTTATCAACTCTTAATAAGGGAGTGGGGGTGGTGGGGAGAAATAGAAAATACTAATAAATAAACCTGAGACCTTCGCTTCTAGTACATACACCGAATTTCAAGTTTCTGTAGTCTTACCAGCTTGCTTTACTTATTTTCCCCTATTTACCCCTATTTAACCTCCAACCCTTCAACGGAATCATCTCAAAATATAATCTAGTTCCAGATGTCGTTATGATACATATGCGTACTAAATTTCATGTGAATATCTCAATTTTATTTTATCAACCCCTTGAATAATGGAGTAGGGGTGGTGGGGGCTGAAATAAATTATCAAAAAATCTGGGGCCTTTGCCTCTTGTACATACCCCGAATTTCAAGTTCCTGTAGTCATACCTGCTTGCTTTACTTATTTCCCCCTATTTACCCCTAAATAACCCCGAACCCTTCAAAGGAGTCATCTCAAAGAATAATCTAGTTCCAGATGTCGTTATAATTCATACGTGTATCAAATTTCAAATGAATATCTCAATTTTATTTTATCAACCCTTGTAATAATGAAGTAGGGGTGGTGGGGGTTGAAAAATATTATAAATAATCTGAGACCTTGGCTTCTAGTATATACACCGAATTTGAAGTTTCTGTAGTCTTACCAGCTTGCTTTACTTATTTTCCCCTATTTACCCCTATTTAACCCCCAACCCTTCAACGGAATCATCTCAAATTATAATCTAGTTCCAGATGCCGTTATAATACATACGTGTACCAAAATTCAAATGAATATCTCAATTTTATTTAATCAACCCTTTTCATATTGGTGTAGGGGTGGTGGGGGTTGAAAAATATTATAAAAAAATCTGACGCTTTGGCTTCTAGTACATACACCGAATTTCAAGTTTCTGTGGTCTTACCAGCTTGCTTTACTTATTTTCCCCTATTTACCCCTATTTAACCCCCAACTCTTCAACGGAATCATCTCAAATTATAATCTAGTTCCAGATGTCGTCATAATACATACGTGTACCAAACTTCAAATGAATATCTCAAATTTATTTAATCAACCCTTTTCATATTGGAGTAGGGGTGGTGGGGGTTGAAAAATATTATAAAAAAATCTGACTCCTTTGCTTCTAGTACGTATACCGAATTTCAAGTTTCTGTACTCTTACCAACTTGTTTTACTTATATTCCCCTATTTACCCCAAATTAACCCCCAACCCTTCAACGGAATCATCTCAAAATATAATCTAATTTCAGACGTCGTTATAATACATACGTGTACGAAATTTCAAATGAAAATCTCAACTTTATTTTATCAATCCCATTAATGGGGTAGGGGTGGTGGGGGGTTGAAAGATGTTATAAAAAAATCTTAGGCCTTAACTTCTAGTACATACACCAAATTTCAAGTGTCTGTTCTCTTACAAGCTTGCTTTACTTATTTTTCCCTATTTTCCCCTATTTAACCCCCAACCCTTCACCGGATTTCCTCAAAAAACAATCCAGTTCCAGATCTCGTCATAATATATACGTGTACAAAATTTCAAGTCAATATCTCAAACCGTTCCGGAGAAAACGCGCGGACAAAAAAAGTTACAGACAGACCGACAGACCGACAGACAGACAGACAGACCGACAGACAGACCGACAGACAGAAATTTTTTTTTTGCTCAAATTTAAAATCTCGACGTTTCATGACATTCTAAACCTATTTCACGAATAAAAATTTTTGAAAATTTTTTTGCGATTACTATACTTCCAATCCACTACGTGGATGTGGAAGTAATAAATCTAAGACATGAATTTTGCACCTTCTGTATACGTGATTTAACAGATTCCGTTATGCAAGAGTCATATAAAGAGTCACAATAATTGAGACATGATAATATCAAAGAATCACACAGCAATATTTTTAAATCTCTACTAAGACAATACCTATTTGCATATAAAATTTTTAAATTGCATGCATCGTGCTATATGTTCTTCGAAGCGTAAATCCCTGGCCAATAAAATAAAAATTTTTACATACATTGCATTGTAATAGAACCTCATCTCCAACTAACTGTGTCCTTTATAAACTTCTTCCCGAATAACATGAAATATGATTTTGACGAATTAATTTTAAGTGCATGTTTTTTAGAGAATTCCACAGGGTTCGCTAAATATGAATTTATATTAGTCATAGCTTCATTTGAATGATTGTGTGAAAAATTAATATAAATTTGAGTATCGTCGGCATACAAATGAAATTTACAATGATTTAAACATGAATTAATATTGCAAGTTTATATCGAGAATAATAATGGACCTAATGTAGACCCTTGTGGAACTCCTTGCTTTACATCTATGGAATTAGAGGATCTTCTTTCATAAGTAACTATTTGTGATCTATTTAAACGGTAATTCCCTATTAGTTTAATAGCTTTGATATCAAATCCAACAAATGAAAGAATTGAAAGCAATATTTTGTGATTAATGGTATCGAAAGCTTTGGAAAAATCTAAAAGAATCAGTGCAGTTAAGTTACCATCATCTGTAGCTCTAAATATATCATCTGTCATGTCGAGAAGTGTAGTATTGCAGCTATATCCGGATCGAAAGCCAGATTGCGTTATGGGTAAAATATCATGTTCTTTTAAAAAATCTTTAATTTGATTTTCCATTGTCTTAAAAACTTTCCATTCTAATGGATTACATTTTCATGAAATCTATCATTCTGTTTCTTGGAAATGCTTAAAGACGTTTCATGCAAAACCAAGACAATTTCTATGAATAATTATATTTGACATTGACTGATAAAAACAGCAGATCCTGGGAGCCTTGGAGCCTATATACTCTACGCATGATCGTAGGGGGTTATGTAGATACTAGTTTAATCTGCATGGCCATAGGGGACTGTGTGGATGCTAGTGTTAGAATGAGAATTGTCAAATAAGGAATTCGACAAATTCATTTTAGGATTTTAATTTGCTAACATAACCAGAATTCAGGTTATCGAAAGAATGCAAACATTTCATTAACATTTTTACACATAGTTTTTCTTTTAGCTATAGATAGTTATTTTTTCTGCTGTTTGCAAAATTCTATAAAGAATATGTTTCAACAGAAATCTTGTTTCTGCAGACCCTGCACATGTTGATAATCGGAAGAAATAGATAATATTGCAGTTAGATGTTTTGTCAACTTGACAGGAATCTGTGAACAACCTTTTGCCTCTTAAGCCGAGGTCCCACGGCCTGTAACTTGGCGAGCTTGGTCTGAAATTTGTCATACCTCGCGCCATGGGAATGTAAAGGTCCAGTTACACAGGCGCGTGGTTCGCCAAGCCACGAGCCCGGCTCGCGACTGGCGTTGGTGCGTCCTATAGCGAGACAGAGGTGTCAATATAGCGCGTGACTAATGCAGAATTCGTGTGGGGCTGTGGGTTGTAGGCTGGTTAAAACTGCTTGAAAGATCAGTCGATCGCAATGGATGCAAATAGACAAACGGTTGTAGTTGTAGCTGCTACTTTGTGAGTAGTTGCTACTGGTAAATTTCTACAAGAGACCAAGTCGGTTTCTATATTTCATCCGCACCACTCCCGCTCCTCTTGCTGGCTTCAACTTTCTTTGCCAATTTCCTGTAAGTGGCCAGTAATCCATCATTTTCTTCTTTAATTCTGCCATTGGTATTTCAAACCTCTGCAACTTGTTTCGTGCGTCATACACAACATTTCTATCTTTGTGCTCTAAATGACGTGGATTCCATATTACTTCGTGTTCTTCCAATGCTTCGATAAACTAACCACGCCGTAGTTAATAATACACAATAAAGCAATATTTGCGATTCTCTGGAGACGACTCGGGAGAGGCTCGCGAAAAGGCGATCCTATACGAGCTTTAACAAATCAAGCACGCGCCAGTGTATCAGCGTCTTTGAGTCGCCAAACTTTACCGACACCTAGATGGAAGACGCGAGCCACGTCTTCCGATCCAAAAGCTATGCCAAGTTGCCTACGTCATACGGCGTTTGTTTCATGGCTCGCCAAGCCAGATTCGCCAAATCACGCGCCGTGTAACTGCGCCTAAATACTCGGTATTGCTCGAGGTTACTCGGGATGGCTTGGCATTTCCCGTGAAATGTCGGTAAATCAAAGGCTTGTGGATCGACTGATGACAAACCTCAGTACGACTCGTGCATCCCTTCCCACAGCTTGTTGTGGATTTTGTAGCGACATTTAATATGAGTGGCGCGGTTGTCGCATAACAGCTTTTAGGTAGTTAGGTCACTGAGAATATGACTAGCACTGTATCTGCAAACGTTTAAATCGGAGTTAGTTTCACAGCCTAATTTAAATTTTATATTTACTTCATTACTTTTGGTATTACTATAATTACCTGGTCCGACTTTTATTTAATGACACCATCCATCAACGCCTTTTGCGTTTCACCTCTTCAAAAACTCACCACTACTAATATATAACCCGCTGCGGCACACGCTACTTCCTCGTCACTGCCCAATTCATAAACTTTATTCAATCTTATTGAAAACTAATTTCATTAAACAAAACAAATTTAAATTGGGGAACAACGAGACAATTCAAACTGACTTAACACGTATGGCAATGGTGTATTGACGAGAGATGGTCGACTCGAGGCTACTCGAGAATTGCCAAACCACGCGCTGTGGGAATGCGCGTGGCTTGGAATTCGACCGATCACAAGTCCACAGGAACGAACCTCTAGTAACTCGAGGTTTGCCAAGTCACAGGCCGTGGGGCCTCGGCTTTAGTGGAACGCGTCAAGTTTTAGTATTTGAAAAAACATTCTAACATTGGAAATGTTTTCGTATATGGGGAAGAGTTACCAGTTTTTGTTCGAGGTCAAAAGACAGCGGTTTTGCGACACAGTAGAGAGAAGACCAGTAGGCTCACTTACTCTTGAGATTTGTTATAATCGATTTTATTTTTATGAATCCACTGCGCATCCGATATTTGTACGCTCATCTACATATACACTGCTCGAGCTAGAAAATGCGAATAAACTGGCCAACACTTACAATAACACTAAATTATTTTTGTTCGAAGATGTCCTTGGCAGATGATTTATTTTGCGATTGAATTTAATGTTTACTGATTAATCAATAAGTAGCGAATTAAAATTTGACCTGCATTTACTTAAATTTATTACATAACATCCGCGTCTGACGTCACAGACTGAAAATGTATGACTTTATATTATTCAAGCAAAAATTTGTACACGGCTGCCGAAAAGGCCGCGCTACTATCGATTAGGCTACTGCGCTTGCCAATTACATTACCTACCGTGTCGGGAGATTACCTAAAATGTGTACAGCGATGCTGACGGTAGAACACTAAAGTGTACAGCTTGCTACAAATAGGTGCCTGCTTGCAAATAAATGATGTGTTAGAATTGCAACTAACTGATGTAAGTTGTCTGTTGTACAAATTGAGTGACAATAATAATTTCTCTTTATTTCAAAGTATTGTGTCACGGGCGACTGAGACTATCATATGCAACTGCTGATATACGCAAATGTAATATGAGTTGCATATATCACAGGGGGACAAGTTACCAGTTTTCATTTAAGGTGGAAATACAGCGGTATAGTGGATCGTGCTATTTCCGGGCGAGGCAAGGCCGAGTCCGGAAAAGGTTGAAAGAGTTGAAAAAAAGAGTTGTTTTATGTATGGTGTTATCACTTCCAATGTCCCGATGATTGCGAGGATTGCGAAATCTGTGATTTTTTTCATAATATAACATAAATTCTGATAGTTACAGAATAAGTAGACAAGAGTATCACGTATACATAGAATATAATGGAAAGGCACATTTTTCTACCTGTGCATAACACAAAGCACTGTATTCTAGTACAAACTTTGGCGCGGGAGCGTCAGCTCCGCTCGACTCCGGTTTTACAGCTATTATGTTGTGTATGACTTCTTATAGAATAAACATCAGTTACAATAATTATTTTCGATTATTTCCTCCAACAAATTAACATTGTTTAAAAATGCAATTTTCGTAATATATTTCGTACCATGGGTAATATTTGGCGAATATAGCACGATACAGATATTCACCTTGCCTGTTCCACTGCTTCTACTTCAATATTTTTTACGGAAAATCTGTGACTTTAATAAAAAAATTATAGAGAAATGTTTTACTTAGAAATGCATGCTCTTTCTGAAATTATTTTTTATTTTCCCATGCATCAATTCATGTTGAAAATTTTGAAACAATACCGGAGAAAGAAAGTTTTTGTCTTTTTACTTGGCATACCGAACGGAAGTTTTGCATTCGAGAAAAAATCACCCTCCCATACTTTTTCGGATTTTCACGTTTCAGATCGTGTAGATTACGAAAATATAGGTTTTTCAATTCCGTCAGTATGTCTGTCTGTTCGTGCATTAACTAAATAACTACATGACGGAGAACAGTGAAATTTGGTAGGTAGCTACCGCTACTGTCGGTCAAGAAATGGTCAAGCTTTCACTGGAAAGTATACAAGGTGGACCGTCTAAAGGGAATAAATAATGAGAAACATTTTTATTTGAAATTTTTCAAAAATGTTGGTAAAAAATTTTCAAATTTATTTTCTTCTGAAATAGGTTTAGAATGTGAGAGTGGTTAGAGTGTGGTTAGAAACATGAAATTTTTAAATTTGAACAAAAAAGAAAGTTTCCTTCTATTCTACAGTAGTGGCAAAAATTTTGCTTTTTTTTAAATAGGTAGAATGCCATGAAATGTGAAAAGCTTAAATTTGAGCAAAGATCTATTTTAGTGGTTAAAAATTTTTCAAAAATGTTGGTGAAAAAGATTTTCTAATTTTTTTTTTTCTGAAATAGGTTTAGAATGTCTAGAAACATGAAAATTTTAAATTTGAGCAAAAGAATTTTTCATCTATTCTATAGTAAGTAGTGATAAATAGAATTTTTCAAATATTCCAAAAAAAATTAATTTGTTTGAATAGGTTTAGAATGCCATGGAAACGTGGAAATTTTAAATTGGAATAAAGGAAAAAAAAATTCCATCCATTTTAATGGTAAAATTTTTTCAAAAATGTTGAAGAAAATTTCTATTTTTTTTTAATAGGTTTAGAAAATTTTAAATTTGAACAAAGAGAAAAAAAATTCCCACCTATTTCAGTGGTAAAGAATTTTTCAAATATATTGGTAAAAAAAAAAAAATTAAATAGGTTTAAAATGCCACGAAACGTGGAGATTTTAAATTTGAACAAAGAAAAAATTTGTTCGTCTATTTTAGTGGTAAAAAGAGAAAAAAAATCTTTTTTTTTTCTGAAATAGGGTTAGCGTGTCACGAAACGTGAAAATCCTTCTAGACTTTTAGGTCCACCTTGTATATTTTCCAGTGAAAGTTTAACCATTACTTCGCTGACAGTAGGGTCAACTACCTACCAAATTTGACTGCTCTTCGTCAAGTAGTTTTTTAGTGAACGCACCAACAGATCGACAGACAGACAGACAAACTGACGGAATTGAAAAACCTACATTTTCGTAATCTACGTGACCTGAAACGTCAAAATCCGAAAAAATCTCGGAGGGCCATTTTTTCTCGAATACAATACTTCCCGGTATGCGAGGGAAGTAAAAATTGAACATTTTTGAAAATTTTTTTAACACTAGAATAGATGGAAAACCATTTTGTTGCTCAAATTTAAAATTTCCACGTTTCATGGCATTCTAAACCTATTAAAAGAAAGAAAAAATAAATTGAAAATGTTCATTGAAACATTTTTTTCCTAATTTTAAAATTTCTACGTTTCATGACATGCTAAGCCTATTTCAGAAAAAAGGATTAGATTTTTTTTTACATTACATTTTTGGATAATTTTCTGCCACTAGAATAGATGGAAAAAAATGTTTTTGCTCAAATTTAAAATGTCCACGTTTCATAACATTCTAAACCTATTTAAAAAAATTAATAAATAAAATATTTTATTCACACCTATACTTCCACTCCACTACGTGAATGTGGAATTGAAGGCAATAATATTTGGCATATGCACCTACGAGTACACCTATTATAGTTTTATTGAAAAATGTACAGGGTGGTCATCCCAAGAAATAATTCAACCATGGTGATCACTTGTAAAGGTATTTGCGCAAGCCTTCTATATTTGGCACCTGTTATTTAGTATTGAATTTTTGCTGTCGGATGTCCAATCTGTATATTTTTTGACACAAAGTTATCAGGTTTTCTTTGTAATAATAGTGATAACTATATTCCGATTATTATTTTCAATGCCATTTCGTAATTATTAATTCTTTAAAGTGCCCGCCATGCACAATTAAAGAAGGAAGTTCTGTGTAAATACCTTTACCGATTTTTTCTTTAATGTTGCCTGTCTGGAAATCATCCAAACTTCAGATGATGTTATTATTTACACAAAATTAGCTACACCGCCTGGGCTATTATATGAACATAGCTACTATTTCAGTTTAAAACTACAATGGCAATGCAGACGCACGATCGACAAATAGCAAGGAAGACCTCGATCACCAACTCACATTATGTAAGCAGATATAAGCAGTAATCTGACAACATTGCTACTTATTCTTTGACGCCTATTACATCTGTAGATGTTGAAAGATCGTTTTCGAACTATTATTGAATTCTTGACAGGAATCGTCAAATATTTGCAAATATTTGTGCCATCACCAACGAATATTATCGGTGTTCTAAGTACTGCACTGTCTATCCCATGAAGTTTTGTCATCATCACAATATTGACAATGTATGATTGTATCACTTTCTCACATGAAATTCATGCAAACTAATAACGTTTTCACAAAGCCTTCCGAGTTCACATCTCATAATTGCAATCTGAGATAGGAACTCTGATTATAAGCAATAAAAATACATGTTGCTGTTTTTATTGACAACTGGGATTACAGATTTTCGTTACGTCTAATTTAGCCCCAAAGTTTATCCTCCCTATTTGTCCGTGGGATTTCATTAATAAAATCCTACGTTTGATGGGGGATTAGGTACTGTTCAATCGAAATATTGGTTAGTCTTTGAAATCCCGGATATGACGTGGGGTGTTAAGGATGTTCTCGTAATGTCGGGTTTGCCGTAAAGCAATTTCGTGATTGTCACGCACAGAGAAGATCTCCAGAGTTCAGACATCAACAGGACTAATTAATCTTGGTTCAAGTTTTAATTGCAGTTGGAAATAAAATAAATGTGCAGGTAATTAAAAGAAAACTCTGAAATGGCGTTTTGTAAAAATAAAGTCGATATGATAGTTTACTGAAATTCGTAGCACTGTAAACATCGTTAATTAGAAATAAATACGTCAAACCATTGTCTGTTACAAATTATCCGGCTTACTAAGATTTCTCTTGAATTAGTCAAAGTACACTTTGACCTAACTTAATTTATTTAATAAACAGAAGTTGTGTTATAAAATAGTCTATCTCCTCTAATAACTGAGTAAACCAAAAATGAGAATGTTAAGAAAATATAAGGCTAGTACTAGGTGTTGCAAAATTTCGTAAAAATAATCGGTAAAGGTATTTGCACAGAACTTCCCTCTTTATTTGTGCATGGCAGTCACCCTAAAAAATTAATAATTACGAAATGACATTGAGAATTATAATCGGAATATAGTTATCACTATTATTACAAAGAGAACCTGATAAGTTTTGGTCAAAAAAATATATAGAGTGCTTATCCAATAGCAAAAGTTCGATACTAAATGACAAGTGCCAAATATGGAAGGTTTGCGCAAATACCTTTACAAATGACCATGATGACTGAATTATTTCTTGGGATGAAATTTTTTAAAAATGTTGGTAAAACAATTTTCAAAATATTTTTCTTCTGAAATAGGTTTAGAATCTCATGAAACGTGGAAATTTTAAATTTGAGCAAAAAGGAAAGTTTCCTTCTATTCTACAGTAGTGGTAAAAAAGATTACAAATTTATGCATTTTTTTTAAATAGGTTTAGAATGCCATGAGACGTGAAAATATTAAATTTGAGCAAAGAAAAAATAAATTTCCAATTCACTATTTTAGTGGTAAAAAATGTTTCAAAACTGTTGGTGAAAAAACATTCCATTTTTTTTTCTGAAATAGGTTTAGAATGTCATGAAACGTGAAAATTTTAAATTTGAGCAAAAAAAAAATTTTCCCCATCTAGTGGTAAATTTTTTTTCCAAAATGGTAAAAAACTGTTTCAAATTTTTTTCCGGAATAGGTTTGAAATGTTATGAAACGTAGAAACTTTAAATTTAAGCAAACAAAAATTCGATCTATTCTATAGTAGTGATAAATAGATTAATAATTTTTTCAAAAACATTTTTAAATTTGTTTGAATAAGTTTAGAATGCCATGGAAACGTGGAAATATTAAACATGAACAAAGAAAAAAATTCCATCTGTTTTAGTGGTAACAATTTTTCAAAAATGGTAAAAAAATTTAAAATATTTTTTTTTAAATAGGTTTAGAACGCTATGAAACGTGGAAATTTCAAATTTGAACAGAGAAAAAAAACTCTCCAACCATTTTAGTGGCAAAAATTTTTCAAAAATGTTGGTAAAAAAAAATTTGAAAAATGGTAAAAAAATTTAAAATATTTTTTTTTAAATAGGTTTAGAACGCTATGAAACGTGGAAATTTCAAATTTGAACAGAGAAAAAAAACTCTCCAACCATTTTAGTGGCAAAAAATTTTTCAAAAATGTTGGTAAAAAAAAATTTCCAACAATTTTTTTTTTTTGAAAATAGGTTCAGAATGCCATGAAATGTGGAACTTTTAAATTTGAACAAATAAATTTTTTTTTCAATTTAGGGTAGAAATTTATCAAAAATGTTGGTGAAAAAGTTTTAAAATTTTTTTTTTTCTGAAATAAGTTTATCGTGTTATGAAACGTGGAAATTTTAAATTTGAGCAAAATAAATTTTTTTCATTATTTATTCCCTTTAGACGATCCACCATTTATATTTTCCAGTGAAAGTATAACCATTTCTTCACTGACACTAGCGTCAACTACCTACCAAATTTGACTACTCTCCGTCAAGTAGTTTTTTAGTTAATGTACCAACATACAGACAGACAGACAGACTGACGGAATTGAAAAACCTATATTTTCGTAATCTACCTGATCTGAAACGTCAAAATCCGAAAAAATCTCGGAGGGTAATTTTTTCTCGAATACAATACTTCCCTTCGGTATGCGAGGGAAGTAAAAACACATTTCAATTGTTACACTAGGTATTCATACAAAATTAAGTGGGTGATAAAACTAACTTCTATATTAACATTCTCGACGAGTCAACCTATAATACAAAAAAAAAATGTGATCCAAAAAGGATAGATAGTAGTGCGAGTGTAGTTACGATATTTTCACCACTAAAAGAGAACTGTCGAAAGATATTCGTTGTTCGAAATCTACTTTTTACATTCTTAACTTTCACTTCCACACCCATGTAGTGGATTGGAAGTATAGTAGGTAATCGTAGAAAAATTTCAAATTATTTTTTTCTTGAAATGAGTATAGAATGCCATCAAACGTCGAGATTTTAAATTTGACGAAAAAAAAATTCTGTCTGTCTGTCTGTCTGTCGGTCTATCTGTTTGTCTGTCTGTAACTTTCTTGTCCGCACGTTTTGTCAGGTATCTACGGATTAAGATATTGACTTGAAATCTTGTACACGTATATATTATAACGAGATCTGGAACTGGATTGTGTTTTGAACATATCCGGTGAAGGGTTGGGGAGGTAAATAGGGGTAATTAGGGGGAAATAAGTAAAGCAAGCTGGTAAGAGTACAGAAAATTCGGTGTACTTACTAGAAGCCAAGGCCTCAGGTATTTTAATAATATTTTTCAACCCCCAACCACTCATACTTCATTATTAAAGGAGTTGATAAAATAAGATTGAGATATTCACTTGAGATTTGATGGATAATCACTTTAGTGCCACTTTCCGCGTACAGACGTTGTTTCTTTTTCGAAATGGTCAACACATCTGAATAATCGCACCCTCCAAAATTTGCATTCCTAAAAAAATTACTTTTGAAAATTATTTTGTATGTATATTACTACTACATACCGCCATTTGTTATATAGATGTTTTACTTGTCGTTCTGTAGGATTAATTTGGGCATTAGCAGGAATCATAGAAATTTTAAGTTCCTCATGTTCATTTTCTAGGCTAATTTCATGAAAGCGCTGCCGAGGGCGTCATACCATCGTCAAAGTAATTTAAAAAGATATTCTCGGCATTTGATGATATTTTCTTACTTTTTATTGGGTATTTTGCCAGTGAAAAATATTTAAAAATTTTAATGAAAAAGCCTCTGCGCCAAACGGTGATGATATTCTTAGGTAACTATAAGCTTCAGCCACATTAACGTTGTGTGAATGTTTAAAAACAACCTAAAAGTAAACTTATATAAATTGGTTAACAGGTAGATAGCAAAGGTAGCAGATTGGAATAAATCTAGTATACACTTAAAATAAGTTATTGATAATAATGTACACAACTCAATGATACAAATAAGTGAATCAGTTCCTGCAATTTCGAAAATTTAAATAGTTGTATATGATTGTGTATTATCTATACGTTTATTAAATATAATTATAATAAGTTGAATGAAAATATAGATTTGTGTCGCAATACGTAATGTAAACGTAAATTTATACCCTAATGAGTACATTCAGTCCTTTTCTCAAAAATTACGTCGTTCCTGAGGGTGTCGCGGTTCACTTTTTACTTCCCTCGCATACCGAAGGGAAGTATTGTATTCGAGAAAAAATCACCCTCCGAGATTTTTACGGATTCTGACGTTTCAGAACACGTAGATTACGAAAATATAGGTTTTTCAATTCCGTCAGTCTGTCTGTCTGTCTGTCTGTCTGTCTGTCTGTCTGTTGGTGCATTTACTAAAAAACTACTTGACGGAGAGCAGTGAAATTTGGCAGGTAGCTGACGCTACTGTCAGCGCAGAAATGGTAGAAATTTCACTGGAAAATATACAGGGTGGACCGTCTAAACGGAATAAATAGTGAAAAAAAATTTTTTTCGCTCAAATTTAAAATTTCCACGTTTCATGACGCGCTAATCCTATTTCGGGAAAAAAATTTTTGAAAATTTTTTTCACCAACATTTTTGAAAAAATTTTTACCAAGATAAAAAAAAAATTGTTTGTTCAAATTTAAAATTTCCACGTTTCATGACACGCTAAACCTATTTCTGAAAAAAAAACATTTTTGAAAATTTCTTTCACCAACATTTTTGAAAAATTTTTTACCAAGACGAAAAAATTTTTTTTTGCTCAAATTTAAAATTTCTACGTTTCATGGCATTCTAAAACTATTTAATAAAAAAATCAATTTTTTTTTGCCATTTTTGAAAAAAAATTTTCTACTAAAATGAATAAAAGCCTGATTCAGAAAAAAAAAAATTTGGAAAATTTTTTGAATTTTTTTTACTTCCCTCGCATACCGAAGGGAAGTATTGTATTCGAGAAAATATCACCCTCCGAGATGTTTTCGGATTCTGACGTTTCAGAACACGTAGATTCCGAAAATGTAGGTTTTTCAATTCCGTCAGTCTGTCTGTCTGTCTGTCTGTTGGTGCATTTACTAAAAAACTACTTGACGGAGAGCAGTCAAATTTGGTAGGTAGTTGACGCTACTGTCAGCGAAGAACTGGTAGAATTTTCACTGAAAAATATACAGGGTGGACCGTCAAAACGGAATAAATAGTGAAAAAAAATTTTTTTTTGCTCAAATTTAAAATTTCCACGTTTCATGACGCGCTAAACCTATTTCTGAAAAAAAAAATTTTTGAAAATTTTTTTCAATCATTTTTGAAAAAAAATTTACCACTAAAATATAGGAAGAAAATTTTTTTTTTTCTTCTAATTTAAAATGTTCACATTTCATGGCATTCTAAACGTATTTCAAAAAAAAAAAATTTTTGAAAATTTTTTTACCAACATTTTTGAAAAAAATTTTACCACTAAAATAGGTGGAATTTTTTTTTGTTCAAATTTAAAATTTCCACGTTTCCATGGCATTCTAAACGTATAAAACAAATTTAGAAATTTTCCTGAAAGATTTTCTTGAAAAAATGTATGTATTCATCACTAAGTCTTACTATAGAATAGAAGAAAATATTTTTTTTTCTCAAATTTATGATTTCCACGCTTTATGACATTCCAAAACTACTTCGGAAGAAAAAAAATTGTAACATTTTGTTACGATTTTGGAAAAAAAAAATTGTCACTAGAATAGTTGGAAAAATTTTTTTGCTCAAATTTCAAATATACCCGTTTCATGACATTCTAAACCTAACTTTTTAACCAACATTTTGGAAAAATTTCAAAAAAATTGTTTTTTTTCTTTGTTCAAATTTAAAATTTCAACGTTTCCATGGCATTCTAAACCTATTCAAACAAATTTTTAAAAAAATTGATAAAATCAATTTCACTACTTACTATAGAATAGATAAAAAAAAAATTTTGTTTAAATTTAAAATTTCCACGTTTCATGACATTCCAAACCTATTTCGGAAAAAATAAATTGTATCATTTTTTACCATTTTGGAAAAAAAATACCATTAGAATAGATGGAAAAATTTGTTTTTGCTGAAATTTAAAATTTTCACGTTTCATGACATTCTAAACATATTTCAGAAAAAAAAATTTGAAAATTATTTTCACACATTTTTTAAAAAAATTTTACCACTAAAACAGATGGAAAATTATTTTTCTTTGCTCAAATTTAAAATTTCCGTGTTTCATGACATTCTGAACCTATTGCAGAACAAAAAAGACTGAAAATTTTTAACCAACAGTTTTAAAAAATTTCAAAAAAAATGAAATTTTTAACCACCACTATACTTCCACTTCACTGCGTGAAAGTGGAACTGGAAATGTGTCTAATGGCAATAATATTTGGCATATGCTATTATACTTATTGGAAAATATACAGGGTGGTCATCTCAAGAAATAATTCATGGTAGACCTGTTATTTAATATTGAACTTTTGCTGTTGGATGAGCACAATTTTTTTGACCAAAAGTTATCAGGACTTCTTTGTAATAATTACAATAACTATATTTCCATTATTATTCTCAATGTCATTTCATATTAATTTTTTAGTGACCGCCATGCACAAATAACGAGGAAAGTTCTGTGTAAATACCTTTACCGATTTTTTTAATAATGATACTGATGGTCGCAATACAGTCTTTGCCACGCTGTCTTGTATCGTGACGTTTTCTAGTCTTAACTTTATTAAAATTATTATGATGGCATTTAAAGACTTTTCTGTATAGATATTTTTTTGCATTAGGATAGGTATACCTAACGATCTAGTTGGTACGCGTTCCTTCGCCAAACTTTTCTATCCAATTATTGCATCATTCACTGCAATATTTGGCAATCTCACCTTTCAAATCATTACACTTTGCTCTGATTGTAGCCATAAAAATATTTGCATTCTCGAACAAATAATTACGTACCTCTCCTTCTTCACCACATAAAGTTTTTAAACACGACAACATATCATTTTTGTTCATGGTTGCTTAATGCAACCACACTTAGAGTATTTTATAAAGTTTTTTGAGGTTATTTATTCAGTCACCACGCTGCTCGCCTGCTAGCTGTCATATGGACGATGATTTTACATAATTAGCTGCGTTTGCCCTTTGCAAGCTCGGCCGTTGTGAAGCAGTAATTGTTGTCGTAGACGAGGGCCGCGTCCGCTTTGGCAATCCTTACTTCACTACAACACGTTACTATGTTGAACTGCAGTAAGATATATTTAAGACAAAGTAGCGTTTATTTTACACATTGCTTACCGCGGTGCAACCTTCAGGTCCGTTATGCCGTAGTAAACAATGTCAATACGCGTCCGGCGTGGCAATGTTGTAGTGTTGTATTTTAATAAATTGTTCAATGACGATGATGACTCTTAGCCCGACTGACTGCTGGGCGGGCATTCAATGGATCATGGACAGCCTATTCACAGCACATTCTGTCCATTTACAAATGGTATACATTTTATGCCGCTAGCTGTCGGTCTAATATTTTTCTATTATATTTCAACAAAACAAATTTTCATAGTTAATCTTAAATTAGCTGTCCTTATCAAATCGTTGGGTTCTCGACACTTACTAATTGTATGCGACTTTTGTTCCATAGCTTACCTGCCAAAGTTACGGCCATCATGCTGCTGAGACTCGTTGTAAATATTTTATGAAATTTGAAAAAAATAAATTTGCAAGTACAAATTTTATTTTTAAATGTGTGGCCATCAAGCTTTATAGAACACATATTTGCAGTACACACTTTTTTGTTAAAGTGAATGTGCCATTATATATAATTTATACACTATGTGGTGGTAATAATTCACTAAATAATCATGCAATATGTATATACGCTACAGTTAAAATCACAGTTCACCCCTATATCGGATCACTTATCGTAACACTGAATAATATATGATATACAGATTAACGTTAACTTTCAGTGGCTGAATTTGCGTTTGTATAAGCATTTATTTCGGTATACTAACTATAAACTAGAGGTTTGCGGCCGGCAGTGGCGTATCATATTAAATAATATTACGTCAACAGCAGTTGATGTCGGTAAACATTCATAAGCATTAAATTTTCATGAGTTCAACGTATACGGCATACATAAAAACAAATGCGATTTTCAGTTTGAACCGATTCCTGCAATGCGGCTGGCTTTCATGAAATGCGATTTAGGCATCGCCAAGGAGAATTAATGTTTCTAACTAAAATATATAAACAAGTCAATGGAGACAGTTTGTTTTGTAGCAATAAAAAGGAATGTTAGATTCGGATATTAGTTTAAAATAAATGGCTTTTATTTTCTGGTTTTTGTACCACGCGCGTTAAAAATTGTACAATTCCTTTTAAATTGTCCAGGTTATTGTACAGAGTGTAAATATATACCATTACATAAAAACTTCTATTTTATGAAAAATACTTTTTAATCATCTGAATTTAAAATGTCTGAAACTGTAACGGAGATGATTGATATACAGGGTGTTGCATCATGAGAGGGACATAGCTTAATTGGAGGTAGAGAACATCAGTGGTAACAGGAACCTCCCATAGAAATGTCTCATTGGGCCTTCACTACGAAATTACAGGGTGTTAAATAATTTTTGGCCAAACCTGTTTTTTGTCATAACTTTGACAGGAAATGAAATAACGGATTCATATTTGGTACGGCTAATGTACAAACGAGCCCCAAGAGGTACGTGTATAAAAAAAATATACCCAGGTCCGGACTCACTATAATTTATGTTTCTTCTTTGCATCAATAAAACATCACCCTGTATATATTTTTTTGAAATTTCGATACGATATTCGAAAAGAGCAAGAAAAAACAAACAAAATGGCCTATTTCATTTTTTTGTTACACCTTCGTGGTTATTTAAATACGTTGTTAAATGTGCAAGAAAATGGATTACAGAACCCTATTAAATGAGACGCACGTGAAATAAATAGTTTTATAACTAAAATTTGCAAAAATTCTAATGAGCCTAGGTGGTCTGGGTGAATCCTAATTCCGGCACGTTTTAAAGGTCCATTTTGGTAAAAAACTGTGGTCCTAATAAGTAATCGGGTATGAAATAACAAAATTTTTAATCAATCACAGTAGGCTTGTTCAAAGTGACAGATAATAAAAAGAAATCTCCTAAACAGTTGAATAATTGTTTGTTAGTAATTTAATGTGTCAATAATCCGCATTTAGTTAGTGAAAACTTTTGAAAATATTTTAACGATGCCAGTAAAATTTACAAACGGGGAATATGCTGACATAATATTCATCTATGGTTTCTGTAATGGAAATGGTAGGTCGGCGGAAAGAGAATATCGGCTGCGTTTTCCTGGTCGTCGATGCCCTAATCATAAAACCTTTAGTACGGTGTTCCAGTATGCAAGACAACACGGAAAGTTTCCTACTTCTGCAGTTGTGGAGCGTGTTTTACAACAAGGTGTGCAGGAACAAAACAATATTATAAACGTAGTTCAAGAAAACCCAAATATGAGCACTAGACGAATCAGTTTGGCAACTGGTATTCCTCATTGGCGAGTATGGAGAACCCTAAAAAGAGAACGTTACCATCCATATCATATCCAGCAGGTACAGCGTCTTCAACAAGGCGACGATATCCCCCGCCTGGCATTTTGTCGTTGGTTGTCTAATCATCGCCCAGTCATTTACAGAACCTTATTTACGGGTGAGGCACAATTTACAAGGGATGGAGTAAACAATTCACGAAATAATCATAAATGGGCACAGGAAAACCCACATGCGGTACACCAACGCCGTACGCAACATAGGTTTTCTGTAAATGTTTGGGTCGGACTTGTGAATAGACATTTGATAGGGCCACATTTTTTTGAAGAAAGATTGAATGGTGAAATTTACTTTGATTTTCTTCAAAACATTTGACCGAATATGTTAGAAAATATCGGTATAAGAGGCATGTTGTTTCAGCATGATGGGGCCCCACCACATTTTAACGTTCAAGTAAGAGAACACTTAAACAATGTGTATCCTAATAGATGGATTGGACGCGGGGGTCCACATGAATGGCCACCAAGATCTCCTGATTGTAACCCTTGTGATTACTTTTTATGGGGCCACTTAAAAAACGAGGTTTATAGCATTGAAATTGAAAGTAGACAACATTTAATCCAGCGCATCGTTACAATCTGCGACGAAATACGGAATAATCCAGAAATGATACGTCGAGCAATTGGTGACCTTTCTAAACGCGCAAGAAAATGCACAGAATTTGGGGGAGGACATTTTGAAAATTTACTTTAGTGTCAATTACGTTTTATTTTTAAACACATTTAGTTATTGTTTTGTTATTTATTGTTAATTGAATGGAAAATATTTTATTTATTTAGATTTTAGTTTGTTCTCTTCCAATTTTTATTAAGTATAAAATGTTGATGATTTTCTTGATCAAAGTAACTGGTTGCTTAGGCCTAAATGGTTTAAATTATCTGTCACTTTTATTCTTTGAACAAGCCTACTGTGATTGATTAAAAATGTTGTTATTTCATACCCGATTACTCTTATTAGGACCACAGTTTTTTACCAAAATGGACCTTTAAAACGTGCCGGAATTAGGATTCACCCAGACCACCTAGGCTCAATAGAATTTTTGCAAATTTTAGTTATAAAACTATTTATTTCACGTGCCTCTCATTTAATAGGGTTCTGTAATCCATTTTCTTGCACATTTAACTACGTATTTAAATAACCACGAAGGTGTAACAAAAACATGAAATAGGCCATTTTGTTTGTTTTTTCTTGCTCTTTTCGAATATCGTATCGAAATTTCAAAAAAATATATACAGGGTGACGTTTTATTGATGCAAAGAAGAAACATAAATTATAGTGAGTCCGGACCTGGATATATTTTTTTTATACATGTACCTCTTGGGGCTCGTTTGTACATTAGCTGTACCAAATATGAATCCGTTATTTCATTTCCTGTCAAAGTTATGACAAAAAACAGGTTTGGCCAAAAATTATTTAACACCCTGTAATTTCGTAGTGAAGGCCCAATGAGACATTTCTATGGGAGGTTCCGGTTACCACTGATGTTCTCTACCTCCTATTAAGCTATGTCCCTCTCATGATGCAACACCCTGTATAATCCGCATGGTTAACCCTTAAATGTTGGTCATATTCTACATTTGGTGAAAAAAGCACGAAACTTGGCACAATTGTTCTTTAGGATACTAACGGCAGACCCTTATCAGCCTATGTGATGCCTATTTTTGAAAATGGTGGACATGAAATTAAAATGTATTGAGTACCAATTTTGGCGTTTGATATGCCTTCCTTGACTGACACACGAGCCAGCAATAAATTACAACAATTGAGAATATCAATTTGTGCCCGCAGAGCGTATATCTTAAAAAATGAAATTCAAATTAGTAATTTATTTATTGAATTTTCGTCCAATATATTCACACTAATTTAGGGATAATGCAGTCCGATAAAGATATAATTTTTGGAGTAATATGCTGTTCTGTGCCAATACTAAAAAAATGAGTAAAGGTATTTACACAGAACTTCCCTCTTTATTTGTACACTCTAAAAGGTTAATAATTACGAAATGACATTGAAAATAATAATCGGAATATAGTTATCACTATTACAAAGAAAACCTGATAAGTTTTGGTCAAAAAAATATACAGAGTGCTCATCCAACAGCAAAAGTTCAATATTAAATAAGAGGCACCACATATGGAAGGCTTGCGCAAATACCTTTACAAATGTTCACCATGACAATATTTCTTGGGATGACCACCCTGTACATTTTTCAATAAAATTATAATAGGTGCATGTGCCAAATATTATTGCCATCTGTCACATTTTCAATTCCACATTCACGTAGTGGAGTGGAAGTATAGTGGTAGATAGAAACTTCCATTTTTTTTAAATTCCCCAAAAATGTTAGTAAAAAAATGTTCTTTTTTCGGAAATAGGTTTAGAATGTCATGAATCGTGGAAATTTTAAAATTAAGCAACGCAAAATTTTTTCATTATTTATTCCCTTCAAACGGTCCACCCTATATATTTTCCAGTGAAAGTTCAACCATTTTTTACTAGAATAGAAGGAAAAAAATTGTTTTTGCTCAAATTTTAAATTTCCACTTTTCATGGCATAGAACGCCTTTCAAAATAAAAAAATTGAATATTTTTTTTACAAACATTTTGGAAAAATAAATTTGCCACTAGAATAGATGGAAAAATCATTTTCTTTTTGCTGAAATTTGAAATTTTCACGTTTCATGGCCATCTAAACCTACTAAAAAAAATATTGAAAATATTTTTTACAGACATTTTGGAAAACATTTTTATCTCTGGAATAGATGGAAAAAAACATTTTATTTTTGCTCAAATGAAAGGGGATTAAAAACACTATAAGAAATTTTGAGGCCTTGGCGTGTAGTACATACATCAAGTTTTAAGTTTCTGTACTCTTACCAGCTTGCTTAACATATTTTCCCACATCAATCCCTATTTACCCTCCAACCATCCGCCGGATATCTTCAAAAAACAATCCAGTTCCAGATCTCGTTATAATATATACGTGTACAAAATTTCAAGTCAATATCTTAAGCCGTTCCGAAGAAATCGTGCGGACAAAAAAACAATGTTACCGACAGACAGACAGACAGAAAATTTTCTTCGCTCAAGTTTTAAATCTCGGCGTTTCATAACATTCTAAACCTATTTGAAGGATTTCGATTACTATACTTCCAATCCACTACTTGGATGTGGAAGTACTACTGCCTAAATTGCAAACCCCGATTTTCTAACCTCAAAAAATGTTTGAAATATGAGAGCAATCACTTTTTTCTATTTCTACAAGTCAGATTGATCAATTTTTTCTGTATCATCTTTAATTGATTTCTATCAAATTTAGATGTATCCCTAATGCTATTTAATATTAAATCTTTTTACTTCCCTCGCATACCGAAGGGAAGTATTGTACTCGAGAAAAAATCACCCTCCGAGATTTTTTCGGATTTTGACGTTTCATATCACGTAGATTACGAAAATATAGGTTTTTCAATTCAGTCAGTCTGTCTGTCTGTATGTCTGTCTGTCTGTCTGTTTGTCTATCTGTCTGTCTGTTGGTGCATTAACTAAAAAACTACTTGACGGAGAACAGTCAAATTTAGTAGGTAGTTGACGCTACTTTCAGCGAAGAAATAGTTACACTTTCACTGGAAAATATAAAGGTAATAAATAATCAAACATTTTTTTTTGCTCAAATTTAAAATTTCCACGTTTCATGACATTCTAAACCTATTTCAGAAAAAAAAACTTTGAAAATTTTCATTTTTTTTTTATGTTTTTACCACTAGGTACCTACTGTAGAATAGATGATGGAAAGACATTTTTTTTCGCTCAAATTTCCACGTTTCATGAAATTCTAAGACTGTTAAAAAAAAAGAAAAATTGAAATATTTTTAACCACAACTAAACGTCGACTCCACTGCGTGGATATGGAACTGAAAAAATAACGGACTGCAATAATATTTGTCTAATAGTTAACGCATTTGGCAAGGCAGACACCTATTATGGTTTTATTGAAAAATATACAGGGTGGTCACAAAAAAAAACAATGCAACCATGTTGGAAATTTGTAAAGCTATTTACGCAAGCCTTCCATATTTGACATCTTTTATTTAATATTGAATTTCTGCTATCGGATGATCACTCTGTATATTTCTTTGACCAAAAGTTATTAGGTTTTCTTTGTAATAATAAAATGTAATGTAAAATGTGGTTTCGTAATTAACAATTTTTTAGAATGACCGCCCGGTATAAATAAATAGGGAAGTTCTGTGTAAATGCCTTTACCGATTTTTAGGTTTATTATTGTTTCCCTTTTTTTGTTCTTTACCACTATTTTAAAAGATTTCATTACCATTTTACTGTTTTCTATGAGGTTATTATTACTTAAATTAAAACTCTTTGGGAATAATTACTTTTCACCTACGCCCTACCAAAAATAAACTCCTTAATTGTGTACCAAGTGGTGAATTCTTCAGGTTCCCGCTTTTCACATTTACGTCCTTTATCTTGACCCTTAAATAAGAGGTCACAATTTTGTATTGAACTCAAACAGAAAACTTTTATTCAAACTTTACGAATCGACGAGTTTAAGGATGTATTACTCAAAAACTAATAATAGTAACAAATAAAATCGGAAGGGTCAGGTTACAAAATTTTAATTCTACTGGTTGATTTGGCATTTAATAACCCTCAGAGCACGATTTTGGGTAGGACTGTATTCATATTACTCAAATCATATTAAAACACAAATATCTATCCCGTCGTTTACACAATGCCAAATATTCATACATATTTGATAATTGAAAAACAACCACAACTACTCATCGTGCTACATTGTGAATATTGATTTGTGCCCTATAACGACTCTCTGCGGAAAATAATTGTAATTACACACATATCTAAAATTCGTATATGTAATTCCATGATCTCCATTAGCTATTTGGCAAATTAATTCCTGATTGTGCATTTGGCAGATACCGCATGTACTCGATCTGGTAGAATAGGAATTACATAAAATATACCTCAAACATTGTCAAGCCCAGTATATTACATACAGGATGTCCAAGAAGTACGCGATAACTATAATATGGTACATTGTATTGGAAATATGATGGTAATAATTTCAACAGCTGATACACTGAACTAGAGAAAGTCGTGAATACAATAACTGTCGAAATTTGAACAGTTCAGCAAAAGATGAAAAGATACAGGGCGACTCAAAATAGTGTGAACGGTCAATAACTCCCAAGGAGTGATTAAGTGAGTGATTAGGAGTGGAGTGGAAGACATGGTGCTATTGAATGGCCACGTCGATCTGCTGATTTGGCACCTTTTGAAAATTATTGTTAAGACTACAGAATATTTCATACATGTTTAAAAATGATTTATTATTTGTTTGCTTATAATTGTATTGAAACATTCTTTATAGGATTTTGCAAACAGCAGAAAAATTAACTATCTATAAAAGAAAAACTTTGAGTAGAAATATTAATGAAATCTTTGCATTCTTTCGATAACCTGAATTCTGGTTATGCTAGCAAATTAAAATCCTAAAATGAATTTGTCTAATTTCTTATTTGACAATTCTCATTCTAACACTAGCATCCACACAGTCCCCTACGGCCATGCAGATTAAACTAGTATCCACATAACCCCCTACGATTATGAAGATTCAGTTAAAAATGAGAACAGAGACCTAAAATGAATTTATTTATCTATCTTGTCTTAAAAAAATTTTCATTCCAATGGATTACATTTTCATGAAATCTATCATTCTGTTTCCTGGAAATGCTTAGCCTTTGAAACGTTATTCTGGAGCTCATCAGAAAGACATAAAGCCATTCATAAAGATGTTTCATGCAAAACCAAGACAATTTCTATGAATAAGTGTGAAATGATTATATTTGATATTGACTGATAAAAACAACCTATCTAATATATCTAACTTTCAATTCTCTATTTGCAGCGGTCACGAGTAAAACATACAAATAAAGCATTTTCATAAATGCTGTCGTTTCATTTAAATACACAGACCTACAAAAAAAATCTTGTGTTTTTGAGACATATCTTTAGTAAAATTTTCCGCTGAATCCGAAATTGATAAAAACAAATTTTTCTCACTTGTAGATTCCCCCTCCCCATACACCCTCAATTCCCCCAAAAATTACAAAAATTAAAACTGGCCATCTAACCCACCCATCTTTAGTAACATTTTCCGCTGAATCCGAAAATGATAAAATAAAAATTTTCTGACGCATGAATTCCCCCCATTCACCCTCAATTCCCCCAAAAATTCAAAAAATCGAAACTGGCCATCCAACCCACCTATATCTAGTAAAGTTTTCCGCTGAATCCGAAAATGACAAAAGAGAATTCTGACGTATGGATTCCCCGTTAATTCTATGAACAAAATGCAACATTTTGATCACAATAAAATATCTGTATGGCCCTTTGTTGAAAAAAAAAGGTTAATTTAGGACCCTTAATTTCTTTATAAAAATTGAACGGTCAGAGATAAAAGGTCATTACAAGTGTCAAACGACGTTTTTGTCCGTTTCGTTTTCTTTATTTTATGATTTTTTAATGTCACCACCGTTCAGCGTAATTTTTCCTATAAGAATAGTCAATAAAATTGCTGTTTTAAATTTTTGACCAAAATCGATGATCTTGACTTTACGACGACCGGCCCACTATGTAAAAATGGATGTTGTTAAAGCAATTTTCCACAATCTCGACGCTTCGTCTAATTGAAGGAGATAATAAAATCGCATTAGTAAGAAACATATAATAGTACCACCATACACTGCAGTCTAATGTTGACACTCGATTTGGGTCGATTGCAATTACATTTTAAAGTTAAATAAAATTCACTTTATCAAGCTACATGGCAGTTTTATGCCATTAATCTTTAACTTTGTTTGTTATGTATGATTTAATATTATATGAAAATGGTTTATTTTATTGGAAAAAATGTTTTATGTTGCCAGCAGTTAATTGCATTTTTTTGTATTCAATTACTATGAAAATAAACAAAATAAACACGCCACACATATTAATCAGAATAGGAAAGTATGCGTTTGATTCAAAATTGTCTTTTTATTTGCTAGATACATATTTCATGTTTTTGTGACAACCATTATCGTTTAGTATTATAGTAATATAGTATTATGTCTATATAAGAGCCGTCTCTGGCGCTGGGATAAAATTTCCGAATATTGTTAATTACATACATTTCTAACAAAACGAAATATCTCTGCCATAATAAAAAAATATTTTTAATGTCCAAACGAATTTTGTTTACCTTTTTTTAGGGTTTCGTTGCTTTCCAAACAACTTTAATAATCATGTCAGAACAAATATAAAGAAACGAAAAAAATTATATCACGTTTAAGTTATTAAACGGATAACCTAGCAGAAAAAGTAAATAAAAGTATACGTTATACACTGATTAAAACAATAAAGCGAAAACTCCAGCTTCCGTTTTGAAATAATAAAAATGTCTAGCACAATAATAATTCACCTCTGTTGTATATTTTTACGATCCTCATCTCGATCTCTAAATAGAAACACCTACAGAACTATTATATAAAATCGTAAAATTTAAACTATTTGCAAACTTTTCAAAGCATTTTTGTCTTTAATTTTTGAATTCCACTAAGTTATTCTCCCAACACCAGTTTTGTTTAAGGAATTTTAGTAGGAGAGAAGTGCCTGTTTTCATGGGCCTCATGTGGGAAATCCTTCCCAACTTTACAGACTCGTGAATGTTATTGTAACAAGCTTATAATATAAAGCCTCACGTTTTACACAACACATCGCATTGTTTCTTTAATTACAAGGTGCCTAGTACTTCTAAGTGTACCGAAATTATTAAATGTTATTAAAAATAATATATGGAGAGTTCAGTTCGGTCGTCGATGAAGGCAGACGCGTTTTTAAGTGGATCCCATGAAATCCCGAAAAACTAGAGTAAACACGGTGTGAAACGCGCAAAAATGTGTTGAATTAAAGAGTGGAAAATCCTACATTAGTTGATAAATATTAACATAAATTTGGCTAATTCATATAGCTGATATTTGATATTTAACTATGACATCACTAAAGGCGTATATGGGCAGCTCGACAAAGGGTACAGACATCTGGCAACATAACTCGGATAAAAAGAAAATAAACACGTTGAATGGGACCAGGTCATAAACTCGTAAATTATCCACAAGTGCATGCACCTAAGACGACCGACCACCCTCCCAAAGTGACTAGTACGAAGGATGAAAGATAAGTGTTATTTCCATTTATTTCTAAGATAAGATATATTTATTAAACCTTCACAGATGGGAAGAATGTTGTGATTCGGAAATCCATTGTTTCACATATACGCGAATGAATGAATTCTTCATGTGGAACGGGTACTTTTGTTTAAGAAATAATTTATTTACTATAAACTTTTTGTTTCTCGCTGCAGAGTTATTAGTTTTATATGGGGAATTTGAATTAGGCACTACAAAAATCAAAACAATATACAGGGTGTGCGGAGGTTTCTCTCGGGCCGCTTTCTCATTTGCAACTCGCTGTAAAAAGTTATTTTACCGCGATACAGATAACATAATAAAAAGACTCTCTTACAGCAAGCTAATATTGGTTTTGAAAAACAAGGCAAATAAAATGGACACACTAATACAGGACGTTGAAACGAGAACACGTCAATTACTGGTACAAAAAAAAAAAAAATCGACGGCGACGGAAACTGTCTATATGGAGCATTAAACCACCAACTGTAGGGAGAAAATATAACATCACAGGCACATACCAATGCGACGAAAACCCTACGAAAACAAGTAGCTGACTATATCGAAAATCACTTAGACCATTTCATGCCATTCATGCAGGCATCCATCCATGAACTAGCACCCCGTTACAATAGATACAACTCTAATACGGGAAAAATAAATGCATTCATTCGAGATCTGAGAAGAGAAGGTTTTTGGGGGGGGGGGGGGTAGGAAACAATTGCAGTAACAACAAATATGAAAAACAGGACAATAATAGTACATCAAGAAGAAGGAGAGCATATAATCTTCCATCCTACTAACCAACAGGGAAGAGAGAACACACCACTAGAGATAGTATATAGGAAGCACTGAAACGAAAGAAATCACTACGATAGCGCGATTATTGCACAAGAAAAACATGAAGCAGAACAACCAGAAGAAACATACGCTCGAACTGGGGCTATAACACCCCGCCCAGAATTAGAGGAAGCAACGCACATAAACATGTACCAAATATCACAAAGAACAGAGGAAGCCAACAGTCAAGAATTACAACACGATGACATCATTCTGGCGACATGGAATGTCAGAGGATGCATAACGAGAGAGAAAAGAGAAAAAATCGATGAGGTTCTTATGATGGAACACATACACGTTGCATGCATACAAGAGACACACACGATAGACGGAACTGCAGTTTCTCAAAACTACAAATGGCATCTAAGTGGAGGGGACAAAGAAAAAACCAACAGAGGAGTCGCATGGGCAATAAGACGGAACACCCCCATCCAGATAAAGACAAGAAAAGTAAACGAAAACATAACCATGGCAGACTTACAAATTGGAAAGGAAAACATATGCATACTAGGAGTACATGTGCCCACCGACAAACGGGCAGGACGAGTATTCAGGCAGATTACCCAAGAGACTAGAAGAAATAGGAATAGAAAAATGAACACAATAATACTAGGAGACTTCAACGCGCATATAGGAAAGGACGACCAAACACATGAAGACAAGAATATCATAGGAAAAACCTTACTTCACACATGGACAAACGATAATGGAAGCTTGCTAAAAAACTTGACACATCTGTTAGATCTAACAGTTAGAAACACATGGAGCAAGAACCTAACCTGCCTTAATACCTGGAATAAAGGAAACATCAACCCTCAAACAGACCATATCCTAGTGGATAGAAAAATAAGGGACAGGGTCAAAAATATGAAGGCAAAACAAGCAACAAACGTCAAAACAGATCACAAAATATTATATGGAACACTAGTAATAAAGAAACAAGAAGAAAAAAAGAAAAAAAAGATACAACAAAACAGCAAATGACACATGGAACATCTCACTGCTACAAAACAAAGGAATAAAAAAGAAATACCAGGAGGAGATAGAAAAACAGTTAACAGGAAAGGAACTAAATTGGTCAACAATGGGCTTAAAAATCAAAATAGCGGCGAGGAAAACATTGAAAAGGAACAAATCCCCTATGAGCCCAAAAAGAAAAGACACGAAAAGAAATTACGAAAAACTAAAGAAAATAAAGGCAACAGGAAAACAATATACACCAAACATAGACAAAAAGATAATAGAAGCGAGGAAAGAAAGAAGAGACACAGAGAGGAGGCACAGGAATCGCAGAGAGAAGTCAAATAGAACCAATACAAGAAATGGACCACTGGTCTCTGGGAAAGCCACCGTCAAAAGACGAACTACTAGAAATAATGGCCAGAGCTAAAAGAAACACGGCCCCGGGAATAGATAAAATAAATAACGAACTAGTATACTATGGACCGGACAACATAAAACAGCTAATCCTAGAAATCATCACCAACGCATGGACGGAAACCACACCCCTGCCTGAGGAATGGAATACAACCATACAGATACCGCTCCCTAAAATCAAATCACCACAAAACGTGGACGATTACAGAAGAATAACACTCAGCAGTGTAGGGTATAAATACTACGCACAATTCCTCCTCAGAGAAATGGAAAAATACATCGGCGAACTACCAGATTATCAAACGGCATTTATCAAGGGTAGATCGACAGACGACCACATGTACACCACCAGACGGATCCTGGAAGAAAAGTAGAAAGAAGGAACAAAACTATATATAGTCTCAATTGACCTCCAAAAGGCATTTGATACTATAAGACATGAGGCGATAGTCAACACTTTGCTCAACAGGGGAGTACCACAATACTTAATAAACAGAATAATAAAAGCATGCCTACACGAAAACACTGCAATACAATGGTTTGGACAGACGATGGAATCAAAAATGAAGAATATAGGAGTCAAACAAGGATGTCCCCTATCCCCCCGAGTATTCACCACAGTCCTGGACCAAGTCAAAACAGCCTACAGAGTCACAAGAGCTCTACTACCCTTCATTGAGGACAACAAACCACCATGGTGCCTAACCAAAAAGGTATACACGACCATCATAATGCCTACTACGATGATATATGGAGTCAAAAACGCAGCAACGATAAAGGCCAACCGAAGAAGCCTGAGAAGAGCTGAAAGGGACATTATCCAACTGCTAGCAAAAACAGGAAAACCACAAAAACGACAGAAAACGTCAACATTACTAGAGGAAAGAACAATAATCAAAAGAATAGAATCATACGCAATGAAATACTGGAGACATGTCCAAAGACGGGACACGACACACCTACTGAAGAAAGCGCTGCGAATGAACAGCAACAAACTGAAAATAGGGAGGCCATGCTACACATGGATTACAACAATCGAGAGAATTATGAATAAGCTAGGAAAGGATTATACACACTGGGAAAAGTTGGCACAACAAAAAATGGAATACAATAAAGAAATATCAAGGATATACACACTGCCAGACTCAGAAACAGAAAACTCAGAAGTAGAATAGGAGAGAAGATGATCACAGACAGAAACTAAGAAGAAGCATATCACAAAAACCTGAAAGTAAAAAGAAGCACGAAAAGCACGAAAACCTAAAAGAAGCATCTCACAAGCGCACTTTCCATCCGATGAAGACAGAAGGAAAACAAGAAGAAACAACTCGCAAACACCTACACGCTCCATCCTATACTCCTACCCCATGCGTCATGCGGCTCTCGCTGCTGACAACAAGCATGTCCAATGTCCAATCAAGCGTATGCAGCTGGTCCGGCGGTATATAAAAGCACTGGGGGTTTGTTCTGGCACACGGTGAGATGATCGGTGGGCGATCGGGCTGCGTGGTGGAACAAATCTCCCTGCACCGGAATTGGCAGCAATGCCCACCTTACGCTGGCAAATCAATCAATCAATCAATCAATCAAAAATAATATATAAGAATAAAAAATCGCTTCCTAAGAAATTACTACTTCCACATCTAGATTTTCAGATTTACCCCTATATACTACTCCTCTTCAATAGAATAGGCTGAAAATATAATCTAATTTCTGATCTCGATATAATGCATGCGTGTTAGTTCAGCCAAGGGAGGGTTTCATCTCTATCATGAGAACTAGTGATAGATTTTGATGAAACCTTCCTGATAACAACAAACGTCCCCAGGTCCTCGTTAGGTCTGAACGTCCCGGGTTTATATGGTACGTCCCAAGGACGTCCGTTTGCTATCGTCCCTAAAACGTTCTGAATAAAACGTTTTAAGGACATATTGCTAGAGTCAAGACAAACCTAAACACATTTGTAAAATAACCTCTAGGAGTGATGTTTTTTTTGAGCAGATGATGATATGATTAAAAAAGGAAATTAAAAACTGTAAAAATGGTATTAAAATCCTTAAAAAGTTTTACTAACAAAATTTCTTTTGACAACGAAATATTTTCATATTTCATGGTCCATTTAAATTTTGTCAATTTGATTTTTCTGGTTTCAGAAATCTTATATTCGTTTCAACTATTTTTTTCATCTTGCGAAATCACATTAATTTGTACTTTTTGACAGTACAGTGTAGTTATTATACTACTATCCTCTATATTAGTGTGCTACTATCATTTAGTACGAAAATATGGCAATGAGAATAAATGGAAATACTGGAATGAATAACAATGAAAAATATGTTAAGTTCGTATAAAGCTCTTTTATTTTAAAATTCCCGCCAAACGTCCTGTTTGAGATGTAGGAGTTTCGGTTAGTTGCTCAGTTGCTGTCAAACTATGAGGAATTCAATTTGGCAGCCTTATGGTTATTGCATTGCATCATTTTTATTGCTTCCACCCACTGCCACTAGTCACTTTTAACGGCTACAAAAGAAAGTACCAAAAATTGGTAAGTCTATTTAATTGATTTATTAATTCATAAGTATTTAGATCGATATTTTATTCTAGATAAACTTGGTGCTGCTTATTTGTAGGTTATCGCCTACTATCTACCACCCACCTTATTTGGCTCTGTTAAAATTCTATGGGAGATCACCTGTGAACCTGGGTACGTAGTTTTTAGTTGTTTATCATGGAGCGAACTTATTCACTTAAAAGAATTAAGATTATTGGTTAAACATTATAAATACAATACTTCCCTTCGGAATGCGAGGGAAGTAAAAATTGAAAAGAAATTACGTACTCAGTGTGTTAAACGAAGTGTTATATATGGTTCGACATCTCTGATGAACAAGTCGAGGTGATGAAACTTTTAATAGGTAAGGTTTGTAAAGTATATTTAGGGATTTCAGTACATTAATATAAGGAAAAAACTAATAAAGGTACTTTTTGAGGAAAATTTACAAATTTGTAACTTATATGCCCTATTTGTTATATATTTTCTGAAATTATGCTGTACGTACGTACAAAAACTTTTATACATCTTCAATGTTCAACCTAATAAACCTGCTTCTAACCGTAAATCCTAATGCATCTTAACCCATAGCCTTTTTCTTTACTTGAATTCTGTAATAATATTGGCAAAAAATATAACGTTAAAGTTATAATAATGTTATTAATCTAGTAGCATTAGTCACAACATTTATTTCTGCTTCTCTCGGTCTTTGGTATTATTTGTAGAATCGATCATTGATATAAAGAGGTGCTCTTAAAATTTTTAAATGAACAAGGGAACCTTTCAAATGCAAAAGTCAGTTAAACAAAAAAATGTTAAGATTTAAACTGATTTTTTTTAAATAGGACACCAAGAAAATTATAACAATTTATTTTAAGTATAAGCTTGCCATCAGATGGCATATATCAGTCTTAATGTTTTTTGCCAAGATTTCTTCTGAAATGTTAATATTTCTTTTATTTGCACAGGGGCTGCTGAAGTCGCTAACGCTTCAAAGTCTTGGAAGGACCCCGAAATGGCTATTACATCGTGATTGAAGAGGGCAAAAGAAAGAACAGAAAGGGTGTCAAAAAAGAGAGAATATTAGAAAATAATATAAACTAAGATAATTATAAAAACACGAAGTGTGCAAAACGTTAAGAGAAGGTAAGATATACATTTATCTTACGTTTTATTACACACTTGGCTTATTACTTATAATATTCAATACGACTTAATGTATATATAACTATATTATACTGTACTAGGTATTATAATATATAACTTTTAAATCCCATAAAAATTGTATTTTTGACACTTCACACTTGAATTTATAGAGTAAGAAGTTCATTTTAAAAAAATACAAATGCCATAACTTATTTTTCAACAGCACAATAGAAATAAAATGTTTGCATACATTTGTCATTTGGTGTTGATAAATAAAAATACCAAGTATTAAAATCAATCTATTTGAATAATTTTTCTACATGATAATTATATATTGTAATTTTTTTATCTTTTTGGCTTTTCTAACCACATTTATTCCCTTCGAAATAGAATCCAATCACTGGGTTCTATTTCGAAAGAAATGTATGTGGTTAGAAAACCCAAAAAGGAACATGAATACCCTCTGCTGAGAATACACCTTAAAAGTGGTGGAGGGGGAGGTACCTATATGTTTTGCATAGTATGTCCCAACAACGTTTTCAGGACGTCCTCCCTAGACCTACATTCGTCCCACATAAGTCCTGGGTGGGACGTCCTCGGGACACCCCGTTTTGCTGACACGGAACGTCCCTCAAACGTCCTCGGTACGTCTTACGTCGGTAGAGTACGTCCTCGGGACGTGTTCATGTCGTGTGAGTACGTTCTTGGGACGTTCTCGGGACGTCCATGTGCTATTAGGGTTATGCAATGTGTTTGTAACGAAGTTAATAAAGAAGCTGAAGAAAGATTAGTAGTGCAGTAAAATGAAGAATCGGCTTCGGAATCCTTTGCAACAAGGCGGACTTTTTCCATTTTTTTCTAAATTGTATTCATAATTTATGATAAAAAATCTTCTTCCTAAAAGTGCTGCTATAATAATAATCATAAGGCATTTCTACCGAGAAAGTCGTTAACGTCAGATTGTTTTCAAAATTCGACAGAATATAGATAATGGCTTGGTAAAACCACTGGCAAATTTTGAGAAGGATCTCATGTCTACTTTTTCAATTATGATACATCAGAATTCACGTTATTAGCAAGGAAACGATAGGGAAGGGCAATTTCCCATGAATTTATCGCCATAATTTCTATCTCAAACGTCAGATTTTGGAAAATCTTGAGAAGATCGAGCGGCTGGGCTATCTTTCAACCATGTCTTAGTATTGTCTGTAATTGTTTATTTGTGGCATATTCAGATTTTCTTACTTTTTATTTGGTATTTTGCCACTGAAAAATATTAAAAAAATTTTTTTTAATGAAAAAACCTCTGCGCCAAACGGATCAGACAGAGGTTGGTTCTTGAGTACTTGACTGTTTCAAAAAGTCTCACACCTAAAAATATATAAACTAGAACAATGTTATGAACTAAAAACTGAAAATCAAAGCTATAAGTAGTTAACGTTTCGGAAGAGAATCTACTTCCGTTCTCAAAACTTTTTTGGCCGTCAACCATGACAGTTCTTTGTTTATGTATTTCCATAGTCACGTGAGACATTAAATTATATTTATCTTATTTTTACTTACTTCGTCTCTAAGGATGGGCAACCAACTAGTCTTAGTCTTTCACAAATTCTTGACTTGTTCAATTTTGCTCAATTTTTTTTTTGTACTAAATTTATTTCTGTATTTCAATGGTTCCGAAATTTTATGACTTGTTTTAATTCAATAACTTTATGAGAGAACTGTACACACGAATATTTCAAATGTATTCTATAGACATTCTCAAGTCATTATTTACGTGCGTAAATCTGGGATGAAAGTTGCGATGTTGCCACGTTTCGTCGCCACGCACTATCTCGCTCCCACCGTGTATCACTCTCTCTCGCTCCGATAGAAACACCTTAAACCAAAATAGGTGTAATATTTCGGTTTTTCGCGAATAACTTTTAAAATTTAATTTTATCGAAAAAAGCTGCTTACGCCAAGCGAAAGTACGGGAAATTTCAGATCAGAAACGTATACGAAGTTTCTTGTACGATCAGAAATGTATGCTCCAGATCGTTTTGTTTGACGCACGAAAATGGAGCGCAGCGACACGTAAGTACGGCGCGCGAAGGAGAAACATGAGGCTACTGGATTATCACATTTCAAATATAAAAATGAATGTATGTAGAAATAGTGTATACAGTGTGTCCCAGGATAGATGTAACAAGATGTAACAAGAGGACCAAAAATCACCACTAGTAAAGTACCTTTATTTTTGAAAATATGAAAAAATTCCACTAAGAAAATTTATTTAAAATGCAATTTTATGCCTTTATACCAAATTTCAGGAATATAAAATTATTTTTTTAAAACTTCCCATTTTTTCAATAAATTAGTATTTTATTTTGAACCATTCAATTAAAACTGCATAGAAATTATTTTTTTGAATTAATATTTAAAGTTATGTAGAAGCTAAAAGTGGGCTATGAGAAAAGCAGTGGATACACATTTATCATTTATTATTGACACATCTGTCAAACGTAATCAATATTATCCTTAATTTCTGTTTCAAATTAACGAACCAAGCATAAAAAATTAAGTGAAAATGGTACTCACAGTGCGTGAAAAAAATTATAATGTGCAATGCTACGGAATTGGCGGTGAAAACTCGCTAAGATAAGTGGTAAGCCAATTTAATTTGAAATTTCCAAACACTGCTTTGTCACGTACTCAGGCTATGAGAATAATTAAAAAGTTTCTGGCTACTGGTACTGTTCTTAACATGAAAAGAAAAATAAAAGCAAGTGATGAAGATAATGTTGGGGCTATTATAGCTCATGCCTCTGTTATAGAAAATCCTAGGATGCCACTAAGAGAGAGGTCAGCTCTTATTAATATTAGCAAGTCCGAGCTCCAAAGAATTTACAAGGCAAAGAAAATTAGGGCATATAAAGCAAATTATAAACATACGCTTGAAAAGGGAGATGACGGCCGTAGGTTGGATTTTTGTTTGACCATTGGAGAAAAAATCATGGAAGAGAGATTTTTTCATCATTTCATAATTTTCTCAGATGAATCCACATTCACAATCAATAGTGTTGTTTCATCTCAGAATTGTCGGTTTTGGGCTTCTGAAAATCCAAATTTTAGAATTCATTGTAGAAGACAATATTATAAAAAAGTGAATGTGTGGTGTGCCGTTTCTTATCACGTTGGAGTTATTGGACCTTATTTCATTAAGGACACTTATTTACAGATTCTTGAAAAATTTTCTGAAGAATTTTTAAATATTTTAAGAGATATGCATTTAGTTCATTTTCAACATGACGGTTTCCCTGACCACTCCACAGAAATGGTTAATTGGTGGTTCAATTTAAATTCTGGAGAAAATTGGATTGCCAGGAATGGACCGATCAAGTGGCCGGCGAGATCCCCAGACCTATACATATTGGATTTCTTTTTATGGGGTCGCCTCAAGCAATGAGTTTACGCAGAACCACTTCCTAACGATGCCGTAAACTCAATATCGTTAGATCATATTCGAAACAGTTTTAAGGACTTTAGGTGAAGGATCCAAATGTGCGTGGATGATGGTGGTAGTTACGTCGAATAACAAAAAAAATCGGTAAAGGTATTTACACAGAACTTCCCTCGTTATTTGTGCATGGCGATCACTAAAAAAATATTAAATACGAAATGACATTGAGAATAATAATGGAAATATAGTTATTGTAATTATTACAAAGAACTCCTGATAGCTTTTGGTCAAAAAAATAGTGCTCATCCAACAGCAAAAGTTCAATATTAAATAACAGGTCTCCCATAAATTATTTCTTGGGATGACCACCCTGTATATTTTCCAATAAAAGTATAATAGCATATGTCAAATAGTATTACCATTAGACAATTCCATTCACGCAGTGAAGTGGAAGTATAGTGGTGGTTAAAAATTTAATTTTTTTTTTTGAAATTTTTCAAAACTGTTGGTTAAAAATGTTCACTCCTTTTTTTTTCTGCAATAGGTTCAGAATGTCATGAAACATGGAAATTTTAAATTTGAGCAAAGGAAAAAAAAATTTCCATCTGTTTTAGTGGTTAAAAATTTTTCAAAACTGTGTGAAAAAAATTTTCAAATTTTTTTTTCTGAAATAGGTTTAGAATGTCATGAAACGTGAAAATTTTTAATTTCAGCAAAAACAAATATTTCCGTCGATTCTAATGGTAATTTTTTTTCCAAAGTGGTAAAAAAAATCATCTATTCTATTATAGAATACTATACTACTATACTTACTATAATAGTAAGTAGTGAAATAGATTTTATCAAAAATAGATTTTTTTTTTGTTTGAATAGGTTTTTTTTATTTGAATAGGTTTAGAATGCTATGGAAACGTTGAAATTTTAAATTTGAACAAAGAAAAAAAATAATTTTTTTGAAACTTTTCCAGAATCTTGTTTAAAAAATTTTCAAAGTTTTTTCTTCTGAAATAGGTTTAGAATGTCATGAAACGTGTATATTTAAAATTTGAGGAAAAAAAAATTTTCCATCTATTCTAGTGGTAATTTTTTTTCCAAAATGGTAAAAAAACGTTACAATTTTTTTTCTTCCGAAATAGGTTTGGAATGTTTAAAAATGAATTATTATTTGTTTGCTTATAATTGTATTGAAACATTCTTTATAGGATTTTGCAAACAGCAGAAAAATTAACTATCTATAAAAGAAAAACCTTGTGTAGAAATATTAATGAAATCATTGCATTCTTTCGATAACCTGAATTCTGGTTATGCTAGCAAATTAAAATCCTAAAATGAATTTGTCTAATTTCTTATTTGACAATTCTCATTCTAACACTAGCATCCACACAGTCCCCTACGGCCATGCAGATTAAACTAGTATCCACATAACCCCCTACGATTATGAAGATCTTCATAATCGTAGGGGGTTATGTGGATACTAGTTTAATCTGCATGGCCGTAGGGGACTGTGTGGATGCTAGTGTTAGAATGAGAATTGTCAAATAAGAAATTAGACAAATTCATTTTAGGATTTTAATTTGCTAGCATAACCAGAATTCAGGTTATCGAAAGAATGCAATGATTTCATTAATATTTCTACACAAGGTTTTTCTTTTATAGATAGTTAATTTTTCTGCTGTTTGCAAAATCCTATAAAGAATGTTTCAATAGGTTTGGAATGTCATGAAGCGTGGAAATTTTAAATTTGAGCAAACAAAATATTTTCTTCTATTCTATAGTAAGTATCTACTTAGTGATGAATACATAAATTTTTTCAAGAAAATTTTTAAATTTGTTTTAATACGTTTAGAATGCCATGGAAACGTGGAAATTTTAAATTTGAACAAAAAAAAAAATTCCACCTATTTTGGTGGTAAAAAAATTTTTCAAAAATGTCGGTAAAAAATTTTCAAAATTTTTTTTTTTTAAATACGTTTAGAATGCCATGAAACGTGAAAATTTTAAATTTGAAGAAAGAAAAAAATTCTCATATTTTAGTGGTAAAATTTTTTCAAAAATGTTGGTGAAAAAAATTTTCAAATTTTTTTTTTCTGAAATGGGTTTAGCGCGTCATGAAACGTGGAAATTAAATTTGAGCAAAAAAAAATTTTTTTCACTATTTATTCCGTTTAGGTCCACCCTGTATATTTTCCAGTGAAACTTCCACCATGTCTTCGCTGACAGTAGCGTCAACTATCTACCAAATTTGACTGCTATCCTTCAAGTAGTTTTTTAGTAAATGCACCAACAGACAGACAGACAGACAGACAGACAGACAGACGGAATTGAGAAACCTATATTTTCGTAATGTACGTGTTCTGAAACGTCAGAATCCGACAAAATCTCGGAGGGTGATTTTTTCTCGAATACAATACTTCCCTTCGGTATGCGAGGGAAGTAAAAATGTAAACATTGTTTGGATTGAGATGATTTTTGAGATGATTAACATTTGCTCCTACACAACTTTAAATATGAATTCAATTCCTAATTCGCAAAAAATGGGAAGTTTCAAAAAAATAATTATATATTCCTGAAATTTCGTATAGAGGTATAAAATTGCATTCTAAATAACTTTTCTAGTGGAATTTCTTCATATTTTGAAAAATAAAGATACTTTATTAGTGGTGATTTTTACAACTTTGCTTATAAAACACGCTGTAGAATACTAAATCAAGTCATTTTTGGTATACTTTAGTTTTACTACACGCAGGACTCAATCCTCAAATACTATTCAAAAATTCCAAAATGTTTGGTCCATTACACCTCTTTTCACACCTATCCTGAGATACACTGTATATGAAGTCGGAGCATAAAGAGATATCCAATGAAACCGGTAAAAGCTCTGCCATTTCTACAACTTTTAAGATAGAAACCTGGAAATTGCACATATTACTCTTGAAGTAATGTATAAAAAGACCTCATGCGTAAAAAAAATCTCAAAAATTTATTATTGAAGATGTACACTTGAGTTGTTGAACAGCCGTTGTGAAATACCGTAACGTTATTCTGACATCCACGCATGCGCAGTTTCAATTAGGAAATACGGTAAATTTAATAACGTTGACGATCTCCGTTAATTGCGGAGGGATAAAGTAAACGTAGTATGGCACCTTAGCGTTATCGTTATACTGTGTGTGTGTATACATCGTTCTGTTATCGACCCCAATGATTGATAATAATCTGAATAGCATTATCCATAATGTATTATATAATAATATATAAGTGTAATATTCACTATATAAATATGCAACAACCCAAACAAAGAAAATACAAAAGTAGGGTTAGATTAGGCTGTCAACGATAACTATTGCTGACTAAGTAAATACTGTTCAATATCTCTCTTTTTGAAAACACGTTATTTGCAAATACGTATTGAAATAAAGTTATCGTATCTTCATAACGTTACGTTATTTTGAATGCTCTCTATTAATTCTGCTTTATTTTAAGGTTATGTTGTTAACGTAAATAATCGCAAATGAATCAAATTATTAGATGTAATTTACATAATAATGTGTAAAAATACGAAATCAAAATCATAAATTTAGAAGTATATTAGGCTACTGCAGCCATATTTACAGAAATACGGCTAATTATACTCAGAAATATGGTAAACAATCTGTCAGAAACATGTGATATATGAGACGACGTCACCATAATCATTACTCAATAAGGTTGCGTTTTCGAAATCATTCAAATATTTCAATTTTAGGTAGATTTGATTATTAAACATTTATTTTAATTTGACGTTGTAATTAATATGAACATTTAGGCTTTTATATTTATAATAATAATAATAATAATAATGATAATATAATATAGCGAAATACCAAGATCTTGCCAACGAACTGCGAGATATATATGAGCTCCAAAAAGTCTCCATCATCCCAATCATCATATTTTCTAATGGTCTGATTGAGAAAAATACTGCGACCAATCTGAAAAAAATGGGACAAGATGATCCAGTCCACGTAGTTAGTTTAGCTCAAAAAGCAGCAATCTTGGCCACTTGCAGCACGATCCGTCGGGTCCTGGCTCACCCGTGAGAAGTTGGCACAGCTGTCCCTTCCCACGGGTTCTTCCACCGACTAAAGCTGTGATTAAAAAAAATATATATATAATATTAATACACTTTATTCAAATACGAAATATATAATATGAATACAAGTAGTAGGTGACAAAAAATGAAAGGACGGAGTTCAGCTGAGATTGACAATTTGTCAATGTCAGCTGTTCTTACAGTCAACCCGCATGGTGCAGATATACTAATATGAATCTAGCAAAAATTAAAGTATACAACCTGATATGTACATTACATATATTTTGACAAGTACATGCTTATGTACCTACATATACAGATACATAAATAAAAACATATAAATAAATACCATTAAAAGCGTAATAGAAGATGTAACGAATATAGCAAAATGAACACTTAGCTAAGAGCAAAGACTCTTCTTAAAATGTTTAGCAAAAGCAAGTGTACTGCATAACTTTAGATGAGGGGGGAGATATAATTTATAAATTAAACGAACGTTCATAGAGGGCTGTTTTATGTATAGGTGGGGATAATATTCCTTCATATCTTAAATTAAAGTTGTGTACATCTGTGCGAAATGTGATCTTCCTATATAAGTAACTTGGGTTATTAGAAGTAACAATTTTGTATTTTTTGGATCCGCTGTGTAGTAGTCGCAGATAGGTATGGCCCATAGACTGTGTCACAGTAATTGAAGATTGATAAAATAAGGGTATCACAAGCCAAAATTCTTATCTCAGTATTTAAAATGTGACGAGCATTATGCAGTATTTTTAATACATCATGAGATACGTTTATCAAATCTGAGGGATGTGTCAATGATTAAGCCTAGATCTTCAGTCTCATCTTTAAGCGGTAATTGAGTGGCATTTATCAATAACCGAACATTAGCAGATAAGTCTCTATGAGCAGCTCTTCCAAAAAACATGGCAATACATTTGTTAGGATTTAAATGTAAACAGTGCTCCAATGAAACGTAAATTATTTCCAAGTCCGAATTTACAATGTCACAACTACGTTGTATATAATTGGGAAAAAAAGAAAAAAAGTACCCGAGTATCATCCGCATACATTTGTAATTTACAATGTTTAACAAAACTAGGTAGTGATCACGTATTTTATAAAATAGGTCCCAGTACTGATCCTTGCGGAACCCCGTTTTCCACATCAGCGAAATCAGGAGACCGACCATCCAGTACGACTTTTTGCTTTCGAGTAGTCAAATAATTAAAAGAAAATAATAGCGATGCATCATCTAAGCCAATATATTGCAAAATCCTTAATAAAACACTGTGATCCAGAGTGTCGAACGCCTTGGAAAAATCCAGCAGTACCAACACAGTGCATTTCCCAGCATCTGTTGCCGTTAATATGTGATCTGTGACGTTTAAAAGGGCGGTAGCACAACTGTGGCCTTTTCTAAACCCGGATTGAGTATCAGGTAGAATATTATTAATCTCCAGATATTCAATAAGATGTGCTTTAATAATGTACTCTAATATTTTTGACATTACTGGCAAAATGCTACTCGGTCTTAGATCATTATAGGTAAGAGATAAATTTATTTTAGGAAGTGGTACAATGTGAGCTTTTTCCAGTCGGTCGGAAAAACAAATTGTCGAATGCAAAAATTTACAATATGACATAAGAATTCTAAAATATAAGGACAACAAACTATTATAAAATTTATATGAATTCCATCCTCACCGACTGTACTGGTTTTGATCGAAAATAAGAGTTTACTAATTCTGCTACTGTGACTGTTTTGAAGGTAAGAGTCAAATTTAGAGACTCTTTTACATTACTGTAATAGTTTAGTATGTTATTATCAGGTGCAGTATGAGGTACGGAATCTAAAAAGTGATGATGATTGAGTTTACATTTGAAAGATGAGCAGGAATACTCTTTTTTTGTTTTAGTGTTAATACCCAGGTTGTTCAAAGATTTCCACGCAGATTTTTTATCAGTATTTACGAAGTGTTGTAAATAAGCTTTTTTCTCTCTTCTAATTGAGCTAATTGTATTACTTGTATTACTTCATATAGTATCATTATTTAGTGAAGTTTGGATCAATAGACCATTTTCGGTCACCTGATTTTGACACAGTCTGGAGGGCACACAAATCTCATCCAATCACAAAGGAATACAAATGTAAACAATTAGAGATGAGTTGCTAGCAGAAGCAGTTTAAGTTTATTAAAAATTTACAGCTTTTTCCCATTTCTAAAAAACAAAACAATGAGTTGTGTGCCTTCCACGCCACCAGCGTGACGTCAACCGAAAGTGATCTATAAGAGAATATCTAATCTAAAGTTTTCTTGCCTGCCATACTCGAGGTTAAATAATTAATCAACTCTTTAAATGTTGCAACTGTATCAGGTACTTGCATGCTGGTGCATGAACCATAATTGTTACATGCTTTTAAAACATTTCCCTAAGAGTGTACAGGTGGTATCGGTCAAAATTGAACAGACTACAACTAACGTAAAAATAATCTAAAGAAAAAAGACATACCACATTACTTGCACACGACATTTTGCACTCACTGTCAACCTGATTATTAGCTGCTGTTCGTTTCTCAATTTCAACATATTTCTTTGGATTTATATTACATTTTTATTAACCTACTTTGGCTCCCAATAATCTAAGAGAGGCAAATTTACTTAAATTATTCATACATATTTTCATCATGTTTTTAATAGCACTGTCCTGTAAATAGATAACTTATTTAAATACATTTCCTACCAAATGTTAGTTTTTTAAAAAATTTATTCCATCAACATATTTTTACTTGTCTAGTAAACAAAAGTTATCTGTAACACAATTTTTAAATTCAGTATTTTATTTGCTTCCTCCACACGCTACTATTCTGCTGGTGGTGCGTCTCCGCCTTTTTCCTTGGCCTCCATCAGAGCCATATTGTGCAATGACACTGCTGTCATACATCCAAGTACTATCAGCGCTATCCCAAGAGGATGAATTACAATTCCCTTAGGTAGTAGTAGTACCTTTTTACAAACCATTATTTACAAATAATTTTTTAAAACTTAGACTCATTAACTGTCAGTGTCACGAACAAGCGATGTTGATTTTTATTCTTATTCTCAGAACCAGATATAACAAATAATTGATATAAAAAATAATAATCTTGGTCTACGATGTTCATGGAATTAAAAACGACTATCTTAGCTTAAGTCACCTTGTTGTAATGATACCGTTCTATAGTCTGTTTTTAAACCAGCAGGAGTAAACATGGAAGTTCCATTCACACCATAAAAGTAACCAGAAAATACACTAAAACCTTTTTGGCGTTTTGTGCAACCAACAATACACGACTACAGTGTTCTTGTGTGTATTTTATTACATTATATAATGCATCGACCTCTATTTGACCTCTAGGTATTTTATACAGTATCAATTTCATTTACGCAATATAAAGGCACCAAGCAATTAGTCATTTTTACCTTCAGATTTATACAAAAGGGATTAAAAACTGATGTATAATGTGCAAACGGTAAAATAGAAATTATAACCAAATAATTTATGACATGAAATTAAATTCTTTACAATATGTCATAATTACGACTATTGCCTTGTGTAAAACTGGCGAGGGCTTATCCAATCACAGATGTAAGATTTAGTGCGTTAAATTTAAAACGCTCCTGCTGGTTTAAAAACAGACTATAGAACCGTGACAATCATTTTTTGCATTTCTTAGAGTGTGTTCGCTATACAACTAGTTCAAGATTGTAAAGTTTTATGTTTTGCCAGAACCACAGAAGGCAGGACTATGCAAAAGCGAAAGCTAGCCTTTCTAACGGGGCCAAGTTTGTTCATAGTCGCCACAACGATATATACCTTATAATAATATATTTGTCAAAAGCCATATGACAATTCTTGACGTTGTCAGATTGACAGTCTTTCAACTCTTACATATTGGTTGGTTATTTTCGTAGCTTTTTCGTTCAATTTTCGACAATATTTTATTCTAAGTTTATTTGTTTATTTAATATTTGTTTATAATGGGTTCTAAAGGGTATAGGGGCTGTACTTATCGTCTATGCCCTTTGACGGCGGGTGAAACAATAAGCTTCTTTCTGTTTCCCAAAGATCCTGAAAGGTAGGTACTTTATATTACTGAAACAACTAGAAAGTAATGTTAGCTATACAAAACAATTAGCAGGGAAGGAAGGAAACTAGGGAACTAGGAACTATTTCAACTATATCAATTGCAGCTAATAACTCTGGGTGAACTCGAAATAGAATTTAAAATTATATTTTGATAAAAAAGATGGGGTTCTGTGACATCATATTAAAGCTAAATATAAAGAAATATTACTATTATTTAGCGTGAATTTTTGATGCAATGAAACAAGGATTGAAATGATGAAAAACAACTTTTCATTGCATTAATTAAAAAAGTCAATAATTCGAGTTTACTGTTATTTTACGTAAATATTTTTTTCGCTGTACTATTTGATTCGTAATATTCTATTCAACAATATTGAAAATATGTTATTCATCAAATCTTGTGTTTAATTTTAAGCTACACAATATACGTGTCTTTCATTGTATATCTATACATTGCACTATTTTCGGTGATAATATTTTCTTATTCTTGTAGCAGTATGAAATAAATACATTGGCTTCAAAGCGCATTATTATCATTAATGGTATAAATGCAGTGTAAACCTAGAGAAACGCACAAAATTCATATCTTTGGCATGTCATATTTCAAAAAAATCCTCGAACCAAAATTTATGACGTCATTGGTTTTTGAGTTATGAGCCATCATATTTTGTTTCAATGGAAACAGACATTTTTGTTCACTGTTTTTGTTGGTATATTCCTTTAGCTTTCTGGTGATATAAAAAAAATGATATTACCTGAGCCATTCTTTTGGAAAAATAACATTTTATGTAAAAATAGTTTACCTTTCGCAAATTCACGAGTAATGTTCCACTTCTTTATGGACTGATAGATCTTGTTGCCTACATTTTTGTTTCAGCTATCATGAAAACATTTGACATAAAAACAAAACAAAAAAAAATGGTGAAAAACAATCACCTTAAAACACAGAGATACATGCCTTTTTGTGTAAAGTATGGATAACGCGTAGAACTCTTGATGATGGTTGGATATGGTGATCGGGAAACATGTGATGTTTTCAATGCCAAATATCCCGAAGAGCAACTTTCTAGATCCACTGTAAGTAGATTGGTGGCTAGATATGATGAATCTGGCAGTGTAGCTGACCTCCCTCGATCTGGTCGCCCTAGCACAAGCAACGAAACCAAATTAAATATTCTTCTAGAAAGTGAGGAAAACTACCATCTTTCGATAAGGCTTTAAATCATAGCGTGAGTCAAACTTCTGTTGTACATCTATTGAAAAAAGAAAAATACCATCCATACAGAGTGCAATTAATCCACGAATTGAATGAGGATGATCCAGATCAGCGCTTATAGTTTTGTGAACAGTTGATGACCTTGTGCGATGAAAACCCAAAGTTTTTAAAGAACATTGTTTTTTTCTGATGAAGCTACGTTTCCCTTAAACGGCATAACTGTGGGAATTGGTCACGCGAAAATCCTCATTGGACTCAAGCAGCCCATACACAGCGACGAGGCAAAGTAAACGTGTGGGCAGTGGGATCGTTTATTGGAGCTTTTTTTTGAAGAAAATCTTACGGCCGCAAGATATTTACAGTTTTTGCAAGTTGAGTTATTGTCAACCTTAGCAGTTATGTTTCCGAACAATGAAGATGAAGATATTTCTGCTGAAAACGTTTGGTTCCAGCAAGATGGGGCCCCACCTCATTTTGGGATAGCAGTGCGCCAGTTTTTAGATGACACTTTTACTGGAAGGTGGATAGGTCGTCGAGATCCGATTGAGTGGCCCCCCGCGTTCACCGGAAAGTCAAGGGTGTATTTTAACAGACCGGATACCATAGAAGAAATGAAAGGCAGAATTGGTTTGGAGATGAGACGAATTGCTCATGAGACGATTCAGAACAGCGTGCAAAGTATCTACACCCGTCTTGGTCAATGCCAAATGGGTGGAGGGTCGCAATTTGAGCAATGTAGATGATTTTTTTCCCACAATTACTTATGTATGGTATCAATCAATAGCAATATTTGTTTTCAAAAGAATGGCTCAGGTAATATCAATTTTTTTCATATCGCCAGAAAGATAAAGGAATATACCACCAAAAGGAGTAAACCAAAATGACTGTTTCCACTTTAAAAAAATTATGATGACGCCATAACTCAAAAACCAATGACGTCATAAATTTTGGTATAGCGACAAAATGTAGCATTTACAAAATTAAAATCGACCTGTTCGATGACACATACCAAAGATATGAATTTTGTGCGTTTCGTTAGGTTCGCACTGTATAAATGTGCAACTAAAGACAAAAAACACTTACCAAAAAAACTATAGAAACTTTCACATACACGTGTTTCGGTATCCTACGCCAAGGAAATACCTTGCTGACATATAGCAATCAAAGTATTTTGTTTAAAAAGATAGTTGCTTCTTGGTTTTGTTGAACAGGATAATTTAAAATTAAAAATAACATTATTGTAAGAGTTGCGCTGTACGCAATGTGCATATTTCTTTCTTATAATCCAATGTGGTTCATGGCATATGACCAGCAAAGTATTTTGTTTAGAAAGATATATGTTTCAGTACTTATCTATGATAAGTCTTTAGTAAGAGTTTGAAATAATTACGACTATTTTTTGCTAGTAATATTTTATTTCCTGTACTACCGGTAGGCCTTCTATGGTTCCACAGAAAGTCTCCAGCACTCTTTACATTACAGGCTAGGATCGTATATAGCCTTCGGAATTTAACTCAGTTGCTAGAAAGACTTTTGTTTCTTTTTTTTTCCGAAATGAATTTTCACAATTGTAGAATTCAAATATAATTCAAGGATTTCCAAAGTTACATTATTTTTAGAATTACGAAAACCACACTTATAATTTTTTTAGTTTGACAGAAAATAACAGCTGCCAACATATTTCTCTGAAAGAAATGTTTAAAAAATGATGATTATTTTATTGAGCAGTTGCTAATAATGTAATAAGTAATATCAACTGAACTAGCCCATTCTCTTATGATGTTATAAAAATATATCTCTTGGTAATACGCGTTCTGCGAACGCATAGAGGCAGGTAATTTAATAAAAATGAGAACGCCCTTATTTATCGCGAGACGATACAAGAAAAATTAAAACAGTTACGACGCAAGCACACAAGAACGCTATTTTATGACCGGCCTCAAGCAATATACAAGTCCACCTTAAGCAGACATATATCAAAATAATTTCGTAAAGCGTAGAGCTAACTACTTAAATGTTTCATTTATTTTTATACTTTATTATATAGAATTTCTCATAAGGCTTTCAGTACCTATGAAACAAAACAACTGTAAACATTTTGTGGCTAAGAAAAGAAGGTTTTAGTTTGCCCAAGTGATTCTTGTGGTGGGCCACCCTACGAGCGACGTGGTTAGCGTCACTGGATTAACCTGGCTAGCACAGTAAAGATACGGAGAGCAAGAGGGCGTTGAGATCAAGGCTTCCGCGCCATTGATTACTTAGTATAATCAAGGAAAATTAAAGATGAAGATAAACAAAAGACAAATGTTACATATATACAATAGCACAATATTACAAAAATATTATATTACAAAAAGTGAAACTATCACAGCATCAACGATAGGTACTGTATAGCAAAATACCAGACAGAAATATGTACAAAAGAAACTGTATTACAAACTATACTATATTACAAGATACACTATATTACAATTTGCTCAACGGCAAGGCAAATTTGAGGCGTGTACGAGAACCAAAAATATATTACAAAAGATACGTCTTGTAAATTTATCTCAAAACTCATAAACTTTAGACACTCTCGTTACCATAAAAATGAGCCACGACTTGCTGTATCAACAACAAAAGTGCATTATAGTACTACAATAAGATATTAATCATGAGGAATCACGATAAAAGTAACTACGAAACAATACTACGGCGAAGTATTTACGACAACGAATTCAAGATATAAGCAACTACGAACTAATATGCAACAATGAGTTTAATTATAACCACGGATTTAAAATGCAATCTAATCAAAAATATAATAGATTTCGCTTGAATCTTATAGGTTAAATTAAGACAATTTTGGCTCTTATAGCTCAACAATCATGTGAAAATAATCCCTTTTACTGGTAACAATCAAAAGTACTTATCTTTTATTTTGTTATCCCGATGAAGGAAATTCCTAGATACGGTTCTGTTCTCCGATGATTACGGATTTAAAAGTTATGTTTCACATGTGGCTGCCTTAATCCCATTTCGAGGTTATGAAAACGTAGAATAGTATATTTCTACAACAAGTTCTGGAATAGCCCATATTCCACAAGAGCGAAAAGTTTGTAGTCCGAGCCGAAGGCGAAGTGGGATATATCATTCCAAACGTGTTGTAGACTATACTTTCTCCAACACCATTTCAGAAATTACAAATTCCACAACTAAAAATTGTGTCGGAACAAGTATCATTCCAACACACTGAATAGAATAGAATAGAATAGAATTTATTCCCAAACATATATATACATTACACTAATATAAAATGCGTATACATGGTAAGTTGCGCCTCATGTAGCAGTAGGGAAACATAAGCTAAGTTAGCTCAGTACCAGCAAATTTAGATTATTATAAACAATAAAATAATGTAATATAATAACGCTAGTAAATTTAACATACTACAAAGTTATCATTATTATAATATGTTTAATTCAAACTACATACTTTGCTATGAGGTGAATATTTCATTAAAAGCTAAATGATTATAGTGTTGTCTCAAAGAATTCAATAATGCTGTAAAATACATGTGATAGTAAAATGTTTTTTAAGTTTTGTTTAAATTTGTTTAGGTTGTTAATTGTTTGGATATGCTGGGGTAAGTGATTAAAAATCTGCACCCCCGTGTACAGAGGACCTCTACGATTGACATTATAGTTATAGTATGGGGGTAAATATGTATCTTTATTTCTTGTATTGTATTTATGTATGTCTGATGGGGTTACTAGATTATTTCTCCTTTTAAATATAGCCAGAGATAAGCGATATATATACAGATTAGTTAGGGTAAAAATTTCCAATTCCTTAAATGAGCTACGACATGAGTCATACCTGCGTAGACCACATAGAACCCGAATGGCACGTTTCTGAATTAGGAAAGTGCTATTTACATTTGATGAATTTCCCCAGAACTCAATTCCATATTGTAAGATAGAATAAAAGTAAGCATAGTAGACTGTCCTTGCTGCGTTAAAGCCAATGTTATTTTTTACAGCGCCAATGGCAAATACTGCACTAGACAACTTTTTGTTAAGCATATATATGTGGTATTTCCAATCGAGTTTTTCGTCTATATATACCCCTAAAAATTTGGTATTTAACACGGGTTCGATATTTCCTATGATTGCCACTAAAGTTGTTTGTGGGATATTTTTGTTGGGTTGAAGTAGCATATTGACAGTTTTCTCCATACTGTTATAGTATAATACCGCACGGCTTTCGACGAATCAGATGCTGTTAGTTGTTCGGTTGCTATGGTTACGTCGAACAAAAGATAGCTTCGCATTTGACGTTTTGAACAGTCTTAAAGTTTTTTTGTATAATTTCTGAAATTTTGTTAGAGAAAGTATAGTCTACAACACGTTTGGAATGGCATATTCCATACTTGCGAACCGTAGTCCTTGCCTTCGGCTCGGCCTACAAACTTTTCTCTGGTGTGGAATATGGGCCATTCCATAACTTGTGATAGAATATACTATTCTCTAACAAGATTTTAGAAATTATGCAAAAAAATTTCAAAACGGTGTATAACGTCAAAGGCGAAGCTAGACGTAACCATAGCAACCGAACCACTAAGTGTGGTTTAACGGCATCTGATTTGTTGAAAGCCGTGCGGTATTATACCACAACACTGTGTTGAAATGATATTTGTTCCGACACAATTTTTAGTTGTGGAATTTGTCATTTCCGAAACAGTGATAGAGAAACGTTCTTATAAGATTTGTCGCCAAGACAAAATGAAGAAAATCTCTTTGCCCAGAATGTTTTCGTATATTCCAATTCAAAATGTAGTATAGAAAGGTTGACTTCATATGAATATTACTGGCTTAGTAGAAAACGTAGTAAGGCTTAAAATTTGAATGTAGATAATCTTGCTCAAAGCAAATAATGTAACGTGGAAATACTTCGACGTTAACAGCATTAACAACATTTTGGTAAAGGTCATTGATGAACAAAATGAAATGAAGCGGAGAAAGTACGCTTCCCTGAGGAACTCCATATTTTAAAGTTTAGATTTTTGACAGCTGCTTGTCTAATTTGGCAACTATTTTCCTATTCTATAATGAATAATTTCCTGTATATGACTTTATTTATCATTAATTATATTACTGAATTGTAATTTAACTAGAAATTTCTAAAACTAATATAATGTAAAAAAATCGGTAAAGTTATTTACACAGAACTTCCCTCGTTATTTGTGCATGGCGATCACTAAAAAATTATTAAATATGAAATTACATTGAAGAAGAAGAATAATAATGGAAATATAGTTATTGTAATTATTACAAAGAAATCCTGATAACTTTCGGTCAAAAAAATAGTGCTCATCCAACAGCAAAAGTTCAATACTAAATAACAGGTCTACCATGAATAATTTCTTGGGATGACCACCGTGTATATTTTCCAATAAGTATAATAGCATATGCCAAATATTATTGGCATTAGACACATTTTCAGTTCAACTTTCACTCAGTGAAGTGGAAGTATAGTGGTGGTTAAAAATTTCAATTTTTTTGAAATTTTTCAAAACTGTTGGTTAAAAATTTTCAGTCTTTCAAAAAAATTTTTTTTTTGAAATACGTTTAGAATGCCACGAAACGTGAAAATTTTAAATTTGAAGAAAAAAAATCGGTAAAGTTATTTACACAGAACTTCCCTCGTTATTTGTGCATGACAGTCACTCAAAAAAAATATTAATTACGAAATGACATTGGGAATAATAATCGGAATATAATTATTGGTATTATTACAAAGAAAAACTGATAACTTTTGGTCAAAAAAATATACAGAGTGTTCATCCAACAGCAAAAGTTCAATATACTAAATAACAGGTGCCAAATATGGAAGGCTTGCGCAAATATCTTTATAAATGTCCACCATGACTCAATTATTTCTTGGGATGCCATTATTCAATAAAAGTGTATAATAGGATATGCCAAATATTATTGCCATCTCTCACATTTTCAATCCCACATTCACGTAATCGAGTGGAAGTATAGTAGTGATTAAAATATAGAACAAATTTTCAAAAATGTTTTCTGTCTATTCTAGTGTTAAATTTTTTTCCAAATTGGTGAAAAATGTTGCAAATTTTTATTTCCGAAATAGGTTTAGAATGCTATGAAACGTGGAAATTTTAAATTTGAGCAAAAAAATATTTCGTCTATTCTATAATGGTGATAAATAGATTACTAAAACATGTTTTCATTTTTTTTTTTTATTTTTCTAAAACATTTTTAAATTTGTTTTAGTAAATTTGGAATGCCGTGGAAACGTGGAAACTTTAAATCGGAAAAAAAAAATTCCATCTAGTTATTTGTGGTAAAATTTTTTCAAAAATTTTTTAAATTTTTTAAATTTTTCTTTAAATAGATTTAGAACGCTATGAAACGTGGAAATTTTAAATTTTGAAAAAAAAAAGTTCATCTATTTTGGTGGTAAAAATTTTTTCAAAAATGTTGGTAAAAAATTTTCAATTTTTTTTTCTTTTAAATAGGTTTAGAATGCCATGAAACGTAGACATTTTAAATTTGAACAAAGAAAAAAATTTTTTTTAGTGGTAAAAATTTTTTCAAATTTTTTTTTTCTGAAATAGGTTTAGCGCGTCATGAAACGTGGAAATTTTAAATTTGAGCAAAACAAATTTTTTTTCACTATTTATTCCGTTTAGACGGTCCACCCTGTATATTTTTCAGTGAAAATTCTACCAGTTCTTCGCTGACAGTAGGGTTAACTACCTACCAAATTTGACTGCTCTCCGTCAAGTAGTTTTTTTAGTTAATGCACCAACAGACAGACAGACAGACAGACAGACAGACACACAGACAGACAGACGGACGGACGGACGGACGGACGGACGGACGGACGGACGGACGGACGGACGGACGGACGGACGGACAGACAGACAGACAGACAGACAGACAGACAGACTGACGGAATTGAAAAACCTATATTTTCGGAATCTACGTGTTCTGAAACGTCAAAATCCGAAAAAATCTCGGAGGGTGATTTTTTCTCGAATACAATACTTCCCTTCGGTATGCGAGGGAAGTAATAATGTTCCTTCCTATATTTTAGTGGTAAACATTTTTTCAAAAATGATTGAAAAAAATTTCAAAACATTTTTTTCAATCATTTTTTAAAAAAATTTTTAGAAAAATTTCTAAATTTGTTTTATACGTTTAGAATGCCATGGAAACGTGGAAATTTTAAATTAAAAAAAAAAAAAAAAATTTCAACCTATTTTAGTGGTAAAAATTTTTTCAAAAATGTTGGTAAAAAAATTTTCAAAAAAAATTTTTTTTTTGAAATACGTTTAGAATGCCACGAAACGTGAAAATTTTAAATTTGAAGAAAAAAAAAATGTTTCTTCCCATATTTTAGTGGTAAAAATTTTTTCAAAAGTGATTGAAAAAATTTTTTTTTTCTGAAATAGGTTTAGCGCGTCATGAAACGTGGAAATTTTAAATTTGAGCAAAAAAAAATTTTTTTCACTATTTATTCCGTTTAGATGGTCCACCCTGTATATTTTGCAGTGAAAATTCTACCAGTTCTTCGCTGACAGTAGGGGTAACAACCTACCAATTTTGACTGATCTCCGTCAAGTAGTTTTTTAGTTAATGCACCAACAGACACAGACAGACAGACTGACGGAATTGAAAAACCTATATTTTCGGAATCTACGTGTTCTGAAACGTCAGAATCCGAAAAAATCTCGGAGGGTGATTTTTTCTCGAATACAATACTTCCCTTCGGTATGCGAGGGAAGTAAAAATGCAAAGAATATCTAATAGAATTTGCAATAATTATATAAAAAGGTGCATTAAATCGACGAAGGATATAATGATGAGCTTGTTTCAAAATATATATGTTGCGATTATCGTATATGGCTATATCTTCGCGTAAATTGAACCCGATTTTTGCCAGTTTATGTTTAGTGCATGCTTATAAAAGCATTCTTCTTGTTGATACGAAACAACTACGGGATTATACTCATATAGATGAAATGATCTTTTCTATAAGCACTCGAAAGCTGTACATAAAATGCAGTTATAAATTTCTAGAATACCGGCAAAGCCCCAATAAAAAGACACTGCGACGGAATCTTCAATACAACTTTTATGACGATGCTGTAAAAGCACGTATACTGACATATATATTAAACGACATAAAATAGGAATTAACTAGCGATGTTCTTGCTCTGATCCTTAGTTACAAGTTGCCGTTTCAGGGAATTGCCTCTAGTGATTGGTTGGCGTACGACCTGCAGTTTTGTGCTGGACGTCAATAGCGAGAGTTTTTGTTGTGTCTAGGTAAACGACAACGATAATGCCTTTTGTTTTATCTCAATATTTGCAAATTACAAAATTTTAAAATTATTATGGATACGTTCAACAAATAAAAATACATAATTTTAATTAATACGAAAAGTCAATGCACAGTATGTTTAGATTTAATTATATCATTTGTATAATCAATTATATAACACAATATATGCAAGCCTGTACGGAAATGCTAACTTCTTTGTTACTATTATTAATATCACCATGATACATTTTATCACTAGTGAAAACACAATTTTACTTCCACATCCACGTAGTGGATTGGAAGTAAGTACAGTAATCGCAAAAAAATGTTCAAAATGTTTTTTTCTTGAAATCGGTTTAGAATGTCATGAAACGTCGAGATTTTAAATTTGGGCGAAAGAGAAAATTATGTCTGTCTGTCTGTAACTATTTTTGTCCGCACGTTATCTCCGGAACGGTTAAGATATTGACTTGAAATTTTGTACACGTATATATTATAATGAGATCTGGAACTGGATTGTTTTTTGAAGATATCCGGTGAAGGGTTGGGGGTTAAATAGGAGTAAATATGGGTAAACATGTAAAGCAAGCTGGTAAGAGTACAGAAACTTGAAATTTGATGTGTGCACTACAAGCCAAGGTCTCAGATTTTTTTACAATATTCTTCAACCCCCCCCACCCCACCCCTTCTTCATTATTAAAGGGGTTGATAAAATAAAATTGAGATATTCATTTGAAATTTGGTACCCGTATGTATTATAACGACATCTGGAACTAGATTATATTTTGAAATGATTCCGTTCAAGGGTTGGGGGTTAAATAGCGCTAAATAGGGGAAAATAAGTAAAGCAAGCTGGTAAGAGTACAGAAACTTGAAATTCGGTATATGTACTAGAAGCCAAGGTCTCAGATTGGCTATATTATTTCTCAACCCCCACAACCACTACTCCATTATTGAAGGAGTTGATAAAATAAAATTGAAATATTCACTTGAAATTTATTACATGTACGTATTATAATGACATCTGGAACTAAATTATATTTTGAGAAGCTACCGCTGAAGGGTTGGGGGTTAAATATAGTAAAACAAGCTGGTATGAGTACAGAAACTTGAAATTCAGTGTATGTACTAGAAGCTAAAGTCTCAAAATTTTTACAATATTTTTCAACACCCCCACCACCCCTACTCCATTATTAAAGGGGTTGATAAAATAAAATTGATATATTCATTTGAAATTTGGTACACGTATGTATTATAACGACATCTGGAAATAGATTATATTTTGAGATGATTCCGTTAAGGGTTGGGGGTTAAATAGTGGTAGATATGGGAAACTAAGTAAAGCAAGTTGGAAAGAGTATAGAAATTTGTGATTTGGTGTCTATTCTAGAGGCGATTGCTTCAGATTTTTCCATAATATTTTCCATCCCCCCATCACCGCCACTCCCTTATTAAAAGAGTTGATAAAATTAAATTTAGATTTTCACTTGGAACTTGTTACACGTATAATGATATCTTAAAATGGATTATATTTTGACATGATTGCGTTGAACGAGTGGGAGTAATTGGTGGTAAATAGGAAAAAATAAGAATAATATTTTTTAGTAATATTTTTCAACCCCTACCACCCTTAATCCATTATTAAAGGGGTTGATAAAATGAAATCGAGATATTCACTTTAAATTTGGGACACGTATGTATTATAACGACATCTGGAACTAGATTATATTTTAAGATGATTCCGTTGAAGGGTTGAGGGTTAAATAGGAGTAAATAGGGGAAAATAAGTATATCAAGCTGGTAAAGTACATAAATATGGGATTTGGTGTATATACTAGAAACCAAGGCTCCAGATTTCTTTCTAATATTTTTCAAACACCACCATCTCCGCTCCATTATTAATGGGTTTGATAACATAAAATTGAGATATTTACTGGAAAGTTAGTACACGGATGTATTGTATCGATATCTGATTGAGATGGTTCCATTGAAGGGGTGGGTCGTGGTGGGTTGTGAAAGGGGAAAATAAGTAGGGTAAACTAAAAACTTCATTTTTAACGTATTTGGTAGACACCAACGCCTCATACTTTTTTATGACAACTGCTCCAAATATTATTAAAATTCTATGACCAATAATTTTCACATACTAGAGTGCAAATCTAGTCAAGATGTTTCCTTTAAACTGACTTTGATGAAAAATCTAGATGTGGAAGTAGTGATTCCTTAGGCAGCAGTTTTTTTATCCAGTAATGTTGTTTTTGCATAAACACTACTAAAAGCCTACTTTTTAATGTTTGCTAACTATGTTATAAATGTCATTTTCTAACACCAGAGTTGAAGGTTGAAAATAATTTAAAATTTAAAAACCAAATAACTATTGAATAAGCTTTATTAAAAACAATTACATTTAGATTTAATTACTCTTAATATGAATGGTACAGTTAGAACACTTGGAAATTGAAATACGGTAATCAGACTTGGTGTAGCTGCAGCACATGTAGCAGTAACTTCTTTGCAAGACATTGCAGTCGGTATGTTGGGAGTGGTAATGACATTGGGAAAATTTTCATCGCAAAACTTTTCTTATTTCTCTATACAGGATGTTGCATGATGAGAGGGACATAGCTTAATAGGAGGTAGAGAACGTCAGTGATAATCAGCACCTCCCTCAAGGTGACAGACAATAACAAGAAATCTCCTAAGCAGTTGAATAATTAATTGTTTGTAGTTTAATGTAATGTAATGTTTGTGAAGTACAATAAATTGTGAAAATTTGAGGTCTTCTGATTGTAACCTTTGCGATTACTTCTTATGGAGCCACTTAAAATATGAAGTTTATAACGTCGAAATTGACAGTAGGCCACAATTAACCGAGCTCATCGTTACATCCTGCTATGAAATACGGAATAATCCGGCAATAATACGTCGAGCAATTGGTGACCTACCTAAATGCGTAAGAAAACGTACAGAAGTTGAGGGAGGCCACTTTGAAACTTTACTTTAGTGTAAATTGTATTTTATTATTAAATATATTCAATTATTGGCTGGTTGTTTATTGTTACCGGAACGGAAATTATTTTATTAATTGCGGGGTTTTAGTTTGTTCTGCTTTCCAATTTTTATTAGTTGTGAAATATGCCAATTTTCTTGATTCAAGTAACTTGTTGCTTAGGCGTAAATAGTTTTATTATCTGTAACTCTGAATAAGGCTACTATGATTGATTAAATACGTTGTTAATTTATACCCAATTACCAATGATTAGGGCTACATTTTTTTACTAAAATTGATCGTTAAAACGTCCCGGAATTAGGAATCACCCACGCTTAATAAAATTTTTTCAAATTTTAGTTACAAAATTATTTATTTCACGTGACTTTCATGTAATACCGTTCTGAAATTCATATTCTTGTACATTTAACACCGTATTCAAATAACTACAAAAGTGTAACAAGAAAGTGAACTAGGCAACTTTGCTTATTTTTGTGTTCTTTCGAATATCGTACAGAAATTTCAAAAAAATATATACAGGGTCATGTTTTTTAGAGGCAAAGAAGGAACCTAAATTTTAGTGACTCGGGACTTGGAATTTTTTTCATATCTCACATGTACCTCTGAAGAATCGTTACAGTATTATAGTAGAAGAGCCAGTGACATTTTTCAGTGATGATTTAGTTAAGGCCTATTTTTTGAGAGAATGTTCAGGGTGGTACAACTAAGTGTCATCCGTGAGGATTAGCCCTGATTCCAGTCGTAAGGGGGTGGCAGAACGCCCCCCATGTGTCAAAAAAACTGCATCTTTTTACTATTTAGTTAAGGATGAAATTTTTTCCAGTACTCCTCTGATAGCCCACAAACATCGATCTAATATTGGCAGAACGATTGGCCAGTCTTAAGAGGGTGGCAGAACACCCCCACATGTCGTGGGAGCAATGAACTTTTTGTAATTTAGTTAAGCTTCATTTTCTAGTATGTTGTTGTAGCAAATATTCCAAGTATATATGCAAATTGGCAGAACAAAATAGCGGTCGTAACTACCTGGCCGAATGATTTAAATGTGCCGTATGGGCGCCGTGACTTCGTGAGTTCGGTCGCAAATTAATTTGTATTACGAGTGCTTTAAATATAAACGATAATTTTGCTCATTTATTTAGAACCATTGCGACTTGAAAGTTACAAAAATTTATTTTTCATTCGAGAATGACTTTGCAACTATAAGGGACACGAAAAGTTGTACTTTTGTTTTTTATTGGAAATTCAATTCTCTACAAAAAAGAAGGCCCCTTGACATTTTTTCGTATATTGCTTAGTTTCTGGGATATAGTGGAAATAAAATAAAATTCAAATAATTTTTTACATTCAAACGCAAATATCTTTTGAACTATGCTAGATACGAGAATATGACTTGTAGACTTTTTGTAGAAAAGTTTTCTAAATCATTTTCCCTATCTCACTTCATTTCGGAGATAAAGTGAAAATAAAGAATGTTCTTTTCGGATTTCGGAAAAATATAATCAGTATCGACTGAGAACCACAAATTATGATGTATATTATTGTAACTGTATTGTCATAATAATTGAAAACTGCGATTGCCAAGAAAAGAATTACAAATTCTTTTAAAAAAGTATTAAGTATTAAAGTTCCATGTTCCAGATAGATAAATAACATTGTGAATATATGTAGAATCATTTATATTATTTTGGATTATATATTATAAAACATGTTTCAAGAAACATCGAAATTAATTACCTATTGCAATGCTAAAAAAATTGAATAAATCGTGATACGTGAATTAAAAGAATATTTCTAATACATTTTTATAGAGAATTAAATAATAAAAAAAAATATTTGATAAACATCATGAAGTAATATATATATATACTTCATGATGTTTATCAAATAATTTCTTTCAAAATTAGTTCTCTATAAAAAAAATGTATTAGAAATATTCTTTTAATTCACGTATCACGATTTATTCAAATTTTTTTTTAGCATTGCAATAATTAATAGCGATGTTTCTTGAAATATATTTTATTTATTTTATGTATTTCCTGTCTCGGAACAGTTTTGCTATAATTCAAAATAATACAAATGATTCTACATATATTCACAATGTTATTTATCTATCTGGAACAGGGAACTTTAATAATCACAGTTTTTTTTTTTAGTAATTCCTTTCTTGGAAATCGCATTTTTCAATTATTATGACAATACAATTACAATAATATACATCATAATTTGTGGTTCTCAGTAGATACTGATTATATTTTTCCGAAATCCGAAAAGAAAATTCTTTATTTTCACTTTATCTCCGAAATGAAGTGAGATACGAAAAATTATTTAATTAGAAAATCAAATTTTCTACAAAAAGTCTTCTAGTCATATTTTCGTATCTAGCATAGGTAAAAAGATATTTGCGTTTGAATGTAAAAAATATTTGATTTTTCTTTTATTTTCACTATGTCGTAGAAACTAAGCAATATACGAAAAAATGTCAAGAGACCTTTTTTGTAGAGAACTGAGTTTCCAACAACTTATTTGTGTTCTTCATAGTTGCAAAGTTATTCTCGAATGAAAAACAAATTTTTGTATCTTCTAAGTCGCATTTCCATCGAATGAGTATTAAAATACCAGCTCCAAAGGTAAATGAAGGTCTGTGATTACAAAAAGGGTCTAAATATTTAAAGCATTCATAATACAAATTAATCTGCGACCGAAGGCACGAAGTCACGGCGCCCATACGGCACATTTAAATCGTTCTGCCAGGTAGTTACGACCGCCATTTTGTTCTGCCAGTTTGCACATATGCTTGGAATAGTTGCTACAGCAACATACTAAAAAATGAATCTTAACTAAATAATAAAAAGTTCATTACTCCCACGACATGTTGAGGGTGTTCTGCCACCCTCTTAAGACTGGCCAATCGTTCTGCCAATATTAGATCGATGTTTGTGGGCTATCAAAGAAGTACTGGAAAACATTTCAGCCTTAACTAAATAATAGAAAGATGCAGTTTTTTTACACATTGGGGGCGTTCTGCCACCCCCTTACGACTGGAATCCGGACCAATCCTCACGGATGGCACTTAGTTATACCTCCTTCAACATCCTCTCAAAAAATAGGCCTTAACTAAATCATCACTGAAAAATGTCACTGGCTCTTAGTCCATTAGCTGTATCAAATATGAATCCATTATTCCATTCCCTATCAAAGTAACGACAAAAAGAAGTTTCTGCCAAAAATGACAAAACACCCTGTAACTTCAAAATGAAGGCCCAAAGAAAATAATAAAAAACAGTCACCTTAACGACAGAGAGATACAGGCCTTTTTGTGTAAAGTATCGATAACTTTTTTATTCCTGGCACGTGTGGAACCTCAGTTTTGTGACACTTTTTCAATGACAAGTATCCCGAAAAGCAAATTTCTAGATCCACTGTAAGTAGATTGGTGGCTAGATATGATGAATCTGGCAGTGTAGCTGGCCTCCCTCGATCTGGTCGCCCTATCACAAGCAACGAAACCAAATTAAATACTCTTCTAGAAAGTGACGAAAACCACCATCTTTTGACAGGGCAGCTGGCTTTAAATCATAACGTGAGTCAAACTTATGTTGTACATCTATTGAAAAATGAAAAATACCATCCATACAAAGTGCAATTAATCCACGAATTGAATAAGGACGATCCAGATCGACGTTTACAGTTTTGTGAACAGTTGATGACCTTGTGCGATGAAAACCCAAATTTTTAAAAGAACATTGTTTTTTCTGATGAAGCTACATTTTCTTTAAATGGGACTGTACATCGGCATAACTGTAGGTATTGGTCACGCAAAAATCCTCGTTGGACTCAAGAAGCCCATACACAGCGACGAGGCAAAGTAAACGTGTGGGCAGGTATGATTGGTGACCGTTTATTGGGACCTTTCTTTTTGAAAAAAATCTTACGGCCGCAAGATATTTACAGTGTTTGCGAGTTGAGTTAGTGCCTGCCTTAGCAGTTATGTTTCCGAACAATGAAGAGGAAGATATTCCTACTGAAAACGTCTAGTTTCAGCAAGACGGGGCCCCACTTGATTTTGAGATAGCAGTGCGTCAGTTTTTAGATGACACTTTTACTGGAAGGTGGATAGGTCGTCGAGGTCCGATTGAGTGGCCCCCGCGTTTACCGGATTTATCCCCCTTAGAATTTTTTCTTTGGGGTTACTTAAAGTCAAGGGTGTATTTTAACAGACCGGATACCATAGAAGAATTGAAAGACGGAATTAGCTTGGAGATGGGACGAATTGTCCATGAGATAATTCAGAACAGCGTGCAAAGTGTCTACACCCATTTTGGTCAATATCAAATGATTGGAGGGTCGCAATTTGAGCAATGGAGATAATTTTTTTCTCACAATTACCTATGTAAGGTATCAATAAATGTTTTTTCCAAAAGAACGGCTTAGGTAGTATTAATTTTTTTTATATCGCTAGAAAGCTAAAGGAATATACCACCAAATACACTAAAGAAAAATGTCCGTTTCCATAAGAAAAAAGTATGATGACGTCATAAATTTAGATATAGTGACAAAATGTAGCATTTACAAAACTAAGATTGACCTTTTTTTTGACAGATGACACATACCAAAGATATGAATTTTGTGCGTTTCTTTAGGATCAGACTATATAGGCAAGGATCTGGCAAAAAAGCGATAGACACATGTGCATACTGCCCATTGCCGGACACCCCGGAACATACTCTGTTCCACTGCCCGAGGTGGAACGAAGCCAGGAATAGCGCAAGCAGAGACTTAGGCCATACTACCACTATCGAGAACTTCGCCAAAGACATGCTAGCTGCCGCCGGGCAGTGGTCAACTATATCCAACATGTGCCGCGAAATACTTAGGACGAAGGACGAGGAAGAGCTGACACCAAACACATAAAGCACCATGCCTCCGAGGTAATGTTTCAACACAGTTCCGGAGAAGGAAGAGGGACCACCAAGGCAGGGAACCTTTTGAAGGTTTTTCCCCCTCGAAAAAAAAAAAAGAGGCAAGGATCTGGAAGTTTAAGGAATTCAGCAATATCTGCAGGCATTTTTCCTATTATTTCCGTATTTAATGGAAGTTTGTTGATGGTTAATATCATTTGGATGAAGAGCTACATACTTTCTATAACAATGTAGACGTATTGAATCAATAATAATGAAATTTCGTTTTACCCTGAGCTTTTTGTCGGATATATCTAGAGTTGTTACAGTCTCCTTATCTTGATGCCTTCTAAGGCCAAGTGACATAGTTCTTCACGACGACAAGCTCCAAATATACCGAAAATCATACCATCAAATACCTTTTGTCTGGTGCTCCCGTAAGAAAATTATCCACCTGTTTCTCAGTCAGTGTCTTGAATTTTCTTGGTCTGTATTTTTCACCGTTTCTTTTCAAATACGCAATAGGCTTATAATATTTGCTGTTTGCGCATCACGATTGTTTCTTATATTCAGCATAGCCTTGATCATAGAGTAGTTCAACCAAAGTGTCGAAGACTACCATGTTTTAGATTTGCCTTCAAAGTACGCCATGAATACATTTACATCCTTTTCGCCTTCCTTATGAACCATTCCATAAAACGATTATAGGCAATTTCGTACTCTGTGACTTGATTTTGCGGGCAGCAAGCTAAAAGTAACCCGCTGCTTCTTCAATTTCTAATGAATTTTCTTGGTTATCACACATTTATTAACAAATTCTAACCATTTTAAACTGTATTAGATAAACCACAGTTTAATCAGGTGATCAGAGGTAATTTTATTTAAGCCTTATTTATAAATAAAAGTCTTAGAGGCAAACAAATAAATTTTCATTACCTTAGTGAAATTCTTTGAATACCTTGATTGTCTAAGTTCATGACATAATGCCATTCTTGACACACAAACACAACATTTTAAAATTTTGTTAACCGTGTTACATTGTTCTCCATTCACAAAAAATATCACTTTTCACAGGTATATCATAAATTAAAATTTTTCAGTGCTTTCAGGAAATGATGGTAATTATTGTCTACGCGTGGGAAAATCCCTACTTTTCGCAATTTATTGCATAAATGACGATTATAATAACATTTTTAAGACTTCTGTACAACACTTTATGGAAGTTGACCTCGTGTTCACAGATCGCTATATCTGTCTATAATGTTAATCCTGAAAATTATTTAGAGTAAATTTTCGTAAACCACTATTCCTAATATATTAGTTATACTGCGAGCAGTCAAATAGCAAGGGCTGTTTACTAATATTTTAAGATATTTCTTTACTTACACGACTGATTGACAAATAATTACTTACCCCACCCTTGATTAGCAACTGCATTACTTACCTGAAAAATAAAGAAAAAGCTTAACATATTATTTAAAGATGATTGACTAATGAGTAGTGACAAAAATAACAAGAGATTTATCGCTAATAAAAAAATTCCTATGTATTATTGAACCTATATCGAAGAAATAATTAAGAATTTTGAAATAATAGTTGACACAGTCACCCAATTAGTAGTTGGATCGTGTTAACCATAGGTATTGGGAATTGAAGAAATAACAAGAGCAAACATAGCAATTTTTTAAAAAACGGTTCATTTTTCGAAAATTCTTTCGCACGTTATAAAGCTAGCTTCTATGTGTTGAAAGAAAATATCATGAGATAATATATCAAAGTGTTTCGTAGAAAAGTAAATTACACAACTTTTAAACAAACCGAAGGATGAAATTGAACAAACGTGGAGTAGTATTTGCGAAATTACTTGCAAGGACTCTATTATAATATGTTGGACAGACGAAACGGTAAATCATGAATGGATTCAGGAATCATATGCATGTGCCAACTAAAGAAGAACTGAAAAGTTTAGCATTAGCTTAAGGTTAATTAAAAGTATTTTAAATTGTGATTGTACCTCAAAGTGTCTGCATTGATTACTTGGTCATGGTTTGGCCTACACTTTAATTCATATGTTATGTACATTTGGTACGTCTAAACAACAATAATTATTTTACTAAACTTAAACATACATAATGTATATCTAGTTATTATAACAAAAGACATAACAATCTATACACTGAAATAATAAAAAGTATAAGTACGAAAACCAGAAATAGACGGAAAACCAATGTTTATCCATCAACACTATAAAATTAATTTGTTATTAGAAGTTTCCTTATCTCTTCCTTTTTAATGAATGTACAGCTATATGTTATATTAGTTATATTATAGTGTAGTGAGTTTTGAAATTCCACAGTTTTATGCACTGGGATCACCAACAGAAGGTTATGTCTTATATCTTAAAAATTATTTATTTGTGAAGGTGAAGAAGGTGTACAAATACATTTTTTTAAATACCAGACATTTATAGAAGATGTAAATGTTAGGGAGTGTAAAATTAATACATATTTTTTAAATAATTCCTTGCAACGGGCTCTATTATTTAGGTTAAAATCTCGCGTGGAATAATAGTCACAGGATTCAATGTCACTCGGAGAACATTTCGGACAAAGCGAGCAACGGAACTAAAAGAAAACTTAAAGAATTTTATTAAACGAGGACAGATGCGTTTCAAATTATATAATAACATAATTTGACTGAACTAATAAGTTGGTTGCCTATATGTGGAGACGAAGTAAGTAAAAATAAGGTGAATATAATTTAATATCTCACGTGACTATGGAAATACGTAAACAACGAACTGTCATTGTTGACGGCCAAAAAGTTTTGGCTTTTATTTTCATTTTTTTGTTTATAGCATTTCTCTAGTATATATATTTTTAGGTGTGCGACATTTTGCAACAATCAATAATTCAATAATCGACCTTTGTCGGATCCGTTTGGCTCAGAAGTTTTTCCATTTAAATTTTTAAACATTTTTCAGTGGCAAAATACCCAACAGAAAGTAAGAAAATCTAAGTATGCCACAAATAAAGAATTATAGACAATATATCTTTTATGTAGCTATTAAAGTTATCTATGTTGACGAACTGTTTTTGATTTGTTAGGTAACTTTTTATCAAATTATAGAACATTCCTCTAAATCCAATGTTTTCCAGAGTATCTGAATTCCGGATGACTAACTGTGCCGAAAGCTATGTTAACTTTTTACCTATTTCACTGAGAGATATGTTACAGTGATTTGCAGTTTCATTGGTATTGAAAATAATTTCTTTCTCTATCTAAGTTTTTTGTGCTTTGATATTTACATTATTCTTTTGACCCTGTACATCTTTCACGCATTGCCACATTTTCGAGGGACAGTTATTACTTTTGGTTATTAAGTACTTATAATAGTTTGTTCTAGTTTCTTTTATTAACTCATTTAATTTGTTTCTGTGAATTCTATATTTATTTAAAGGAATGTTGTTTTCAGGATTGTCTTTTTCATTTTTCTTTAATTTATCGACTTTATTAAGCCATCGATGATCCAGTTATTTCGATCAATTTCGTTTCTCTTCATTCTTAATTAATTTGTATAATTATTAATGTGCAATTTTAATTTATCAATAAACAGGTCTTTATTAAGCCATCGATGATCCAGTTATTTCGATCAATTTCGTTTCTCTTCATTCTTAATTAATTTGTATAATTATTAATGTGCAATTTTAATTTATCAATAAACAGGTCAAGTGTATAAGGTAACATGGTTGAGGAATTGAGCGTCGAGTGTGTAGTGCTCAATTGTATTAATATTTGTGGAAACTACATAAACATACGCTACTTATCATTACATAGACGTGTTAAAGATGTTCAAGAACATAGCTGTTATAAAAAGTAGCTTTAATGCATTAGCAGAATTATTTATACTAGTTGGACGAACATCGAAATTTATAGTTTATATCGGTAATAAAAAGAAGATAGACTGTCCCTTCGATAAAGTTTCCGTCTCGATGCACTACATTCACTTAATACCGATGTAGGTCTCCTCCACTAAGGGCTATCATAAAATACATTGTCACGTCTGACACGTCTTAATGCATTAATGTGATTTAGAAAGGGTTACATTTAGACGCACCTCACGGCGTTCCATCATTTGTCAACTATTTAAGTAATTGTGCATTACTTCTCGACATACCAGTTTATATTATGCAAAACTGGTACGTGGAGATTTTATTCTTGTCGTATTTTCGGGTCTACATCATTTCTGTATAGAGTGGCATATTCACCACTTATAATACTGATTCTGTACCTCTAATGAGAACTGTCTTAACTCCATTTTAACACACCTTACAAAGAAAGATCATATAGAAAACGGAATTGTATCAAAGTACCACCACCTTTATTGTGTGGTATGCACCAACACTTTTGAAAGTTATTAACAATAATAGTAATAATTATTGTAACGAGCTATTTTTAAATGTACTAGATATTTCAATATAGTAAGGTTGTTTGCAATTGGCACACCTGTGCGGCTAGTTAAGCGTGTAGTGGGAGAGAAGCACGGGATCACTCTGGCTGGGCTACAAACGCCCGAAGGCCAAATTTGCATTTCCAAATTACCTGTGTGGTCTACAATGAAGTAAATTATAATGTTTTATGTTACGCCAGTTCGTCCAAGTAATTAGGAGCTAAATAATTGTAAATGGAATTCGTGATAACTAAAGCATGTGGTTGTACAGGTATCAAAATGGCAAATTGCTGGTGAAAATCATTGTTATAATGTTGAATTTTTATGTTGCTGTATGTAAACTATTAGTACAGTAGCATTAGGGCTTCGATAAGAGTTAAATATGCACATTAGTGTCATGTCACAAAAGTTCATGTTCTGGAAAGTTCTTGCTTCGCCCTTGTAGCATGTAAACAGCCACAGTTATGGGTTTATACAACTCCTTAACTTCAATATATGGAATCTTATCCCATTTACAGTAATATTCTAAGATTATCTCCCTTTAAGGTATGCAACCGAACATAGAACATACATAGAACCGTATTAACAGTTATCACTGCACATATTCATTAAATGGAGAAGTTAGATGGAAGGGGATTGTTGCGTGAAAACGGTCTTGCTTTAACTTTCGTCCAAAAAGGAGAGCCTTTCATTGTTAGCCGTATGAAGTCAAACAGAGTAAAGTACATTAAATATTGTGGTAGTTTTGTGGCAGACCAAATGTCTTTCCTGTTGTTTTGTTTTGCTATGATGTTGTTTGAGTTTCCAGTAGATTTCGACAAGCCACACGAATACGCGACCCTGTATCCTGGAGCCTAGATTGCATACCGGAAGCACACTTCCGGTGCTAATGCTAATGCTAAGGTCAATGTTACTGCTAGTGCTAATGCTAGTCATCTAGTTTACAAAAGCTTCACTTAGATGTTAAGACTAATTTTGTGTCAATTATGTCAGTTATTATCTTTTGGCATTCAGGCTGTTCATTTAATAAGATTATTTGTCAAATTATTTATGTAACTAGCTTTAATATCACCAATTAAGCTTGTCTATTTTTTATATTTCCATTACGATTGCTATTTATTTGTATTTATGTATGTTTCTTAATTTGTTTATTTGTCAACCAGGTTTGTTTATGTTCTCGTAAAGCCAATTTGCAATACATTGTTATTATTGTATGATGTGTGTTTTCTTCTACGTCTTATCTTTAACGTAACTTGTTTTTTGATATTTCAACCAATTTTCTCGGGAAATGAAACATAGTGGCGCCCATACATTATCTTTTGGCACTTACGTATTCACTGTGGTTTTACTATTAAGATAAAATAAACTCTTGGTGACAAGTTTTAATTACTTTTACGTTAGGAATCAGTCAATTAGCTGTCAGATTATTCTCACGCTTTGAGGGGATGTCTCTAAGCCGTGGTGAAATTTTAGTTTTTGTGTTTCAATAAATCAAGTAAGCATTACAATATAGGTAATAATTGGGTACTTTTTCACCAATATCTTGAAAATTAAGCGAGGACAAAACAGGTACAGGTAATTATGATTAGTGGGGTCAAGTTTTGTTTACGGATGAGAGCTGTTTCTGCGTAAATTCGATTGACGATAGGGAAACAGTATATCGACGTCCAGGAGAACAATACGAACAGTTCCTTAGTCCTACTGTCTCTCTCAGTGCAGGCTCAATTATCGTGTGAGGTGGCATATGTTTACGGGCACGTACTTAGTTGGTGCTTATTGATGGTAGCACTTTAACTGCAGATGTGAGTATAGATATACTATTCGAGACTACATGGTACTTTTCGCCCAATATTGATTCCATTGATGCTCGCAGAATCCAGACAGTACAAAATGCATGCCTAAGATTAATATTTGGAATAAGGAAACGGGAAAGTGTTTCTCATAAGTTGCATGAAATTGGCTGGCTTAATATGTCTGATAGACGACTACTGCACTCTTCTTGCTTGTTTCACAAAATAATAAAAAATAAAGCTCCACAATATTTATACAAAAAGCTCACATTTAGGACAGATGTTCATAACCTTAATGTTAGATTCAGAGGCAGATTAACTCCTCCCGTCCACCATACTCAACTTTAACAAACAAACAAACAAACGGTCATTTTCATATCAAATAACAAAGATATATAATAATTTTCCCCCAAGCATAATAACCAAATCTGTTCCATCCTTTAAAAGAGCGTTTAAAAAGAAGATAATATCTGATAATAATATAAACATAATTTAACTACTGTAAGCTTAATTATTATTATTTTTTTGCGTGTGTCTGTATGTGCTCATATAATTCATATTCAGCTATAAGTTATATATTATATATTTGTGTATATTGTGTATATTTCTTGCTACATTCTTTTTATTAATTTTGTATTACCTTTCTTACTCTTTTTTCTGCTTAAGATTAAATCCAGAGGTCATGCTCCTTACATGACAACCTGTTCTCCGGCATTTTTCCTGGAATAATAATTATTTTATTATATTATTGTTACTTATATACTTTGTTCGTTATTCTATTGGAAAATAAAGACCTTTATTATTATTATTATTATTATTATATATCGGTGAAAATCTTAATTTTTTTCTTTTCAACTCGAGAGGAATTGCGAACAATAATTTGGCCTGCATACTCCCAGGACTTAAATACAATTCATACTTTCCAACCTTATTCCTATAGTTTTTCTTACAAATTTTATCACTTTAATAGTATTTCATTTAATTATGTGCTTTGCCTTTTATGTATACTCTCCATGAATTTAATAAATATTTAAAATACATATAAGTTGAATTTGTCTCTTTCTTCACATATTTAACGTCAACCTATATCCACAATTAGGGATAATCACCATCGCCAAAAGATGAGCTACCCCTATCGAGGACATTTTAGCGAATGTCTTCCCGTAAGAAGAGTAGGGATTTTTACTTGCCTATCATTTAGTAGACAAGGAATTGACTGCTTTATATCCCATCCGAATAATGGTATATCTACTATGCAATCCCCGCCTAGATTTGCATATCTTCTACAAATTCGCTTAGACAAGGCGCAAGAAGGTAGGGCGAGATCTCAGTTTCCCTGAAGGGTCACACATTCAAGTAATTAGATCCGCTTAACATTTGTACAGCAATACGCTCAAGACTTGCGACTACGGAATCTCGAGTTCGAATCCTGGTCAGGGTATCTTTAATGTAATACAGTGATAGTGAAAGTGAGCTAGGCTTTTGTTGAGTGGTATAATCTGCCTATCCGCTGTTATCTCTACCGAGTTCGAGTCTTAGCTGGTGCAGATACTAATGTCACAGGGAATGGTTATTGTGTTGATGTCTAAGTGTACATGTTCTGGTTGAGTGGTAGAATAGCTATGCTTGAGCTCCACCAAGACGTTAATATATAAGGCTTTAGAAAAGAAGGTATTGTCAAGACTCATAAAAGCGACTTGTTTTGGAGATTAGTTCGTAATATGATAAATGTTCAATTCTAGAAACTTTAGTAGTTCTATTCTATTAAGCGTGCTGTTTCATTACAAACTACTTCAGAGTGTCCCTTCACCCAAATAAAATTAGTCTCAAATTCGGCGATGCTTCTTCCTCCCTCTTGAACTGTAATTTAATTTCAGTTGGGTATTTTGGAACCCAGAGATTTATCAATTTTTAAATACCCGTTTCCTAATCAGCGAGCTTGAAAACGGTTAAGTCAATATTCCAGACGAAAACAACCGAAATTGTTCGAGTTGCAACATTCTCAAAATAACAGAGTGGTCATCCGGCAGAGAAAATAAATAGTAAATAAAAGATGTCAAATATTAAAATATCGCATAAATAACTTCACAAATATATTTCCCAGTGAAAGTACCGATTTCCTCGCTGGCAGTAGCCTCAGCTACCTACTAGATTTGACTTCTCCATCAAACAGTTTTTTAGATATAGCCCCAACAGACAGATAACTGACGTACAGACAGACATAGTGACGGAATTAAAACACAAGTTAAATAGATTTCCTATTAACCTGCTTTTTTCGTTTAAGTACAGTCCAAATCCGAATATGGTCTTTCACATCATCAATTTATGTAATTTTCAAAGACACGAAATTTCTCTATCAGCCTAAATACTAGCGCATTGCAATGCAAATATTAGAAAGTCACGTCTGATGAGACTACGACAGAAGTTCCAAGCGTAACGATGCGTTTCAGAGATCAAAATACAACTGCTTGTTGTAGTCGCAACCAACGTTCAGCATTGTCAGTTTAGAAGCGGCAGTTGATGCATTTGTCAAAACTAGTTTTCTATTTCTTTTCGTTACTTATATAAATTTGTAGTGTTTTTTACTGTGGTGTTTTAAGCTTCCTGTAATTGTGTTAATAGTTTGTAAGTTCTTTAGTTTTACTGTTTGTATATAAACTAATCTCACAATGCCCGGCAAAAGACTGAATGAAGTAGACAGAGACATGGTGGTGAAATTAGTTTAGTATTTTTTTTTTCCAATTTTTGGCCTTGTATGAGTTCCATCAGCCAGCTACACAAATGAGGAAAAGAGGAGGAAGTAATAAGGATAATAAGGATACACACATTTTACGTCCAGGGGTCCATCAGGACGACGTAAAATTCCACATAGACTGGACAGCGGATAATAGGTGAAACCACAAAGAATATATAAACAAAGGCATATTGGGAAAAAATATCACAAGTAAAGATACGTAATTGATAGGCGACAACTACTGTTAAACCACTACACCACATCGAGATAAGAAATTATAAATTAACCGATATTCATTTACACTTTTGCTTGATAGAACATGGTTAAAGTTCATTGGTAACTGAAAACCCATATGTCTTATTTCACTTACCAGGCTCATTGTTTCAGGGGTGTGTAAAAAGCAAGTGAATAAAATATGATTAATGTCCCCTTTTATCCACAAGAACATAGATCATTATTTAGAATTTCAATTTTAAATAAGTGATCTGGAAATCTACCGTGATTAAGTTGCAGACGTGTAATAGTAGAATAAAAGGGTCTTGAAACTGGAGAACCGTCCTGCCATCTAGATGCAACGATCAGATGAATTGAGTACTTGAATTAGAAAAAACGTAACGGAGGTCACGTTTTAACTTTGCAAGCAGTCCATGAGGTGAATCGCAAAATAAATGTGACAGATTTGTAAGAAAACTCGTGAGGAGCCGGACACTCCGAATACTGTGTCAAATATGGACCAAGAACGAAAAATGAAAGTAAGGACTTGGTGGAGGCAAGAAAGATGGATATAATACCGCTGAAGTTGTGTTGTCGCTTGGCGAGAATATTATGATATTAAAATTGTATGAAATAATAATTATTATTCATGCTCCCATAAAAACTGTTGTAATCAGAAAAAGAAAGGCACCATGGCTCACTCACACACTTAGGCTTATGATGTCTCTTCGAGATAAAGCTCTTTCCAAATTTAAAAAGAAAGGCACCTCACCATTGGACTAATTATAAAGACTTACGCAATTTAACAAATAGCACTATCAAGCGCGAAAAAAAAGCATACTTGGAATTTAGCTTACGCAGTAGAACGAAACATGTATGGAAAGAATTAAAAAATTTAGACATATATAGTAAACAAAAAAACACACCGATACCTCATCACCTAAATGACGTAAACAATATAAACGATTATTTTATTAGAACATCAAAGGTGATTATGACGTTGACCTTGAAACCATTAATCATTATTCACAAAACATTCGGCAAGGTACAGGTACATTCAAATTTAGTCCAACTAATGATAATGTGATATACAGTATATTACTGTCAATAAAGTCTAAGGCAGTTGGTGCTGATAATATCGGAATAAATATCTTACTATATAGTTGTCCTTACATTATGCCCTATATAACTCATATCCTTAATTTTTGTATAGAGAATAATGTATATCCCTCAGTATGGAAACGCGCAAAAGTTATTCCCCTTCCTAAAACTAACCCTCCGGAATCATACAAAGATCTTAGACCAATTAGCATATTGTGCACCTTATCAAAAGCCTTTGAAAAAATAGTTAATTCTCAAGTTCAAGGATATTTGGAAACTTTTGACATTTTACCTCATAATCAATCTGGATTTCGCACTGCTCATAGTTACACAACAGCCCTCCTCAAGGTCACTGATGACATACATACTGCATTAGATGCGAATAAACTGTGTATTCTTGTGTTGATCGATTATTCCAAAGCCTTCGACAGAATTAACCATGAACTACTACTTTCCATACTACATTACATTGGATTTGAAGATAGCTCAGTGAATTTAATAAAAAATTATCTCGCAGATCGCCTTCAGGCCGTGATGTATGGTAACTGCTTACATCAATATTGAAAGTACATCAATATTGAAAGTGGGGTGCCTGAAGGTTCCATACTTGGACCATTACTCTTCATTTTGTACACCTACGCATTTAGTAGTTGTCTGCAGTTTTGCACCTCACATTTCTACGCGGATGATACACAGCTATACTACTCCTTTGAAGAAAATATGATCGAACAATCTTGCCTAAATATTTCTGATGATCTAAATTCCTTACTATTAATGTCAAAAAAAATTGTCTAACTATCAACCCTTCCAAATCAAATGTAATTCTGTTCGGTAGGACTGTACCACGCAGAAGAAATCTTGAAAACGTCAAAATTTCCCTTAACGATGAAATCATATCTGTAAAAGACTGCTAAAAAAATCTTGGACTTTATTTAGATAACTCTCTTAGGTACTCTACGCATGTAGTCATGGTTGTTCGTCGTGCTTTCAGTAACTTAAAATTAATATATGCCAACAGATCCTTACTTCAAAAAAAATTGAAATTACAATTATGCAACGTTCTAGTCCTCTCACATTTAAATTATGCAGATGTAGTTTACGGACCCAGCATATTAAACTCAAATTCCTCTCGACTTCAGCGTATACAAAATTCTTGTGTACGCCTCATATGTGGACTCAGAAGAAGAGATCGCATCTCTCAACATTTAAAAGACATTGGTTGACTAAATATCGAACAGAGGCAATTGGTTCACGCCTGCACGCTATACCACAAAATAATTACATCCAAAAAACCGGCATACCTTTATAATAAAATACGTTTTCGGACTGATGTGCATAATATAAACATACGTCACAGATTGCGATTAACACCACCCCTGCATAAAACCTCATTATTCGAGAGTTCGTTTTGATACCAAATATCTAAGCAATACAATCGGCTACCCGATAGTTACAAAATATTACCACTAAATAAATTTCAACGCAAGCTTAAAAATGAGTTACTACAAGGCACCCTTTCATTTAATTTTTAAATCTTGTCACTGTTCTCAACAACTTTTGTTAGGCATATCGTTTATTAAGGTTATATCTTGTAATTACATTAGATGATTAGATAATTAAGTATTAAGTATTATTTCTTTTTCCATTACTAGTAAGTATTAACGTTCAATAATTTTTTTTTCCCGCACTCGTATAAGGCTGAAGTACATTGAAATATTATGTATTGTTTGTCAATACGTTTATTTTAGTCTGATTCGGGTGCCTTTATGGTTGAGTGGAAGAGCAAACCCCTGTCCTTCGGACAGCTTGTTTGAACTCTGCCATTTGTTAGGAATATTTCAGTGATACAATTCATATATTACTCATCGCATCTTCGTCCTTCTATGATAGTACTGGTAGGTACACTTTATCGGCATGATTCACGCACAAATTTTGAAGACGTTGGCAAAATTCACCCAATATCCATACCAACTAACAGTCAGCGGCTACGTGCTCAGTTCATTTTATTGTGCCTTCACGTGCAGTGTTCGTTTCGTAATAAAAGTGCAAAATGCCGAAATATCGAAAACAGAAGAATTTAAAAAGAAGCTTGCTTGTCTAGAAAAGCAAATGGTTTTCCAGTCAGATATTTATGTACAAGACACAGTTGTTTTGACTATGTTAATCCCGTAAACGTTTGTTGTGCCAAGTACATAAAACACAAATAACTTACTGAGACCTTTGGATAAAAAAAACTATACAGGGTGTACAGTTGTCTTGACTTAGATACCCAGAAACAATTGTGTTTGCATTTGCACACATCTGACCAATGTCTTTTTGGTTTAATACTTAAAATGGGTGAGCATGTTTTTTGTAAAAACCCAAGAAGTATTGATTCGTTTTTTCCACATATACAACTCTTTAAACCAATGGATTCTATGCTCTTGTAAGTGCTTCGAACAAGTACATAAAATACAAATAACTTCCTATGATCCTTGGAAAAACTATACAGGGTGCACAGTTGTCTTGACTTAGACACCCGGAAATAATTGTGTTTGCATTTGCACACATCTGACCAATGTCTTTTAGTTTAATACTTTAATGGGTGAGCATGTTTTTTGCAAAAACCCAAAAAGTTTCGTTTTCTCCACATATACAAAGCTTTAAACCGATGGACTCTATGCTCTTGTAAGTGTTTAGAACAAGTACATGAAACACAAATAACTTACTATGATCCTTGGGAAAACTATACAGGGTGTACAGTTGTCTTGACTTAGACACCCGGAAATAATTGTGTTTGCATTTGCACACATCTGACCAATGTCTTTTTGGTTTAATACTTTAATGGGTGAGCATGCTTTTCGCAAAAGCCCAAAAAGTATTGATTCTTTTCTCCACATATATAATGCTTTAAACCAATGGATTCTATGCTCTGGTGTTTCGAACAAATACATAAAACACAAATAACTTACTATGATCCTTGGGAACACTATACAGGGTGTACAGTTGTCTTGACAGACACCCGAAAATAATTGTGTCTTGCACACATCTGACCAATGTCTTTTTGGTTCAATGATTTAATGGGTGAGCTTCTCTTTTGCAAAAACCCAAAAAGTATAGATTCATTTTTGCCACATATAAAACGCTTTTAAGCAATGGCTTATTGGATTCTATGCTTTAGTAAGTGCTTAGACCGACAATTTTGCAACAAAAACTAAACACTGGGGATTTTTGTCCGAAACTAGTGTTAATTTGCCTTTCGTGTAATTTCTTAGGCTCCTCATAGAGGTCTGAATTAAGCCAACAGGATACCCATGTTGCTTCTGATATTGAAATCGCAGAAACCTCTATACCTCCTGAAAATATAGCTGAGATAAGTCGGAGAATAATCTTTGTTAGGAGAAAGCCCTAATGTTTCAGATATTGCGATTTACTCGTACTATGCTCCGCTTTTTGAGACAAAAATTTTCTATCGAAGCCTGCAAAGAGCTCATTCATGAATATCCATTACCTGAGAACTGCAGAGCCCTTGCTGCTCCAAAAATTAATGACGAAATAATATCTATCCTAAAATCTTATGGTGTCAAAATGTCTTAATTTCTGACGAAGTTGCTGGAACAGTTAGGGACAGGTTTGAGTATTTTTGGAGCAATATTAACATCAGTATTGAAAAAATCAAGTAACTAACGTGTTTCAAATGACAAAGTGTTACAATGTTTAGCTGATGCAGCACAACCTTACTTTAGTGTGCATTATGTGCTATCGTTAAAACGGAAATTCTAACTAGCACAAAACAAGGACGAAAGAGGAGGAAACAGACAGTAAAGAAAGGAAAAGTGACATCGAGAAAGAATGCAACGGAGAACAGCAGCTGAGCCCACTTCAGTTACCGGGCCGGAACAGGTCTTGCAAATAGAGGCAACTGAAAATATTGCTGGTAGGCTAAAATTTCTTAGAAATAAATGGACCCAATAACTAATAATTCCAAAATTTTGGAATAGGTGCAAGGTATTATATAACCTTTTTATAAAAAACCATGCCTTAAGCGTAGAGACCTATTTTAAGGAGATAAAATATTCCTCTAGCAGAGGGGCATATTTCCGAATGTAAAAATCCCATAGATCAATTTTTGGCCCCGTATTTTATGAAAAAAAAAAAATGGAAAATATAGATTCATCTTAAAATTTAAAAAAAGTTAAACGAATTTCTTCCAATTAGCCACGATCAGCCCAAAAACTGATATCAGTGATAACACAACATGGTTATTTTGCAAAAATTTAAATTGAAAGAGGCTTATTTATTACTGGATGTTGATAAACATTTCTAGGGTTTAAATTTCATAGTAAGTTACACGAATTTAATTGTTTACCTTTTGGCTATATGGCCAAAACACTACTGGTGAGGCTAGCTAAGTCTTCCTGGCTTAAGTTTGTAATCAATTTTGATACCATGAAAATAATATTGCCGGAGAAAAAATAAATAAATACCTAGAAAACACAAGAACTTTTAAATACATTTTAGAAAAAAAAAAGTATACTATAAAGAGAAATGACGACATTTTCTTTTCTCTCTTCAGAAGGGTAGACTAATGCACTATTATTACTAAAAACATATGGACCATCCGATACCTGATCAAAGGACCTCGGAAATGTTGGGACAGTGGGGCATCTTAAAAGTGTAGCATACCCACTACATACCATACCCGCATACCCACTACATGGAAAGAATTACAGTACAGACACATTTGTAACATGAGAAATATCTGTTGCAATCATGATGAACATAGCTATTAAAAAGAGACTAATTAATGTCAATTTCTTCTTTGTAATATAACGACATTGGGAAAGAGGATTAATGTCAATTTATTAAATATTGTCTTAACTGGTTTTTCTTAACCACCTTCTAAGCCACAATGTCTCTTTCACTGCCGTACCCTCGGGATGAGCAACCAACCTCCTCAAATTAACCTACAGATCACTATAGAAGCTCTTCTGGATTAGCACAAATTAAATTAATTTGCAGAAGAGCAACTTCAAATCTCCTATTATTACTATACATAGATCTAGATAGAGGATACAAAATCACGGGATAGTTTCATCATCATAGATTAATTCATTCATATATTTTGTTTTGAAATTATGCCTTGTCCGAATAAAAGTAAGACATATTGTCTTCTCAATATACGGTACTCAATTAAATTTGTTTATATAATAACACGTGCGTAAATTATAAACAGTTCTCTCTATAATATCCCATACATGAGATCATCACCTCGTACTCTCAGCTTCCAGCTGTTATTTTTAAATTACTATTTAATATTTTGAGTAAATATTCTGGACTATACAGAGTGTTGTAAAATAATTAACACTTGACATATATCATCCAAGAGATAAAGAAGTTCTCTAGAGAAAGCAGAAAGGCGACAGATAATATATATGGGGAAAAGAGCCAATGTTAGAAGTAAACTACGCACGTACAAAAAGTGTTCTGTGCATGCACAATTCACATTTAATCACCTGAAGATAAACATGTTTTTATATTGGGTGAATGAATACAAAATTTCTTCTATCACAAGAGGGCCTAAAGTTAAATTCGTACCAGAATTTTAGAAAAGCATACAGCATCCTTCACAAATGGAGCATTATAAAAAAAGAGCAAAGGAAACCTTATATTATGGTCATAATTTTAATTAAAAACTAAATGCAGAAACATTTATTTTAAATCTTAAAGACTGCTTACAGTTATTAATCATAAAATTTTCGTGCAGTATAAACATGATTCATAAGAATTGTACAAAATAATGAAAATGAGGATATTAATTTCCACAATAACTGTCAAGAAATATTAACTTTATCTTAAAGATTTTAAAGTTCTAGGAAGTAAGAAACGTAAAAATTTAACATATTACTAATAATTCGATAATTGATAACGTTACTACAATATCTTACGTAAACAGAATGGAGGTGGGGGGATAAATCTCCCCGAATTGAATAATAGTCGATAAAGAAAGTTTTGCAGATGAGTGGCAGTGATGTTTCTAAGTTCAGCAATCATAACATTAGACATGAACGACTTCAAAAGTATATGCTTTTGAGATCTATATAGATCTGGTCTAAATATTTACTTAATTAAAAATACAGCTGGTTGCTCCAAAGTTCAATGGTTTTTAATACCTTCCATAATAAGCCTTTAGCGACTAAGGCAGACAATTTTTCCAAATACATTCTTGGAATTAGTAACGATAATTAAGATTTTTTTTACTTTTTTCACCCTTTTTATAACATACAAAAACAAAACAAAAAAAAAGGTAAAGCAAATTAAAATATAGTTATTTTTGCACTCAATCGCACTTGTCTGTTTTGGTCTTTCAACATCTACCAGTACTATCATAGAAGGACGAAGATGCGATGAATAATTAAAAGATTGATCGACTTACCTGTAAGGAAGATCCAATCTTAATTATTCGAGCATCGTAGTCCTTCTATGATAGAGCCCACCCGCCACGTTCATCCCCTATGGTGCGATTCGTTCAGCCACAAAATGAACTGAGCACGTAGCCGCTGACTGTTAGTTGGTATGGATATTGGGTGAATTTTGCCAACGTCTTCAAAATTTGTGCGTGAATCATGCCGATAAAGTGTACCTACCAGTACTATCATAGAAGGACTACGATGCTCGAATAATTAAGATTGGATCTTCCTTACAGGTAAGTCGATCAATCTTTTAATTATAGTGTAAATTTTTCTATGTAACTAATCCTAATAAGAAAATCATTATTATTATTATTATTATTTTAAGGAAAACTCCTTTCAAATGGTATGCCCATGCGTGCCATTGTGTGAAACCCTAAATCGATTTGATTCAGAAATTAAAAGATGGTGACGAGAACGACAACATTCGTGATGGTACTGTACACTCCAATACTAAGCGAAAGTATCATCAATTATATTCCGCAATTCAAAAGTGACAATGATGAACAGAGTAAAAAGTAACATTTCGAAAATTTTTATTCCAGACTTTACATTTTATACACGTTAAGATATTACAGTATTATATTACATCACCTTAATATAACGCTAAGTTTCACGTCGTTCTGAACGTAAGCTGCTTTTATAAGGAAAGGAACATATTATAAGCTACCTTACAGGTTCTTCTCAATATTAAACAACAAAAGCTGTCGCTGGTAATGTTTATATTCTCAACATTTTTATTTGAACTTACAAAGCAGAATTTTATTTCGCATTAAAGTTAATATGCTTATAAAATGGTTGGGTGGCTATAACGTTTTTACTAAACCTGATTTAGAACCATAAAAGCATCCTCACACTAATGCTTTCAAGGATTGCACATTATTTTGTATTAGAAAATAAACTTGCGGATTAAAGTAGTTTATGAATGAAAATTGCTTTTCGTTGTCAGTTATAAACAAATGCCTAATAAATAAGTAAATAATGTTAATTTTAAAGGACCGCAGTGTAATATTATGTGCTATAGTACAATAATTGTTAAAAAAAAAATGTTTATATAGTTATAGTACAGGAGAAAGCGTTTAATTATTTTATACATCTGTAATAGCTAGAGACATTATCAATCTTTTGCTAGAGCATGAAACACAACAATAGCCATGAAGGTCTTTCTTAGTGATGGAAACTTAATTAATAAATTAAAACCTGTTTTTATTTATTTATTTATTTTTTTATTTATTATGACGGTCTACGCTTTCTCAAGCCAATTACAGACACTAACTAAATACTTGACCTAACTTAAACTAAATCAAATTGTCTAAAGATAAGTCACATAACATGAATAAGCAGGAGAGAATAAAATATAGATACGGTAGGAGAAATGAGAATGATAATAATAATAATAATAATAATAATAATAGTAACTTATTAATTCGTTTGCCATTTAAACAATGGATAGAACAAATATTGTCTGTAATTGTTTATTTGTGGCATATTCAGATTTTCTTACTTTTTATTGGGTATTTTGCCACTGAAATATATTTAAAACTTTTAATGAAAAAACCTCTGCGCCAAACGGATCAGACAGAGGTTGGTTCTTAAGTACTTGACTGTTTCAAACAGTCTCACACCTAAAAATATATAAACTAGAACAATGTTATAAACTAAAAACTGAAAATCAAAGCTATAGGTAGTTAACGTTTCGGAAGAGAATATACTTCCGTTCTCAAAACTTTTTTGGCCGTCAACCATGACAGTTCTTTGTTCATGTATTTCCATAGTCACGTGAGACATTAAATTATATTTATCTTATTTATACTTACTTCGTCTCTAGGGATGGGCAACCAACTAGTACAAAAATCTATTAAATAATTAGAAACGCATCTATCCTCGTTTAATAAAATAATCGCGGATTCTTTAAGTTTTCTTTTAGTTCCGTTGCACTCTTTTTCCAAAATCTTCGCCGAGTCCCATTTAATTCTATGATTATTATCCCACGCGTGTTCACAAATTTTGGATTTTTCAAATTCTCCCCTTCTAGCGTAATTTCTATGTTCACCAAGCCTTACGTTGAAAGGTCTAGATGATTCACCTACGTAATGTTTTCCGCACTCACACGGAACACTATAAATACAATTTTTTGAACTTTGAACAATATTTGGAGGTTTAGTTCTTGATAAAACCGATCTTAGCATGGAGCCCGTTTGAAAAACTGTTCGTACGGAAAACCTGTTCCCAATTTTTCGTAATTTATCCGACAAACCATGTATATATGGAATTACTGCCATTGACCTAAATACCTCAGGTTGTGATAGTATATTCTCTCTACTATCAATGTTCAATAACTGACTATCAACAAAACTCTCAGGATATTGATTATTTAATAAGACAGTTTTTATAAATTGTTTTTCGTTCCTTAATATTACATCATTTGAAGAAATAATTTTGGCCCTGTCGTACAAACACTTAACAACACCTTTCTTAACACTAATATGTTGATTTGAATTGAAATTTAAGTATCTGTTTGTGTGTGTTTGTTTTCTATACACACTGGTTTGGTATGTGTTATCTAATTTTTTATTTAAAATATCTAAGAAAGGTAATTCATTATTATTCTCTATTTCTCTTGTAAATTTAATTGAAGGTTCTTTTTCGTTAATCTGATTCAAAAAATTACTTAAACATTCTTTACTATAAGGCCATATAGCAAAAATGTCATCTACATATCTCCACCATACAATGGGTTTATAAGCTAGATTATTAATATTACTTTCCTCGAAATTTTCCATGAAAATGTTACTTAATATTGGAGATAATGAAGAACCCATGGCCATCCCAAAGTCTTGTTGATAGAAGTCATTATTTAATTGAAAGTATGTTGTTTTAATGCAAAGTGTAAGTAATTCCATTATAGTTTCAATGCTTAACTTAGTTCTATTCGCCAAATTCTCATCTTGTTGCAATTTGTTTTTAATTATTATTAATGTTTTATCTACAGGAACATTTGTAAATAGGCTTACTACATCAAAACTGACCATTAGATGATTATTGTTAAAATGATTTTCTGACAGCTTTTCCAAAAAATGTTTGCTATTTTTAATATATTAAAATAGCAAACATTTTTTGGAAAAGCTGTCAGAAAATCATTTTTAATATATTAAAATAGCAAACATTTTTTGGAAAAGCTGTCAGAAAATCATTTTAACAATAATCATCTAATGGTCAGTTTTGATGTAGTAAGCCTATTTACAAATGTTCCTGTAGATAAAACATTAATAATAATTAAAAACAAATTGCAACAAGATGAGAATTTGGCGAATAGAACTAAGTTAAGCATTGAAACTATAATGGAATTACTTACACTTTGCATTAAAACAACATACTTTCAATTAAATAATGACTTCTATCAACAAGACTTTGGGATGGCCATGGGTTCTTCATTATCTCCAATATTAAGTAACATTTTCATGGAAAATTTCGAGGAAAGTAATAATAATCTAGCTTATAAACCCATTGTATGGTGGAGATATGTAGATGACATTTTTGCTATATGGCCTTATAGTAAAGAATGTTTAAGTAATTTTTTGAATCAGATTAACGAAAAAGAACCTTCAATTAAATTTACAATAGAAATAGAGAATAATAATGAATTACCTTTCTTAGATATTTTAATTAAAAAATTAGATAACACATACCAAACCAGTGTGTATAGAAAACAAACACACACAAACAGATACTTAAATTTCAATTCAAATCAACATATTAGTGTTAAGAAAGGTGTTGTTAAGTGTTTGTACGACAGGGCCAAAATTATTTCTTCAAATGATGTAATATTAAGGAACGAAAAACAATTTATAAAAACTGTCTTATTAAATAATCAATATCCTGAGAGTTTTGTTGATAGTCAGTTATTGAACATTGATAGTAGAGAGAATATACTATCACAACCTGAGGTATTTAGGTCAATGGCAGTAATTCCATATATACATGGTTTGTCGGATAAATTACGAAAAATTGGGAACAGGTTTTCCGTACGAACAGTTTTTCAAACGGGCTCCACGCTAAGATCGGTTTTATCAAGAACCAAACCTCCAAATATTGTTCAAAGTTCAAAAAATTGTATTTATAGTGTTCCGTGTGAGTGCGGAAAACATTACGTAGGTGAATCATCTAGACCTTTCAACGTAAGGCTTGGTGAACATAGAAATTACGCTAGAAGGGGAGAATTTGAAAAATCCAAAATTTGTGAACACGCGTGGGATAATAATCATAGAATTAAATGGGACTCGGCGAAGATTTTGGAAAAAGAGAGCAACGGAACTAAAAGAAAACTTAAAGAATCCGCGATTATTTTATTAAACGAGGATAGATGCGTTTCTAATTATTCAATAGATTTTTGTACTAGTTGGTTGCCCATCCTTAGAGACGAAGTAAGTAAAAATAAGATAAATATAATTTAATGTCTCACGTGACTATGGAAATACATAAACAAAGAACTGTCATGGTTGACGGCCAAAAAAGTTTTGAGAACGGAAGTAGATTCTCTTCCGAAACGTTAACTACCTCTAGCTTTGATTTTCAGTTTTTAGTTTATAACATTGTTCTAGTTTATATATTTTTAGGTGTGAGACTTTTTGAAACAGTCAAGTGCTCAAGAACCAACCTCTGTCTGATCCGTTTGGCGCAGAGGTTTTTTCATTAATATTTTTAAATATTTTTCAGTGGCAAAATACCCAATAAAAAGTAAGAAAATCTATTGAATAATTAGAAATGCATCTATCCTCGTTTAATAAAATAATCGCGGATTTTTTAAGTTTTCTTTTAGTTCCGTTGCTCTCTTTTTCCAAAATCTTCGCCGAGTCCCATTTAATTCTATGATTATTATCCCACGCGTGTTCACAAATTTTGGATTTTTCAGATTCTTCCCTTCTACCGTGATTTCTATGTTCACCAAGCCTTACGTTGAAAGGTCTAGATGATTCACCTACGTAATGTTTTCCGCACTCACACGGAACACTATAAATACAATTTTTAGAATTTTGAACAATATTTGGAGGTTTGGTTCTTGATAAAACCGATCTTAGCGTGGAGCCCGTTTGAAAAACCGTTCGTACGGAAAACCTATTCCCAATTTTTCGTAATTTATCCGATAAACCATGTATATATGGAATTACTGCCATTGACCTAAATACCTCAGGTTGTGATAGTATATTCTCTCTACTACCAATGTTCAATAACTGACTATGAGAGTTTTGTGTAAGTTAGAGCAGTCATCCAAATTATTAATGACTGAGTACAGCTTGCAATCATCAGCGTCCTGCAGAGTGGTATTTTTAAATTCATAAGTGTTATAATCATCACATCATTTAAAAATATTGGGAATAATAAGGGTCCAAGAACAGACAGCTGAGGAACACTAGATATTGCTGTTATTTCTTTGACTTCAAACCACGTATGCACAATGCACAAGGTTTGTTTCCTTCCTGATGTATATAAATCATGATGTCTTTAGAAGAATATGATTTAGATGATGCCAAACTATCATCTCTTAAAAAACAAACCCTTTTGTGCAACTTTTCACTAAAAGTTTTCTACATGTGTTATATAATTCTGAAGCATTTAATGAAAATAATCTAAATTTAAAGAGATAATCTTCTAGAAATCATCATCTCCAGATCACTTAATTTTCTTCTTTATATTAAACTCAAAATAAAAATTTTTGCCACATTCTGCAATTTCTGGTCAGCTATGGAATGTAGGGAGATCATAAGAAGATGCGGAATACGTTGGAAGAATGAAGTAGTCGGTGAAAAAAAGTGAGGAATACACACAAAAAATACACTCTAGTAGTCGTATAAACTTTTCACATAGAAATAAATACCTAAAACCATATTGGTAGAAAAGGTGTAGAGAACTTAGTTCAACAATAATTATAGAAACTATTCTTGAATCTATCCCCTAGAAATACAAAATTTAATAGAATTAATAAGAAGTTCGCTTCACTCTTTATTGTAAAAAATAACTACTTTAAGTTGTAACAAAATATTTAATCTTATCTACTTAACCCCGGCACTTACCTCTTTCCCCTAAACTTTCCCACAAGTTACATACGAAACTTTTTGGGAAATTATATGAAAGTTTCACCCGGAATCTTTAACTTAATAAAATTCAGAAAACTTTGTCTATAATAACTATTTAGTATTCTTAGCAAAAGTTGAAGTTTGCTATCACCGTACGCCGAATAATTTTCCATGTCGATGAAATATGATTCTTATGTTGAATAAATACATCAAACTTCGTAGGTTCCAAAGTTGTTTAATAAGTAAACTCTGTATGCTAGAGTGTCTCCAAATAAAACAGAAATTTCCTAACTTTCACATATTTAGCGATACCTGTAAATCGTGTGCATTCATACACAATGTGTATCTGAAGACTGAAATTACCATTTATTATAAAGAAGTAAGAATCTGTGCGGTACATATAGATTAGTTATACGAAACGGTGACGTGTATAATGTTCCCATAAATGTTTCTTCTTTTGCTTAATTGTGAAACTATAATAAATTCGGAAAGAAATGTTTTTACATGAAGCAAGCAGTTAAAACACTAATTAATCATTTGTCAAAAAATTAAAAGGTCATTGATGTGCTGAATACGATGCCGTAGTCCGTTTTGTGCCATTATGTCAGAATTTCGAGAAAACTTAACCTAAAAGTGCAGTTCATGCAGAAATTAATTCATTCAATATTTTGGCCTGAATTTTAATGCAAATTCGGATTGTCGGACTAAAAATAGGTTACTTTTGTTCGAAATTTTGTTTCTGAAATTGTCATTTTACTTCCCTTGCATACCGAAGGGAAGTATTGTATTCGAGAAAAATCACCCTCTGAGACTTTTTCCGATTTTCACGTTTCAGATCATGTAGATTACGAAAATATAGGTTTTTCAATTTCGTCAGTCTGTGTGTCTGTCTGTCTGTTGGTGCATTAACTAAAGGGTGAACCGTCTAAAGCTAATAAATAATGAAACAAAAATTTTTTTCTTGCTCTTATTTAAAATTTTCCCGTTTCATGACATTCTAAACCTACTTTAGGAAAAAAAATTAGGACAATTTTTACCAACATTTTTGAACATTTTTTTATCACTAGAATGGACGGGAAAAAAATTATTTTGCTCGAATTTAAAATTTCCACGTTTCATGGCATTCTAAACCTATTTCAAAATAAAAAAGTTTCGAAATTTTTTTTACCAAACATTTTTTTAAACTTTTTTACCACTAGAATAGATGGAAACTTTTTTTTTGCTCAAATTTAAAATTTTCAATTTTCATGGCATTCTAAACCTATTAAAACAAATTGAGAAACAATTTGTAATCTTTTTACCACAAAAAATTTTTTTTGAAAAATTAAAATAGAAAAAAACTGAAATATTGAAAATTTTGTATAAACTGGATGAAAAAAAATATGTTTGCTGAAATTTAAAATTTTACCACGTTTAATGACATTTTAAATACATTTCAGAAACAATTTTTTTAGAAAATAAGAAAAAAATTTGAACAATTTTGATGAAATGGGTGGTGGAAAAAATATTTTGCTCAAATTTAAAATTTCCACGTTTCGTGACATTCTAAATCTATTTGAAAATAAAAAGTTTTGAAAATTTAAAAATAATAAAATTAATAAAAATAATTTTGAAATTTTGAAATTTTTTTATAAAATGGATAATGAAAAAAATTTCTTTTGCTAAAATTTAAAATGTCCACGTTTCATGACATTCTAAACACATTTAAAAACAATTTTTTTTAGAAAATATGAAATTTCCACGTTTCGTGAAAAAAAATTGAAAATTTTGTACCATAAAGCGGATGATGAAAAAAAATGTTTTTTGCTCAAATTTAAGATTTCCACGATTCGTGACATTCTAGGCATATTTCAAAAACATTTTTTTCAGAAAACTGAAAAGAGAAAATTTGAACATTTTTTACAAAACGGGTGATGGGAAAAAAATGTTTGCTCAAATTTAAAATTTTCACGTTTTATGACATTCTAAACATATTTCAAAAAAAAGAAATTTGTTTTGAAAACTTTAAAAAACATATTTTTTAAAATTTTTACCACTACAATAGAAGTGATGATGGAAAAAATGTTTTTTTCTCAATTATAAAATTTGCGCGTTTCATTATATTCAAAGCCTATTTCAACTAAAAATGTTTCGTAAATTAAAAAAACAAAAATTTTAAAAAAATTTCCTCCACCACTATACAGTAGATGATGAAAAAAAGTTATCAGGTGTTCTCTGTAATAATAGGGCTAACTACATGGCGATTATAATTCTCATACGTCATCTCTTAATCAATAATTTTTTAGAGTGACCGTCTCGTGCGAATAAAGAGAAAAGTTCTGTGTAAATAACTTTATCGATTTTTTTTTGATATCCTATATTGATTTAAAATCCAAATTTTAGAACTTTGCGATTTTTTTATTCGAAAAATAAAAAGTTTGTACAAAAATTACAAGAGGCAAAAAGAGTTTGGAATCACCCGGGGAATATTCTCAATTTTTGTCCTTTGCAGAAAAGAGCATTGTCGAATGTTCAAGTGGATCAAAAAGTGTATTGGGCAATTTTGAAAAAAAAATTGAGACTATTCCCCGGATGATTCCAAACTCTTTTTGCCTTTTGCAATTATTATCTAAACTTTTTCTTTTTCGAGTAAAAAAATCGCCAAGTTCTAAAATGTTGTATTTTTAGCACTTAAGTTGAGTTAAGTTTTCTTTAAAATCTGATGTGATGGCGCAAAATGGACTATGACATCTTTTTCAGCACGCCAAGAACCTTTGGGGTACGGCAATGGAATTTCATTGGTAGGACATTTTTTGTTTGTTTGTAAACCAGTGTAATGTGTAGCGTGATGTCAATTAAGTCGGACAGGAATATGAATTTTTGCGATAGCAGTGGTTAAATCTCTTTCCGAGGTCACCCCCCCCCCCCAAACAGCCAAAAACTTCCCCAGAAAGGAGTAAACCGCGTATCCGCCGTCTCCGGCCAGCCGAATCTGTGTTACACCCGTTATCGAGGATGATGAGCATCACGGTGTTGTCGAGACCCCTTCTCGACCCCCGCAACCCCCCAAATGACCAAAAACTACCCGAAAGGGGTGAAACACGGAAGACACACCCCCAATTGCAAGGATGCTGAGCACGTTGGTGATGTCGAGACCCCTCCTCGACCCCCTTCAACTTCCCAAGTGGCCAAAAACCTCCCCAGAAAGGGGAAATCCGAGGATGGGCCATCTCCTACCAGCCAAACCTATGTTACCCCCGTTTCCAAGGATGCTGAGCTCGATGGTGATGTTGGACCTTATCCCCAAGGCGAACCAATCCCTCAAACGGACAAAAACTACCCCTTTGAAATGCGGGAGACCGAGAATCTTCAACGAACATGTACCGCTACTAAACTTCGAAAACTGTCATCGCGGTACACATTATTAAATATCTTGGTTATTAAATTCTCAAAAAAATTGATATAAGAACCACTGTAAACAGGAAAATAGGGCAAATATTTGATAAAGCATGCAGTTTTTTGATAAATATAGTGCTTTGGGAGAAACCGTGGTGTGAATGGAAAAGTAAACGATGTATAATTATTTTAGGCAATAGCTGAACGGAGAAAATTAATTTTTTTTATTTTTACCGTCACATTAGCCTATGTAAAAGTTCGACTCTTTATTTATTTTGAGAATAGAATCTCTACATAGAATTTAAAGATTTTTGGATAAAATATTGTTACGGATTTCCACCTTTTTGGAAACACCCTGTATGAATCCGTGGGTTCTAAATAATTTTAACAAGAGATAAACAGTACTAACACTTTATTTAACAATTTACTGACTATACAATACTTCAAAATACACTTTGTTTACTTTAACCTCACTTTTTCCCGAACGTGTCACTTCTCAAACAAACTTCCCCTTCCGCGCTTGTAATCGCGCCTTATATACTCCGAAATTAGCTCTAGATCAATCCAGAATCTTCTCCAACCATAATCTAGAAAAGTCCTTGGCTCTTTCTAGAGCCTTTCCAGTCACCATCAGAGGCATAGGCGTACCATCTCCTTTTCCAAGGGGGTGTAATTCATAACACTGCCCCCTCCTTAAGCCTGATCGTCCCGATCAGGCAACTCAGGATCATCAGTGTATCTCGCCAGCCTGTCCAAATGCACGATCTTCATCTTGGACTTTCTGCTTTGCTGAATCCGATAGACGACATCATTAATTCGGGTAATAACAGTGTACGGTCCATCCCAAGGTGGTTGAAGTTTCGGTGACCTTCCTTTCTTCCGCTGTGGGTTGTACAGCCAAACCAGGTCTCCTGCCTTGAACCCTTCTGAACTACCCTTCTGGTCGTATCGAGCCTTCATTCGGTCACTGACTGGTGATGGCTCCGCTATACCGTTAGCCAACCTCTTGAAAGGAACTCCGGCGTTGAACTGCTTCTTTTCACCCCTACTTCCAGTCTGTGGTCCCTTACTGGCTGCACAAATCTTGCATTTGTGACACCAAGCCTCCACATCTTGACGACTTCTTATCCAATAAAATCGTTCTCGTATTTTCTTCAGGGTCTTGTTAACACCGAAGTGTCCATCGGATGTTCCATTGTGTACTTCCTGAAGCACCTTCACTACTCGACACCTGGGAATCACTAGACGCATAACCACCTTTTTTCCATCCGGGCTTTCCCATGCTCTCCGCAACAGCCCGTTCCTGACTCTCAGTGAGTCCCACTGCGCCCATAGTGCCTTCAGTCCCACTCTTTTGCCCGAAACATTCTTCCATTTTGGACGAGTTCCCCTTTCTTTGGCTCTCAATATAGGCCCAATTTCCACATCGTTCAATTGTTCCTGTCTGAGCGCTTCATCTGCCTTATCATCCGGCACCTCCACCTTGACAGTGTTGACTGCTCCCGTGACCTGCAGTTTCTCCCAGTGGTTGTGCTTGCAGCCTTCCTTGTACCTTCTTCCGGATGAAAGGGTTGCATTTCTCTCAGGTTTCGTTTTATCGTCATATCCTTGTAGTGGTGGCCCTTCTGTAATGCTCCGAAGCTGGGAAATCTTCACTTCTCTAGGGGCACCACGTTCGTTATCTGTCACAGCCTCTCTAGTACCGGCTTCCTCTGGTTTTCCCCTTGGCTTCACAGCATCTCCGGCCTTCACTCTCTCCAAGCTCCTCTGTGGACATTCAAGCTGGATATGTCCTAGTTCCCCGCACCTGTAGCATTTCATACGCCGTCCACTTGGCCTTCCACTACTTTTATTCTGAGTCTCGTCAATCTTTCTAGCAGTCACTTTCCTCGAGTTCCGATATCGACAGTCTCGTTTGATATGTCCCATCCTGCCGCAGTTGTAGCATTTAATACCCCCGCTTGGCTTTTCTCTATTTTGTTGATTTTCCTGTCTTCTTGGAGGATTGAATTTAGCCAGTAATTGACTGAACATTTTATGTATATCGGCCAACATAGGGTTCTGGTTCTCCTTTTCTGACTGCGATTCTTCCAGCGTCATAGCCCGTACTCTTGACTTTGGAGTATCCCTATAGACGGCTTCTACCTCTAGTGCATGCACCAAGGCTTCACTACTACTTTTATGTCGGGATAGCCTGAGGACTCGTCTGATTTCCTCGTCCCTTATCCCATCTAGGAATGCCCCCACTGCCAATTGCTCTTTAAATTCTTTTGGCGCATTAGGGTATGCTAAGTGTGCCAGTCTTTCCACCGCAGCTTCAAATTCTTGCAGACTCTCTCCAGCTTTCTGAACGCGCACTTTCAGCTGGGTCTGGTATACTTGAGCAAGGTGTTGATCTCCATATCGTAGATCTAAGGCAGCTTCTAAAACTCTAAAATTCCGTTGTTGGTCTGCCGGAATTGTCTGGAGCAACTCCAACGCTTGGCCTCTTAAAGCCACGATTAATGCCTTAGCCTTCTCTTCGTCATTCCAGTTGTTAGCACTCGCTGCTGCCTCAAACTGTGTCTTGTAAGTCATCCAGGAATTTTGACCATCAAAGGAGGGAATTTTTAATTGCTGGCCTGATGACACCACTTGCTGGTTTCCTCTTGTCCTCAACTGTTGTTTAAGTTGGTCTATTTCTCCTTCTACCTGATGCATTTTCTCTTCAACCTTGTCTACTTTTTCCTCGACTTTGTCCATTTTTACTTCGACCTCATTAACTTTCGTCTTTACGCTACCCATATCTTCCTTAGTCTCATTTTTTATTTCTTCAACGACTGTAAACAAGGCATTCTGTTGCGTCTCTATAGCTTTCCTTAATTCATCATTTTCCTCTTGACGGCGTTTCTCCTCTTCTTGATGCCTTCGTTCTTTTTCTTGTCGTCTTCTTTCCCGTTCTTCTTTCTCTTCCTGGCGCTTCCTTTCCTGTTCTATCATCATCTTTTGCATTTGGGCCATAAAGTCCTGCATTTGTTGTTCGGATGCCATGCTTCTGGTTGTTACCGGCATATAATTATCAACAAAATTTAATAATCACGTCAATATCGGTAATAAACTGTCCAAAAATCTCGAAACAGCACGAAAAAGTCTTATCTAGAGTCTTCGTCACTTAGCCACTAATGTCCTAATGAAATGTTCCAAAAATGTCTCAAAAATGCACTTAACACTGTTTTTCCTATTCGAAAATAAACCTCGAACAATGTCCAGTAAATTAGTCCTTCCTGTGTTAGCACTAACTCCGAGAATACTGTCCCAGTCTTCTCAACACTCCCGAAAAATCCTCTTGTCAAAATTCCGCTTCCGACACCAAAATGTTACGGATTTCCACCTTTTAGGAAACACCCTGTATGAATCCGTGGGTTCTAAATAATTTTAACAAGAGATTAACACTACTAACACTTTATTTAACAATTTACTGACTATACAATACTTCAAAATACACTTTGTTTACTTTAACCTCACTTTTTCCCGAACGTGTCACTTCTCAAACAAACTTCCCTTTCCGCGCTTGTAATCGCGCCTTATATACTCCGAAATTAGCTCTAGATCAATCCAGAATCTTCTCCAACCATAATCTAGAAAAGTCCTTGGCTCTTTCTAGAGCCTTTCCAGTCACCATCAGAGGCATAGGCGTACCATCTCCTTTTCCAAGGGGGTGTAATTCATAACAATATGCCTCTGATTGACTATCACGTGGTGTGGTTACTTAAACAATTGTGATTTATGTCCTTATATTCATGACGATTTTTTGACAAGTTGGTTCGTAATCTAGAGGATATATCTGGTAAAGTCATATTTTCCAATTTAAAAGTGCCAACAGGTTGAAAGATATGCTTGCTATTTGAAAAAAACCACTGTGTAAATCTTGAAAACCAGAAAATTGAGACCCGCCACTGATGCCAGCACGTTCAAGAGACAGGATTGGCTTCCACCGACCCACAAATCAATCACAGAGTCTATTTCTTGTCGTGACTGCTGGGAGGAAATGATGTAGGTCTGGAAACGCTGCTTTATTGCCTATATCCCTTTAGACAATAAAGCCCATAAAAGATAGTTAAGGCCTCGCAACTTCTCAATTAAATGGAAACCATCTCGGGCGATATGCTTTGAGTCGATGCCTCGATAAGTTTCAATTAGCGTACGGATCGGTGGAGCATGCTCTTCGGTGCATGCAAGAAAAATAAGTTGTCTGTGACCGGAACAAATGTGTAGTTCGATTCATTTCACTGAACTGGTAAGAGAAAACTAAAGCAGGATTGAATTAGGGAGGAGCACGAATGAAAATAGTTACAAAGCATTCTCAAGAAATTTGTATATACCTAGAACATCGTAGCTATTTTATAATTCTATGGGACGGATTTATCAATGTGTTTCAAATCTGTTATTTGTTAAATAGCCCAGGTGGTGTACATACATTTATTTTGTCATGAGTTCTATGAAGTGTAATTAATAAGGTCCCCAAAGTTTGTCTGATTTCCAGTCTTACAGACCGGTGACATTAAGAAAAAATCGGTAAAGGTATTTACACAGAACTTCCCTCTTTATTTGTACATGGTGGTCACTCTAAAAATTTAATAATTACGAAATGACATTGAAGATAATACTCGGAATATAGTTATTACTATTATTACAAAGAAAATCTGATAAGTTTTAGTCAAAAAAATATACAGAGTGCTCATCCATCAGCAAAAGATCAATAGTAAATAACAGGTGCCAAACATGGAAGGGTTGCGCAAATACCTGTACAAATGTCCACCATGACTGAATTATTTCTTGGGATGACCACTCTGTACATTTTTCAATAAAAGTATAATAGCTGCATATGCCAGATATTATTGCCATCTGTCACATTTTCAATTCCACATTCACGTAGTGGAGTGGAAATATAGTGGTGGTTAAAATTTCATTTATTTTGACACTTTTCAAAAATCCATTTTTGAAAAAGAACACAAATAGATGCAAATTTTTTATTTGCACAAATTTCAAATTTCCACGTTTCATGTCACTAAACCTGTCAGAAAAAAAAATTGAAAATTTTTTTACCACTAAAGTAGATGATTTTTTTTTCTTTCTTCAAATTTAATATTTCCACGTTTCATGGCATACTAAACCTATTTCAATAAAAAAAATTTTGAAAAAAAAATTTGCAACTCGTTTTTACCATTTTGGGAAAAAATTATTCCACTAGAATAGATGGAAAAAAATTTGTTTTGCTCAAATTTAAAATTTGTACGTTTCATGACATTCCAAACGTATTTCAGAAATGAAAATTTTGAAAATTTTCTTCACCAACATTTTGGAAAACAAAGTTACCACTAGAATAGATGGAGAAATTATTTTTTGCTCAAATTTAAAACATTCACGTTTTATGGCATTCTAAACCTACTTCAGAAAAAAAATTTAGAAAATTTCTTTCACCATTTTTGAAAAAAATTTTACCACTGAAATAGATGTAAAAAAATTATTTCTTTGCTCAAATTTAAAATTTTTACGTTTCATGGCATTCTAAACCTATTTAAAAAAAATACCACTACTATAGAATAGAAGGAAACTTTCCTCTTTGCTCAAATTTAAAATGTCCACGTTTCATCACATTCTAAACCTATTTCAGGAGAAACAAATTTAGAAATTTTCTTACCAACATTTTTGAAAAATTAAAAAAAAAAAATTAAATTTTTTAACCACCACTATACTTCCACTCCACTACGTGAATGTGGAACTGAAAATGTGACAGATGGCAATAATATTTGGCATATGCACCTATACTATACTTTCATTTAAAAATGTACAGAGTGGTCATTCCAAGAAATATTTCAGTCATGGCGGACATTTGTAAAGGTATTTGCGCAATTCTTCCATATTTGGCACCTCCGCCAATATTCTTGACTAAAGATGACGGTCTCGGATGATTAGAGGTCGAGCTTGAGCTTTTTGCCCCAATCATCGCTGTAGACCTGGACCGGCCTCGTAAGGCATTTGGCACCTGTTATTTAGTATTGAACTTTTGCTGTTGGATGAGCACTCTGTATATTTTATTTATCAAAACTTATCAGGTTTTCTTTGTAATAATAGTGATAATTATATTCCGATTATTATTTTCAATGTCATTTCGTAATTATTATTTTTTTAGAGTGACCGCCTTGCACAAATAAAGAGGGAAGTTCTGTGTAAATACCTTTACCAATTTTTTCAAAAACAGTAAAAAAAAATCATTTTTTTAAATAGGTTTAGAACGCTATGAAACGTGGAAATTTGAACAAAGAAAAAAATTTTCAAAATTTCTTTTTCTGAAATAGGTTTAGAGTGTCATAAAACGTGCAAATTTTAAATTTGAGCAAAAAAAAAAAATTCTCATTATTTATTCCCTTTAGACGGTCCACCCTGTATAGTTTCCAGTGAAAGTTTAACCACTTCTTCGCTGACAGTAGCGTCAACTAGCTACCAAATTTGACTGCTTTCCGTCAAGCAGTTTTTCAGTTAATGCACCGACAGACAGACTGATGGAATAGAAAACCTATATTTTCGTAATCTACCTTATCTGAAACGTCAAAATCCGAAAAAATCTCGGAGGGTGATTTTTTTCTAGGTATGAGAGAAGTAAAAATCAAAAACTTTTTTTTTTCGCTATTTTTTCAAAATTTTTAACATAAGTCGATGTATGGGAAAATAAAACATATTTTCAGATGGAGCCGTTCATGTCTAAGCAAAGAATGCCTCTACAAATTCTTTTATTTAAGTCACAGGTTTTCCGCAAAAAAAATATTGAAATAGAAGTAGTGGACTAAGCGAGTGCGAATCTGCGTAGTGCTATATTCGCAAAATATTACCCCAGGTACGAAATATATTATGGAAATTGCATTATTAGACAATATTTCTTGGAAGAGATAATAGAAAATAATTGTTATAAATGATATTTATTCAATAAGAAGTCATACACGACATAAGAATAGTAAAACCGGAGACGACAAGTGTGACTTTCCATTATATTCTATGTATACGTGACGCTCTTGTCTACTTATTCTGTAAGTATCAGAATTTATATTATATTTCTTAGGGAACATTCCCGAGACTGTAAACGTCGGTATATTTGCATATAACGAAATGCACTGAAGAAAAACATGTAGAATTACATAACTATATGCAACATTTTTGTATTTATTTATTTTTTAATCAATCTGTTATGGAACCTAAAATCAAACGTGAATCACCTTGTATAGATATGAAATTTGGTATAACGTCATATTTTTTAATTTTGAGTAAGTTTTTCATATAAAATTTTTCAATATCTAGCACATAAACGGTAGTTTACCTAAACATAGGGGTCAACATAGAGCAGAATACATAAAACTGTGTTCATAGTAAAATACTTCCCTTCGGTATGCGAGGGAAGTAAAAATCGAATTTCATTTTTAAGCTGCCACCAGCGCCCTCTTACATTTTTGAAATTCTAACTTACTGAAAATAGGTTTCGGGTCAAGAAGAGCAGAATACAGAAAATTGTATTCATAGTAAAAAAAAAAATAAAAATGGTTATTTACACCTATAATAATAACACTTTTCGGTGGACACATTGAATACATTTGTTCCACAAATTCTTAAATTACGAAATTATTATAATTTCAGAAGTAGTGTTTATTTAAATTACATTAACTTCAGCAAATGTAAGTTAATGAGGTCCAAACCGACATATTTCTTGAAAATTTCCCGTAGACCAAAAAAAGTTTGAACATTTCCTATGAATTATCATACAATATACAAAAATTAGGTCATTTTCGGAATGTAATATGTATATTGATGATATATTAGTCTAATATTAACCCAATAGTGCCTATTGTATGATTTATCATTGAGAGGTTAGGTTGTCTCTAATGAAATGTAAACAAATCGAGTGTGATAAATTCAGTGATTTTACTCATCTAAAGTGTTATTTGCATATACAGACAATCAGCTTAGGCCAAAAATTCGATGGTTTTATACTTAAATAAGTTATGACTAAGCGTTCTATAACCAGTAAATTTCCATGAAGCAGAAAATGAGCTCATGGTAAGGTTATGTTTCACAATCTTAATTTGGAAGTAATTTATTTTACTTTTATTCATGTAATAATTCTTTATATATATTATAGGATGTAATTACACCATTTCATAGCCATATCAATTCTTCCTGTAATTGCAGCAGAGGAAAAAACTTTTGGTGTGATATATCATACGGTAGCCAGACGGTGGTATGAATGTTAGTTTTGTTTCAGAAAGGAAAAATATGATTCATTTGATCCAAGAGATGCTGAAGAGCTTCTGAAATATTTGGAAGAAATAGAATCGGGTGATGAAGAACACGAACAAGTGAGGGATTGCAACCGGTTAAATCTGATATTGTTAACACCTGAGAATGGCCAAGATAGTAACTTGGACAATGCTCCTAGTGACGATGAGGGAAGAGGTGACATATATGTTATTGGCAAAGCAGTGTTGAAACAGCCAATGCATGTTATTTCAGTAAATAGCCAAAAAGAAAAGCATGAACTACGACTTGAGAAAAAATGAAAAGTTATGTAATTTGTAACCCCAGTTGTGATGATGACATACCACTCGCTAGAAGATTCAAAATAACAAATAAACAAAATATTGCAGTGGGCAAAATAACAAATGAAGAGAATATTGCAGGGGGGCAGTAAGGGCAAACGAAACTCGAAGAAATCACTGACATTAGAAAAGGAGAGAAATTTACAGTCTAGATAGTAAAAGATGAATATTGATAGAGCACCTGAGCCCAATATCGTGAGGAGCATCAGAGATGAAAATTTAAATCCAATTGAGTTCAGACTTTTTTCACAGAAGATTTTGTACAAAATATTTGTGCTGAATCCGAAAAATATTGCAATATATAAAAGAAAACATGACTTCACAGTTTCGACACATGAAATGTATATTTATTTATCAATTCTGCCATTATCAGGCTATTATAAAGTACCCTTCAGATGGATGTATTGGGAAACTAAGGCCGATGCACATAATGTTCTTGTGAGTAACAGCATATCCAGGGATAGGTTTGAAATAATACACCGAACTTACATTTTAACGATAACAACACTATAGACCCTAACAACAAGATCTACAAAATTTAGTCTTTCATAGACCTAGTGAATGAGGCCTTTCAAAAATTAACGGAGAGCCTTGGAACTTCCTTTTTATTGGATAAGGCTATGGAGCCTTATCTTGGCCGTAACAATTTGAAATAATTTATATTATTCGCTCTGGCTTTAAATTTTGGTGCCTTGCAATCCCCCAGGGGTACTTATTGAAATCAACCCCTAGACTGTCAGTGGGGATAAAATCAAGGCTAAAACTTTGGGATCCAGTGTCATCGAGAAATTTTGTATGAGATATATTTCCACGCATTCGACCATATATTTGGGTAATTTTTTCAACTTACCATTACTTGAACTTCTGCAAAGTAGTGAAATTGGTACCATCTGCTCTGACCGTATAGAGAAAGCTATTTTAAAGGAGCTGCAAAAAGAAAAACGAGGAACTTCTCATACTCTAATTGACTCTAATAGTGGTATTCAACTAACCAGATGGCATGACAATAGTCAAGTGAATATCGCAATAAACATCAAAAACAAATACATTTGGTTGACAAAAGGCAGGTGCAAAAGATGGTCTAAACAACAAAGGAAGCAAGTTGATGTGGATCAACCGACACTTATAAGTCTCTATAACCAAGGAATGAGTGGTGTGGATATGTTCGATAAAATGAGAGAACTCTATACTATACGAGTCAGATCTCCCAAATGGTATTGGGCAACGATTCGTTTTTGCTTGAATGGATCGGTAGTCAACATGTGACTTCTTTATCGCTTTGTCTATCCAAAAGTATCCCTTCTGCAGTTTTTGAGGAAAATTGTTCTCACAACTTTAACTTCCCCTGAACGTTTAGCTGGCCCCAAACCAAAATGTAGTAAGAATATATTGAAAGAGGTCAGGTATGATAAAACTAATCATCTGTTTGACAAAATTGCTACACAAACACGTTGTGGTTATGGTGGCAAATGTGAAAAATTTTGAAACATATTCTTTATAGGATTTTGCAAACAGCGGAAAAAAAACATCTATGAGAACTAAAAGAAAAACTACATGTAAAAAATATTAATGAAATCTTTGCATTCTTTCTTTCAATTTGTCCAATTTCTTATTTGACATGGATTAGATTTTCTTGTGTAACAAAGGATTACATCCAGAAATATGCTTTCGAAGATATCATACCCCTTGATATATTCTGCTGTTTTCTCTTTAATTTGTAGAATATTTTGTAATATAAATAAAAATTTTTAATAATGTTCTACATGTATTTATATACCTATGGTATGATATACCATACGTCAAAAAATCGGTGAAAATGTACAGGAGTAAATAAAATATCGTTTGTGGGGTACTGACAAACCCTAAATGAAGGTCAAGCAATAATTGCTGATTGACAAACCCACAAAATCAAAAACAGAACATCAATCAACACGCTACATAACGCAATGAATTTTGAGGTTAAATTAAATAAATTCTCACCAAAACACGCGCGCAATTTGAAATGAACCAATTGAAGGAAACTTTAGATGGAATCAGTAGCGCCAACACAGCTAAGAAATAATTGAACTTATGGATATGTAGCTGGCAGATATATTACTGTCGATAAACACTACCATAGATATAACTGCCAGCTAAGCGTAACTAGCAGCTACCTACCTACCTTTTAACTGGACATTGAAAAACCGGCCCTAAGCAAAGCGTTTATCACGCACCAAGTACTGTAAAATGCACGTTCGGGCACGAGCAACCTTGCACCGTGCTTCACGCAATGTTTCCACTTCACTAATTCTTTATGGAAAATGTTCATTCGAGAATACAAAAGAAATTCGTAATTGAACAACATTTTTTCGAAAACTGTCACCCTAATTTGACATTTACAGTTAATTTATTTGATATGCATGTCATCTTCTTCAATTTGCTGCGCATATTTTAACATTGAATATTCTTTGGCGCCTCAGCAACGGTAGCAACATACAAACAAGCTTTAGTAAACAATCAACAATTCTATTAAAAATCCAGTCAGCTGGTACTTTCTGCCTGCACACAATTCTGAACTTATTGAAATATTGGGATATTATTTGAGGATGGTATGGGATACATAATCTATGTTTTCGACCTCGAGGAGCCTGTGGAAACTTGGAGGGGTGTAAAAACCTCGAAATGTTCGGACTCCTTTCGGTTTTTTGCTTATATCTTCTAAACCATGCGTCTTTCGAGAAAATCGTCCAAATAAAAGTTGTAGAGAATTAAATTTTCTTCACTTTTCATTGGTATTTTTTTTTTACCCGGTACTACTTACCGAGATTCAGCAGTTCAAAGATGGAACAAATTTCTCAAACTGTAAAAAAAATACGAGTAAAATTCAGGTTTTTGCTTCATAACTTTTATTTCTCAACATATATCTATGAATAGTATACATACTATGTATATCCCTGAAGCCTCTCACCCTCCTCCTTCTTCCTATTTATAATTATGGAGTCTCATTATACGATTCATTTCCATCTTCACACTTTTCTCTTATTCTTCAGGTTCCATTGTATTGGGGGTTTAGTAAATTTTTAATTTAATGTTACCTTGTGGTATTGCCAGCGTAAAAGTTCTGTCCATAGATTGTTGCGTCTTCTGCGAAGAGTAGTTTTTCGTCAGGTGCATCGGTATGTTTGATGTAATCAGAGTAAATAATGTTTAAAAGTGTCCACAATAAGGACGAAAAACGTTTCAAAGGAAACTGAATGAGATTTTATGAAAATGTAATTCATTAGAATGAAAAAAAATGTAAAGACATGGTAGGAAAATAAATTAATTTCAGGCCTTTGTTCTCATTTTTAACTGAATTTGCATATCGTAGGGGATCATGTAGATACTAGTTTAACCTCTCAGCCGTAGGGGGCTATGTTGGATGCTAGCGTTAAAATGAGAATGGCAAATAAGAATTTTTACTTGTTAGCATAACCAGAAATCAGGTTACCGAAAGAATGCAAAGATTTCATTAATATTTTTACATACGGTTTTTCCTTTATTTCTCATAGATAGTTTTGCTTTCCGCTGTTTGCAAAATCCTATGAAGAATATGTTTCAAGCGTAAATGATATTCCAGCAAAAACGGACCCTGAGAAACTCCTACAGATAATTTTCTGGATATTTTAAATAATAAATATCTTAACAATTTGTGATTGCTACATATGTACAATATTCAGCATACTCTAAATATAGTAACATGTTCAAGAAATAAGAGAATGAACATTAGTTGAAACGTGGTTCAGAAAATTTAATACATCATATAGAAAGTTACATTCTGGCCACATCAGACATTTTTATTTGATTTATGTTTTGGTGATATTTGACATATGCCACGAGTCTTTATTTTATAGCCGTCGGAGGATTTCCCATATTGATATTCAATTCAAGTTTACCTTAAGAGAATAACATTGAAAACGTCCAGTGGCTTAGGCAATATTTTATAGCGAGTAAGTAAGGCTGTCCGATATCGTAACATATTCATTTTTTTTAGTGAGAATTATATCAGTATATTAATGAAATTTGCATTTCTTATTTACCTCGCTCGCCGAAGGAAATTATGGTAATTGTGAAAAAAATACTTTACAAGATTTCTACGAATTCTCACGTTTCCAACAACATAAAATATGAGAATCAATGTATGTCAATTTCATCAGGCTGTCTGTTTGTCTGTCTGCCTGCCTGTCTGATCTTATATAGTTAACTCAGATGTCAAGGAATAAACGTACTTTCAATGCAACATGTTCCGTCGTCCAAAGGAATACTTAATTAAGAAACTATGGTGAAACTTAGCAAATGTATTTACACACAAAGATAGTATAATGTTTATTTGACTACGTTACATACACAATATACATTTGTAGCAAGTCGACAAATTGATACACAGTTAAAATATTACTGAACAATATAAAACAATATACAATATTTAAAAGGATCTATTACATGCACGGGAATAATTGCAAACATAAAATATAATTAGGTATATATGTACAAAATTACAAGAATGTAAATATATATAATTATTAACTGTGAGTATATGACAGTCTAATGAGGTATGAGTAATTAATACGCGTACCTAATTTGTATTTAGGTCGGCGTTCATAAATTTCTCAACGGAATAAAAACAGAATTTCACCATAAAACTCTTTATCGTTTTTTTTTTTTAATTTATTAAACGTTAACTTTTTTATTTGTTCAGATAACCCATTGTAAATATTTAGGTTAAGAGAATTTTTGGCTGATTTTGTTAGGCGATATATTGGTGTTTTTAGTAAATTAGCTGACCTAGTATCATGACTATGGTAATTCACTGGTCTTTTTATAGAGGTTTACATTTTTATGAATTTCAAGGAGCGAAACATATATAAATAATGACGAAATCGGCAATATACCGTATTTAATAATAATAATAATAATAATAATAATACATTTATTTTCCAATAAAAACACATGTTATTTACACTATTAGAATAAATCATTTTTTTTCAAAAATAAAGTGTAAAGTATACCTAACAATTAATGGAAAAAGGGGCATAAATTCAGTTCGACTATTAAATAGTCGTCTGTTCTTCCATTTAGCCCTAATAGAATGGATATAATGTAATTAATTTTTATTTGATACGTTACCAAAAAAATAATTTCAATATACAAGATATTTACCGGAAGATAATACAATAATGTTATATTTTAAATCAAAATGTTCTTAAAATTGCGAGTTAAATAGGATGCTTCTAAAAGTCTTCTTGAAACTTGGTATTGATAGGGTTTTTAGCTTTTCTGGAATTATGACGTTATAATATTTTGTGATATTGTACGCATATGATCGTTTAAAAAATGACGATTTAATGTACAAAAGTTTGCAGTGTTCCTTAGGATTTACATTTGAAATAATTGTAATTGCCTGTTTTTGATGCCTAAACATTTTTTCTCGCATTGCTCGCGTTTCCCCATAATACGATACTATAGCTAATTTGTGAATGAGAAAGCGCATAATAAGCTGAAATGAGTGTATCAGTGTTGAGAAAATGTTTAAGCTGCCTCAGAAGAAATACATAATTTGACAACTTGTTACTGAGTTGCTCAATATGGCATGACCAACACAGGTTGTCATCCAGGACAACACCTAAAAGTTTGACACTGTCCCTCTTTGTTTATTTGTGGAGAAAACAAATTTTTGAGTCTTATCGCGATTTAATTTTAGCATATTGCAGTTATACCAAAATTTCGCTAGATTTTCATTCTCACAGATGACACCTTGTAATTTATCTAGACTTTTATCAGAATTGCGAAGGGTTGCGTCGTCCGCAAAAATGATAATACTGCTTGGATATAGGTAGCAAAATAAATCGTTTACATAAGTAATGAACAATAATGGACCCAGGACTGAACCCTGAGGTACGCCATGTCTTACGGTTCTTAAATTAGATTGCTCATTAATTATGAAAACACATTGTTGTCTATTTCGCAAATAAGACTGAATAGGGGAGAGCGGTGGACCTTTAATTTCGTAAAAACTAAGTCAACAATGTCACTTACAAGTTTACAGATTGCGTTTATTGTTGAATACTTCTAAAACCATTGGTATCTATGCAACAATGAATATTTCTCACCGTATTTTATTAGACGAATTTTACTTCCCTCGCATACCGAAGGGAAGTATTGTATTTGAGAAAAAAATCACCCTCCGAGATTTTTACGGATTTTGTCGTCTCAGATCACGTAGATTCCAAAAATATAAGTTTTTCAATTCCGTCAGTCTGTCTGTCTGTCTGTTGGTGCATTAACTAAAAAACTACTTAACGGAGAGCAGTCAAATTTGGTAGGTAGTTGACGCTACTGTCAGCGAAGAAATGGTTAAACTTTCACTGGAAAATATATAGGGTGGACCGTCTAACGGGAATAAATAATGGAAACATTTTCTTTTGCTCAAATTTAAAATTTCCACGTTTCATGATTCTCTAAACCTATTTCAGAAAAAAAAAATTCGAAAATTTTCATTTCATAGCATAGTAACCTTATTTAAAAGAAAAATTTAGAATTTTTTTTACCATTTTTGAAAAAATTTTAAAACTAAAATAGATTTTTTTTTTCTTTGTTCAGATTTAAAATTTCCATGGCATTCTGAAGCCATTTCAACAAAAACCAATTTAATTTTTTTTTTGAAAAATTTAAAAATTGTGTTGAAAAAATTTTTAATCTAGTTCACTACTATAGAATAGACGAAAAATTTTTATTTGCTCAAATTTAAAATTTCCACGTTTCATGACATTCCAAATCTATTTCGAAAAAAAAATGGTGACATTTTTTTATCAGTTTGGAAAAATATTTTACCACTAGAATAGATGGAAAAAAATGATTTTTCAAATCAAATCAAAAACTTTCACGTTTCATGACATTCTAAACTCATTTCAGAGAAACTAAGATTGAAAATTTTTTCAGCAACATTTTTAAAAATTTTTCACCACAAATAGATGGAAAATTTTTTTCTTTATTCAAATTTAAAATGTCCACGTCTCATAGCGTTCTGGACCTATTTTTAAAAAATTTAGAAATTTTATTTACCATTTTTGAAGAAATTTTACCACTAAAATAGCTGGAAAATTTTTTTCTTTCTAAAAACTTAAAATTTTCACATTTCTACGGCATTCTAAACCTATTTCCATAAAAACAAGTTTAAAAATGTTTTTTGAAAAATTACAATTTTTTTTTTTTTAATTTTTAATCTATCGCTACTATAGAATAGATGAGAACATTTTAGTTGCCTAAATTTAAAATGTCTACGTTTCATGACATTCCAAACCTATTTTGGAAAAAAAAATTGCAGCATTGTTTTACTATTTTGGAAAAATATTTTATCACTAGAATAGATGGAAAAAAAAATGTTTGCTCAAATTTAAAATTTTCACGTTTCATGACATGAAAAACAGTTTTTTAGAAAAATTTTTACCACTAAAATGGATGGAATTTTTTTTTCTTTGCTCAAATTTAAAATTTTCACGTTTCATGGCATTCTAAACCTATTTCAAAAAACAAAAAATAAATTTATAATCTTTTTTAGCAGTACTATAGAATAGAAGGAAACTTTCCTTTTTGCTCAAATTTAAAATTTCCACGTTTCATGACATTCTACCCTATTTCAGAAGAAAAAAGTTTTGAAAATTTTTTCACCAACATTTTTGAAAAAGTAAAAAAAAATGAAATTCTTTAACCACCACTATACTTCCACTCCACTAAGTGAATGGAGAATTGAAAATGTGACAGATGGCAATGATATTTGGCATATGCACCTATCACACTTTTATTGAAAAATGTGCAGGGTGGTCATCCCAAGAAATGATTCAATCATGGTGCACATTTCTAAAGGTATTTGCGCAAGCCTTCCATATTTGGCACCTGTCATTTAGTATTGAACATTTGTTGTTGGATGAGCACTCTGTATAGTTTTTTTACCAAAACTTATCAGGTTTTCTTTGTAATAATAGTGATAACTATATTCCGATTATTATTTTCAATGTCATTTCGTAATTATTAATTTTTTAGAGTGACCATATGCACAAAGAAAGGGAAGTTCTGTGTAAATATCTTTACCGATTTTTCTTTATAAGGACAAACGCAACTGGTAGATCTTAAAATATTTTACATCCAAATTTTTAACAAAATTGTATTAAAAATAAGGGAGCTGTGACATGGGAGTCATGGAAAGTGAGACATACTGTATAAATTTTTAGAAAAAATATTCGTTTTTAGTATTTAATTCAATTTGTTAGTAGTTAAAACATCTATTAGTCATTTGTACAAATGCACTAATATTACTAAGAACAAGATATTAACAATATCAAATAAACTAAAAATTGCTCATTGTTCATACAGGCAAAGAAAATGTCGGCTTGCTTGATTGATTGATTTTGATTTGTCAGCGTAAGGTGGGCATTGCTGCCGATTCCGGGCATCCATGGAGGTTCGTTCCAACATGCAGCTTGGTCGTCCATCGAACACGCCCGACGGACGGACAAACCGCGTGCCGGAACCGAATCTCGGCTGTTTTATATATCGACTGCATACGCCAGGTTGGATATTGGACATTAGGGCGGGCCGAAAAAATTTTTTTCGGAAAATTAATTTGGTATAGTCATAAAAAGTTGAAGGGTATAAAGACATGTTCGCAAATTTTTTTTTTCATTTTCGCTTAAATTTTGGCCGCGCCCCATGGGCCTTAAAGGAGTCAAATTTTCAAGGTCATGTATCGTTTTCGTTATAGCGTCAAAAAGTTAGGAATCAATGTACATAGTAAGTAAAAAAAATATGAAAGAAATAAAAGAATTTTTATCCGCGCCCCAGTGCCCCTAAAATATATAAAAGCAGCTCTTGATAGGCTACCTAACATTATTGTATTAATTGTCTTTATTTAATATAATATTTTATCAATTACTCAACCCAGGACTCACCACGAGGAGATGGCTGCTTGCCGAGTTCCACCCACCCCTTCCTCCCATTTTTCGGCTACTTGTACTATTCTCATCGTAGATCTAACTTACTCATTACTCAGTTTTGCTTTTTTTGGATCTATAGTGTAGTATTGATTTTTGTTTTCAAATGATGGCAGATCACTCCTCGCATCAAATTTTACGCGAATATACCCGTTTCTTGAGTCATGACCACAAACTTTGCCTGATGCTTCAGTGATGATCTTTATACATCGCTCGACAGCTTGAGTGTGGCATGGCAATTGTTTAATGGTGATGGCAGATTTGCTCTGAAGTGCTGTCATTAAATCGTCGGTAGAAATATTCATTGTAAGAGGCGGTTCGGTTACGGTACATTTGTTACAGTCAATTAAATCGATATAGTCCTTAGCATCCCAGTTGAGAGCAGGTATTTTAAATACTTTTGCATTTCTTGGATCTCTCGAATTCCTAGCCTTCAAAATGCAACGAATCCCAAGTTCTCTTACATGACTCCGAGAATCTGTGATCATGGCTAACAAAATGTTTTCGGGGTGTCCAAAATAAGCGTTTGTGCTAATAACGTTGTCAATAATCTGCTTTATTTATTCTAGTAAGTCACAAAATAAGAACTTTTTCTTGGGCACGTAAGAATTTTTTTCAATTCACAATATCGACCTACAGTCCTCGTAATTAACGTGAAACTAAATAAACACATTATACTTGCATTTTACCACATACGTACGGGTCGAAACTCGTAACTACGATGCAATAGGGGGTTATTACCAGGACCGGGCTAAGTGTGGATGAAGCGTAAAAAATGGTTTTAGGTTGGGGCACGGCTAAAGTTTAAGATAAAATTATGAGATTTGATTGGTGATTTAGACCCATTATTTAAAAAGTATTTACGACTATACCAGATCCAGAATAATAAGTTTACAAAAATTTTATTTTAAGGCCATTGGGGCGCGGTTAAATTTCATTTCAAACTTTTCATAAAAATACAGAACATTTTTAAAGTTATTTTACAACTTTTTTTTGCTATACCAAATCAAATTTCAAAAAAAAATTGTTTTCAATCGTTTTCGGCCCGCCCTATTGGACATGCTTGTTGTGAGCAGCGAGAGCCGCATGACGCATGGGGTGGGAATACAGGATGGGAACTGTAGGTGTTTGTGAGTTGCTTCTTTTAAGTTTCTATGCTTTTATTAGGTTTCCATCTGTCATTATCGGCTGTGGTGTACAGGGTTTGCGAAATGCCTCTTTTCAGTTTCCACGCTTCTTTTAAGTTTCCATCTATCATCATCTCCGTATTTTTCTTCCTCTAAGTTTTCTGTTTCTTCTATTTCTGAATCTGGCAGCTTTTATTTTTTATTCTTTTTGTTTTTATTTATTAACCGTTTCACAGGTAAATATCCATTTACGGTGGAGTTGCTGGGAAGGGCCCTATCTCGCGGTAACAATATTTTTTGCGCGTTATGAGAAGAAAGGTCCAAAGGGATAATTTCCTCACCCTGCAGGTATGTCGTTTCTTTGAAACAGTCGGTTTAAATTTTCAGAAATTATTTTCAACTGCCGCCTTCCATTTCAGAATATTTTCTATTTCATTACCAAATGTTTCTCTCTCTATTGTTTAATAAACTGTCCTGTGACAAGGATTAATAAACAAATAAATACCTTTTCAATTTTAATTTCTGATATTTCAATCTAAATAAGGAAATAGACCTCATTAATGAGCTAAACTAAATTAAAATAAAGTAAACAAAAACTTGTCTGTTTTGTTCTGGCTGGCTGTTTATTTTATATCACCCACTTGAAGAAGGGCCAGGATCTGTCCACTTTCTCGAGTTGTTTATATATACTCTTCTGTCATGCTTTATTCAACCAACATAATATAATCAAATATCCACTATGTGAATTAGCCAGACTCGTGCTAATTTATATCAATCAATGTAGAATTGTTTACGCTTTAATTCAGTACAATTTCGACGTTTTGTTGCCGTTTTATCCGGATTTATCTCGAGACAAAGTAGGAGCCACGAAACATGCGTCTGTCACCGAATTCGATACACTTTGAACTCGTAAGTAAAGAAAATGTCGGCCTGCTTGTGGATATTTTACGAATAAGTAAATTATATGCATATTTGTATTAATTAGGTTTTTTATTTTCGTCATCAAATACAGTTTGGTTCTTTGTCAATATTCGTTTTTGTTGTATGATGCCTGGAGGCCAAGGATGAACTGAGAAAATCTCATTGATTAGCAATTTAACTATCTTTTGCTTGATCTCTATAGATTTTAATTTCATTTAAAAATTTAGAAAATTAACTCTATTCTGCGTGTAACTTAAATGCCTACACAGTAAAAAAAATCGGTAAAGGTATTTACACAGAACTTCCCTCGTTATTTGTGCATGGCGATCACTAAAAAAATATTAAACACGAAATGACATTGAGAATAATAATGGAAATGTAGTTATTGTAATTATTACAAAGAAATCCTGATAACTTTTGGTCAAAAAAATAGTGCTCATCGAACAGCAAAAGTTCAATACTAAATAACAGGTCTCCCATAAATTATTTCTTGGGATGAATACCCTGTATATTTTCCAATAAAAGTATAATAGCATATGTCAAATAGTATTGCCATTAGACAGTTCCACATTCACGCAGTGAAGTGGAAGTATAGTGGTGGTTAAAAATTTAATTATTTTTTTTTGAAATTTTTCAAAACTGTTGGATAAAAATGTTCACTCCTTTTTCTTCTGCAATAGGTTCAGAATGTCATGAAACATGTAAATTTTAAATTTGAGCAAAGAAAAAAAAATTTCCATCTGTTTTAGTGGTTCAAAATTTTTCAAAAATGTGTGAAAAAAAATTTCAAATTTTTTTTTCTGAAATAGGTTTAGAATGTCATGAAACGTGTATATTTTAAATTTGAGCAGAAAAAAAATTTCTATCTATTCTAGTGGTAATTTTTTTTCCAAAATGGTAAAAAAATGTAACAATTTTTTTTCTTCCGAATTAGGTTTGGAATGTCATGAAGCGTGGAAATTTTAAATTTGAGCAAACAAAATATTTTCTTCTATTCTATAGTAAGTACCTGTTACGGTTGCTTTTGTCAAGTAGCGTTGTAACATAGTTTGTCATTTTGGCTTGAGGAGTGTATGTGTAAATACAGCATTGTTAGATGTTTAACTATAAAAATTCAATCACTAAATCTATACGTTAACTTTAGGTAGTTCATTATTTAAAGGATATCATCATCTAATAATAAATAAATAAAAGGTCTTGTGTTAATAATGAGTTGTCATATATTTCCATTCATATTTGAATACTTTAGTAATCCTTTTGATTCTTAAATTTGCTTAATAAAATTGTCACATTTATCGAGTGTCGTCCAGCTAACTTGTGTCTAGAAATAAACATAAATTTTAATACAAATGTTTCGAGTAAAATATATAAATAAGTATATTACCTTCATCAATCATATTGTTGTGTGGTACATTATTATTCCTTGTAAGTTTCTAGAGTTTTCATACATAGTGTGGTATCTGGAATAAATAGGAACGATAAACAAACCTATAACATAATCATAACTTAAGTAATTCTGTCTATGAAAACGACTAGTTCAAATGTATCACTTACCTTCTGTGCCTTTGTTATTTGCTTGTTAAATTTCATCGTCAATAATTGTTTATAATAATAAATAGAACGAACACAGTAGGTTATAGGAATTGACAGCTACCGGTAATCAGCTGATTGTGGCAGAGTTCGATTCAGTTAACCGAATACTCGCTCACTGAACAGTGCTGTTCGGAGTAGCTCGATTGAATGTTTTACCTTAATATTTTGCTTTAATAAGTTAGTATTTCTTCAAAAATTCATTTTAAAACAATAATAAGAGGATAATTTTTATAGTTAAATTGTCGTAATATTATATCACTTCTTATTATATCTCCGATCAACAGGTTGATCTATGTCGGGGTTGTCTTAATCGAAAGGGACGTCTGTAACAGAACTTCTCGAATTCTATCCAAATTATGGATGTGTTGTATATTATGTTTAAAATAAATCATTTTTGTGATTACTGTTCAAGGTCGAATGGTATCATGAAAATTCTATTCTTTTTTGTCGTTTCGTCTGCATAGTACGACTGCGCTAGGCACCTGTCCTGTAAGGGGTCCGAGGTTCTCTAGTACTTCCTTCTTGACGTGACCTTTGAGGCGATTAGACGTTGCAGTGCGTAGCTTGGTAAATTTTGGTGAGAGTAATCTTTATCCACGTTGGTTATTTTGTTGAATATTTGTAATCGTGGGATTTCCGTATTTACCAATAGTAATAATTATTTGTGAAAAATCTGATCAGCATGATTGCTGGATGTATAGCTACAAAGCACGTGTTAGGTCGAGCACATGGTCGGCAATTTGTTAAGCCCTGAAAGGGTGAGTTATTAAATTTGGGAAAATGTAAATAGTGTATTAATTCGAATTTTAAAACCTTTAGGCTTTTTATCGTTAGTTTTTATTAAGAAGCGTTAGTAGTACTAGATGATAATTAGTATAGAAAAATTGGTTGAAAAATTTTGGAGCTTATACCGATGATGAATGGTTTTGTTTCTTTTTGTTGGATTCTTTTCATGACTTCGAGATGGTTGTAACTGGTTATAGTTCGAGCTGAAATTTTGCAGAGTCAATCGATTACCCTAGAATACAAGAAGACCGTTCAACGCTCATACCTTTCCACTCCTGGGAGAAGTTCAACGTTCTCATATTTTCTTTTAGGGTATTTAAAAATTCAACCGTAAGTCATAACTTGTATAAATTTTGTTTGTATATATATATATGTGTATGTATTGTAATTATTTCATAAGTTGACGATTTAAAATACCTACCTTGTTTATAGCGAAGTCAAGAACTGGCTATCTAGAAAGAATATAGTCCAGATCTAGGTATTTGTTATTTGTTATAATATTAAATTTTCTGTACCCATAACCACTACTTGAAAAGTCTGTAAACTGCGTGCAATTGCATTTGGTATTATTATTATCGAATTTCACGTGTTAATAAATTTTATCTAAATTTAACTCATTTTTACTCATCACTTTTTGATATTGCTAAGGAAAAGAAAATTAATTGATACTTATAAATTTAAAGCATTTCTTTTATTATTGACTTGGTATATAAATGATATATGAATAAACAAATTTGTTATAAGCTCCACTCATTGGGTTTTCTTTCTCGTATTATACATTAATTTAACAATTTATTAATCTATTGTTCACTTAGGTACCTAGACAGTTAGTTAGGCAACCAGTACGTCTGTATGTACTGGGAACTCACACTGAGATTGATGGAAGCTAGCCGAGGACTGGTAAGGTGTGATTATTGAGCTGGTTGATTATTATATCAAGGAGCAAAACTCCACATAGCACACATTTGAGACACCCAAACGTCTCATACCTACTTAGTGATGAATACATAAATTTTTCCAAGGAAATTTTTCAAATTTTTTTTTTTTTTTGGAAATACGTTTAGAATGCCATGAAACGTGAAAATTTTAAATTTGAAGAAAGAAAAAAATTCTCATATTTTAGTGGTAAAAATTTTTTCAAAAATGTTGATGAAAAAAAATTTTTTTTTCTGAGGTTTAGCGCGTAATGAGACGTGGAAATTTTAAATTTGAAGAAAGAAAAACTTTCTCATATTTTAGTAGTAAAAATTTTCAAAAATGTTGGTGAAAAAAATTTAAATTTTTACTTCCCTCGCATACCGAAGGGAAGTATTGTATTCGAGAAAAAATCACCCTCTGAGATTTTTTCGGATTCTGACGTTTCAGAACACGTAGATTACGAAAATATAGGTTTTTCAATTCCGTCAGTCAGTCAGTCAGTCTGTCTGTCTGTCTGTCTGTCTGTCTGTCTGTCTGTCTGTCTGTCTGTCTGTCTGTCTGTCTGTCTGTCTGTCTGTATGTCTGTCTGTCTGTCTGTCTGTCTGTCTGTCTGTCTGTTGGTGCATTTACTAAAAAACTACTTGAAGGATAGCAGTCAAATTTGGTAGATAGTTGACGCTACTGTCAGCGAAGACATGGTAGAAATTTCACTGGAAAATATACAGGGTGGACCGTCTAAACGGAATAAATAGTGGAAAAAATTTGTTTTTGCTCAAATTTAAAATTTCCACGTTTCATGACGCGCTAAACCTATTTCAGAAAAAAAAATTTTTTGAAAATTTTTTTTGCAACATTTTTAAAAAAATTTTTACCAAGATGAAAAAATTTTTTTTTTGCTCAAATTTAAAATTTCCACGTTTCATTACGCGCTAAACCTATTTCAGAAAAAAAATAAATTAAATTTTTTTCACCAACATTTTTGAAAATTTTTACTACTAAAATATGAGAAAGTTTTTCTTTCTTCAAATTTAAAATTTCCACGTCTCATTACGCGCTAAACCTCAGAAAAAAAAAATTTTTTTCATCAACATTTTTGAAAAAAATTTTACCACTAAAATATGAGAATTTTTTTCTTTCTTCAAATTTAAAATTTTCACGTTTCATGGCATTCTAAACGTATTTCCAAAAAAAAAAAAAAATTTGAAAAATTTCCTTGGAAAAATTTATGTATTCATCACTAAGTAGGTACTTACTATAGAATAGAAGAAAATATTTTGTTTGCTCAAATTTAAAATTTCCACGCTTCATGACATTCCAAACCCAATTCGGAAGAAAAAAAATTGTTACATTTTTTTACCATTTTGGAAAAAAAATTACCACTAGAATAGATAGAAATTTTTTTTTTGCTCAAATTTAAAATATACACGTTTCATGACATTCTAAACCTATTTCAGAAAAAAAAATTTGAAATTTTTTTTCACACATTTTTGAAAAATTTTGAACCACTAAAACAGATGGAAATTTTTTTTTCTTTGCTCAAATTTAAAATTTCCATGTTTCATGACATTCTGAACCTATTGCAGAAGAAAAAGGAGTGAACATTTTTATCCAACAGTTTTGAAAAATTTCAAAAAAAAATAATTAAATTTTTAACCACCACTATACTTCCACTTCACTGCGTGAATGTGGAACTGTCTAATGGCAATACTATTTGACATATGCTATTATACTTTTATTGGAAAATATACAGGGTATTCATCCCAAGAAATAATTTATGGGAGACCTGTTATTTAGTATTGAACTTTTGCTGTTCGATGAGCACTATTTTTTTGACCAAAAGTTATCAGGATTTCTTTGTAATAATTACAATAACTACATTTCCATTATTATTCTCAATGTCATTTCGTGTTTAATATTTTTTTAGTGATCGCCATGCACAAATAACGAGGGAAGTTCTGTGTAAATACCTTTACCGATTTTTTTTTTCTGAAATAGGTTTAGCGCGTAATGAAACGTGGAAATTTTAAATTTGAGCAAAAAAAAATTTTTTTCATCTTGGTAAAAATTTTTTCAAAAATGTTGCAAAAAAAATTTTCAAAAATTTTTTTTTTCTGAAATAGGTTTAGCGCGCCATGAAACGAGGAAATTTTAAATTTGAGCAAAAAAAAATTTGTTTCACTATTTATTCCGTTTAGACGGTCCACCCTGTATATTTTCCAGTGAAATTTCTACCATGTCTTCGCTGACAGTAGCGTCAACTATCTACCAAATTTGACTGCTATCCTTCAAGTAGTTTTTTAGTAAATGCACCAACAGACAGACAGACAGACAGACAGACAGACAGACAGACTGACGGAATTGAAAAACCTATATTTTCGTAATCTACGTGTTCTGAAACGTCAGAATCCGAAAAAATCTCGGAGGGTGATTTTTTCTCGAATACAATACTTCCCTTCGGTATGCGAGGGAAGTAAAATGGAGGTGAATATAGGAGATTTAAAGGCAGAACATATTAATTCTCAAAATTAATGACATCATCTTAAGCAGTCAGCAATAATTCTCGAATGGTACAATCGCTTTTGTTTTGTTATGTATCTGTAAAACAAAATAAAAATTACCTCAAACTTATTTCATCAAACAGTACACAAGATGATATAAGCACACACACACCAAGATCACAAAATATCTTATAGAACTTGCAAATTAGTCTTCGAGGTTCTTAAATTCGATAACATAAATTTTGATGAATTTTCCTTACGGTATGCCACTGTCCAAGACTTGGGGTAAATACGTGTTAACACACTGGGGATTTCCGCTTCCATTTTCTTTCTCTACCCTGGTCAATTGTAAATAAAAGACAGCATATCAAATTTCTAGGCACTGCGTGCCTTTCAATGAAAATGAAACATGATTACGGAAAAATGTAGAGATCGAGTCAAATTACAGTTACGAAAATACTATTGGAATATAGCATTTAAAATACACTGTTTACTTAGTATTTAAAACACTTGTGAAATGTAATAAAAATTTCCACCAGGGATATGTAACCGTCGCCGATGGAATATTCTATGGTGGAGGGTTTCTTTTTTATCGGTTAACCGGTTGTAACATTCCAACTGCATTTATGTGGTTAGTAAACTATATCAATCATAAATAAACGAGAGTATCTATTTTAGTGGTAAAAACGTTTTAAAAAATTTATTTTTCTGAAGTAGGTTTAGAATGTTATGAAACGTGGAAATTTTAAATTTGGACAAAAAAAAATTTTCTTCATTATTTATTTTCTTTAGACGATCCACCCTGTACATTTTCCAGTGAAACTTTAACCATTTCTTCGCTGACAGTAGCGTCAGGCACCTACCAAATTTGACTGTTCTCCGTCAAGCAGTTTTTTAGTTAATGCACCAACAGATAGACAGACAGACTGACGGAATTGAAAAACCTATATTTTCGTAATCTACATGATCTGAAACGTGAAAATCCGAAAAAATCTCCTAGGGTGATTTTTTCTCGAATACAATACTTCCCTTCAGTATGAGAGGGAAGTAAAAATTCAAAAGGAAACACTTTTTAAAATTTTTTCTTCTTACTAATATCTAGAATGAAAGGCGTAAAAGATTTTTTTTGCTCAAATTTAAAATTTTTACGTTTCGTGACATTCTAAACCTATTTCAGAAAAAAAATATTTATTCAAAATTGAACATTTTTTAATCAGTTTTTTTTGCTCAAATTTAAAATTTCCACATTTCCTGACATTCTAAATTAATTTCATAAAAAAAAATTTCAAGAATAAAAATTTTAAAATGACAGAAAATTAAAAAAAAGTTTTACTATAGAATATATGGTGAACTTTTTTTTGCTCAAATTTTAAATTTCCACGTTTCATCACATTCTAAACCTATTTCAGAAAAAAAAAAATCAAACGGAAACATTTTTTTCTTACTACCTAGAATAAAAGGTGGAATTTTTTTTTTGCCCAAATCTAAAATTTTCACTTTTCATGACATTCTAAACCTTTTTCAGAAAAAAAATAAATTTTGAAAACTTTTTGAAAATTTATTACCAGCAGAAATATGTGAAATGTCTTTTTGCTCAATTTTAAAATTTCCACGTTTCATGAAATTCTAAATCTATTTCATAAAAAAAAATTGTCAAAGTAAAATTTTTAAATAAAATTTTTACAACTATAGAATGTATAATTGAAATTTCTTTTTGCCCAAAAAGGTATCCACGATTCATGATATTCTAAACCTATTTCAGAAAAAAATGTTTTGAAAATTTTAAAAATAAGAAAAAAAAATCGGTAAAGGTATTTACACAGAACTTCCCTCGTTATTTGTGCATGGCGGTCACTAAAAAATTATTAAATACGAAAAGACATTGAGAATAATAATGGAAATATAGTTATTCTAATTATTGCAAAGAAGTTCTGATAACTTTTGTTCAAAAAAATAGTGCTCATCCAACAGCAAATGTTCAATACTAAATAACAGGTCTCCCATAAATTATTTCTTGGGATGACCACCCTGTATATTTTCCAATAAAATTATAATAGCATATGTCAAATATTATTGCCATTAGACACATTTTTAGTTTCACTTTCACGCAGTAAGTGGAAGCGGTGGTTAAAAATTTCATTTTTTTTTTGGAATTTTTCAAAACTTGGTTAAAAGTTTTCAGTCTTTTTTCTTCTGCAATAGGTTCAGAATGTCATAAAACACGGAAATTTTAAATTTGAGCAAAGAAAAAAAAAATTCCATCTGTTTTAGTGGTAAACAATTTTTAAAAAATGTGTGAAAAAAATTTTCAATTTTAAATTCGAGTAAAAAAAATATTTTCTTCTATTCTATAGTACCTAGTGGTGAATACCTACATAAATTTTTTCAAGAAAATTTTTCAGAAAAATGACTAAATTTGTTTTATACGTTGAGAATGCCATGGAAACGTGGAAATTTTAAATTTGAACAAAAAAAAATTCCATTTATATTTTAGTGGTAAAAATGTTTTCAAAAATGGTAAAAAAAGTTAAAAACAATTTTTTTTTTGAAATACGTTTAGAATGCCATGAAACGTGAAAAAAATTTTCTTCAAATGTTTGTGGTAAAAATTTTTTCAATTTTTTTTTTTCTGAAGTAGGTTTAGCGCGTCATGAAACGTGGAAGTTTTAAATTTGAGCAAAAAAAACATTTTTTCACTATTTATTCCGTTTAGACGGTCCACTCTATATATTTTTCAGTAAAAATTCTACCATTTCTTCGCTGATAGTAGGGTTAACTACCTACCAAATTTGACTGCTCTCCGTCAAGTAGTTTTTTTAGTTAATGCACCAACAGACAGACAGACAGACAGACTGACGGAATTGAAAAACCTATATTTTCGGATTCTACGTGTTCTGAAACGTCAGAATCCGAAAAAATCTCGGAGGGTGATTTTTTCTCGAATGCAATACTTCCCTTCGGTATGCGAGGGAAGTAAAAATTGACCACTACTATAGATTAGATGATGTAAAGATGGTTTTATTGGAAAATATACAGGGTGGTGACCTAAAAAACAATTCAACCATGTTTGAAATTTGTAAAGGTATTTACGCAAGCCTTCCATATTTATTTTTTATTTTATATTGAATTTTTGCTATCGGATGATCACTCTGTATATATTTTTCACCAAAAGTTATCAGGTCTTCTTTGTAAAAATACCTTTCGATTATAAATAAAGAGGGAAGTTAGGTGTAAATACCTTTACCGATTTCTTTCCGAGGTTCAAGCAATTTTTCGTCTTTGGTAATTTGACTAAAAAATATTGATGATTCAGAAATCACTGAATTCCAATAATCACGCGTCAAACTACCGCCCAACTGAATTAGATATCTTCAGATTTTCCTTTGGGCATTCAATCCTCTGCAATATTTGAGCTATGTATTCGAGGGTCGGTATGCTATCAAAGGTGCATTTGTGAGATATTGGATTCTAAAGTCTTAGTTTATTTGCACCTAGCGGACTATTTGTATATATCGTGCCCACCTGATTCGGGTTATGTTGGCTAACTATTTCAGGAAGTTTGTGTATATGCGTTACTCGGAGATATTTATTAGTTAGGATTGCGGGGCATACCGAGTTATCTGTGCACTGCGAATGGGATTCGTTATATAAACAAAGTAGTTCTTTATTATGGTACAAAGTGTATCTGAAAGGTCTTTACAGCAAGCTCTTACGTTTGTCAGATATCGTAATAGGATGATTGTTATCCTTAATTCGCTAAGTATATTTTCATAGTAAAATTCCTATTATTTCAATAACAAAATAAAGTTTACAGCTATTGCCCTTTTGAGTTCTTGATCTATACAGGCAACATTAGCAAACATTAGCAAATCTGATGCCTCCTTCAGCAACAAACTTTTTACGATATAATTACTGGTTTTCATCACCTGGGAATCACCCCTAAAATCGTGGTTTCGAGATATCTTCGAGATAACCACTAATTCAATTTTATTTATTAACTGACTATAAACTATACCGTAGAACGGGGTGGATAGAAACTTAAGGGTCAATAGAAACAAAAACTGGGAACGTAATTCAATGACACCTACAGAGCATCAAATTAAATTTGGTGATCTTCTGTAATAATGATGGGATCACCAAATTTAATATGACGGTCTGTAGGTATCATTGAATTACGTTTCCAGTTTTTGTTTCTATTGACGCTTAAGTTTCTATCCACCCCGTTCTACGGTAACTCACAAACGTTTACTTAGCTAATATAACCTTAAATCCTGTTTATTACTTGATGTTTTACTTTACTGTCCACTTGGAATCTCTTCGGACGTGTCAGAACTCTGAACTCAAACTTATTTAAAAGCTGCCTTCCTGCGGTGAATTTGTCGCTTTATATAGGGTGTTTCATGAGAAACAGTACATACTTCTACGGGCGGTAGAGGACCACTTAGGTATTCAGAAACGGCCATTGAAATTTTCGTGTGGCTCTAAATTTCTGAGATAGAGGGTGATAAACTGATTTTGGTCTAAATTTATTTTAGCCAGAACGTTCCTACTATTGATCGGATTTCGTTTAAATTGTAGACACTGTATACAGTGTATACACGTATTACAGACGATGGACTGCTATTATATATAATATTTTTTTAAATTCCACTGCCGGACTTTTTTAATTTGATTTTTCCGATTTCTGTAAAAAAGATCACCCTGTAATATATTTTTTTAACATTCAGGTGTCAATTATAATAGTCCATATATCACTAAACAGAATGTAACTAGATTTTTTGTCGTACCTTTGTTGATTTTTACTTCCCTCGCATACCGAAGGGAAGTATTTTATTCGAGAAAAAATCACCCTCCGAGATGTTTTCAGATTTTGACGTTTCATATCACGTAGATTACGAAAATATAGATTTTCAATTCCGTCAGTCTGTCTGTCTGTCTGTCTGTTGATGCATTAACTAAAAAAACTTCTTGACGGAAAGCAGTCAAATTTGGTAGGTAGTTGACCATACTGTCAGCGAAGAAATGGTTAAACTTTCACTGAAAAATATACAGGATGGACCGTCTAAAGGGAATAACTAATGAAAAAAAATTTTTTTGCTCAAATTTTAAATTCATACGTTTCATGACACCTATTTCAAAATAAAAATTCAAAATGACGACACTTGAAAAAATTTGTGTCAATAATAAAATATTAATATTTATAATGTATGCAAACACTTAGAACAAATCAGTACTTTTTATATGCTATGTTTTATCTGTTATCTGTTATTTCTTTACTTGTTTTTTTTTTTACTATGTCCATTTTTCATTTAACAAAGTCAGTCTTAAATGAAATCTTGTAATTATTACATGGCGCTGCGAACCAAAAAGTTTATAAGTTAGTTGAAAAGTGCAAAAAAGTATTAAGAATTTCTCTATAAAATGGCAGATTATCGTGGTATTGCACCGCTAGACATGAGTGGCAATGTTTCAGAAAATTGGAAATTTTGGATTCAGAAGTTTAATAATTATTTAAAAGCAACAGAGTTAGATAAAAAGGATGAATATTTGCAGTGTGCACAATTATTGCAGTATATTGGGGATGAAGGTATGCGTGTGTTCAACACCTTTAAGTTTAGTCAAAGTGAGAAGGATAAAATAGACCCTCTTATATGTAAATTTAAGGAATTTTTCCAACCAAAAAAGAATTTGACATACGAAAGGTACAGATTTATTAATAGGAAGCAGATGGATGGTGAGAAAATTCAGCAATATGTTACAGATTTGAAAAATAAAGCCAGAAATTGCGAGTTAGGCAACCTAGAAGATAGTTTAACATGTTCTGTTTTAATTAGTGGCTTAGTTTCCGTTGAGTTAAAGCAAAGATTATTGGAAGATGATGAAATTGATTTGGCCAAGGCAATACGAATATGTCAATCTGTTGAGGAATCGAAAAAACAAGAAAAAGAAATGACTGAAGGAGCGGAAGTGTGCAGTATTCAAAGTCGGTCATCGTTTCCAAACCGACCTGGCCCGAGTGGAAGAAGTCAAATACAACAGCGACAGTTTAGAAACTGTAGGCAAGCGACGGCTACAAATCAAAAATTATTTGGACGGAATTCCTATCAGTTAGTACAACAATTTACAATGTCTTGCTCTAGATGTGGATATCAACATGTAAAAGGTAAATGTCCAGCTACAGGTAAACATAAATAAAAATATACATACTGTTAATTAACGAGTCCTGTAATGAAAATGTTTTTATTGGTATGGTTAATAGTAACAGTAAAAGTAAAACAAATAGGGAAGTGGAATGTCAAAATGTTGGTAAATAAGAAAAAAACAATTAAATTTAAATTGGATACCGGGGCAATGACAAATGTCATAAGTTTAAAAGATATAAAAAATTTAAAATTGGATGTAAATTCTTTAAAAAAGACACATATAAAATTAACTAATTATTCTAATGAAATTATACCTGTTTTGGGGGAATGTCTGTTACATTGTAATTATAAAGATTCTGATTATTTATTGAATTTTGTTGTGGTAAAAGTTGAGTCACCAGCAATTTTAGGACTAGAAACTTGCACCAAGTTAAATATGGTACAAAAAATAGATAACATAAATGAAAATTATAATTTTTTGTTTAAAAAATATTGTGATTTATTCAGTGGTATCGGTTGCCTAGAAAAAGAATTTCACATTGAATTAAAAAAAAATGCTAAACCAATAGTTCATGCAGCTAGAAAAATACCTTTTCCATTGATGGACCGTCTTAAAATGAGTTTATCTACAATGGAAAAGGAAAATATTATCGCTAAAGTGGATTATCCAACAGAATGGGTAAATTCCATAGTTTTAGTTAGAAAACCAGATGGATCGTTAAGAATTTGCCTGGATCCTCGTGATTTGAATTTAAATATTTCTAGGGAACATTTTCCATTGCCCACTTTCGAGGAAATTACTGCAAAATTGGGCAATGCGAAATATTTTAGTACATTAGATGCTATGTCTGGATTTTGGCAGATTAGGTTGGATAATGATAGTTCAGACTTGTGTACTTTTGCAACTCCCTTCGGTAGATATAAATTTTTAAGATTGCCATATGGATTAAATTGTGGTCCGGAAGTTTTCCATAAAAGGTTCAAAGAAATATTTAATATAAATGGAGTTGAAATCTATATAGACGACATTTTGATTTGGGGTAAAGATAAAAAAGAACACGATGAAAGGCTAGAGCAAGTATTAAAAATTGCACAACAAAATAATATAAAATTTAATTAAAACAAATGTAAATTTGCTATGAAAGAAATTGTTTATATGGGACATAAAATATCACAAAGAGGGTACAGCCCAGATAATTCTAAAATAAAGGCCATCACAGAAATGCCAACACCAAAAAATAAAAAAGAATTACAGACATTTTTGGGCATGTTGGAAAATTTATCGAAAATTTATCAAATATTACAGCTCCGTTGAGACATTTACTTAAAAATTATTTACCTTGGGTTTGGGAAAAACAACATAGCGATGCTTTTAACAAATTGAAAGAGGTTTTAATTAAACAACCTGTGTTGCAGTATTATAACCCCAATAAGCCTATAGTAATTTCTGCTGATTCGTCAAAAGATGGGGTGGGGGCTGTTTTAATGCAAAATAAAATGCCTTGTATGTATGCGTCAAAAGCTTTGACTCAGACTCAAAAAAATTATGCCCAAATAGAAAAAGAGCTTTATAGTTTAGTTTTTGCTTGTGAGCGTTTTCACCAATTCATATTTGCAAAATCTGTGGTCATGGAAACAGATCACAAACCTCTGGTACAGATTTTCAATAAACCGTTGTATGATTGTCCACCAAGATTGCAAAGAATGTTCATAAGATTACAAAGATACGATATCAAACTTATACATAAACCTGGTAGAGAACTTTTTATAGCTGACGCTTTGTCACGAGCTTATCTAACAGATTCTGAAAATAATAATATTGAATTTGAAAATGAGGTGCAGGCGCAAATTTGTTTGCTAAGATTAAATTTAAATGCTACTGATGAAAAAATCAATGAAATAAAGTCTGCAAATCTAAACGATCCAGAAATGCAAAACTTATTTAATTATGTAAAAAACGGTTGGCCAAAATCAATTAAACATGTAAATCCATTAGTTAAAGTTTATTATAAATTTAAAGATGAAATAATAGAAGCCGAGGGTTTGCTGTATAAAAATAAAAAACTTATAGTACCTCGACAATTACGTAACGAGATATTATCCAAAGTCCATTACAGTCATTTAGGAGTCAATAAATGCAAAAATAGAGCTAGAGAATGTTTTTTCTGGCCATGTATGACTAAGCATATTGAGGATTTTATACAAAATTGTTCCATTTGTAGATCTTTACAAAAAAATAAACAGAAGGAACCTATGTTGCCACATGAAGTGCCGGATCTGTCCTGGCAAAAAGTGGGGTGTGATTTATTTTATTTAGAGGGGGAGATTTATTTATTGGTGGTCGACTATTTTTCAAAGTATATTGAATCAGCAAAACTACAAGACAGCTCCTCGTCAATACAGGTCATTACACAATTAAAATCCATTTTTGCGACATGGAATACCCAAAATAGTAATAAGTGACGGAGGACCCCAGTTTTCTAGTTTTTATTTTAAACAATTTTCAACTGAATGGCAGTTTACTCATGTAATGTCAAGTCCTCTCTATTCACAGTCAAATGGATTGGTTGAGAGAAATGTACAAACTTTAAAAAAAATGTTAATTAAGGCCAAACATGATCATAAAGATTTATATTTAACATTATTACATTATAGAAATACGCCGATAGATGAAAAAATTTGTTCTCCGGCAAAGCTGTTAATGTCCAGATATTTGAGAGATAATTTACCCCTCGAAAAATCAAAATTTAAAACTCAAAATAATAACTATGTTGATATTAAAAATAAATTGAAGTCTAAGCAGGCATGTCAAAAAAAATATTATGACAGAAAAACAAAACAAAACGAAAATGAGTTTCAAAATAATGAGAGAGTTTTTGTTAAAACAAAGTTATCAGAGAAAAAATGGAAAGAAGGAATAATACAATCAAAATTAGAAAGTAGACCTAGAAGTTATAATGTACAGTTAAATAATGGCACTTTGTCAAGAAATAAACATTTTATTCAAATTTGCCCACAAAATAATGTAAATAATGCAATACAAAATATACCTAGTACTAGTTCAAATTGTGGTGACTATGATTTAAACAATTATTCTTTAAATAGTTCAGATGATAGCGAGGATGATGCTGTTTTTGTACCAAATACAACACGAAGGGGTAGGATAGTTAATGTACCTGATAGGCTAAATTATTCTTAAATAAGATTTTAAATACAAATTTTCATGTTATATACTTTTGAATTATTATATGTATTAAAATAAAATAATTTAAAATAATTGTAGTAGTATTTAATTTAGAAAATACTTGTGTAATTTTTGTAAGGTTATTGTTTTAATGAACAAGAGAAATGTCAATAATAAAATATTAATATTTATAATGTATGCAAACACTTAGAACAAATCAGTACTTTTTATATGCTATGTTTTATCTGTTATCTGTTATTTATTTACTTGTTTTTTACTATGTCCATTTTTCATTTAATAAAGTCAGTCTTAAATGAAATCTTGTAATTATTACAATTTGTACCACTAAAGGAATGTTTTTTCTTTGTTCAAATTTAAAATTTCCACGTTTCATAGCGTTCTAAACCTATTTAGAAAAAAAAAAATTAGAATTTTTTTTTTTTACCATTTCTGAAAAATTTTAGCACTAATATAGATGGATTTTTTTTCTTTGTTCAAATTTAATGTTTTCACGTTTTCATGGCATTCTAAACCCATTCAAACAAATTTCAAAAATTTTTTGATTAAAAATTTGTTTGAACAAATTTTTATTCTATTTATCAGTACTTGCTATAGAATAGATGATTTTTTTATTTTTTGCTCAAAAATTAAAATTTCCATGTTTCATGACATTCCAAACCTATTTTGAAAAAAAATTACCACCAAAATAGATGGAATTTTTTTTTTCTTTGCTCAAATTTGATATTTTCACGTTTCATGGCATTTTAAACCTATTTCAAAAAAAAAAAAATTGCCGCTGTAGAATAGAAGGAAACTTTCCTTTTTGCTCAAATTTAAAATATCCACGTTTCATGGCATTCTAAACCTATTTCAGAAGAAAAAAAATTTGAAAATTTTTTTACCAACATTTTTGAAAAATTAAAAAAAAATGAAATTTTTTAACCACCACTATACTTCCACTCCACTACGTGAATGTAGAATTGAAAATGTGACAGGTGGCAATAATATTTGGCATATGCACCTATTATACTTTTATTGAAAAATGTACAGGGTGGTCATCCCAAGAAATAATTCAGTCATGGTGGACATTTATAAAGGTATTTGCGCAAGCCTTCCATATTTGGCACCTGTTATTTAGTTTTGAACTATTGTTGTTGGGTGAGCACTCTGTATATTTTTTTGACCAAACCTTATCAGATTTTCTTTGTAATAATAGTGATAACTATATTCCGAATATTATTTTCAATGTCACTTCGTAATTATTAATTTTTTAGAGTGACCGCCATGCACAAATAAAGAGGGAAGTTCTGTCTAAATACCTTTACCGATTTTTTTCGATGCACAAGTGCAATTTTCCATTTGTATAAAATTAAAATAGGTAACAAATTGAATCAAGAAATCGAAAACCTGAAATAATGTTTTACTTCCCTCGCATACCGAAGGGAAGTATTTTTAATAGCTTTTATATGACACAATTTTCTGTAAAAAATCCAAAGTTCCAGCATGCAAAGGGTACATTTTAACTTATAGCAAATAACCAAATAATGTCAGCAGTTCCGAAAACAAACTATGTAAAGCATTGATGTCTTACGCATATTTTAATATTGTTTCCAATTTAATTAGGAGACTTTTAATAAATAAAGAAAATTTTGAAACGTTTGTACACAGTCAGATTTCTCATTTCGGTAATGATTTTTAACTGAATTTTCCATTATTTAATGATTTGTTTTTAATTTCTACTGCTTCTCAGTTTTTACTTCCCTCGCATACGGAAGGGAAGTATTGTATTCGAGAAAAAAATCACCCTCCGAGATTTTTTCGTTTCAGAACACGTAGATTATGAAAATATAGGTTTTTCAATTCCGTAGGTCTGTCTGTCTGTCTGTGTGTCTGTATGTCTGTCTGTTGGTGCATTAGCTAAAAGACTACTTGACGGAGAGCGGTCAAATTTGGTAGGTAGTGGACGCTGTCAGCGAAGAAATGGTTAAACTTTCACTGGAAAATATACAGGGTGGACCGTACTAGGGGAATAAATAATGAAAAGAATTTTTCTTTGCTCAAATTTAAAGTTTCCACGTTTCATGACAAGCCAAACCTACTTCAGAAAAAAAAAATTGAAAATTTTTGAAAAAATGTTTACTACTAAAATAGATGAAAAAAAATGTCTCTTCAAATTTAAAATTTCTACGTTTCATGGCATTCTAAACCTATTTAAAAAAATATACTTTTTTTTACCAACATTTTTGAAATATTTTTTACCTTTAAAATAGACCAAAATTTTTTTTCTTTGTTCGAATTAAAAATGTCCACGCTACATTGCGTTCTAAACCTATTGAAAGAAAAAATTTAGAACATTTTTTTTACCATTTTTGAAAAAATTTTACCACTAAAATAGATGTAATTTTTTTTCTTTGGTCAGATTTTAAATTTCCACGTGTCCATGGCATTCTAAACCTATTCAAGCAAATGTAAAAATGTTTTTGAAATTTTTTTTATTTATCACTATAGAATAGATGAAACATTTTTTTTGTTCAAATTTAAAATTTCCACGTTTCATGACATTCCAAACCTATTTCGGAAAAAGAAATTTGCGACATTTCTTTACCATTTTGGAAAAAATGTTACCACTAGAATAGACGGAAAAAATTTTTCTTTGCTCAAATTTCAAATTTTCATGTTTCATAACATTCTAAACCTATTTCAGAAAAAAAAATTTGACAATTTTATTCACCAACATTTTTGAAAAATTTTTTATCACTAAAATAGATGGATTTTTTTTTCTTTGCTCAAATTTCAAATTTTCACGTTTCGTGGCATTCTAAACCTATTAAAAAAAAAAAATAATTCGCAATATTTTTTACCACTACTATAGAATAGCAGGAAACTTGCCTTTTTGCTCAAATTTAAAATTTCCACGTTTCATGATATTCTAAACCTATTTCAGAAGAAAAAAAAATTGAAAATTTTTTTACCAATATTTTAGAGAACAAAATATTTTTACTTACATTTAAAAAAAATGAAATTTTTTAACCACCACTATACTTACTCCACTACGTGAATGTGGAATTGAAAATGTGACAGATGACAATAATATTTGGCATATGCACCTATTATACTTTTATTGAAAAATGTACAGGGTGGAAAACCAAAGAAATAATTGAGTCATGGTGGACATTTGTAAAGGTATTTGCGCAAGCCTTCCATATTTGGCACCTGTCATTTAGTATTGAACTTTTGTTGTTGGATGAGCACTCTGTATATCTTTTTGACCAAAACTTATCAGGTTTCCTTTGTAATAATACTATATATTCCGATTATTATTTTCAATGTCATCTCGAAATTATTAATTTTTTAGAGTGACCGCCATGCACAAATAAAGAGGGAAGTTCTGTGTAAACACCTTTATCGATTTTTTAAAAATTATTTACTGAAACAAATTTGTAAAATATACAGATATTTATAAAAATTTATTTATTTTTTTAATAAATTTGGACAAAACATCCAAAAGTTTAGTTCATTAAGTAAAATAATTACATCTACTTAAATAATTAATTAATAATAAAAAATTATTTATTTATGCCTTTATGATAATAATTATTGGGATCATCGACTTATAACCTTTTGTAATAATTTATTATGGAAAAGTTCTGATTTAGATTTCAACATACTTTTGCTTGGGACTGTAACGCCTCAACCTCCTTAAAGAACTAATAGATTTTAAAATGTGGGTACTGTTTTGAAATTTTCAAATTTTCATGATCGTTGTGACAGAATAATGTAATCAAAACAAGTTTTAAAGGTATATATCAACGTCTGCATAACTTTTTAATGACGAAAAAAATCGCTTCATCCTATCACTTATTCAAAAATTACTATTATCGTTCGTCCGTATAAGATTTTCTCAAGTTAGTTTTCAATAATGGAAAGTGTTAGCGTTCATCATCGGAAATTATAGGCTTCTATGCGAAAACAAGGTAGCACAAGCAGCCATACGGTGTCGGGTAAGAGTGTTTGCTTAATATTCGTTAGCCGCAGGCAACACCTGCACCCTCTCTGTGGCAGGGTAGGCTTTACATTGGCGCACCAGTCTTAAACCACCCTTGGCTTCACCTGTAACGATTAATATGTTAAATTTTAGTTTGTTGTTCTTAAGTTTTTATCCTTAAGCTGTTTCTGAAGGACCCCATTATCTTTTGTTTACTATTATTTAGCATATCTAAAGTCATCAAAGTTGGCCTAGAGGCCAATATAGAATTTTATTTAATTATTCATTTAAAATTTTATAGGTAGCCTGACAGGAAAATTATAGTGAAATTAAAATATCTCGAAAACTATTGAGTTTTCAAAAAAATTTCATATAAAAAATTCTTAGAATTGAGTGTTCTTTCACATGCACCTATTTTGAAGGTTCTTGAGGCCAATTAATTTTTTTGCATCTCAACGCCATCTACACTCATGGACAAAATTATCGAATATTTTAAATTTTTCCAATTCTTTGGTATTTATAAATTTTAATGAAAGAAACGCATTACACAAGAAATAAAAAGTTTATTTCACACATTTTAAGTAAAGAATGTTAAGTTTTCATTAGCAGAAAATGCTAAAAAAAAATTAATGCAAAATGTTTATTATATATAAATTAAGACAAATTAGTTTCAACTTAAATGCTGCCACGTTAAGCAAATTAGTCTTTTGATTGGAATAATAAATAGGGCATGATTAATAACGAGTATTCTCACCTCGAGCTCTAATGGCTGCCTGCATCCTTCTTGACATACAACTAATTAGGTTTTGAATGTATTGTTAAGGAATTGCATTCCATTCATATTGTGCTGCAATTCGAAGTTCTAGAGTATCTGGAACAGTATTTCTTTGTCGCATACGATGTTTCAGCTGATCCCACATATGCTCTATGGGATTCAAGTCTGGACTATACGGTGGCCAATCTAATCTTTGAATCTGGACTGCATCAAGGTAATTAGTCACTGTTCCAGCTGCGTCGGGTCGAGCGCTATCGCGCATAAATACGAATCTATCGTATCCAACGTGGCCCACATATGGTAAAACATGATCTTGAAGAATGTTTTCAATATACCAGTCACTAGTCATTCGTCCAACGACTTCCCCAATTCTTCTATAGGCATGATTTCGTCCATCAGGCTTCCATAACTGTATTCTAGTCTCATCAGTAAATAGAACATTTTTGTAACTCTTGATATTCCACTGAATATGTGCTCTGGCAAATTGTAGTCGACGAGTTTTGTGATTTTGGAAAAGACGTGGAACTTTGGCAGGCCATCGTGGCTTTAAACCTACCTCTCTTAATCTTCGTCACAAAAAAAAAAATCGGTAAAGTTATTTACACAGAACTTCCCTCGTTATTTGTGCATGACAGTCACTCAAAAAATTATTAATTACGAAATGACATTGGGAATAATAATCGGAATATAATTATTGGTATTATTACAAAGAAAACCTGATAACTTTTGGTCAAAAAAATATACAGAGTGTTCATCCAACAGCAAAAGTTCAATATACTAAATAACAGGTGCCAAATATGGAAGGCTTGCGTAAATACCTTTATAAATGTCCACCATGACTCAATTATTTCTTGGGATGCCATTATTCAATAAAAGTATATAATAGGATATGCCAAATATTATTGCCATCTCTCACATTCTCAATCCCACATTCACGTAATGGAGTGGAAGTATAGTGGTGATTAAAATATAGAACAAATTTTCAAAAATGTTTTCTGTCTATTCTAGTGTTAAATTTTTTTCCAAATTGGTGAAAATATGTCGCAATTTTTTTTTTCCGAAATAGGTTTAGAATGTTATGAAAAGTGGAAATTTCAAATTTGAGCAAAAAAAATCTATTCTATAATGGTGATAAATATATTACATAAACATGTTTTCATTTTTTTTAAATTTTTCTAAAACATTTTTAAATTTGTTTTAATACATTTGGAATGCCATGGAAACGTGGAAATTTTAAATCCAAAAAAAAAATTCCATCTATTTGTGGTAAAATTTTTTCAAAAATTTTAATTTTTTTTTAATTTTTCTTTAAATAGATTTAGAACGCAATGAAACGTGGAAATTTTAAATTTTGAGAAAAAAAAAATCATCTATTTTGGTGGAAAAATTTTTTTCAAAAATGGTAAAAAATTTTCAAAATTTTTTTTTCTTTTAAATAGGTTTAGAATGCCATGAAACGTGGAAATTTGAAATTTGAACAAAGAAAAAATTTTTTTTTAGTGGTAAAAATTTTTTCAAAAATGATTGAAAAAAATTTCAAAAATTTTTTTTTTCCTGAAATAGGTTTAGCGCGTCATGAAACGTCGAAATTTTAAATTTGAGCAAAAAAAAATTTTTTTCACTATTTATTCCGTTTAGATGGTCCACCCTGTATATTTTTCAGTGAAAATTCTACCAGTTCTTCGCTGACAGTAGGGTTAACTACCTACCAAATTTGACTGCTCTCCATCAAGTAGTTTTTTAGTTAATGCACCAACAGACAGACAGACGGACAGACAGACAGACAGACAGACAGACAGACAGACTGACGGAATTGAAAAACCTATATTTTCGGAATCTACGTGTTCTGAAACGTCAGAATCAGAAAAAATCTCGGAGGGTGATTTTTTCTCGAATACAATACTTCCCTTCGGTATGCGAGGGAAGTAAAAACGGTCATCAATTGCTGTTGTGTACCTTTTGCGCCCTTGGCCGGGTCTTCGAACAAAATTTCCAGTCTCTTGATACCTTTTTAAAATATTCGATACTGTAGATTGACCTCTCCTAAGACGTCGTGAGATATCTTTTTGTTTATATCCTTCCTCATATTGAGTTATAATTTCTGTCGCTGCAGCTTCACTGCAGTATCTATCTGGTGGCATATTTTTTTCTTAAATAGAGGTAAGAACAAATAGAAATCACTAACACTTACTTTAATTCACTACAAATAACTCTATTCAGCATAATTCTTGAATTATGTAAAGAATTTTCGAATGACAAAACGCCCGTTAGAAAATATACGCAATTATAATGAATGAAACGTCAAAATATTTTAAAACAATTGAATATATTCACCTACTAGATGAATAACATCAGCACATATGTAAATTTACAACGACGATTTGAAACCATATTCAAGTAATAGTGATAACAAAAAATATTAGATAATGTTGTCGATGAGTGTATATCTCAATGAGGAGAAAGGCCGTTTTCACTAAAAACTATGGTCATTTATACACTCTAGTGAATTCCTTTTACAGAAATTCTATTCTTGATAGGATTTTGCAAACAGCGGAAAAGAATCAATTTCAGGCCATTGTTCTCATTTTTAAATGAATTTACATATCGTAGGGGATCATGTAGATATTAGTTTAGCCTGCCTAGCCGCAGGGGACTATGTTGAATGTTAGTGTTGAGATGAGAATGGCAAATAGGAATTTTTACTTGTTAGCATAGCCAGAAGTCAGGTTATCGAAAGAATGCAAGGATTTCATTAATATTTTTATATATAGTTTTTCCTTTAGTTCTCATAGATAGTTTTTCTTTCCGCTGTTTGCAAAATCCTATAAAGAATATGTTTCATTACTATAAGCAAACAAATAATAAATAATTCACTCTTAAACGTCCTTTTACAGAATTCAAATATCTCTTTCAGTCGTGGAGAAAAAAAATGCAACTAGAGAAATGCGACATAACTCCTTCATCCACGCATGTCTTCGATTATTTAGAAATATTGTCAATTACTATAAATAGTAGGTAGATGATTAAAAATTGACCGCTCGTGTATACCTCAACGTCAAGCATAATGAAGTTATATGACAATGCTTTGTATTATCAAACAATGTATAATTTTTAGATAACTCCAATTGTGGCCTCCTATTTATAACGCATTCAGCAAGAAATTTACATTTTAATATAACGGCAAGCATAAAATGAAAACATTGCAGCTATTGAATGCAAAAAAGGCCAGCGTGGACTCGTCCCTTGGTGATTTAGCTAACGTTAAACTTAGTCAGGATGGGATACCATACAAAAACATGCAACCAATGGCGTACCCTGTTTATATATATTAACTGAAGAAGGGGCAGGAAGCAGTTTTTTCGTCTGAATTATTTACTAACAAAAAAGGGACAAATTCGTATAGTATAGAGATTGCAACCTTTCATTTTGCGACCTGGCGAATTAGCATATTATGTCAAATTTCAGACCCTTATCGGATAAACTCCGGTGGAGATAATTGTTAGTCCGTGAATGTGTTTTGATATTAAATATTCGCTTTTTACTTCCCTCGCATACCGAAGGGAAGTATTGTATTCGAGAAAAAAATCACCATCCGAGATTTTTTTGGATTTTCACGTTTCAGATCACGTAAATTACGAAAATATAGGTTTTTCAATTCCGTCAGTCAGTCTGTCTGTCTGTTGGTGCATTAACTAAAAAACTACCTGATGGGGAACAGTCAAATTTGGTAGGTAGCTGACGCTACTGTCAGCGAAGAAATAGTTAAACTTTTGCTGGAAAATATACAGGGTGGACCGTCTAAATCGAATAAATAATGAAAAAAAATGTTGTTGCTCAATTTAAAATTTCCACAGTTGATGACATTCTAAAGCTATTTCAGAAAAAAAATATTTCAAAACTTTTTTGAAAATTTTTTTTATCAGCAGAAAGATGGGAAATTTTTTTTGCTCAAAATAAAAATTTTCACGTTTCATGACATTCTAAATCCATTTCATACTAAAAATTTGGAAAAGAAAAATTGGAAATTTTATGAAAGAAAAATTTTTCTAAAATGTTTTTTAAGTTTCACCACATTCTAAACCTATTTCAGAAAATAATTTCAAGTAGAAAATTTTTTTGAAATATTTTCTTTTAGTACAAGCTAACAAAAATTAGTAAAATGATCATCTCTGGGATTTTAGTAGGTAAAAACCTGCACTTCCAAGTTCCGGGAAAATTCAAAAAAATTGGGAAAAACTCTTTGATTTTCGGTTTCTTTGTTCTAGCCGCCAAAATAATGAAAATAGAGAAAGAAGTTCCCAACAAAAATTGTAGCTCGTCTTTTTCTCTACAAAAAAGGTCTTTACAAATTTTTGTATTACTTAAGCCGTTTAGAAGATAAACCGAGTTTTCCACTTATAGTTTTAAGCCGCTTCGAAATGCGCGAAAAATGAGAATTCTCCAGGAGTTTCGTACGACCGGGCTCATCGATCGATAATTCTCACTATTCAGAGCCCCAAAAAAAATCAAAATAACATAAAATGTAGAGAAAAGTCTCAGCTTTAATGTGGAACTAATCGCAAAATTCATAAAAACATTTATCAGAGAGAAAGTGTCAGAAGATGGCTAGTGAACTTTGTACAGTTGATCCACAGATTAATTCATATCTTTTCCGGAGTCGTTAGAATGATATTTCATTTTGCTTATATATTCTTATATAATGATATATTAATAAAATTAACATTTTATTGCAATTACTTTTGTTGGAAAAATATGCCTTGCGATCAAAGTAGATCGTATTTTTCTAATCGATCAATCACCTCCAAATTTTGGAGTTCAATTCGCTATATCTTAAGTAATAATAATAGCGCAGTCTTAATTTTTGGATTATAAGTAGAGTAAAATATATTCTTTCAAATGACTTTAGAGTTTTTTAAATGCGCGCAGTACTTTTTGAATATGTCTACATTATTCATACACGTCCAGGAAATGCACAATTATACAGTAGAAAATATACAACTTATTTGTTTCTTAATATTCTTCAATGAAATTTTCACGAAATATAGATTAAAGTGCGTGGTATCGAATCCATGCAGTGAAAAAGCACCCATTGTTACATGAGAAATAGGCAGGATGCATAAATCTCAAAGATGTGAATAAATCAACTGTATAAAGTTTACTAAGCCATCTTCTAACACCTTTTTCTCTATGATAAAAGTTTGTATGAATTTTGTGATTAGTTCCACATTAAAACTGAGACTTTTCTCTACATTTTACGTTGTTTTCACTTTTTAGCGGCTCTGACTAATAAAAATTTTGGATCGATATGTCCGGTCGTACGAAACTCCCAGAAAATTCTCATTTTCCGCGCATTTCGGAGCGGCTCAAAACTATAAGTGGAAAACTGGATTTATCTCCTAAACGGCTTAAGTAAGACGAGACGAGCTACAAATTTTGTTCAAAACTTTTTTCTGTATTTTTATTATTTTAGCCACTAGAGCAAAAAAACCGAAAATCAAGAAGTTTTTCCAAATTCTTTTAAATTTTTCCGAAACTTGGAAATGCAAAGAATGCATCACTCCATCCTACAGGTTATTAACTACTTATATCCCAGAGATGATTCTTTTATTAATTTTTGCGAGGTTTTTACAGCATTTTTGCCTTCATTGCCTGTACTATAGGTAGTAGACCTAGAACAAAAGGTGAAAAAATTTGTTTGCTCAAATTTAAAATTTTCGCGTTTCATGTCATTCTAAATCCATTTAAAAAAAAAATTCAAGAAGAAAAATCGTTTGAAAACTGTCAAAGAATTTTCTAATTTTTTTTACCATAGAATATATAGTGGGAATTTTTTTCTGCCCAAATTTAAAATTTCCCGGTTTCATCACATTCTAAACCTATTTCAGAAAAAAAAACACAAGAGGAATTTTTTTTTCTTATTACTAATACCTGGAATAAAAGTTGTAAACATTTTTTTTGTTCAAATTTAAAATATCTACGTTTCATGACATTCTAAACCCATTTCAGAAAAAAAAATTATACCAAAATTGAACATTATTTCATCAGTACAATTTTTTCTTACCACCTAGAATAAAATGTGGATTTTTTTTTGCTCAAATCTAAAATTTTCATATTCCAAACCTATTTCAGAAAAAAAAAAGTTTTGAAAACTTGTTGAAAATTTTTACAGTAGAAACATGTGAAATTTCGTTTTGCTCAATTTTGAAATTTCCACGTTTCATCACATTCTAAGTCTATTTCATAAAAAAAAAAAAATGCAAAAAGAAAAAATTGATAATGTCAAAGTAAAATTTAAAAAAAATATATTTACAACTATAGAACATATAATGGAATTTTTTTTTACTCAAATTTAACATTTTCACGTTTCATGATATTCTAAGACTATTTAAAAAAAAAGACAAATTTAAATTTTTTTAACCACAACTATACGTCTAATCCACTACGTGGATATGGGACTGAAAAAATGACAGATATAATGACAATAATATTTGACATATAGTTAACGCATTTGGCAAGGAAGACATACAGTTTTATTGAAAAATATACAGGGTGGTTACCTAAAAGAAAATTCATCCGTGTTGGAAATTTGTAAAAGTATTTACGCAAGCCTTCCATATTTGATCTTTGACCTTACCCAGTGAACGGTTGGGGGGGGTAAATAGGGAAAAATAAGTAAGCATGTTGGGGTTTAAATAGGGGTAAATGGGATAAAATAAATAAAGCAGCTGGTAAGAGTACAGAAACTTGGGATTTGATGTTTATACTAGAAGCCAAGGCCTCAGATTTTTTAATAATAATTTTCGACCCCTCCACCATCTCCACCCCAGTATAAAAGGGGCTGATATAATTAAATTGAAATATGCACTTGAAATTTGGTACACGTATGTATTGTAACGGCGTCTGATTGAGATAAATCTGTCGAAGGGGTGGAGGGGGAAGTAATTGTCTCAATTCTTTAATTACATCTGCCCCAAAAATATTATTAAAATTCTTTGACCAATTGTTTCCACACACTAGAGTGCAAATAAAATGAAGAAGTTTTCCTTTAAACAGGCATCGGTGGAAAATTTGGATGTGGTTAATATAAATAAGACGATTAAATACAAAAATAAAAAATAAAAAATCGGTAAAGTTATTTACACAGAACTTCCCTCGCTATTTGTGCATGGCGGTCACTCTAAAAAATTATTAATTACGAAATGACATTGAGAATACAGATCGGAATATAGTTATTGCTATTATTACAAAAAAACCTGATAACTTTTGGTCAAAAAAATATACAGAGTGCTCATCCAACAGCAAAAGTTCAATACTAAATAACAGGTGCCAAATATGGAAGGCTTGCGCAAATACCATTACAAATGTCCACCATGACTGAATTATTTCTTGGGATGCTATTATTCAATAAAAGTATATAATAGGTGCATATGCCAAATATTATTGCCATCTGTCACATTTTCAATTCCACATTCACGTAATGGAGTGGAAGTATAGTGGTGGTTAAAAAATATAAAAAAATTTCAAAACCTTTTTTTTTTAATAGATTTAGAATGTCACGAAACGCGAAAATTTTAAATTTGAGCAAAAAAAAATTTTTCGCTCTATACCAGTGTTAAATTTTTTTCCAAAATGGTGAAAGGATGTGGCAACATTTTTTTTCCGAAATAGGTTTTAAATGTTATGAAACGTGAAAATTTTAAATTTGAAGAAAAAAAAATTTCGTCTATTCTATAATAGTGATAAATAGATTTACCTAAACATGTTTTCAAATTTTTTTCAAAATTTTTCAAAAACATTTTTAAATTTGTTTAAATAATTTTAGAATGCCATGGAAATGTGGAAATTTTAAATCTGAACAAAGAAAAAAAAATTCCATCTATTTTAGTGGTAAAATTTTTTTCGAAATTTTAAAAACATTTTCAATTTTTTTTTAAATAGATTTAGAGCGCTATGAAACCTGGAAATTTAAAATTTTAAGAAAAAAATTCCATCTATTTTAGTGGTAAAAATTTTTTCAAAAATGTTGGTAAAAAATTTTCAAACATTTTTTTCTTTTAAATAGGTTTAGAATGCCATGAAACGTGGAAATTTTAAATGTGAACAAAGAAAAAAATTTTTTTAGTGGTAAATATTTTTTCAAAAATGGTGAAAAAAAATTTTCAAAATTTTTTTTTTCCTGAAACAGGTTTAGCGCGTCATGAAACGTGGAAATTTTAAATTTGAGCAAAAAAAATTTTTTTTCAACTTGGTAAAAATTTTTTCAAAAATGTGAAAAAAATTTTCAAAAATTTTTTTTTCCTGAAATAGGTTTAGCGCGTCATGAAACGTGGAAATTTTAAATCTGAGCAAAAAAAAATTTTTTTCATCTTGGTAAAAATTTTTTCAAAAATGTTTGAAAAAAATTTTCAAAAAATTTTTTTTCCTGAAACAGGTTTAGCGCGCCATGAAACGTGGAAATTTTAAATTTGAGCAAAAAAAAATTTTTTTCACTATTTATTCCGTTTAGACGGTCCACCCTGTATATTTTTCAGTGAAAATTCTACCAGTTCTTCGCTGACAGTAGGGTTAACTACCTACCAAATTTGAGTGCTCTCCGTCAAGTAGTTTTTTAGTAAATACACCAACAGACAGACAGACAGACAGACAGACAGACAGACAGACAGACAGACAGACAGACAGACAGACAGACTGACGGAATTGAAAAACCTATATTTTCGGAATCTACGTGTTCTAAAACGTCAGAATCCGAAAAAATCTCGGAGGGTGATTTTTTCTCGAATACAATACTTCCCTTCGGTATGCGAGGGAAGTAAAAATTAACTGTTGGATACTTATAATTAAATAAATGAATAAATATTTTACGTCTAAAAATTAAATCAGGGAATATACGCTATGAAAGAGGAAACTACATTTAAAATTATAATTTTAGAAACAGGAGAATAAAAGTACTTATATTTGCATACTATTAAAACAGAACTGTTGTTGGTATTGAAGGCAGTCATATCCTGGAACGGAATAAACTCATCCTAATAAATTTAGCAGCATCATGAGCTGAAGTAAGGCAATTTATAATATTTTACACGACATAAAATGCGGAAAACTGTACGGCATATGTTTTAAAAATTTCGTTGAGTACAAGAAACAGTAAAGAAAAAATAAAATGCAGTAAACATCCCTCACTAACGCAAATTCGCACTCTATATGAGCCAAGAGTTTCACGCTGATATCTTTCAAGATGTAAGCCCCCTACTGTTGATAGATAATATAGCAAATCATCTATGACGGGGCTCTAAACGTAGTCTTTTACAATTTTAACAAGTTCCCGTTACGATACACCGTGTATGACAGCCTTCGTAAAAATTGTTATTGATGAGGCAGCGTCAAAAGTTTCCTCGTTTTATGTAATTTGGTTACTTACATGAATTTTATAGCCCAGTATTTTAGACCCATAATAGGCCAATTTGCCAGAAAAATCCAAGTGAGCTGAATTTTACTTCCCTCGCATACCGAAAGGAAGTATTGCATTCGAGAAAAAATCACCCTCTGAAATTTTTTCGGATATTGACGTTTCAGAACATGTAGATTACGAAAATATAGGTTTTTCAATTCCGTCAGTCAAAAATGTTATCTTAGATTTTCCTTCAGTAACTGTTAGTGGAGGGATTATACATCACAAAACCACAAAACCACGCAACCCCCAAAAAAAAAATCCCTTCTGCGAAAAAAAAATTATTTTACTGCTAACTCGTTAACCGTTGAAGATATAAAAAAAAAATACTCCTCATATAAAGGAAAGCTTGACTAATTGCCTAAAAAAAAAATCCTCTTGTAATTTTCTTGTATATGCCATGGTATTCGAGAAAATCCATATTGAAAAAAATTGGAAAATTTGTATTTTTAATGCGCACGAATTTTCGTTTATTTGAAATATAGAAAAAATTGAATTGCTTGAAAGCCAAATATGCTAGGAAGGAAAATTGAAATATAATATACTCTTTTGTGTTTCCATTTTTGATGGCTATTGATATCTATTAGTATATAGAAATAACAATGTAAAGATATCTGTTGATTTTTTGCACTTTTAACTATTCACAGGCCCGTCAAAAATAACTGACTTCAGTATAAGTTATAAGGTAGTACTTCAATGCAGAAAAAGTTAGGAATAAAAATATTCACATTTACAAATTTACCAGCATGTTGAAGTTAGCCATATTTTGGCCAATTTTTATTGTTTCCTAAAAACAAAAAAAAGACCCTTGAAAATTTAGCTCAAAAATGTTTTTGAGTTTATGTATCATCTAACTATTGTTTCTAATCATTTAATAGTTCAATAATTGTATTTAATAGTTAAATAATTGTATTAAAAACTTTAACATGCTGCTAAATTTGTAAATGTGAATATTTTTATTTATAACTTTTTCTGCATTGAAGTATCTTGAACTAAAAGAAATGCATTTATAACTTATATTATAGTCAGTTATTTTGTATGGGCTTGTGAATAGTTAGATGCACAAGAAATCAACAAATGACTATAATATATTGTTATTTTTATATACTAATAAATATCACTAGCCTTCAAAAATGGTAACACAAGAGAGTATTCTATATCCCCTTTAAAACCCATTTTTATTTTTCTTCCTAGCTTGTTTGGTTTTCGAGCAAATCAACTTTTCTATAGGCCGCGCGCAAAAAATTTCAAATAAACGAAAATTCGCGCGCATTAAAAATACAAATTTTGCAATTTTGGTCAATATCGATTTTCTCGAAAACCATCCCATATACAAGAAAATTATAAGAAAACTTTTTTTAGGCAATTAGTCAAGCTTTCTTTTTTATAATAAGCAATTTTTCTATATCTTTAACGGTTAACGAGTTATCAGTAAAATAATGCTTTTATCACCGAAGGGCTGTTTTTTTTGGGGGGTTGCGCGGCACCCTCAGAATCGACTTTTGTGGTTTTGCGATGTTTTATCCTCGCACTAACAGTTACGGAAGGAAAATCTCAAATAACATTTTTGCGGGCATCTGGTGTACTTTTACTTTAGCGACTGGACTATATAGCGATGAACGACATTCTTCAATAGAAAACTTCTCGAAACGCATTTTTATAGTTGGCTACGACTCCGTTATTATTATTATTATGTGTTTCTTTGAATTATGACAGTTACTTTTGCTATAAATATTGAACCACCTATTAGTAGATATTATTATATTCCTGTTTGTCAACAATATAGCAAACAGGTGTACTCAGTTTGTACATTTTCTACAGAGTTTTGTGATATTAGTAATTGTCATCGTCATTTAACGTTCTTAACTGACTTACTTGGTAGTTGTACGGATGATGAAATGTTCCGGAAAATTCAAGAGGCTCTTTTAGAGCTTTGACTCAAATTTCGGTACTTTCTTAACAAGAGGAAAAATCTAATTGTCTCAATAGGCGAGTCAGCCTGGGATTTTTCCAAAAAAATTTCTTTACCATTTGGGTTAGCCACGGATTATTATATTAAAAATTTCTCTGAACAAGATTTTCTTATGTTAAATGTTCCTAAACCGCGAGCGTCATGGTCAAATAATTGTTTAAACAATTTCTTTTTCGTTTTTATTTAATAAAATGAAAACGGTTTGACAGATATGAAGAAATCTTGGTTCAATCAAGAGATATTTTCAATGCGCGTCGTTTGGCGCTAAGCACGACTCATTTTGTCAACGCGTTCATTTGTTAAAGCCAAAATCAATTATTTAATTAACAAATTGATTACTCCGAAACTAATGAGGTTAGGATATTATTTTTTTTTCAAAAAACATGCCCTTTATACCAAATAGTATACCATTTTTTTTTTGGCCCGATATCTTCAACACTTTTTGATTGTTTAAACAATTGGCATAATGTGTTAATTAGCAAATAACTTTTTTTTCGAAAGTTTGATCGGCTTCATACCAACTTTAAACGACAAATATTGATGTCGGACATAACCCCCATAGAAGTCTGCACGAATGCAACTTTTTTGCTCTTGTTTATTTAAAGTTTAAATTAACTTTGCAAATTAACAAATGGAATATCTCGTCCCTGGGTAAGCGTATCGAAATAGGGGTTTGAGCATATGAAAGTGCTTGGAAAGAGGACAATATTGAGGTCAGACAGAACTTGATCGGATAACCGGAACCGGAAATAAAAGTTATATTGCGTGAAAGGCTCTAATTCGATTATTAACAACTTTTTGGACACGAGTTTTGGTGAAATGAAAGCTAACTAGATTTTCCATCAACCACAAAAAGTTCTACAAAAAATATTCAATCCCTAAAGAGTTATACGCGTTTTTGACCCTTAAAGAAATCTCTCCCGCAACATGAAAATGGTAAGATTTGACGCGTAACAGGGTGGTGGGTTCGATCCTCGGTGTGGGCAATTTCTTTCTTCATCAAATTTACTTTCTTCTCATGTAACCAAGTATTTTTTTATGATAACAAAGGTTTTTACCCTCTGAAATTTTTTTAAAAACGTTGTAAATATTTTTTTTGCAATTTTCATTAAATAAATGGCTATCTTGTAACAAATATATGATTGTTCTTGTCCAAAGAGGGTTTATCGGTAGAATTGTTTATTTTACTGCTTTTTTTAAGGAAGGCTTGTTTTACTTTATTTGAGGGGGTGCTTGTCGTAAAAAGACCAAAATAAATTAATAATGCCATTAAAATAGTTAAATCTTTTGGTTACTTCTCAATTACAAATAACAAAGTGTGTGTTTTCTTTCATGAGACATGAACTTTTTTCATTATAAGAAAAAGTGAGAAATAAATTTGTTTCCTTTTTATTCTTGGTCTTTTTTCGACAGGCACCCCCCTCAAATAAAGTAAAACAGGCCTTCTCTTTCACAAAAAGTAGTAAAAAAAAATAAAAACTACCGAAAAACCCTCGTTGGACAAGAACAATAAATGTTTGTTGCAAGATAGCCATTTATTTAATGAAAATTGCAAAAATAATTATTTTCAACGTGTTTAAAAATTCCTCAGAAAGTGAAAACATTTATCGTCATAAAACATTCTTGGTTACATAAAAAAAAAAGCAAATTTGACGAAAAAGAAATTGCCTACACCGAGGATCGAACCCACCACCCCATTACGCGTGAAATCTTACTATTTTCACGTTGCGAGAGCTCAAAAACGTGTATAACTATTCAAGGATTGTAGATTTTTTGTAGAACTTTTTGTAGTTGATGGAAAAACTTGTTAGCTTTCATTTGCACCGAATCTCGTGTTCAGAGAGTTGTTAATAAACAAATTAGAGCCTCTCACGCAACATCACTTTTTTTTCCGGTTCCGGTTATCGGATCAAGTTCATTCTGTTCTCAAAATTTTCCGTTTTCCAAGCACTTTCATATGCACAAAACCCGACTTCGATGCGCTTACCCAGAGCCGAGATATTCCATTTGGTAATATACAAAGTTAATTTAAACTTTAAATAAACAAAGTCAAAAAGTTGCATTCGTGCAGACTTCTATGGGGGATATGCCCGACATTAATATTTATCGTTTAAAGTTGGTTTGAAGTCGATCAAATATTAAAAAAAAAAGTTGTTTGCTAATTAACAAATTATGCCAATTTTTTAAACAATCAAACGTATTAAAGACATCGTGCCAAAAAATATGGTATATTCTTTGGTATAAAAGGCATGTATTTCGAAAAAAAAAAACAATATGCTGACCTTATTAGTTTCGGAGTAATCTATTTTTCAATTAAGAAATTTATTTTGGCTATAACAAATGAACGGGTTGACAAAATGAGTTGTGTCTGGCGCCAAACGACGCGTATTGAAAATATCCTTCAACTGAATCAAGATATTTTCGGATCCGTCAAACTGTTTTCATTTTATTCAATAAAAACAAAAACAAAATTGTTTAAACAATTATTGGACAATGAAGCTTGCAGTTTAGGAAAGTGTTTCATAAGAAAATCTTGTCCAGCGGAATTTTTTCTATAAGAATCCGTTGCTCAAGTCAAATAATATACAAAATTTGTAAAATCGCCTCTTTTTTACCCTAGGCAGACTCACCTACAAGGTATTTTATATATTATATGAAACATAAACATTTGATTGTCGACGATTTTCATCCCAAATATTCACCATTAAGCAGAGAAGAAGCTCTGAAAGAAATTGAAGAGCATTTGAAAATACTGTTAATAAATAATTGTTGTAATTGGTGTAAACATAAACTTTTCATGCATTAAATAATTGCTAAGGCTGTGTATTTAAATATTTTATCTCTTATATTCTTAAAATAATTGCTTACTAACAACATCAATATGATAGTGTTGCTAAGTAACACATTACAGTTTGAGATACTGTACTGCTCGCAGGTAACACATTACGATATCAGATGCCGTAATGTTCGATTAACCAGGTGCAAATGAGTCATTTACCGCAAAGTATGAAACAAAATTAACATACGGGTTAAACTGAAAACTTCCTCCTATTAACCAATTTTTAAAGTCCAGCTCACTTGGATTTCTTCGGTAGATGGAATCTAGCTTTACTGGGCTATTCAAGTTGCTATAAAAAACAACATGTGTACACCCTCCAAAAGGGTCAATCATTGCCATTAAAATTTGAAAACAGGACTGAGCACCTAGCGTTAATTAAAATTAGCTAACGAGTTGATCAAGGCAATTTAATTAATCAATTCATATTGTATAGAAGTCTGATGATATTAATTGAGTCTCATAATTTAAAGGTTAATTTTTATTGTTTGCAACAAAAGTGGTTCATTATGAGAGAAAGTACGTACCAACGGACATGATTAATGAAATTTCAGTTGTAAAAACACGTTTAATTTAATATATTAAAAAACAGTTGGAGTCGAAAGCTGACTGACGTCGTGTATACACGTATCGTAAAAACGTAAAAAAATTCTGTTAAAACCCCGGTAAATAAAATGTAAGCCACCGGTGGGCCAAAAAATTCTGCGTAACGTGACGTGTCATAATAGAAAAAAAATCGGTAAAGTTATTTACACAGAACTTCCCTCGTTATTTGTGCATGGCGGTCACTCTAAAAAATTATTAATTACGAAATGACATTGAGAATACAGATCGGAATATAGTTATTGCTATTATTACAAAAAACCTGATAACTTTTGGTCAAAAAAATATACAGAGTGCTCATCCAACAGCAAAAGTTCAGTACTAAATAACAGGTGCCAAATATGGAAGGAAGGCTTGCGCAAATACATTTACAAATGTCCACCATGGCTGAATTATTTCTTGGGATACCGTTATTCAATAAAAGTATATAATAGTTGCATATGCCAAATATTATTGCTATCTGTCACATTTTCAATTCCACATTCACGTAATGGAGTGGAAGTATAGTGGTGGTTAAAAAATATAAAAAATGTTCAAAACTTTTTTTTTAATAGGTTTAGAATGTCACGAAACGCGAAAATTTTAAATTTGAGCAAAAAAAATTTTTCCCTCTATTCTAGTGTTAAATTTTTTTCCAAAATGGTGAAAGGATGTGGCAATTTTTTTTCCGAAATAGATTTTAAATGTCATGAAACGGAAATTTGAAATTTGAGCAAAAAAAATATTTCGTCTATTATTCTATAATAGTGATAAATAGATTACCTAAACACGTTTTCAAATGTTTTAAAAAATTTTTCAAAAACATTTTTAAATTTGTTTGATTAATTTTAGAATGTCATGGAAACGTGGAAGTTTTAAATCTGAACAAAGAAAAAAAATCCATCTATTTTAGTGGTAAAATTTTTTTCAAAATTTTTCAAAAATTTTCAATTTTTTTTTTAAATAGATTTAGAGCGCTATGAGACGTGGAAATTTAAAATTTTAAGAAAAAAAATTCCATCTCTTTTAGTGGTAAAAATTTTTTCAAAATTGTTGGTAAAAATTTTTTTTCTTTTAAATAGGTTTAGAATGCCATGAAACGTGGAAATTTTAAATTTGAACAAAGAAAAATTTTTTTTCAAAAATGGTGAAAAAATTTTCAAAAATTTTTTTTTTCAGAAATAGGTTTAGCGTGTCATGAAACGTGGAAATTTTAAATTTGAGGAAAAAAATATTTTTTTCATCTTGGTAAAAATTTTGTCAAAAATGTTGGTGAAAAAAATTTTCAAACATTTTTTTTCCCGAAATAGGATTAGCGCTTCATGAAACGTGGAAATTTTAAATTTGAGCGAAAAAAAATTTTTTCACTATTTATTCCGTTTAGACGGTCCACCCTGTATATTTTCCAGTGATATTTCTACCATTTCTGCGCTGACAGTAGCGTCAACTACCTACGAAATTTGACTGCTCTCCGTCAAGTAGTTTTTTAGTAAATACACCAACAGACAGACAGACAGACAGACAGACTGACTGACGGAATTTAAAAACCTATATTTTGGTAATCTCCGTGATCTGAAACGTCAGAATCCGAAAAAATCTCGGAGGGTGATTTTTTCTCGAATACAATACTTCCCTTCGGTATGCGAGGGAAGTAACAAAGTTCATATGGACTTAATAAATTGAAAACTACTGATACAGTGTTTTGAAATAGTACTAAAAGTAAATTAACAAGTGCACGGCACGGTAGCTCAGTCGACTAAGCGTCTTAGTGGCGAGCGCGTTTGGTCAGACTGTCTAACGTGTACTGGGTTTGATCTCCAGCACCGGTACTGGCAATGTTGGTGGGTAATGGATGTGTGACCTTGTGTCCCAATAGTTTTTAGAGTGTTAATTTTAAATGTTTTAAATCTGTAATACAGATATTATTAATTTTAATGTTAATTTTAAGCCACCACCGGCGGCAGGAGTTTTAACTTTTTGTATTCATTTTATTGAGCCAAACCGGTCGTGATTCGCCCAACCTTACGTACACCACGACGCTGCGCGACGTGGTTGTCTGGTTGGTTCCGAATCGCGATTCGGGGAGGCAATGTTTGTATATTATTAATTTAAAATAAAATTTGTTATGATGACGGTAATGGATGTTGTCTGCATTTTTTCAAATGTGTGACCCCCTTCCGGACAGCCTATGAGTGGCTTTGGATTTGGGGGTTGTCTACTAAGTGTGGTGTTTATGTGTGCTATGTTTATGTAAGGAAGGCTGTGTCTCAGCTGACCGTTGACGGAATTGGTGTTCAATAAAGATTCATTACCAAGTGAGCCGCTCGTGTTTGGTAAAGCAAAGCAGTATAGCCATACTGGATGTAAAATGATATAAGTAAAGGAGTGTATCAAAATATTGAGCATAACTATAAACATAAGTTATGCGTATACATAAGCTTATGCATAAGCAACACAATGTAAAGTATAAAATGAAATATGAATTTAAAACTGTATAGGACATAATAGTGTAGGAGCCAACGTGTAATTTCCTGACACATTTGTACCAGCTAGAGAGAGGCATGATAAACAATTGGCCTTGAAACATTTCAGACAACAAAAGGAACGTGATAATTTTTGTACGTCGTGGAAGGTTCATTTATAAACGAAATTAATTATTTAAAAATTTAGCTTGATATTCACCAGTCATGACTTAAATGTAGACACCTTACAGGTTCAAAATATCTGCCTCTGGACCCTCTACTAAACGGGATGTGTGCCTGCCTCTGGAACTCCACTAACCTGGTTGTATGTAGATCGCATGTTTGTAATTGTCAATTGATAATTACTCGATAACAAAGAAATCAATTCGATATTTGTTTGTCATACTTATTGCAGGTGCACAGTATCTACCTCTACTAGCTAGGATGTATGTTAAACAAATTTTTGTGTTCTTTTGGTGGCAAGTAATATATAAAAGAAATATTCGCTTGGTACAAATAATCGAACTAATTGTAAAAGGTAACTTCAGATATATAGTGAAGTTTACGCCACAAACTCTCATATCACTTTCGTTGCCTACTATAAAAGAATCAGAGGGTTTGGCTTCTAATACATACACCAAATCCCAAGTTACTGTACTCTTACCAGTTTGCTTTAGTTATTTTCCTTTATTTACTCGTATTTAACCTCCAATCCTTCAGCGGAAATTGCAGATCTTATCATGGTACATATGTGTACCAAATTTCAAGTCAATATCTTCAACCGTTCCTAAGAAAACGTGAACACAAAAAACTTACAGACCTACACACATTAAAATTTAAATTCTCGACGTTTTATGACATGACATTCACTACGTAGATGTGGAAGTAAAAGACCCGTTGAACTGAAGGCAAATCTACTAAACTGCTAAAAAAATGCAAGATATATAACATTTGACATACTTGAGTAAGTAAATTAATTATAGTAACTTATAATAAGGTAAACATACCAAATCTGGCATAATAAAACTTCGCACTTATATGCTTTCAGCAAATATAGTAAAATAAACTGATACTCTCTTCTTGCTTTACCCTATTTGATTAAAACTATAGACAATACCTTAAAATAAAAATCGATTTGCATGATAATTTTACTTACAAGCTAATGTATTTATCTATTTATATTATGTGCTTTAGCACCACTCTAAATAACTATAAAAGTGTATTAACTACTACTATATTAGTCGTTTCGTAACTCTGCTTTTCAAGAATTAGATCAAAATAAAGCTGAAAGGACGTTGTCATATTTAGTAGACTTTAATAAAACTGATATAAGAGATATAGCAAAGACAATCAATAAAAATATATTTTTCTACTTTTATAATGAAATTATTACGAACATTGATAGGATTGGACGTCTTATACTCGACAAAAGTTATTATTTTTTATGTTGATTGATGACGGTTTCATATTATTTTGGTCCGCCCCAATATTTTTAATTTCCGTTCTTATATTGTCAAATAAAACTGCCAGTTAAAATAAATTAGATCAAATATAGTAATTGTGATAGTGAGATCGATATGCTTTATTGGATTTAAAATTTGAGTTTAGACATGGTGTATATATAGTATAGGTTTTATACTCTATATACACGAATGGGTCGTAAGTCACTTTGCAGGGGTTGAGTTTTAAATATTATTATTTTATTGCTTTATCGTAAAAGGACATTTACCTTGACAGAAATTATTATTTTACAAAACAAACTGAGTTTCAATGTATTTATTAAAAGTGTAGAATATACCATGGGAGGATGTGACTCTGGGTATCATATTACTGGGCCGAGAATTAGGACTCTACAAAGGTGGCATTTGCAAGTAAGTGCGGCCCTTGTAGTGCACATGGCCAGCTTCCCAGCAAGATATGAATATTAATAATAGTAATAATAATAATAATAATAATAATAATAATAATAATAATAATAATAATAATAATAATAATAATAATAATAATAATAATAATAATAATAATAAAGGGTACGGAAAACGGATCGGCAGCCTTAACGCGGTGTACCTGGATAGGCAGAGGTAACTCTACCTGACAGATGTCGGACGTGGGTCTCAGGGCTAACCACTCTGAGACTCTTTTTCTCTGGTTCTACCTTACAGAGAAAGGGCCCCTCACAATCGACCTCGCTCGGATGGAGGTCAGAGACAAGTTGGAGGGGCCTTACCGGATGGTCTCAATGGAAACGACATACGCAATGTACATGGACGCTTTAGGTGGACCAGGGAACTCCGGGATGACTTGCTGACCTGCTATGAGAGCAGCGAACCTGCGCGCATGGGGTACATGGCGCGATTGCATGAAATCTGGTGTAATCTGCACCCAGAGCATCGTGCCTTCTCTGAACAACAGCTCAGAGATCAAGTATCCTTCCTGCGCAGATCAGGCTACGTAAGGGCGCCTCGTCATCAGGGACATGTGCCAGCCGCACTGCCACCGCGGCAAATCGCAGCTGACGAGGAACATCCCATAGAGTACACTGATGTTGACTTAAGGACGAGGGTTAGCCTTAACAGCAGGGCTACCCTAAAGCCACAAGACCTGGCACGGATGGACGCTGTTATCGATGAGGAGCTACCAGAAGACGCCGACATTTGACAGATCAACACTGCCGTGTACAACGCTGCTAGCCAACTCGTTCCCCGCGAAAGGGCAACCAGGGCCCGAAGCGGTATCGATAAGCTAAGCGGCGTGTACAAAAGATCGAAGGCAAAATACAGTTGGCCAGACAACACGCTTCTCGAATCCAAAGTGTGGTGGAACACGTCACAGCTGGCAAGGCATTCACGCCTAAAGTCCAGCGAATAGCAGCCGGCCTAAGACGCCAGCACCACACACTAAATCTAACAGTGATGCTTACCATTAAGCAACACTGTTTAGATCGGATTCGAGCGCTCATGGCTGTGAAGAAAAATCTAATAAGGCGGGTAACGAGTATGGAACAAAATACATTGTTCCGTACGAATCCTTCCCGCCTATTTCAAGAGCCACAGCGTGTTGTCGACAATCCGCCAGCTATAGCCGATGTCCAAATCTTCTGGAAGGGAATCTACGAAACGACACGTACATTCGATAGCGACACTCCAGCAATTGCACACTTCGAGGCTCTCTGCCGCAGAACCTTTGTAGAGCCAGAAGAAGTGTGCCCGGCAATCAGTTCGGAGGAAGTTCAACAAGCTCTTGTTGGTACTAAGAACTTCGCTGCTCCGGGTCCAGACGGCATAAACAACTGGTGGTGGAAAAAATTCCCTTGCACCCACCGTCGTCTGGCTCGAGTTTTCAACTCGTGGTTGAACGAGGAGCAGCAGATTCCGGACTGGTTTGTTGAGGGACGTACCGTGCTAATCCCCAAGAAGGGAGATTTGTCCGATCCAAGGAATTATAGGCCAATCACCTGTCTGAACTCCTGCTACAAGATATTTACACGTATCTTGTATGCTAGGACACTAAGGCAGGTTGATCCGGTCTTCCAGCAGATTTACGAGCAGCGTGGCGCCAAGAAGGGCATGGCAGGTTGCAAAGACAGCCTGCTGATAGACCGCTGTATTACGCAGGATTCTGTGCAGTACAAGTGGAACCTATCTATGGCCTGGATTGACTATCGTAAGGCATTTGACACTACATCGCACCAACTACTGGTGCATTTGCTCAAATGTCTTGCAGTAGCAGAGCCACTAGTGAGATGCATAGAACAACTGCTGCCGCTCTGGAGGACTCGCTTCACCATAACATCTGGTGCACAGCGGGTTACAACAGAGCAGGTGGTATTCAGAAGAGGAGTTTTCCAGGGAGACTCTCTGAGTCCCCTCCTCTTTTGCATCTCACTGCTGCCGTTATCTGTTGAACTCCGCCAAACTCGCGGGTACCATTGTGGACCACCCAGCAACCGGAGGCATAAGGTCACTCATCTATTCTATATGGATGACCTCAAACTGTATGCCTCCGGAGAGCACGAACTTCAGAATGCTCTAAGGGTGGTCGAAGTCGAGTTCGGGTTGGACAAGTGTGCGGTCGTCCATCTCAAGAGAGGACGATGCGGGGACTTTGCTGAAGACACGCAACTCGCAGACGGAAGCATCCTAAGACATCTGGATGCCGGAGAGACCTACACATACCTGGGTGTGCAACAACATCACATCCAGGATGTGCAGCAAGTTAAAGAATCTCTCCGCGGCAAGTACAGACGCCTACTCCGAAAGATTTGGTCATCAGAACTTTCGGGGAAGAACAAGGTGTCTGCGACTAATATGCTTGCCGTTCCTGTCCTGCTCTACTCCTTTGGGGTAGTCAAATGGACTGTAGATGAGCTGCGCCAATTAGATAGAAGTACCCGCAAGATGATGAATATCAATAGGAGTATTCATCCTAGATCGTCCGTTCCTCGTGTCTACCTCTCACGTCAACGGGGGGCCGAGGACTCTTGGGTCTGGAGTGTCTGCATGGCAGAGTAGCACTAAGTATGGCATGCAACATCTTAAGGAGCTCAGACCCGCTTCTGCAATTAGTGAGAAATCACGAAAATGTAGGAGTAGGTGCAGGACTGTTTACGGCGGCAAAACGAGCCGCAGATGAACTTGGTCTCGTATTCGACAACAGACGAGGAGGCCGGCGCGGTGCTGACCCAGAGTCAGTCACTGAACTTCAGCCACCTCGCCTAAAGGCCCAAATAAAAGCTGCCGAACAGGAATATCTACTTAGGCAGCATGTCGATAACCCCATGCACGGGGTGTTCTATAAGAACCTAGAAACACTGGGTTTATCGACTAAGCTGACATTCGCCTTTTTAAGGTCAGCTGGGCTAAAGTCGGAGACCGAGGGATTCATTGTGGCCTGCCAAGATGGTGTAATCAACACTTTGGTTTACCGAAGCCGCGTAATGGGTGTAGAGGTTCCTGATATTAACTGCAGGACTTGTCGTCAGGCGCCGGAATCGCTCATGAATTTACTATCTGCATGCCCGGTATATGCAATTTCAGCCTACATCCATCGCCATAACGCGGCGTTACGGGTGCTGTATTACCATCTACGGTACTCGTACGGAGTAGACCAGACACCAGTGCTGCCTTACGTCCCCGGAGACATCGAGTCCGTTGTCGAGAATGAGAGGTTCCGAATTTACTGGAACTTCTCGTTTCCGACAATCAGGCTAATTCAAGCCAACAAGCCTGATATAGTCCTCCTCGACCATCAAAACAAGGTGATGTTTGTGATCGAGTTCTCAGCACCTGCTGAGCCAAACATCGCTTTGAAAGAGGAGGAAAAACGGACCAAATATCGTGATCTCCGGTACGAGCTCCAAGTGCTGTACCCAGGCTACTCGGTCAAGATGGTCGTTCTAATAATCGGTGTACTCGGAGGTATGAAGCCTACGCTGCTCTCGGAACTGAAGACCATACCAGCCTGTCGGAAATCAGCCGAATGGCTAGCAGGCCAAATGCAGAAAGCGGTCATCTTGGGGTCCCTTCGCCTGCTTAGGGCACATGAATCTGGAATATACAATCACTAACCCCACAGGTCGTGGGGAGTGGCTGTTATAATCGCCGGCGCGGCTACCGTGTGGTATCGGTCGGAAAGCACGGAAGCCCTGTCCGGCAACGGTGAAACCGAAAAAAAAAAAAAAAAATAATAATAATACACTTATGCAGCAAAAGTTACAAAGTACATGGATCTTGCCATTGAAATCCAGCAACAGGGGCAGCAAGATAACGTCCGAGTGGTGCCCATAATCATCTCGTCTACTGGAGTTATTCCAAATAATTTAAAGGACAGCTTGACCGCATTAAATATAAATCCTAGTGTCGTGAGGGATATTCAAAAATCAGTAATCTTGAACACCTGTAGCATCGTCCGCAAGTTTCTCTCTTAGATATGACTCACTTATTGCACATCTTGCCGTCAGGATGATGTGCATGAGATAAAGTACCGCTCAGTGCGAGAGAAAAAAACAAATAATAATAATAATAAAGATAGAGGTACAACGGATGTGGAACGTGAAAGTCAAAATCGTGCCAATGATAATGGGAACACTGGGAACCATTAAGAAAGGATTTCACAAACATCTGGAGCAGATTCCGGGAACACCAAGCGTTTACGAAGTGCAGAAGATCGCGCTGTTGGGGTCTGCACATATACTTCGGAGAATAATAACGTAGGAAGGGAGAAGCCTTAGGAATCGTGTTGAGTCCAGGCAGCAAACCGACACGTAGCCGAGAAAACAATAATAATAATAACACAGAAAAGAAGAGTGTGCGAAATTTTAATAAAATTCATACTATTCGATTCATCCTCTTATTCATTACTAATATCGATTATTTATTGGTCTCTACTATTTCTTTATCATTATAAAAACTATGAATGAGATTTGATAAAAATGTCTAATATTTCAAAGTATCGTTTTTCACCACAGCAAATTAGATCGGATAAATATTTTTTAAGAAATCCTGAAATCTACTTTTTTACAGTTAGAAATGTTCCTACTTTGATTGGTCTCAAGGTAGGAAAATTTCTAAATGTAATTCCCACTAAAAAAAAAACACAAGGATCATACTCAGTACATGAGAAGCATCAATTTTCATGTCGTACCTGCTACTTAAGACCTGTTTTAAAGCTGATTAAGATCTATTTAAACTTGTACAGACCTGTTAAAAATCATACAGGCCTATTTTAAAACACCTTCAGCAATCTCTTGACATTTCTCCGCCTATCCCAATCACCCCCAGTCGCTCCGGATGGACACATGCCATCGAGAGTCAAAATGCCATCGAGGGCCAAACTCTCATAAGCAAAGTGCACCAGAACTCTTATAACTATACTACTAAGGGAAATATATAAAATAATAGCGAGTGTTATTAACATGTGGATAAGGGGTGTGCGGTTGGGTGGTGTTCAGAGTTGTTTGGTTTGGTGATTTGGGGGTAGGGGGTAGAAATAAATGTACACGTGAATTTTCTTCGTGACAACTACGTACATTTCCAATATGTTTCATGTTTGACTGATAGCGAATTCTGTAATTATTTTTATACAAAAATATTCGTATGAGCAATCATAAGCTAATTTATATTTTTTTAAAGCAAAACAGAGAGCACTTCACAAGTGGATAGACAATAATATAATACTATAACTAGAAATTTAAAATAGTTTTCTTGTGATGAACATCAGTGGTTGAGTAGAAGATCAATAGTTTTGGATAATATTGAATGAACTCCGCCATTTGCTCAATGTATTTGTTAATGATAAGTATTGTTTGTCTGTTTGTAAGTATATATATTGTTGTGGAATAAAAACTATTATTATTATTATGTATTAAAAGCAGAAGATAAAGAGAAAAGGGCATTTTAAAAGTCGACTTCATTTCACTAGGAGAACGAAATATAATGTAATTATATTTCACAGGCACAAATGCGTCCTGAATTTCAAAGGAATATGTTCGGAATTTTGCGTGCAAGCAAGCGTATTTCATTAAATAATCGAATATCTTTCACTTCCAACGCACTTACAAAAGTAATTTAGTCAAGAAAGGTAATTATCAGTGGATGGCAAGATGCCGTTAGTAAGTCAAACAGATTCTGTTTTGTTGTCAGCTTTAGTTTGATTCAAGGCTCCGTGATTTCGCGATCTTAATTTTGTCTCGGGGAACGTTTGGTGATATTTTATTTTAAAAGACTTTCGGTGTTCTCTGCTAACTTCGTATACCGTTTTTAACAAAATGGTATTATCTTGTACTTTCTCTTACGTGCAAGTTTAGCGGATGATTGAATTACATATCTCAAATAGCAATCAATTTGAAAGTTTAAAGTCATTACATTGAACTAAAAGTGATACTAAGAGTTAAATTATTTAAAATATTAATAGTCCAGTCCTTGTCCGTCGAAAAAAGTTCATTACGGCGAAAATATTTATTGGTTTTCCAGCGTATGGCGGGAATTGCTGCCGATTCCGATATTCAATCTGGATGTTTTATATACCGCGGGACCGGCTGCATACGCGGGATTGGATGTGGGACATGCTTGTTGTCAGCAGTGAGAGCCACATGATACATTGGGCAGGAATATAGGATGCGAAGTGTAGATGTTTGTGGGATGCGTCACTGCGTCTACCTCGTCCGCTTGCCAATGCATAAATTAGTTCGCCACAAGAAGATTTTATTTATTTATTAACCGTTCCACAGGTAAACAGCCGTTTGCCGTGGAAGTGCAAAGAAGAGCCTCCAGAGTACATTTAAAGGCACCCTGTATACCGATCTGTGAAGGTTAGGCGAAACACAAAAATAAAATCTGAAAGCAAAACGAGATCTAGGACAACATTTGAAAGGCCCTGTATCTGCCGCAGACACCAACTATTTTGATTTCCATCCGAGTCTCGCCTATTTAAAACTAGATTTTGAGTTGATATATGAAGTTAATATTGTTAATAAATTAAGTCAATACATTAAGTGAATAAATTAAATTAATATAGCTTAGCTTTCTGTAATCGCCTGGTTTGAGTTTCTTGGGTTGATTTCTTGTACTTCACTTCATGTATCTGTGCTTCCCTATAGTTTGTTGTTGCAGGGTAATTTCTGAGTTTATAACCCTTTAGCCGTTTTGGTATATAGCACTGGGTTGGTCGGACTGATCTTACATGTTTACTTTCTTTTAGCAGATGTGCTTATCTCTTTTTCAAGTTGTTTATATACGTCTTTAGTGATGATATAATCAACTATGAAATATCAGCTATACGAAATAGCCAGACTGATGCTAATTTATATCAATTAATATAGAATTTTCCCCGCTTTAATCCACCACAATTTCGCAAGATCTCTCACAATTCTAACTGATTTTATTCAAGATTTTGTATAAGGCACTTAAAAAGACGTCTACCTGCATCTCCGACCGATCCCGACTTCCTTCACAGCGAAAAGACTATTGTGTTCAAAATGAAGCTGACAATATTTCCTACAATATTGTTCCTATTATTCTTTTTCTAAACAGCTCTCGAAATATTCCCTACACTCTAAAAAATGGGAGTAAATTTACCCTTGTTGTGTGTAATAATTACACATATTTTTAAGGTAACTTTACCAGCAAAAAGAGTGTAAAATTCTGTTTACCCAATATTTAGGGTAAACCTCCTCGGTAAATCAATTTAGAGGCAGTGTTCCACAAAATCACTGTACATTTACTTTGTGTGTTAGGAAAATTCCTATATTTTTAGTGTATAGTAACCTCTATGTATGGAGTTTTACACAGTGGCTTTGTATACTTACCACTTACGATGCATTATGTCCTTGTATTTGTGTAATATTCCCTTGCATTAATGTAATATTCCAGTTTTTGGTGAACACTGTAAGAAATGGAGGTAAATTTACCGTTGTTGCGTGTAATAATTACAAATAACTTTAATGTAACTTTACCATCAAAAAGAGTGAAACATTTTGTTTACCCAATATTTTGGGTAAAGCTCCCTGGTAAATCAATTTAGAGGTAATGTTTCACAGAATCATTGTACATTTACCTTGTGTGTTAGTAAAATTCCTACATTTCTGGAGTACAGTATCATCTACGTGTATGGAATTTTACACAGTGGCATTTTATATTTACCATCTATGATGCATCATTTCCTTGCAGTATCTTCCGCGAGGGGGCATTATCAATACTTTACCTTTATTTTATGTACATAGTAAAACACCATCAATAGATTGTATTAGGTACACTTCAATACGCGATTAGTTCGTTTTTGGTGTGTTACCCGTATTTGGATCACGGTATAGTGCCAAATAGTCAAAATACACCCTAATTTTACAAATATCCCAGCACAATGTCATACCCTCAATCATCAGTGTCAAACAAAGGTAAGTAATTAGCAGAGATTTAGTTTCACTTCACTTTATTGGCGACAATGAATTCACTGTGATATGTACCTATTAGAAAATCATAAATAACATCAGTTTTTGCATTAAAATTTTAATAAAAGCCTAAGTGAAAAAGTTTAAAGTTTGCATTTGAGAATGAAAATTATCTATCCGCTGTAGATCTTTTGAAAAGATTAAATAATACACAAGGATTAAAACAATTGACATACGTCACTCTGACTGGTAACTAATTGGCGGGAGTTCTAAATTTTTATTAAAAGTATTGCTTATTTCGTGTTATTTCTGGTTAGTTTTAATTATCTATAGGTATACAGGTTTTTCCTTGGAACCCTCAAATAACATATTTTGCCATATTAATGTAAGGGATTTTCTACTTTTGTGTACACTGGACAAGTTCGATGTTTTATGGCAAATAAAAACGAATTGTACAGATGTTTTTCCTGAAAGACATACCACAGAGTGGTTGAGAATCGTGTTTATCCCAAATTTTGTCCCCCTCATCAGTTGGTAGCCGATTTTTAAAAGTATTTTTTTAACTTTGCTACAATGGGTCTACTTAACGCTCATTAAATTTTAAAAACGGGTCATAGTTTAAAAATAATTTAATAAAATATCTCAACTTTAGTTTCTTCACATACATTGTATAACATACTCATACAGTTGTATTAACAAATTTTCTAATATACTTATATATTTTTCCCTTAATGTGTTTAGTTATTATTTTGATATTAACATCTTTATTTCAGAAGAATATCTCAAGGATGCGATCAAGTGATAGTACCTTAAGTGTAAATATCTTTGGAATTATAGCAATTAATGTAAAGTAATTTTTCAATGCATCTAATTATTTATGCTTAGCATTATGTCAATGGTTATTTATGCAACAAGTACCTATATAAAGTGACCCTTTTTATAAAATCTCGTGCAAAATACAAACTTTATATACAAATCGTATACATTATTGAAATAGGCTTAGCATCTCATAAAACGTCGAAATTGTTTTTTCTAAAACCAGCATTAGAAGTCTATAATTTATGTGTGGTATTGAGTCTCAAAAGTTATTTATTTTTGAAAAACGTGCAAAAAAATCTTTCTAAATATTTGTTTTTGTTTTCCTTGGCACGGTCGGTGTGCAAGAAAAATAACTTTTGACGCTCAGAACTAATGAAAAAGACGGTCGTTTTGATGTAAATAGGTAAGTATTAGAATTTTTTTTGTGAAGATTTAATATAATATGAAATATTTTTGATGGGGTCCACAATGCGCCAATATTTTTAAATAGGAGGCAATTTTTTTGCCTTCAATTTTTGGGATCATTTGCAATTTTCATATAAGTATTTAAAATTCTGAGTAAAATTTTAATTACACAGGGTTTAATAAGTTAATCATTAGGAAAGCGACTTATTTCAAATAAGGATTCAATTCAATACAATTCAATTCAATTCCTTGAAACATATTCAATTTGTTAGAATAAAAACTTTATCCCTTTATTAAATTTACGTAAATGTGTGCCTGTACTTAATTAATTATAGGTAGGTATATTTATATATAATAAATAGACATGCTTACCTCTATGTAGCGACATTTGACATAGTTTTAACTGACATATTTTCGATTATTATTACATCTACATGTAATTCTGCTCTGTAATTTTTCCAGTAAATTTTACATTTTCGTTTGAATTTTACCGGTTTAATGCAAATTTCAACAGCGTTTTTACCGACATCATGTAAAATTAATCTGTATTTTTACAGGTCATTATTACCTCTAACATGTAAGTTTGCTCTATAATTTTACCCGAACTCCGTAATTTTCCTGGTAAATTTTACATTTCCGTTTGAATTTTACCGGTTTAATGTAAATTTCATGGGTATTTTTACCAAATATTGTGTAAGATTCCTCGGTACTATTACACGTCTGTGTGTAACTTTTCACTTGAAATTAACTCAGAAATTTAAATTTACCTTTGACATGTAACTTTACATATGAAAGTAATTTCACCCCAAAAATAGGAGGTAGAAAAGTTGCCTCCTATTTTTGGGGTAAATTTACACCAAAATTTTTTGCAGTGTAGCGGAAATAGATTTTGACAACTCTTCTCTTAGTTTTACATCAATGGCCTCACAGTAAAAGTTGGAGAGCATTAAAGTTCCTCTAGAACGAGTTATTGTTTATTTTCTCTTCATATTTCAAAAGTGATAACAATTTGAAATTTTCGGACAAATCTCGAGATTCCTAAAGAAAACCGTACATTGTACTTTCTGCTTATTTAGGGTTATATCTTTGTATAATAATAATAAAAATAATAACAATTTATTTATTCACGTTTGCTATACAACAGTACAGGTGTGACAAATCATATGTGGAAATACAGATGATGAATACTATGTTGACAATGATATAATTAATAAAACTAAGAATTACAATTTGTAGAATAAAATTTTCTCATGTGGAATAAACGGAAAACATATACAAACAATAATCGTAACTATTTAAACGTGGACTGATAATAAAAAATAAACAACACACACATACGTAAAATATGATAATTTGAAATATAAGAGTATTAAATCAATTTATATTATGAGTAATAAATTTTATACAATAGTGATTTATTCGCCACTACCATTTTCAAAAATCTCTTGTAGAGTGTAGAAGCATTTGTAAGTACAAGGTACTTCTTTCATATGTTTTTGAATGTAGTGACACTTTGTTGATTTTTTATATTAAAGGGTAGTGAATTAAAAATGATGGCGCGACAAACGTACGGAGTTTTTGCGAAAAGAGAGAGATTTTAAGTATTTATCGATATTTGATGGGCTATGCGGGAATTTGTAACAACACTCCGTTAATGTTCCATCTCTAATGGATTGCAGAAACCGTTACCGTATTGAAATAAGTGACAGGCCTAGGCACGAGATGTCAGCACCATCGGAACGATTTAAAATATTGTATCGAGTGAAATCGAATACGCTCTCTTACTGTTTAGTTTTCGAGCGGTTAACATGTATTTTAACCTACCGGCTTAAATTTTATTATTCAGTCGCTTAAAAAGGATATTTGAATGTAAGTAGTTTGTCTCAAATTTTAATCTAAATTGATATTAATACGTTCCCATTTTCTTTTAGATTATGGATTGAATTTTCTGAAATTTTCTGAAATTTTCTGAAATTTTCTGAAATTTTCTGAAATTTTCCGATATTTTCTGATATTATCTGATGTATCACCATTTTTCTGATTTATTCGGACTTATTCTGATTTTTCTGATATATTCTGATTTATCTGATATACTATTTTCTGATATGATCTGATATTTCTTTTCTGATATATTCCGATTAATTATATAGTTATTTTATAACTATTCCTATTTATTATTTTTTTTTAAGATTAAAATGAAGTTTTTTGAAATTTAAACCTACTTAAATTCGTTTCCAGTTTCTTAAAGTTTTCGATTTCACCATTTACTGATTAAATAAGGGATTAATTTACAAGTTTCCCAGTTTATCGATTTACCGATTTACGTATTTTAATACCTTTGAAGTTTTCCTGCTTGATGGACACATTTTAGAAGTTTTACAACATATCGTAACATATTCTGCCAAGGTCATCATCCAGCGATGTAAATATTCTTCGAATGGCCTGATCAACCATCACGAGGAAGTTTTTGTTGAATTTTTTCTGCTGTTTTTATGAATACCGCACTTGGAGAATCATGGAAGTCACCGTTCACTCATGTCACGTGTATGAGAGAGACAACAGTACCTACTACAATATCACCAGCTACATGCCAAGTACCAACAGGAAACTTTTCATAAGCTAAGTACACTGTTATTACTTCTTTCCAACAAAATTTCGTTAATCTTCATGTAATTAACTGCCGCTAGACGGGATATTAAATTAAATAAAATTTCATGTTTACCAACCACAAATGTAACAGTAATGAGCCTATACGTAAATTTGTGTAGTTTTGCTATTTTTTAACTTCATGGTAGTTGTGTCGGATAAGGTTTTAGACCGTAAGAAACAGCATTGTTAATGAAGTTTTCATTAATTTTTAGTCCGTGAGACGATTTTGTGTTTCAGTGCTGCCATAAAATCGCCGGTCAGTTCTATAGCCTTACGCTATTTAACCCCGTAAATATTTTCTTATTTTCTGGTTTATTTGGTTTATACCTACCAGTTTTACCGTTAGTTTGTATCTTATCGTATCGTATCGTGATATTTTGGCCATGGGGTCATATTATCTGTAGCCGAGAGGCATGTATTTTTTATGAGATTTTGTAAATTTTAGGTTAGTTTCGGGTATTGTTAGTAATAAGTTTCTAGAGTTCTAGAAGTGTCTATAAGTGAAGTTTCTAGTGATAAACAAAATTGTTTTATAGTTTAGTTGCTAAGCGCCATTATTTTAGCCTTGTGTGTCACTTTTTTACTAATCTTATATAAATTTCTCTCACTCTAGCAAGGCGTGGCTACCTTTTCTTATTATTGTTGTCGAGCAGTTTAATGAATGTGTTTAAGTACAAATTTAATTAGATGTCATCTCTAGTGTTGATTTAATAATTCCCACTTGCTATCATTTTATATAGCCCGGTAAATTGTACCTTATTTTTCTTGGCGGTTGGGATATGTCATATGATAATTATTAAATTGTCATCAGGTTTAGCAACACATTCAAAAATCTCTAGCAAAAAGGGAACTGCTCCCTATTTCGATAGTTTGTCTTATATGTCAATCTAGGTTGCCAGTTATGAGAAATTCATAGTCTCGTACCTTTACCCCGAATTAACTTTATGTAATTGCGAGTAGTTAAAATTTTAGTGAATATATTTGGTAGCTTATTGCGAAACTGCTTAAGGTATTATCTTGTTGTTTATCGCTAGAACTTTTTTCTTATCTAATTTGGTGATAACCGTTACCGTACAGTTATCTGTAACTTATATTTTTTATCGTAACATTTTAACCCTACTTCTAAATTTGACTAACCCATATTTCTTGTATTAGTAATTTTTCATACGTGTCTGTTATTCAAATGTTTTGATGTCATTATTTACTTATCCGTGATTTATATATGTTAATTGATATTAAATCAACTTCAATTTTACCTGTCATTTTTCTGTGTGTTGTCTGTGACGTATCTTCCCTTTTAATAAACCTCCTTTAGGTTTTGGCGCCCAAGGTACTTTTGAATATATTTTTTTGAATACAAAACTTAGATTTTAAACACTTAAATTAAAATTTCTAACTTAAACTTTTTATAATTTAATCGCTCTTGGCCTTATTATTTAAGTTGTCGTTGACGCTTACCCAGGCCCTTGCCTCCTATAAAACTGGCTAGCCGGAGCCTAATTCTGTTTGGTGGTAGGTTATCGCATTTGTTTATTTGAACCTGTGAAACTGCCAAACAAAATTAGTTTTATTGTGCTATAGGCACAATAGTGACCAGGAGATCTTACAAATTATGTGCATGTCTATTGGAATTTGGCGTGAATTTATTTTTCTTTAGATAAGCGAATAGTTAAACGTTAAAATATTATTTTCAATAAACATTAGTCTACAAGAATCCAGTGACATTAGTGAGAATATAAGACGAATGATTTTCTTTTGTAAAATAAAGATTCTCTCAGATTTTATGCCAACACCCCAAATAGTAACTAAATATCTGAAATTAGAGTATGCAAGACAATAGTATACATTTAATAATTGTGCCTTAGATAAAATTGGCATAAGATTTATTTTTATTTTATTTATTTAAAATTAACGTGCCTCGACTACGTGTGGTCAATGGCACGGGTACAGTATATTTACAAGTAGGTATACATTAAATCATATTATACATTTGAATATCATGTAAGAAATGTATTGTTTCCTTAAGGTTTGGCAGAGCGAGGTCTTCTCTGAGGTCACCTTTGAGGTTGTGACGTTGTCGGGCTTGGGCATGTTGAGGGCATTCTGAGAAAATGTGCTTCACTGTAAGGCGACAGTTACAATGGCTGCATAATGGTGGGTCACCGGATTCCATCAGGTAGCCGTGTGTGATGCGTGTATGCCCGATTCTCAGCCTTCTTACAATTATTTTGTCTTTTCTGCTCATGTCTGGAAGTGTGTTTGCGGCAATTCTAGGTTGTATCGCATACAATTTGGTGTTTGACTGGTTCCACAGATTTTGCCATTTATTTGTCATTTTTTGTTTTACCATATTTTTTAAGTCTTTATGGAGCTGCATCATTTCTACGGGCAGATTAGACTCTAAGGCTTCCTTAGCTGCTTGGTCAGCTCTCTCATTGCCGACGATACCAACATGTGATGGTACCCAGATGATAGTGGTGTGGGTACCTTGGGCGGCGAGTAAATGACAAGTCTCATGTATGCTTTGAGCGAGAGGGTTTTTGGTGTACTTATTAGTTATACTATGGATGGAAGCAAGCGAATCTGTGCAAATTGCAACCATCCCATTCGCTTCTGTTAGCGTCTTAAGTGCCGTTAAAATTCCGTATAATTCCCCGGTATGAACACTGCAGTGGGTGGGGAGCAGATGTCTTGCTATGGTAGAGTTTAATGTAGTAACAGAGCAGCTTACACCGTTTTCGTTTTTTGAGGCGTCAGTATATAGGATGTTATCGAAGTATTCTGAGTTGGTAACTTCTAAGAAGGCTTGCCTAAAGATGGAATTGGAAGTTTCTTGCTTCTTATATTTACACAGAGATGTATTAATTGAGGGCAGTATTTTGATCCAAGGTGGTATGGGTGAAATGGGATTGGCAGATGTCTTGGCAAGATTTATATCACCTAAGAGAGGTTTTAATATTTGTGGGATTGACAGAAGCCTTTTGGGGGGGTTGGATGGTACTGGTTGGTTAGAATTGAAGATACTGAAGATTGGATTGTTTGGATTAGCAGACACATTGGCAGAATATGATAAGAGAAGTTGTTCACGGCGTAGGGAGAGGGGGAGCTCATGTGACTCACAGTACAGGGAGTCAGTAGGGCTAGACCTAAAAGCGCCAAGGCAGATGCGAAGTGCAGAGTTGTGCACTGTGTTCAGGTTTTTTAAATTAGTTCTGCTAGCTGAAATGTATACTATGCTGCCATAATCTAATTTGGAGCGGACTAAAGCTCTGTAAATTCTCAGCAAGGTTTGTTCTTCGGCTCCCCAGTGATGGTGCGATAATGTCTTCAGAATGTTTATGCGGTTTGCACAGTTTTCTTTGACGTCTTGTATGTGTTGTTTCCAGGTAAGCTTGCTGTCAAAAGTTAGGCCTAGAAATTTGTAATGATCTACTACTTGTAGAAGTGCACCGTTTAGACTTAGATGTGGCACATGGTTACCTCTCCTTCTACTAAACTTAATAACTTTAGATTTAGAGGCAGAAAAATTAAAGCCAGAGGTGTTTGACCATTGAGTTAGGTCATTAACAGAATTTTGTAGTAGGTTGCATGTGGTTGATGTATTTTTTCCTGAGCAGTAGAGAATAAGGTCATCTGCGTAGAGGGCGTACTTAACTGGCGATTGGATGGAGGAGCACATGTCATTCACAGCTAATATAAACAAGGTAGTACTTAGGACGGAGCCCTGAGGAACTCCGTTCTCCAGGATGAACGAGTGAGAATTTTTACCGTTGGCTGCTACTGTAGCTGATCTGTTGGTTAGAAAGTTTTTCAAAAAAGATAATATGTTTCCTGATAGGTTAACTTCCCTTAGTTTATTAAAGATGGTAGGTCTCCATACGCTGTCGAAGGCGCTTTCTATGTCAAATATTACAGCGACCACGTCTTGTTTAACAGCAAATGCTTCGGCTATTTCTGTTTGGAGTGCTATTAAGTTGTCTGTAGTGCTTCTGCAAGGTCTGAATCCAGACTGAGCTTTATTCAGTAGCTTATGTCTTTCAAGATACCAAAGCAAGCGTTTGTTGATCATTTTTTCTAGCAATTTGCACATCGTGCAGGTCAAAGAAATGGGCCGGTATGATTTTGGATGAATCGAGGTGGAGTCATTTTTCTTAAAAGGTAATATGATGGATTGTCGCCATAAAACGGGAAATTCTTGACTTATCCAGATTTTATTGTATAGTTCCAAAAGTTTGTCTAGGCTGGCTGGAGGAAGCTTTTTAAGAAAGATGAAGGGGATATCATCTGGACCAGCAGCAGAGTTTTTACATAAGGAAAGGGCGAAAATTAGTTCTTCTTGTGAAAAAGGGAGGTTGAGTGACTCAGAATCGGGAAGTACAATTGAACGTGTGCTGTGTGCAGCTTGGGGAATATTCATGTTTTTGGTTTTAGTATGCAAATGATTAGCAAGGATGTTGACAATATCCTGACTATCAGTGACGATTTTGTCATCGTGCATTATGGCGGGTATTTTGCTGATAGTGTTGCGCCCTTGCATTTGCTTTATTTTTTTCCAGACCTGACCAGGGGGAGTCTCAGATGTTAATGTGTTCACGTATTTATTCCAGGATTGGTTTTTGCTTACTTTTAGGACTCGTTTTGATTTAGCCTTTAATTTTTTAAAATTGATTAAGTCTTCCTGTGATCGAGTTCTTCGATATTTGTTTAAAGCTGTTTTGCACTCTCGGACTGCGATTTTGCAGGCATCATTCCACCAAGGGACTATCTTTTTTGAAGGATTTATATTATATTTCCCGATATGTTTTTGAGCCGATGTAGTAATGCAGTTAATAAATTGGTTTGTTGCTTCATCAATATCATCAGAAAACTTAAGCGTGTCAGTCTGTGCCTGTACGCATGAGCTAAAATTATCCCAGTCGGCGTGTGCTATTCTCCACTTACAAACAGTGTCAACTGGTTTAGGTGTATCGTCCGTTATGATTATCGGGTAATGGTCACTATCATAAAGACTATCTAAAGTATGCCAGCTAAGTAGAGGAGTTGTTCTAGGGTCACTGAAGCTAAGATCGATAGATGAAAATTTCCCAGTAGAAATATTAAAATGTGTGTTACTTCCTGCATTCAAGAGACATAAATTTGTATTGTTAATTGTATTTTCGATAATTTTGCCTCTGCTGGATGTTTGTTCGCATCCCCATACTATATTATGTGCGTTAAGGTCACCAACAAGGATGAACGGTCTAGGTAACTGACTTACGAGATCGGTAATGTGCGCTTCTGTTAAGTTATAGTTCGGTGGTATGTATACGCTGCAGATAGTAATTTTTTGTGGACACCAAACATTTACTGCTATTGCTTCTAAGGTTGTCGTTACAGGAAGTTGCTGGGAGTAAAGATCGCTAGATGTGAAAATTGAAGTTCCGCCACTGGCTCGAATGCATTCAGTTCTGATGAAATGGTAGCCTACATAATTTTTGAGATAGGGCTTGTGGGATTCTTTAAAATTTGTTTCCTGGAGGCAGATGATATCAGGCAGGGAGTTGGAAATAAGCTGTTGTATTCGTTCTAGGCGCGGATAAAATCCATCGCAATTCCATTGTAACAGCACGAACATAGTAAGTAAAAATGAGTAAATGGTTAGGGTTCTAGTATGTTGATTTTTGGGACTGCTGTGAATCGTCAGAATTGTGATCATCATCACTTAGTTCTACTGAGGACTGAGACATTATGCTAGAAACGCTGTCGGCTTCGAGTTCTTCAGAGGTAAGTTGTGTTTTGATTTTTTTAGTTAGCCGAGTAAATCTATTTTTAATTGACCTTTCTTTCAGTGTAGGGTATATTTTGTACATGTTGGACAGGAGTGATTTAATGTCTGAGGTGAACTTTAAGGCCTCTAAGTAAGGATTGCTGCTGCCGTGAGAATTTTCTAAGAAAGCAACGAAGTTATCAATAGGGATAATAAAATCTTCGGGGGTCTTTTGGTATGCTTCTTTGATGATTGATTTCGTAGCTTCAGTTAGAGCAGGTTCTAGAGAGGCGTCTGACCTCTGTTTCTTTTTAGCTTGCTTGGCAGGTTTTTGAAATTTGGTGGAGCTACTAGGAGGGGGCATAATGCTAGGGTCAGGTAAAATATCAGGGGAAATTTCGCCTGGGAGACTGGCTTTGTCACTCAATGTTAAGGTGTCCGAGTGGCTTCTTTTTTTAGAAATTATTTGTGTCAGAGAAGGTTCATTTTGCTGGCTATTTATAGCAACTGCGGTGGAGTTTGCAGTGCTGGGAGATTGTGTCGGATTATTTTCTGGTAGTGGTATGTTAGTTGTTGGGGGGTTTGGGCAATTAGCTGCAATGTGTCCTGTCTGCTTACAGATAAAACATTCCATTCTGTCTGTGGATATAAAAATTCTGTGTTCATTCCCATCATATGGGATTACTAGAGAGGTTTGCACTTCAAAGTCATCTGTATGTGGGAAGACATAGGCTTGTCTTCGGAAGCTGAGTATATGGCTGTACTCCTCGCCAGGGATACCGGCTTTTAAGAAAGAGACTGGAGAAGCTAGATGTAGACCGAGACTTTTTAGGGCATTTTCAGCTAGTTCGTGAGGGATAAATGGGCTTATATTTGAGATCACTATTCGTTTAGTGGGTGAGACCAGTCTGCGGATACTTAATTCTATATCTCCTACGGGTATAGTAGGGTTTGATTTAATGAGTTGATCCACTAGTTCAGTTTTTGACAGGTATATGCAGATTCTGTTGTTGGATATTCGTGATGCAAAGGTAATATTTTTGGGACCTATAATATCACCAACTGCTTTGACATAATCGTACAATTTGAGACTATCTTCTGCATGGAAAACGATTGCTTGATCCTTTTTAGGAAAGATGAACTTAGGAACTGATTTGGCAGCTGACACGTACGAAGTGCTGGCGACGGTAATATTATTATTTTGGGTATTGGCTTGCGGCATTGTGCTACTGGTTGCGGTAGGATTTCTTATTTGATTGGTGCTGCCCATGTAGTCAAGAGCAGCGCTCTGTATATCACTAATGATATTTAATTAAGTGAAGAGGCAGCCAACTATACATCGTTCTGTAATGTTGGTTGCCTATCAGCTCCGGCGTTGGGCCGCGCTGCTAGTTTAGCGATTTTCTTATCACTACTTGCAAAAAGATGTGTATTCGTGTGTTGATGATGTTTTTACAGTACAATGCAAATTATAAAAAACGAACTCTTATGTATAAATTAAGCTAAGTTCTATCAACTTCACTTACAGGTACATGGGCAGTTTTGATAAACTTATAACCACTGTTTGTTGATTAATAGATGAGAGCAATATCACACCGTGTTAACTCGTCGGATACCAACTCGCGAATCCTGCATAAGATTTCTTATTACGAAAAATGCTGAATTTAGCTTTTTGCATACATGTTCAACGTGATTAATCCAGGTGAGTTTCTCTTCTAATTGCAAGCCTAAAAATGTAATACTTTCTGACCGTGAAAATGTACTTTGATTTTTGTTAGATTTAGAGGGGGTGGTTCACGTCTTTTGTAAAACTGTATGTAAGTTAGTGGTCTTACTTATATTTAGAATTAATTTGTTACGTACACACCATGACACGAACTCGGCTAATAGATCATTTGCCGCTTTATTTAATTCTTCGGGGGAATCGGCAGTAAATCCGAATGTAACGTCATCTGCATATGTTTCTTAAAATTTAATTACGTTATTAAGATTTAATTCGAAATCATTGATAAATATGAGAAACAATCAGGCAGAGAACCGAACCTTGTGGTAAACCGATCTTAACGTCTTTCTTATGGGAGAAATTGTGGTCTATTTTAACAACCATTTTCCTATCACTGATGAGGGTTTCTATCTACTTATTAACATTTTCACGAATTCCTAGGGTTTCGACTTTTTTCAAAAGGAAACCGTGATTTACCGAATATGTAAACTGTATATTGTGTATCAACACCATGAAACCTAGGTAGAAGGTAATTGTACATGTACAATAAACAACTATTTATTCAAATTGTCTTTCATGAGGTGATAACCAGAGGATTCTAAACACCAAATAGGAAAGTTTGAAGTACCATAAAATTTGGTATAATAGAATGAATATATTTTGAAACACATATTGGGGCAGACATGGTTGAATATTTGACTTAGGTATTGGTATACTAAAGTCTCTTAGACACACTGTAGTTACAATGTAAGTACATCAAAATATTATCATTTTTTACTGTGCACAGCATAAATCACTACACATATTCTACTTTGTAACGCTAGCCTCCATTTCTCCAATTTTTCAGACAACGAAATGAGATTAGCCTTTTGTCGCTGATTTTATGGCTTCATGTTTTATTTCATAGCGACTTTTAGAAACAGTTCTGTCATCTTTTATGTGCACAAGTCCCGTTCTTTTTATGAACGTTTATGAAAGCCACAAATTTAATTTCCGCCCCTGAGATATGATACAAAATTCCATTTCTACTGCAATTTACAATGAAAGACGTAGACGGACCTATGGCAGTTTGTAGTCCCGTTTGTCATAATTAGTAGGTATTTAAGCGATTGAAATATTATCCAGGTGAAGAACATGAGGAACATGTAATACTTTCTGCAACTTATATAGCTGTTTTATAAGTTAAAAATATTAATTTCGAGTATTACTGTACATTACTGTACATCGTAACCCACAAATCTGATAAATCTCCCTAACGACGTTTATTTTCCGTACATAATATTGTATTTCGTAATTCCATTAACAAAATAATACGTTTAATTCACAATAACGGTCTTGAAAAGGTTATAATCGAGACGTTAGGAACTCGCGGCATGGAACGCAATGGTAGGCAACCAGTTATAGTATACTCACTCGACTAGAACGATATCATTGGAACAATTTCGATATTTAAATTTAAATGTACAGGTACGAAAATAGATTGTAACAAACAGAATACGGAAATTAAATGAGAGCTATTATATATGGGTCAGTGTCTACACTCCGTTGCGTGCGATTAGCTGCTTTGTTACTGCTGTCCAAATTGTTAAAAACATAGTGTTTAAAATTAAATACACAATTGTTTATACTCATTGGCAATTGGCCTTCATAACTGTTTATTTTAAATAAAGTGATGACTCAACAGAAATTTGATAGGGCAAAAATAAAATTTACTGCTTCAGAGCAGGGTCGTGTCTAACAATGGCGTCTCAACTTCTTTACAGACATGTTTCATGATGATAGTAAGACCCTTTTCCTTCGGAAATCTCACAATAAACCTACTGGAGAGGAGAATACTTTGTTCAACACCGGAATATTAATTCAAGTTTGTCAGACGCTGTTTTTAAATAGTAGTTGCTACATGTTCCTCGTTTTTCTTTTTAGGATGTTAATGTTACACACGGTACTAGTCACAGTGTGCGAGAAAGTATTAGAAACGGTGTTAAGAGACGTGTTAAATTAATATTAGGAATAACTTTAGGATGTATCTATAATCAAATTAACAACATCTTTGGGAGACGTTAGACATTAGTATGGTATCGTTATCTGTAGAAGATTTTGGAAGTAGGTCAACGAGGCGCAAGGATCTATTTGGTCGTTGTTGATGACGTTGAGAATCCGGAATAAACCAGAATGCATTGCGTTTTCCCAGATTTCTCACCTGCAGTTGGTCTGGAGTGAAAAATTTTCAGCTAAGTGCAACATACAAATTATAAATTGTTCTATCAGCGCATACTTTCTCTTTATTACTAATATTACATGTATTTTTCTTGGCTTTAAACATTTTAATTTTTAAAATATTGTTGTAAATTTGGTTAAACAAACAAAGCTTAAATTTTAAAAATATTTTTAATAACTGAGTTATTTAAATACTTATTGCTTAAATTTAAGCATATATGAAGGAAACTGTTGTGCGGAATTTGTGATCACAATTTCTACGAAAGGGTTTTTCATAATATTTTATTACTCTCAATAATTTGATCAACACGGTACAGTCAAAGATCCTAACTGAGCTACATCATTAATCTTATATCATATAAATATATCTTATAATTTCAGGGTATATAATACCAATTTATTAGTAATTAAGGCATCAGTTTGATTGGTTTCTAATAGAATCAATTTTAAATGCAGATTTGTTGAGTTGTTTCATTTTTTTATGATACTAGCTGACTATACTAGCTAACTAAACTAAGTTTTGTCCTAGATTTATGGTGAAATAATTTTGTTTATAGTAATTTTCAGCAAAACAGGTTGAACTTTTTTTGCAACTTTTAAATGTATTATGACTTGTTTAGTTTATCCTTTTAATTTCTGCGTTATTGTAAATTTTCGAAAATAAAGGGATTCGCGCATCTACTTCCTTCTAGGAAAATATTAACAACGTTTCACACCTATCATTACACCGCGTGAACTTCGTGTGTTTACCTATGACTCGTCTACGGAGGTACTGAGCTAGGGGTGATATACCTTGTTCCTTCTAAAATAAAATAAAACTACTTTCGCTGTTCACGGTAACCAAAAATTTTTGTTTTTTTTTAACAACGATGGACCCGAGGATGGACCAATGGCAAAGCTTGAGATTTTCTAGATTATAAGATTTTAACTAATGTAACTTTCTTCAACCGCCCTATTATAAGCCAGGTATTGGGCAGTTTGAAGGAGAAAAAAATTCGATACAAATATTAAAGTCTTTAAATAAAGTAATAAACGTTATATTAGTGTTTCAAATTTAATTCTATCGCAGAGAAGCATACTGGTCGTGCAACAGTGTAACGCAGTTTAAATTTTTTCAACTGATAGTAAATAACCTTGAAAATAATTCTTCGCTTCTCTCGTCTGCAGATTGATATTCAAACTTAAATTAGGGCAGCGAATTCGAGACTCTATCGTGCTGCTTAATTTTTTTGGCGTAGAACCAGGTCAAACAAGGAAGGTTTTGTTAAACATGTCACTGGGCATATGAAATCGTATTTCACGACATTTTTTGGTGGTCTGGAACTTTTTAAAATAAAAATCGGTAAAGGTATTTACACAGAACTTCCCTCGTTATTTGTGCATGGCGGTCACTCTAAAAAATTAATAATTACGAAATGACATTGAGAATAATAATCGGAATAGAGTTATTGCTATTATTACAAAGAAAACTTGATAAGTTTTGGTCAAAAAAATATACAGATTGCTCATCCAACAGCAAAAGTTCAATACTAAATAGCAGGTGCCACATATGGCAGGCTTGCGCAAATACCTTTACAAATGTCCACCATGACTGAATTATTTCTTGGGATGACCACCCTGCACATTTTACAATAAAAGTATAATAGGTGCATATGCCAGATATTATTGCCATCTGTCACATTTTCAATCCAACATTCACGTAATGGAGTGGAAGTATAGTGGTGGTTAAAAAATTTCATTTTATTTTTAATTTTTCAAAAGATGTTGGTAAAATAATTTTCAAATTTTTTTCTTCTGAAATAGGTTTAAAATGTCAAACGTAGAAATTTTAAATTTGAGCAAAAAGGAAAGTTTCCTTATATAGTAATGCTATGAAACGTGAAAATTTTAAATTTGAGCAAATAAAAAAAAATTCGATCTATTTTAGTGGTAAAAACTTTTTGAAAAATGTTGGTGGAAAAAATTTTCAAAATTTTTTTTCTGAAATAGGTTTAGAATGTCATTTAAATTTGAGCATTCTAGTGTTAAATTTTTTTCCAAACTGGTAACGAAATGATGCAATTTTTTTTTCCGAAATTGGTTTGGAATATCATGAAACGTGGAAATTTTAAATTTGAGCAAAAACATTTTTTCGTCTGTTCTATAGTAGTGATACATAAATGGATTAAAAATGTTTTCAAATTTTTTAAAAAATTCTTCAAAAACATTTTTAAATTTGTTTGAATAATTTTAGAATGTCATGGAAACGTGGATAGTTAAAATCTGAACAAAAAAAAATAAATCTATCTTAGTGGTAAAATTTTTTAAAAATAGTAAGAAAAATTTCTAATTTATCTTTTAAATAGATTTAGAACGCTATGAAACATGGAAATTTGAAATTTGAAGAAACAAAAAAAATTCCATCTATTTTAGTAAATAAATTTTCAAAAATGGTAAAAAAAATTTTCAAATATTTTTTTTTTGCATCGGGCTTAGAATGCCATGAAACGTGGAAATTTTAAATTTTAAGAAAGAAAAAAAAAATTATTTCATTTTAGTAGTAAAAATTTCTTCAAAAATATTGGTGAATAAATTTTTTTTTCCTGAAATAGGTTAAGCGTGTCATGAAACGTAGAAATTTTAAATTTGAGCAAAAAAAAATTTTTTCATCTTGGTAAAAATTTTTTCAAAAATGTTTGAAAAAAATTTTCAAAAATTTATTTTTTCTAATATTGGTTAAGCGTGTCATGAAACGTAGAAATTTTAAATTTGAGTAAAAAAAATTTTTTTTCGTCTTGGTAAAAATTTTTTCAAAAATGTTTGAAAAAAATTTTCAAAAATTTTTTTTTTTCTGAAATTGGTTAAGCGTGTCATGAAACGTAGAAATTTTAAATTTGAGTAAAAAAAATTTTTTTTCATGGTAAAAATTTTTTCAAAAATGTTTGAAAAAAATTTTCAAAAATTTTTTTTTTCTGAAATAGGTTTAGCGCGTCATGAAACGTGGAAATTTTAAATTTGAGCAAAAAAAAATTTTTTTCACTATTTATTCCGTTTAGACGGTCCACCCTGCATATTTTTCAGTGAAAATTCTACCAGTTCTTCGCTGACAGTAGCGTCAACTACCTACCAAATTTGACTGCTCTCCGTCAAGTAGTTTTTTAGTAAATGCACCAACAGACAGACAGACGGACAGACAGACAGACAGACAGACAGACCGACAGACAGACAGACCGACAGACAGACAGACAGACAGACAGACTGACGGAATTGAAAAACCTATATTTTCGGAATCTACGTGTTCTGAAACGTCAGAATCCGAAAGAATCTCGGAGGGTGATTTTTTCTCGAATACAATACTTCCCTTCGGTATGCGAGGGAAGTAAAAAAATCGGTAAAGGTATTTACACAGAACTTCCCTCGTTATTTGTGCATGGCGGTCACTCTAAAAAATTAATAATTACGAAATGACATTGAGAATAATAATCGGAATAGAGTTATTGCTATTATTACAAAGAAAACTTGATAAGTTTTGGTCAAAAAAATATACAGATTGCTCATCCAACAGCAAAAGTTCATTACTAAATAGCAGGTGCCACATATGGCAGGCTTGCGCAAATACCTTTACAAATGTCCACCATGACTGAATTATTTCTTGGGATGACCACCCTGCACATTTTACAATAAAAGTATAATAGGTGCATATGCCAGATATTATTGCCATCTGTCACATTTTCAATCCAACATTCACGTAATGGAGTGGAAGTATAGTGGTGGTTAAAAAATTTCATTTTTTTTTAAATTTTTCAAAAGATGTTGGTAAAATAATTTTCAAATTTTTTTCTTCTGAAATAGGTTTAAAATTTCAAACGTAGAAATTTTAAATTTGAGCAATAAGGAAAGTTTCCTTATATTCTATAGTAATGCTAAAAAAAGTTTAAAAATTAAAAATTATATATTTTTTTAAAATAGGTTTAGAATGCTATGAAACGTGAAAATTTTAAATTTGAGCAAATAAAAAAAAATTCGATCTATTTTAGTGGTAAAAACTTTTTGAAAAATGTTGGTGGAAAAAATTTTCAAAATTTTTTTTCTGAAATACCTAGGGGTAGAATGTCATTTAAATTTGAGCATTCTAGTGTTAAATTTTTTTCCAAACTGGTAACGAATTGATGCAATTTTTTTTTCCGAAATTGGTTTGGAATATCATGAAACGTGGAAATTTTAAATTTGAGCAAAAACATTTTTTCGTCTGTTCTATAGTAATGATACATAAATGGATTAAAAATATTTTCAAATTTTTAAAAAAATTCTTCAAATACATTTTTAAATTTGTTTGAATAATTTTAGAATGTCATGGAAACGTGGATAGTTAAAATCTGAACAAAAAAAAAAAACCTATCTTAGTGGTAAAATTTTTTTAAAATAGTAAGAAAAATTTCTAATTTATCTTTTAAATAGATTTAGAACGCTATGAAACATGGAAATTTGAAATTTGAAGAAACAAAAAAAATTCCATCTATTTTAGTAAATAAATTTTCAAAAATGGTAAAAAAAATTTTCAATTTTTTTTTTTTTGCATCGGGCTTAGAATGCCATGAAACGTGGAAATTTTAAATTTGAGCAAAAAAAAATTTTTTCATCTTGGTAAAAATTTTTTCAAAAATGTTTGAAAAAAATTTTCAAAATTTTTTTTTTCTGAAATTGGTTAAGCGTGTCATGAAACGTGGAAATTTTAAATTTGAGCAAAAAAAAATTTTTTTCACTATTTATTCCGTTTAGACGGTCCACCTTGTATATTTTTCAGTGAAAATTCTACCAGTTCTTCGCTGACAGTAGCGTCAACTACCTACCAAATTTGACTGCTCTCCGTCAAGTAGTTTTTTAGTAAATGCACCAACAGACAGACAGACAGACAGACAGACAGACAGACAGACAGACAGACAGACAGACAGACAGACCGACAGACAGACAGACAGACAGACTGACGGAATTGAAAAACCTATATTTTCGAAATCTACGTGTTCTGAAACGTCAGAATCCGAAAAAATCTCGGAGGGTGATTTTTTCTCGAATACAATACTTCCCTTCGGTATGCGAGGGAAGTAAAAGGGAAAATATTGTATTTTAAATAAAATGTGTTTTTTTTTGTATTCCGTCATATCTTCAAAACTAATGTTGCTATCCAAGTTGTTCTTTTTTACATACAATAGCGCTTTTAACTGCACTAATGGTTTTTACACAGTTCGCATTTTCATTTCATTAAAAATCAGGAAAACTAGGTATTTGAATTTTATGTATTACAATTTTCACCAATCGATAATCTTTTTTATTTGAGAAAATTTTTCTACACATACATAGAAGCAAAATGTAGCCCAAACATTAGAAAAGTTTTTGAAATTATTGTTTTTTTCCAATGTGTATCGTTTAGATAAGATATCGCGGAAACGTTGCGTCAAAAAAGTTTATATTTTAAATGGCGAAATTTAAATAAAATATTGTTATGAATTACACCCCCTTGGAACTGGAGATTGATACGCCTATGCCTAATACTATATGTAGTAGTGTACTATATGATTTAAACTGATTTAATCACATAGTTCTGGTATCAGAAAATTGTGCTTCATGTGCAACAGATGCTGCACAGACCTTAATCGCACATGAAATATTAATAATAGATAGAGAATTTAAATTAACAGAAAATGTAGTTTCATTACAAACGCCATTCAGGAATTAAAAAAAATCTATTTAGCAAACAGGAAGATAACAGGTTGGTTTTACATGCAATGTACGAAACTAAATTTAACAAACAAGTATTGGTGAACTCAGTTGATATAGATCCATTAATTTTACTTACCATCTTTGGAATAAATGGAACTAATTTATTTATGCAACTTGGACACGGCACTAGCTGACGATTTTTGTCAATATAGAAGGTAGTGCAAAGTTTAAGAATTACAGTTTGTTTTTGTCACTTCATTGTTTTACCGGTTGCGACACCACTAATGTTTTTTTTTAATAGAAAAAAAAAATCTGCGTTTGATGTTCTTTTTCAAAAATTATCGGAACTGCCATTGCTATCTAAAGACGAAGCTTTGAAAATTGTTCTCTACTACTCTACAAAAACAAAGATAAACAAATTCAGATATTAAATGACCTAAGGATCAAATTAGCAACAACAACAAATGGAGCTTCCTTCAACTGAAGGCACCTTTTATCAGCACTCTTATGGTAAACATACATATTTAAATAATATATTTCCTATCTAATACATTTAGTTAACTATTGCAGGTTTATGTATCAACTTTAGAATATCGTACAGAAGCAATATACCAACTTCACTTTTAAATGCAGATGGTTCAGTACGGAATTTAAGAACTATGTTTGGACAATATTTTCCGATGATAAGTCAATTCCTGATTTTGTTCGGTAATCAATAAGTATGTATTGTTCAAATAAAAATTGTGAAAATCGAAAATATGATTGTGTTAAAGGAGGTCTAAAATTTGGTAACGAGTTTAAATGTCGTACTTGAAATATTGTTATTTAAAGGTTTCGAGGAATGTACAGACCTACTAGAACGCTTTTAATGTAGGGCCTACGTAATTAAATACTTATTTGTCGATAGAAAAATAGTTGCAAAAAATAAAAGTAAAACAACTTTTATTTTTGCCACTATTTCCTGCCTTTTTGTTTAATTCAATCAAAAATGTCTAATAACCTACTTGTTATGAATGATTTATATAGTCGTCTACATAGTTTTAAGGCATGTAAAAAATGCGGTAACTACAAAGCAGGCAAGCGGCATCTTTACCTATTCAATTCACCTTTACCTATTCAATGATACATACTATAACCAGCACATCAAAAACTATCATTCTAAAAACTTTCTTCATATATTGGCTTCAATTTGTTCACAAATTTTCATGAATAAAAATTTTTCTCGGTTGCTGTAGAATACATTCACGAAAATAACAACTTTAAGTTTGCTATTATATTAACAATTAAAAGAAAAAGACTCTATAATCACTTCATACATAGTTATAAGCGCTATTGTGTCTACTTCAATTTAAAAAAAAATCAGTTCGATAGCACAATTATTTTTATAAATATAGCGGTGGGGACTTTAAAAATTATGTTTCACGAAAAAATTCATTTTTTATAGTTTTTTCGAAATAAAAAAGTTCCTGACCACCATAAACTGTCGTGAAAAGTGATTTCATGTACACGAACATCTAATTAAAGAATCGCACCAAGTCTGGTTTGGTTCTACGCCAGTTTTTTTTCTCGGACACTAAGCAACTTTGCTTCCGAACTTTACTCTTCTAAATATGTAGCAGTGAAAATCAGGAATGGCCAGCTGTGAATACTTATCTAAATAATACAGGTTGTGTCACCGGGAACTGAATAGATTGATATAGGGAGAATCATGTAGCAAAAAATTTTGTAAATTTTGGGAGTTGCAAAAGTCAGTGTGGCCAATCCAACTAATAAACTGCTGCCTAAGGAGTCACTACTTTCACATTCAGATTTTCAATCCTAGTTTCGTTAAAGAAAAACGTCTTGACTATATTTGCACTCTAGTATGTGGAAATATATGATCATAGAATTTTAACACTATTTGAGGCAGATGTCATAAGATAATAGTTGAGGCGTTGATGTCTATTATATACATACGCCTACTTATTTCATTTACACTTTAATAAGGGAGTGGAGATGGTGGGGAAGTTGAAAAATATTATAAAGAAATCTGAGGCCTTGGCTTCTAGTATATGCTCTTTTACGCCTATTTACCCCCAATAGTTCATCGGAATAAACTCCACTCAAAATATTATCTGGTTTCAGATCTCGTTCTAATACATACGTGTACAAAATTTCAAGTCAATATCTTAAACGGATCTAGAATAAACGTGCACACCAAAAGAAGTTACAACAACAAAAAATTGACATTTTTTCACGATTATTATACTTCCACTTCCCTAAGTGGATCTGGAAGTAAAGTGCCCACATAAGTGAGAATATCTTTATGCAGATTGGGCCTTCTCTGTCCTTCATGTAATATATATGACCATATTAATTTGGGTATCTTGATGGCCAATTAATAATAGATTTACGATGGCGATAATGGGAGTAAATTGCTTTCTCCTACCCATTAATTAAAGTAGATTGACCGACGTGCTGATTAATGGATATGAGTATATGTTTTCACCAAATTGTTGTATAAGTCAACCGATTAAGAAAACATAAATTAACAACATAGTGATCACGGCAAGTTTTATACATAATACGATAGTTTCCAACATATTAAGCATATGCGTATATTTGCCATTTTAGGGCCAATTCATACGTTTTTTTTACGCAGAAATGTATCGTATAGTGCGGCCGGGCCCACATTTGAGATCAAAATGTTAGGTCCATCCATATCTTTTTAAATTATTTTATGGGGTCTACAGAAGCAAGTCAAGTACAGTAGGTCGTGGAGCATGTATTGACATGAACTCTTATGCAAAGAGTGTATATATCGTTATTTTAGCTCTTCTTTCGTTATATTTTCAAATTCATACGATTCAAACAAGTTTAGATTTGTATTGAAACATATTCTTTATAACATTTTGCAAGAAGCAGAAAAAATAGCTATCTATACTTAACTAAAAGAAAAACCGCTGCCTAAGGCATCACTACTTCCACATCCAGATTCATCATCCAAGTCACTTTAAAGGAAACATTTTGACTATATTTGCACTCTAGTATGTGGAAATTATTGGTCATAGAATTTTAATATTTGGGGCAGATGTCATGAAAAGTTTGAGGAGTTCGTTTCTATCATATACGTTAAAAATGAAGTTTCTAGTTTACACTACTTATTTTCCACTATTCACAACCTACCACCTCCCACCCCTTCAAAGCAGTCATCTCAATCAGATGTCACTACAATACATATGCGTACTAACTTTCAAGTAAATATCTCAATTTGATGTTATCAATCCCATTAATAATGAAGCGGAGGTGGTGGAGTTTGAAAAATATTAGAAAGAAATCTGAGGCCTTGGTTTCTAGTATATACACCGAATCCCAAATTTCTGTACTCTTACCAGCTTGATTTACTTATTTTCCCCTAGTCCTCCTGTTAACCCCAACCCTTCTACGGAATTATCCCAAAATATAATCTAGTTCCAGATGTCCTTATAATACATACGTCTACCAAATTGCAAGTGAATATCTCCATTTTATTTTATCAACCCCTCTAATAATGTAGTAAGGGTAGTGGAAGGGTTGAAAAGTATTATTAAAAAATCTGATGCCCTAGCTTCTAGGACATACACCGAATTTCAAGTTGCAGTACTCTTACCAGCTTGCTTTACTTATTTTTCCCTATTTACATCTACTTACCCCCACTCCTTCAACGCAATCATATCAAAATATAATCTAGTTTTAGATATAGTTACAATACATAAATCTACCAAATTTCAAGTGAAAATTTAAATTTAATTTTATCAATTCTTTTAATAAGGGAGTGGGGGTGGTGGGGGGATGAAAAAAACGAATAAAAAAACCTGAGACCTTCGCTTCTAGTATACACACCAAATCCAAAATTTCTGTACTTTTACCAGCTTGCTTTATTTATTTTCCCTTATATACCCATATTTAACCCCCAACCCTTCAACGGAATCATCTCAAAATATAATCTAGTTCCAGACGTCGTTATAATACATATATGCGTACGAAATTTCATGTGAATATTTCAATTTTATTTTATCAACCCCTTGAATAATGGTGTAGAGGTGGTGGGGGGCTGAAATATATTATTAAAAAATCTGAGGCCTTGGCTTCTAGTACATACACCGAATTTTAAGTTTCTGTACTCATACCAGCTTGCTTTACTTATTTCCCCCTATTTACCCTTAATTAACCCCCAACCCTTCAACGGAATCATCTCAAAGTATAATCTAGTTCCAGATGTTGTTATAATTCATACGTGTACCAAATTTCAAATGAATATCTCAATTATATTTTATCAACCCTTTTAATAATGAAGTAGGGGTGGTGGGGGTTTAAAAATATTATAACTAATCTGAGACCTTGGCTTCTAGTACATAGACATAATTGCAAGTTTCTGTAGTCTTACCAGCTTGCTTTACTGTATTTTCCCCTATTTACGTGTATTTAACCCCCAACCCTTCAACGGAATCATCTCAAAATATAATCTAATTCCAGACGTCGTTATAATACATACGTGTACGAAATTTCTAATGAATATCTCAACTCTATTTTATCAACCCCATTAATGGGGTAGGGGTTGTGGGGGTTGAAAAATATTATAAAAAAATATGGGGCCTCAACTTCTAGTACATACACCGAATTTCAAGTTTCTGTACTCTTACAAGCTTGCTTTACTTATTTTTCCCTATTTACCCCTATTTAACCCCCAACCCTTCACCGGATATCCTCAAAAAACAATCCAGTTCCAGATCTCGTTATAATATATACGTGTACAAAATTTCAAGTCAATGTCTTAAACCGTTCCGGTAAAGTTACAGACAGACACACCGACAGACAGACAGACAGAAATTTTCTTTTCGCTCAAATTTAAAATCTCGACGTTTCATGACATTCTAAACCTATTTCACGAATAAAAATTTTTAACAATTTTTTTGCGATTACTATACTTCCAATCCACTACGTGGATGTGGAAGTAAAACTATGTGTAAAAATATTAATGAAATCTTTGCATTCTTTCGATAAACTGTCAAAGTCAAATATAATTATTTCTCATTTATTCATAGAAATTGTCTTGGTTTTCCATGAAATATCTTTATGAGTGGCTTTATGTCTTTCTGATAAGCTGCAGAATAAGGGCGAAACACGTTTCAAAGGCTAAGCATTTCCAAGAAACAGTGTGGATGCTAGTGTTAGAATGAGAATTGTCAAATAAGAAATTAGACAAATTCATTTTAGGATTTTAATTTGATAGCATGACTTCAGGTTATCGAAAGAATGCAAAGATTTCATTAATATTTTTACACATAGCTTTTCTTTTAGTTATAGATAGTTATTTTCTCTGCTGTTTGCAAAATCCTATAAAGAATATGTTTCAATACAATTATAAACAAACAAATAATAATTAATTTTTAAAAAAGTTTTGGTTTGTTGAAAATGAATTGTTTTATTATCATCCAAATTTCCCTTACCACATAGTGTCATTTATAAGCATTTAGGAGCCCTTTAGTTCCCCAGATTTCGCTGATTACAAATCTTTTGTGGATATTGAAAAATTCAAACTGGCTGATTCGAGATTCCACGAAATTCAAACTTGAAAGTTATTTTCGATTTTAACTGATAAACTACGTGAAAAAAATTTGTTGCAATATGCGGAATGCTCACGAGCATCCTTCGTTACACATTAGATCATAAATTATCGGAAATGTTATTTCCACAGATCCTGGTACTAATGGAGCCCTTATTCCTTAGACTATAATGAAAATACGTCATCTGTCGGCAGTTAACGCTCACGAATAGTAGACAGCGCACAAGGTATGAGAATTCAAGTAAATAACGCCGGGTGAAACTCTATCTCGTTGAACCATTGAACTAATTAGACGTATTTATAATTTTGTTTGACCTGTAAAGGGGATATTAGAATTTGAAAAACCTCGTGATGATCACATGAGGGAAGGTTTTTAATTATTATACCGGTGAATAAAATCTAACATTTAAAATATTGTTTTAGGTTTTTCTTAGAACAAAATTTTGAAGTACTACGTTTAATTCTTTTAACGTCGGAGTGTCTCGATGTTACACTGTTGCCTTAAGCAAGATTATATAGTTCAAGTTTGATATCACGTTTTTTATGCGATTTTTTTAATAAGAACTCTTTGGAAAAGAATGCTACGTTTATCCTTATCGCGAAATCTTTCGACACAACTCATATTTAAGATTTTCCACCAAGTAAAACGAAACTTTCTGGACGAAGAAATTTACTTAATTTTATCTTGGCGACAAATTATGTACGAGCATGTTCTTAATGATTTCATAACCTCAAAATAGAATTAAGGCGACCACGTGCGAATCATTCAAACTAAGAAAATGGAGGTCCTCTGACATCGAACCATTTACACAACTTTTAAATCTATAATCATCGAAGAACAGGAGCGTATTTAGGAATTTCCTTCGTCAGGATATTAAAATAAAAGATAAGTACTTTTGAGTGTTACATGTAAAAGGGATTATTTTCTCATGTAGTTTTGGTTCATAAGAGCCAAGTGTCTAAATTAAAAATAGATTGAAACGAAGTCTATTATTTTTTGTTAGATTATATTTTAAATTCGCTGTTATAATTAATCCATTGTCGTACATTAATTCTTAGTTACTTATATCTTAAATTGGCTGTCGCAAATATTTAATCGTAGTGTTAATTTCGTAGTTACTTTTATCGTGATTCCTTGCGGTCAATATTTTATTGTAGTATTGTAATGCACTTTTGTTGGTGATATAGTAAGTCGCGGTTCATTTTTGTTAACGAGTGTGTCTAAAGTTTATGAATTTTGAGATAATGTTACCAGGCATATTTTTTGTAATACAGTTATTTTGTCTCTCGTTAAGGACCTCAAGTTTACCTAATTCTGTTGTAATATATAATTTTTAGTATTGAGGTAAAGTTACGATGCGTATCTTTTGTAATATATTGTTGGTTATCGTAAACGCTTCAAAATTACCTTGCTGTTGAGCAAATTGCAATATAGGGCATCTTGTAATATAGCGTATTGTGTATATATTTCTGTTTGATATTTTGCTATACAGTATCGTTAGTGCTGTGATAGTTTCACTTTTTTGTAATATAATGTTTTTGTAATATAGTACTATTGTATATATGTAATACGTGTCTTTTGTTTATCTTTACCTTTCTTTTCCTTGATTATACTAAGTAATCATGGCGCCCATGCCTTGAACTATTGACCGTATTGCTCTCCGTACCTTTATTGTGCTAGCCAGGTAAAACCAGTGACGTTAACCACGTCGCTCGAAGAGTGGCCCACCACTTGAACAACTTGGGTACATTATAATAACTTTTTATTTTACAAAGCCACAGTGTGTGTATAAATTATCGTAAATTTTCCTTTTTCTATGTTTGCAGTCACCTTAGTACTCCACCCCTTCTCTTACTTTTGTCCTTTCACTGTAGCAACTCCTTTACTAAGTATTTAAAAAATATTAAATCTTATCAGATTTCAGTAAAAATGTCACTCTTATATCAACCGCCTCCCCTGCTCGCCCTTTTTCATATTTATTACTCTCCTACCTTATGCTCTATACAGTAGTTATGGTTCTTGTGAAAATTAAAAAAAAAAATGTTATCAGTTTATTTTAATAGTTTACCGTCTACTACAAAAAATCGTATAATAACGAATTACTTTACTGACTATTTCTAGCACCTTAATGACGATTTTAACGTTTCTTACTGCCGATTTCAAAAAAAGGATTTTTTGAGATTTTCTTGCGCAATTTCTACACCTAAAACTATTTAAGGCACATTAGTCGCCACTTCGGCACCTCCGCCAATTCTACTAGATGAACTATTGTTGAAACTATCGCTGATAACATGTGACTGAAGTATCTGAAACGATGCGGTGGTATGTTTGCACAAGAGGTCTATTATGTTTAAACGATTCGGCTTGTGAATCCCTTCAGAAAAAGGACAAAGAATAGACCGCGTAAATAAAGTCAGTGAAGTGGTGCGTGAATTAAAACGATTTTCCATTTCTCTGCTCCTAAATAAACAACAAAGAGAGCTACCCGTTTTTATAACTCAATTTATGAATCTATTGTTTCATCAATTCAACTGTTATCAGTGAGTTTATAAAAAGAAAATATAGACTAGCGAATTAACATAGAATATAAACTTTTACTGTTATGATGAAATAATTAATTCTGCATCTCGATTACTTCATCAAATATAGAGTTGTATTAATATCTTATTCTCATTTACATTGTCTTAATAATCACTCTGTGACGCACGAATTCAGTCAACAATTATTTTAGTTGGCTCCTCTTTGCTATGCGGTGCGTCTGACAACATTGTCCTGCCTGTTAGGATCATGGTCACATGAAAGTTTCTCCATATCTCTTCCTTGGTGATATGCACCCAACAATTACGGTCGTCCTCTTCGTCTCTCTGTTTTGCGTAAATTATCGATGGTCCTACATTATTTATTTTTTTCGGTTGATGTAGGCAAACCATTATAGGATTCGGGAGAATGCGATGGTGGAGAGTAAGGAAAAGAAAAATACCAGGATTTACTGAGACGTACGCTAAGCAAGCAATCATGACAGATGACAGGCGTCTCAGGCGTCTCTATGCAGTAGAGAGAGATTGATTGATTTGCCAGCGTAAGGTGGGCATTGCTGCCGATTCCGGGCATACATGGAGGTTCGTTCCAACACGCAGCCTGGTTGTCCGTCGAACACGCCTAACGGGCGGCCAAACCGCGTGCCGCAACCAAATCTTAGATGTTTTATATACCGATGGACCGGCTGCATATGCATACGAGAGCATATGAGAAAAGAGGCCCGAAGTAATAGTTTGCTCACCCTGTATGTCGTTTCCTTGAAACCATCGATTTCAATTTCGGGCAGTTTTTCCATTTCATCACCTATATATTATGTTTATTACCTATATATTACGTTTAATATCTTTTCAGTTATGATCTCCATTTCTTGTTCAAAATTTAATAAATAAACCAATGCTAATGCTACATAAACAAAAACTTATCTGTTTCATTCACACATCTGGCTGGTTGTTGCTTAATTTATACCACCCACTTCAAGAAGGGACGAATCCAGGTATACATTTTACGGCCAAGCACTCAAGCTGTACACTTTTCTCGGATTGTTTATATACACTATTTTGTATTGCTTTATTCAACCAACATAACTTAATCAAATATCAACTATATGAGATAGCCATACTCGCGCCAATTTATATCAACCAATGCAGAATTGTTCACGCTTCAATTCAGTACAATTTTGGCGTTTTGTTGCCGCTTTATCAGGATTTATCCCGATATCCCGTAGGAGCCACGAAACAAGCGTCTCTCACCGGTCATGAAAGCTAGGCCCGTGACGTCACAGTAATAGCCCGAAGCATTGTTGTAACGTCACTGTGTGACCCAAGTGCCTCTATTACTATCGCAGACCACTACGTGGTTGGAATAAATCCGATGGTATAGTCGAGGAAAAACTAGAAGTATTTAAAAAAATCGCATTTTTGGAACACGTATAGTGCAACCAGAAACGAAAATGCTTACAGGGATATTAAAGTCTTTAAGAATTAAGATGTAAAAAGAAATACTTAGATGTTGTACACAGAAATTGTCTTAGAAATATTGAAGTGTAGATTAAGTCAAACTCAAACAGATTTTGATAAGATATTAATAACAGGAGAGCATTCTTAGTGTAATGTCCCTAGATAATGTACCCTCGAATAATCCTCAACAAATTTTAAGTAGATTTCTGTCACTTCAGTCTTTAACTAGCAGGACTGTTTAAGGCGACAAAGAGCCGCAGATGAATTTGGTCTCGTATTCGACGACAGGCGAGAAGGCCGGCACGGGGCTGACCTAGAGTCAGTCACTGAACTGCAGCCACCTCGCCTGAAGAACCCAAATAAAAGCTGCCGAATAGGAGCGTCTGTTCAGGCAGCATGTCGATAAACCCATGCGCGGGGTGTTCTATAAGAACCTAGAAACACTGAGTTTAGCGACTAAGCTGACATTCGCCTGGGCTAAAGTCAGCTGGGCTAAAGTCGGAGACCGAGGGATTCATTGTGGCCTGCCAAGATGGTGTAAACACTTTGGTTTACCGAAGCTGGGTAATGGGTGTAGAGGTTTCTGATATTAACTGCAGGACCTGCCGTCAGGCGCCGGTATAGCTCATGCATTTACTATCGGTATGCCCGGTATATAGCGGCCTTTACACGAGAAGTTTTAACCGTGCGAATTTGGAAATACCCATTCAATCGCGCGCGTATAACCTTTCGTGTATATGCGGTTGCAGAGGACAGGTTTAACCGAGTGATTTGTGGCGTGCTTGTTAAAAGGGAAGCGCACTAATTCTCTGTTTTGAAAAAACGTGTAAATTTTACAAATTCCACACGCCAAGCTAATAACGAGTGATTGAACGCAGTTCTCAAATTATCTGGGCACTTTTGCTCGCGCAATCCAATTTTACACATTCTTAACCGCGCGTTCATTCCTATCCATTATCGCACGTTCCTCAATAACGCGGTTAATCTCTTCCATGTAAAGTCCGCTTATGCGATTTCGGCCTACATCCATCGCCATAACGCGGCATTACGGGTGCTTATTACCATATACAGCACTAGTATGGAGTAGACCAGACACCAGTGCTGATTTACGTGCCCGGAAACATCAAGTGCGTTGTCGAGAACGAGAGGTGCCTAATTAATTGGAACTTCTGGTTTCCGACAATCAGGCTAATTCAAGCCAACAAGCCTGGTATAGTCCTCCTCGACCACCAAAACAAGGTGATGTTTGTGATCGAGTTCTCAGCACCTGCTGAGCCAAACATCGCTTTGAAAGAGGAGTAAAAACGGACCAAATACCGCGATCTCCAGTGCGAGCTCCAAGTGATGTACCCAGGCTACACGGTCAAGATGACCTTCCTAATAATTGGTGTACTCGGAGATATGACGCCTACGCTGCTCTCGGAATTGAAGACCATACCAGTCTGTCAGAAATGAGCCGAATGGCTGGCAGGTCAAATGCAGAAGGCGGTCATTTTGGGTTCCCTTCGCCTACTTAGGGCACACGAATCTGGAATGTACAGTCACTAACCCCACAGGTCGTGGAGAGTGACTGTAATTATCGCCGGTGTGGTATCGGTCCGAAAGCACGGAAGCCCTGTCCGGCAACGGTGAATCCGAAAAAATAGTAATAGTAATAATAATAATAATAACAATATTTATTCATTTCAGAGACGATATTACACTTTACAATCAAAGGTACATATCAAAAATGATATGTGGTCAAAAAAAAATTCACTAACCATAACTTCAAAATAATCTTCCAAATTATAGGGCTCTAAATCTATCAACGTATTTTTAATTCCTTTTTTAAATTTATTTATTCTTTCAATTTGTTTCCATTTCTCTGCTAGTTTGTTAAATAGCCTCTTCCATTATTGTTAGCCGATGTACTGTGTAGTTTATATCAGTACACCGTGTTTCATAGGCATGAGAAATATTATGAGTTGTGGACTTATCCTTATTTTTAAAAACAAACATTAAACATTTATACACATATACTTCAATAATAGTTAAAATTCTGTTTTTTAACCCGCCTACAGGTCTCAGTAAAAGCCAAGTTGCGCATTAATCTTACAAGTCTCTTTTGTGTAATGAATAGTTATTATTATTTCCCCAAAAGATGATTCCAAATTTCGCGCTAGATTCAAAATTCGCAAAGTATATAAAGATTTCTGTTTTAAATATTTACAGATAATCCGAATGAAAATATGTAGGAGGAATGGGAATAAAAAGTGTTTTGGCAACAACTGTACTGTTTAAAAATCAATAATTCTTTATTTTGGTAAGTTTCTGTACATCTGCTGGTTGTGAATATTTGACCGGTAACTAGATGAGCTAAAGGGTATCATGGGTGGCATATTCGATCCCATTGCCTAACAATAACTGAATTCAATTTCCAGCATCAACATGAGAATGTTGGCTAATAACGAATACATTTCTGTATTATTTGAAATATGTAACTTCCTCCCAGAGAATCTTGGCATTGAAAATTTGAAGCTTGTCTAATTTGTGCTGTGTTTATTATAGTAGAGACTCAGAATACGAAAAAGTCGTCTAGAAACATGTTCCGTGGAACATTGAAAGGTAAAAATGTACTGAGTACTTTATTATATAGTACTTAACATGTATATACACCCCCTAAATTCGTCTGGCGATACCGGTGTCCAAGCACCCCCCCCCCCCCAGGGGTGGAAAACCGAAAAAAACAAAAAATTAGGTATTTGTCTCATCTTTCCGCAAAATTTTTTATTTTTGATAAATTATACATTATAACAAAGTTATGGCTATTTATAGGTAAGAGAAAAGCGTACACTGTCTCCTAAAACCTAGCATAGTTCTCTTATGGCGCAAATATATATTTTGCTATTTTCGTAAATTAGTTCCACTTGTGATTGTAGGCAGACGAACGAAAATTTGAAAAAATTGATAAGAATAAAAGTTGTAGTCTATACTATCTGGATTAGACTAGTTTTTTCGGTTTTAGTTTTGGATTATAAGTAAGCGAGTTACGAAGAAAATAGTTAGTTGTTGTTAAAAATGTTATTTAACCCCCAGTTGCAACTATCTCTACTTTGTCGTTTTCCCTCGCACGTCTTCTCGCTCGCCACCTCGGCCCGCAAAGCTCTTCTATATGCTCACATATGATGAATGCATGCATACTTCTGTGTAGAATATTGATTCATTACATGTTTTTAGTGGTCTCTATTAGATATTGTTATATATTTATAACATTATTGTGAAATATGGAGTTTTCATCAATTAATACCGAAAACGAATTAAATGCGGAATTTAAATTGCCGATTAAAAGTCGAATATCACTTAATTCAAGAAAATTATTATCTTTTAATCATGAAGAGGCAGATACTAGAATATTGCTGCACATATTATCAGCCAAATCTGCAGGTTTTACAGAATGCATTAGAAGCTGTAAAGATACTTACTTCATTTTATAGAAAGTTTTGACATAAATGTTTACATGCAGACGGCACAACTGAAAATAATAGATATAAATTCTATCAATCTTGATAACATTTTAAAACAAAATTTATTATTATTTTACGCACTAACTAGCCAATTTAATGGAATTGGGAAAAAAAGTGTGTGGAAAATTTTTGAAACAAATTTCAGTCTGCTATCGCGTTCATGTGAAAAGTCTGTTTATTTAGAAGTAACGAAATTTAAGGAGTTGGGAAAGTTTTGCATGTTACTGTGCTCTCCCATTAATTGCGATAATATTAATTATTTGAGGGCGAAGATGGCATCTCAAATCAGTAGAGACAAATTGCCCCCTATAAGTGACGCCTTGAATCAACACTGTTTGAGAACATTTTACCAATTTATTATATGGAGCAGTGCTTTAAACCCAGTTATTATAGTTCTCTGCATATATCTAAGTCACATAGAAAGTGTCGGTGCCTTTGACTTTGCGGTAAAGATCAAACACCCCGACATTTTTATTTGCCTTAATTATATGAATAGAACTTAATATGCCGAATCTTTTGGATTACTGGTGGAGAATAAATGAAGATAATTCTTATTCATCTACATGGACAAATAAATCGCCAATGCCAACTTCCCAAAATTCGTTATTTTATATTTTAAAAACTATGTAATTTAGGTCATTAGTATCTGCGTTAATGTATTTTTAACTTATTTTTGTTACGACAATTACATCCTAAATTATTGTTATGTTATATCACATTATCCAGGCTAATTTCTAATGAATAATTTAAATGGCAATACTTTTACGACTATGCGAACAACGAGTGAGAGTGAGAGGGAAATAGACAGATCTTGCGATAGTTGCAACAGGGGTTCTGAGGGAATTCTGTCAATAGGTTAGTATTTCTTTTATAACTTTCTTATTTATAAGCGGAATATAAAAATCAAAAAAATGATTATAATCTAGATAGTACAGGCTACAACTTTTATCCTTATCAATTTTCTAAAAATTTCGTTCGTCTACCTACAATTAGGAGTGTAATGAATTTGCGAAAATAGTAAAATGAATATATGCATAATAAGGAAGTTACATAGGTTTATAACAACCATTATCCGCTTCAACTAATGCAATTTCTTCACATACAATTTGCTATAACTTTATTATTATAGATAGTAAAACAAATATTTGGAAACTCTTAGAAAGACTAGGGAAAAATCTAATTTTCTAATTTTTTCGCTTTTTCACCCCTAGGGGTTGTTTGGACACCGATATCGCCAGACGAATTTAGGGGCCAAATACTATGCAACAACGTAATCCATACATTTTTACCTTTCGATGTTCCACGGAAGACGAGATAGATCTCGTTTTGAACACTACTATTATAATAGAAATACTAGTCTAATCCAGATAGTATAGACTACAACTTTTATTCTTATCAATTTTTTCAAATTTTCGTTCGTCTGCCTACAATCACAAGTGGAATGAATTTACGAAAATAGCAAAATAAATATTTGCGCGATAAGAGAACTATGCTAGGTTTTAGGAGACAGTGTACGCTTTAAATAATACATTTCTCTTACCTATAAATAGCTATAACTTTGTTATAATGTATAATTTATCAAAAATAAAAAAATTTGCAGAAAGATAAGACAAATATCCAATTTTTCGTTTTTTTTCGGTTTTCCACCCCTGGGTGATGCTTGGACACCGGTATCGCCAGACGAATTTAGGGGGTGTATATACATGTTAAGTACTATATAATAAAGTACTCAGTACATTTTTACCTTTCAATGTTCCACGGAACATGTTTCTAGGCGACTTTTTCGTATTCTGAGTCTCTACTATTAAATATGTCATTCAATAGTGCACAAATATAATAAGTTATAATGACCCTATGAATATGCATAATATACTCTCTTATTGCATGTAAACTTTCAGAAAGAATAGAGAAACGTAATTTTTATGAATGATGAGACATTTTATAGATTTGTGACAAAAGACATATTTAAATGTTTAGGCTAATTAAATTTTAAATATTTGAAGCATTATCTTCCTGTAATTTTACATGCCTATACATTACATTGTTGTATGAAGAGCAGGTAATGCAGGAAATACAGTGATTTATTTTGATGAAAATATATACCATTCTATACATACCCGCCACTGTTGCCTAAGGAATGTTATGATTATCCATCCTTTTTGGTGGCTATATAATGTAATTATGTTAGGAGCAAACATGGCTTGTACTGAAGAGATAGCTGTTATGTATCTAGAGTTGTTATTTGATCGGAGGGTACTTCTAACGTTAAATGGAAATCACGGATAGCAAATATATCAAAAAATAAGATAACCGTTATAGTTTTCGCCGATTTTCTGCACTTTTTATATAATTGTTGCACATTCTATAGGATACTCTTCGCAGTTTTTTTGTAAGGAATATTAGTTTTAGATATTTTTAGTTTAATTACAAAACAAAACAAAAATCGGCAAAGTTATTTACACAGAACTTCCCTCTTTATTCGTACAAAACGGTCACTCTAAAAAATTATTAATTAAGAGATGACATATGAGAATTATAATCGCCATGTAGTTAGCCCTATTATTACAGAGAAAACCTGCTAACTTTTTTCCATCATCTACTGTATAGTGGTGGGGGAATTTTTTGTTTTTTTTTATTATTTACAAAACATTTTTTTGTTGAAATGGGCTTAGAATATAATGAAGAATGCAAATTTTAAAATTGGAGAAAAATATTTTTTTTTCCATCATCTATTCTCTATTGTAGTGGTAAATTTTTTTTAAGAATATATATATTTTTTAAAGTTTTCAAAACAAATTTCTTACTTTGAAATATATTTAGAATGTCATGAAACGTGGAAATTTTAAATTTTAGGAAAACATTTTTTCCATCCCCCATTTTATTAAAAAATTTAATTTTTTTTATTTTCGGAAAAAAACGTTTTTGAAATATATTTAGAATGTTATGAAAGTGGAAATCTTAAATTTGAGCAAAAACTTTTTATTTCATGCATTTTATGGTACAAAATTTCCAAAATTTTATTTTTTTTCTATTTTAAATTATCATTTTTTTTAATAGGTTTAGAATGCCACGAAACGTGGAAATTTTAAATTATAGCAAAACATTTTTTTACATGACCCGTTTTATAAAAAATGTTAAATTTTCTAAATAAATTGTTTTTGAAATATGTTTAGAATGTCATGAAACGTGGAAATTTTAAATTTGAGCAAAAAAAAATTGTTTTCGTCATCCATTTTATACAAAATTTTCAAAATAATTTTTTTTTTTCTATTTTAAATTTTCGAATTTTATTTTTTTAAAATAGATTTAGAATTTCACGAAACGGGAAATTTTAAATTTGCCCAAAATATTTTTTTCTTCACCCATTTTATATAAATTTTAATCAAAAAAAAAAATCGGTAAAGTTATTTACACAGAACTTCCCTCGTTATTTGTGCATGACAGTCACTCAAAAAAATTATTAATTACGAAATGACATTGGGAATAATAATCGGAATATAATTATTGGTATTATTACAAAGAAAACCTGATAACTTTTGGTCAAAAAAATATACAGAGTGTTCATCCAACAGCAAAAGTTCAATATACTAAATAACAGGTGCCAAATATGGAAGGCTTGCTCAAATACCTTTATAAATGTCCACCATGACTCAATTATTTCTTGGGATGCCATTATTCAATAAAAGTATATAATAGGATATGCCAAATATTATTGCCATCTCTCACATTTTCAATCCCACATTCACGTAATGGAGTGGAAGTATAGTGGTGATTAAAATATAGAACAAATTTTCAAAAATGTTTTGTCCATTCTAGTGTTAAATTTTTTTCCAAATTGGTGAAAATATGTTGCAATTTTTTTTTTTCCGAAATAGGTTTAGAATGTTATGAAACGTGGAAATTTTAAATTTGAGCAAAAAAATATTTCGTCTATTCTATAATGGTGATAAATAGATTACTAAAACATGTTTTCATTTTTTTTTTATTTTTCTAAAACATTTTTAAATTTGTTTTAATAAATTTGGAATGCCATGGAAACGTGGAAATTTTAAATCGGAAAAAAATTCCATCTATTTGTGGTACAATTTTTTCAAAAATTTTTAAAATATTTTTTATTTTTCTTTAAATAGATTTAGAACGCTATGAAACGTGGAAATTTTAAATTTTGAGAAAAAAAAAATTCATCTATTTTGGTGGTAAAATTTTTTTCAAAAATGTTAAAAAATTTTCAAATTTTTTTTTTCTTTTAAATAGGTTTAGAATGCCATGAAACGTGGAAATTTTAAATTTGAACAAAGAAAAAATTTTTTTTTAGTGGTAAAATTTTTATCAAAAATGATTTCAAAAAATTTTTTTTTCTGAAATAGATTTAGCGCGTCATGAAACGTGGAAATTTTAAATTGGAGCAAAAAAAATGTTTTTTCACTATTTATTCCGTTTAGACGGTCCACCCTGTATATTTTTCAGTGAAAATTCTACCAGTTCTTCGCTGACAGTAGGGTTAACTACCTACCAAATTTGACTGCTCTCCGTCAAGTAGTTTTTTAGTTAATGCACCAACAGACAGACAGACAGACAGACAGACTGACGGAATTGAAAAACCTATATTTTCGGAATCTACGTGTTCTGAAACGTCAGAATCCGAAAAAATCTCGGAGGGTGATTTTTTCTCGAATACAATACTTCCCTTCGGTATGCGAGGGAAGTAAAAAAGTTTGTTTTGTAATGCGTTTAGAATATCATGGAATGTGAAAAGTTTAAATTTGGGCAAACAAAAATTTTTTTTATCGTCCAGTTTATACAAAATTTTCAATTTTTTTTTCTATTTTAAATTTTCAAATTTTTTTTTTTTTGCAAATAGATTTAGAATGTCACGAAACGTGGAAATTTTAAATTTTAGCAAAATATTTTTTTCCATGTCATTTTATAAAAAAATTTCTAAAAAAATTGTTTTTGAAATGTATTTAGAATGTCATGAAACGTGGGAAATTTTAAAATTGAGCCAACATTTTTTATCGTTCATTTTATACAAAATTTTCAAAATTTCAAAATTTTTCTATTTCAAATTTTCAAAAAAAAATTTTTGTGGTAAAAAGATTACAATTTTTTCTCATTTTTTAAAAATAGGTTTAGAATGCCATGGAACGTGGAAATTTTAAATTTGAGAAAAAAATGTTTCCATCTATTCTAGTGGTAAAAAAAATTTCAAAAATGTTGGTAAAACTATTTTAAGAACATGTTTTTTTAAACAGAAATTTTATATTTAAGGAAAAAAAAAGTTTCTATGTATTTTCATATTTTCAATTTGTCAATGGCAAAAAATTAAAAAAAGAAAAATTTCTGAAATAGGTTTAGAATGTCATGAAACGCGAAAATTTTAAATTTGAGAAAAAAAAATTCCCATCTATTCTAGTGATTTTTCAAATATGTTGGTAAAACGTATTTTCAATTTTTTTTTCTGAAACAGAGAATGTCATGAAACGTGGGAAATTTTAAATTTGAGCAAAAAAATTTTTTTTTCATTATTTATTCCCTTTGTATTTTCCAATGAAAATTTTACCATTGCTCCGCTGACAGCACCAAATTTGACTGTTCTCCGTCAAGAAGTGTTTTAGTTAAGGCACCAACAGACAGACAGACAGACAGACAGACAGACTGACGGAATTGAAAAACCTATATTTTCGTAATCTACGTGTTCTGAAACGTCAGAATCCGAAAAAATCTCGGTGGGTGATTTTTTCGAATACACTTCCCTTCGGTATGCGAGAGACGTAAAAGTTATGTAAAAAAAAATTTGCATGATTTAAAAAATATTATAACTTTTTTATTTATCAATCGATTTTGCTTAAAAACCTAATTTCAATACAATCGGACTTTTTGTTCTTAAGTTATCGTGCTTACAAGAAACGTGACGGACGGACGGACAGACGGATAGACAGACGAATATACGGCCGGACGGACATTTTGAAAGTCGTTCAGAAATCGATCACCAACACAGTGATATGAAATTATTTTCTCTACGAGCAATATTACCGGTTTTATAAATGTTCCGATCGAATGCAATATACTCTTCGTTTTGTATTTGCGAAGAGTATAATAATAACTGTTTATCTTAATGGTATTGTTTTATCCTAATGATTTGATAACGCGCAGTAAAGATTCACAACTTGAAATTACTTCTAGATTTTAAGAGGTTCTAGGATAAATGTTTATTAAATATTAAATAACCTTGCTTTCAAATTTCGTTTTGTTTTCGTAACCCAAGATCTAAATTGTTTTCCTGTAGGGGTGAAGAACCGAGAGACGAGCAAATAAAGGAAGTGACTGAAAGGTCGTCAAACAGTAAACATAGAGTAAAATAAGTTTATCCCAAGTTCGAAAACGATTAAATTATAAGGAACACAGAAAACAAGACAATTATAGTAAGCCAGATAGGATAACAGTGACTTAATTTTCAACAAATCCAGTTGAGAGTTGTATTTGTTTTAGTGAAATTATCAAATTTTCAACAGTTTTATTAAGAATGACATACACACATCTAGATACAAGTAAGCCAATATATGGTATTGTGGTCATTTGAGTCTTTGTATCGCGACTAACGCAAAATTTTAAACGGAAACATTATAATAAAAGTATTATAATAAAGCTTATTCTTTATAGATTTGGCGAACAGCAGAAAGAGTAGTCCATGGAAAATAAAAAGAATACTATATACCGGGTGATTTCTTTAACCTGAAATTTTCAAATAACTCGAATAATGAGCCCTCTACGAAGAATACGTCCGTCATCAAAATTAAATCACTCCGCGGAGGAAATACATTGGTGCTAAAATTGGTGTTAAGATCCACAACTTCATCAAGACTCCCACCAGCTTCTACATAAACCAGAACGATTTCAATTTTCTCTTGTAGAGTAGTATTAACAGCCTAACAGAAGTAGGTCTATTTGTTTCTTAAAGTTATTTCTTCCTTTTCTAAGTTATTTATAAAAAAAAATTGGTAAAGTTATTTACACAGAACTTTCCTCTTTATTTGTGCATGGCGGTCACTCTAAAAAATTAATAATTACGAAATGACATAGAAAATAATAATCGGAATATAGTTATCACTATTATTACAAAGAAGAAAGTTTAGGTCAAAAAAATATACAGAGTGATGATCCGACAGAAAAAGTTCAATACTAAATAACAGGTGCCAAATATGGAAGGCTTGCGCAAATACTTTTATAAATGTCCACCATGACTGAGTTATTTCTTGACCACCCTGCACATTTTTCAATAAAAGTATAATAGGTGCATATGCCAAATATTATTGCCATCTGTCACATTTTCAATTCCACATTCATGTAGTGGAGTGGAAGTATAGGGGTGGTTAAAAAATTTAAGTGTTTTTCGAAATTTTTCAAAAATGTTGGTAAAAAATGTCTTAATTTTTTTCTTCTGAAATAGGTTTAGAATGTGATGAAACGTGGAAATTTTTAATTTGAGCAAAGGGGAAAGTTTCCTTCTATTCTATAGTAGTCATTGCCATCTATCACATTTACAATTCCACGTTCATGTAGTGGAGTAATGTATAGTGGTGGTTAAAAAATTTCATTTTTTTTTCAAATTTTTCAAAGATGTTGGTAAAAAGACGTTCAAAATTGTTTACTTCGAAATAGGTTTACATGGAACGTGGACATTTAAAATTAGAGCAAAAAGGAAAGTTTCCTTCTATCCTATAGTGGTATTTTTGTTTCTAAATAGGTTCAGAATACCATGAAACGTGAAATTTTTTTTGAGCAAAGAAAAAAATATTTTCCATCTATTTTAGTGGTATAAAATGTTTCAAAAATGCAAAGTTTTTTTCTGAAATAGGTTTAGAATGTCATGAAACGTGAAAATTTTAAAGTTGAGCAAAAAAAAATATCCATTTATCCTAATGGTAATTTTTTTTTTCAAAAGGTAAAAAAAAATTTCATCTTTTTTTTCTGAAATAGGATTAGCGTGTCATGAAACGTGGAAATTTTAAATTCGAGCAAAACATTTTTTTTTCATTATTTATTCCCTTTAGACGGTCCACCCTGTATATTTTCCAGTGAAAGTTTAACCATTTCTTCGCTGACAGTAGCGTCAACTACGTACCAAATTTGACTGCTCTCCGTCAAGTAGTTTTTTAGTTAATGCACCAACAGACAGTCAGACAGACAGACACAGGCAGACAGACATACAGACTGACGGAATTGAAAAATCTATATTTTCAAAATCTACATGATCTGAAACGTCAAAATCCGAAAAAATCTCGAATACAATACCTCCCTTCGGTATGCGAGGGAAGTAAAACATAAAAAAAACGGTAAAGGTATTTACAGAGAACTTCCCTCTTTATTTGTGCATGGCGGTCACTCTAGAAAATTAATAATTGCGAAATGACATTGGGAATAATAATAGGAATATAGTTGTCACTATTATTACAAAGAAAACCTGATAACTTTTGGTCAAAAAAGTATACAAAGTGGTCATCCGTCAGGAAAAATTCAATACTAAATAGCAGGTGCCAAATATGGGAGGCTTGCGCAAATACCTTTACAAATGTCCACCATGGTTGAATCATTTCTTGGGATGACCACCCTATACATTTTTCAATAAAATTAATATGTGCATATGCCAAATATTTTTGCCATCTGTCACATTTTCAATTCCACATTCACGTAGTGGAATGGAAGTACAGGACAGACAGAAATGTTTATTTCGCTCAAACTTAATATATCAACGTTTTATGGTATTCTAAGCCCATTTCAACATAATTTTTCAAAATTTTACGATTACTATACCTCCACTACGTGAATGTGGAAGTAAAAGTTATAAAAATTCTTATTTTACTCATTTTGCTTTCATTTTGACAAACATATATTAACTCTTGAAATTTTGTAAAAAGAGTTTTTTAACAATCACGTCTTATTTTAAAAAAATGATATTACAAATTCTATTGAGGAAACTGTTGTATACCATATTTCGATTTTAACATTAAGTATATAATTATTTCTTACAGCTGTTGAACTTTCTGTAGTAGATTTTCTTCTGTTATCATCACTTGAAAATGAATGCGAATTCTTTCATTCAGTTCAGGAAAATGAGTTTATTGGAAAAGTACAACTACTTAAAACAATATTAAAAAATAACACAGCCAAACAGCACATACTTTTACTCCCCTCGCATAGCGACGAGAAGTATTGCATTCCAGAAAAAGTCACACTCCGAGATTTTTCCGGATTTTCACGTTTCAGATCGTGTAGATTACGAAAATACAGATTTTTCAATTCCGTCAGTCTGTCCGTCTGTCTATTGGTGAAATAACTAAAAAAAACCGCTGCCCAAGGAATCACTACTTCCACATCCAGATTTTTCATCCAAGTCACTTTAAAGGAAACATTTTGACTATATTTGCACTCTAGTATGTGGAAATTATTGGTCATAGAATTTTAATAATATTTGGGGCAGATGTCATAGAAAAGTTTGAGGAGTTGGTTTCTACCATATACGTTAAAAATGAAGTTTCTAGTTTACCCTACTTATTTTCCACTATTCACAACCTACCACCTCCCATCCCTTCAATGGAGTCATCTCAATCAGATGTCACTACAATACATACCTACGTGTACTAACTTTCACGTGAATATCTCCATTTTATGTTATCAATCCCATTAATAATGAAGCGGAGGTGGTGGAGTTTGAAAAATATTAGAAAGAAATCTGAGGCCCTGGTTTCTAGTATATACACCGAATTCCAAATTTCTGTACTCTTACCAGCTTGATTTACTTATTTTCCCCTAGTTACTCCTATTAACCCCAACCCTTCTACGGAATCATTCCAAAATTTAATCTACTTCCAGATGTCGTTATAATACATACGTCTACCAAATTACAAGTGAATATCTCTCAACCCCTTTAATAATATAGTAAGGGTAGGGGAAGTGTTGAAAAATATGATTAAAAAATCTGAGGCCTTGGCTTCTAGGACATACACCGAGTTTCAAGTTGCAGTACTCTTACCAGCTTGCTTCACTTATTTTTCCCTATTTACCTCTACTTACCCCCACTCCTTCAACGCAATCATATCAAAATATAGTCTAGTTTCAGATATAGTTATAATACATAAATGTACCAAATTTCAAGTGAAAATTTAAATTTAATTTTACCAACTCTTTTAATAAGGGAGTGGGGGTGGTGGGGGGATGGAAAATACTAATAAAAAAACCTGAGACCTCTGCTTCTAGTATATACACCAAATCCCAAATTTCTGTACTTTTACCAGCTTGCTTTAAGTACTTATTTTCCCTTATATGTCCCTATTTAACCCCCAACCCTTCAACGGAATCATCTCAAAATATAATCTAGTTCCAGATGCCGTTATAATACATATGCATACTAAATTTCATGTGAATATCTCAGTTTTATTATATCAACCCCTTGTATAATGGAGTAGGGGTGGAGGGGGGCTGAAATATATTATCAAAAAATCTGAGGCTTTTGCTACTAGTACATACACCGAATTTCAAGTTTCTGTACTCATACCAGCTTGCTTTACTTATTTCCCCCTATTTACCCTTAAATAACCCCCAACCCTTCAACGGAATCATCTCAAAGTATAATCTAGTTCCAGATGTCGTTATAATTCATACGTGTATCAAATTCCAAATGAATATCTCAATTTTATTTTATCAACCCTTTTAATAATGAAGTACGGGTGGTGGGGGTTGAAAAATATTATAAAAAAATCTGACGCTTTGCCTTCTAGTACATACACCGAATTTCAAGTTTCTGTACTCTTACCAACTTGTTTTACTTATATTCCCCTATTTACCCCAAATTAACCCCCAACCCTTCAACGGAATCATCTCAAAATATAATCTAATTCCAAACGTCGTTATAATACATATGTGTACGAAATTTCAAATGAATATCTCAACTTTATTTTATCAACCCCATTAATAATGGGGTAGGGGTGGTGGGGGGTTGAAAAATATTACAAAAAAATTTGAGGCCTTAACTTCTAGTACATATACCGAATTTCAAGTTTCTGTACTCTTACAAGCTTGCTTTACTTATTTTCCCCTATTTACCCCTATTTAACCCCCAACCCTTCACCGGATATTCTCAAAAAACCATCCAGTTCCAGATCTCGTTATAATATATAAGTGTACAAAATTTCAAGTCAGTATCTTAAACCGTTCCGGAGAAAACGTGCGGACAAAAAAAAAGTTACAGACAGGCAGACCGACAGACAGACAGACAGAAATTTTTTTTTCGCTCAAATTTAAAATCTCGACGTTTCATGACTTTCTAAACCTATTTCACGAATAAAAATTTTTGAAATTTTTTTTGCGATTACTATACTTCCAATCCACCACGTGGATGTGGAAGTAATTACTTGATGGAGAACAGTCAAATTTGGTAGGTAGCTGTCGCAACTGCCAGTGAAGAATGGTTAAACTTTCACTGAAAAATATACGGGGTTGGCTATCTAGGGGAAGGGAAGGGAATAGATAATGGACAATATTTCTTTTGCTCAAATTTAGAATGTCCTCGCTTCCCGAGTAAACCTATTTCAAAATATAATAAAAAAATTTGGCCACTACTATATACATACTTTCACTCCACTATACGTGGATTTGCAACTAACAATGTGACAGATGACAATAATATCTGGCATATAGTTAACACAATTGGCAAGGAAGTTACCTATTATAATTTTAGTGAAAAATATACAGGGCGGTCATCCTCAGAACTAACTTTGGTGGAAATTTGTAAGGGCATTTACGCTAGTCTTCTATATTTGGCACCTTTTTATTTGATATCGAATTTCTGCTATCGGATGACTACTCTGTATATTTCTTCGATCAAAAGTTATCAGGTTTTCTTTGTAATAAGATGACTACATGTTATTCTCATATGTCGTTTCGTAATTAATAATTTTTTAGAGTGACCGCCCTGTATAAATAAAGAGGGAAGTTCTTTACCCATTTTTTAAAATTAATTTTGTACTGACGCACTACGCGAGTTTAGAGGAAAATAAAAACATTGACAGGTGATTGGTGTAAAAATAAATCATTAGGGTGTAATGATTACTCATTCTATTTGTGTATCGATACAATTACATGTTCAAAAACAGTTGACTAACTAGTATATAATCTAATAAGAGCAGGCAAAATATTTTTATTAAACTTAAAATAAACAGCTAAACTAAGCTCCAGTAGGCAGTATAAGCAGTAAGATTTTTGGATAGTAATTTTAATAAATCCTATTAAATGAACGGTTTCGCAAACTTATTAAAATTTTAATAACGTCTACAATATTTCTCTCTCGGCGCAATAGTTTTTTCAAATTAATACACCGAAATACAAATATTACCCTTCCATAAAACACTCTCTTCGAGCTTAAAGCCTCGTAATGAAAAACGGATAGTTGCACGTATTCTAATTACTCGCTCTGCAGTTAGAAATAAAAAATTAAGTTTATTCAGAGAGCAATTAACTGGACAGAATTTTATGCTCCATAAAACCATAAACTACTCTGTGTGTATTATTTCCAATTAGCTGGTGTATTCTAAAATTAACAAAGTTCAATTATAGAATTGCTACGTTGCAGAATTTTTGTGTAAAAAATATACATGGCCGGTCATTATAGTAAAAAATCGTTAAACGTATTTATACAAAACTTCCCTCTTTATTTGTGCATGGCGGTCACTCTAAAAAAAATATTAATTACGAAATGACATTGAGAATAATAATCGGAATATAGTTATCACTATTATTACAAAAACTTGATAACTTTTGGTCAAAATAATATACAGAGTGGTCATCCGACAGCAAAAATTCAATACTAAATAACAGGTGCCAAATATAGCTTGCGCAAATACTTTTACAAATGACCACCATGGTTGAATTATTTCTTGGGATGAACACCCTGTACATTTTCCAATAAAACTATAATAGGTGCATATGCCAAATATTATTGCCATCTGTTGTAACATACTCCGTAATGTTCCATCTCAACTGGATTGTAGAAATCGCTTCCGTGTTGAAATAAGTGATAGGCCTAGGCATGAGATGTCAGCACCGACATCACAACGATTTAACATATTGTATCGAGTCAACTCGATTCTACAAAACGTTCTCTTACTGTTTTATTTTCCGAGCAAGTAACATGTGTTTTTAACCTTCCGGCTTAAATTGTATTATTCAGTCGCTTAACAAGGATATTTGGATGTAAGTAGTATGTCTCAAATTTTAATCTAAATAAATATTAATACGTTCCCATTTTCTTTTAGATTATGGATTGAATATTCCTATTTATTATTCTTTTTTTTTAAATTAAAATTAAAATTTAAAAAAATTAAAACCTACTTAAATTCCTTTTAAGTTTTCTTAAAGTTTTCGGCATATGTTTGTCTTCAATGATGTTATTCCGCCAAGGTCATTATCCAGCGACGTAAATATTCTTCGAATGGCCGGATCAACCATCACGAGGAAGTTTTTTGTCAAACTTTTTTTGCTGTTTTTATGAACACACCGCATTTGGAGAATTCTGGAGGTTAGCGTTCACTCATGTCACGTGTATGAGAGAGACAACAGTACTGCGATATCACCAGCTACATGCCGAGTATCAACAGGAAACGTTTCATGAGCTAAGTACACTGTTATTACTTCTTTCCAACAAAATTTCGTTTAACCTTCATGTAATTAACTGCCGCTAGACGGGATGTTGAATTAAATAAAATTTCATGTTTATCAACCACAAATATAACAGTAATGAGCCTACACGATGAATTTGTGTAGTTTTGCTATTTTTTTAACTTCATGGTAGTTGTGTCGTATAGGGTTTTAGACTGTAAGAAACAGCATTGTTAATGAAGTTTTCATTAATTTTAGTCCGAGAGACGATTTTGTGTTTCAATGCTGCCATAAAATCGCCGGTCAGTTCTATAGCCTTATGCTATTTAACCCCGTAAATGTTTCTTATTTTCTGGTTTATACCAGTTTTACCGTTAGTTTGTATCGTATCGTGATATTTTGGCCATGGGGTCATATTATCTGTAGCCGAGAGGCATGTATTATCCTAATGAGATTTTGTAAATTTTAGGTTAGTTTCGGGTATTGTTAGTAATATGTTTCTAGAGTTCTAGAAGTTGTCTATAAGTTGAAGTTTCTAGTGATAAACAAAATTGTTTTATAGTTTAGTTACTAAGCGCCATTATTTTAGGCATGTGTGTCACTTTTTTTACTTACCTTATATAAATTTCTCTCACTCTAGCAAAACGTGGCTACCTTTCTTATTATTGTTGTCGAGCAGTTTAATGAATGTGTTTAAGTACAAATTTAATTAGATGTCATTTCTAGTGTTGATTTAATAATTCCCACTTGTTATCATTTTATATAGTCCGGTAAATTGTACCTTCTTTTTCCTGGCGGTTGGGATATGTCATATGATAATTATTAAATTGCCATCAGGTTTAGCAACACATTCAGACAATCTCTAGCAAAAAGAGAACTGCTCCCTATTTTCATAGTTTGTCATGTATGTCAATCTAGGTTGCCAGTTATGAGAAATTCATAGTCTCGTACCTTTACCTTGAATTAACCTTATGTAATTGCGAGTAGTTTAAAATTTTAGTGAATAAATTTGGTAGCTTAATGCGAAACCGCTTAAGGTTTATCTTGTTGTTTATCGCTATTTCTTATCTAATTTGGTGATAACCTTTACACGTATAGTTACTTGTAATTTATATTTCTTATCGTAAAATTTTAACCCTACTTCTAAATTTGATTAACCCGTATTTCTTCTGTTAGTAATTTTACATGCGTGTCTGTTGTTCAAATTGTTTTTGATGTCATGTATTTTAACCTCATTATTTAATTATCCGTAATTTATATTTGTTAATCGATATTAAATCGACTTCAATTTTACTTGTCGTTTTTCTGTGTGTTGTCTGTGACGTATCTTCCTTTTTTATAAACCTCCTTTAGGTTTTGGCGCCCAAGGCACTTTTGAATATACCTATTTTTTTTTAATACGAAACTTAGATTTTAAGCACTTAAATTAAATTTTCGAACTTAAATTTTTTTCTAATTTAATCGCTCTTGGCCTTATTATTTAAGTTGTCGTTGACGCTTACCCAGGCCCTTGCCTCCTATAAAACTGGCTAGCCGGAGCCTAATTCTGTTTGGTGGTTATCACATTTGTTTATTTGAGCCTGTGAAACTGCCAAACAAAATTAGTTTTATTGTGCTATAGGCACAATAGTGAGGTGGTACTATTACACTGTACATTTTCAGTTCCACATTCGCGTAGTGGAGTGTTAAAAAAAATTATTTTTTTTTTCAAATAGGTTTAGAATGTCATAAAATGTGGAAATTTCTTATTTAAGCAAAAATAATTTTTTTCCGTCATCTATTTTGTATTTCGTAATGGGCAAAATTTTTTATTCATTTTCAAAAGTTTTTGGAATAGACTTAGTATGTCATGAAACGTGAAAATTTTAAATTTGAGCGAAAAAACAATGTTTTCCATCAATTCTATAGTAGTAAAAAGACATTAACCTTTTCACAAATTTTATAATTTTTTTTGTAATAGGTTTAGAATGCCACGAAACATGGAAATTTTAAATTTTAGCAAAAATATTTTTTTTTCCATCTATTCTTGCAAAAAAATTTTTCAAAAATGTTGGTAAAAATATGTCTAAAATTGTCTATTTCTGAAGTAGGGTTAGAATATCATGAAACGTGGAACTTTTAAATTTGAGCGAAAAAAAATTGCTTCCATCTATTCTAGTAGTATTCTTTCAAAAATGTTGATAAAAAAAAATCATTTTTTTTTTAAATAGGTTTAGAATGCTATGAAACATGGAAATTTGAGCAAAACAATTTTTTTTTCATTATTTATTCCATATAGACGGTCCACCCCGAGGTCCACCCTGTATATTCTCTAGTGAAAGTTTAATACTTTATTCGCTGACAGTAGCGTCAGCTGCCTACCAAATTTGACTGTTATCCGTCAAGTATTTTTTTTTTTTTAGTTAATGCATAAACAGACAGACAGACAGACAGACAGACTGACGGAATTGAAAAACCCATATTTTCGTAATCTACATGATCTGAAACGTGAAAATCCGAAAAAATCTCGGAGGGTGATTTATTCTCGAATACAGTACGTTCCTTCGGTATGCGAGGGAAGTAAAAATTGAAGAAAAATTGCGAAAGTCTTTAATCTTTGAGGCAATATTGAAGGATGTAAGAAAATAATAAACCCGGTTTTTGCACCTTTCTTCGCCCCCTGGAACATTGTTAAATTAACAAAAAACCTTTTCATGAAATCTATCATTCTGTTTCCTGATGAGCTCCAGAATAAGGGCGAAAAACGTTTCAAAGGCTAAGCATTTCCAGGAAACAGAATGATAGATTTCATGAAAATGTAATCCATTGGAATGAACAATTTTTTAAGACAAGGTAGATAAATAAATTCATTTTAGGTCTTTGTTCTCATTTTTAACTGAATCTTCATAATCGTAGGGGGTTATGTGGATACTAGTTTAATCTGCATGGCCGTAGGGGACTGTGTGGATGCTAGTGTTAGAATGAGAATTGTCAAATAAGAAATTAGACAAATTCATTTTAGGATTTTAATTTGCTAGCATAACCAGAATTCAGGTTATCGAAAGAATGCAAAGATTTCATTAATATTTTTACACAAAGTTTTTCTTTTAGTTATAAATAGTTATTTTTTCTGCTGTTTGCAAAATCCTATAAAGAATGTTTCAATACTTTTGTGAATTACCCTATAATTAGTTGTTGCCCAGGACTCCCAAGCTTTTTGCAACGCTTGTGAGTTTCATGGGGGCTACTTTCCCTATGTCTTCAGGCGTTAATTCCACCTTTTTTAAGTACTAAAGTACTAGCCTAGTGCTAACTAACATTTTGCATTCGCAAAGAATATGTTCCGCAGTTTCTATTGCAGTATTATAACGTTACTTTTATAGTTCTACAATAGTTTATAACTATTGTGCTCAGGTAACAAACAGTGGAGTAATTCCAAGGTTCAATAAAAGTCAATGAGAATAATTTCGATTTAACAAAGTTTATTTAACAATTTACATAATGGTAATCCAGAACACAGTTTACAAATTGTATCAACGAATCAGTTTAATAAATATTCAAACAAATAAAACAATCACATTTACGGGGGTGATGAATATCCTGACTTTGATCAAACGTAGCAACCTTCACTATATGAATCTAATACCTGAATGCAGTTTATTATCACAAACGTTCAAGGTAAAGATATGATGAATTGGGCGCTACCCGGTACACCAACTGAATTTCTTAATGACTTTCGATATCTCAACGTTACCGTAGATACCGACTAATTGGACACACGTCCCTTCGACAATAGAAATACAACTGTCGTTACAACAATGAATAATCTGACCTATGTCACTTTGACACTTAATTGACAGCTGTCATTTCGATAATCGATTTAATTGGCATCTGTCACATTTGACATTTAAATGACGCGGGCTTGTCACTTTGACAGAAAAACACGCGGCGTTAAAATATTGACATCTGTCACTTTGACAGAAAAAATACGCGGCGTTAAAATATTAATATAAGTCCGTGACGTCTACGACTCAGATACTGACGCTTAACGCATAAAAACTCTCCAGCTTATGGTAGTGGCTGTGAACATCGTACACAATTGGACCAACACACCTGTCAATCGTTCCTCAGATCAGGCTAGAGTTAATTAGCTCCCTCAGCTCTGAGTACAAAACCTCTCACCACCTATGAGGTGACGGCGCTTTTGCACGCTTAGACTGGGTCAGAAGGTCACGAAGTGTACGTCGTCTCTCGGACTAGGCTTAATTCGAGAACCCCACTAGTCCGAGTCTCTCACTCCCAAGCTGGTGACACTTATGCGATGTCACGACAATATCTGAGGTTAGAAATCACGAACTCTTCTTTATTCTCTACCGGACGATAATGAATATCTGAGCTCGTGCATCGGCTTTTATATTAGTGGGTTGCTAGGTCTGCGCATTTTCGTAGTTACCGATATCCCCATGGATATTGGTTGATGATTTGTTCGTAATGGTGAATCCCGTTTACTCTTGTTAGTATGTACTAACCTTTCATTAAAACTGGTAATTAATAAACAAAAAGGAATTCATCGTTACAGTATCACAGTATCTGCACATGCCATTGTCTGCAGTGCCCATATTCTTGAGATGATATCTCAAGGATCAATGACCTGTCAAGAGGCCTGTTATCAGCCTTAAGTCGGACTTCGAGTTCAAGAAGCCTTGTGGCATTCATTGCCGAATAAGTAATAAACTTTTTCGCCTGTCTTTGGCTTGGCGTATTCCTCCAGTAGGATTCTTTCTGCTCCTTTTCCCATTTCTTGATCTCCTCCGTTATGTGCCCCTTGGATAAGCCACAAAAGGGTTCAGGCCCATAAAATGGGGCTTCAGCACCTTTCTACTTCCCTCGCATACCGAAGGGAAGTATTTAATTAGAGAAAAAATCACCCTTCGAGATTTTTTCGGCTTTTGACGTTTCGGATCACGTAGATTACGAAAATATAGGTCTGTCAATTCCGTCAGGATGTCTGTCTGCCTGTCTGTCGGTGCATTAACTAAAAAAAAATACTTGAAGGAGAGCAGTCAAATTTGATAGGTAAACTTTACACGTTTCATAGCGCTCTAACCTATTTAAAAAAAAAATTTAGAAATTATTTTTACCATTTTTGAAAAAAATTTACCACTAATATAGATGGAAAATTTTATTTTCTTTGTTCAAATTTAAAATTTTCACGTTTCCACGGCATTCTAAACCTATCCAAACAAATTTAAAACAAATTTTGAAAAATTTGAAAATTTGTTTGAAAAATGTTTTAATCTATTAATCACTACTTACTATAGAATAGAGGAAACATTTTTTCTTTTGCTCATATTTAAAATTTTCACGTTTCATGACATTCTAAACTTATTTCAGAAAAAAAAAATTACCAGTAAAATAGATGGACATTTTTTTTTCTTTCAAAAAAAAAGTGTTTGTACCACTATTATAGAATAGAAGGAAACTTTCCTTTTTGCTCAAATATAATATTTCCACATTTCATGACATTCTAAACATATTTCAGAAAAAAAAAATTAAAATTTATTTACCAACATTTTTTAAAAATTTCAAAAAAAAATGAAATTTTTTAACCACCACTATACTTCCAATCCACTATGTGAATGTGGAATTGAAAATGTGACAGATGTCAATAATATTTGGCATATGCACCTATTATACTTTTATTGAAAACTGTACAGAGTGGTCATCCCAAGAAATAATTCAGTCATGGTGGGCATTTGTAAAGGTATTTGCGCAAGCCTTCCATATTCGGCACCTGTTATTTAGTACTGAACTTTTACTGTTGGATGAGCACTCTGTATATTTTTTTGACCAAAACTTATCAGGATTTCTTTGTAATAATAGTGATAACTATATTCCGATTATTATTTTCAATGTCATTTCGTAATTATTAATTTTTTAGAGTGGCCGCCATGCACAAATAAAGAGGGAAGTTGTATGTAAATACCTTTAACGATTTTTGAACAAATTTTACCACTAAAATAGATAGAAAATTCTTTTTTTTTTGTTCAAATTTAAAATTTCCAACTTTCCATGGCATTCTAAACCTATTCAAACAAATTTAAACATTTTTTTGAAAAATTTAAAACTTTTTAAAAAAATTTTTGAAAGCTGAGAACTCATCAGGAAGCATGTGATGTTTTTAATGCCAAGTATCCCGAAATGCAAATTTCTAGATCCATTGTAAGTAGATTGGTGGCTAGATATGATGAATCTGGCAGTGTAGCTGACCTCCCTCGATCTGGTCGCCCTAGCACAAGCAACGAAACCAAATGAAATATTCTTCTAGAAAGTGAGGAAAACCACCATCTTTCGACAAGGTAGCTGGCTTAAAATCACAACGTGAGTCAAACTTCTGTTGTACGTCTATTGAAAAAAGAGAAATACCATCCATACAAAGTGCAATTAATCCACGAATTGAATAAGGACGATCCAGACCGGCGCTTACAGTTTTGTGAACAGTTGATCACATTGTGCGATGAAAACCCAAATTTTTTAAAGAACATTTTTTCTGATGAAGCTACATTTTCTTCAAAGGGGACTGTACATCGGCATAACGGTAGATATTGGTCACGCGAAAATCCTCGTTGGACTAAAGAAGCCCATACACAGCAACGAGGCAAAGTAAACGCGTGGGCAGGTATGATTGGTGATCGTTTATTGGGACCTTTTTTTGAGGAAAATCTTACGGCCGCAAGATATTTACAGTTTTTGCGAGTTGAGTTAGTGTCAGCCTTAACAGTTATGTTTCCGAACAATGAAGATGAATATATTCCTGCTGAAAACTTCGAGGTCCGATTGAGTGGACCCCGCGTTCACCTGATTTAAACCCCTTAGACTTTTGTCTTTGGGCTTACCTAAAGTCAAGGGTGTATTTTAACAGACCGGATACCACAGAAGAATTGAAAGACAGAATTGGCTTGGAGATGAGACGAATTGCCCATGAGATGATTCAGAACGGCGTGAAAAGTGTCTACACCCATCTTGGTCAATGCCAAGTGGTTGGAGGGTCGCAATTTGAGCAATGGAGATGATTTTTTTCTCACCATTACTTATATAAAGTATCAATCAATAAAAATATTTTTTCCAAAAGAATGGCTAGGTAATATCAATTTTTTTCATATCACCAGAAAGCTAAAGGAATATACGACCAAGAAAAGTAAAGAAGAATGTCTGTTTCCATTAAAAAATATATACAATGACGTCATAACTCAAAAACCAATGACGTCATAAATTTTGGTATAGTGACAAAATGTAGCATTTACAAAACTAAAATCGACCTCTTCGAGGACTTTTTTGACAAATGACACATACCAAAGATATGAATTTTGTGCGTTTCTCTAGGTTCGCATTCTATTATTAACCAATGTATTATAACTGTGAAGATACCATCTCACTTCAAAACAGCAGTTACCAAACCTATATTTAAAAACGGAGACCATTCAAAAAGTCTAACTATAGACCCATATCGCTGGTCTCAGCATTGGCTAAAATTTTTGAAAAAATTGTAAAAGAGCAGCTATGTAATTATTTGGAAAAATATCAAGTACTACATAATATGCAGTTTGGATTTCGTGAAAATAAATCCACTCAGGATGCAATAACCGCTTTGAGTTCCAAAATATATATTGCAATTGACCATAGTAAACCAGCGATATGTGTTTTCGTGGACTTGGCCAAGGCTATCCACACAGTTAATCATAGGCTTTTGTTAGAAAGATTAGAAAAACTTGGCATCCGCGGAAATGTTCCAGAGCTATTCGGAAACTATTTATCTAACCGAAAACAGAGGTGTATGATTGACGATGCAACGAAATAACAGTGACTTATTGCCACAAGGCACTGTTTTAGGGCCTATCTTATTCGCTATCTATATCAACGATTTACTTGCATTATCCATGGAAAGGAATATCACCTCCTACGCTGACGATACAGCAATATTTATTGAGGGTGATATCTGGCAGGAACTACGACAAGCTGTATCAACGAAACTAATAAGGATTAAGAAATTGTTTTATGAAGACTTACTTACATTAAACTGGAACAAAACAAAATACCTGATATTTACATCATATAAAAAATACCAGACTTTGGCACGATACCTATAGATAGCCGGGAAATTTGTTCAACTACAGGTTTAATACCTAGGGATAACCATAAGCAGCCATCTACAGTGGGATGTACAATTTTAAGAAGGTTTTAAAAATCAAGCAACTAAAAATAATATATTATGCTTTTGTTGAAACCATCCTTCAGTATGGTATAATAGCATGGGGTGGCCTAAAAAAGTTATTTAATGCCTCTTGAAATACTACAGATATTGAGAATATTAAAAATAATGTTTAACAATAATAATAGATTCCCTGATAAATTATACCTTGAAACAGAAATATCAGATATGCGACAAATTTATTCAAAAATCATATTAGTACTTATACCTTTAAAAAACAAAAATCCCCTAAAACATAAATCATTCATATAGTACGAGAAGAGAACAAAAAGAGCTTATAAAAATTGGCGTAACAAAACAGGACATTGATGGAAGATACTTCACTTATTTGGTCCAGAGACTATATAATGAAATACTGTTAAATATAAGAGAAAGCAAAAGCATAGCCATCTTCAAAAAACGAATTAATAAATAGTTGAGGGAACAAGGAAGGTCTTATATAAATGCTGTTATAAATTTATATAAAATTTATTATGGCGTAATTATCTACATAATATGCCACATAGGCACCATGTATTTATGTTTATTATATTTTACTTTACATGCTGTAGTAACTTGCATTTTGACAAGATGAATCTCCCATTATGGCGTTGCGGTTCCTCTATTGGTTGAAATGTGAGAGCAACTGCTGGCAATGTTAGAAAGATCATATCACATCACTGCCAAGTGACTGTGGTTACAAAACAGTGTTTTTGTTGCCCCTGGGAAGCAATCGCGATATGAGCTCTCTCTTCTCACGACAAATGCTCACATTCACTAAAATTTATAGATCTTGCATCTTTCGCAAGTATCTTAAGCGTATTGAAAATACCAGACGCAACTATAATGCTCTTGGAGTCTAAGGATGAATGGCTAGGATGATAGGTATTTACAGTATTTGCATTAGGTACCATTAGCGATTAGTGATAAAATTAAATTAAAAAAAACTTTTATCAAATTTAATAATACCACGTGGGTTCGTTGTAATTTGACCCATGTTCATTGGCAAACATTTTTTAGATTAACCCAGCTATCATCTGTCAAATTTTGTCATAAAGCTTGTAGAACACCCTGTATAGTGCTTTTCTACTGTACTTTTTTATATCATACTTAGATGTGTTTGATAATTTTATTTACATAATTTTAAATAAGTATATTTGTCCATACGATCAAATTAAGCTAGTCCATGTTTTATTGGGTTATTTTGTTTTTTTAATGTTAATTTGAAAGTGGCGGAGTTCTGTAAGAAATAACGCAAGTTATGCAAACTAAGTGACAAACGATATGGCAGTGTCGGCATGTATCACAAGAGACCATTAAGTTTAGGAGTGTTTATGTTTATATTTTAGTTTCGAGATAGTGTGGAATAAAGTGAGAGTGACAGGGAAAAGTCTGATTGTTAGAACGTTATGATGAGATAGACTTGATTATTCAAACAGACTTAGTTCGTGAAGTACTTTGTAAATAATTAAAATAGTACGTTTGTTGATTTGTCGGTATTACTTACAGTACTAATAAAAGAATATTCGAATTCCATATACTTACCTTTTGTGTCTGATGTTGCAACTAGTTCAACATGTGGCAGAAACAGAAATTGAACTAAATACGAAATACGAAACCAGTAAATATATCTATCGTTTAAAGTAAGTGATAAGAGAAAATTCGATAATTTTTATTGCAATTGTCTTAACATTATTTTGATTTATTTTATATAAAAGCTAGCGATAAAAAATTTGGCGCTTTATATGTAACACATATAAGTACTTATATTTAATCATATTTATTAAATAAGTGATAATGACAAGAAAATCTTGGTAATAATTTTGAGCATTTTTACAAACGCGAGGATCTTTTTAGGATCAAAAGGCATTTTCTCATAATTAAAGGGATTTTTAATTTGCACCGGTGGCGTCTGTTCAAACCCATATAATACTTACCGATTCTATTTCATTCTGCAGGGCATTTCGTTTATGGAACCGAAAATGTCTTTCAGGGGACCCTGTACATAACTAAATACATAAAATACAAGTTTAACAGAATTGATTTGTGACAAGCACAAGGCATATGGTTAAACTAACGCAATAATTTTCACTGCTTGGATTATTACTCAAACGTGATATCCCATTAGCATGGCGTTGAGTGAGTACGGTACGGTTACAAGGCCGGCGCAGCGGCCTCGACAGAATCTGTCGTTCTCGATATGTTTTTCGTAAGAAGGGTCCTATATCATGCGCCCAGTACTATTTTCAATCCTAAAATTACAAAATATTCGTCCAGATTTCAACAGAAGATCACAGATACTGCTATTATAGAATACGACATAGAAGGCTATGGCTGCATATCTAATAGTTACGCTTATTCGGATTACTTACTTTGGACTTAGGAACAAAAATTAAACTTATTCAGAATAAGCAATTAACTGAACAGACTTTTATGTTCCATAAAACCCTGACTTACTCCCCGTGTATTATTTCCAATTAGCTGGCGTATCCTCAAATTAACAAAGTTCAATTACAGAATTGCGATGTTGTAACGTTTCCGTGTAAATGATATAACAAGCACCTGTTTTTTGTTCCGGATTGGTAATTACCGCCTCCCAGCCAAGACCGCGAGTTCCAGATCGAAGGCGTATCGGAATTAAACTCGATGTAATTGCGTTCGGGCAGAAGCTCAACAAGAAGACTCCATTTATTAATCGAAAGAATGGGTGATCATCACGAACGTTGGTAGGAAAGGATCAGGGAGTGGGAAATGTAGTTGAGTGTTATTTGAAATGAACGATCCGATCAGGCTTTTATAAATTCTGTTGGTACTTCTGTGCATTGTTGGCGTAATGCGGGAGTTTTTCTATCGCGGCTGTTATGATAAATAGTAAATGAGAGTAGTTCTTGATTGAAATTTTAATACGCTGGGAATTTAAATACCTCACGTTTAAGGATGAATTAAATTTTGTGTGCTTATAATTGTAATAATAGTAGTATACTTTATACCTAGTAGGAAAAGTTTGACATTCCCGGACGACTGTGAAGATTTCTTGTCGAGGCGCAAGCCGAGACAAACAACACGGAGTTGGTTTTTCCAAAAATCGTTTGAAAAACGAAAGAAATTAAAATCTCGCTTATTTTGAAAAAGCATGATTAATTTTACACAGAGAGAAATCGCATTGGAACATTTTCACAATGTTGTGGAACAACGTCTTGTTGCACTTTTTTAAACAATTGTAAAATTTTAGAGCACAACGTTATATAGTTTTACACATTTTAATTGTGCATAATTCTTGTGCGTTTTATTTATCCAATATAAAGATTTAGTTACGATGAATTTATTGAAAACTTCGACCAACAAATTGGCGAAATTTAGAGTTAAATTTATTTATTTTTTCTCAACAAATCATAGCCAATTTAACTAAATTAATTGTTAATAGTATCCTCAAACTATATATTTTGTTGCCATTCTATTTACAATTAGTTTTAAGTAATTCTTTAAAGGATTTGCACAACTCGTGTAACATAAAAGTGTGATTTTATTTTATAAACGGTTGTTGACAAACTTCTGAAAGTAGGAGTCCCAATATATTTATTTCCGCTGAACAAAAATAGTAATCTATGCCGCCCGCACAAATTGCACAATTGAATGACATACTATTCACAATCAGTTCGGAGATATTGTTTTAAATTTTTTTATAATTGTTTCATTTGTTTCACGTAAAGTTTATTGGTTAAAAATTGTACTGACTGCGCCGGCTACGCTACGCATATGCGCGCAGGCAATTACGCATAAGATCCAGGTGATATTTCGTTAAGTGAAGACGTACACTTTCGAATTATAAAAGTACTTACATTTGTGATAGAACTTGTTGAAAATTTATTAACCGAGTGGGGTTTCCTAGATATAATTCCATGCAGCATTTACAGAGGTAAGTACTTCACACAGAGTTACAGATTTGCATATATGTTCTCTTAAATTAACTTCGTCAACATATAAATATAAAAATGGTTTCTTGTTTATATGCGAAGAATGCATGATACTTATCTTCTCATACTTGATTTCGTTTACAGCTTGAGAGTAATTTTGTTTTCTTATGCGAAGCAATAGGAAGCTGTTCCTAAACTACTAAACCCAAAAGGCAAACTTGTAAAAGAACTGCTTCAAAACGAAGATATTCTGATGGTAAGCAATACATTTGATTTTGGTGATGAACTGATAAATGTTATTTTTACTTCCCTCGCATACCGAAGGGAAGTATTGTATTCGAGAAAAAATCACCCTCCGAGATTTTTTCGGATTCTGACGTTTCAGAACACGTAGATTCCGAAAATATAGGTTTTTCAATTCCGTCAGTCTGTCTGTCTGTCTGTCGGTCTGTCTGTCTGTCTGTCTGTCTGTCTGTCTGTCTGTCTGTCTGTTGGTGTATTTACTAAAAAACTACTTGACGGAGAGCAGTCAAATTTGGTAGGTAGTTAACCCTACTGTCAGCGAAGAACTGGTAGAATTTTCCCTGAAAAATATACAGGGTGGACCGTCTAAACGGAATAAATAGTGAAAAAAATTTTTTTTTGCTCAAATTTAAAATTTCCACGTTTCATGACGCGCTAAACCTGTTTCAGGAAAAAAAATTTTTTGAAAATTTTTTTCAAACATTTTTGAAAAAATTTTTACCAAGATGAAAAAAATTTTTTTTTGCTCAAATTTAAAATTTCCACGTTTCATGACGCGCTAAACCTATTTCAGGAAAAAAAAATTTTTGAAAATTTTTTTCAAACATTTTTGAAAAAATTTTTACCAAGATGAAAAAAATTTTTTTTTGCTCAAATTTAAAATTTCCACGTTTCATGACGCGCTAAACCTATTTCAGGAAAAAAAATTTTTTGAAAATTTTTTTCAAACATTTTTGAAAAAATTTTTACCAAGATGGAAAAAATTTGTTTTTGCTCAAATTAAAAATTTCTACGTTTCATGACACGCTTAACCTATTTCAGGAAAAAAAAATTTGAAAATTTTTTTCACCAATATTTTTGAAAAAATTTTTACTACTAAAATGATTTTTTTTTTCTTTCTTCAAATTAAAATTTTCACGTTTCATGGCATTCTAAGCCTGATTAAAAAAAAAAGTTTTTTGAAATTTTATCACTAAGATAGAATTTTTCTTTCTTTGTTCAGATTTTAACTATCCACGTTTCCATGACATTCTAAAACTATTCAAACAAATTTAAAAATGTTTTTGAAGAATTTTTTTAAAAATTTGAAAACATTTTTAATCCATTTATGTATCACTACTACAGAACAGACGAAAAAATTGTTTTTGCTCAAATTTAAAATTTCCATGTTTCATGATATTCCAAACCAATTTCGGAAAAAAAAATTTGCAACATTTTGTTACCAGTTTGGAAAAAAATTTAACACCAGAATGCTCAAATTTAAATGACATTCTAAACCTAGGTATTTCAGAAAAAAAAATTTGAAATTTTTTTTCACCAACATTTTTCAAAAAGTTTTTACCACTAAAATAGATCGAATTTTTTTTTATTTGCTCAAATTTAAAATTTTCACGTTTCATAGCATTCTAAACCTATTTTAAAAATACATCATTTTTAATTTTTAAACTTTTTTTAGCACTACTATAGAACAGAAGGAAACTTTCCTTTGTGCTCTAATTTAAAATTTCTACCTTTGACATTTTAAACCTATTTCAGAAGCAAAAAATTTGAAAATTATTTTACCATCTTTTGAAAAATTTGAAAAAAATGAAATTTTTTAACCACCACTATACTTCCACTCCATTACGTGAATGTTGGATTGAAAATGTGACAGATGGCAATAACATCTGGCATATGCACCTATTATACTTTTATTGAAAAATGTACAGGGTGGTCATCCCAAGAAATAATTCAGTCATGGTGGACATTTGTAAAGGTATTTGCGCAAGCCTGCCATATGTGGCACCTGCTATTTAGTATTGAACTTTTGCTGTTGGATGAGCAATCTGTATATTTTTTTGACCAAAACTTATCAAGTTTTCTTTGTAATAATAGCAATAACTCTACTCCGATTATTATTCTCAATGTCATTTCGTAATTATTATTTTTTTAGAGAGACTGCCATGAACGAGGGAAGTTCTGTGTAAATACCTTTACCGATTTTTTTTTTTTAAGAATATGACGTGACTACGACATAAGCTTTATTACTACAAACTGCGTTAATAGAAGCTAAAAAGAAGAAGCACTGGAAGCCTACCAAATTGGAATTATTAAATGGATTTATCTTAAGCATAAATGTAAGTCACCTACTTCTTTTCAACTAAAACTTTATGCATATAAAATTTATTTGTATTTAAAAAAATGGACATGTTTTCATTTACCATATGATAATACATAAATGCATGCTCTATTATGTATTGTTGTTCTGTTAAAAAAAATATTTATTCTTTAATTTTTTTTTTTTGATATCCTATAGGAATACCTCCAATTTTGGAAATAATATTTCACAATTTGTGTTACAGAATAATACAATTAAAATGAAGTGGATACATATAGTGTGTGAAATGAGTGCACAGTGAACCAAAAAATATATACATAATTTAGAGATTAAAGAGTAATAAATTGTGCAAAACTAACCCCGGTTCATACATTACTGAACTTTGAATTAAGTGTATATATTGTGCAAAATGAATTACAAAGTTGACAAAATAAACATACAATTTGAGGATTTCTCATTTATAAATTGTGGAAAACTAAAACACATTCTTTTAAAAAACTATAAACATTGTGTCACTTAAGAGCACAATTTTTTGTAAATATGTTTTACAAATGAAGAGGTTTAGATGTGAATGTTTGTTTAGGAAACCTTCAGAATATATTTAAAAATTTCACACAATTTGTAGAAACTAACTTCCACAATTGGAATAAAATTATGTATTTTTATGCAACCATAATTCAAATTTGTAAAGAATTCAATTTATGTGATTTTTAAGTTTGCACAAAAATTTCAAACAATGTTAATGCATAAACTGTACAAAATCATTGCCCCAAAAATGAATTATTTATTTGCACAAATTGTTCCTGTCACTATTTTAAGACCAATTTGGAGTACAATTTTCTACAATTGTGGTAAAATATCACACACATTTTTCTCTGTGTATTCATAAATAAGGATTGCCATGAAATTCTTAGTAACATTTGTTGCGTAACTATAGAAACGTATCAATACTGAATTGTCAAACTTAACATATAAAAGTTTAATTGCTGGTTTTCGAAATTTCGAAGCATAGTAGTAAGTGCGAAAAAATGATAAGTGAGGATGAATTTTTCATTTCTGTAACTCCTCCGGAACTGATGGAGGTAGTAAATACTACCCCATTAGATTTATTACCATAAAAATCGAAAGAAAAATACGAATATGCATACAATCGTTTCATGAACAAGAACAGAAACGCGAGCTCTTTCTCGGAAAATGCTGTAATGGCATACTTCTTAGTGCTTTGTTCAAAGGTGAAATATTCAACTTTATGGGCCAATTATTCCCTTGCAATTAAACATAATGTGGATATATCTAAATACCCAAAACTGCGTTCATTATTAAAACAGCAAGCTGAAGGTTATGGGCCAAAAAATTCAAGATATTAGCGAAAGAGGAAATGAACATATTCATCCAGGAAGTTACAGATAAAGAATATTTAATGATTAAGCTACAAAACTTGAAATTTTTATTCGGACTACACATTTATATACTTTTTTAGGTTGTTTTAATATTTGGTGTTTCCGGAGCCTGTAGAATGGATGAGTTAGTTAAAATGACCCTACAAGATGTAGAAGACCTACAATCTCAGCTTTCAATTAGCATACCTAACTCTAAAACTAACAAACCAAGATCATGTGTCGTTAATCAAATGTATTTAAATGTTTACCGCAAGTATATTACATTAAGACCACAAAACATGAATAGCGTCCGATTTCTCTTTCAATACTGGAACGAAAAGGTTGTAGACATGTAGTAGGAATACACCAATTTAGAAAAATGCCTAAGATAGTGGTTAGATATTTGAATTTGCCTAATCTGACAGAATATACCGGTCGCTGCTTTCATCGTTCTTCTGCGACGATGTTGGTTGACTCTGGTGGAGATTGTATATCATTTCTTTTGGGATCTTAAGCAAATTTGAAGGGTGTGAGACAAATACAATCTAAGTTTATTTTTGACAAGTATAAATTTGAGTCGCCCTAGCTTATAGTGTACAATAGTACAGTCCGCAATTTCAATAGTAATGTTGCATATAACCATGGGTAGGTAATGAAGGGATGTACTGTGAGTTGAATGATATGAAAAGTTAAAATGACCACTCTGATTTTATAGAAGCAATAATGCTTGATTACTCTGGTATCTGTACTGCCTTCTAATTCACATATGAGATGCTCTACCAAGAACCTACATGAGATGTCGCCTCTTCGGTTTTGATTAGTTACATATTGTAACAAAAGTCAAATTAAGGGAGCCAAGTCCGGCCCTGTCTCATAGAACCACCGTATTTTCTTATTTCTGATTTCTGTAATATTTTAAGGGTCGAGATTTTAGTACAATAAAATACTGGTCATAGAAACATCTGTTTTATCTTGCAAACTGATTTACTTGAGAGCCCAGGAAACATGCTTTGTTAACTTTACTCTTTATTAGGTAGTCGACGTTAGCCAGTTGTAAACAATAAATAACCATCCAAATTATTTTATGTCCAATTCGCTTTGCTCACTTGAAGTTAAGGACACTTGCTGAGATACCCACCGGGGGGTCTAGTTAAATGTTCAAGACTAATGCAGCTGATAGACGATCTCAGAAAACATGTAATAGACTAAGATAGATAGACCAATTACGGCAGATTTTTTCCCCTATACAAAAGCAAAGTAAGGAACAAAAGGGTTTTTTTCCCATCTGCTGGACTGGTATTAAAATGTTAACTTAGGCCATATGATGAATACCATGGTCCGTTAGGTAATTTCAAATGAGTACGGTTTAAAGTAAAGAAGATCCTAATTGGTCGAGGGTTTAAAGTTTACCGCCCACTTTTTGAAACGTATTATTTCGATGGAGAGGATATCGTGACTCTTGGTTTAAAGTCGGTTCGGTCATCATCTACCTACAGGGTATGGTAAATTATCGTTTTGAGAACCTTTTTCACTTTTAAAGTTTAAGTACATTTGTTCAGTATTTTGCCGGTTTTAATAAGTAGAAAATTAATGTGTTGTAATTGAACTAAGAATATTCGGTCGCGATTTAGCTAAAGATTTGAAATTGCCGCGGACCATTTCTTTTCTTAATATAGTGTAATTACTGTTTGTTAATTTATTTACTCGTATTTAAGTGTTTGTGATTGTCATTTTCATTTGCTTTCATTTTCTTATGTAAATATAGTGGTTTAAGTGTTTTGAGAAATCATGTGTTTTATTTGCTTGTCATGAAATTAAGTTCATTCCATATGCAATAAAGTTTGTTTGTGAAGTAATCTGGTTGAGGGACACCAAAAGGATATAAACACCTAGAAGAAAAAGGGTGAACACAGTTTTGATTTCGATGGATATACTATAATATCGACGGAGTCTGCAAAAGTAATTGGGACACTCCGTACTCTGCCAATGGTAATGTCTGATTAAATCATGTAATTAGGGGAGTAAAACCCCAGTTATTACAATATATATCAAACATAATTTTTATTTTGTATAATCTTGATTTAGATTTGTGTTCTAGAATTAAATGTATACATTTCCATAGAAACAAAAATACATTTGTGTCTCAATAATTTTAACTATTCATCTTTTAGACGAAAATTTAAGACATACAGTACGAGTAAATAAAGCTGACAGGAAAATCTAAACCGAAACAAGAGGCCGCATGTGGGTCTTACACCCATTGAAAATTTTCCTGGTTTCAGCTCTCAGGTTGAGTTTTCTATTCCATAGCACTATGACAGTTAATGAAAAGTAATGCAAATATTTACTGATTTAAGTATTTCTTTTTGCAATAAGAGGAGTGCTAGATGCGCCGGCAAACTAAAGTACAATTAAACGTGCTTTAATTTTGCACATTTTTCTAATTAAATTAATATAAATCCCTTACTCCAGGCACAGTCAGTATTACACCAAAGGCTTACTTCCCTTCGAAACGAACTATTGCTATTCTATTTTAATTCTCCATATATAAAAGTTTATCTTGAAATAAACATAAAATAAACTGAACTCGTCTTTCCTATAAATACGTAATTCGGATAAGCTGAACCGCATCTATATAGATATTCGTTTGATATTTATAAAATTTGGAATATTCCTGTTCTCTATCGGGACATAAATATAAAGTAATCGAGAAAGTTCAACTTTTGTTGTAAACTTTCCCAATTTGTCTATATTGATATGAATTACTAAGTAGGCACCCGACTTAAGTTTGTAAAGTAGATACATATTTCGCATATTTTTAAAAACACAACAACTTGAATGTTTCAAAAGTCACCAGCATTTATAGTTCATAACTCATCAACTTGAGGCATAAGATTGTTGCTTTTTTAAGCTCTAGATTGTATGATTCTCATTGAAAATATAGATTAACGAAGAAAAATCTCTGCTTAGTTCTTATGGCTAATAAAATGCTGAAAAACTGGTTTTTGCAAAATAATTTTTTTGCTGAAGATAGTAACTATATTTCAGATAACAGTTTTAGACAATAAAGTTACCGATCGACCCGATGACAAAATAGTGAAATGTAATGTTAATATTAAAGAAACTGTAACTTAAGGAATCCCCACTTCTACATCCAGGTTTTCCATCCAAGTCTCTTTAAAGGAAAGTATCTTGACTATATTTGCACTCTAGTATGAGAAAATAATTGTCAATTGAATTTTAATAATATTTGAGGCCGATGTCATAAAATAGTTTGAGGCATTGATTTCTAGAATATACGCCAAAAATTAAATTTCTGGACTCTTACTTTAGCTTGCTCTACTTATTTTCCCCAATTTACGCCGTCCCCCAATCCTTCAACAGAATCATCTCAATCAAATGTTATTACAATACATACTTGTACCAAATTTCAAGTGAATATCTCAGTTTTATTTTATCAACCCCTCCAATAATGGAGTGGAGGTGGTGGAGGCGTTGAAAAATGCTATAAGAAATGCGAGGTCTTGGCATCTAATATTTACACCAAGTCCCAATCTTATCAGCTTGCCTTAGTTATTTTCCTCTTTTTACCCCTATTTAACCCCCAACTCTTCAACCGAATCATCTTAAAATATAATCTAATCACAGTTGTCTTTATAATACATACTTCTACCAAATTTCAAGTAAAAATCCCAATCTTATTTTATCAACCCCTTTAATTATGTAGTGGAGGTCGTGGGGGGAGTTGAAAAATATTATAAAAGTAATTTGAAGCCTTGGCTTGTAGTATATACACCAAATCCCAAGTTTCTGTATTCTTACCAGCTTGCTTTACTTATTTACCACTATTTACCCCTATTTAACCCCCAACCCTTCAACAGAACATCTCAAAATATAATCTTCTAGCTGTCGTTATAATGTATAAGTTTACCAAATTTCAAGTGAATATCTCAATTTCATTTTATCAATCCTTTTAATAATGGGAGGTGTTTAGAAAATATTATAAAAAAATCTGAGGCCTTGGCTTCTAGTATCTACACCAAATCCCAAATTTTTGTACTCTTACCAACTTTCTTTACTTATTTTCCCCTTTTTACCAGGGGTAAATGACCCCCAGACTTTCACCAGATATGTTCAAAAAACAATCAAGTTACAGGTCTGTTATAATGCATACGTGCATACATTTCAAGTCAATATTTTAAACTGTTCGAGAGAAAACGTGTGTACAAAAGAAGTTACAGACATACCGACAGACAGACAGACAGACAGGCAGACAGGCAGGCAAAAAATTGTTTCGCTCAAATTTAAAATCTCGATGTTTTGATGGCATGAATAACCCGTTGTGAGAAATAACATTTTGAAGCGGGATTAGGAGGATTAGGGATTAGCAATTTTTTTAATTTCGCTTCCAACTATATTTCTTTTAAGAAACATATACAGACGATTGCAGCACCAAAAGTGCACGCTCTATAAGTTATTTTATCCAGTATGTGCTATGTTTATAAGATTAGTTCGTTGAATCAATAAACAAGGAAAATATATTTTTTAAAACTTAAGCTATTCTTACTTGATAAACGTTTGTAAAATACAACGGAGTATTTTAATTGATATGTTACTCTACTTTGTTTAATTTAGTTGCTATGATTTCCATAAATGTGCATGTATATAATCTATTTATATTTTGGACACCTCTCTTTGTTTGTATTTGTTATAACGGCAAGTTTAAAACAGTGACTTTTCTTCTACAAATATTTGACTTTAAGAATACTTAAAGAATTTTGAATTTGAATTTGATTTTTTTTTCCATGCGATTTTTTACAGATTTACTACTCTTTGAAAAGTTTCAAATAAGAAACTTGGCGTCATCGTTGGATTTTATTTCTTCTTAAAACATCTGGTGCCCATTTGGACAGATAGTAAAGTTTCCTGCTGGCTATATTTACGCCTGCAATATTAAACACCTAATCAACATGAGAACTGAAAAACCACTGCCTAAGGAATCACTACTTCCACATCCACACTTTTCATCCAAGTCACTTTAAAGCAAACATCTTGACTAGATTTGCACTCTAGTATGTGGAAATTATTAGTCACAGAATTTTAATAATATTTGGGGCAGATGTCATAGAAAAGTTTGAGCCATTGGTTTCTAGCATGCACGTTAAAAATGAAGTTTCTAGTTTACCCTACTTATTTTCCCCTAACACCTTCCACCTCTTCAATGGAATCATCTCAATCAGATGTCATAAAAAAAAGTGTGCTAACTTTCAAGTGACTATATTATCAATTTTATGTTATCAATGCCATTAATAATGGAGCGGAGGTGGTGGGGTTTAAAAAATATTAGAAAGAAATCTGAGGCCTTGGTTTCTAGTAAATACACCAAATCCCAAATTTCTGTACTCTCACCAGCTCGATTTACTTATTTTTCCCTATTTACTCCTATTTAACCCCCAACCCTCCAACTGAATCATCTCAAAATATAATCTAGTTCCAGATGTCGTTATAATACATACGCGTACCAAATTTCAAATGAATATCTGTTACGGTTACTTTTGTCAAGTAGACGTTGTAACATAATTTGTCATTTTGGCTAGAGGAGTGTATGTGTAAATACAGCATTGTTAGATGTTTAACTATGAAAATTCAATCACTAAATCTATACGTTAACTTTAGGTAGTTCATTGTTTAAAAGGATATCATCATTTAGAATAAAATAAATAAGTAAAAGGTCTTGTGTTAATAATTTCATATATTAATAGTATTTTTTCCATTCACATTTCAATACTTTAGTAATCCTTTTGATTCTTAAATTTGTTTGATAGAGTTGTCACATTTATCGACTGTCGTCCAGCTAACTTGTGTCTAGAAATAAACATAAATTTTAATTAGAATGTCTCGAGTAAAATGTATAAATAAGTACTTTACCTTAATCAATCAGAGTGTTGTGTGGTACATTATTATTCCTTGTAATTTGCTAGAGTTCTCATACATAGTGTGGTATCTGGAATAAATAGGAACGATAAACAAACCTATAACATAACCATAACTTAAGTAATTCAGTCTATGAAAACGACTAGTTCAAATGTATCACTTACCTTCTGTGCCTTTGTTATTTGCTTGTTAAATTTCATCCTCAATAATTGTTTATAATAATAAATAGAACGAACATAGTAGGTTATAGGAATTGACAGCTACCGGTAATCAGCTGACTGGCATTGGCATAGTTCGATTCAGTCTTAACCAAATACTCGCTCACTTAACAGTACTGTTCGGAGTAGCTCGATGAATGTTTTAACTTAATATATTTTGCTTTAATAAGTTAGTATTTCTTCAATTATATTCATTTCTAACAATAATAACGAGATCATTTTTATAGTTAAATTGTCGTAATATTATATCACTTCTTATCAAATCTCCGATCAACAGGTTGATCTATGTCGGGGTTGTCTTAATCGAAAGGGACGTCTGTAACAGAACTTCTCGAATTCTATCCAAATTACGGATGTGTTGTATATTATGTTTAAAATAAATCATTTTTGTGATTACTGTTCAAGGTCGAATGGTATCATGAAAATCCAATTCTTTTTTGTGTCGTTTCGTCTGCGGAGTACGACTGCGCTCGGCACCTGTCCTGTAAGGGGTTAGAGGTTCTCTAATACTTCCTTCTTGACGTGACCTTTGAGGCGAATAGACGTTGCATCGTAGCTTGGTAAATTTGGTGAGAGTAATCTTTATCCACATTTTGGTTAATTTTGTTGAAATATTTGTATGGTGGGATTTCCGTATTTACCAATAATAATTATAATGATTTGTGAAAAATCTGATCAGCATGATTGCTGGATATATGGCTACAGAGCACGTGTTAGGTCGAGCACATGGTCGACATTTTGTTAAGCCCTAAAAGGGTGAGTTATTAAATTTGTGAAAATGTAAATAGTATATTAATTTGGATTTTAAAACTTTTAGGCTTTTTATCGTTAGTTTTTAATAAGGAGCATTAGCATTAGATGTACTTATTAGTATAGGAAGGAATAGTTGAAAAATTTTGGAGCTTATACCGATGATGAATGGTTTTGTTTCTTTTTGTTGGTTTCTTTTCATGACTTCGAGATGGTTGTAACTGGTTATAGTTCGAGGTGAAATATTGCAGAGTCAATCGATTACCCTAGAATATAAGAAGACCGTTCAACGCTCATACCTTCCACTCCTGGGAGAAGTTCAGCGTTCTCATATTTTCATTTGGGGTATTTAAAAATTCAACCGTAAGTCATAACTTGTATAAATTTTGTTGTATATATATATATATATATACATCACGCTATCTTTTCTGCGTCTGTACATTGCATTTTTACATATCTTTCTGCGTCCACCACGTTTCTGCGTCCGTATATGGACGCAGAAAGGTAATTCCACGTTATTTTGAATGTCGACATTTGTACTGACCTCTATTGAAACTCCACTGATAGTGCTAGTTTCATTAATTTGAATGTCGCAAGATAGAACACTGTAAACCAATTCGTTTAAATAATATAACCTATTGAAATTTTCTCTGCCGGTCGCAGAAATAATACTAAAATGTACAAAATTGTATAAATTTAGTTCATACATTTGAACGGCAGGTAGCGCTGCAACTTTACCTGTATACTTTCTTAGTGTATAATTTAAAACAATTTGAAGACGTTTCTGCGTCCTAGGAGGTGGCAACAGTGTATTTATTTCATATGCATCATTAATCGTAAATAAAATTGCGATTTAGTGTGAGTACGAGCCTAGGCAGCAACCTTTTAGAATTTCATTTTACTTCCACATCCACCAAAAAAATTTTCAAATTATTTTTTTCTTGAAATAGTTTTAGAATGTCATGAAAGGTCGGGATTTTAAATTTGAGCGAAAAAAAATTTCCATCTATCGGTCTGTCTGTCTGTCTTGAACCTCTTTTTATCCGCACGTTTTCTCCGGAACGCTTTAAGATATTTAGTTGAAATTTTGTACACGTATAAAATATAATGAGATCTGGAACTGGATTGTTTTTTGAACATATCCATTGAATGGGTGGGGGTAAATAGGGGGAAATAAATAAAGCATGCTAGTAAGAGTACAGAAACTTGAAATTTGGTGTGTGTACTAGAAGCCAAGGCCTCAAAATTTTTAATAATATTTTCCTCCCCCCACCATCCCCATTATTAAAGGGGTTGATAAAATAAAATTGAGATATTCACTTGAAATTTGGTATACGTGTATGTTATAATGACATCAGGAACTAGATTATGTTTTGGGACTATTACGGTGAAAGGTTGCGGGTTAAATAGGGGTAAATAGGGGAAAATGAATAAGCAAGCTGGTAAGATACAGAAACTTGACATTCGGTATATGTACTAGAAGCCAAGGTCTCACATTTTTTATAATATTTTTAAACTCCCCACCACCCCTACTGCATTATTAAAGGGGTTGATACAATAAAATTGAGATATTCACTTGAAATTTGGAGATGATTCCGTTGAAGGGTTGGGGGTTAAATATAGGTAAATAGGGACAAATAAGTAAAGCAAGCTGGTAAGACTACAGAAATTTGGGATTTGGTGTATGCACTAGAAGCGAAGGCCTCAGATTTTTTCAATAATCTTTTCCATTCCCCCACCACCCCCACTCCCTTATTAAAACAGTTGATAAAATTAAAATATATGTTACATTCCTCATAATTTTTTTATGGTGGCCACCCTGAATATTTTCGTTTGACATTTGTGTTAAGTGCATGCGAAATATTATCCATCTCATTTTTGAATAAATTTTTCGAAATATTTCCATCCGTCACATCTCTTGTTTATTTCTTTAGTGACCACCTTATATATTTTTCATATTTTTTCAAATATTATTCTTCTCCGTCAAGTGGTTTTGTAGATATAGCGCAGACAGACTCCAGACCGACAGACAGACAGACTGGTGGAATTAAACTGTTTTAATTTTCGTAATCTACATACTCTGAAAAGTGAAAATGCGGAAAAATCTCGGAGGATGTTTTTTTCACGATTACAATACTTCGGTAAGCGAGGGAATTAAAACTTCAAAATATCAATTAAAAAAATATCTATTATTACGCTTCGTAAACCAAACATGTTTTTGTGTGATTATGTGCATATATTGAGGGGGGAGGCGGTGCTGCGTGTTGCGAAATTGAATTTGAGACATAATACCAACTTAAAAGTGGCATACCTTGATACGCTCTTAACTAGAATGATTTTAGAAGCTACAGATTTCTTTTTATGACATTTTTTAGCAAAATAAGGCCATGTTTGTCATACAGGGTGATCTCTGAGGCATGTTAACTCTCATATTTTAAAGAAACTGTATTTTATCGTAATTTTAGAACAAATGTTACTAAAGTATTTGATTGGGCACACAAGAATATGAAGATATACAAAATATTAAAACTATGTAGTATACAATGTGTTTCTCAGGAGCCAACTTTACGTATTAGGTATTCAATTTTACTCTAGTATTATAAAGGTTAATGAGGATTATCAAAAGACACAAAATTTCGATGTACTACTAGGACACAGTTGCATGTTTTCCAGCCGGTAATTTTGCTAATTTCCAAGTGTTATTACTTTTTAGAGTATCCATCTCTTCTTTTACCGCTTATTTCTTCCAATATTCCTCGTCTGGTCTTCCTTTAATATCTGACATGGTTATATGCAAATCTTTAATATAAGATTCATCGCTAAGTGCTAAATAGATCATGTCATAATCCCTAAACCAGGATGGTGGATTTGTAATTCTAGCTGTAGTTGGCTCTTCAACTTCTACTTGTTCTATTTCTTCTTCGGGTTCATTTCTGTATTCATTATCAACTTGCAATTGTTCACTGATTACACAACGATCATCATATTCACCATTTCCACCATATTGTTTTCCAATATATTTGATTCGTCCGGATGAGTAAACTTAGTTTCGTCGAAGATAACGTCATGTTCTATGACTATTTTTTGATCTTCATGATTCCACAACCTATATCCATTTGCCACATAGCCCACAAAATTTAATTTTTTACATTTTGTATCGAACTATCGTCGGAATCTTTTTGGTATATGTAAATATTCAATACAACCAAAAATTTTCATTTTAGATATATTTGGTTTTTCACCATACCATTTTATTTATCAAACAGAATGTCGGCCTACGATTTATGATATGAACACAAAACACTTTCACTCCATAAATTGTTCTCAAATTTCGTTCAACACATCGTTGAACGAGCTGTATCTAGAATAGTGCGACCTATCCTCTCTGCAACTCCATTTTGCTCAGGCGTATACGGTACTGTATATTCAACAACTATGCCTCATTAAATGGGATCTATATTTAGAACCATTATCGTAACGCAAACGTAATAATTTTGTCCCAAAATGAGCTGCCGCCATAGCTTCGTATTCTCGGAAATATTTGAAAACCTCCATCTTATTTTCCAAAAGATAAGTTATCGTGAAATGACTAAAATCATCAATCAGTGTAAATAAATACCTCTTTCCATTCCAGGAACATGGTTTTATTGGACCACACGTATCCGGATATGTTAATTCTAAGGGCCTTTTTGTTAGCGGTCTTTTATTTGTATGAGGTTTTCTCGTTTGCTTTCCCTCAATACAACTAACATAAATACTTTTATTTACAGACAAGTCCTTATTAATGCCAAGAACCATTCCAGAATGAACTAACTTTTGCAAATTTGTGTTTGAAATATGTCCCAATCATTTATGCCACACTTCCGTTAAATCATTAATTGTTTGAGTACCATTTGTCCATATATTTTTACACTCGAACTCAACTTCATAGAGTTGATTATTTCGTTTGCAAATCACAATTAGCTTTGAATTTCTGAAAATTTTAACTAGTCCTTTTGTGTATCTAACTATTTGTGTATTTTATTTTATTTGTTTTAATTGATGCTATTTGATTGTTTTTACTGCTTTACCTGTTTATGCATGTTATCCTTGTTCAATAGTCATTATCATTATTATTGATAATTATCGTAAAGGTGTCTCTAACTTCATTACTATAGGTAACGAAATTGTAATTTTTTCGCTACTTTTCGCATTTAAAGTCTAATTGCACTCTTCACAGCATATTCAAAAACTATGACGAAAACGGCATAATCAGTCAATTAATTAATATACCTACTGGTGTTGCAATTTTTATTTGTGTTGTGTTTACAGCCCAATGTACCAATTTATTTACCTGCCAGGATAAAAAATAGTAATTTTTGGGTTAATAACCTACTTTTTAAAAAGATCATAAATAATTTCATGCGTTTTCTTCGATATTTCTGATAAAAGCGCCGCACAAGTAATACTCGCAGTTTCTTCGTTATCCATATGTATTGTTAAATACACTATAAATAAATATTATGCCCGAACTTGAATTGACTATCCAAGGAATTATTTCATTATTAAGCGGCCATTTGTTAAATTCTAGGCTGTGCTTAATTTATTAAAATAGAAAATTCCAGTTTAACAGGTCGTTGTCAATAATTCAATATTAACTAATTACTTATTACCTTTCGTTGATTTGTACAGTACTGCAAAAAACTATTTTGCTAACCGCGAACAGTAAGTGATTTTTCAGATCTCGAATGTTTAGGAAACCTCGGGCCCACCTAAACTGCATTCTCTATTTAAAAGTATCACTTACAGTTCGTGGTACGTAATACACTGTTTTCTATTATTTGTTATCAGTCAGCTGGAAATGCTGTCTAAGAGAGGTGGCAACAATGTCAGACGCATAAAGGTCTGAATTATGTAAATATATATTTTTACGGACGCAGAAAACATAGAATTTTGTAAAATATATACTGGACCTCGAAATAATAGGAAACTGTAAAGACGCAGAAACATTGCAAAGTGTACACAAAACTAAAATTGTGATTTTTGAAAGAAGTATATATGTATATAATGAAAATTATGTATCAATAAACACAGAAAAATAGGTTACGTTTGTAGATTTCAAAATATGTAGATATACTTTGATGGACGCAGAACCCTTGCAAAATGGAAAGACGCAGAAAAGGTAGCGTGATGTATATATATATGTGTATGTATTGTAATTATTTCATAAGTTGATGTGATTCAAATACCTATCTTGTTTATAGTAAAGTCAAGAACTGGTTATCTAGAAAAGAATATAGTCCAGATCTAGGTATTTGTTACTTGCTATAATATTAAATTTTCTGTACCCATAACCACTGGTTTGAAAAGTATGTAAACTGCGTGCAATTGCATTTGGTATTATTATTGAATTTCACGTGTTAATAAAAATTTTATCTAAATTTAACTAATTTTTACTCATCACCTTTTTGATATTGCTAACGAAAAGAAAATTAATTGATACTTATAAATTTGATAAGCATTTCTTTTATTATTGACTTGGTATCTCGCAGGGTATGTAAATGTTAGATAAATAAACATATTTGTTATAAGCTCCACTCATTGGGTTTTCTTTCTCGTACTATAAATTAATTTAACAATTTATTAATCTATTGTTCACTTAGGTACCTAGACAGATAGTTAGGCAACCAGTACGTCTGTATGTACTGGGAACTCACACTGAGATTGACGGAAGCTAGCCGAGGACTGGTAAGGTGTGATTATTGAACTGGTTGATTATTATATCAAGGAGCAAAAACTCCACGTACCACATATGTGACACATCCAAACGTCGCATATCTTTATTTTATTTTATCTATCTGAGGCTTTGGCTTCCACTACATACACCGAACTTCAATTTACTGTACTCTTACCAACTTGCTTAACTCATTTCCCCCTATTTACCCCTATTTAACCCCCAACCCTTCAACGGAATCATCTCAAAATATAATATAGTTCCAGATGTCGTTATAATACATACGTGTACCAAATTTTAAGTGAATATCTCAATTTTATTTTATCAACCTCTTTAATAATGTAGTAGGCGTGGTGGGGGGTTGGAAAATATTATAAAAAAATTTGAGGCCTTGGCTTCTATTACATACACCAAATTTCAATCTTCTGTACTTTTACCAACTTGCTTTACTTATTTTCTCATATTTATCCCTATTTAACCGCCAACCCTTCAACGCAATAATCAAAAAATATAATCTAGTTCTAGATGTCATTATAATATATACGCATACCAAATTTCAAGTAAATATCTCAATTTTATTTTATCAACCCCTTTAATCATGGTGGGGGGATAGAAATTATTATAAAAAAATTTGAGGCCTTGGCTTCTAGTACATACACCAAATTTCAAGTTTCTGTACTCTTACCAGCTTGCTTTACTTATTTCCCCCTATTCACCTCCCAATCCTTCACCGTTTAAAAACAATCCAGTTCCAGATCTCGTTATGATATGTAGGTACGTGTACAAAATTTCAAGTCAATATCTTAAACCGTTCCGGAGAAAACGTGCGGACAAAAAAGTTACAAACAGACAGACCGATAGACAGACCCACAGACAGATTGTTTTTTCGTTCAAATTTAAAATCTCGACGATTCATGACATTCTAAACCTATTTCAAGAAAAACAAATTTTCAAATTTTTTTCACGATTACTACCTACTTCCAATCCACTACGTGGTTGTGGAGGTAAAAACAGATATTTTCAAAATTGGTCCACATCACTTTCTTGCGAACGGTTTTAGCTGTCAATGACTGAATTCTAAACTCAATCACATATTTTTCGAAAAGTTTGGTGTTAAAAACTAAATTGATTTCACTGGCTCCTTTGAAGTTAGATTTCACTTTCTTGACATCGATTCATGATTTTGTTTTCTACAACTTCTATTTGAAACATTATTTTCAATATTTTAAGCAAAAAATTTATAGTGAAAAAACCTGTTTTTTTAAAATTCTATTCTATCATTCGCCAATCTAGGTACATATTTGGAATCATAAAATTTGACGATTAAGAATAGTGGCAACCTTATACCTAATTTCGACACTGCCACTGGGCGAATTATGTCTAGCGTCTCCGGTTACCCATCATCGTGCGTATAGAGAACATACAGTATATCCAATTTGGTATGAAACCAATATCACGTTGTCAACAGCTTGGTTTTATGAGGAGAGCTGCTGGGAGAATAAAATTTTATTGAATTCTGTGCGTGAAACAAGCTGCTTTTTATAAAAAGGCTATTAAGCATAGCTATTACGGTTTCTGAAGGTCGTGTCAAATAAGCAGTTAAAGCATACGTTCATACCAGGTCGTCAGAAAAGTAGGTAATATAAAATCTACGCTCTCGCTACTCTACCATCATGATTTAGTAATTAATAATAATAATAATTTATTTACTACGAAATAGTACATAAATACATAGGGAGAGAATTATAATTATAGGTAAATAAACAAGCAGACCCACAAAGGTTCACCTTGTGGTGGATGATAGCCAAGTTATTTCAATTTGACACAATAGTTGTTACAATTTTATTTTTTACAATTATAACAATTGAGTATTAATATTTGAGAAAAAAATATATAAAAGGAGAAATGTATATAAACAGAAATTGTGTCACAAATGTATCTAACTTATCTAACATTCACAAACACAAAAAACAGATAGTTAAAAACTATACACATATGCACGTATTTATTCAAGATAGAAACTTTTTTTTGTTTTAATTTATTTATTAACGATTTTTTTAAAATTTCTATTATTATCATAATTATTAAAATTCCCACTAAGTTTTATAAAGCAACAAAATTGTTTATCGTACAATATTTTATGGATTTTGAGTTAAATAGTTCTCTCTGTCAATGATTGAATGTATTTTGTAGTATTTTACTTCTCTCGCATACCGAAGGGAAGTATTGTATTTGAGAAAAAATCACGCTCTGGGATTTTTTCAGATTTTCACGTTTCAGGTCATGTAGATTACGAAAATGTAGGTTTTTCATTTCCGTCAGTCTGTCTGTCTGTCTGTCGGTCTGTTGGTGCATTAACTAAAAAACTGCTTGACGGAGAATAGTCAAATTTGGTAGGTAGCTGACGCCACTGCCACCTAAAAAACGGTTAGACTTTCACTGGAAAATATACAGGGTGGAACGTCTAAAAGGAAACAGATAATGGAAAAAGAATGTTCGCTCAAATTTAAAATTTACGCGTTTCGTGACATATTGAACCCATTTCGAGAAAAAATAAATTCAAAATTTTGAACAGAAAATTTTTTTGAAAATTTGAAAATTTTGGAAATTTTTTATAAAATGGGCGATGGAAAACAATTTTTTTTGCTCAAATTTAAAACGTCCACGTTTCGTGACATTCTAAACCTACATAAAAAAACATGTTTAAAAATTTAAAACAGAAAAAAATGTTGAAATTGCGAAAATTTTGTGTAAAATGGATGACGGAAAAAATTGTTTTACTCAAATTTAAAATTTCCACGTTTCATGACATTCTAAACATATTTAAACATTTTTTTTTTTAGAAAATTGAGAAAAAAATGTTTAATATTTTTTATAAAATGGGTGATGGAAAAAATTTCTTTTTTGCTCAAATTTGAAATTTCCACGTTTCATAACATTCTAAATATATATATTTCAAAATAGAAATTTTTATTGAAAATTTAAAAAATATATAATAATTTTTTTAATTTTTTTACCACTAGAATAGAATAGGTAGATGATGGAAAAAGACATTTTCTTCAATTTTAGAATTTCCACCTTTCATTATATTCTAAACCTATTTCAACAAAAATATGTTTTGAAAATTAGAAAAAAAATTGAAAATAAAATTTCCCCCGCACTATACAGTAGATGATGGGAAAAAGTTATCAGGTTTTCTCTGTAATAATAAGGCTAACTACATGGTGATTACAGTTCTCATGTCATCCCTTAATTAATAATTTTTTAGAGTGACCGTCTTGTATGAATAAAGAGGGAAGTTCTGTGTAAATACCTTTATCGATTTTTTAGTATTTTTATTAATTTTAGCCAATTTTTAATTTTTCTTTTATGTGAGGTAAGACACCTTACGTTCATTAAATTTACAGGAATACTTGCGTATATGAGTGAAATTAAACCATAGCTTCTCTGACTCATCGTTTTCTTCATTTTAGAAGTTCTAAATATAATTTTAGGTGACCATTTTTTGTCGATTCTAGCTTTTTTAAGTAATTATTCATTATACCTCCCCATGCAAGTATTCCCTAATTAATGTGTGGCAGTACTAGGGCATAATATAGTATTTTGAGTTGATCAATATCCAAAATGTCTCGAAGGTATTTGAATTTGCTTCATAAACTTCTTAATTTGTTTACCACGTGATCGATAGGGTGATTTCATTTTAAGTATGGTTAGTCTACGATTACACCTAGAAATTTTTTTTATTTTCACCAATATAATACAGTTCAGAGGGTTTTAACTACTGATTATATTCAGTCATGTAGAAATTCTACGACATACTATTTTCTCTTCAAATTTCGATTAGCTATGAAAAAATAAAGATAAAAAAATAAGAATTTCACCACCAAAAATGCATTGTATTAATATCGCATGGCCGGCGTACTGAACAAAATACGCTTTGCTGTGGATATATTGTACAGTCGTGTTCGTTCGTACACAGCTCTAAGAATGTTTATTATATTCAATATCCATAGATACTTACTATTTACATAGGACTGTTGAAATAGTTAACAGTCTTTTTAGTTTTTATACAATGTTAAGTTTGTTTATTTATCATCCACAGCAAAACAGATTTTTCAAAAAAAGCCTTGAAAAAGGAAACAGATTTCCGAAACGTCGGCGAAATATTTAATTTCAAGTTCTTATACTTATTTGTGTTGTTTATTAAAAAAAGCAACCTTTAACTGATCCTTTGACGTAAAAGTTACAGGCGTAGAGGTTATTTACCAGTAACATACTGGTTAATTGTGATATTTTGTAGATTCCCCGAGCACCGCTTAAGAAGAAAACATGCATGTGGCAGGAAGTCCCAAAGAATTGAAGAAGGAAAAAAAATTAAGATAATACCACAAATAACATTTAGACAATATTTAGATAAAATGTATTTGTTACTAAAAGTTTTTTTTATTTCTTTTTAAATGAAGATAAGTTTAATTGTGGCATGGTTTTAGAAGCGCTGTTAAATAATACAACTATATTGCAGTGAATTTTGAAATGTCGCTGTTTTATGCACCACTGGTATCACCAACAGATCTTTATGTATTGTCTTGTGTTTTACAGATAAATATCTGCTGAGAATCTGCACAAGTTAATTTTTGCAAATACCAGACTTGTCAATAGATGCTAGAGACTGTAAAAATATTGTATTTTTCAAATAATGCCTAATAGCTAGCTCCATTATTTATGTTAAAAATGAAACTTAGTAATTTTTCTAGGAAACAAGAACTCACTGTATATTAGTTGAACGTCTCCAGGTTAACATATTCAATGACAAATGTGAATAAGCTAAAGCGCAATACACTCTTAAGAGAACCATCTGGGTAATTGTATCCTTTAGCTGTAAGACAGCAAACTAGTCTTTATTTAGCAATTAGCAATTCACAATGTGATTCCCATGATGATCAGCTGTCTATGTTGGTACCAAGGAATTTTGTTGGTTCGGTAAAAGTTATGTCATCATTAGACGATAATGTTGTTCTAAAATTAAAATTTATAAAAACTGGTTTTTCATCATTCAAATTGAGGTTATTTCTCTTGCATCATGCGTATACATCGTCTAGTGTAACATAAATTTTTATGATATAATTCCTCCTGAGTGACAGCTGATACCGAAACAGTGGTATCATTTGCATACATCGTGGCAACGCCATGTTGAATGTAATTTGGCAGGTCTTTAATGTACATCAAAAATAACAAAGGGCCTAATATTGAGCGTTGGGGAACCCCCAGGGTTACATCATGGATATTGGATTTAAATTCATTACATGTTACTACTAATTTTCGGTTTTACATAAGTATAGAAGTTGATGCAACTTAGAAGACAGTATCGTATAGAGTTAGTTGCTAAGCTTTTGGATAGTATATTTAGGTCTACAGAAGCGAAAGCTCTTGATAGATTGAAAAACAGCGACACAACATATTGACCCTCATCAAACTGTTTGTAGATATAATTTAAAAAATGTGCAGATGCCGTTTTAGTTGATTTTCTTGCTCTAAATCCATGTTGAATCTCGGTCAATATATTTTTTTTTCAAGAAATGATACGATAGGGTCGTAAATAATTTTCTCTTATATTTTTGTGAACACATTTAGAAGGGAAATCTGGTAATTTTCAACATACATTTTACAACTTTTTTTATAGATGGGGATATGCATTATACAGGGTTGGGCAATAGTCCCGGAATGGCTCGATTACAGCCGAACGGGACCTCGTATCAACTTCGGGTTTTCGACATTGTATTCAGCGAAATTTTTAGAACTTCTTGACATGTATTTCAGGACCGTGACGTCATTACGTTCGGAGGTGTGACATAAGTGTCAATTTTTTTAAATGAAACACCCGGTATATTTTTCCATATTTGTACACTTTAAGGAGTCCCGAATTCAACGATGTAACGTTTGTATGGATTCTGTTATGTAATGTGGTCTCAATAAGGAAAAATTAGAAACTATAATCGTAATTAACAGAGAATTATTTTATTTTATTAAATGTTTAAATTGGAATCCTTCCACTGCCTGACAATGTGCTAGCCTGTCCACAAATTCCCACTGAACATTTTGGAGGGACTGAGGTGTAATATTATCAGCAACCGCTAGAATTCTTTCTTGAAGCTGTTGTACCATGGTAGGTCTTGTGCGATACCCCACAGACTTCAAATGGCCCCAGAAAAAAATCAAGAGGGGTTAGGTCAGGTGACCTAGCTGGCCATTCGATATGACCCCTTCTACCTATCCATCTCCGGGGAAAGACAGTGTCCAAAAAATCTCTTACAATTCTGACATAATGTGGCGGAGCTCCGCCTTGCTGGAAGTACACGTCATTTGCGATCACCTGAGGATTTTCGCGGTTGGGAAATATCTGAATTACAGCGGGTATAACTCTTTCGCGTAAGTTAAATAGGTATCAGCAGTTAAATTACCATTTAGAAAAAAACGGCCCTATTACATGTGTTCCAATTATACCCGCCCAGACATTTACTTTTTGTGGATGTTGTGTGTGCATTTCTTCCATCCAATGTGGATTCTCAGCAGACCAATAGCGACAATTGTGACGATTGACAAATCCATTTAAACAAAATGTAGCCTCATCGGAAAATAAAATGCGATCTACAAATTGCGGTGTCTCGTCTAAGAAATTCATAATTTGTTGGCAAAACTGCATTCGACGATCAGGGTCATCTTCCGCAAGTTCCTGAAGTAAGCTGACTTTGTAGGGACGTATTTTATTTCTCCTGAGTATTCTTCGAATGGATCTTTTACTGTTACCAGTTTCTAATGAAAGTTTCGGAATTGACGTTTTAGGCTCCTCCTGAATCGGTAACAGTACATCTAAAGCTCTGTCGTCGTTTGTCGCTGTTTTTGGGCGGCCAGTTTTTGGTAAATTCTTGACATTTCCCGTATGTTCAAAATTGTGCAAAATTCGACATGCTGTCGACTTGGAAATCGGGTTTCGCTCAGGAAAGGTATCGTTGAAGTCACTTGCTTCCTGAAGGGATCGACGCCTCTCTCCGAATCCAATCCTTATGAGTAAAGTTATCCGTTCAGTGTCGTTTAGTTGAGCCATTTTAAAGACACGTTTTTAGAATCACAAATTAGTAGTACAAAAGTAATGTCACAGTGACGTTTATACCACGACTTACTTAGATAAACTAGTAAAATAATGAGAACAATTTAACTATGACCTGTGTTTTTATTAAACGACTACAAAAAAACTTGTTTACGTGGGTCTTAGTTTTGTAAAAAAAATGTGAAAAAAAGAGCGTCTTTTTTGGATACAGCTGTTTGGATATCCACTGTTCTCTGTTAATTACGATTGTAATTTGTAATTTTCCCTTATTGAGACCACATTGCATAACAGAATCCATACAAACGTTACATCGTTGAATTCGGGACTCCTTAAAGTATACAAATAGGGAAAAATATACCGGATGTTTCATTTAAAAAAATTGACACTTATGTCACACCTCCAAACGTAATGACGTCACGGTCCTGAAATAAATGTCAAGAAGTTCTACAAATTTCGCTGAATACAGTGTCGAAAACCCGAAGTTGATACGAGGTCCCGTTCGGCTGTAATTGAGCCGTTCCGGGACTATTGCCCAACCCTGTATGTTAACATTTAAAGATGAAATAAGTTTCTAATCATCTATCTATCTATCTATCTATCTATCTATCTATCTATCTCTCTATCTATCAAATGTTTATATAAAATCACGTTATTTGTTGCAATGGTTCCTATCCAGTAATTGGGATTATCGATCTGTTGGATAATGTATGTAAATGAATAAATAAAAAACACCTAAAAACGCCCAGTTTGTTGTTTTTATTTCCCAGATAAAGCATCGAACCTCTTCCACAAGTAAATTGAAATAATAAACAACAAGAAAGATAAATTCTGATATAAGCAAGCAACGATATGTAATTTAGGATATAAGGTATGCAACATATTTCAACCTTCCGGACCTGTCGTCCCCAAGCTGAGCGTTCGTGTCGTGGATTCATGTATAGTAAACGAAAATGACGGTTATATGAAGAATTGGCCCGACCCTCCACTCTATCGCCTCATAACGCTAAACCATTCATTCGCGTCGTCTTTCGCTCCGGGAGAAATAATTTAGGATTTTCGATTTCCGCAATGATTATTTGGCCTTTTGCCAAATGGAACGCGGAATACGGCTTCTACTACAATCACATAAATATATGAGGCTAAATTGTCGCACATAGACTTTAACTTCTTGGCTTGTTTGGTAAAGATTCATCGTATATAAACGAATGGTCACAGTCTCTGAGACAGGATAACGAGAATAATTACGTCGGTTTATTTCTTGTGCGGCAAACTCGAATGAACGAATTATCCCGGAAATAAATTTTACAAGCAAAATAAATGAATTTTGTTAAAACCTTCTACGGAGGTCATCATTTAATGAATTAAAGAAGCTGGTTGAGTCTTGATCGTTTTCGAAATTTTGCTTAGTAAAGTATTTTTAACTACAATATGGTGGATGTATAGTATAAATTCATTATTTCATAGGCATATGGTTTAAAAAACCAGGGTCAGGACGAATTTTATATTTAAATGCGCATCAATTAATATATACTGCGTGTTCACTTCAATGTTTTTCTCTGTTATGATATTATTTAATTTGCCTTTTTAGAACTGATAATATTGACACAAATAAATTTTACTGTTGATTTTCTGAGGTGAAATTTTATCTTTTTCAACCAAACTTGGAAATTGGGGTTTTAAGGAAATTCTGAAAAACTTCCCTGAAGATGCTTTTTTATAAATCCCTAATAAGTCTTTCAAATTTTTTCAGATTATTCACAATAGACGTAAATAATATAAGTAAAAATCTATTACTTAGGCTAAAATGTTGTTCAAACCTTTAAGCGAGGATTAGGTTAGGTATATAATAAATTGAAATTCAATATATAAAAAAAAAATTAGGGTATTACCATTTAAAGTGAAACACACTCTATATACGATTTGTTACGTCATCTGAATTATTGTGGTGACGCCACGGATGTATTTTTACTTCCCTCGCATACCGAAGGGAAGTATTGTATTCGAGAAAAAACCACCCTCCGAGATATTTTCGGATTTTGACGTTTAAGATCCCGTAGATTACGAAAATATAGGTTTTCCAATTCCGTCAGTCTGTCTGTCTGTCTGTCTGTCTTTTGGTGCATTAACTAAAAAACTACTTGACGGAGAGAAGTGAAATTTGGTAGGTAGTTGTCGCTACTGTCAGCGAAGAAATGGATAAACTTTCACTGGAAAATATACAGGGTGAACCGTCTAAAGGGAATAAATAATGCAAAAAAAATTTTTTTTAAATTTTTTACCACTAAAATAAATAAAAAAAATGTTTCTTTGTTCAAATTTAAAATTTCCAAGTTTCATAGCGTTCTAAACGCATTAAAAAAAAATTAGAAAATGTGTACCATTTTTGAAAAAAATTAAAATAGTTGGAATTTTTTTTTCTTTGTTCAAATTTAAAATTTCCACGTTTCCATGGCATTCTAAACCTATTTCAACAAAAACAAATTTAAGAATTTTTTTGAAAAATTCGATTTTTTTTTTTTTATTAAGTATAATCTATTTATCACTTCTATAGAATCGGTGACATTTTTTTTGCTCAAATTTAGAAATTCCACGTTTTATGACATTCCAAACCTATTTCGGAAAAAAAAAATTGCAACATTTTTTTACCATTTTGGAAAAATAATCTACCACTAGAATAGATGGGAAGAAATTTTCTTTGCTCAAATTTTAAATTTTCCCGTTTCATGACTTTCTGAACCTAGCTCAGAAGAAAAAAATTTCGAAATTTTTTTTACCAATATTTTTGAAAACTTTCAAAAAAAAATTAAATTTTTTAAGCACCACTATACTTCCACTCCACTACGTGAATGTGGAATTGAAAATGTGACAGATGGCAATAATATTTAGCATATGCACCTATTATACTTTTATTGAAAAATGTACAGGGTGGTCATCCCAAGAAATAATTTAGTCATGGTGGACATTTGTAAAGGTATTTACGCAAGCCTTCCATATTTGGCACCTGTCATTTAGTATTGAACTTTTGTTGTTGGATGAGCACTCTGTATATTTTTTTTTTGACCAAAACTTAGCAGGTTTTCTCTGTAATAATAGTAATATATAACTATATTCCGATTATCATTTTCAATGTCATTTCGTAAATATAAATTTTTCAGAGTGACCGCCATGCATAAATAAAGAGGGAAGTTCTGTGTAGTTACCTTTACCGATTTTTTAAATAGCAACATAGTCCGTTTAATTTCATTTTTTCGGAAGGTATACTAATTATCTATGTAAGCATGTACTAATATTATTAAAATATAATATACAGAGTGGGTAACTTTCTAGTCTATTTACATAAACTTTGATATTTGTATATCCTATAGAAAAATATCGAGTGTAGTTAAATCTGGAGACCAAAGTGGCTACTTAATTGGCCGTCCTCGACCTATATAATGAGGTGTTGCCCCATCCTGCTGAAACCTTTGGTCATTTCTATTTCGAAATAGTCTGTTTAGAGTAAGTAATAGAATTTTTTTTAGAAATTGTAGATAGCGAGGTGTCATTAAGCTTTCCTGGGAAAGGTATTGTACCATAATTGTGTTACCGACAATTCTAGCCCAAACATTGACCTTTTTTGGGGTCCTGGGTGTAACATTCTTGCATCAGTGGGGATTTTCACTCGCCCAATAACGACAGGTCTGACAATTTATATGACCATTTATATTAAAATGTGACTCCGTCTGAAGAAATAATATTTTTTAGCAAACGAGGAGTTCTTTTTACATTTCTCCATAATATTTTCATAAAACTCGACCCTACGATCAAAATCATCCTCTAGAAGTTCACGAGCGAGATCTTATTGTCACTATAATGACAAGCATATTATGAAAGCATTTAATAATAAGAATAAATCCATAGAAGTGTGTCTCGACCTAGCAAAGGCTTTTTGACACTGTATAACACCAAATTTTACTGAGTAAAAATATAATCAATAGGAAATTGAGGAGCATATCAGTTATTAGATAATGAGATCAAAGTAGATCGAACACTAAGTAATGAATTTAGTGTGCCTCAGGGTACAGTCCTTGGCCCAGTTTTGTTTATAGTGTATTTAAATAATATGTTCAAATGCAGCATAAATGGAAAGGTTATCTCTAATGCAGATGAAACAGTAGCCTTTTCCGAAGGAAACATAGTTAGAGATAAAAATAAAAATTGAAATTGGAGTATCACGTTTTAATATGGTTATATTAAAATTTACTTGCATAAAACGAGTAAAAGTGATTTTGTGGTGAAATAATTAAAATATGTACAACCAAATAATGAAATCTGTGAGTGCGGCACAAAAATAAAATCTGTTAGATGTTTAAAATACTTAGACTTTCATATTGATAAATATGTTAAATAAAATTCATACATCAATACCAGGGGTATGTGGTCTAGTACGATTGTGCTGAGTTCCTCATTTCTTTGCCAGTCAAAGTTCATCTGAATCAGCATCATCCTAATAGATGAACTGATCCAGATACAGGCCACCGAGGTTTTTGATCCTTTACTGTTGCACTATTTTTTGTGGAGATACCTCAAGTCAGAGATGCCCTATGAGGAATTTGACATACAGATTTTGGAGAAAAAATTAGGGCGTTTAATTAATTAAGAGCGGTCTACTTTCTGCCTTGTTGTGTTCCTTTAAATTTAGGACACCCTGTAAGCATATATTCTTTATTAATTGATATACCTCATTTTTCTAACGGGACAGTTCCTTTGTCCACTAGGTTCAAACGTTTTCATTTCCTCACGTGGAAATAATATAAAAAGAAACTATTAACACTAATGTTATTTAAAGTATTCTTTTTACAACCCTATAGATGTAGATAACGAAACGAGACTCTAAGTTGGCATTATCCTAATACGACCAGCAAAAAGCCCTCTATTGTGTAAATCGCATTCAGCCTGCCCTGTTCCTTTTGTGTATTAATGGCATTGAAGGCGGGTTTCCGGATATCGAATGATGTGTATGACACAGCGCCGCCGGAAGTTGATAAGGTTCTAAAAAATGTAATACAAATTTGAAGGGCCAACGATCCAAGTATATATTATGTAGATTGGCTTGGTTGCAGACGCATTAGTTAGAAGTTAATAAAGCTGAACCTTTTTGTTGTGATGGAAAAAATGTAGCATGATTTGTACTGGTAAAAGGCAAGGCACTTCTTTGTTCAGGCAAAGAACATTAGACTATAAATAAATATTAAGGCAAGCGTATTTATTTGAGAACAGAATATAATTTGTTAATTAAGATTGCAAAGTTAATCTCTTAATCCATTCAGCTTATGCCCATACAGTACATATTACTGAGTTATGTAATAAAGGAAAATAATTATTAAGGTTGATAGATTTTGAATATTTTGAAAAGTTTTATTGATTTTGGGCGCCAGGCAGCTCGAAGCCAAGTTCTACTTACCGGCACAAATTCAGCATTGTCAGCATGAGTTCCTAAGCATAGGAATACTCTCCTCAGGGTAAGGTAGGAGATGATCGATCAGTGGAGATATTCAGGCGAATAGCGAATAGAAATTAATATAAAGAGAAATTTTTTGCCATAGCTTTTATGGATTATACAATCGCAATTGCGTTCCCTGGTTGAATGCAAGATTTGAAGCGCCTTCGATTTTGGGACTCGTGGAAAAGATCACGTGCCATCTGGGTAAAGTCAGTTTGTAGTTTGAGGTTCCAAAAACTGCAAAAAACCAGCCGAAAAACACTTGAATTACCACAATACACTATTATTTTTAATAAATTTAAGTGACTGTTACCTTATTTGCGCTGGTAAACTTTTAATCACGATGCACTGGTTGTATAGGTCAAGTAATACGTTACATTGATAAGTTTTCATGGCTTCAAAAGTGTTAGGTTATAGAAAAATTAACTTATGTATCTTCCAATGTAAAAATTTCGGGAACAGCAAAATGCGTGGTGCTTCCTTGAAGACTGAATTGTGATTCTAAAATAATGCTTATCTATTGGTCTAAATTGACATTTCTGAATAATATGACATACTTGATATTTTTGCTTTAATTGGTAATATTTTTAATTGTGATTTATTTGATTATTATTTAATAAATGATGAAACGGACTTCCTATTATTGTTTTAAATTTAATTCTACGCATTTTTGTTATGTCATTTGTAGGGATTTGCTTTAAGTTAAAAAATCTCCTCGCAACATTTAAAAACTTGCAATATATGCCTTAAAACTACTTATTATGTCTAAAATTGCATACCAAGCTATTGTTAAGCTCCATTAAACATTTTAAACCATAAACACTTATATGCTCTATACATTTTTTATATTTATGCCATTTGCATCTCTTAGACGTGCCCATTGTAGTTCATGGACATGGTACTAAACTAAGGAAATAATGTTAGTGATATACAACAACTTAAAATTATACTTTGGAGTGTCCTCTTTCACCATGGAATAAATCCAGTCCTAAACTACTTACAAAATTCAATCTGTACCTGAAATAAGTTAGGTTGTGCACTACCCATACCTATTTATGCTTGTGGGCCCATTTAACTCCATGCACTTGGGATTTCAGGATTTAAACGTTCACTAGGTACGTATTAACAAGTTTTATAGAGTTTTTGTTTGAAACGACGCTTAGTTTTTGTAAAACTTGTAAAGTTTATATCTACGATAGACCTTGCAGTGAACAATTTTTGTAATTTTACTTCACTATTGTTTCTTTACACTGTTCAGTTGTCACAACAAAAATATAGTTTGCTGAAATCTATTTTTATACTTTTTTTATTATATTTGGTTAATTCATATTTTGATAAACAATACTTTTCTTTCTTTTTTTATTTCATGGTACTACACTACAATATTTTATGTACCCAAGTCAAGTTTCTAACCACAATATCACTATCAATACAAAAATACAGCATAGCGATGCTTTGCATTGGGTAATGTGTGTTATGAGGTCTTTTTAAACACGGTAAGTGTATACAGTATATTTCATGGTACTACACTATATTTTTTATGTACCCAAGTGAAATTTATAACCACACTACCACTATTTATACAAAAATACAACATAGCGGTGCTTTGCTTTGAGTAATGTGTGTAATGAATTCTTTTTATACACGGTAGGCGTATACAGTATATTTAATGGTACCACACTATAGCCTTTTATGTACCCAAGTCAAATTTCTAACCACACTATCACTACTTATACAAAAATACAGCATAGCGATGCTTTGCTTTGGGTAATGTATGTAATGAAGCCTGTTTATACACGGTAGGTGTATACAGTATATTTCATGGTACTACACTATAGTCTTATGTACCAAAGTCAAGTTTCTAACCACACTATCACTATCTATACAAAAATACAACATAGTGATGCTTTGCTTTGGGTAATGTGTGTAATGAAGTCTGTTTATACACGGTAGGTTAATCTGGGTTATCATATTTACAATATCTTAACACAAATTACAATTCGTTTTAATCTGTATCATATCTGGTGCATTTCATCTGAAATCAGGCTATGTCCTGAAAAAATTACAAATCTTAAGTAACGTTATGTTAGATTTAGTGACTTGTGCTAGCGTGTAACCTTTAACAGCTTTGAATTTTAATGTTATCTAGTAGGCTCATATTTACACCAACTTGCATACAGTAAGCAGTGGTTATCATATCAATATATCTTTATAAAGTGTCCTGGTGAAGGAAAAAATATCTAAGACTCTATTTCAAATCCAAAAATAACTCCACAAGATCATTTAAGATGGTCTGGTTCTTCAACACAATGCGTAATAGTGATACTATTCCCAGTGCTCAAATAACATGAAGTGGAAAACATTCTTAACTGGTACTGGCTCACGAAGAATTTCCGCCCAATTTAAAATTTCTCACACATTGTTATCCGCACTCTACATGGTTCCTTATATACTTTCTACCGATCAAGCTACATTCACTCGTGATGCTATCAATAATACTTTTAGTGATGAAGTATCGTTGATAATTACTTGGTCCTCTTATTCTTATATTAGGAAAAAATTTATTAGGAGACAGTTACCTGCTATTTTAGCAAAATAATTTACATGCATTAAGTATTAGATTATATTCCTTAAAATATAGGAAATGGTATCAGCACTACCGAGCTCCAGGCACACCTAGTCAAGCAGCATTTAAATAGAACTATTCGTTGTCCAGCAAGGTCTCTAGATTTCACAACGTTAGACTTTTGTTTGTGGGGACAGATGAAAACTGAAGTGTATAAATCGAAAGTAGATACTCGCGATGCCCTAATTTTCAATATTTTGAATACGGCAGCTTAGTAAAGGGAACATCAAGATGAACTTGGAAGAGTAACACGTTCACTTCGTAAAGAGTCATGAAACATCTGGAAGTCCATGGATGCACATTTGAAAATTATTGTAATAAACTTTTATAGGTTTAACTTTTCTGACCTATCGTTAATCATTTAAGACGCTGTAATTCGAAAACAACTAAAGTCAATAGCTGTTGGGATTTTAGTAATACACTCATGCGTATTGTACACTTTCCTCCCAGCTCACCCGATATAATAACATATTTGGCGCAGAGGTTTCTTCCATTTAATTATTTCTAAAAACGAGTTGCCAGCAATAATTCAAATGGGTTAAAGTTTACTCAGAAATTTAATGCCAACAATAAGCTAACTCTCAAAATCAAACATACCCGGTGACACTAAAAGTTACTACGCTGAAAGTATGATAATATTACACCACCGAAGCCAAACGAGAAGTGCCCTTTTTTCTGACGAAATCAAATTAATTAATTTTTGTGCTGGGAGGCGTTATCCACCCACAGAAACTTACACCCATGGATGCAAATCCTTTTTATAGCACTTAAGTCATATGGGAACTTGCGTCCTCTACAGTAGAAATTATGGAATTATGAAATAGTAACTCGCTCGGCAACTGGCGCCATCCATAATACAATATGGCCAAAATGGCTTCCCTTATATATAGAACATCTTTTAATAACTACTTAACCATTCTCTATCTATAGCTAGTTAATTATTCCGGTCCGGTGAAAAAATCAGACCGGTCTCCTGTCTATTGTACAATAAGTTTGGGGAATCTTTGTACCAATTACAATATTTACGAGTCTACGGGTGCGTTAACTAATTTGTACATTCCCTTATTTTGCCCGATTCTCAATTGTTGAGCTCGCGTAATTGACATTTCCCCTAAAATAATTAGATAATGAGCGTGTACCTGCTTCCTCATGCTCAGGTATCATGGGTATGGGTTATTAGCTGACAATAAAGCAATTCTACTTAGAAACTGAACTACAGAATACTTTATAGTTATTGCTGAAAAGTTTTTGTATTTGACACAAACAGTTGTTAAAATTAGAAACTTGTACAAGCTTGTTTACTTTTAAAAACTCTCTAATATTACATTGAGCCGACTACTTTATAACATTTTAGGGCCTGTGCACTAGCGTGTAGCTTTCCACAAAATCGCGGTATTCTATGAAAAGTAATTTTAATTTATTTAACCCCTATTTTACATTTGTTACAATTTGTACTCAAGTTTTCTCTGGAACGGTTTAAGACATTGACTTGAATTTTGCATAAGTAGGCAGTAGGCAAAACAATAAGATTTGGAACTGGATTATATCTTGAGCTTATTCCGGTGAAGGGTTGGGGGGTAAATAGGAGCTAATTAGTAAGAAAAACTAGTAAGATCCAGAAGCTCTTGATTTGGTATATATACTAGAAGCAAAGGCCTTGCAGTTCAAAAACTTACCCCGTTTTCATTGTCACGCCTGCTGGTTCACCACGGTGATCTAACTCCTATTGACTTGACTTTTACTACTTAGCAAATAAATAAAACACGGAGTTTTAACCACATTTAACACTGTATATTTTTAAATAAAACACGAAAATAATCGATGAAACATTTAACAAAAAAAAATAATAGAACTTAGAATTTAAACAGAAATAATAAAAATTGAACTTAAAATGATAACAACAAAAATAAATGGACCGTGGCCCAGTATTTGAGCAGAAACCTTAATCAGCTATTGAGAAATTTCTTAACCATAAAACACAAACTGATTGAACTTAAATGGTAGCAATGACAATAATACAATTACTGAACATGAACTTAATAATTTCCGTTAACTGTGTGCAAGAAAACTAAACTAAAACTAAAACTAAATCCGGTGAGATTAAAAATGTCTACGCTGAAAGGACGAAAAAGTTCACAAACTGAGGGCAAGCGAAAAGTGCCCTATTTTCCTGACGAGATTATCCTAGTCGGGTTCGAGTTAGTGGGCGTTATCCACCTCAAAGAAACCTAAGCCAATGAATGCAAATCCGCTTCTCTTTAGGGCACTAAAGTCATCTGACAGATGGCGTTTCTCCAGGGCAAATTGTGGGTCAAAGTAACTTCCCATGAATATCAAACACTAGGTCGAGCTGGCAAGTGGCCTCATCTACGGTAGATATTGCCAACATCGCCTTATCATTAATATAAAACATTCATTTGACAACTTGAAATATTTTATATCTAAGCTAGCTTATTCATCGAGATGGAAAAAAAAGCCTTATGTGTTTAGATTCCTACTTAACATATACGGGAAAAACATCTCGCCGCCCCTTTCTAATAAACAGTGGGGGGGCCTTTAAACGGTAATAAAACATCTTCTACTTAGAAAATATACCAGAGTACTTTATAGTTATGGTCTAAAAGTTTTTTGTATTTGACACGAAGCGGTTGATGAAATTAGAAATTTACACAATCTTGTTTTTGAAGTTCTCCAATATTACACTGGCACGACTATTCTATGACATTTCAGGGTCTGTAAACTAACGTCTTAATTTTCTACCCATATGCGCTATTGTATGAAATATAATTTTAATTTCTTTAACCTCTACCTTACATTTGTTACAATTTTATGAGCAATTAATTCCACTTACTAGAATGCAAATACAATATCAAGATATTTTCGTTTAAAGACACTTGGATGGGAAATCTAGATGTGGAAGAAGTGATTCCTTATGCAGCGGTTTTTAAATTATTTTTACAGAAGTGGCAAAATACCCAACAAAAAGTAACAAGGTTACAGTAACATTCTAGAGTATTAGACTTTCTTTTATACACGATGGATTTACATTTTCTATAATTTAAGCCAATGTATCGATTCCAAAACGCAGTGGTAGTGATAATGCAGTCAAAGATAAAAACAAAATTGAGCGCATATGCCGCTATAGCGAATATGTCGACGTTGATGTATGCAGTTCTATATAAAACTCATCAATATTGACAAGATGTTAATACATACAAATTTATGGTTCAATCCTGATATTTGAAATATAGGCCAGGCGTCAGAAAGTTCGGTATGTGTAAATACGGTTTTAAATTAAGCAAAAGGTTTTACTGTTGGAACAGTTCATTATAGGCTACTTACGGAAATTTTGAATACAATACATCCATTTTGGTCACTTTTTGATAAACATTAAAAATTTTATTAAAAAATCTACTTCTGAATCCAGAGTGCTGTGGTGCCCAAAATATATTTTAGTTTGTGTGCTACGTTACTATAAAAATAAAAAGAGCAATATGATTGCATTACTTAATTCTCTAGAGGCCTTTAAAATTTTTAAATGTGATTTTTACCCACTAACTCGGTTTTTTTTAATGGGAATTTAATCGATCACCAACATTTTTAAATACCTCATTTTCATACGAATCTAATGATACCAAAATTTTGAAAATCCGCTCAGAAATATTTGAGATTTCAGCCAAAATACAATGCAACCAAGCTTTAAGAAACATGCGGCTAATAGATAATAGATTAGTGGGCTTTGGAAACTAAAATGGCACATTCTTGTGCAAATCTGGTAACCTAATAACATTGGAAAAATCGTAGTAACCATTGAATGTAATAAAACAATATCAGCTGTCAGACAGATACAAAATAAAGCGTTGCGGAAATCTCTTTGAGTAAAAATTAAAGAAAATGAATAATTTTAGCAGAAATGAAAAGGTCGATATGTTACTGATATATGGAGAGCGTCTCAAAAATTCAACTGCAGCTGCAGAACTGTATCAGCAACGATATCCCAACAGACGTCATCCAAGCAGACACTTGTTTGTCAGAGTGGAACAAGAATTAAGAAACGAACCCAATCAACAAGATGACCATCAAACATTTATTGTAAGTGAGGACAAAGAAATTGATGTATTAGGATTTGTGATGGTACACCCAACAACATCAACAAGGGAATTGTCAATGGAATGCGACATTAGTCAGTCTTCGGTTTGCAGAATTTTAAAGAAACATAAGTTTCGGTCTTATAAACACGAGTCTGTCTGACAGCTGATATTGTTTTATTACATTCAATGCCTACTATGATTTTTCCAATGTTATTAGGTTACCAGATTTACACAGAAATATGCCATTTTAGTTTCCAAAGCCCACTAATCTATTATCTATTAGCCGCATGTTTCTAAAAGCTTGGTTGCATTGTATTTTGGCTGAAATCTCAAATATTTCTGAGCGGATTTTCAAAATTTTGGTATCATTGGATTCGTATGAAAATGAGGTATGTAGAAATGTTGGTGAACGATTAAATTCCCATTTAAAAAAACCGAGTTAGTGGGTAAAAATCACATTTAAAAATTTTAAAGGCCTCTAGAGAATTAAGTAATGCAATCATATTGCTCTTTTTATTTTTATAGTAACGTAGCACACAAACTAAAATATATTTTGGGCACCACGGCACTCTGGATTCAGGAATAGATTTTTTAATAAAATTTTTAATGTTTATCAAAAAGTGACCAAAATGGATGTATTGTATTCAAAATTTCCTCTAGATTCCAAAAATGTAAAAATATATAGGGTGTTCCATTTAAAAATCGAAAGTTGTGGGCATTTCCGTTCAAACCGGATGTGCACCAAACTTGATTTTTTATTGAAAAGATGGCATTTTAGTCGTGTAATAAGGCCTCCAAATTTCGATTTTCTATTCCAAATATTTTAGGAAATATCGGGGCGAGCGCAATTCGTGACTCATCCGGTATGTATTTCGTTTACTGGCTAAAAGTACATGTAACTTTATATCGTTACCTCCTACTGAGTCTGCTGCATACCAACATTCTATTAGAACGTCCTATTAAATTCAGCGGTGGTTCGGCGATATCAAAACTCTTCAAGATTGGGGTAGGATGAAGAACAATATTCGCTTGTTTTCTATTATTATCAAAAACGAAGCTGCTCGACAAGCACTATTGAAGACAATTAGCTGCAAGTGTACAAAAGGCTGCATAGCCGCATGTACTTGTAGAAAAGCTGGACTAAGATGTTCCGTTATTTGTTCTGGATGTCAGGGAGAATCATGTACAAATGTTGAAATATGTAGGCGATTTAGAGCAAGCCGAAAAACCCGAAGATAAGATATTAGCTTTTTTGGAATAGGATAAGCACGAGGAGGCTGAATCTGATAAATACTAGGCAAACGACAATAAATCCGACACCCGCAGTTTTATTAAAGCAAGGGACCATTTCAGACCTTCAACTTTAAAAAAATCCTAAGTAGTGTAATGCATTGGCAGTAGAAAATAAAATTAAAAATAAGTTAACTAAATAAACAAGAAGTGGATTAGGTCTATTGAGAAACCTCTTAAAGAAGAAAACTCGTAAGGTGGTGTGGAAATGAGTGCATGAAGGTAGTAAGCAGTGATAGTTGTAAGCATTTGTAATTTCAAAATTGATAGTAAATGTATTTACTTAAACTTCGAAAGTGAAAATTAAACGTTATAGCAAGTAGAAAACGTAGAAATATAGGGAAGTGTCGACATACAGATACGATGCTTAACTTCTCCGCCTTTAACTTCAATAATATTAATACTACGTAAAAATGTGCCTGAACCATTTCAATAGAGAATTTACTTGTCTTGAACTTTGATAACCATCGTTTTACTTCCCTCACATACCAAAGGGAAGTATTGCATTCGAGAAAAAATCACCCTCCGAGATTATTTCGGATTTTGATGATTCAGATCACGAAGATTACGAAAATATAGGTTTTTCAATTCCGTCAGTCGACTGTCTGTCTGTTGGTGCATTAACTAAAAAGCTGCTTGTCGGATAGCAATAAAATTTGATAGGTAGTTGAGGCTACTGTCAACGAAGAAATGGTTAAACATTCACTGGAAAATATACAGGGTGGACTGTCTAAAGGGAATAAATAATGAAAAAATGTTTTTGCTCAAATTTAAAATTTCCACGTTTCATGGCACGCTAAACCTATTTCAACAAGTTTTCATAATTTTTTTCGCCATTTTTGAAAATTTTTTTATCACTAAAATAGATTAAAAAAAATTATTTTTCTTCAAATTTAAAATTTCCACGTTTCATGACACGCTAGCCTATTTCAGAAAAAAAAAAATTTCTAAATTTTTTTCACCAACATTTTTGAAAATTTTTTTACCACTATAATAGATGAAAAATTTGTTTTTCTTTGTTCAAATTTAAAATTTCCTCGTTTCATTGCGTTCTAAACCTATTAAAAAAAAATTAGAAAATTTTTGAACCATTTTTAAAAAAATTTTACCACTAAAATAGATGGAATTTTTTTCCCTTATTCAAATTTCAAATTTCCACGTTTCCATGGTATTCTAAACCTATCCAAACAAATTTAAAAAAAAAATTTGAAATACTTCAAAAAAATTTTGACAAATTTTCAATCTATCACTACTTACTATAGAATAGATGAAAAATTTCTTGATATTCCAAACCTATTTCGGGAAAAAAATTGCAGCTTTTTTTTGCCACTTTGAAAAAAAAAATTAGAATAGATCGAAAATATTGTTTTTGCTCAAATTTAAAATTTTCACGTTTCACGACACTCTAAACCTATTGCAGAAAAAAACAATGTTAAAAATTTTTTTCACCAAAATTTTTGAAAAATTTTTTACCACTAAAATAAATGAAAAAAATTTTTTTTGCTCAAATTTAAAATTTTCAAATTTCACGGCATTCTAAACCTATCTAAAAAAAAAAAAAATCCGTGAATGCATTTACACAGAACTTCCCTCTTTATTTGTGCATGGCGGTCACTACAAAATTAATAATTACGAAGTGACTGACAATAATAATCGGAATATAGTTATCACTATCATTACAAAGAACACCTGATAAGTTTTGGTCAAAAAAATATATAGAGTGCTCATCCAACAGTAAAAGTTCAATACTAAATAACAGGGGCCAAATATGGAAGACTTGGGCAAATACCTTTATAAATGACTGAATTATTTCTTGGGATGACCACCCTGTACATTTTTCAATAGTGTAATAGGTGCATATGCATAATATTATTGCCATCTGTCACATTTTCAATTCCACATACACGTAGTGGAGTGGAAGTATAGTGGTGGTTAAAAAATTTCATTTTTTTTTCAATTTTTCAAAAATGTTTTTAAAAAAATTTCGATTTTTTTTTCTTCTGAAATAGGTTTAGAATGCCATGACACGTGGAAATTTTAAATTTGAGCAAAAAGGAAAGTTTCCTTCTATTCTACAGTAGTGTTTTTTTTTAAAATTGGTTTAGAATGCCATGAAACGTGAAAATTTTAAATTTGAGCAAAGAAAAAAAATTTCCATCTATTTTAGTGGTAAAAATTTGTTCAAAAATGTTGGTAAAAAAAATTTTTTTTTTTATCAAATAGGTTTAGAATGTCAAACGTGAAAATTCTAAATTTGAGGAAAAAAATTTCCATCCATTCTAGTGGTAAATTTTTTTCCAAATTGGTAAAAAAAATGTTGCAAAATTTCTTTTCCGAAATAGGTTTGGAATGTCACGAAACGTGGAAATTTTAAATTTGAGCAAAAAAAATTTTTTTCATCTCTTCAATACCCAGTGATAAACATTAAAAATTTTTGCAAAAAGATCTTTTTTCAAAAAAATTTTTAATCAAAATGATTTTTAAATTTGTTTGAATAAGTTTAGAATGCCATGAAAATGTGACAATTTTAAATCTGAACAAAGAAAAAAAAAATCAGTTTGTATTAGTGGTAAATTTTTTTCAATAGTAAAAAAAAATTTCTAAATTTTTTTTTAAATAGGTTTAGAACGCTATGAGACGTGGAAATTTTAAATTTGAACAAATAAAAAAATTTTCCATCTAATTCAGTGGTAAAAATTTTTCAAAAATTTTGGTAAAAAAAATTAAAAAACAATTTTTTTTTAAAATAGGTTGAGCGTGTCATGAAACGTGGAAATATTAAATTTGAGCAAAAAAATTTTTTTTTCATTATTACGATCCACCCTGTATATTTTTCAGTGAAAGTTCTACCATTTCTTAGCTGACAGTAGGGTCAATTACCTACCAAATTTGACTGCTCTCCGTCAAGTAGCTCTTTAGTAAATGCACCAACAGACAGACAGACAGACAGACAGGCAGACTGACGGAATTGAAAAACCTATATTTACGTAATCTCCGTGATCTGAAACATCAGAATCCGAAAAAATCTCGGAGGGTGATTTTTTCTCGATACAATACTTCCCTTCGGCATGCGAGGGAAGTAAAAATTACCACTACTATAGAATAGAAGGGAGCTCCTTTTTGCTCGAATTTAAAATTTCCAAGTTTCATGACAAACCTATTTCAGAAGAAAAAGTTTTGAAATTTTTTTTTACCAAAAATTAAAAAAAAATGAAATTTTTTAACCACCACTATACTTCTACTCCACTACGTGAATGTGGAATTGAAAATGTGACAGATGGCAATAATATTTGGATATAGTACCTATCATATTTTTATTGAAAAATAGACATTTGTAAAGGTATTTGCGCAAGCCTTCCATATTTGACGCCTGTTATTTTATATTGAACTTTTGTTGTTGGATGAGCACTCTGTATATTTTTTTGACCAAAACTTATCAGGTTTTCTCTGTAATAATAGTGATCGCTATATTCCGATTATTATTTTCAATGTCATTTCGTAATTATTAATTTTTTAGAGTGACCGCCATGCACAAATAAAGAGAGAAGTTGTGTGTAAATACCTTTACCGATTTTTTTTCCTAGTACCGTTCAGAATCTAGATATTGGCAAAGAAATGATTTTTGAACGATATTGCGCCAAGGTAAGGGTGTTCCAGTGGGGGGGGGGGGGGGGAGAGGCGAGAGGAAAAAATTAGTATGTCTAAAAGAGACCTATAGTTGGGCCTGGTTTCAACAGAAAAATCTTTTGCCCGATTTAAAACGATGTTACTCTACCTGACGCATAATGCCTGGCCTAATATAAATTACATCGCACAAAATCCGACAATATATCGCACCTATGGCCGTTGCGAACTTATCAAGGGCAATTAAAATTTGTTTCTTTTATATCAGGAATAAATTAATGAAATTATTCCGTAATGACTTTAACAAAGTTTACAAATAGGAGGTAGATGGTTGATATGCATGAGTATGTAAATTTTAGTGTTATCTTTTAACTTCTCATTCTGCCTGCATTGTTGCACAGCTAACTTTTAATCAATTAAACTACCTGCATGTCTCTCCAGAGCTTAATATATCTGTAGTTTTAATTCATGGCCATAAGGCTTCATGGAAGTTTTGCTTTTTAAAATGTTGATGCTCTCGAAATTAATACGTATGAAATTCTAGTATTATTTTAATTATATTTTGAAATGAAGTACTTAAGCACACTGCACTTTTTCCGTGTGAGTTCTTCAAAATACGTACACAGTGAGAAATACCCTTTAGTAAAGAAATGGCATAAGAGATTTTTGAGAAAAGTAAATCTGCAAAAATTATGCAATTATGGCAATCCTATAGTATTCGTCATTTTGAATTCTCAACCCCTTGATATCAGTTTCTAAAGCTTATCTAAAAATATCTAATTGTTAATGGTTAGACACTTGTTTACCACCGACTAATTTCGAAAATTTTCGAACTTGTACTAGACAAATGAAACATATTCTTTATAGGATTTTGCAAACAGCAGAAAAAATCGGTAAAGGTATTTACACAGAACTTCCCTCTTTATTTGTGCATGGTCACTCTAAAAAATTAATAATTACGAAGTGACATTGAAAATAATAATCGGAATATAGTTATCACTATTATTACAAGGAACCCCTGATAAGTTTTGATCAAAAAAATATACAGAGTGCTCATCCAACAGCAAAAGTTCAGTACTAAATAACAGGTGCCAAATATGGAAGTCTTGGCCAAATACCTTTATAAATGTTCACCGTGACTGAATTATTTCTTGGGATGACCACCCTGTACATTTTTCAATAATAGTATAATAGGTGCATATGATTGATATTATGGCCATCTGTCACATTTTCAAGTCCACATACACGTAGTGGAGTGGAAGTATAGTGGTGGTTAAAAAGTTTCATTTTTTTTCAATTTTTCAAAAATGTTTTTAAAAAAATTTTCATATTTTTTTTCTTCTGAAATAGGTTTAGAATGCCATGACACGTGGAAATTTTAAATTTGAGCAAAAAGGAAAGTTTCCTTCTATTCCACAGTGGTATTTTTTTTTAAATTGGTTTAAAATGCCATGAAACGTGACAATTTTAAATTTGAGCAAAAAAAAAATTTTCCGTCTATTTTAGTGGTAAAAATATTTTCAAAAATGTTGGTGAAAAAAATGTTCAAAATTTTTTTTCCCAAATAGGTTTAGAATGTCAGTCATGTCAAACGCGAAAATTTTAAATTTGAGGAAAAAAAAATATCCATCTATTCTAGTGGTAAATTTTTTTCCAAAATTGTAAAAAAAATGTTGCAAATTTTCTTTTCCGAAATAGGTTTGGAAAGTCACGAAATGTTGGAAATTTTAAATTTGAGCAAGAAAAAATTATTTTCGTCTATTCTATACCCAGTGATAAATAGATTTGTTGCAAAAAAAATTATTTTTCAAAAAAATTTTTAATCAAAATAATTTCTAAATTTGTTTGCATAGGTTTAGAGTGCCATGAAAACGTGAAAATTTTAAATTTGAACAAAGCAAAAAAAAATTCCATCTATTTTAGTGGTAAAAATTTTTTCAAAAATGTTGGTAAAAAAATATAAAAAAAACATTTTTTTTTAAATAGGTTTAGAATGCCATGAAACGTGGAAATTTTAAATTTGAACAAGGACAAAAACATTTTTTAGGGGTAAATAATGTTTCAAAAATGTTGGTGTATAAAATTTCCTAAATTTTTTTTTCCGAAATAGGTTTAGCGTGTCATGAAACGTGGACATTTTAAATTTGAGCAAAAAAATTTTTTTTCATTATTTATTCCCCTTAGACGATCCACCCTGTATATTTTCCAGTGAAAGTTCTACCATTTTTCGCTGATAGTAGGGTCAACTACCTACCAAATTTGACTGCTCTCCGTCAAGTAGTTTTTTAGTAAATGCACCAACAGACAGGCAGACAGACAGACAGACAGACAGACAGACGGACGGAATTGAAAAACCTATATTTTCGTAATCTCCGTGATCTGAAACGTCAGAATCCGAAAAAATCTCGGAGGGTGATTTTTTCTCGAATACAATACTTCCCTTCGGTATGTGAGGGAAGTAAAACTATCTATGAGAACTAAAATAAAAACAATTTGTAAAATTGATTTCCAATCTTTGTGTTCTTTCGATAACCTGAATTCTAGTTATGCTAGCAATTAAAATCCTAAAATGAATTTGTCTTTCTTATTGGACATTTCTCATTCTAACACTAGTTTCCACACTAGACAAACCTTCATGAAACTAATAGTCTAAGCAAGAAGTTAAAATAAACGATTTTTATTCCACAGTTAAAAAAAATATGGGAGACGGCTCATTTGACTCGGAATGAGAGAGAATCCCTGGAACAGTAAATAAATAAAAAACGCTCCCTCAAAAATTGTAAAAGTTATAAACAAATTAAATTAACAAAAGTGAGAGTTCTAGTCTTTTGCCCAGTTCTTAAAGAGCATGAAATTCCTGTAAGTAAAGTCTCGACTATCCGAACTCTCTCATAATTGTTATCTGTGTAAGGTGCCAAAGTCCAAAATATTTTTACTATTGAAAATACTACTAGGCGCATGATATAGGACCCAACTTACGAAAAACGTATCGAGAGCGACAGATCTGCTGCACCGGCCTTGTAGTAGAGTAACAAGCTGCCTCTATTGTGTCATTCCATTGGCAATGTGTTGCTGAAAGCTACAACATATTTTAAAAGATACCCCATCAAAAAAGAAGAAGATTTGACTTGGTCGTGGAAAAATCGCCCTGTACAGGGAGGGGGGTTGCAGGGGACGATTTTCCGAAAAAGTAAAAAAAAAATTTGTTGTATATTTGAAATTTACAGCATGTCAGCTTTGTTTTCACGTAACATTACGTACATATCTTAATACTTAATATTTTTTTTACAATTATTCAATATTGTCTGCGCTATGCTTTCTTATGGAGCGCCTTAATGAATTAACGCTTGCCCTGAAACGTATCAATTCACAAATCCTTTAACTCATCATAACTCGAAGCGTGTTCATCTTTTGGAAAATACCCCTGAAGTAAACGTTGTATGCTTTTTATCGAGGATTTAGTTGGTTTTTTCAAATTTATAATAGGATTTACCGTTTGATTTGTGGGAATTTTTTTATGGGCGGTTGTCGAATCTCGCCGACCCGACCACGGACATGCGAGGAAGGTTCATAATTACCGGACGCCCCTACTATACTCGTCCTTATGCTATTGAACACGCATAGAGTCGATTTTCGTTCGATAACTGTTTAATCGTTGCCTTTCGAGACCGTTTTCTTTCTAATTCTTTCTCTCAACGGTTGTACCTATATTATAGAGATATATTATCTAAGGTATTTAATATAAAATTATTCAGTTTTTCGTAGTATGATTAATAAAAATAATATCTGTAAAAAACGAAATACAGAAAATAATTTGGTGTAATTTAGCAGGCATATCAATAGGATGATCCTATAGGATTTCGACCTAGAGGAGTATAGTTGCATCTGATATTTTCAATACGCTTAAGATACTTGCGAAAGATGCAAGATCTGTGAATTTTTTTTACATGACTAAATATTAACAACATTTTTTTTAAATCACTACATGGCAAACTATAATTTTTTGCCCAATTTTTTATTAATCAATCTTCTTGCTCTTACATTTTTATTGATCAGCTTGTAATTGTTTAACAATAATAGCCACACGTTTCTCCTCTCGTGAAGATATCATCCAATCCCTATACAACAAATTTCTAATGTAAGATTTTATTAATACCATACACAAATTGTTACTAATTTTTAATGTTGTCAAAAAATTGAGAAATATAGTTTCGTTGTAAAAAAATATCTTATATTCTTTGTCAAATAACAAACATAAATTCAATTTTTAATATTCTTTTCACTGCTTTGTTTAAATAATTATTATAAATAAACAAATGCACCTGTTGCAAGTTTGAAAATTGTTTTGTATTTCATTGAGTCGAAAATTGTTTAAATTTTAAGAAAAAAATGTTTTCCTAAAGTTCAAAATATTATGAAAATATTTTTAAAAACCTTAAAAAACCATATTCAGATATCCGATCCAAGTCTCTTTAAGGGAAAACATCTTCAAGATATTTGCACTCTGGTATGTGGAAATAAGTAGTAATAAAATTTTAAGAATATATTTGAGGCAGATGCCATAAGAAATTTGAGACGTTGGCTAGAATATACGACAAAAATGAAGATTCTGGACTTCTATTACCTTGTTTTACTAATTTCCCCTATTTACCCTCCAACCCCCACCCCTTCAACGGAGTCAACTCAATAAGATGTCATTATAATGCACATGTGTACCAAATTAAAAGTGAATATCTCAACTCTATTTTATCAACCCCTTCCATAATGTAGTGGAGTTGGGGTTAAAGAAGAATATTATAAAGAAATCTGAGGTCTTGACTTCAAAGTTTCTGTATTCTCCCCAGATTACTTTACTTATTTTCTTCTGTTTACCCTACTTACTCCCACCCCTTCAACGGAATTGTCTTAAAATATAATCTAATTCCGTATGTCGTTATAACACATAAGTGTACCAAATTTCAAGTGAATATCTCAATTCCATTTTGTCAAACCCTTTCACAATGGAGTGGAGGTGGTGAGGAGGGGTTGTAAAATATTATAAAAATTCCGAGACCTTGACTCCTAGTATATACACCAAATCCAAAATATCTGTACTCTTACCAGCTGGCTTTATTTATTTTCCCTTATTTACCCCTCTTTAACCCCCAACCCTTCACCAGATTTAGCGTAAAACATATTCTAGTTCCAGGTCTCATCATGATACATAAGTGTTCCAAATTTCAAGTAAATATGTTAAACCGTTTCTGTGAAAACATCCGCACAATAAAAAGTTACAAATCGCTTAAATTTAAAATCTTGACGTTTTGTGACATTCTAAGCCTATACTATACTAATTATTCTATACTAATCTTCTGTACTAACAGCCCAATAAGCATGAGGACAAGTATTCGACAATAAATTCGAAATTATCAAATTAAAAATATATTAATTAATTTAACATTAAAAAGTTATAATATTACCTCTGTTTTATCGAAACCTAGAATGTTATTGACATAGGATATACACAGTTCAAGATATAACTGATTTAAAGTTGGAATGGTCAAAATCTCCTTAGAGGGTAGGGCATTTTGCAATATAGCTTACTATAGTGAGACACCTATAAACTTATTCTACAATACTTTATATTCAACTTTCGACCTCCAACAACAGTATTCTGCTTACATTTTCTGTCATACATATTCGTGTGCATTTTCGTGTATAACTGAAACTGAGAAAGACAATAATTTTATTAGTATCTTTACTTAATGTGACGTAACTGATTTACGAACCAGTATGATATTCTATTACCTAGGAAGCTAATGAGCAAAGTTGGTATATGTAGACTCATGAACAAGTGTTGACGTTCCGGAACTACTGGAGTATTAAACTTTAACGTCAATTAACACACCACTGTTGTTGTAGTATGTTTTAATATAATTAGTTGAACATTAATTGAACGCATATGAATATTCAATGAAATATTTGGCTGACGCTTTATAAGCACTATTAATGCTTTAAATATAATTAATTATTAACATGTATATCAATTCATTCAAACCTTTCAAAGTCAATTAAACAACTCATCGAAGACAGGATTATTTTAACAAAATTCTTATTACATGAAATTTACATTAACTGAAGAAGCAATGTTTTGTTGAATAATTTAGAAGTTGAAAAAAATTCAATGAAATAATTATTGAAATTAAATGTGCAGCTTCTGACATCCCTCGTACATAAAATACCCGGCGAACAAGATACTTTGACGACACGGCCATGCAAGCAGAGAGTCATAAAGTACAGGCTGTCAATATATTACTTACATCGCAAACGGACTACTACGGTATTCATTTGAACTTACAACAGACAACCTGATAATCCACGCGTTACCCAATATCTGTCTAACAAAAGTCTCCGTTCCTCCCTTAACAATAAATGCAGAATTCATATTAGTCAACAACGCATGACGTAGCCCAAAAAATTGAATGTGATAAAACTTTGCCATTGCACTCTATCACGGAGACGAAAGACAAACGTAACAGCCAGTACAGGCGAGAATTACTTATTCTTCAATAAGGCTAACGAATCCGTCTTTGTAAATGTAGTTAGAAAAGAGGTTTCAGATGGAACCTTGCGGGTCAAATTATATCCGATTCAATAAAAAAAACTAGCATGTTACAGACGAGCTCTCAGTGTTGAATCATATACATTATCCGATTTGGCTTAAGAACAGTGTAGCAAATTTCGATGAATGTAGAATGACTAGTCTCACTGACACGAATGTTTAAAATGAGTATTAAAGATCGCAGGTTGAAGGTATCACATATATCATCGACACAATTGAGAAATTATATAAAAATAGCCACTTATTATCAAATTTGATGACCTTCTGGTATGAAAGAAGCTGTCCTACTAAACAAAAGGCAGTCCTAGGAGACACGCCTTGGTGAAAAACTTTCATTTGAACTGAAAGCACTGGGAACTGGAAGGTCTATTTAAAAATGTCTTGAGAAATACGACAAGGAATTGAGAAGACCAAAAGGAAGATTATAGAGACGGGTCTGTAAAGGAATACATGAATTAGCCCAAGCAGTACGTCTTGAAAACGTTCTTGTAAAAAATCACTCAATTGAAAGAGGTCTGACCTTGACTTCGGCGTTATGGGCGGTGAATTAGGACAGTCCTATCTAAAAGAGAATTCATAACGCCCCACCAGAGAACGAAATAGGTTAAGATAAATTTCTATACCTTTAGCAAAATTAAATGAACGGCGTCAAGCTTCAAGCTCTTTAAATCTTCTGACAGAGGCATTTTCTGTCTCTACTTCAACTGGGCACAAAGTAGTTTATCCCATGCCTAAGGAGTATATTTGCAGTTAACTAATCGCTATTTTAAACTAGTGATAGAAAATAGAGTAGTGTCCTTTCTGATAACATCATCATCCTAAACTTATAACATTTTTTTTAATAGATGCCTCAAGCTTGGGTGGAAGTTAACAACCTCCATTTCATAAAGAGACAGGGGCGTCCATTCAACTTGTTCTTCTAAAAATAATGAAGGAAAAAGTGGATCCACATATTAAAATTGAAACTCTTACAAGAGCACTATTTGAGCCAGAATAGCCTATCAGCCTGGAAAATCAGCAGTAAATGTTCCACATGCATGGGTTAAGATACTGAAAATACATCTTGGGCAAAAGAGGCAATATATTGTGCAATAATGGATATAAACTGTGCATTTGGCAACATTTCATAAAAGAGCTTCGAAAAAAGGGGAATATAGTTCCCAACAATTAAATTGACAATCCTTAAGAAGCGAAATAATAGCTCTACTAATATCGGAAAGCAATCCACCTCGGCATGGCAGTCTAGGGATGTCCACAAGTTTCTTCACTCTTTCTATGGTCAGTGGTGATTCTACCTTCAACGTTTGGAGATATGTTGATGATTTGGTCATTACTGTAAGAGGCAGATATGAGGTAATGATTTTAAATCTCATATGCACATTGAATTGAACATAATATTCACATGAAGTTCGCCAGAAAGCTTTAGTTCCAATCCGAAAAACTGCTGCCTAAGGAATCACTACTTCCACATCCAAATTTTTCGTCCCAGTCACTTTAAAGAAAACATTTTGACTATATTTGCACTCTATTAATTATTGATCATAGGATTTTAATAATATTTGGGGCAGATGTTATGGAAAAATATTAAAAAGAAATCTGAGAACTTGGTTTCTAGTATATACACCAAATCCTAAGTTTCTGTACTCTTACAGCATGCTTTACTTATTTTTCCCTATTTACCTCTACTTACCCCCCACTCCTTCAACGGAATAGTGCCAAAATATAATCTCGTTTCAGATCTCATTATAATACATACGTGTACCAAATTTCAAGTGAAAATCACAATTTAATTTTACGAACTCTCATAATGTGGGGGTGGTGGGGGGGGCATGGAAAATTTTATAAAAAAAACTGAGGCCTTCTCTTCCAGTATATACACCAATTCCCAAATTTCTGTACTCTTATCAACTTGCTTTACTTAGATTCCCTTATTTACCCCTATTTAACCCACAACCCTTCAACGAAATCATCTCAAAATATAGTCTAGTTCCAGATGTCGTTATAATACAAACTTATACCAAATTTCAAGTGAATATCTCAATTCTATTTTATTTTATTTGAAAAATATTATAAAAAGTCTGAGGGCCTGTCTTGTAATATATCTAACGAATTTGTAGTTTCTGTACTGTTACCAGCTTGCTTTACTTATTTTTCGCTATTTAACCCACAACTCTTCAACGGAATAATCCGAAAATATAATATAATAGTTCCTGATGTCATTATAATATATACGTATATCAAATTTCAAGTGATTGTCTCAATTTTATTTTATTAACCTCTAATGGGGTGGCGGGTGGTGGGAAGATGGAAAATATTATAAAAAAATTTGAGGCTTGTCTTTTAGTACATACACCAAATTTCAAGTTTCTGTACTCTGACCAGCTTGCTTTACCATTTTCCCTTACTTACCCCTATTTAACCCCCTACCCTTGAACGGAATCATCTCAAAATATAATCTAGTTCCAGATGTCGTTATAATACATACGTGACCAAATTTCAAGTGAATTTTATTTTATCAACGCCTTTAATAATGGAGTAGGTGTGGTGAAGGTGGATTGTAAAATATTTACAAAAATCTGAGCCCTTAGCTTCTAGTACATACACCGAATTTCAAGTTTATGTACACTTATCAGCTTGCTTTACTTAGTTTCCCCTATTTGCCCCTATTTACCCCTCAACGCTTCAACGGAATAATACCAAAATATAATCTTGTTCCTGATGACATTATAATATATACGTATACTAAATTTCAAGTGAATGTCTATATTTTTTTAACAACTCCTTTAATAATGGAGTGGGAGTGGTGGGGGGATGGAAAATACTGTACAAAATTTTGAGGCCTTGACTTCTAGTAAATACACCAAATTTCAAGTTTCTGTACTCTTACCAGCGTGCATTACTCGTTTCGCCCTATTTACCCCCCAACCCTTCACCGGATATGTTAAAAAACAATCCAGTTCCAGATCTCGTTATAATATATACATGTACAAAATTTCAAGTCAATATCTTAAACTGTTCCAGAGAAAACATGCGGACAAAAAAAGTTACAGACAGACCGACAGACAGACAGTTTTTTTTTTCGCACAAATTTAAAATCTCGACGTTTCATGACATGCTAAACCTATTTCACGAAAAAAAAAAATTTGAATTTTTTTTTTACGATTACTATACTTCCAATCCACTACGTGGATACGAAAGTAAAATCAGTTATTGTTCTATTTAAAGGAGAAGGTTGTAGGCTCCTGTCTTAAATGGAACATTACTGAATTTAAATATCTAGGAAAAATTCTGGATCAAAAACATAGTTGAAGTTCATATCTAGCAAAAACACTTACAAAAACTACCACGGCCATCTAGACATGCCGCAGGCTGCTTAGTAAGACTTGGGGTCTGAAATTTAAACGGTTTACTTTTTTATAGTATGTCGAAAGAGTAGTGAGAGTGGGAGTAACCAATATATCATTCGTACACTACTAAGAACCGTAAAAATTAGTAAAATATTGACGATTACTTTTTAGTATTTCCGAAGATCACTTGAAACAATAACGAAATCCCCTTATGGTTTAACTGTTTACTGTTTATCTAAAGGCATCCCTACACAAAATGCAAAAATGGATATTTAATTACTTAGAGTCACCAGCTGATCTTAAGCCGTATCCACAACGTACGAGATTTGTTAAAAAATTTGATGATGTCTTAAAATTTAATTTATGAACTTAATTCCATATAGGGTTTATGTAGAAATACGCTTAGGCCATTTTAGCGGACTTTCTTTAACTTACACCTCGTTTAAAATATGTCGGACTCTGTATATTCTGAATGAGTTCTTCAGATTGCCTTGTATGATAATGTGGTATAATATATAAGCTACTTTTCATTATTTATTTTTTTTCAAGAGATGTAATGCTCACATACAAGGAAACATAACAAAATATATTTAATGTTAGTTGCTAATTAAATTAAGGTAACCTACTGAACTAAGTTGGTTCCCAAGTCTGGTACGTAATACACTAATCGTATAAAGGCATTCTACTACTACCACAGCTGTAAACTCATTTTATGAAAAAATGTTAAATTTTCTTGAAGAAGGTAAATGCCCTGTTGGAATATTCTGTGATCTCACCAGGGCATTCTGCTGCATGGACGATCAGAAATTATCGACCAAATTATGGGATTTGAGGAGTAATACTAAATTGCGTGAACACCTTTCTTGCTAATATGAAACAATGTGTTAGTATTAGGTATAAAAATGATCTTACTATGGTTACTTCTGAATGGTCTTATTTGATATTAGGAGTACCACAAGGCTCTATCTTGGGTCCCACGTTATTTTACTTCCACATCCACGTAGTGGATTGGAAGTATAGTAATCGCAAAAAAATTTTCAAAAATTTTTCTTCGTGAAATAGGTTTAGAATGTCATGAAACGTCGAGATTTTAAATTTGAGCGAAAAAAATTTTTCTGTCTGTCGGCTGTCTGTCTGTCTGTCTGTCTGTAACTTTTTTTTGTCCGCACGTTTTCTCCGGAACGGTTTAAGATATTCACTTGAAATTTTGTACACGTATATATTATAATGAGATCTGGAACTGGATTGTTTTTTGATGATATCCGGTGAAGGGTTGGGGGTTAAATAGGGGTAAATATGGGAAAATAAGTAAAGCAAGCTTGTAAGAGTACAGAAACTTGTAATTCGGTGTATGTACTAGAAGTTAAGGCCTCAGATATTTTCATAATATTTTTCAACCCCACACCACCCCTACCCCATTAATGGGGTTGCTAAAATAAAGTTGAGATATTCATTTGAAATTTCATACACGTATGTATTATAACGACGTCTGGAATTAGATTATATTTTGAGATGATTCCGTTGAAGGGTTGGGGGTTAATTTGGGGTAAATAGGGGAATATAAGTAAAAAAAGTTGGTAAGAGTACAGAAACTTGAAATTCGGTGTATGTACTAGAAGCCAAAGCGTCAGATTATTTATAATATTTTTCAACCCCCACCACCCGTACTTCATTATTAAAAGACTTGATAAAATAAAATTGAGATATTCATTTGAAATTTGGTACACGTATGAATTATAACGACATCTGGAACTAGATTGTACTTTAAGATTATTCCGTTGAAGGGTTGGGGGTTATTTAGGGGTAAATAGGGGGAAATAAGTAAAGCAAGCTGGTGTGAGTACAGAAACTCTAGATTCGGTGTATGTACTAGAAGCCAAGGCCTCACATTTTTTAATAATATATTTTAGCCCACCATCACCCCTATGCCATTATTCAAGGGGTTGATAAAATAAAATTGAGATATTCACATGAAATTTAGTACACATATGTATTATAACGACATCTGGAACTAGATTATATTTTGAGATGATTTCGTTGAAGGGTTGGGGGTTAAATAGGGGTAAATAGAGGAAAATAAGTAAAGCAAGCTGGTAAGACTACCGAAACTTGAAATTCGGTGTACGTACTAGAAGCCAAGGTCTCAGATTATTTATAATATTTTTCAACCCCCACTTCATTATTAAAAGGGTTGATAAAATAAAATTGAGATATTCATTTGAAATTTGGTACACGTATGAATTATAACGACATCTGGAACTAGATTATATTTTGAGATGATTCCGTTGAAGGGTTGGGGGTTAAATAGGGGTATATAGGAGAAAATAAGTAAAGCAAGCTGGTAAAAGTACAGAAATTTGGGATTTGGTGTATATAGTAGAAGCAAAGGTCTCAGGTTTTTTTATTAGTATTTTCCATCTCCCCACCACCCCCACTCCCTTATTAAAAGAGTTGAGAAAATTAAATTTAAATTTTCACTTGAAATTTGATACATTTATGTATTATAACTATATCTGAAACTGGATTAAATTTTGACATGATTGCGTTGAAGGAGTGGGGGTAAGTAGAGGTAAATAGGGAAAAATAAGTAAAGCAAGCTGGTAAGAGTACTGCAACTTGAAATTAGGTGTATGTCCTAGATGCCAAGGCCTCATATTTGTTGATAATATTTTTCAACACTTCCACTACCCTTACTATAACGATATCTGGAATTAGATTATATTTTGGGATGATTCCGTAGAAGGGTTGGGGTTAATAGGAGTAACTAGGGGAAAATAAGTAAATCAAGCTGGTAAGAGTACAGAAATTTAGGATTCGGTGTATATACTAGAAACCAAGGCCTCAGATTTCTTTCTAATAATTTTCAAACTCCACCACCTCCCCTTCATTATTAATGGGATTGATAACATCAAATTGAGACATTCGCTTGAAAGTTAGTACACGCATGTATTGTAGTGACATCCGATTGAGATGACTCCATTGAAGGGGTGGGAGGTGGTAGATTGTGAATAGTGAAAAATAAGTAGGGTAAACTAGAAACTTCATTTTTAACGATTATGGTAGAAACCAACCCCTCAATCTTTTCTATGACATCTGCCCCAAATATTATTAAAATTCTATGACCAATAATTTCCACATACTAGAGTGCAAATATAGTGAAGATGTTTCCTTTAAAGTGATTTGGATGAAGAATCTGGATGTGGAAGTAGTGATTCCTTAGGCAGCGGTTTTACTATATGTATATGAATGGATTCCACATCATCTAATACTCACTATACGATGTATGCTGATGGCACCTCTTTAACTGTTTCAAAAAAAAATAGATGAAGGTTTAAAACTAGACGGAAATAACTTGCCTAATAAACTAAATGAATATTTTTCCCAAAATTTATTACATAATGTCGAAAAAACCCACATCTTAAAATTTCATAATAGTCAAAAACAGAGTAAACAGTTAAATTTTAATATAAATGATACTTCTTTATGTACTGAAGCAGATACGATCAAATTTCTAGGCTTCCACTTAGATAAAAATCATAACTGGAAAGTTCATTGTGAAAATGTAATTTCAAAACTGGCATCCTTAACATGTTTATTTAGAAACATAAGAGCAGTGTTATGTACAGAACAACTTCTCTGTTTGTATTATGCACAAGTTGAATCTCTATAAGGTATGGTGTCTGCTTTTGAGGAAATTCCACATTTGCTACTAATGTTTTCAAGGCTCAAAACGTATTATAAGGAGCATTTCTGGTGTTTCAAATACCCAGTCCTCTTATGAATGAAATGTGAAATTTTAACTTTAGCAGGTTTATTCATTTTTAAAATGTGCACATATACCGGGTGAGTCACGAATTGCGCTCGCCCCGATATTTCCTAAAATATTTGGAATGGAAAATTGAAATTTGGAGGCCTTATTACACGACTAAAATGCCATATTTTCAATAAAAAATCAAGTTTGATGCACATCCGGTTTGACCGGAAATGACCACAAATTTTGATTTTTAAATGGAACACCCTATATATTTTTACATTTTTGGAATCTAGAGAAAATTTTGAATACAATACATCCATTTTGGTCACTTTTTGATAAACATTAAAAAATTTATTAAAAAATCTATTTCTGAATCCTGAGTGCTGTGGCGCCCAAAATATATTTTAGTTTGTGTGCTACGTTACTATAAAAATAAAAGGAGCAATATGATTGCATTACTTAATTCTCTAGAGGCGTTTAAAATTTTTAAATGTGATTTTTACGCCCTGTTTGTATTGTGATTGTTTCTTTTGCTGAATTAAACACAACTTCTAAATCTCCTCTTTGTCTAGGGCAAAAATCTTTTAACTTGTTGCCGGATGAAATAAAATTTTAAAAAATGAAAGAATAAAACAAGAATTTTACTAAATACTTGTTTTTATTCTAATCAAATTCTTTGTGCACGCGTCAATTTGTAAATTTTATATTTTTCGTGACTTTTCTTATTTTTTGTAGAAAAAGAAAATGCAATAGTTTACTATCTTATTACTTACACTTTAGATACTTTTTATAAAAATTTGACATACCTAGTAAGTGAGAAATGCTGACTATTCCTATACAACGTATTGTCTTAAGGAAAATAAACGATATAATTATTATTACTATTAATGTAAAATTGATTTAAAAGTTAATTTCTCTGATTTGTCAGTGGAAAAGTGATGTCATTACTGGCATATATGTAAATGAACATTTCGCATTTCGAGGAGTATCTCAGCGTATTGTGTCAGATTAATATGAGACCTATAATACTACCTTGAGGTATAACCGCATTGGTGATTTGTCGTTACCATAATTTTGTCAATATGATCTTTATATAACTGACAAATTGACTAAAACCTACATTACCTAAACATATACCGGGTGTAATCAGTTTCATGTCATTAAAAAAAACTGGTAATGGGGACCGACTAGACAAACAAAAAACCTTTATGACTTTTCCCTCTAGGGGCACTTTGGAAAACAATGATCTAGGTTAACATGTTTAATATTATGGTAGACAACTATTGAGAACCACTGCTTGTCTTGGTCGATAGACTTGTACTTCCCAATTACACAACTTTTAAATTGTCATAAAAAAGTGCTGGCTGGCACACGCGGTGTCAAAGGATCATCGACCGCCTTTGATGTACCGCCTCAACTGAACTGAGGCAAGTATAAAGAGGTAAATAATTCGTTCTCTCTTCGTGCACAATTGCAAGCAAATAGTGGCCATAGAGGTTTAAACAGAGCATTTCTTTACATGTGTGTTTTTTAATTTGGAACAAAATATTGGATTGTTTATAATTTAGAAAATTTAAATGTGGTTTATTAACATTTGTAACATAAATGAGTGTCCTGGGTTAAAAGCTTACTACCTACCTAAATGGGTCAAAATCTCTGCATCTGTATCAATACATAGTTCGGTACGTCGAATTAAGTACATTCGCACTTCGTTCAACAATAAACACTAAACTATCAACTAACGTTGTCGATAAAGAAAAATAAAATAAAGACTTGGTACAAAAGCCAAAAAGGAATACAAAAAGAACGAACAAGTAAGATGTGTCTGTACGTAATCAAGAATTTGACAACTTGAACGGTAAGTCAATAAAATAAATCTTAACTATAAATACACAATGACGCGAAATTCAAAAATAACAAAAACAACGAACGGCGGGTTGGACGTGTCTACATAACGAAACACCGACAGTAACTAAAATATCGCACAAGGGAGAGTTAGAGTATAGTTTTCTTCAGATCAGATCTAGATCTAAACCTACTTCAATATTCCAGCAGTTCTCAAAAATTTTTATTAAAAATTTGCGAAATTTTTGTTTATTTTTTTCTACAAAACTATGAGCTTTAGACCCCATGTTACATAAGGTTTTTTTGTTTTTCTTGTCGTTCCCTACTACCAGTTTTTTTAATGACATGAAACTAATTACACCCTGTATATCTCATTCTGGAAAATAACAAATCAATACCGATTGATTGAAATACCTAATAGACGTTCCAGCTAATTTGTACTATATCTCTACATTAACGGTACATTTTGAAAAGAATTACATTTTCCTTTACACCTCAACAAAAATTGAAAATTTAAGAAGACTTTCTAGTTAAATCACCATCCTAGGTAAGACTGTATATCGGCTGTCTGCCTTGGAAGTCAGTATAAAGCAATCGAGATGTATAGGAAGTAATAATCGTTATTTTATTCACTACTGATAAAACTGGCAAAGTTTTATAGTATTTACATATTTTATTCTTAAATAATCCAAAAAAATATTAGAAAGTTACTCATTCAAATTGTTACAGAAAATTTAGGCCTCACGATGTCTAGAGTAAAAAGCTTAATGGACAGCAATTTCAACCAAAGTATCTCATTTACTATTGATTGAATTTCTTTGTTCGTACAGAAGTAACTATAAAGGCGAAGTTTTATTTAACCGAAAAGACGGTCTCCAGCAAGAATTTTATAATTAATTTTTTTTTGCAAAGTTTGTATTCTAATGAAGTCGGAAAGAGGTACAAATAGCTGCAACGGGGATTTGTAGAAACTTTTTTGTTGGTCTTATAATGACTTGAGAGGGAAGCTTTTAGAGATATATTTTTGCTTATGTAGTTCAAACGGAATTTAAAACTCTACAGCAGCACTTGATCATAAATATACACTGATGAAATAAAGTAACGGCGAAGAGCTTAGTTTACTAGACTAAGTGATATTTAGTTTTAGTTTCTTTAGTTATGTTTTGAGAAATTGTCAACTCTCAACGACTTTAGCTTACTTGGACTCGATAGGCTGAAAACAATGTTTAAAATTTTGTTTGAGCTATGTTTATCACAGTCCAATGTATTGAACAATTTCAGGAATTCATCTATTCTACTTTCTGTCTAACTTGAAGTTTTGGTTAATTGCTTATTTCAATGTTTAAAAAGAAACAAATAATGTGCATCTCTTAATTTTAATCACAGTAATAATGTAAATAATAATTATGGATCAGATACTGCCGTTTTCAATTTAAATAAAATACTAACATTAATTTTATTTTAATGAGAAGTTCATTTACAATGTAATTAGATTTATTATAATTATGTATTAATAAGACAGGTCTACAAAAAAGGCAATTTTTGATCTTGGGATCTGAATTATGATATCTTCTGTAATTTAATGCACTGAATCCGATCAAGCAGAAAAAAATCTGACGAGGCGTTTTAGTTCTACAAACTCTCAGTGGTCCCTGTGGGGGTAGAAGGTGAGAGAAATATTCGAATACAAACACTGACACCACAGGAAGTGTGTGGGGGTTCTCGAGGTCGCTGAACATTAATTCGGGGTTACATCTGTCAATCAGCTGTCAAATTTTAATTATTGAAAATTCGATAAAGGGTCAGAATTCTTAAGTTTTCGGGTACGCCAAGCTACCAAACTAATTCACTGTTTCCTGACAGAGGTCGCTGCAGGTCAGAGTGAATAATAAACTCTCAACACGGAGGGACATTCGTGCGGGCGTCCCCCAGGGGTCGTGCCTATCACGAAAGCTGTACAGTCTGTATGTGTCGTACTTCTCGGAGTTTCCTAATACGACGACACGGCCATGTACGTGAATTTGCACAATGCCCAGGCGGCGACTATTCTGCTGAAGGCGCACATGACTCGTACCACGGCGTATTACGACAAGTGGAAGATTCGGATTAACGCCGAGAAGTCGAAGGCCATACTCTTCACGCGCCGGTTCACAGAGAACCGCACTCTAACACCAATTTCGATCAGGGGTAGAGAAATTCCAATTAAAAGGTGCGTGAAGTATTTGGGGGTACATTTGGACAGACGGCTGACCTTTAACATCCACATTAACCAGACGGTCCGTAAGATCTACTTCGTGTCCAGAAGTCCGTATCCGCCCCTGGCAAGGGGTAGCGGATTAAATCGAAACAACAAAAAATTATTGTACACGATGGTGATCAGGCCGGACATCGCATACGGAGCGCCGGTGTGGTGCAGCATCCCGGCCACGACAATGACAAAACTACAAGTTTTAGAACACAAATTGATACGTCTCGTCTCTGATTCGGGCAGAGGCACCTCCCTTAGAGATTTAGATGATCATTGTAACGACATAACACCATTAACGGACTACGTCCGGGACACATCCCAAAAATTCTACGCTTTTCGACTGGGCTATAGTTCGCTTACGCGCAACATTACCCAAATCAGAATGCATAATGCCCCTTTCCCAATCAAACACCCCTTACCATACCAGGCGTTGCCTATCTTTCGGTAGCCTCTCTAGCCACACTCTTTCTCTACCAAAACTTTTGTCTATCATACACTTTTCACCACCATAATTTTATTCTGTACCTATCCTCTTTCCCTTCCCATTGTTTGTCATCTGTTCGTATTTTTGCAATTTTTGTTATTTTGTCCTCTTTTGTTTAAAATTCTTTTTTGGCCGATAAAACTAACGAAAATCTTAACTATTTAAAACTCAAATTTCCTTTCCATAACAAAAACTTCCCAACGGCGGGCAGACTGTTGGGGCACAATTGCCTCGAACGGGTTTTTCCATTGAGTTTTTCCCCGTCTTAGCAACCCAAATCAAATCCAGCATTTCTTTCTCCAAATTTAGTTTTATAGTGTTTTAATATTTCAGTGCCTTAGAATTCAAGTTTTTAAATATGGACAACGTAAATGTTAATTTTAAGCCGCCACAGGCGGCAGGGGTTTTAACTTTTTATTTTATATTATTGAGCTGAACCGGTCGCGATCCATCCAACCGAACTAACACCAAGGCGCTATGCGACGTGGTTGTGCGGTTGGCTCCAGATCTTGATCCGGGGAGGTAATGCTTTGTACCGTTTAATTTAAATAAACTTTATTATGATGATGATGATGATGATGGGTACGCCGAGCACGAATGTGAGGATGACATTAGATCATCGTGTCATGTCAGCTGCCAATCAGCTGTCAACACTCCTGACTGCGTTTGGAACTCAGGACAAGGCACGCTTCCTCCAGCATTCGAGAAAGCTGAACGCGAATTCCAGGTCCAAAGTGTATTCAAGATTGCTGAAGACGAAGCAGGCCTTAGGATTTCGTAGTGACGCTATGTCAGCTGTCAAGAGCTGTGGAAGCATAGAGCATATTTTGCCTTCGTGGAAAATGATTCCTTAATTCATCCCGACATTATGATACCTGTCAATTGGCGGAGAGGAGCTCTGAACTCCTTCAGTCATTGTGGTGAGGAACTTGATCTCCCCAGGCTGGTAGATGTTTTGTCCTGGTCCCAGATCTCACTTTTCAAGACTATACTCAGAAGGGCGCTCGCTTCAATTCTAAGAAAGGTGGAAGTATAGTATTTCTTCTCCCAAATATAAGGGAGGGTAGGGGCACTAACACTCCGAGTAGTTTTGAATCAATGAATATAAACTTCGAAGAAAAATCGCGAGATGTAAAACTTTTTGTAATTTGTACGTCTTTAAGAGGAGGCAAACATGGCAACAAACTGTCTTCACCTTCAGGCGTCACCTCCGGCAGTGAAAAAGGAATGGCTTTAAATATTTTTGTTTTGGACTATGCAACCTGGGTTAAATTATAACATCATTGCATTCTCACATAGCTGACGTTACTTATTATGAGTATAAGGACAGACAATCTTCAGAAGCTCTTCGAGCACCTTACAAGCCTCTCTCTTCTATCAAGCTACAATAAATACCATACAGTTCCATGTAATAGTATCATTCTTCATTAGAATTATCGTGAGGAGGTACAAGTGGTAGCTCCTCGTCATACCAACCCAGATAACCGATCCATATTACAATCACATTTATTCAAAATACATTGCTACCTGCAGAACTCAACATGAGATTCAACTTATTGCCAAATTGATTTACACAGTAAGAGATCATAGTAGCAACAAATAACGATTCGGAGACGACAGAATTTTCGATATAATCCGCAAAACAAATGACGATCAGAGGTAAGTGTTTGGAATGCCATCCTGATAAACATGTTACCTGTTAACAAATTTTCACATCTCGCGATTTTTCTTCAAAGTTTATATTTTTCGGATCACAAATGCTTAGAGTATGACCCTACCCTCCGGTATATTTCTGACAAAAATACTACACCTCCTTTTTTAGAATTGAAGCGAGCGACATGACATGACCGCACCTAGTTACCAATTTTCGGGTTAGAGAATGCATTAGATTGTTATCTTAGCGTTTCTGAGTGCAACTTTGAAGATTGAGATCCGGGACCAGGACAAAGCATCTGGCGGCCTGGGAAGATCAAGTCTCTCATCACAATGCCTGAAGAGGTACTAAACCGGAAGCCGGCGACAGAATTTCATGACCAAGTCACTCTCAAGCGGTATTTAGTGGAATGCATCAGAGAGTTGTAATATGAAGCCTCGTGAACGTCAGCTGCGGTTCCGTGGGTGGGATGAGCGGCGATAGCCTCCCATGCACGGAGAAAAAAGACATATTTTTCTTGAAGAAAAAAAGAGTCAGCTGGCTATAACATGGTGTATTATACGTCAGCTGGTCGCTTAAACATGAAATTTTTTTTTATACCAACGATTTCCTCTCAACTAAAAATATACCTGATGATAGCTTATATGCTAGTGTGAATGAATAAAATATCAGCAATCTGAGCCACCTCAAGATACAGATGTTATAATATATGATGGATACTTCATGCTACATCAGATGAAAGATGTACTACTTAACTTTGGAAAAAGAAGTGCTGCAAATTTTATATGCGCAAGCATAGCAAAGATCATCGTGATTGCCTTTGATCGATACATTTTTCCATCGATCAAAGATACTGAACACAAGTTATGAGGCATGGAGCAAGCAAACTTCCGTATCGAAGGCCCTCACCAAGTACGAAAAAGAAACTTTTCAGTTGTGCTGGAAATACTAACATTAAAGCAGTTGTACAGTTTCTTATTGAAAATTGGGAAGAAGATTATATGGCGCAATTTACTAACAACAAAACTATTTGTGTAAATGCGGATTTGCAAAATTGATATTAATGCAAATGTAACGATTCGTTGTTCCGACACTGACGTATTAATAATTATGTTAGCCAACATGGATAATATATCAGAAAATATTCACGTTTGTATGGAGGTCGGTGTTGGAAAACATCGAAGGTTTATCAATGTTACTCAACTATATGAAGCTTTCGGAGCTTATTTGAGCTCAGCACTTCCAGCATTTCACGCATTAACAGGGTGCAATTCCAACCCGGCCTTTTTTAGAAACGGCAAAAAGGGTAAATTATTAGACGAGAGAAAATCGTTGAATGCATAAATTTTTTTTCATGTTTAAGCGACCAGCTGACGTACAATACACCATGTTATAGTCAGCTGACTTTTTGTTTTCTTCAAGATATTGGATAGGCTATAGTTTCACAAGGTTTTAGTCAGTAGGAAATTAATAAAAATCTGTTTTTATCCGTACGTGGGAGGCTACCGTCTCTCATCCCACCCACGGAGCCGCAGCTGACGTTCACGAGGCATTATGATACAACTCCCTCATGCATTTCACTAATTATCGTTCGAAAAGAAATTATTGACCAAATTTTAACCTGGCTCCTGGATTATACAGCGCTCCTCACTTGACAGGTGTCATAATATTGAGATCAGTTAAGGAATCGCATACCACGATAGCAAAATATAAGAGTTAGGACCGTATCTTGCCGGCCCGATGCCTCCACAGCTTTTGACAGCTGACATCGCGTCACTACGTAATCTTAACGCCTAGTTCGTGTTTAGCGATCTTGAATATTACTTTCGACCTGGAATTCGCGCTCAGCTTTCTCGAATGCTGGAGGATACATGCCCTGGCCTGGGTTCCGAACGCTGTCACGAATGTTGACATCTGATTGGCAGCTGTCATGTCGCGATAATCTAATGCCATCCTGGAATTTGTGCTCGGCGTAACCGAAAATTTAAGGACCCTGACTCTCTCTCGAATTTACAATAATTCTAAAACTTTTGAGATCTGATTGACAGCTGTCACGTTGTCATTAATAAATTATAGCTCCGAACTCCTATTCAGCAACCTCGAAAGCCCCACACACGTTTTCTGGTGTCGGCGTTTGTATTCGAATATTTCTTTCACCTCTCACCCCCACTGACATCACTGAGAGGCTGTAGAACTAAAACATCTCGTCAGATTCTCTCTCTTAACGGATTCAATGCATCAAAATACATAAGATATCATAGTCCAGATTCCAAGATAAAAAAATGTTTTTGTAGGCTTGTGTAATTATCTGAGATATTAATTATAGCACTATTGTCTAAATAATTTCTTCATCTAAAGTCAAATTTAGGAATTTAATATCAAGCGCGCATCGATAAGAGAAACTATTTCATTCAATAGTACATCTAATATAAAATAGAAGAAGTAAAACAATGCTGCTCATCTCTACCCATAATATGATTTATTGAGTCACTTACCGTTCTATTTCCTAAGTTTTTAACACGACAGTGTAATAAAACGGTTTTTCCGACAAGTCCGGTAATGTTGGAATTTATTGAGGTGTCAAAGTAGGGTCCGGTCCCAGGCGTAGGCCATTCTTGTAAGAAATCTCGGAATTTCCTGGATCCGACACTTTCCTCGGCACCTAGAAATAACATCATTAACGTTACTGCAAAATGTCATACCCAGATTTTACAATAAATTGCGTTTTCAGTGAAACGCCTACGCGGCGTTTCAAAACGATTGTTTCAGCTCGAGAAACTCTGGTTCATTTATTACAGAAAATACAATTCATTGATTTTGTTAGTGTAAAACGTGATGTAATACCATTCTAATACTGAGCGTTTAATGTGACAAATAATGGCAAAAATTTGATAAATTATACATTAAATTAATTGAATTTATGAAAATATTAAGTACATGAAATCCATGTAGTACAGAAATAGACCAGTGCAAGAGACCGTTTACTCCCATGTAATCACTCGCCTTAATTTTACATTAACAGAAAAAAAAATGGTGCCACTCGATTTGGCTCGATGTCTATTATGATTTGTTGGGATAGCCCGAAAACCATCGATTTTCGTTTTTTTCGAGTAGAAAGCTGATTCTTTGTGTACCACTAGTAAAAATCACAAACAACAACATATATTTTTCAGACACTTCAAATCATGGTAGGTCATTGTTTAAAACCCGATAAACATGTGATTTTAAAGCCATTTTTGCCTATTCGCTAATATCTTTTATCCCTTTGGTCCCACAGAAAAATGATTCAGTACCTTTTGTTTGTTTTCAATCGATCTATAAAACAAGACCAACCGTGTTTGAAAATGTTTATTAGATGAAGAGCAATTTGCAAGAAACTTTTGCGTATCATTATTTCGTTAATTTTCAAATAAACCATATACAAGCAGGTTATTATTAATATGACGTCTTCATATTACATTGAATTATTCTTTGCTACAGAAAAATATATATACGAAAGCTGGAATGTATAGGTGGAATAGTTTAAACATAAACAAATTAGCCTAGTGTCTTTCTTCAATCGATCTGTACGAGCCGGACCCTTACCCAAACTCTAACTAATTTTTTTGTAGATATGTTTGACACCAAAAAATCACAGTTCACCAATATTTAAGCAAAAGAACTAAATTTTGCAAGTAAGGAAATTTTTCGAAAATATTTATTTATAAACAATATTTTAGAGCTACTCGCTCTTTCTCCGCTGTTTTCCAACGAATTTCAACTTTTTTTTGTCAATTTCGAGCTCTACTTATAAATTTTCAACATATATAAAGATAAGTTATTAAAAAATGTCGGCAATATGGTAGTCCAACTTAGGCGATAGACGATAACAATCGAGGTTCAGTGAGTCAAAATAAAAAATTGTGCAATAAGTTGAAACAAAATCTGGATTAATTGTTAATAGCATGTTCGACTAAGGTAGCTAGGATACTCAGTCCTATATGGAAATATCGTCTAAGTGCCTTAGAGTAAACGTTGAAAACGAAGTTGAAGGAAGCTTCAGTATATCAGTTGATAGTATCAAAATAACAATTGCTGTTTTAAATTAAAAATTATATGTACTGTTTTGTTAAACTAAATGTAGTAGTGAAAACAGCACCTAGAATCTGTGAAAAGTTAGCATCAATGTGGAAGATGCAATTTAGTTTTTCCGGCTCCTGTTTTCCCGCCCAAAATGGCGTAGCAGTAGCATCGGCACGTCTCGTCCCTTCGACATCTCAGAATGTTCAACGAAAGAGTAGGTACTAACCATACAGTGTTGAAATTCTAGTAACTTTGTTGTACGTTGACATTCCCTAAACATTTGCAACTGTCACGATTATGTTTATATATTTATTAAATTACAATTAGCAAGCATTAACAAATTTGCCGTGTATATTAATATAGCTTTGATTTCAACTATATGATGGACACTGTAAATGTCAATTATTTGTTTAAATTAAAGCAAATGCCGCGCCTGCACTTTTGAGCATAACTACTAAGCTCGTTAATTGTTTAGTTTATTTAAAGCAATTGCCTCGTATTTTTGAGAATATCTATCAAGCTTATTTCTTTTTTATATATACGTATGCTACAAACTTTACTTGTATCTTTAAACATAATTCTCAGGGTTTTTTATTTGTCTATGTATAAAAATATGAAACCATTTTTATTAACTTTGTGCATAACTATCAACGTTGTCCGCTTATAATTACGTATGTTACATAATTCTTTGTGTTTGCCTGTTCAAAGTGTTTATTTTTGTGCGTTTTGAAATAAAATGTAATATTGTTATGGTTAATTAAGTTGTGTTTTTATTTCTTTGATTTTGTCCGAAGTCAGTATAATTTCATTTTCGTCCGGTTTTTCTATACTTTTTACTGGAAATCCAAAAAAACATGGTGGCGCCCATTAGTTTTTTTTTGTCAGTGTTTCTATTAACCCCTGGTTAATGAAGTTGAGGACACAGTAAGCACTTGGTGACAGGTTTCAAATAACTGAACATTATTACTTGTTAATTATCAGCTCTCAGATTATTTCCACTCTTTGTGTTGAGATTTCTAAGCCGTAGCGAATTCTTTTAAGCAATCATCTTTCCTATTAAGGTAAATAAAACGTTTCAATACTTCTCTTCATTAAGCAAGGAAAGTAATAACTGTTATGATCACCCCGTATGCATCAAACAGAATATTAGGTATCGATGAGGAGATTAGAGATCAAGCAGGACTCTTTTGGAAAATATAAGAATCCATAAAAGGTTCGGTGAAAGAGACCCATATTTACTCATTTATTAAACCACGAATAAAAAAGTTATTCCTCTTTGAAACCCTGTCCGTGAGCACAATGTGTGTTAATCAGTTTCATCGAAAGATCTGTTTAACTTCAAATACAGTAAATGTTTCATTCCTAATATTACAGTAAACGAACTCGCAAATAGTGTAATAAAAATTACACAGTTCTCTAGTAGTGTATCCACCTTACAAAATCACAAAGACTTTAAATTATTTTGTTTGTGAATTGAAATTACTAGGGTTACACAACAGTGTAACCCTAGTAATTTCAATTCACAAACAAAATCGTCAAACGACAAAGTATACAGCGGCATGTACATTACTTTGAAGAAGACAGTCAAAGAAGAATTATGTTTATTAGAGTTTTAATTATAAATGTGCATTGTAATTCTCAAAGGGGATAGCATAAATACGATTTAATTTATTTTGTTTCATTAATGTAAATTTTCTTAAAATAAAAACAATTATTCATTATGTGTTTATTTAACTGGAATTTGACATTTGGATTTACAATCGTATTCAACATTAATACAGTGTTATAAATTCGTAGTCAGAGCGCACGTTTACTTAATTTTACATGAAAACTATTGGTCCTTCGAAAAAAACCGCATGGCCATTTTTTTCTAAATATCCTTCTTTAAAATACTTCCCTTCGGTATGCGAGGGAAGTAAAAAATTAAATTTTCTTTGCACGATAATCATCAGAAAAGCGAAATATTCAAAATTCAAGATATAAACATTTTTGTTTATTAAATAGTATAGACTATCGGCATAATGTCTTCTAGCGCCGCGCCACGGTACAGAATTCTTCCAGATAATTGCGCTGTGACTTTTGTATTGTGTTCTATGCTTCGATTTGTTTTCTGTGTTTTCTTTAACAAAATACACATTGTTTCTTCTTGCAATTGTTATTAATCGTGAGTACATAAATTCCTTACAAAGTGAATACAATTTTCATAAGCATTATATTCATTTATTGTGTTGAAGTTGTTGAAATTATTATTATTTATAAGTTATTGTTTGCAGGAATTTTACTAAGACATTAACATAATTTAATTCAGTGACACGTGTTTGACTAACTATTGCCGAAAACAGAAACTAATCATTCAAATTTTACAAATGTTAAATGTTGGAGTAGAAATAATCGTTAATTTTGGAACGACAAATCTGCAAAAATAGTTGAAAATTGAATTACTCCCACAGTTATCGCTAAAATAAGAGGCGTTCACAATTGTTTAAATAATATCGTTTGCAATTCTCCATTAGATCGTTATCAGTTAAATTTAAAAAATTATAACCATCAGTTATTCAATATTGGCAATATTTGTTTTCTTTAAACATCCGTATTAAGAAAAACTATTTTTATTAGCAAGCTTTGCAAATCCTTAAGTTGTCATGGCAAGCCAGCAAAACAAACGACGAAATCTGTCAAATTTATTCGTGTCAGTAATGAAGTTTATTGTCCCGCAAGTACACTATCGATATAAATTCTATAATTCTATAATTCTACCTATAAAATAATAATAAATGGTGACTTTAATATAAAATTCCATTCGTCTGAGAAAAACTATCTTGATTTTAAAAATCTGATATCATCACATGGTTTCCATGCTACGATAACTGATCACACCAGATTAAATAATTGTATAGACAATATTACTTCCACATCCACGTAGTGGATTGGAAGTATAGTAATCGCAAAAAAATTTTCAAAAATTTTTATTCGTGAAATAGGTTTAGAATGTCATGAAACGTCGAGATTTTAAATTTGAGCGAAAAAAAAATTTCTGTCTGTCTGTCGATCTGTCGGTCTGTCGGTCTGTCGGTCTGTCTGTCTGTAACGTTTTTCGTCCGCACGTTTTCTCCGGAACGGTTTGAGATATTGACTTGAAATTTTGTACACGTATATATTATGACGAGATCTGGAACTGGATTGTTTTTTGAGGAAATCCGGTGAAGGGTTGGGGGTTAAATTGGGGAAAATAGGGAAAAATAAATAAAGCTAGCTTGTAAGAGAACAGACACTTGAAATTTGGTGTATGTACTAGAAGTTAAGGCCTAAGATTTTTTTATAACATCTTTCAACCCCCCACCACCCCTACCCCATTAATGGGGTTGATAAAATAAAGTTGAGATTTTCATTTGAAATTTCGTACACGTATGTATTATAACGACGTCTGAAATTAGATTATATTTTGAGATGATTCCGTTGAAGGGTTGGGGGTTAATTTGGGGTAAATAGGGGAATATAAGTAAAACAAGTTGGTAAGAGTACAGAAACTTGAAATTCGGTATACGTACTAGAAGCCAAGGAGTCAGATTTTTTTATAATATTTTTCAACCCCCGCCACCCCTACTCCAATATGAAAAGGGTTGATTAAATAAAATTGAGATATTCATTTGAAGTTTGGTACACGTATGTATTATGACGACATCTGGAACTAGATTATAATTTGAGATGATTCCGTTGAAGAGTTGGGGGTTAAATAGGGGTAAATAGGGGAAAATAAGTAAAGCAAGCTGGTAAGACCACAGAAACTTGAAATTCGGTGTATGTACTAGAAGCCAAAGCGTCAGATTTTTTTATAATATTTTTCAACCCCCACCACCCCTACTTCATTATTACAAGGGTTGATAAAATAAAATTTAGATATTCATTTGAAATTTGATACACGTATGAATTATAACGACATCTGGAACTAGATTATTCTTTGTGATGATTCCTTTCAAGGGTTTGGGGTTATTTAGGGGTAAATAGGGGGAAATAAGTAAAGCAAGCAGGTATGACTACAGAAACTTGAAATTCGGTGTATGTACAAGAGGCAAAGGCCCCAGATTTTTTGATAATTTATTTCAGCCCCCACCACCCCTACTCCATTATTCAAGGGGTTGATAAAATAAAATTGAGATATTCACATGAAATTTAGTACGCATATGTATCATAATGACATCTGGAACTAGATTATATTTTGAGATGATTCCGTTGAAGGGTTGGAGGTTAAATAGGGGTAAATAGGGGAAAATAAGTAAAGCAAGCTGGTAAGAGTATTGCAACTTGAAATTCGGTGTATGTCCTAGAAGCCAAGACCTCAATTTTTTTAACAATATGTTTCAACCCTTCCACTACCCTTACTACATTATTAAAGGGGTTGATAAAATAAAATTGAGATATTCACTTGTAATTTGGTAGACGTATGTATTATAACGACATCTGGAATTAGATTATATTTTGGGATGATTCCGTAGAAGAGTTAGGGTTAATAGGAGTGACAAGGGGAAAATAAGTAAATCAAGGTGATAAGAGTACAGAAATTTGGGATTCGCTGTATATACTAGAAACCAAGGCCTCAGATTTCTATCTAATATTTTTCAAACTCCACCACCTCCGCTTCATTATTAATGGGATTGATAAAATCAAATTGAGATATTCACTTGAGATTAGTACACGTATGTATTGTAGTGACATCTGATTGAGATGCCTCCATTGAAGGGGTGGGAGGTGAATAGTAGAAAATAAGTAGGGTGAACTAAAAACTTCATTTTTAACGTATATGGTAGAAACCAACTCCTCAAACTTTTCTATGCATCTGCCCCAAATATTATTAAAATTCTATGACCAATAATTTCCACATACTAGAGTGCAAATATAGTCAAGATGTTTCCTTTAAAACGACTTGGATGAAGAATCTGGATGTGGAAGTAGTGATTCCTTAGGCAGCGGTTTTTTAGTAAATTTCGATTCAAACTATGAGGTGGGTGTTTTTGTCCCTGGCCTATCTGACCATAGGGCTGTTGAAATTGTAGTTGAGGACAACTTTAGTGTGCTGAACAAAAGATGTATTAAAACTAGAAAAATAAATGATGCAGGGCTATTTAGTTTGCATCAAATTTTCATATCAGTCGATTGGGGATTTGTTGATGCTCCTCATATTGACACTAAAGAGAAATTCTCACAATTTATGGACATATTATGCAGCCATATTGATTCTGCCCTTCCGTTAGTGAAAAAAACTGTTCATAATAATAAAAGGTCGACCAATAAATGGTTTACATAGAATCTACATAAAATGAGGCATCTGGCATTACTGTCCGAATTTCATCAAAATTTCCCTGATCCTGCTCTTAAATCTCATATAAGAGTATTTAAAAGAACATATCGGTATGAATTAACTAAGGCAAAAAGCAAATACTACCATGATCATATATAATATAATAAAGGTAATACACCAAAACATACTGTGATTTAATTAATAGGCATAGACATGTAAAAAGGCAACCATTTATTGAGATTGATCCAGAATCTCTAAATGATAATTTTACTGACACAGCTGAGAACATTATTAACACCTTACCTATGGTAAATTCAACCTTTAACGACTACTTTGATAATAACTCGAGTTTCCCTGACTTCGAATTCGTACATGTCAGTTTCAATGAAGTCAGAGATATAATTGACAAAATTAAGGTTAAAAATAGCACTGATCACTTTGGCATGTCAGTTAACATACTAAAACACATTAAAGATATTATACTAATACCATTAACTAAACTGATTAACCAATGTATCACCAACGGAATTTTCCTAGATGTCTTAAAAATCTCCAAGGTCACACCCATACATAAAGGTGGTCCAATAACTTTGAGTAATTTTAGACCTATTTCATTAACCCCAATCATATCTAAAATATTGGAAACAGCTCTAAAAATTCGAATTACTAAACATTTTGAAAACAATGTACTCTTTTGTACCAATCAATTTGGTTTTAGATCTAATACATCCACTAACGATGCTATAGTTCTCTTAAATAACAAGATAGTTGAAATATAGGAACAAGGGGACTATGCCGGAGTAACCTTTTGTGACTTACAAAAAGCTTTTGACTGTGTGTCTCACCAAGTGCTTGTTAACAAACTTAGGTACTATAAATTTAACGATCTTAGCTGTAATCTAGTATCCTCTTATCTTACCAGTAGAAAACAGTACACTTCTGTGAACAGTAACTGTTCTAAACCACGATATGTCAAACATGGTGTCCCTCAAGGGTCTGTGCTGGGTCGTACTCTCTTCCTGATATATGTAAACGATTTAAAAATGGGTGTTCCAAATGCTGAGCTTGTAATGTTTGCGGACGACATAACATTAATAACCCGTCACAAGTGCCTAAGTACTGTTAGGGAGCACATGACCGACTCACAGATCGCCACCTGATTGGTTCATAGCAAATAAGTTAAGTCTAAATCAAACTAAGACTACTAATGTACTATTCTCTCATAGAGCAATTGAAGACCATGAGAATCCGGGTAATGTTAAATTTTTAGATGTTATCTTAGACCCAAAGCTCAGTTGGTGCCAACATATTGAACAACTGTCAAATAAATTGCAAAAAACATATTTCTAATTAGATCTCTCAAGAAATTGGTTCCTCTTCAGGTTTTAAAGACTGCTTATTATAGTCTTATAGTGTCCCAGATGTCCTATGGTCTGATAAGCTGGGGCCATGCTCCTTCTACTTGTAGAATTTTTGGACTGCAGAGGAAAGTGATCCGTATTATAAGGAATCTGGAGTACCGTGCAGATGTTAAACAAGTATTTATTAATCTGCAAATACTAACTTTCCCTAGTTTATATATCTATGTATGTCTGTTATATATTAAAAATAATCTGGAAGAGTACACATTCCAGAAATTTGTACATAACCACGATAACCGAAATGGAGATAACATAAGACCCAACTACTTAAGATTAAAATCTTGCAGGAAGAATTACGAGCAGGAATGGCCTCAATTACTATGGACCTAAATTTTTTAATAAATTGCCTCTCTGGATCAGAGTACTACCGGTGAATAGTTTTAAACGACTTATTAAAAAAATTTTAATAAACCAAGCTTTTTACACCATCAATGAATTTTTAGACTGTGATGTGTCAGTAGTTACTGAAAATTAAATTTTATCTTGAGGGATTTTTAATGTGCTTTTTTTAATGTGCTTTTAATAATTTTTAATAATTTTATTTTAAAAATTTGTTTCTTACTGTGTGTTATCAATGTATTTGACTTGTGTATAACATTTCTTGTTTTAGCACCAATAAATATTATCTATCTATCTATCTATCTATCTATCTATCTAAAGTATGGTTGATAATATAACTTTATTGAAATTATAAGACTTCGTAGTGACAATGACAGGTCTGAAAGGGAAGTACGTAGAATTTTTAATAATAGACACCCAGAGCGTACCGGATTAGCACAGCTACCGTTGGTCGAGTAACCAAAATTTTTAATCAGTATGGAGCTGTATCGAAACACATTTTAAAGAATCGTAATTTACAAAGATACAGACCAAATAATGAACGAATTAGAAATTACTTTTCTGATAATCCGAGAAGCAGGTTAAGAATTGCAAGTTTAGACTTTAGAGACTTTTAGATTTACCACGTGAAACAATATGAAGAAATCTTTCAAACTAAAGTTTTTTCACACCTTAAAGGAAGGCGATACTAAGAAAAGAATGGAATATTGTTTATAGAGTCAGAATATGACAATAATAGGAACTTTATAAATAAAATTTTGTTTAGTGATGAGGCAACATTCACAACTAATTGAACGGTTAATTCCCAAAATTCAAGGTGTTGGTCGAAAAAAAATCCACAACGGGTGATAAATTGTAGAAGGTAATACTAAACGTCTGGTGCGGCATATTAAATAAAACCAGAATAATTGGCCTCTATTTTTTTGAAGGCAATTTGAACATTCAACATTTTTTACATTTTTTGAGGAATGAGTTTACCATGGATGAACTACATGAACTTCCACTATCAGAAAATGCTCATGTAATATTTCAATTAGATGGTTGTTCTATCCACAATGCCGTGATTGTGAGGACTTGGTAGAATGAAAATTTCCCTAATATGTGGATAGGGCGACGTAACCACACTAGATTTTTTTCTATGGGGTTTCTTGTGCGGAAATTACACCAAACTAATTATGTAATGTTATGGCAAAAATTAAAAGACGATACAATAAATGTATTGAAATGAATGGAGATTTAGTTGAATCATCCAAAATTTGAAGTGTATGGCACTGTCGTGTCAATTCATTCTATTTTTACTTCCCTCGCATACCGAAGGGAAGTATTGTATTCGAGAAAAAATCACCCTCCAAGATTTTTTCGGATTCTGACGTTTTAGATCACGGAGATTACGAAAATATAGGTTTTTCAATTCCGTCAGTCTGTCTGTCGGTCTGTCTGTCTGTCTGTCTGTTGGTGCATTAACTAAAAAACTGCTTGACGGAGAGGAGTCAAATTTGGTAGGTAGTTGACCCTACTGACAGCGAAGAAATGGTAAAATTTTCACTGGAAAATGTTCAGGGTGGACCGTCTAAACGGAATAGTGAAAACATTTTTTTTTCGCTCAAATTTAAAATTTTTACGTTTCATGACATTCTAAGCCTAATTCAAAAAAAAAATTTTTGAAAAATTTTTCACCACTAAAACCGATGAAAAAATGTTTCTTTCTTCAAATTTCAAATTTCCACGTTTCATGGCATTCCAGTCTGATTCAAAAAATAAAATTTTTGAAATTTTTTTTACCATTTTTGAAAAATTTTTTGCTACTAAAATAGATGAAAAAAAATTTTTTCCTTCTTCAAATTTAAAATTTCCACGTTTCATGGCATTCTAAGCCTGGTTCAAAAAAAAAAATTTTTAAACATTTTTTTTACCAACATTTTTGAACATTTTTTTACCACAAATAGATGGATTGTTTTTTCTTCCAAATTTAAAATTTCCACGTTTCGTGGCATTCTAAGCCTAATTTAAAAAAAAAAATTTTTGAAATTTTTTTTACCAACATTTTTGAAAAATTTTTTACTGCTAAAACAGATGAAATTTTTTTTTCTCTTTCTTCAATTTTAAAATTTCCACGTTTCATGGCATTGCCTGATTCTAAATAAAGAAATTTTCAAAATTTGTTTTACCAACATTTTTGAAATTTTTTTACCGCTAAAATAGATGGAATTTTTACTTCCCTCGCATACCGAAGGGAAGTATTGTATTCGAGAAAAAATCACCCTCCGAGATTTTTTCGGATTCTGACGTTTCAGATCACGGAGATTACGAAAATATAGGTTTTTCAATTCCGTCAGTGAGTCTGTCTGTCTGTCTGTCTGTCTGTCTGTCTGTTGGTGCATTAACTAAAAAACTGCTTGACGGAAAGGAGTCAAATTTGGTAGGTAGTTGACCCTACTGACAGCGAAGAAATGGTAAAATTTTCAATGGTAAATATACAGGGTGGACCGTCTAAACGGAATAAATAGTGAAAACATTTTTTTTTTGCTCAAATTTAAATTTTTTACGTTTCATGGCATTCTGAGCTTAATTAAAAAAAAAAAAAAATTTTTAAATTTTTTTTAAAAACATTTTTGAAAAATTTTTTACTACTAAAATAGATGAAAAAATTTTTTTCTCTCTACAAATTTCAAATTTCCACATTTCATGGCATTCCAGTCTGATTAAAAAAAAAAACTTTTTGAAATTTTTTTTACCATTTTTGAAAAAATTTTTACTCTACTAAAATAGATGAACAAATTTTTTCTCCTTCTTCAATTTTAAAATTTCCACGTTTCATGGCATTGCCTGATTCTAAATAAAACATTTTTGAAATTTTTTTTTACCAACATTTTTGAAAATTTTTAACCACTAAAATAGATGGAATTTTTTTTAATTTCTTTAAATTTAAAATTTCCACGTTCATAGCGTTCTAAATCTATTTAAAAGAAAAATTTGAATTTTTTTTTAAATATTTTAAAAAAATGTTACCGCTAAGATAGAATTTTTTTCTTTCAGATTTAAACATCCACGTTTCCATGGCATTCTAAAGCTATTCAAAAAAATTTAAAAATGTCTTGAAAGATCAAAAAAAAAATTTGAAATCATTTTTAATTTATCACTACTATAGAATAGACGAAACATTTTTTTTTGCTCAAATTTAAAATTTACACGTTTCATGACATTCCAAACCAATTTCGGGAAAAAAAAATTGCAACAATTTGTTACCAGTTTGGAAAAAAAATGTAACACTAGAATAGATGGAAACTTTTTTTTTGCTCAAATTTATAAGTTTCATGTTTCATGACATTTTAAACCTATTTCAGAAACCACCACTACTTCCACTCCATTACGTGAATGTTGGATTGAAAATGTGACAGACGGCAATAACGTCTGGCACATACACCTATTATACTTTTATTGAAAAATGTACAGGGTGGTCATCCAAAGAAATAATTCAGTCATGGTGGACAATTGTAAAGGTATTTGCGCAAGCCTGCCATATGTGGCACCTGCTATTTAGTATTGAACTTTTGCTGTTGGATGAGCAATCTGTATATTTTTTTGACCAAAACTTATCAAGTTTTCCTTGTAATAACAGCAATAACTATATTCCAATTATTATTCTCAATGTCATTTCGTAATTATTAATTTTTTAGAGTGACCGCCATGCACAAATAACGAGGGAAGTTCTGTGTAAATACCTTTACCAATTTTTTTATTTTGTTTATGGTCTCTTATGTTATTTTTTTACAAAAACAGTAATTTTTGAAATAGTTGTTAAATTGGTAAATTTTTAATTGTAATTACAATTTGTTATTTTATGTAATAAAAGATATTAATTCCTAAAATTGTTAAATTGGGAAATTTTTAATTATAATGTTTATGTCTCGGTACATGTTAACTGATCTTAATAAATGATGTGCAGTTTATTTATTAAATACCAATTTATTATTCTCTTCTCAATATCGCCTTCTTCTATGGAGTGACAGTTTTTGGTTTAAAGGGCTTTATTATTATTTACATAATTCCCCAATGTCAGCTTTGATAATAAAAATAATTGCAAGGCTTGCTAATAACAATAATTATTCTTAATACGGAGCATGTTTAAAGAAAACAAATATTGTCAATAATATTGAATAACTGATGTATATAAATTTTTAGAGTTAACTGATAACGATCTAATGGAGCATGGAAAACGATATAATTTAAACAACTGTGAATTACATGACGAATATTGTGGCGTTAAAAATGATTCCTTACTATTATTATTATTTACTACCAACTTAGTAAAAAAAAATTATTAATAGTAAAAAGAAAATCAAGCCAAAATAAATATCAATACCCCTTGTACGAATACTAACTGAACTGACTGCCTGCTAGCTAACAGTTGGAGGTTGGGGCAGGTACAAATTTTAAAAGAGTGTATATTAGAGAGGGCGCCACATGATTTGAGCCAGTCAGTATTGTGTTGCCAGTTCGCCGTAAACCATGAAATTAGCAAAAGACAAATTATTAGATTTGGGATCATACAAGTAAATTTAGTTTCGTTAAAACCAACAAAAAAATATATGGAAAGATTAAATGAACAACTCTATATAAAAAAAATGTATAATATATTACTGTATGTAAAAACTCACATAAACAAAAAAAAAAGTGACTTGAAAATCAAATTAGCTCAAAGAAAATTACTTAAAGTGAATATCACTACCTATGTAACTAGTAGCAATAAAAAAAAACTAACCTACTTATATAACAACGAATATACCCGCATTCAGATATTAATTAATAATAATAAAAAAAATAACCTCGCAATACTCAGATGTTAATATTATGAACGCACCGCAATATAGCTATATGTTGGCTCACAAATATGTATAAAAGTGTACCCAAATTTTGGGGTAGAGTGTATATAATCATATTTAAAATTATCATAAATTTTTACGCTGAGTATATATATGCACAATAAAGGTGGAACCTAAATTTTGTAGTTGAGTATATGAAGGTGTTAAAGAAAAACATGAACCTAAATTTTTAGGCAGGGTATATACACATATGTGCTAAATGATGTAAAAATAATAATAATGATTAAATTAATACTCCAAAATATACTATATATTATAAGTATTACTAATTATTAAATTACACAAAAATTTATTTGACTATGAATTGAGCTATTTTAAATATGTATACATAATTAGATATAAAATCATCAAGAATTTTAGCAAAATCAATCAATCATTAGCAAATAATCAAATCAGTAGTAATAAAAAGAAAACTTGCGTGACTCCTGGTGTGACTAGTGTGTGGTGATGGCTGAACAGTGGTTGTAGGATGAAACTCGTGCAGCAAAATAAACTCCAAACTCAAACCTCCAATATATCTCCGGAAAAATTCCTCTCAATAAACCAACCATAAACTGGTAGAACCATAAAACCATAAAGTAAATCCAAATACAAAAATCCGGGAACAAAATCCAGAAATTAAAAAAAAAACCTAGGGAGGAAAAATTGTTGTAAGATCTGTCTTACAAAAAAAATGCAATAGTCACGTAAAAATTACACTTATTTTTGCAGGAAAATGAACAGAAAAAAAATTATATTCAATTACATACCTTTTACAAAGGGTTTTATTCCAAACTATCCAAAAAAAACGACTGTCTCATTAAATGGCACGGCGTGGTGATGGTTCTTCCAAATATACTATCTAATAGCTTCTCCACCAAAAATAACAACTGAAAATCACAGTGGCACAACTCTAGATACTATTCCCATAAAGGATGATGCAAGATCACAAATTTACTAGGCGGCCGAACTACCTTTGCCGAAATCAAGACAGGACGTGAATATATGTCAAAGAGACAAAAGATTGAACGATTTTTCCACCCACATTAAAGCCTATTTGAAAAAAAGATTAGAAAGAAGAGTTTGTCCCTTGATCTATAGATGGCGCACGAACGATAAGAATAATTTTATGCAAATGCCTATTAAAAATTGTAATCACATTATAAAATGTTGTGACCTTAAACACACTTAAGTCCTATAGTAAATAAATAATTTAGTTGTTCATATTTAAATAAATGATTTCACAGATCCTCCAGAAGAAATAGTGGCAATTTGACAGATTGATATGACGTCATTAATCGCATTGTTTACAATAATAAATTGTTGTTAATGCTCTATTACAATTGCAATTACAGAGGTGAGTATGTACTAGTTCGATAGGGAATATATTTTAGGGCCTATCTGTTCAAAATCACTAAATTTGAATGAAACAGTAACTAGAGGTAAAAATGTTAAAATTGTAAATAATAAATAATTTATTTTTCAGGGACCTGTGAATGGATTCTCACTTTACTTATGTCAATATTCTAGTTAGGGTGAGTACTTTTTATTACAACTATTAAGAATACTCGATTAATCAATTTTGGAAGTATTTTTCTACATAACCTTATTTTTCATTTTTCCAATTTTAGGCATTCACACAAGATTAATTCATTGTGTAACTAGTCCAGACTTTAGACTAGATACAACTAAAGGAAACAATACCAAAACAACCTATAGAAAACCTTTCCTACACAGCCAAACTAGTAAGTGAAAATTTATACTACGATAGCTACGATGAGGTTCGGAGCCATATTTTGGTGAAATGGTCTTGGGCAAAATGGGATGCTAGCAGAGCAGACAGGTAAGTAAATATAAACAATTTGAGTTAGGTAGCCTAACATTAATACAGTTTACAGGGTGTTATCAGAAAAATTGTCCATTTGTGCAGAAAAATCACTTATATTTCCTACAGAAATTAATCAGCACTGGTATACTTAGTAAATTATTGTTGTTAACTTGCATCTAATTATGTTGTACTGTATGTCCAAATAAATTAGGCTAAGTAAATTGTCATAAATAATGTATTTGTTTAATAATTATTTCTAATGGAAAATCTGACTGAAACACTATTCGAAATATTTCGAGAACATAATATAAATTTTAATTATGCTATATTTCTGTTAGAAACCAATATTTTATTGTTAAATTTCAGTAATACCCATTCGAACGTATTCTAAATCCAGTGGCGTAGTAATTGGTAACACTTTTTTGGATTTTTGGCCTTGAAAAAAAATCGAAATAGGCCTTGAAATTTTGCACCACAATAGAGTTATTGAGGCTCTATAATTAAAAAAAATCATTTAAATCGGTCTACAAAGAAAAATTTTAAAAAGGTGCCCCGCTTTTAAATGGGTCACTATGTACATATCATGATTAAGCTAAAAAGCAGACGATACCATAGCGTATAAATTAAATATAAGAAACCTATAAAATTCCATTAATACATAAGTAGTTTTGGTACAAATCACTAAGAAAAGATAAAATTAAATTGAATAAACACTCAGATGTACAATTTGATTAAAAATATATATATTTAAATTCTACTGGGAACAAACAAATTGGCACAGTAAACTACAGCACTGTAATGCTCAAAGTTAAAATTTAAATTGCTGTAACTTTCAGAATTTATTATGAAGTTGCTACTGCACAAAGGCTTAAATTTATTAAATTAATAATTTATAAGGATTATGTCGCACTGTAATAAATATATCAAGTCTAATAAATTGTAGTAATAGGTTTCCGACAATATTTTATCATTTACAACGCCAATAGTATTATTGTTGTTTTTATTACATTCGTTTTCCTTCTCTTTTGTAACGTTTTGTAGCCCGTGCATTATTTTACGGCTATAGATAGTCCAGTCAATAAAGTAAAAAATACAGCAGAAGCTCGCAAACATGTTACCTGAGATTTTCCTTCCGTAACTGTTAGTGCGAGAATTAAACATCACAAAACCACAAAAATCAGTTCTGGGAGTGCCTCGCAATCTCCCAAAAAAATCACCACTTCGGTGATAAAAGCCTTATTTTACTGACAACTCGTTAACCGTTGAATATATAAAAAAAATTGCTCATTATGAAAAAGGAAGCTTGACTAATTCGAGAAAATCGATATTGTCACAAATTGCAAAGTTTATATTTCTTATATTTTCGTGAAATTTTTTGCGCGCGGCCTATAGAAAAAACTGAATTGCTCGAAAACCAAATAAACTAGGGAGAAAAATCAAAATGGGGTTTAAAGGGGATATAAAATACTCCCTTGTGTTGCCATTTTTGAGAGATATTGATATTTATTAGTATATAAAAATAACAATATAATATAGTTAGTTATCTCTTGATTTTTTGTGCATCTTAGTATTCTTAGGCCTATAAAAAATCACTGACTATAATATAAGTTATAACTGCATTATCTTTTAGTTCAAGGTAGTACTTCAATGCAGAAAAAGTTAGGAATAAAAATATTCACATTTGCGAATTTAGCAGGATGTTAAATTTAGCCAAAAAAGTCCAAAAAGGCTGCATTTCAATTTCTTGATTATATTTTTTAAACACAATTTTTTTACCTATTAAATTATTAGAAACAATAGTTATATGATACATAAACTTAAAAAAAAAATGGAGCTAAATTTTCAAGATGTTTGGATCTTTTTTTTATTTTTAGGAAACAATAACAAAAATTGGGCAAAATTTGGCTAACTTCAATATGCTGGTAAATTTGCAAATATGAAAATTTTTATTCCTAACTCTTTCTGCATTGAAGTACTACCTTGAACTAAACATTTATAACTTATATTAAAGTCAGTTATTTTTTATGGGCCTGTGAATAGTTAGAAGTGCAAAAAATCAAGAGGTAGCTATATTATATTGCTATTTTTATATACTAATAGATATCAACAGCCATTAAAAACGGAAAACAAAAGAGTATTTTATATCCTCTTTAAAACCCATCTTGATTTTTCTTCCTAGCATGTTTGGTTTTCGAGCAATTCAATTTTTTCTACAGGCCGCGCGCAAAAAATTTCAAATAAACGAAAATTCGTGTGCATTAAAAATGCAAATTTTGCAATTTTCTTCAATATCGGTTTTCTCGAAAACCATGGCACATACAAGAAAATTACTAAAAGACTTTTTTTAAGCAATTAGTCAAGCTTTCTTTTTCATAACGAACAATTTTTTTATATCTTTAACGGTTAACGAGTTATCAGTAAAATTAGGCCCTTTTCGCCGAAGGTGTGGTTTTTTGGGGGAGTTGCGCGGTACCCCCAGAACTGATTTTTGTAGTTTTGTGATGTATATTCCCCCCACTAAGAAGTACCGAAGGAAAATCTCAGATAACATATTTTGTTATGGAAATCTTTATAATTATTGGAATAAGAATTATACGAACTGTCGTGATCGCCTGGTAATATAAGAGTAGTACCTTTACTAGTTGAATAAGCTACAATTAATTACATAAAAACCTCTGCCTAAGGAATCACTACTTCCACATCCCAATTTTCCATCCAAGTCTCTTTAAAGGAAAAGATATTCACCATGTTTGCACTGTAGTATGTGGAAATAATTGGTCATAAAATCTTAATAATATAATATTTGAGGCAGATGTCAAAAAAATTAAAGCGCTGGTCTTTAGCATATACGCCAGAAGTTTTCTAAATGATTAGTACAACAATTTATGTACCTAGACATGGACATTGCCAGATCTAAAACATACGTATATATACAGGGTGGCCCAGATTTAAAAGGATATACTCTAGTGGAAGGTAGAGCACACTCAGTTGAGTTCAAAACACCCCTATATTTACCGTTGAATGGTTTTTGACCATAATTTCAGTCCGCCATATTTTTGAAACTACTCCACATATTTAGATAAAATTTGGTACACATATTATACCCTTTTGGGTTAATGAATAGCTTAAGTGATTTTGGAAAAATTCCAGACCGATCTCCATTTTTTTTAATATGGCTCTTAGGGTCGTTAACATCACACTGTATATTATTTTTTGGTAAAGATCAGTAAACTTTTAAAAAGCCTATGGACCAGTTTATAAAATAATGTCATAATATTTGATGGCACGTTTATGGCTATTCTTCAATAAATTTTCAAAAGTATTGAAAGACCAAATTTGACGTTCTACAAGTAACACAATCCAGTTGCTAACATCATTATTTTATTAATTTTAGCTAAACACCCCTTAGAAAAGGTTGTTGCTTGTTTTTGTTCTGACATTCAGTGTTTTTTTCGTACAAAATAAAGCACATTTCATTTATTTCACGAATAAAAAATAATTAATAAGACGATGCGATTAACACATGACATTCTTGCATTAAAAATCCCAAGTAGGCACATGTCAAATGTGTAATTTTACAAACAATAATTGCTGTTCGCTCTTAGTAATTATAAGAATAAACGATAAAAAAACAGTTATTAAAACAAAAAATTTTAAGATGCCGTTTCAATTTAGTAATGAAGATTATGAGTATATTATTTTTATGTATGGCTTTTGCGACGGAAGAGGTGCAAAAAGAGAGTATCAAAGGCGTTTTCCAAATCTCCGTGTACTAGATCATAAAACGTTTTCAGAGGTATACCAATTTAGTAGGGAACATGAACAATTTCCGTCAACGACAAAGCATGAACATGTTTCCAGAGCTCTTCCAGAAGATGAGCAAATATTACAGGCTGTGAAAAATAATCCATCCATAAGTGTTAGAAAAATCAGTAATGAGTTAGCAGTACCTAAGAGAAGAGTGTAGCGAACATTAAAGAAGGAAATTTTTTATCCATTTCATGTTGAAACAGTTCAACTTCTAGAAGACGGCGACAACGTTCCCCGCTTAACATTTTGTAGGTGGATTTTGGGTCACAGAAGAACAATATCGAGAGTTCTATTCACGGATGAAGCCCAATTCACACGTGACGGAATTACCAACTGTAGAAATCAGCATGTTTCCCAATACAGATTTAATATTAATGTGAGGTGTGGTATTTACAATAATCATCTGATAGGGCATCACATTTTTGAAGAAAAGCTAACTGGTGAAGTTTATTTAAACTTTCTTAGAGATATCTTGCCAGATTTATTAGAAGACATCAATACTAGGGGTTTGTGGTTTCAGCACGATGATGCTGAACCAGTCCGCGATCATCTGAACCAGCATTACACCAACAGATGGATTGGTTGCGGAGGTCCGGTAAACTGGCCACCGAGGTCTCCTCGGAAGTGATTGATAGGTAAGTAAAAAACATTAAAATGTTCGAAAAAATGTATTGACGCTGGGGGCATTCATTTTGAAAATCTGTTATAGTTTTAATTATTTGCACCGTTTTTAATTTTTTACTTCCCTCGCATACCGAAGGGAAGTATTGTATTCGAGAAAAAATCACCATCTGAGATTTTTTTGGATTTTGACGTTTCAGATCACGTAAATTACGAAAATGTAGGTTTTGCAATTCCGTAAGTATGTCTGCCTGTCTGTCTGTCTGTCTGTCTATCTGTCTGTTGGTGCATTAACTAAAAAATTACTTGACGGAGAGCAGTCAAATTTTTTAGGTAGTTGACGCTACTGTCAGCGAAGAAATGGTTACACTTTCACTGGAAAATATATAGGGTGGGATCGTCTAAAGGGAATAAATAATGAAAAGATTTTTTTTTGCTCAAATTAAAAATTTCCACCTTTCATAGCGTTCTAAGCCTGTTTAAAAAAAATTTTTTAGAAAATTTGTTAACCATTTTTGAAAAAATTTTACCACCAAAACAGATGGACTTTTTTTCTTTGTTCGAATTTAAAATCTCCACGTTTCCATGGCATTCTTAACCTATTCAAACAAATTTAAAAACAAAAAAATTTTGTAAAAATTTTTAATCAATCTTTAATCTTACTATAGAATGAATGAACAAAAATTTTAACTCAAATTTAAAATTTCCACGTTTACATTCCAAACCTACTTCGGAAAAAAAATTGCAACTTCTTTTACCATTTTGGAAAAGAAATTTACCACTAAAATAGATGGAAAAATTTCTTTTTGCTCAAATTTAAAATTTTCACGTTTCATAACATTCTAAACCTAATTCAGAAAAAAAAAAAGTTTTCACCAACATTTTTTTAAATTTTTTTACCACTAAAATAGATGGAAAATTTTTTTCACGTTTCATGGCATTCTACACCTATTTCAAAAAATAAATACCACTTCTATAGAATAGCAGGAAACTTTCCTTTTTGCTCAAATTTAAAATTTCCACGTTTCATATTTGAGAAGAAAAAATTTATGAAAATTTGTTTACCAACATTTTTGAAAAATTTCAAAAAAATGAAATTTTTTAACCACCACTATACTTCCATATGGCATATGCACCTATTATACTTTTATTGAAAAATGTACAGGGTGATCATCCCAAGAAATAATTAAGTCATGGTGGACATTTGTAAAGGTATTTGCGCGAACCTTCCATATTTGGCACCTGTTATTTAGTATTGAACTTTGCTGTCGGATGAGCACTCTCTGTATATTTTTTTGACCAAAACTTATCAGGTTTTCTTTGTAATAATAGTGATAACTATATTCCGATTAATATTTTCAATGTCATTTTTTTAGAGTGACCGCCATGCACAAATAAAGAGAGTTCTGTGTAAATACCTTTACCGATTTTTTCAATTATTTAAAGTTCTAAGTTATTCTAAAGTTATTCTGAAAAGGTGTTTAATATTTTTTTAAATTGTGCCTATTAATTCAAGCCTCTTCACTAACATTATTTTTCCCTCATGAAAGAAATGCAATGTGTATTACTGGATGAAATTTAAACTAAAGAACGCTTAGAAACACTGAATGTCATAACAAAAACAAATAACAACCTCTTCTCTAGTTAAAATTAATAAAATAATGACGTTAGCAACTGGATTATGATATTTGTAAAATGTCAAATTTGGTCTTTCAATACTTGTGAAAATTTATTGAAGAATAACCATAAACGTGCCATTGAACACGAACGTGACTTTCGTTTTAGTCAGGTTCGCGCACAAGAACACTGCACAATTTAATTTTGAATGAATTTATTTTACTTGGCTCGGCGAAAAAGTAACACCCTGTATCGATTTTACACGAATGATTAAAAGTCAAATTTTCTGGAGTCAAAATAACGATATATTACTATTGACGTTCTAACAATACATTTGTTTATCACTAAATAGGTTTGATGTAATTAATTATGTTGAATATTAACACTTTAGAGTAGAAATTTGCCTTTTGTTGTTGTTGTTTTGGCGTGGCTGGATTCCGAACTGATTGACTTACTGGCTCGCCTCGACTCGATTCGATTCGCCCGACTCGACTGGACTCCTGCGTTGAGCGCGTCTCGGTTTATATAAGATAAATCAAAGCTTCTGGAAGTGTTCGAAAATCGAAGACTCCAGGCGTTCTAGACGCTCCAGATTCTTCGGCGTTCCCGAAAATTCGATCGGTAGGGGAGAGTGGCTCGTGTATATTCTCCAGCAGCGAAGGCTTGCTTTTCGAATTATTCTAATAATATAAAAAATGTTTTTTCTAGCTCGCGGGCTTTACAGAGCGACAGAGGGACGTTAATTCTTAATTTTGAAAATATAAATTACCTGATTTAAGAAAGGTACTTTGACATTCCCCCCGTTTGCTAAGGCAAATTTCTACGATTGAGTGTTTGAAAACCTAAAGTATTATCTCTATCTAACTTAAGATATTTACAACGTGTTTTATAAGCAATAAGACCTAAAAGTTATACAATGCTAAAACTTAAGATATGTACAATAATGAAAATAAACGTAATTCTAAAAAGAGGGATACAATTTCTAGGGGTCCATGATGACCAGTCTTGCTCGTCGTCGCTTTGGTTTATATGGTCTGTTCGTTTCTCCATGTGTTTGCGTTGGCCTCGTGGAGGTGGTTGGTATGGTTCTCTTTATTTGCTGGGGCTGGCAAGCTTTCTTCGTGAGCTAAGGCAGGCAAATTTTCATAGTGCGCTGGGGGAGGAAAATGCGTTGAGGCAGGTAGATACGCTGAGGCAGATAGATGCGCTGAGGCAGGTAGATGCACTGAGGCAGGTAGATGCGCTGAGGCAAATAGTAGGATTTCATCGTCTCTATCGTCATCATCAGGGGGATGTTCTTCGGGGTGGTCTGGAAAATCCTCTTCAGTATTTTCGTCATTTAAGTTGTCATCATCGGGGTCCGATTCTTCATCGGTATCTAGCTGCTCAGGAGGTTCGTTTCCGGTGACTGGGGGCCTGATATCGTCCACGTGTACCAGATAAGTGTTGTTCCCGCGTCGGACCTCGTATACTTCGTCGGAGACTTTTTTGGTTATTAAATGTGGGCCTGTCCAAGAGGGTAAGAATACATTCGGTTTCTTTCGAAGGGCTTTTACCATTACTTCCTGTCCTTCTTCGAAGGTAACCTTGGGTCTATCATTTGGCGAAGAATACCTCTCTTGATATTCTGCTTGGTTTGCCCTTATTTCTTCTGTTCTTTCTTCCGGGGTTTGTTCTTCTTGCTCGTCCCGTTCCTCTTGATAGGCTGGTATATTTAGTTCGCCCTGCTGGGGTAATTCGTATCCGAGCAAAGCCCTGCTTGGTGTCATTTGAGTGGCGGCATTGTATCGTGTTCGGAGGGTGCGTAAGACCTTTGGTATATATCTATCCCAGCTGTTTTGTGTTCGCCTGTAGGTTAACGTCTTCAGGACTTTCTTGAATTCCTGCACCCTTCTCTCTGTAGGGTTGGAGCGCTGGTGGTAGATCGGTGTAAACTTCCGTTGGATTTCATTACGGGCGCACCATTGTTTATACAGGGTGCTGCCAAAGTGTCCGCCGTTATCCGAAACGATTATCTTCGGTGTTCCATACCTCGTAATAATTTCTTCTTCCAGGTAATTGATTATAATGCGGGCGTTTAGTTCGGAGAATGCCTTGGCTTCCACCCATTTTGTAAACATGTCTTCTACTATGAAAATGTAGCGATTATTGCGAGGAGTCTCTTTGTAGGGACCCATGACGTCAATACTTATGGCTTCAAATGCGTAACGTGGTTTGTGGGGTTGAAGCGGTGCTTTGGGTTGTAGTTGGCGGGCTTTCACCTCTCTGCAGATTCGACAGTTTTGTATATATTTTGCTACCGTTTTGTGCATGTTAGTCCAAAAGTATGTCCTTGTTAGATTTCGTATAGTCTCATCTCTCCCTGGATGAGCGGCGATGTCTTCATCATGAAAACTAGCCAATACATGGGGTATCATGCTTCTGGGTACTACTAACTTTCTCCTTCCTTGGTAGTTGCGCCATAGTTGCATGTCGTGGACTGTGAAGTTGTCAAAAAATTTCTGTTCCCTATAATTTCGAGGACCGTCAGCTTGGATTCTTTCCCATTTTCGTATGTCATTTTGAATACGTCTGGAACGGAGTTGTGTATGCTTCACTTCTTCATATAAGTCAGCCCTTGTGAATATGTCCAGTCCTTCCGGAGTTAAGGCAGGGGGTAGCATTCTTCTCTCGTCAATTTCCATCCGAGGTTCTTGGATATCTGGATTTCTACTCAGGAAATCGGGTAATTCGTTGTCCTTTCCTGCACAATGTTCAATATCGAAGTCGTATTCTTGCAATAGAAGAGACCATCGTGTTAATTTTGTCTTGGCGTCTTGATATTTATTTAACCAGACCAGGGCACGGTTATCGGTTCTAAGTGTGAATCTTACATTTTCTAGGTACATCTTGTATTTTTTGATATATGTGACGACGGCTAGGCATTCAATTTCGTTGATATGGTATTTCTTTTCAGCTGGGGTGAGACATGCGCTAGAAAAAGAAATGATTTGTTTCGAACCGTTTTCGCCTGGCTGATATAGAACTCCCGATATGCCGGTGAGGGAGCCGTCTGTTTGGAGGATAAATTTCTTCGTAAAATCAGGGCGATGTAGCTCGAGCGGCTTGGAAGCTTCGTCCTTTATTTTTTCAAAAGCTCTCTCGTGTTCGTTGGTCCAGTGAAATTTCTTGTTTTTACTGAGAAGTTCGGTAAGTGGCTGAATAAGCGAAGCGGCATTTTCTATGTATTCTCGAATCCAATTAAATGTTCCCAGGAAGCTTTGGAGTTGTTTTTTATTTTTTGGTGGTTGAAAATTTCGTATTGCCAGTACATGTTTTTGTTGGGGTAGTGTCTTGTCCTGGGATATTCGATGTCCGAGATAGTTCAATTCGTTGGTTGCGATGTTACATTTTTCCGGTGAAACTTTTACATTGTGTAGGCGGATCCTTTCGAAGACTAAATGTAAATGTCTCTGATGTTCTTCTAGGCTGTTACTGTATATAATGATGTCATCGAGATAGACTTGTACGAAGTCATGTATATATCCTGCTAGGACATCGCGAACCATGAAGTTCTGAAATGTGGATGGGGCTGTCTTTAAGCCGAACGGCATAACTGTAAATTGATAGGATGCTCCGTCTGGGGTAGTAAAAGCTGTGTATTTCTTTGATTCCGGATCCATGGGAATTTGCCAATATCCCGATGTTAAGTCTAGCAACGTGAATACCTTGGCCTTTCCTAGGGTTTTAATAGTTTCATGTATTTTCGGTAGGGTGGATGATTGGTCCTTGGTTATCGCATTAAGCTTCCGATAATCCACGCAGAAACGGGGTTTCTTACCAGATGCTTCGATTATGACTGGAGGGGAACTGTAAGGTGAGTTGCTGGGTTCTATTACACCAGCTTTTAGCATCTCGTCTATTTGTTCGTAGAAAATCTTCTTTTTATGAGGTGTCATTGGATAACATCGCTGATTTATTATGGTTGGAGTGGATAGAGTAATGACGTGTTTCGTAGTCGTGGTTGTAATTCCTTTAGTAGGTCGTTCGCTGAATATGTCGGAGAATTCCATAAATAAGGGTTTAAGTAATTGTTCAGCCTCCGGTGGAATACGAATTTTTTGGTGGAGTTGTCGAAATTCGGGGGTATACCTTGTTTCTTGATTCCAGTATACGGTTTTCCTTGACGTTTTTCCCATATACATGCACTTCCTTTCATAGTCTAGATGGACACCCTCGTCCTCCAGGAATGGTGTACCAAGAATAAGTTCCTTATTTAAATTTTTAATTACCTCAAACTCGCCCTGAGTTTTGTTACCTTGTATGTCTAGATCTAGGACGATATTTCCCAAGGATTCTGTTGTTTGGCCTCCGCATGCCATTGCAAATAATTTTCTGTCTTTGATTTGAGGCTCGGTGTCGACGAGTCCTGCCCTGATTATGTTGCTTTCCGCACCTGTGTCAATGACAGCGTTTATTTCCTGTCCGTTTGCGAGGATCTTAATATGTGGTAATTGCCTTGATTTTCGTAAATCTTGCATTGATAATAACGGGGCAGTTTCGGTCTGCGTTGCCACGTCTTTTAGCGTTGTTTTTTCTAGGATAGTGGAAATGTTCATAATGTTCTCAGAATTAGTCTGAGTAGCCATGTTATTTATCGGTTTTTCTTGAAAAATTGCAGAGATATTTAAGACATTGTCGAAATTTGGTGGAGTCGCCGGGTTGGTTATATTGTTTGGGCCGGACGCCGAAGAACCGTTATTTAGTTGTTGGATCTGGGACGGGCGCCGGCCCCCTGGGAGTTTTCCTGACGTCTATTGACTTGTTGGTTTTGCCCTGTGGTGTACGGATTTTGTGGGCAATTTCTTTGCCAGTGCCATTCTCCGCAAAATCGGCATGTCGTCGGTGGTCGGCTTTCTTGCGTATTTTCCCCTGATGATGCTGTCCTCTGGTTCATATTTCTGGTGGTCGTATTGGTTGCCTGTCTTGGTGCCTCGTCACCGTTACTATTATTATTATTATTATTGTTGTTTGGACGATTTCTCCAATTGTCATTATTGGTGCTTCTCGGAAGATGATATTCTTCTACCTCTGCTGCTACAGTTAGTAACTCCTCGGGGGTATCGAAATCACTGAATCGAATTTGTGCCCTTATCTCGGGGCGCAGTTGTCTATAGATGCAGTGCGCCTTCTCTTTAGGCGGCCTGGTTGGGTCTACTCTGTTAAATAAAGCTATTTTCTTAGATATGAATAACGTAACTGATTCATTAAATCCTTGCATTTTTGTATGCAAAATGTGTTCTGCCTGAGCCCTTTTTGCGATGGTATCGAAGGTCTGCCTCAGCCTTAATTTAAATGTTTCATAGTCATATATTAAGTTTTTATGTGGCTCATACCATTCCTTTGCATGGCCTTTTAATTGTGACGTAATCATGATTAATTTTTCTGTTTGGTCAGTAATATTATATTTTCGAAAATTTTCTTCCATATTAAATATAAACATATTTGCACTTTCGTGATCCAGCCCTTGGAAAGTGTGCATGGGGGAGTTTCTTATAGTTTGCCTAACCTTTTCCATTTTGCCCTCTTCATGACTTGTAGTAGCGTTTAGAATAGCCTGCTTGATTGCCTCCGCCATGCCCACGAAAATTTGGTTTAGCTCGATATTTACATTTGTTTGCTCCCCTCGTTGTGGGGTTGATGTATGTAAAATCGACTCACCTGGTTGTGCAGTATTCGGGTATATATGTCGTATGGGGTCCTCTTCCCTCCCTGAGGAAGATGGTTGTCCTTCTAGGTGTGGCAGTTCTAATCCCTGTCGTGCCGCTGCCTCTCCTAGCATTTTCATAACGTTTTCGTAAGATTCCATGTTCTTTTTGTTGTAAAAATTTGGACTTGAGAAGTTCTGGCCCTTCGATGGGTCTTCACGTAGTGTTTTTGCCTTACCTTTGAAACCCCTACTCAGTTCAGAGCCCCTCAAGTAAGTCACACTACTCTCCTCTTCTTTCTTTGTTCTTTTCTTCTCGGCCACTTCTCTAAGCCCCACGTTGTACGGGCGCCATGAACACGAACGTGACTTTCGTTTTAGTCAGGTTCGCGCACAAGAACACTGCACAATTTAATTTTGAATGAATTTATTTTACTTGGCTCGGCGAAAAAGTAACACCCTGTATCGATTTTACACGAATGATTAAAAGTCAAATTTTCTGGAGTCAAAATAACGATATATTACTATTGACGTTCTAACAATACATTTGTTTATCACTAAATAGGTTTGATGTAATTAATTATGTTGAATATTAACACTTTAGAGTAGAAATTTGCCTTTTGTTGTTGTTGTTTTGGCGTGGCTGGATTCCGAACTGATTGACTTACTGGCTCGCCTCGACTCGATTCGATTCGCCCGACTCGACTGGACTCCTGCGTTGAGCGCGTCTCGGTTTATATAAGATAAATCAAAGCTTCTGGAAGTGTTCGAAAATCGAAGACTCCAGGCGTTCTAGACGCTCCAGATTCTTCGGCGTTCCCGAAAATTCGATCGGTAGGGGAGAGTGGCTCGTGTATATTCTCCAGCAGCGAAGGCTTGCTTTTCGAATTATTCTAATAATATAAAAAATGTTTTTTCTAGCTCGCGGGCTTTACAGAGCGACAGAGGGACGTTAATTCTTAATTTTGAAAATATAAATTACCTGATTTAAGAAAGGTACTTTGACACCATCAAATATTATGACATTATTTTATAAACTGACCCATAGGCCTTTAAAAAGTTTACTAATAATTACCAAAAAATAATATACAGTGTGATGTTAACGACCCTAAGAGCCATATTAAAAAAATGGAAGTCGGTCCTGGAATTTCTCCAAAATCGCTTAAGCTATTCATTAACCCAAAATGAATAAAAAATATGGTGGACTGAAATTCTGGTCAAAAACCATAAAACTCCGTGTCTCAAAAACGTTTCAGATCCAACGGTAAGTATAGGCGTGTTTTTAACTCAGCTAAGTGTGTTCCACCTTCCACTAGAGTATGTCCGCTTAAATCTGGGACACCCTGTATGTAAATATGAATTTACTATGCAAATAACATCTTATCTTAACTTATTCCAAATAGTCTTCCCTTAAAAGGTTATTTTTGCGTTTTAAAGAAAAAACGATGCGTAACAATTTATCTTCTGAATTGGTGGAGTACATTAAGTGACTGTTGATAAAATATTCGCCCTACAAATGCCTGTTTTTGTATAAGAATACCTAAAAGTGGCGCAGGATACAATAGACTTTCAGGTCTCTGAAAACAGCACGTGACCTTTCGCACACCCTTCTCGCAGGGGATATTAAACGAAAATCTACTAAAAGCAGTAAGAAGTATATCTATTTTGTGTATTTTGTTGCAGCAAGAAATATTCCCGGAAGGATCGTAAATAAGGGCGTCCTAGAAAAAAGTTATGTGTCAGAGGCAAGGAATAAATTTAAATAGGGTACTTTTAAAGTATGTCATAATTTTACCACTGGTTTTTTAAACACATTATTTGAAATTTCAATACATGCATGATATACTTAATTGGGGTGCAGCTGCCATAATTAAATGGCTAATAAATGCAATTGTTTTTAAATGGTATCCAGAAACAGATATCAAAACTTCCAATTTTTGTCAGTTGTGCAATTAACATAATTTAACCCTTCTTTAACCGGTTAACTGATTATGGATCGTATATGTGTACAAAAAAATCGTAGCACAACTGGCACTGGATCACATATGTACATTTTTAAATAACTTTGTCAATTTCTAAATGATTTGGGCAAAATTTGGTAATGGCGCCCTTAAAGTATCAGAATGACTGATTTCTATTGAAGAAGAATATATAAAAATAAGTAATCTTCCGGGTTGGACGAATTGACTATGTCTATTTTAAAGAGAATTTCGTTAAATATTGTTGACCAGTTCCTGTATCTTATTAATAAATCAATCCTCGAAAGTTACTTTCCTTTTGAATATAAAACTTCCCCCGTAATCCCAGTATTCAAACAAGGACTTATCGTCAAATCACCTTAGTGTGTGTAATGTCCAAAGTTATTAAAAAAATCGTTGAAAGAATCATGTTATATTTAGATAAAAATGATATCCTGACTGAATTCCTGTATGGATTCAGACCCGGAAGATCGATAGAGAGTGCAACTGTTAAATTGTTTGATTTTTTCTACCGTGAAATCGACAACAGTAAGTATGTAGTGTCGATCCAATTTGATCTCTCAAGAGCATTTGACTCTGTAAAGAATGATATACTTCGTAGTAAACTAGAAACTATGGGAGTAAGGGGAAAGTTATTAAACTGGATAAATTCATATACGGAAAACAGAAAACTCATAGTAAAATATGATGAAACTGAATCCGATATATATGATGTCATGTTAGTTGTCCCCCGAGGATCAATACTGGGACCATTGTTATTTGCTATATAAATAAACGATCTTCCTCGTCATATAAAAAACGGCTCCACAGTCATGTATGCGGATGACACAACTGTTTCTGTATCTGCTATAAATAGTGTAACGAGGTGAATTTTCCGTTGCCAAAAATGCAGTTTAAATTACTGTCCACGGAAAAAGTCTCTTTCTTGGTCTTCCGGCTGTGAGACGTTCCGTGCGTGAAGGGGGACCATCATGGCTGGCGACTGCCAGACGTTCCCTGCTTGAATGGGGACCATAGCGGTCGGTTGCTGCGATGCTTGCCCTACAGTGTAGGGGGCCGTGGTGGTGATGACCAGTGGACTTTGGTGTGCGGGTTTCGAGGCTCCCGGTTGTCGTTGGTCGATATCTTCACGTTGGGTGCCAGGATGCGGCGAGACGCACCTGCCCGGAAGGGTGGCCGGGCCGGTGGTCTGCTGGGCGACGTTCTGGTCCTGAAAGGGAGCCGACGTAGTCGGCGCGACGTCCCTGCCTGGAAGGGGGCCCAGTGTGGTTAGCTTCTGTGCGACGTTCTTGTCAGGAAGGGGGTCCAGTGTGGTCAGCAGCGGTGCGACGCTCCCTGCATGAAAGGGGACCACCCGGGCCAGGTTGGCTGTGGTGACGGCTAGCAGATGAGCCAGCTGCTCGTAGCTGGGTAGGGTGGTTGCCGTCGCTTCGGTGGTAGTGGTGGACCTAACCCTCCTGGATTCTTCGTTGAGAGGCGTTGGCCCGTGAGCTTGGGGGGCCTGTGGACGTCGTCGTTCGGATGCCGGGGTTAGCTGATGTGTTGGCGGCGTCAGTTCTAGATGTTCGGCGACGATGGTGCCCCATTGTGCGTTGGAGGGAGGAGTGGATGCCCTGGAGAATGCCTGGCCCTCCCGAAATTCGGAGTCTTGATGTGGCGTAGCTGCGTTGGACGTCGCTGGGGCTGCCTCGTCGAGCGGGGGTGCCTCTTGTGGGAACAGGTCCCCCTCGATGTCAGACAGCACTGCGCTGAATTGTTTGCCGCTTCTTGTGGCCATAGTTTCACTTTATTTATTTTAGTATTTTGAATATTTATTTATTATTATGACGACTATCACTACTTTTAAATAAAACAACTGGTTTATTTACAAAGTGCCAGGGGAGCACTGTGATCGTAGCTTTGCTCGTAGTTAACTCTATGGAGAGCTGTCGAAGACTGGATACCGGCTGCTGTGGCCGGCGAGTTTTTATATGTTTGTAGCGTCTCTAGGCGCGCTCTGATTGGTCCGCGCTAGTTGTGCCGAGGTCATAAATATAACCGCGGCGCACCTAGCCGTTCATTTCATCGAGAGCAGCGCTGGCGATGACACCACCCCCCTTGTTTTTGGCTTTATTGAACATTTTAATAAAGTCACAGAATAAGATTACAGAAAAAATGAATGCCTTAAGATATTTTAAAAATATTTCAAACTAAATACATGATAGGTCCTAATTAAACTAACATAACATGCCATATGGCTTAACTATCCTAAATATTGAACGTATATACAATTTATTTACAATTCGACGTCTTCGGACGTCGGCGCCGCGACGTCCAGGGCTGCTTGGGCCTGAAGAGCATCGGGAGCGGCTAGGTCCTGCAGGTCGGGATTTGGCTGGGTCCCGGCGTTCTGCTGGGCTTGGGTTGACTGCTGGGCTCTGGCGACCGAGCGTCGGTCGGCGTCGGCTGGTGCAGCGTGTACAACTGTCGCCCACCAGGGCAGCTGGGTCCTTGAGCTGGAAGTTGAGGCTTCTTCAATGGGTGGGTAGACGTAAATTTTGGAGGCGTCTTTCATCATTGTTGACTGCTGGGTTTGAGCAGGCGGTTCCGTGTTCATCGGGTAGAACACGGCAGTCGTCGGCTGGACTCCTGGAATGATGGGGGCAGCGTAAATTCGCTGTGGAACTGCGACAGATACTCGTGGCGGGGCTAGAGGAACTCGTTCGAAGATTGGCTCGGTGCTTGTGGAAGCAAGCGGAAGTTGAGCCGGGGCAGAAGAACCTGTGTGGGCGTTTGTCCCAGTGGGGGGACGAATTGCCTTAGGTTTGGGGGCAGCGATAGCTGCCGGAGCTCGTTCTAGACGTGCTGAGGGTCCGGGCTCATCTTCTTCGGTATCATCTTCGGTGTCAGTCGCCATGTCTTGAGCCTCTGGTTCGACGGGGTCCCGCTTGGTGGGCTTCTGGCCAGGCATGGGTCGGATGTCGTCGATGTGGATCGGTACTGGTATTTCGTTTCGGAGGACTTCATAAGTATTGTCACCCAGGGCGCGGACGATGGTGAACGGACCTTCCCAAGTGGGACCAAAACTGGTCCTGGCTTCCTTGAATCCTCGACACATGACACGCTGACGGGGCTTGTATTCGATCGGCGCTCTGCGAGGCTCGGGAAAGAACTTCCGTTGGTACTCCTTCTGCGTCTGGGCGGCTCGGGTCTGTCTCTGCTGGGCTGCTCGTCTCGGCTCGGGCAGGAGTCGTCGCTGCTCGGGATGCTCCCACTCCCCAGGTCGTGGTAGCTCGGTGCCTAACAATAATTCGCTGGGGCTGTATCCGGTGGCGGCATTCCTCCGGTTGTGCAGGGAAAATATTATTTGGGGCAGCACCACGTCCCATTTGTTTGGAGCTCTTCTGGCTAACTTCTCTCGCAGGGCTTTTTTGATCTCTTGATTCCTCCTTTCCACTGGGTTGGCGCGCTGATGGTACAGCGGGGAGGTGAACTGTCGGATGTGGTTCTTTTCACAGAATTTGACCATTTTCTTAGCCAGGAAGGCAGCGGCGTTGTCCGTTATTATTTCTTCCGGGTATCCCCATCGTAAACATGCTTTCTCCAGGCACGCCAGGATGTGGGCAGCATCCGCTTGAGGGGCAGCTTCAGCTTCGATCCATTTTGAGCAAAGATCAGTGATCACTATGATATAACGGTTGTGGGACGGCGTCTCGACGTACGGTCCCATCACGTCGATGCTCAGGGCTTGCCATGGTTTGGTCGGTGGCCTGGGACGGAGTGGGGCTGCGGCTTGTAGTGGATCCCTCTTAGTGGAAACACAAATGAGGCACTGCCTGACGTGGTTGGCTGTCTGGCGTCGGAGGGTCGGCCAGTAGTATCTTCGATTGATGGCTCGATACGTCTCATCTCTTCCAGGGTGTCCTGCATAGGAGGCGTCGTGATACTGGTGAAGAATCTTGTCTCTCATTCCTTCGGGGACTACCAGGGCGGCTCGGTCGTCGTTCACATGCCATAGATGTCCATCACTGACTTGGAAGTGGGTGTTGAGTCGCTTTTCCCAGGGCGCGAGTCCGCGTTCCCTTTGCTGAAGTTCTGCCCAATGGGCGATGGCTCCTTCGACGGAATTATCTGCGAGCTGGGCCTCCTTGACTTCTTCGTATAACGTGGTGAGCTCCTCTCGCTCTCCCTCTATGAGGTAGACGACAGGAGGTGGAGTTTCGGCCGTGGTTACTTCCGTCGGGGCATCTTGGGCATCAGCTTCGGTACTGGCTTCTTCGGTGTGGGGCTGCATGCTCACAGCGGCGATGGGGAAAAGCTGCTGGGGCCTGGTTGTCTCCTCAGGGGGCAGCATTCTGGATTCGTCCCTCAATTCGGCGGGCATCTCGTTTTGGGGGTGTCGTGATAGGAAGTCTGGTAGTTGATTGAGTCGACCAGGGCAGTGCTCTACCACGAAGTTGTATTCTTGGAGTTGAAGCGCCCATCGGGTCAGTTTTGCTCTTTCATCCTTGAACTGATTCAACCAACTGAGGGCACGACTGTCGGTTACTAAGGTAAAATGTTCATTCTCCAGCCAATGGCGATATCTGCGACAAGCCCAGACCACGGCGAGTGTTTCTTGCTCGTTGACATGATAGCGGTTCTCTGGCCCGGTAAACTTGGCACTGGAGCATGAAATAATCCTTTTCTCTCCCAGCGGTGTCTTTTGGTACAGGACAGCGCCCATTCCTCGGGCACTGGCGTCAGTTTGCAAGTGGAAGGGTAGCCCTGGCTCCGGTCGGCATAGGGCTAGGGGCTTCGACAGACGATCCTTGATGTCTTCGAAGGCCTTGGCTGCTTCTGACGTCCATTGAAAACGTTGTTTGCCAGTCAAGTCGGTGAGTGGAGCTGTGAGCGTCGTAAACTCCGGCACAAACTCCCTAAGCCAGTTGGCCGTCCCTAGGAAGGCTTGCAGCTCCTTCTTGGTTTTCGGTGTCGGGAACTCCTTGATCTGAATTATATGTTTTTCCTGTGGCTGGTTCTGTGTAGCTGTGATCCGGTACCCCAAGTAGTCCAACTCGGCGGCTCCAAAGCGACATTTTGATAGGCCACAGTGCAGCGCGTGCACTCGCAGTCGTTCCATGACCAAGGACAGGTGTTTCAGATGTTCTTCATGTGTTTCGGAATAAATGATGATGTCATCCAAGTATACTTTGACGAACTCGTCCACGTAATCAGCGAGTACCTCCGTCATCAGCTTCTGGAAAGTAGACGGGGCGTTTCTGAGTCCAAAGGGCATCACCAAAAATTCATAAGTTGCTCCATCAGGAGTGCTGAACGCCGTCAGTGGGATACTTTCTTTGGCCATGGGAACTTGCCAGTAGCCGCTCTTGAGGTCCAGGCTGGTAAATATTTTGGCGGCGCCTAGTTCTCGAATTGTCTCTCGGATTGGCGGGAGTTGGGATACCTCTTCGTACGTCTGCAGGTTCAGTTGGCGATAATCAACACAGAATCTGGAGCTTCCATCCTTTTTCCCCACGATTACTATGGGTGAGCAGTAGCGGCTGCTACTGCGGCGGATTACCCCTGCGGCAAGCATCTTCTTGACTTCCTCGTTGATTATGGTTTTCTTGGCTGCTGAATACTGGTATCTTCTTATCTTGAAGGGTTTGTCCTCTTTGAGGCGGATCTCATGTGTGGTGAGCTTAGTAGTGGGTTGACTAAGCGATTCCTGGAATACGTCCGAGAACTTCCTGATGACTTCGGTGTATTCGGTTTGATGAGAGGCGGGCAGCTGCTCCGGTGTGGGATCCACGGCTGGGACCGAATCTGATGTTTCGGGATTTTCTGACCAAAACAGGGTGTGTCGAGCTGTTACTCCGGCGTACAGGCAATTCCTGCGGAAGTCCATCAGTGCATGTTGCTGGTGGAAGAAATCTCGTCCTAGGATGATGTCTTCCCTGATATCGTCAAGTATGTGGAGGAAGGCGGGAGCAGTCCAGTCCCCGAAGTTCAAATCCAATTCCACACATCCTCGAGTTTGCACCAATATTTTCGGACTCGCCAGTCGCACAGGCATCGTCGGGTGGTGATTCCTGGGTATCCCGTCGCTGTGTGATCCTTTGATAAATGAATGAGTAGCCCCACTGTCCAGTAGTGCCAGTAGACGGCATCCATTAGCTTCGACCCATAAGCGTGGTAATGAGCCGTAGCCGTCCGTCATTAGGATTATTGGGTTGTCTATTGTTGGGGTCGAGCGCCCTGGCTCGCCTCGACCCGCCGAGCGTTTCCCGACGGCTGGTCGCTGGATCGACCGGGCTGGTGGTTGTTGGTGTTCTCACGGGGGTTGTTGTTCCCCGCTGGTCTGCTGGATGCGTTGCCCGTCCTGGGCGCTGCAATGGGTGCCTGTTCGGCGCCTGGTTGGTTGGTTGGACAATTCCGGTGATAATGGTAGCCGGGACACCGCTGGCACTTGGGCAGGTTGGATGTTCTGTCTGGCGGCGGTGTTGTTGGACGTGGTAACGGCCGTAGCTGCCTCTGGAACTCCTTGTAATCCTGCTCCGTGCGTTCGGCGATGCGGCTGAGTTCCTCCATGCTATGGATCTCCGTATTCCTGGTGGCAAACCTTAGCTCTGGGCGCAGCAGCTCCCGGACCTCTTCCACCATTTCCTCTTCTTCCAAATTTTTTGCGACTCTGAGCCATAGCCCAATTTTCCTTTGGATGAAAACAGCAACCGGTTCCTCTTCTCGCTGCCTCTCGCCATGTAATCGGGAGCGTAGGTTCCCCAGCGTGGCTGTGTCATTGTATCGGCGTCTTATCTTCTCCTTGAAAAACTCGAAGGTGATCTTCGTTGTCTTCCACATCTCGAAAGCTTTCCTCGCTCCTCCCTCCAATTGTTCGATGGCGACTCGCACCCTGTCTCGCTCCTGGATACCCTGTTCCTTCATTGTATCTTCTAGCTCAGTTAGGAAATCTTCAGGATCCTCCCATTCTAATCCAGCGAAGGTGGGTAGAGTCCTTGGTCGTACTCGGGGCGTTGATTGGTTGGAGACGGCTTGGATGGCTGCTCGGGTGCTCTCTTGAATAAGCTGCACCATGGTTTGCGATAATTGTTGAAGTTCTGTTGGGCGCCACTGGGGTTGTTCCCCAGAAATTGTTGGGTGTGGGTCTTCCCTCGTCCAAGGTGAATGATGAGCCCCGCGTTGATAGGTGCCATGTCCACGGAAAAAGTCTCTTTCTTGGTCTTCCGGCTGTGAGACGTTCCGTGCGTGAAGGGGGACCATCATGGCTGGCGACTGCCAGACGTTCCCTGCTTGAATGGGGACCATAGCGGTCGGTTGCTGCGATGCTTGCCCTACAGTGTAGGGGGCCGTGGTGGTGATGACCAGTGGACTTTGGTGTGCGGGTTTCGAGGCTCCCGGTTGTCGTTGGTCGATATCTTCACGTTGGGTGCCAGGATGCGGCGAGACGCACCTGCCCGGAAGGGTGGCCGGGCCGGTGGTCTGCTGGGCGACGTTCTGGTCCTGAAAGGGAGCCGACGTAGTCGGCGCGACGTCCCTGCCTGGAAGGGGGCCCAGTGTGGTTAGCTTCTGTGCGACGTTCTTGTCAGGAAGGGGGTCCAGTGTGGTCAGCAGCGGTGCGACGCTCCCTGCATGAAAGGGGACCACCCGGGCCAGGTTGGCTGTGGTGACGGCTAGCAGATGAGCCAGCTGCTCGTAGCTGGGTAGGGTGGTTGCCGTCGCTTCGGTGGTAGTGGTGGACCTAACCCTCCTGGATTCTTCGTTGAGAGGCGTTGGCCCGTGAGCTTGGGGGGCCTGTGGACGTCGTCGTTCGGATGCCGGGGTTAGCTGATGTGTTGGCGGCGTCAGTTCTAGATGTTCGGCGACGATGGTGCCCCATTGTGCGTTGGAGGGAGGAGTGGATGCCCTGGAGAATGCCTGGCCCTCCCGAAATTCGGAGTCTTGATGTGGCGTAGCTGCGTTGGACGTCGCTGGGGCTGCCTCGTCGAGCGGGGGTGCCTCTTGTGGGAACAGGTCCCCCTCGATGTCAGACAGCACTGCGCTGAATTGTTTGCCGCTTCTTGTGGCCATAGTTTCACTTTATTTATTTTAGTATTTTGAATATTTATTTATTATTATGACGACTATCACTACTTTTAAATAAAACAACTGGTTTATTTACAAAGTGCCAGGGGAGCACTGTGATCGTAGCTTTGCTCGTAGTTAACTCTATGGAGAGCTGTCGAAGACTGGATACCGGCTGCTGTGGCCGGCGAGTTTTTATATGTTTGTAGCGTCTCTAGGCGCGCTCTGATTGGTCCGCGCTAGTTGTGCCGAGGTCATAAATATAACCGCGGCGCACCTAGCCGTTCATTTCATCGAGAGCAGCGCTGGCGATGACATTACCAATAAACTTCTTTATTTGCTCCGCTTACATTTGAATCATATGCATTGTAAATTATTATTACAGATTTCTCCCAAATTTAGCTAGCTGAAACCGCGAAACAGATTTCTACTTCAAATAGGTAATTTGATAAACCTGGCAGTGAGAGGGCTGTCCATAATATTAACATAAATTACAAGATTTGATACTGAGGGCGTTGGTAAGGCAGTTGCGTAAATTAGTTTCATTAGAGCACATTTGAAATCACTTCTGTCCGATCCGTCAAACAACCCAGTCGGGTACTATTCCGTATATTCTCAACATGTAAGTACACCGTCTTATCATCGCCGCTGGTTTCTTGTCGACCTTTTTATATTAACACCGATAAGAATAATTCACTGAAATGTGTGTTTTAAAGTAATAATTTGAAACCGATTCCGTTTAAATGTATCAGAATATAATTATTATTTTCCGACTTTGCCGAAATTAAATGAATTTAAATTATCACAATAGTAAGAGAGTCCAAGTAAGGACCTGTCAACTTCTCCGATTTTATCCAAATAGCTATGTTCGCAAGAATTTCCAAATGGAGAAAAGAACGTAGATGATATTTCGAGAGAAAACTGTGTACCGTTTACCGTTTATATTATTTTAATCCAGACCATTTGTGATGGTAGGTACTGCGATAAAATAATATGTTGTTCTACCAAATGGGTAGAAGTTTTAATTACCGTATATTTTATTTTAGCTAGGTCGTAGCAAAATAAAATCTGTATTTGCAAAAATTATTTTTGTGAAATTTATTGTAGTGTTATTGTTAATTTACCGTTCATTTTGTTCCCAATATTTCGGATTGATACGAAATGGAACAAAATTCCTTACTTTTAAATAATTTATAGAAATTTATTGTAGTCCGGGAATTGAGAATAAAATCTAGGCTACCGTGAATAAAATAACTAACATTATATTCTGATACACAGACATTTTCAGCATCAAATCCGACAAGATACCACGTGGCCGAACCGAAATGCATTTAATGAAGGCACCCAGCTCTGGGGTTTGAGGAGCTTGGCAAAAACCGCATCAAGTGTTGATGTAATTTCAACATTTCCGAACCGTACCGAAATACCACCGTTCTGATTATTACTGTCTGTCCGTCTAGGCAGAATAATCTCCGCCGTAAGCTGATACCGAATCCGATAACCATTTTATTTTTCGATCCGAGTGTGACTTAGGTTACACACCGCACCGAATCCGACAACCGTTTTATTTATTTGGTATCAGCCTTATTTAGTTTTGCCAAGTTCTTCACACCCACACTCTAATGCAACATGTAGGCATGATTATTGCTGTAGATAACCGCTTGCCTTTGCCTGGTATTTGCACGTTGTCCGTTTTTTTTAATTACTTACTTGTGTAGTTTTTCCGTTTACTGTTTTTTATACCGCTTTTACTACTGTCTTTTTCTTTACCGCTTTCACCGTTTGCTTGCTTACCACCGCTTGCTTCCGCATTAATGAGTAGCTAACTAGCTTCTCACCGCCTGGTTACCCGTACGTCACAAAATGGCGCCCTACCTAAATCAAATTAAACTAAAATGATATATCTTAAGTTTTTGTTATTGTATTTATCAGAAACTCCGTATTTTGGTACCTAACCGTTTTTTATTGTTTTGTAAAAATTTCATTGTATGTTAATAAACTTTGCTATTTACCGATATCTGCCTTTTACTCTTGAATGTGAGTGAAAGTCTAATCTGCCGTCCGGACCCCTGGACATACCGTGTCTCCACTGTAGCTATCCCAGCCCTACTGCAACAGGCTGCGTCTAGGAGGCTAATGTGGAACCTTTGCCCCACGTAATAATTGCAAAGATTACCGAATTTAACCGAAATATAGCTCAGCGCCAAAGTGACGCTTCCACTTGCCTATGCGTTAGGCAACTGGAAGAAAGCACGTCACAATAGTGTTGATTTACAGGTAGCTATTGATAGTGTTGTTGGCGATATGAATGGATGGTGCAATCGAAATAAATTAATACTAAATGAAAAAAAAAACGGCATTTCTAAATTTCAACCCAAAAAAAATTATCTCATTAAATTCGATACCTCTAAGCGCCACTTCCAAATTCTTAGGCATATCTTGCAATACTGCAACTAAAAGACGCTCTGAGTGAGGAGGGATGTTTATTATGCCCTATATATGCCCTATATATGTATCTGGAGGAGGTCTAACCAGTGATATAGAATGTTTGTGTCACAAAAACGGATTATAAGGCTGATATTTAATCTAAATTATAGAGAAAGTTGCAAAAGCGCGTTCATTTCAAAGAAGATCCTAACTGTACCCTGTATCTATATATATACATGATTAACATACGCAAAAACAAACTTGCAGGAATTTAAAACTCTTGATGATAGCCACCCTTACAATACGAGACACGGTGCGTTTCTATCGATTCCACGGCACAAAACAACTAAATTTAAAGAATCACTCCACTATAATAGCATAATACTGTATATTAGCCTCCCTGAAAACGTCAAGAAGTTGCACGTATCCAAATTTACAATTCAACTAAAAAATTACTTTTAGAAAGAGCCTATTATAATATTGAGGGACGTTTAGCTTACCGATTATAATAAAAATTATAATCTAGTCTAATGTAATAATGTTTGTTTGGTCGTTATATATTGTATTATCTATATCTTTTAAATAAGTATTCAGTATATAGATCATTACAGGCTTTAATATAATTTAGTTGTTGTGCGATGTCCTACATAAGGACTCGATATACATTTTTATTATCTGTTCCTCTCTCTCTTTTGTAAATAATTTTTAACTACAACATTATATATTTTAATACAGTTAATAGCTGTTGTGTGAGGTCTTATACAATAACTTAGTGTGTAGTGTATATTTCCAAAGCGGTATATGTAATCAACATTTAAATCTTTGTTCTCTTTTTGGTATCAGTCTACATGTTTTATACATTATAAACTGCTCTTGTACCTGACTTACCATATGTACATAAACTGTATTCTACATGGTGAATAAATATTTCTATTTCTATTTCTATAAATTACTCAAGTATCAACTATTATCGTTACGCCACCACAAATAAATAGCTTTGGTATCCAAAGTATTGTATTGTGTATCGAGTCTTATCATCATCACAGTGACAAGGTATTTATTTAAAACGTAAGTGTATAATTACAACTAATCTAATTATTAGTTAATCTTAGGATTAACGAGGAACATTTTTCTGATATCTTAATAACTACTAAGTTCTGTACTAAGGTTACCCCTTGGTGTCCTCAGATTGTTTTGTAAAGATGCACTTCACATTCGCATAGTGCTCTATTTTTGCACCCGCTAGACTAACTCAATAGGCCCCGTCATTTTAAGCCTTCTTCTTATCCTACGTTGATTGGGCAGCTGGATTGCTTCGGTATTAACGTGATTTCGAAGTCGCTCTTCATGACTCTTTGCAAATCTTCTGACTTCGTCTGCAACCATTTCCATTTAATTTTGAAAACGTTGTATTATCTCAATGTTACTTGCACTAGCACAGACCCAAAGTTGGATAACGTATGTCTAGACGGGTTTCAAAACATGTTTGTATAGGATTAATTTGCTATGAATAGGCAGCTCAGAGCTTTTTCCTAGCAGCCCGTACATTTTTCTATATTTAAGATTCAATTCATCTTTTCTCTTCCTTATGTGTTCCTTCCATTTTAGCTTAGCATCCAGGTTCGTATCTATATACTTAGCTCTGTTTGCATATGAGATTGTATGATTCTTCAGTGATTTCCATCTGTTCAGTGCGTCTATTTGTGAAGTTAATGTGTACTGATTTTCTTTCGTTAATTTTAATGCTCCAGCGTTTTGTCCATGCATTAACCCTATGCAAAGCTTCTTGGAAATTTTCGTTAGCTTCTTGTTCAGTTTCACCAACTGCAATACTCCTATGTCATCAGCAAAGGTGGTAATTGTGGTTTGTTTCGTTACTGGCCACATCACTTGTGTATAATAAATGCAGCAGTGGATCCAAAACACTTCCCTGTGGTACACCAGCCTCTATTGGTCTCAGTTTAGAGTATAGTTCCTCACTCTTGATTCTAAGCATTCTTTCACTAATATATGGCTAAAGAAACTATGCTGCTTTGGTAGAAGTTGTTCTAGTTTGTGCTCCAATCCCTGGTACCAATTAACAAGGTATTATTGTATCATTTTTCTACATGAAATACTGAGATACGAACCGTGCTCATAATACACATCCAGACGTAATGTGAAAATATAAAAAATACACTTTTCCCAGTTAGGAAAAATCAAAGCCTTGTTTAAAATAACTACGAGTGTTAGTTAATGCCAAGAGCGGATTACATAACACAATAAAATATAATGTCACTCTACTACGTATAAAGCCATAGAGATGCTCCTAGGCATGCTCTCAATAAGGCAACATATGGGGCTTATTAGCGGTGTCCGGATAAACACTTCTTCCTTGATTAAGTACTTGAGATAAGTGGTTATACATCAGCACTTTGTGAATGCAAGCGAATTCAATGTTTATTGACATCGAGCATGTTTATATTGCTCAATTTGCGTGTTTATTAAATAATATGCAATACAATATATAAGAAGGCTCAGAACGTCACAAAACATCGAGATTTTAGTTTTGAATAAAGAAAACTTTCTGTTGGTTCTGTTGGAATGGTTAAAGATATTGACTTGAAATTTTGTAAATATATGTACAAATTCGAGATCAGGAATGAGAGTATATTTTGCGCCAATTACAGTGAAGGGGTAAATAAGGGAATATAAGTGAAAGAAACTGGTAAAGGTACGGTAACTTGGGAATTGGTGTACTTCAATATTAAAGTGGTTGATAAAATAAAATCAAGACACTCACTTGTGATAGAAACGTATGTTTAATAACGACATCTGGAAAACTAAATATTTATTATTGTCAAATAAATCAAAATATTCATGAGTAAGAAATATTTGTTTTTGAGCAATAAATATTTGTTTGTCATAAACAAGGCTTCTTATAAAGTTTCTTGGATTTATTTGTAGCGAACAAATATTTCTTTTTCAACAACAATCCTTGATTTGATTCAGTTGTAATGATTTAGTGTTGATAATTTGCTGTTTAACTGGGGCCTTGGGTGCCTGCAACAAACTTTTAAAGGTAAGTTTGAAAGTTATATTGCCATCATTTTATCTTTTGCATAACTTGCAAAACAAACAAAACAATAGAATTTTTTGTCAGAAAATTATTAACAGGGATAAATACGGCGACCAAAAGGTATAGTTGAAGTTTTTTAGGTTATTTTATTATCGAATAAAATATTTTGATTAAAATATAAGAGTTTGAACATGTTATTCTAGACTTCTCTGAATGTATTTTGTTGAATATATGAGGCATGATTTACGGTGGAAAAATAAGTTATGAATGACAAGTGAGTGGCTTGAAATTCGAAGTAAATACTAAGTGAAAATATTAAGTAATAAACATTGTCAAAGATTGTTTTGGTCAGTAAAAGTGTATATTGGTTAAAAAGTATTGTGACGTTTCCAGCAAAGTTATTAAATAAAGTGGTAGTGTTTATCCCTTGTTACAAATTATTTGGAACCCACGGATCCTGAAGAGTAGTTTCAGGGGTGGAATTACGCGACACTGTATTAATTTAGTATATGGTTAGATAGATAATTAATATTCCCTACGAAAAAAAATTGAAAGGGCCGAGTCTCTATAATAAAACATCGATAACGTCACCACAATAATGCCGATGACGTAACAAATTGTGTATATATTTCAAGAGATGCGAAATTAAATATAAAAATCGACCTGACCTGTCTCTGGATTTTTTTAAAAGCCATATGCCTATGAAATAATGAATTTATTTCATACATTTTCACCATACTGTATATATAATAATCTAGAATTTCGTATGATCATGACTAACTATTTATGATGTATCAATATTCCCGTAAACCTAAATCTTTCAGTCATTCCTCTTTAAATTATTTTGCCAATAAAGGCACTACGGTTTTGTATTAAAGTGTTTCATATTCCCCAATTTTTCGTGCTACCAAGCAATTCATTTATATTGAAAATTGAAAATTTTAATGGCCATAATTCGGAAATAAAATGGTAAACCGAGGTGAAATTCGACTAAGAATACTAATAACGGTTCAGCCAGAAGCAGAGGCAGAACAAATTGTATGTAACCTTTTCATACATTATTGAATATCTAATAGGATCGTTAAAATACACCGAGTAACAAGAAAACACGCGCAGTATTATTTCAATTCAAAATATCAGAAATAATAAATACTAGATAGAAACAGAATATTATTGTCTATAGTGTGTATTTGGATTGCACCTAGAGCGGTGAGTCTGCTTGATCTAGAATATGATTCTTTTAACCAATGGCCGTAAAGAAATATAGTTTTTTATATCAAAATTATTAAAACGTTAATACTGGCGTCAAATACCTTCTAAATTAAAAATTGCAGAACCGACAAACTCCTAACCCCAACATATAATCTGAACACCATTTGAATATCTACATCCCTTGAATGCTAAATATGATTCCTATGCATACATTGTATTATTATGTATTCCATTTTCACCCAAACTGACACAATATAGAAGCAGTGTCGAAATTAACTTAGCAGCACATTGTACTAGTATAGTATGGTGTGTTATCGCCGAAGCCGTAAATATGGATGTTTAAAAGGGACAGTTATCTTTTATAAAGTGGTAAGCAAATAATTGTGCATCAATATAAAAGTAAATTCATTTTATAAGTGTTTTAGATAGCTTCTATCCACGCAAGACAGTTTAAACTCGAGAATGAAGTTCGAGATATTAATTTTCTTGAATGGATAAAATGCGACTAAGACACGAATGCTATACGTTTTATCCACAATCACGGTCATTTAGAATCAGATTTCATCAAAAAATTATCTGAAATTACGCTCTGTCAGCGGCTATAACGTCAAAAATTATTGGAATTAATTAAAGAAAATTTGGAAGGTGTTGAATGGTTGCTATTTAGTTTTGATTATTTATCGATTGCATTTGTAAACATTTGTGAAGTTGGCGAACAATGCAAGAAGGCGGTTTTGTTCCTTGGAGAATCCTTCGGGAAGCTGAAGAAGCAACTCTCCAATTATTGCCTGCGAAGTCCAGGGAACCTTATGAAAAAGTATTTTCCGAATTTAATGAATGGAAAGAAACACGGGGGGGTAATTATAGTAAATGAGGAAGTTCTGCTATCATATTTCTTAAATTTGAAGAAGTATGCAATTTCATCCATGTGGTCGAAGTAGTCGATGCCGAAGGCCGCTATAAAGGTCCGTAAAAACATAGACATTAGAAAATATAGTTAGTTCACTGCATATATGAAGAGTGAGTCGAGAGGGTACAAAGCGAAGAAAGCTGCGGTATTGGAAAGAGCACATGTGGAAGAATTTTTGACAAGGGCTTGCGATAAAGAGTATTTGATGATTAAGGTAATATCTCTTAACCCTTTAGACATTGTAGATAATAAACTTTGAAATATTTTGGGATGCACTAATAATGCGGGTGTCTGGTGCCTGTCGTTGCTGTGAAATGGCGAATTTAAAAATCAATGATGTAGAAGACAGGGGTGCATATCTGCTTGTTTCCATACCAGATATCAAAACCGGCGTCTCACGAAAATTTACAATTATGGAAGAAAGATTCTCTATCAATACTGTGGAGATGTGTAGAAAATATATGTTCTTACGTCCGAAGAAGTTATCCAATGACAGATTCTTTTTACGATACACTAATCAAAAATGTACAACCTGTTGGAATCGACACTTTGTCGAAAGTTCCTTCAAGGGTTGCTTCATTTTTGAATCTGGCAAACGCAGAAGCTTATCCCCTTCAGACCCGATTTATTTTTGTTACAAATGGTGTTATATGTAATATGCTTCACTTGATTATGCAAAATTTTGTATTCTTTTGCACAATTCTATTCGATTGACTCTTTTATTTATCATATGGTTTGTATGATAAATAAAAGAGAAATGATGTAAAATTAAATTTTATTTTCATATGATTACACATTATAATGGTTTATAATGATACAACTGTTGCTAAAAATATAACAAAGGTAAGAAAAAAATACAAAAATAATTAGTCCTGTATTAAAATACGAGTATTATAGTATTATTTGCTTGCGTGAAAGCTAACGAAGCAGTTTCTGTCTTTTTTATGCATAAGTGCACCTGGCATTTTTTGCAATAAAAATGCGTCTTTTTATTGTATTTATTATATTTGCACCGTTTACCCTCTTGATTTTCATCAAGAAATGGCAAGTGTTCTATGGCGTCATGGCGAACATCCGGTAAAGGTCTATTTTCTTCGTTTCCTGTTACTAGTTTTTTTCTAATTGGCTCAGGTGTACTACTTGGACGTCCTCTTTTATTACTAACTGCTTGCTTGCCAACTTTACAAAGACAATCAGCAAGATACAAGCGAAAGTCTAGTAGTTCAAGGCGCTTATTTTTTGGAACCTGAAATCTTTCGCAGTCCTTTCGGTATTCAAACCAGCTGTTTGCTACTGCAAGATCAACGGCATGAAAGATAAGGCGAAGGGTCCATTTCCGAGAACGTATACAGACTGTCTATTTTACGAGGGCCACACCAAATATCTCGCTTAATATCTATTGTAAAAGAATAGAGTTTTAGAAACAGTTATCCCATTTTTTGTGAGCTATATTTCAGTAAAAAGAAATTTGAAATCCATAGCCTACTTTATGAGATATATTACAAAAACCTGAAAAATAGGAAAACCACAAACGGTTATAGCTTCCTTATTTGAGGAGATATGAAAAAAGTTAAAGGAATGAAAGTTGACGGCAAAGACAATAAGAATAATAACGTGTAAGAAAAAAATCGAAAAATGCAGTTGGCTTTGACATACGCTATTGTGCAAAAATGAAAAATACATATCTCAAAGTAGGCCATGACGCCATTAATTCCGTTATTTTTTTCTCATTCCAACGATATAAAACATGTCACAGAAATTTTAACCGATAGTGTCAGTATTTAATATTTTACGAATACCACAATTCATATAATTGAATCGTAACAATCAGCTGTGCTATAATTAGTGAAAAACAATGTATACAGTTATTAATAATTTTGACAGATTGTCACTGTTGTATGTTGTATGTTGCGTTGTCGAGTTCTAAGACAAATTTTATATCAGTAATTATGGTGTACACCAATAATAACAAATTTGATATGTTTAGCATTTATTGTCAGTGCAATTTTGACGCTGAGATGGCAGTCACGGTTTACGGAGATAGATTTCCAGATGCTCCGCAGCCAAATCGAACTATGTTTAGGAAGATAGTTCAAAATCTAAAAACGCACGGTTCATTTTCAAAAAAAGTAGTAAGGCGAGCGCATGTTGCGGATAATGTAAGAAAAGTGAATAGAGTAATGAATTGTTAACCAAAATGAGGAAACCTCTTTGAGACAAATTCAGAGAAACTGTCGCATAAAAAAAGACAGTGCAAGAAAAATATTGAAAAAAAATGGATTTCCATGCTACAAAATGAGGAAAGTTCAACATTTAAATGAGGGAGATAAGCCAAGGAGAGTAAGATTTTGTAGATGGTTATTAAATAAGAAAAGGAATGACGCGTTGATATGTAGCAAAATTCTTTGGTTGGACGAATCAAATTTTTCTAATAATGGATTTTTCAATAGAAATATGCATTATAAGTGGACACGAGAAAATACACTTTGGTGCAGAGAGACTGCTTTCCAAGAAAGATTTTCTACGAATGTTTGGTTGGGTCTTTTGGGGACTAAAGTAATTGGACCTTATTTTTATGATGGCAAATTAACCGCTCGTAGATACCTTAATTTCCTGCAAAACGAATTTCAAGATTTTCTTTATGAATTAACAGTGGCAGAAAGATTAAATTATTCATATTTTCAACAAGATGGGGCTCCACCTCACACTGCTGTAATATGTACAAATTATTTAAATCAAGTTATCCCAGATAGCTGGATAGGCACCTATTTACCCATTCTATGGCCAGCTCGATCACCAGATATTACTCCCTTGGATTTTTTCGTCTGGGGTTACATTAAAGACAAGATATTTCAAACTGCCCCTGAAAATATTGAGGACATCAAAACCAGAATTCGAAACGCATGTGAGGCAATTACTCTTGAAATGCTCCAAAATGTAATGCGTGACGTGTCTCGTAGAGCACGTTTATGTGTCAGAATGCATGGTGCACAATTTGAGCATTTGTAGTTAGAAAAATAAATACACACAATTTCTTTTCAATATAGTAGTAGGTAGTACTGTTATACATAGTTTTTCGTTTTTTTCTTTGGATGTTCGTTTTGTACTTGTATTTTTATTTATGAGATATTTATTGGTTTGTATTAAATTGTAATAAATAATTACGGAATTATAATTATTATAAAGTGAATTTTTAATATTATGGCACAGCTGATTGTTACGATTCAATTACATGAATTGTGGTATTCGTAAAATATTAAATATTGACACTATCGGTTAAAATTTCTGTGACATGTTTTATATCGTTGGAATGAGAAAAAAATAACGGAATTAATGGCGTCATGGCCTACTTTGAGATATGTATTTTACATTTTTGCACAATAGTGTATGTCAAAGCCAACTGCATTTTTCGATTTTTTTGTTACACGTTATTATTCTTATTGTCTTTGCCGTCAACTTTCATTCCTTTAACTTTTTTCGCATCTCCTCAAATAAGGAAGCTATAACCGTTTGTGGTTTTCCTATTTTTCAGGTTTTTGTAATATATCTCATAAAGTAGGCTATGGATTTCAAATTTCTTTTTACTGAAATATAGCTCACAAAAAATGGGATAACTGTTTCTAAAACTTTATTCTTCTACAATAGATATTAAGCGAGATATTTGGTGTGGCCCTCGTAAAATAGACAGTCTGTATATATTAGGTACAAACCTATCATTTGATCGAGTACGTCGACACTACCCATGCTTGTTCAATTGCGTGTCATCTAATACAGGAGGTTCTGAAAACCTCTTGATTCTTATTGTTCCTGCAGCATATATCTTATTTGCTTTCAGCATTTGTAAAAGTGGATAAAATGAGAAGTAATTATCAAAGTATAACTTATGCCCTTCATTATCTATTCTTTTTGCAAGATGAAGAACAACTGATGCTCCGAGTCCAAACCTTTTTAGAGAGTCTGGGTCTAATTCACTAGTAGCTCCTTGGTATATGAGGGAGTCGTATGCCATCCCAGACTTTCCTCATAAAACAAATATTTTCACACCCCATGGAGTAGGTTTTCCCTTTACGTATTGTTTTATTGATAACCTTCCTCTAAAGTTAACCATTTGCTCATCGATGCACAGATTTTCCTCTAACTGCAATTCGAGGCAGCGTTTTCTAAGAAGGGCGTATAAGGGGCGAACTTTGTGCAACCTATCCTGATAGTTTTCGGGAACTGCTAAATTATTTACACAATGTAAATTACTACGGAGTTGAAAAAACCTATCTTGTGACATTGTTTCATTGAAAAGATTTATTCGTAAACCTGCGTTCCAAAATAGTGGAACACTTGGAAATTTTAGGGTTCCTGCTGCTGGGGTTAAGTGTAAGAATAGCCTAGGCTAAACTTCGCCCTGAACTTTGTATAATTTATTATACATTGATCAATAAAGACGTTTATTATTATTATTATTATTATTATTATATGCAACCCAAAAAGACTTTAATTTCCGCTGCATCTGTTGGTTTGAAGTTAGCACTCTTTTGAAGAGCATACATATTTGTAAAGAGAGCAATATCTTCAAATTGAGCTCCACCAATGTATTTCTCGAAGTATTTCATGGGGCCAAGAACATCTGAATCGACAGCTTCATTTTCGCTTACAACCCAAGTTATATCAGGAATATTGAAGACATGCCTGCACCACTTCACCGAATCTTTTGCAGTTACTATTTCACGTTTCTTGTGACCGACAAGAATTGATAATGGTAAGTCATCTTTAATCGCTGTTGTCTGTAGTCCAATTTTATCAGCACCAACCCGAACTTCTCTATTCTAGAAATTGCAAATTCGTTTTCTATATCTCCTGCTTCATCATCACTCAATTCAATATCAGAAAAATTTTCAAATAACTGTCGCAATTCTTCAGCACCTTCTTCATTAAGAGGGTTGTAGTGTTTCTCTAAAACATAAAAACAAATTATTAGTGACAGCTGATGTAATAAAACTTAAATTAATTTGTCAAAAACTATCAATTTCAGAAATAGAAAAAATAACCTCCCAATTGCAAATAATTAAGTGGAGTGTCTATTCATACCAATTGTGCATTATTATGAACATCAAAAAATCAGCTGACATGGAATCAAAACAATATTACAAAATAATCATTTATCTGTACCAACTGACTCCTTATACATTTTTCTTACAATCCCAGCGTAAATTTTTCATACTGGTATACAATAAACTATTCAATTAGCAATAAATTTAGTGTACTCACCTTGCTTCCATTTACTTCTTGACGCCATTTTTTCTCAACTAATGTTTTTGTTTGGTTTCAGTCACAACTTTCCTGCTGTATATGTAACCAGTAACACTTTTATGTGCACGATTCTGCATAAGTGGTTGAAAGTTATAAATTTATGTTTGAAATGTATATATTAGTCGTGTAAAATAAGTGTGCATAATTATAACCATAGGGTATGAAGGGGTTATAGCGGCCATTGCATGAGGCGTATTTCAACAACTTTACTGGCTAATAAAGGTGCTGAGCACACAACAATTAAACGGCAGGGCGGGTGGGGAAGTTCCTCTATAGTAGAAAGTTATATCGAGGATTCTGTATCCAATAAGTTTGATATCGCAAGGAAAATCCAAGGTACTCCTGGTACTAGTCGTTCCTTACAAGAGGAGACATCCGTTGTTTCTACAGATTTCTCAAAAACTTCGACAAGCACTATGCGTTCTGAAACCGATGACAATTACAAGTTTGTTATTAATGGAAACGAAGTGAAATATTATAGAACAAATAAGGAAATGTCTATTAATATAAATGTTAATATTAATATTAATAAAAATTAAATAAAATATAATTGATTTAGGATTGTATTTTTTATTATTCCACTAGTGAAATAAAGTAATTTCGTTATTCCACTAGTGGATAAAGTGGTACTATATATGCTTCCAATTATAATGTGAATGTAACACTAGCCAAGTTGTCTGAGTTTAATCGTAGAGTCGAGTTTTGTAAATTTATATAGGAGAAATGTGATAGGGACCACTGGGTGGCAAAAAATATTATTTTTCAGGTGTAGCCACATTTAATTTAAATGGTTATGTCAATCGTTAAACCTGCCGATATTGGACAAGTGAAAAACCCCACGGGATGCAAGAACACCACCGACAAACTCCACAATATCCATAACAAATTACATTAAACAATCATCACTTCAACGCAACAGTAGGATGAAATAAATTAGGTTTAGAAAACATGACTAGCAAAATATATTTGAGACAGGTTCTCAATACATATTTCATATACATACCAAAGATTAACTACTATGATATCGGCAGTTGCAAAGAAAACTCAGTCATATGGAGGCCAGAAGGCCTACATAAATCAAATGCGCTGTAAATGTCCCTGGACTGACGTGAATAGGAACAAAAGCTAGATGATTTTTGAAATTCGGTGCCTTCCACCGGCCACTACGAGCATCTCTACACATCACGCGTACTGTAATACCAGCAATATAAACTTAAAAATACAGTAGTATATTGGAATATATTATACGAAATGTAAAATATAAAGGAGTTGAATGAAATGCTTTTAAATGGGAATGTTCAAGTAATAACAGTCAGTGTTTGGATTGAATTTCCTTAGAATCACAGCGATATCTAACGGCATATATATTGTTATGGTATTACTATTTTTTATATATTTTTAATTTTAACTATGCCTGGACGCCAATCACGCTTAACCCCGCGACAAGGTATTATTCGCTAGCTCAATCAGAACATGAGAAACCTACTGCTCGTCTGCCTCTTACCTCAGGAGTAAGTTCTACGGTGTTCTGAAATAAAGGTTAGTCTCTATATTTTAAAAGGAAAGGCCCATTCAAATTTACAAATTTACTAAAAAATATGGGAAAAGTATAAATGAAAATGTGAGACAATAACTATTCTAAGAATTAAATCTAATCGGCCTTTTATTGATTTGAAAAGTTATTTTGTTGCAACCTTTAATGAATTTAGTTTTCCCCTTTATTTGCGAATTTAAGCTTACATTTGATCATTGTTTTATTCTTACTCCATCCTGGATGTAGAGATCGCTGCTTCCAACTTTCCGGCCTGAGACGTAGACCCACTACTCTGTCAATACTGCAAATCTGTGAATGGCTGCTTGATTTCTTGCGTTTATGTGAAATTTTACGACGAATTAAACACTGTGTTTTAACGGATACACTTCCGAACTTTACTTAATTTGTTAAGGTAAGTAACAAATTACCAATATTATGTAAGAAACTGCTCACTTGTATAAAATTTACATAAATTTTTTATAAAAAGTAGGGTTATGTCTTCAAATTCTACTAAAGGTTATTTGATTACCTTTGGATGCATTTTTAGCTTCTAATTTTATATTTGACGTGTTCCATGTACTTTATGGATACTTTTAAACATTCACTTTACATTTGATTTACGAAAATTTATTTAAATTTAGTTTATTTTTGTAAACTTTTGTGGAGCTCAATAAACGGCGTCCTTTTTTGTACCCACGCTTCAACAACTCTCTTTTTTTAATACTTAAATTCTATTAGCTTAGATGTGACTTTTCTAAAAACCAAAGCAATCTAGTTTTGACATATTTAAAATTTATATTTTTCGTATTGAATTTTCTAGCAATTTACTGAATAAATCTTTACTCTGATTGTGTTTTAACCTTTCTGACCTTCTTCTGAACATTTTGATACCCCATACATGTCTCTAGGTGTCTTATTAGAAATTTCGATAACTTTTCGTAAAATTGTTCACAATTGCTTAAAACTGCTAAAAATACTTTATTTTCCCATTATAACTTAAAATCTAATCACCTACTATCGTTTTAAATCATATCAACACCATTTTTAACATTTTTAACAATAATAATAATAATCTGGCATTTTTCAGGTATGCCTACGATGCAATGCTATGTACCAGTCCTTGGGTATGGTATTCGAAATATGCCATTACATCAAATCAAGCTACAAAGTGGTCTCTACAATTACAAAATGAATAAACTTACCTAAACTCTTTATTTGAAATCTTTTATGCAACTTTTATGGAGAAAATCCTAACCAAAGATTGCTACCAACTATTTTATAAAGTTTCTACTATTAAAAATCAACACATTCCAGTGCTTGATGTGTGGTTACATGCACTTGGTAAGTCTTTATAATCTTATCACTGATTTTACTCATTACGAGGCTTGAAATTTGTATTTTATATAACTTTACGTTAGTTGCGGGAGAGTTTTTCACTATCTTATAAAGTCACTGAGTTAAGGTCTACCATTTGATTTTTATAGTTAAACTGTTATTTATTAAGCACTTTCATAGCCTATTACATTTGTACTTTAAGATTCTTTGTGAACACATTCTTTTTAAAATGTTTATTTTGTATTTTGTAGGTTCTACGCTGAGTTCCCACTACATTTATGCACTCTGGTAGGATTCTACCTATGTTTAACTACTTAATATTGTTCCATAAGCATTTTGTAAGTTAAACGATGTAACAATATCCTTTTTTAATATCAGGTAAGTTAAATATTTTACTTAATAAAATTTAAATTATTTGGTATTCAGTACAATTAAAATATTTCTACTACGTGTTACTATTACCTATACATTTTGTATGAGTCCTACTTTCTACCATTTCAACTTACCATGTTGGAACTTATTACCGCTGTACGAGGCCCGTGCAACACCTTTTCATGTTCTGCGGTGAGGTAGTTTCTGGCTTAAACGTTATAATTTTCTATTTTCAATTTAAGTTATGACTTGATATTTTGGCAAATCTTTTTTAATGAACAATTTATTGCTGTCATTATGAATCTATTATTTTGCAATTTAGACATTAATGTTGCAAAGTTTAGCTTTATTATAAAATATCCCAATATCACAATAATATATCAGCGTAAACGCTGAAGCTATCCAGCCTTTGGCAAAGATGTTTCGGGGGTTATGCAATGTGGTGAATTACCGATAGATTTTTTATTTTGGTATACCAGAAAACTTTGAAATCATCGATTTCTTGCAATAATATGTCGTAAATCCCAAAACATTAATGAGTAGCGTAATTAAACAGTTTAAAGCAGTTGGTCTCATATTATTTATATTCTTACTTTATTAACGTAGTGGCGAACGGATTTCGCCGTCAGCATAAATGTAATAATTACAAATTGGACTAATTATACTAATAACAATAAGGAAGGGAATGTACCCCGCCCCTTGAAATTTGTATCAGATTCCGAACAGAGAGAATTGTTATGCTAATAGAAGTTAGTTGTGTATTCCTAACGCTTCTCAAACTAAACAAATTAATGGACGGCTCAATTAGCTACAAAGGTAAAGTTTTAAGTGCGATATTAACGACGAACAACTACTACAAATTAAAATGTGTGTATTTGCTAAGGTTAAAGAGCATTAACCTACCTACATATCGCACTAGTAGTAAAATTTGCTTGGAAATTATAATTAATGGAAATGCACAATGTTCGTTACTTTAATTTCAGGATTAGTTGAAATGAAGGTGCGCTTTTAAGAACGATGTTGTTTTAAAAATAAAATTTCATAATCGGGATAGTAGCGGCATAATCAATCGTTAACTTCTTTAATAATGGAGTGGAGGTGGTGGAGTGGGTGGAAGATGCCTTAAAAAAATATGACCTTTGTTCTCGAATCATCAAATCAAATCGTTTTATTGGTGCCATATAAACACACGATGCACACGGGCGTTAAAATTACGTGCGTTGTGCGGAGCGTTGAATTTGACGCACCGATTTAGTTAATACACAGTGTAAAAAATGCAGTCGATGAGTGACGCTGAAGTTGCGATATTTGTATAGCTTGTTTCTAACTTTATAAGAAAAAAAAAAGAGTCAAAAACCGTAAATGGTGGGTACACCTCATAAATAGTGTCAGATACAGTGAAGGGGCATTTTACTGTTTATTTCCACGCTTCAGAGTAGACCCTCTAAAATTCTCTATCGCCTGAGCTATCCGATATGTTACACATTAGCTGCAATAAGACGAAAGAAAGCTGCATATTAAAATCATTTACAAGGTTTACAAAATCAAAAATACTTGTGGAATACCTTAAAATCACTAAATATTCAACAGAATTCGAAGACTTACTGAGCAATATGGAAAACCCTGATGATATTAACGACTACTTTATTTCAGTTCTTGAAAATAATAACTCATGTGAATAAACAATTAATATTTGTTGTTCTGGGAAATACAATAATAATGTGAGTATTGATTTTAAAATGACTTCAACTGAAGTAATTAATAAAGTACTTTAATATAAAATCAAATGCTTGTGGTTCTGACAAAATTTCACTATTAATGTTAAAATACAGTTTTACAGATATTTTTGACTATTTAACTCCCATTATGAATTGTTGCCTGGAACAAGGATATCTCCCTCAACAATGAAAAGAGGCGCTAGTTAGTCCTTTGCCAAAGATTAATAATACAGCCATACAAAAAAAAAGTTCTATGCTGCGAGCGTGAGGGTATGGAATCGACAGATTTTTTAACGCTGATTACGAATCCGAAGACGAAAAATTGACCTATCGTATCGATTTTTCAGGGCCGACCCGTTAAGGGGTCCGACGGGGGATTTTCCTAAGTCCGGGCCTTACAAGTACAAGGTCGCTCGCCTCATATACCTTGAAAATGAATGAAGGCATATTCGATGAACCACTAATAAGGAGTCTTTTGAGAGACGAAAAATTCATTCAGACGATGAAGAGTCCCGAAAAAAGCTTGGACGATTTTCAAGGATGTTTGCAAAATTTTCCTTGGGAACAACAAACACCCCGACTACTGGAAAAAAGTTAAGGATATGGTGGAAAACTTTCAGAATCAGAAATGCCTCATGAACCTATGACTCAATTTCCTTGATTCACATATCGACTACTTCCTGAAAAATCTTGGTGATTACAGCGAGGAACACGGTGAACTTTTCCACCAGGATTTTAGGGAAATGGAAGATAGATATCAAGGCCGGTGGTGTGAGCACACGATGGTGGACTCTTGCTGGAATCTGAAGCAAGACATTCCCCCAAGAGCGAAGAGAAAACGGACCTCTTTTCGACGATATTTTGAAGATAAAAGACAAATATACCACAAAAAAAAGAAGTACCTGGACTAGTTAAGGCTCAGAACAGTTCCAACATCATGTGTCCCATAAATCAGTGAGGAATCGAATCGAAAATATTATGGAGGGTAAACAAACAAATACCAAACGGTTCTAGAAATTTGGGTCACATAGTGTATTCACTAACCGCAAAAAACTGGACCTCCATTCTGGAATTGGCTTCCTTGTCCATTTCGGTTCCCTTCCTCGTTAGTTTATGGTTCCCACATTCGGTTCACACGTTCTCACACCTTCTGGGTGACATACCACGGTATATTCACCCTTCCCATAAAAATATGTTCCATGATATAAAATTGAGATGTTCAATTGCTTTGGGGTTTCAAGAATGATTGCTGAGTGCATGAAAATGGGTGAATTACCTTGTCCGTGATTTCTACCAACTTCTCAGTTCTACAGGAGTCTACCAACACTGTTTCTCAAGTTAGCAGCAACAAAGGGCCAGACTTTTAATTATTTTCGAATGTTCCAACCGACATTGATGAATTATTAAGTAAAATTAGAATTAATATGCCTAATTTTTTTAATTTTTATTATTATATTCTTCAAGAGAAGTATCCCAAATAATAGGGTATTTTTCAACCTGGCTAATTAGAATATCAATATCCATAATTAAGTACCTAATAGGGATGTTCACAAAAAAATTAAGTCCTGTTTAAACAACATAAAATGGTTAAAAATAGTCTTATAATAATATCCACAAAGTTTTACAAAAATCAAAAAATCCGTTCTATGGGAAAACCCCTAAAGAAATACGAATATTCGTTTGAATGCACGAAACGCTCCTTGGTTAGTGTGACGTCATGTTGCTCATAGTTAAACGCGTGCGAATATAGTAGCTAGGCTTTCATGCACGTTTCATATGAGAATTAGGGATGGCAAAAAATGTAATATATCGATATATGAATCATTTGATACATCACAAGACTCAAATCAATATAATATTCGATGCATTAACAAAAAAATTATCGATATTTCTATGTATCGATATATTTTGTAGATTAACATTTAATGTAAAAAATTAATGAATATTGCTTAAGGTATAACTTCGGAAAGCGGGAGGTGGCATTCCTCGATTGAAATTTAAGAACGAGGAGGTAACATGCAAGTTTACCCTTTTCGATATAATTAGAAAAATGTCGTAATTCAACCCGATATATTGCAACAAAAAAACGATATGAATATATTCATGGTTTAGGATTAATATATCGATATTTATTTTATATCGATACAAGGTTTTCAAAAGGCGAACTCGCATAATCTGCTAACTGTGGACGTTACCATGCTTTCAGAATTTTTGGCCATGGTGATAGACTTCAATCAGCCTCAATCTAGTGGTATAAAAGCGAAACAGAAGTACTGTTTTATATAAATAAGTAATAAGTACTATATTGTACCAAAACTTTAGTAGTACATTATATAATGTGTTCCATATTAAATGTGCTTTGCTACGTTTGAAACAAGGAAGTGAAAACATTGTATAATCGGAGACTGATTTTGATAAGTGCGTTTAAGGTAAAAAAATATCATTGGTTTAAAAAAGGACCAAAGGTTTTTTCTTTTTACATTTTGTGGCACATACATAAAAACATTTTCTGGGTTATTTACTGATGTATTTGTACATTCAGGAACAATACAACACTTGTTTCTATTAACTTTCACACTTTTTGAGTCTCCCATCATTACAAAAACAGGGGCTAAAACAATACTGAAACAGACAATCCATATCACGTTGGTATACGAGTTTCGCTATGAGCATTATGACATCACGCGCGCTACTCTCACTGCAGGGATCGCTTACTAGCCTCGTTAATTTCGGAGTTTCTATATTCAGTTTATTTTCAAGAAAAAAAGTTTTGGAAAAGTGAAAAAGTGTTGAATTCAACATCCGTGTGTACGCATACATTACAACTAATATAAATCTACAACGTACAGCGTGCGTTACTGCCGACCGTTGTAGAGAAACCCGGGCGCACATCGTTGCAAACGTGCTGAAAATTTGCAGTTCTACGTTCGTCTGCGACACCTCATTGAAAGCAACGTATTTCTACAAGGCGCGTCTAAGCGCATAATGTCCATCGCGTTGGAATTTACGTCCGTGTGCACCGGTGGACGAAGATAGTATTACAAATATATACAATATACCAATTCATATCTTGTAAATATATTAGGTATAAAACAAACATCAGAAATATAACAACGGACATTATTATACGATAAAAATTCATCATATGAATAAAAAAATTTCTCGTACAAGACGACCGTTGTAACTTCCACGGATTGAAAAATTAGTAATCATAAAAAAGTTCACTTTTTCTTTTTGTTGAAATAGGGTTAGAATCTCATGAACCGTAGAGATTTTGAATTTGAGCGAAAACATTTTTTTGTCTGTCAGTCGGTCGATCTGTCTGTTCATCTGTCGGCCTATAAGTTATTTGTGAGCACGTTTTCTCTGGAATGGCATGAGATTTTGTACATGCATGTAATTCTAACGGAATCTGGAACTGGATTGTTTTTGAATATATCCGGTTGAGAGTTGGGGGTAAATGGGGGTAAATAGGGGAAAATAAGCAAAGCCAGCTGGTAAAAGTACAGAAACTTTAGATTTGTTGTATATAAGTACTAGAAGCGAGAGTCTCAGATTTTTGGGGGGTTGATAAAATAAAATTGATATATTCACTTGGAATTCCATACACGTATATGTTAAAACGACATCTGGAACTAGATTATATTTTTAGAATATTCCGATGAAGGATTGGGGTCAAATAGGGGTAAATCGGAAGAGTAAAGTAAGCTGGTTACAGTACAGAAACTTGGAATTTGGTATATATACCAGAAAGTCAAAGCCTCACATTTTATAATATTTTCCATACCCTCCACTACCCCCACACCATTATTAAAGGGAGTGATAGAATAAAATTGAGATATTCACTTGAAATTTGGTACTTGTATATTATATTATAATGGCACCTGTAACTAGATTACATTTTGTGATGATTCCGGTGAAGGGTTTGGAGGTATATAGGGGTAAATAGGGGAAAATAAATATAGCAAACTGGTAAGAGTACAGAAACTTGAGATTTGGTGTATATACCAGAAACCATAGCCTCACATTTGTTATAAAAATTTTCAACCCTCCACCCACAATATTATTAAATGGGCCGATAAAATTAAATTGAGATATTCACTTGAGATTTGGTACACGTCTGTTTGATAAATGGAAATAAATCTGGATGTGGAAGTAGTGATTCCTTAGGCAGCGGTTTCCTTCTCTTGAATGCCCAATCTGGTACGCTTATTATATTCATTGGCAATTTATTATGAGATTAGGGTGCTGTTAACATATTTTGTGTCTTGTAGTGCAATGGTAGTCATACTCTTTGTTTACACTTTGTGCAGGAATCGCTCCAGATGGTGCGCATAGTGAGCGGCCGCCCAGGGCGCCAGAATTGTAAGACCGGCATTTTCAGCGTGGTGATAAAAATATTTTAAGAAACGGGGGCGACAAAATGCCATTTCTCCCGGGAGGGCAAAAGAGTTAGAGCGGCCTCTGACTTTGAAGATACAAGTTCTTTGCAACTCATAAATATATATTGATAGTAATATGAGTATGTTTAGCCTTCGAAGCTGTTCTCTACAATCATCGTAATAATAATTTAACCCAGATATTATACGTATTGCTCTTCTTTGTAGAGCAAAGATTCTAGGCCAATTTGATGCTTGTCTCCAAACTAAAACAGCATCGGAAAGCAAAGAGTAGTGGCATGGTGCAAAGCATTTTTAAAGCTTTTTCATCTACTTCATTTGCTAAACTTCTCAAGATAAATGTAGTTTTGCTAACTTTTTTGACAAGTTTTCTATATGGTCAGTTAATCATCTTAATTAACTCCCAAACCTTTTGTCCATTCCTGGGAGTTGGGAGCATTGTGCCTTATTACTTCCACATCCACGTAGTGGATTGGAAATATAGTAATCGCAAAAAAATTTTTTTAAATTTTTATTCGTGAAATAGGTTTAGAATGTCATGAAACGTCGAGATTTTAAATTTGAGCGAAAAAAAAATTTCTGTCTGTCTGGCGGTCTGTCGGTCTGTCGGTCTGTCTGTCGGTCTGTCTGCCTGTAACTTTTTTTGTCCGCACGCTTTCTCCGGAACGGCTTAAGATATTGCCCTGAAATTTTGTACACGTATATATTATAACGAAATCTGGAACTGGATTGTTTTTTGAGGAAATCCGGTGAAGGGTTGGGGGTTAAATAGGGGTAAATAGGGGGAAATAAGTAAAGCTAGCTTGTAAGAGTACAGAAACTTGAAATTCGGTGTATGTACTAGAAGTTAAGGCCTCAGATTTTTTTATAATATTTTTCAACCCCCCCACCACCCCTACCCCATTAATGGGGTTGATAAACTAAAGTTGAGATATTCATTTGAAATTTCGTACACGTATGTATTATAACGATGTCTAGAATTAGATTATATTTTAGGATGATTCCGTTGAAGGGTTGGGGGTTAATTTGGAGTAAATAGAGGAATATAAGTAAAACAAGTTGGTAAGAGTACAGAAACTTGAAATTCGGTGTATGTACTAGAAGCCAAAGCGTCAGATTTTTTAATAATATTTTTCAACCCCCACCACCCCTACTCCAATTTGAAAAGGGTTGATAAAATAAAATTGAGATATTCATTTGAAATTTTCTACACGTATGTATTATAACGACATCTGGAACTAGATTATATTTTGAGATAGTTCCGTTGAAGGGTTGGGGGTTAAATAGGGGTAAATAGGGGAAAATAAGTAAAGCAAGCTGGTGAGACTACAGAAACTTGAAATTTGGTGTATGTACTAGAAGACAAGGTCTCAGATTATTTATAATATTTTTCAACCCCCACCACCCGTACTTCATTATTAAAAGGGTTGATAAAATAAATTCGAGATATTCATTTGAAATTTGGCACACGTATGAATTATAACGACATCTGGAACTAGATTATACTTTGAGATGATTCCGTTGAAGGGTTGGGGGTTATTTAGGGGTCAATCGGGGGAAAGTAAAACAAGCTGGTATGAGTGAAGAAACTTGAAATTCGGTGTATGTACAAGAAGTTAAGGCCTCAGATTTTTTTATAATATTTTTCAACTTTTTCAAATTTTCACTTGAAAGTTAGTACACGTATGTATTGTAGTGACATCTGATTGAGATGACTCCATTGAGGTGGTAGGTTGTAAATAGTGGAAAATAAGTACGGTAAACTAGAAACTTCATTTTTAACGTATATGGTAGAAACCAACTCCTCAAACTTTTCTATGACATCTACCCCAAATATTATTAAAATTCTATGACCAATAATTTCCACATACTAGAGTGCAAATATAGTCAAGATGTTTCCTTTAAAGTGACTTGGGCGAATAATCTGGATGTGGAAGTAGTGATTCCTTAGGCAGCGGTTTTTTATTAAGCAGTGAGACCTCTATTTAAATTAAGTTTATTTAACTTGAACCACTGTTCTGTCATTGACTTTCAATATTATTGTTTTGAATCGAAATAGTTGCAACTTCTGCAAAAAGTATGTTACTAGAGTGTTCGTTTGAATATGGTAAATCATTTACATACATTAAAAATTACAGTGGGCCAAGTACTGAGCCTTGGGGCAACCCATGTATTATTTTTTTTTGTTCTATTAGAACATGCATTATTTAGTTTAATTGTTTGATATCTACTTGTTCAATACGATCTCAACAATGATGTACTACTATGGCAGAACTTCTCTTTAGCTTTTCTTGCAGTACTTCATGTCAGATGCAGTTATACTCTATGCTGTTTCCAGTATATACAGCAAATCTCAAGTTTTTTTACTCTTACTAGTTTGCTTTACGTATTTATTTCTATTTATTTAAATTCTTTAAAGGAATAATCCCAGATCTCATTATGATACATACATACATATACCGAATTTCAAATAAATTTCTTTATTTTATTTTGTTAACACCTTTAATAATGTAGTAAGGATGGTGGTGAGGGCGGCAGATTTCATAAAAAAATTGAGATCTGGACTTCTAGTATATACACCAAATGTCAAGGTTCTGTGTACTCTTACTAGCTTGCTTTCAGATCTCGTTACGATCCATTCTGCGCACAAAAGAAGTGCAGCAGATAGAGCGATCGACAAACCGACATTTTTTCAAATTTAAAATCTCGATGTTTCGTAACATGCTAAACCTACTTCAACAATAACAAAATTTGAAAATACCTTTACAATCAATATACTTCCATTCCACTATGTGGGTGTGGAAGTAAATGAGAAAATGTCACCAAGTCATTCAGAGGATACACTATAATGATATTTAATACATTTTCACCAATTATTTTATTTAAATAGTTGTTATTTATTCAGATTTAATGTATTGTATAATTTGAATAATAATAAACACAATTACAATGCTCATATTAAGCATTCATTTATATAAATATGAATGAGTGAATTCGCCAACAAATATAAAACATCCACCTTCCTCAAATTTAATGCCATTAAAACATTAATTAATTAGACTTTAATTCAAATTGCAGAGTTATTCGAAACGAATTTCAAATAACAGTGTTAATCAGCGGGCCAGTATTTATCTCAATTAGCGAAAATAGCGGTAATTATATACAGTAGTATTTTGAAAACAATGCACGAAGAATTTTAGGTGTGTTTAACATGCAATCGCAGCGAGATGATTAGGTGGAATTATACAGGAATTATTACAGGCGAAAATGCAAAGTGCTGGACAATTTGTATTTATGAAGTAAAATGATTTATTTAAAAATGAATTATTATTTGTTTGCTTATAATTGTATTGAAACTTTCTTTATAGGATTTTGCAAACAGCAGAAAAGATAACTATCTATAAAAGAAAAACTTTGTGTAGAAATATTAATGAAATCTTTGCATTCTTTCGATAACCTGAATTCTGGTTATGCTAGCAAATTAAAATCCTAAAGTGAATTTGTCTAATTTCTTATTTGACAATTCTCATTCTAACACTAGCATCCATTGGAATGAAAATTTTTTAAGACAAAGTAGATAAATAAATTCATTTTAGGTGTTTTTTCTCATTTTTAACTGAATCTTCATAATCGTAGGGGGTTATGTGGATACTAGTTTAATCTGCATGGCCGTAGGGGACTGTGTGGATGCTAGTGTTAGAATGAGAATTGTCAAATAAGAAATTAGACAAATTCACTTTAGGATTTTAATTTGCTAGCATAACCAGAATTCAGGTTATCGAAAGAATGCAAAGATTTCATTAATATTTCTACACAAAGTTTTTCTTTTATAGATAGTTATCTTTTCTGCTGTTTGCAAAATCCTATAAAGAAAGTTTCAATAAAATGATTTATTGTTTGGTGGTCTTAAAATAAAATTTCGAATATAGCCCTGAGTAAAAGCGCTTGGTGTTGCTTTACTGACTGGATAAGGGACTGCGGCACACGATTGAAGCAATGGAAGTGTAGATAATTAATTGAAGCACATAAGGAGATTACAGAAGATCACAAGCGAAAGCGATTAGAATTTTGCCACCAAATGCTCCAAAGAGTAGATGAAAGCCCTAATTTTCTTAAATATATATTATGGGTAGATGAATCGTCGTTTTCTACAGAAGAGGTTTTCAATAGGAAAAATTGGCGTTCGTGGGAGAAGAAAAAAATCGGTAAAGGTATTTACACAGAACTTCCCTCTTTATTTATACTGGGCGGTCACTCTAAAAAATTATTAATTACGAAACCACACATGAGAACAGTAATCGAATGTTTTTGCATAGTAGACAGCGGGCCAAGGGAAAGTGCAAAATAAATCCTATAGGGCTCAAATTATTAAACTTTGAGACATTTTTAAAAGATAAAACAACTCTGTTATTACTCAGATTTTATATTGTATGCATTTTTTACGGATTATATATTATTCTTGTAATAATTAAAATACCAACACTAGAAAAAGAAAAAATTCATAGGCACTACTCCTATCATGAAATGTGGAAAATTTAAATTTGGTGAAAAAATTTTCAATTTTTCTTCTTTTTTACTTCCCTCGCATACCGAAGGGAAGTACTGTATTCGAGAAAAAATCACCCTGCAAGATTTGTTCGGATTCTGACGTTTCAGATCACGGAGATTACGAAAATATAGGTTTTTCAATTTTCAAACTGCTTGACGGAGAGCAGTCAAATTTGGTAGGTACCCTACTGTCAGCGACGAATTGGTAGAACTTTCACTGGAAAATATACAGGGTGGATCGTCTAAAGGGAATAAATAATGAAAAAAAATGTATTTTGCTCAAATTTAAAATTTCCACGTTTCATGACACGCTAAATCTATTTCAGAAAAAAAAAATTTAAATTTTTTTCACCATTTTTAAAAAAATTTTTACCACGAAAAAATTTTACCGCCTTTGTTAAAATTTAAAATTTTCACATTTCATGACATACTAAACCTATTTAAAAAAAATAATAATAATTTTTTTACTATTTTTGAAAAAATTTAACACATACATACTGAATTTTTTTTTCTTTGTTCAAATTTGAAATTTTCACGTTTTCATGGCATTCTAAACCTATTAAAACAAATTTAAAAATTATTTTGATTAAAAATTTGTTTGAAAAAAAATTTTTTTGCAAAAAATTTTAATGTTTATCACTGGGTATAGAATAGATGAAAAAAAATTTTTTTTGCTCAAATTTAAAATTTCCACGTTTCATGACATTCCAAACATATTTCGGAAAAGAAAATTTGTAACATTTTTTTTACCATTTTGGAAAAAAAAATACCACTAGAATAGACGGATTTTTTTTTCCCTCAAATTTCAAATTTTCACGTTTGACATGAAACAAAGACAGGAAATTTTTTAAAAATTTGTGAAAAATGTTCCCACTAAAATAGATAGACATTTTTACTTCCCTCGCATACCGAAGGGAAGTATTGTATTCGAGAAAAAATCACCCTCCGAGATTTTTTCGGATTCTGACGTTTCAGAACACGTAGATTACGAAAATATAGGTTTTTCAATTCCGTCAGTCTGTCTGTCTGTCTGTCTGTCTGTCTGTCTGTCTGTGTCTGTCTGTCTGTCTGTTGGTGCATTTACTAAAAAACTATTTGACGGAGAGCAGTCAAATTTGGCAGGTAGTTGACGCTACTGTCAGCGCAGAACTGGTAGAAATTTCACTGGAAAATATACAGGGTGGACCGTCTAAACGGAATAAATAGTGAAAAAAAATTTTTTTCGCTCAAATTTAAAATTTCCACGTTTCATGACGCGCTAATCCTATTTCGGGAAAAAAAAAATTTTGAAAATTTTTTTCACCAACATTTTTGAAAAAATTTTTACCAAGATAAAAAAATTTTTTTTGTTCAAATTTAAAATTTCCACGTTTCATGACACGCTAAACCTATTTCCGAAAAAAAAAATTTTAGAAAATTTTTTTCACCATTTTTGAAAAATTTTTTACCAAAATAAAAAATTTTTTTTTTGCTCAAATTTAAAATTTCTACGTTTCATGGCATTCTAAAACTATTAAAAAAAAATTAAATTATTTTTACCAACATTTTTGAAAAATTTTTTTCTACTAATGATATTTTTTTTTCTTCAAATTTAAAATTTCCACGTTTCATGGCATTCTAAGCCTGATTCAGAAAAAAAAAATTTTGAAAATTTTTTGAAATTTTTTCTTACCATTTTTGAATTTTTTTTACCACTAAAATAGATGGATTTTTTTTACTTCTTCAAATTTAAAATTTCCACGTTTGATAGCGTTCTAAATCTATTTAAAAGAAAAATTAGAAATTTTGTTTACTATTTTTAAAAAATTTTGCCACTGAGATAGAATTTTTTTCTTTGTTCAGATTTAAACTATTCAAGTTTCCATGGCATTCTAAAACTATTCAAACAAATTTAAAAATGTTTTTGAAAAATTTTTAGAAAAATTTGAAAACATTTTTAATTTGTCACTATTATAGAATAGACGAAAAATTTGGTTTGCTCAAATTTAAAATTTCCACGTTTCATGACATTCCAAACCAATTTCGGAAAAAAAAAATTGCAACATTTTGTTACCAGTTTTTGGAAAAAAAATTAACACTAGAATAGATGGAAACTAAAAAAAGTTTCCAAATTAAATTTGAGTAAAAACTCAAATTTAAAAGTTTCACGTTTCATGACATTCTTAACCTATTTAAAAAAAATGTGTAATTTTTAAATCTTAAATTTCTTTTATCACTATTATAGAATAGACGGAAACTTTCCTTTTTGCTCAAATTTAAAATTTCTACGTTTGACATTTTAAACCTATTTCAGAAAAAAAATTAATTTTTTTTTTTAACATTTTTGGAAAATTAAAATAAAAATGAAATTTTTTAACCACCACTATACTTTCACTCCATTACGCGAATGTTGGATTGATGTGACGGATGGCAATAATATCGGACATATACACCTCTTATACTTTTATTGAAAAATGTACAGGGTGGTCATCCCAAGAAATAATTCAGTCATGGTGGACATTTGTAAAGGTATTTGCGCAAGCCTGCCATATGTGGCACCTGTTTATTAGTATTGAGCTTTTGCTGTTGGATGAGCAAACTGTATATTTTTTTGACCAAAACTTATCAAGTTTTCTTTGTAATAATAGCAATAACTATATTAAGATTATTATTCTCAATGTTATTTCGTAATTATTAATTTTTTAGAGTGACCGCCATGCACAAACAACGAGGGAAGTTCTGTGTAAAGACCTTTACCGATTTTTTTTTCTTTGTTCAGATTTAAAATTTCCACGTTTCTATGGCGTTCTAAAATTATTCAAACAAATTTAAAAATGTTTTTGAAAAATTTAAAAAAATTGAAAACATGTTTAGGTAATCTATTTATCACTACTACAGGATAGACCAAAATATTTTTTTGCTCAAATTTAAAATTTCCACGTTTCATGACATTCCAAACCTATTTCGGAAAAAAAAAATTTGCAACATCTTTTCACCATTTTGGAAAAAATTTAACACTAGAATAGATGGAAAAAATTTTTTTTTGCTCAAATTTAAAATTTTCATGTTTCATGACATTCTAAACCTATTTCAGAAAAAAAAAATTGAAATTTTTTTTCACCTTTTGAAAAATTTCAAAAAAAAATATATTTATTTACCACCACTATACTTCCACTCCTGAATGGGCCTACCCCTTTCAGCGGGTGCGACTAATAAAAAAGTGAACTGTATTTAGGATGAAAAGAAAAAAATGTGTCGGAAACTTACCCAGTAGGTTCGATGGGTTCTCCTTCTGCGATGTCGGTCCAGGCAATAGGAGGGACAGAGGAGGGCCAAAGGGAAATACGCAAATCCCCGACACACACAATTAATGTATGGCAAATTATTAAATTAATTAAAGAAAAGAAATTATTATAAATATTATAATTCACTTGTTACTGAAACAAAACTATAACTATTCAGCGGCGTGAGTGACTATCTATCTATCTAAGCTTACTCTCTTACTGTACGAGTCGCGCTCGACCCACACGCTGCTAAAAAACTCGTACTAAAAACTTCTTAGTATTATGCTATAAAAAAAAAACAAAACATATATTTATTTCCAGGAAGGGCGCGTAACCATCCACCCGGCCTTGAAAAATTATTTTCAAACATACCCTAAAGAGAGAAAGACATCTATTTATAAAAAAAAAACTAAAACATTCTAAGATAAAAATAAAACAAATTATTTTATTGAGTAGGCAAAGGGCACAACTTGATAATAGGTCGCTTGTACGTTGTGTTTTTTGCTCTGACAAGCGCTACACGAACCACGCCGTCTTTGCCAGGATATACCTCTTCAATAACACCTAGCGGCCATTGAAGAGGGGGTATGTTTTCTTGCTGTATGAGAACTAGTGTTCCTTTGGTAACAGGACAAGTTGAACTGTTCCATTTTTGACGACTTTGTAAACTGCTCAAATATTCAACCCGCCACCGTTTCCAAAATGACTGTACCATTTGATCCAGTAATTGTTTGCGTGAAAGTAAATTTTTATTATTTTCCGAAAAATCTATTGCGGGAAGTGATTTCAATGGGGTCAGTGTAAGAAAATGTGCAGGCGTTAAAGCCTCTGGTTCAGACGGATCACTGCTCAACCAACATAATGGCCTAGAATTTAATAGGGCTTCAATCTGTGCTAAGATAGTGGTAAATTCCTCAAAAGTAAAAATTTGATTTCCTACAACTTTATATAAATGTGTTTTTACTGATTTGATATTTGCCTCCCAAATACCTCCAAAATGAGGTGCAGAAGGAGGATTAAATTTCCACTCTATCTTGTGCGTATTTAACTCTGCGCCTATAGTGCGAACATATTCACTAGATTGAATTAGACTGTAAATTTGATCAAGTTCAGCTTTTGCCCCAATAAAATTTGTGCCGCAGTCAGAGTGAATAGTACATACTGGTCCGCGGCGCGCTATAAAACGTTTAAAACAACCAAGGAATGTCACAGTTGACAGGTCCGAGGCTAATTCTAGGTGCACCGCTTTCGTCGCCAGACAGACAAACAGACATATGTACGCCTTTTGGCTTTTAATGCCTCTGCGGCGTCCTAAAGTAATGTACACCGGGCCGGCGTAGTCTACGCCACAATTTAAAAAACATTTTACCTCCGTTACTCTAGCAGCGGGTAGATCAGCCATTTGCGGATAAATGGCTTTAGGTTTAAATTTAAAACAATAATTACATAATTTAACGCGATTGCGAACAACATTCCTTGCAGCTAATATCCAGAATCGTTGTCGGAGGAGTGATAACAATAAATGTGGCCCAGTATGTAAGTATAAGCGGTGAAAATGGTCAATTAAAGTATTAACTAAGTGATCCTTTTTTGGAAGTAATAATGGATGTTTTGTGTGGTAACTAATTTGTGCGTTTGCTAACCTACCTCCTACTCGAATACACCCATTATCTAAAAAGGGATTTAAATGTCGCAAAGATTTGTCACATGATTTTTCGTTCTGTAACAATTTAAATTCTTTGGTAAAATGTATTTTTTGAACAATTTGTATTAACACTAATTCGGCCTTCTCTAAATCTGACACAGAAATAATTTTTCTAATAGGTAATAATTTCGAAAATCTAAGAACGTAGATTGTGATTCTGCAAAGTTTCGACCAAGAAGACATTCTCAACATAAGATTACGTAACGGATTTATTTCACCAACCACAGTGGGCAGGACTACAGTTGTTTTTTCTTCAAGTATAGGTAAATTATTTTCAACAATAGGTTGAATAGGCCATGTATCCACTTCTAATTTAAGCCAATGTGGACCGGAGAGCCAAGTGGAGTGTTGAATTAGGAGCGCCGGCGTTAATCCACGTGAAAGACAGTCAGCTATATTGTTTTCACTTTCTACATGAAACCATTTTGCGGAAGGAACATACTCCTGAATTTTAGCGACCCTATTAGAAACAAAAGTTTTCCACCTATGTGGGGAACTATTAATCCAGTGTAAAACTACTGTGGAGTCGGAAAATGCGAAAATCTTATCTATTTTAATGCGAGATGAACATGTATCTATAATAGATTTGATTAATTTTGCCAAAAGAACCGCAGCACAAAGTTCAAGTCTCGCTATAGTACAAACTTTCACAGGTGCAACTTTTGCTTTTGCGCACATTAAATTGATTCTTATATCATTATTAGGTGCCATTAATTTTATATAAACCATAGCCCCATATCCTTTTAATGAACTATCTGCGAATCCTACCAGTGTTGCACAAGAATTATTGTCCAGTGCCCCGATATAACGCGGTACTCGAAATTGCGATAAGAGAGGAAGCCCCTCATAAAATTCTAACCATTGTTTTTTAACATTTATTGGCGGTTCCTCATCCCAATCAACTTTAGAAAACCACAACTCTTTTATGAGAAATTTTGCGACGACAGTAATAGCCGATAAAAACCCTAATGGATCCCAAATGCGTGCTAAAGTTGACAAAATGCTCCTTTTTGTACAAATTTTGCTCGGAATATTTACCGAAAATGAAAAATAATCAGTTGAAGGATTCCATTGCAACCCCAAAACCTTTAGTGCACAATTTATTTCAGGAGTTTCATTAAATTCTATTGTGGATGCTAAACGAATGTTTTCAGGAATTTTTTGTAATAAGTTTCGCGAGTTAGTACTCCATTTAACTAATTCGAAACCTCCGGTAGAGAACAACCCTACTATTTGACGATAAAGCTCTATTGCTTGCTGTGCCGTCGGAACACTAACTACTAGGTCGTCTATATACAGGTCGGTTTCGACGACTTTAGATGCGAGCGGAAATGTCTCTGCCTCATCGCTGGCGAGTTGTTTAATCGTTCTTAAAGCCGCAAAAGGGGACGATTTTAAACCAAATACAACTGTAGTTAATTCATAAATCATTAAAGGTTCCTCAGGAGAGAATCTCCACAAAATTCTCTGAAATTTGCGATGCTCTGGACAAACCCGAATATTTCGATACATTTGGCGTATGTCCGAAATCATAGCAACCTCAAAAAGTCTAAAGTTAAGTAAAATTTTAAAAATATCGGTTTGTAATTTTGGACCGGAATATAAAACATCATTTAGTGAACGCGAATTAGATGTTTTTGCGGAGGCATCAAACACGATACGAACGGGCGTGCTAACACTTTCTTTCAACACCGCAAAATGCGGAATATAATATGCGCCATTATCAACTTGATCATTCGAAACTGGGGATACTAGAGCCATGTGACCCTGAGTTATATAATCCTCAATAACCTCACAATAATGATCTTTAAGAGACGGGTCATTTTTAAACTTATTTTCGAGATAATGAAATCTTTTACAAGCTATAGTAAACGAATTTCCTAACACAGGCGGATACTCCTTAAATGGGAGTGCTACGGTAAATCGACCGGTCTCTTCGCGAGTGGTAGTGGTTCTAAAAATGTTCTCACATTCAGCGTCCTCCTGATTAAGCACAGGAGGTGCAGGTATCTCCTCTACTTCCCAAAATTTATGTAAAATTTTTTCTAACGAAGGTTCTATGACCGAACAAAATGTTTGCGAATTTTCGACTGCATCCGTTGTAGTAGTGGGTACGTTCCCCATTACTATATAACCCAAATTAGTTTGTACTGCCATGGGAAAATTAGGTGGCCCAACTACTTTACTACTGCCTAAAATATGTAAAAATAAACTGGCTCCTATAATACCATCAATTTTTGAAGGTTCGTAAAAATGATCATCCGCTAGTTGAACATGATTTAAATAACTAAGTGATTTAACTGGTATATTAGTTGTTGGAAGTCGATCCGTTATGTTCTCTACCACTAAAGCGTAGATCTGATACTGAATATTTGAATCAAAACGTGAACTTAATGCAAAATTTAAGTGTCCTAAAACTGTTTGAGAACCACCGATTCCATTAACAGAGGAGTGATATTTTTGAAACGGTAATTTGAGCCGTTGACAACATTTTCTAGTGATAAAATGTGCTTGGCTCCCGTTATCTATCAAAAAACGCGCGGGCTTATATTCACCTGAAACCGATATGTTGACAAGTGCTGTAGAGAGTAAAGTTGTATAATTATCCTGTGAAACTTCAATACTGGAAGTTGAGCAATAGTTGTGCGTGGATAAGCTATCTTTCTCATTTTCATTTGACGCGGTTTGACTACTAGATGCCATGTTTTCGTGGTCATTATTGTTATTATTTTTAGAGGAATTTAATTTATCAAAATGTAATAACGAATGATGGCGAGAACGACAAATATTGCAAACGTTTATCGACTTACAATCGGCAATTTTATGAACTGAACTTAAACAATTTAGGCATAATTTTTTCTCTTTAGCTAAACTATATCTTGCGTGCGGCGTAAGTTTCAAAAATTCAGAGCATTGAAAAGCAGAATGTAATTGTTTGCAAATTGGGCAGTTGCCTGCTAAACTTTTATAAAGTTTTTTATTTTCCCCACCACTACTATTTGTAACAAATGATTGCGAGACTTGTTTAGACCTAGGAACACTACTACTAATATTGAATTTTGCGGAACTAGTTTGACTATTTTTTGAAAGACTATTAAGAGCTTTTCTTTGATTTTTAACAAAATCTACGATTTCCTTATAAGTAGGGATTTCCGAGTGTTTAGACATTTCAAATAATTTACGTGTCTGGGTGTCTAACTTCGACAGCGCTAAAGAAGCTATGAAAAAATCTGTCAAATCTGGGATATTTAATTGTTTAATAGCGCTGACAGACGTGTCAAATTTTTCTAGAAAATTATTAAGACAAGCTGCGGACTCCTGCTGCGCTGTTTTAAATTCCAACATTTGACTGAAATAGGTATCAGCTAGTAAACGTCTATCCTGATATTTATCTACTAAAGTATCCCAAAAAATACTATAATTTGCGGGCGTCGGTAAAACACTAGCACAAACATCTAAAGCTTTACCCTTTAAAGCACCTAACAAGTAATGTAGTTTACTCGTATTATCTAAATTTGCCTTGTCATGAACAAGACTTTTAAATGTTTCAAAAAATATTGGCCATTTTTTAGGATCACCAAAAAATTCTGGTATTTCAATTTTTTGTAATTTAGCGACAGCTGGCTGATCAGCTGTTTGCCTATTTTGTGCGAGATGCTGATTATCTAAAATTGTGGCTGCCTCTTTTATATGACAATATAGTGAATCTACAATTTCTAATGGTTGGTAATTTAATACATAATCGGAATTTATTTCTAAATTTACGTCATTAATCGTATCTATCATTTGTTTAAATAACTCGAAAGTTTCGTCTAAAGTGTGCAGTTGAATTTTAAATTTTGCTACATTTTCAGGATTTTTTAAATCTCTAGATAAATCGTACAGCTTTTGTATTTTGTTAAAATAAGTTTCTTTTTTGGCAGTAAGTTTATTAAGTTTTAACTCTAAGTTCTGATCAGTTTTTGGTGGCATTGTGAACTACTTGAACAGTCTAATGTTACCAAAACTATACACTAAATATCCAAATTATGTAAAAATTAAAACGATAAACGTAAGTAATAACTATTGATCAATAATACTAAGTAACTAATAATCAATTTATATGCAAGAACAAATAAATCGTACTGGAAAATTATGAAAATAATTCAAGGCAAATACCAAATAAAATTTACTATAATGTGCGAAAATAAACTATTCAAATATGCGTGTTTCAGTAAAGAAGCGAATTATAATAAGGTGATAAGACTGACAGAAAAACTACTATAAAAATCTGCCGGCTATAATCCGGACGAAGTGGCCATATGAATGGGCCTACCCCTTTCAGCGGGTGCGACTAATAAAAAAGTGAACTGTATTTAGGATGAAAAGAAAAAAATGTGTCGGAAACTTACCCAGTAGGTTCGATGGGTTCTCCTTCTGCGATGTCGGTCCAGGCAATAGGAGGGACAGAGGAGGGCCAAAGGGAAATACGCAAATCCCCGACACACACAATTAATGTATGGCAAATTATTAAATTAATTAAAGAAAAGAAATTATTATAAATATTATAATTCACTTGTTACTGAAACAAAACTATAACTATTCAGCGGCGTGAGTGACTATCTATCTATCTAAGCTTACTCTCTTACTGTACGAGTCGCGCTCGACCCACACGCTGCTAAAAAACTCGTACTAAAAACTTCTTAGTATTATGCTATAAAAAAAAAACAAAACATATATTTATTTCCAGGAAGGGCGCGTAACCAACTCCATTACGTGAATGTGGGATTGAAAATGTGACAGATGGCAATAATATTTGGCATATGCACCTATTATATTTTTATTGAATAAGGGCATCCCAAGAAATAATTCAGTCATGGTGGACATTTGTAAAAGTATTTGCGCAAGCCTTCCATATTTGGCACCTGTTATTTAGTATTGAACTTTTACTGTTGGATGAGCACCCTGTATATTTTTTTGACCAAAAGTTATCAGGTTTTCTTTGTAATAATAGCAATAGCTATATTCCGATTATTATTCTCAATGTCATTTCGTAATTAATAATTTTTTGCCATGCACCAATAAAGAGGGAAGTTCTGTGTAAATACCTTTACCGATTTTTTTGAAACAGGTTTAGAATGCTCATGGTAAGTAGAAATTTTAAATTTGAGCAAAACTAATTTTTTTTCATCTATTCTAGTGGCAAAAAATGTTTAAAAAATGTTGGTAAAAAAAAATTTCTATTTTTTTTTTTTTCGGAAATAGGTTTAGAATGTCATGAATAGTGGAAATTTTAAATTTGAGCAATTTTTTTTTCATTATTCGTTCCCATTTGACGGTCCACCCTGTATATTTTCCAGTGAAAGTTTAACCATTTACTCGCTGACAGTAGCGTCAGCTACCTACCAAATTTGACTGTTCTCCGTCAAGTAGTTTTTTAGTCAATGCACCAACAGACAGACAAACAGACTGACGGAATTGAAAAATCTATATTTTCGTAATCTACGTGATCTGAAACATGAAAATTCGTAAAAAACTCGGATGGTGATTTTTTCTCGAATACAATACTTCCCTTCGGTATGCGAGGTCAATACATATCTTCATTATTTCTTATACCATAATAGCTTTTATAAATTGTATTTTTAACTTACTTTTAAAAAACACCAATGAATTTCAAATTATTTAAAATGTACACAAAAATGTTTTTTATGCAAAGAAAAACTAAATAACAGTAATTTTCCAAAAAACACGGAAAAAAGAAAGATTTCTCTTATTTCGATATTTTTTATGGTATTTAGTATATTGCCCAAAAATGTTTATATGAATAATTTTTTTAATAAAAGTTCAAATTTCAAGTATTTTAGAAAAAACAAAAAATCACAAATATCAGTCGTTTCTGATTTCTCTTCAGGCTAGGATTTTTATTAAATAGTTAAACATTCATTAGGAACAATTTGAAATGTTTTCGTCTCTTCCTGGCTTATAGAAATTAAGATATTTTTTTAGAACTGAGTCGGAAACACGGAAAAATCGTAAAATATTGGAAAATTTATTTATGTGAAAGTTTCAAATTCCATAACAATACCAGCTAACACATATTACTTCCATATCCACGTAGTGGATTGGAAGTATAGTAATCGCAAAAAAATTTTCAAAAATTTTTATTCTTGAAATAGGTTTAGAATGTCATGAAACGTCGAGATTTTAAATTTGAGCGAAAAAAAATTTCTGTCTGTCTGTCGGTCTGTCGGTCTGTCGGTTTGTCGGTCTGTCTGTCGGTCTGTCTGTAACTTTTTTTGTCCGCACGTTTATTACTACATAATGGTGATGACCTTACTCCATAATGGTCTAGACGAAGAGGGATGTACTCCGAAACGTTCTCGCTTGTCATAAGACCTATAGGGACATCTGCTCGCCTCTCTTTTGTCAGAGCATAAATGTCATTATAAATGAATTATTTTTGTTATTATTTTATAATTATTTTTATAATTTTTTTATAAATAGTCATTACACTGAACTGAACTTGTGGTAGGTATCTTGTGAAACATCTATATATTATAAATACTCTACATATATTTTGGCTTATTAGGCCTTTGTGTTTAATTTATAATTGACAATTAAATAATCATTTTTCAAATAAAAAAAAATTATAATTTGTTTATATTCTTTAATACTTTAACAATCACAAATGTACGTGGATTATGCCTACTGGGGACACCACTTCAAAAAACGCATCTTGTGCTTTACATCAAAGGTGGTGTGGAAAGGAGTGCACGTGTGCACGTATCATGAGAAACATAAACGTTACAACCTTTTGAATCGAATTTTATAGGAAACCGCTAGTCTTAGAAAGAAAGTAATTTTTTTTAGGCGATTTTCTAAACTACTATTTTTTCGTAAAAAGTGACCGTTAACGAGGTTTTCGCGAAAAACCGTTTTTTGTGAAACTTGACCTCGAGTAACATTTTTAGCGGCACACATATCGATGGCGGCTTTTAGGATGTTGTTTAGAACCACAAGAGAGTTCATGCAAAAATCCAGCTTTCTCTCATTTTTTCTACTATGCAATGTCTCTATTTCCTGTACTATAACTGCGCTTTCGCTGCTTTCAACCAGTCTGTATATCGAGAACTTTACATGTCTGTTTTTTCATCGATTATATGATTCAACATATAGTTATAAAAAATATTCTTAAAAGAATGTTAAGATGTCATTACCACCTAACTTTAAGGCGACAAAAAGAGACGAAACAGTTGAATAATGGATTCTCCACGCCGTACTATAAGAACAAAAATAATGTTTATATCTTAAGTCATGTCCTAAGAGGAAAATAACTTTTTGCTGAGAAAACCATGCCATTGTGCATTGTGTATGTATACAGAATAAAGTTTGCAGATAACAGAGGTCGTTTGGATGTGCGTCTATGGCCGCAGTTTTATGCTTGAGCGATTCCTGTCACATTTATATTTTCCAGAAAATGATAACACGCCTTCTTATGGTACGGTCCATGAGCTATATTAATGTTTTTATAAATCTTAGATGTCATCTTCCCCCGGAGAGATAGTTTTAGGCATATGTCGCCTTTTGTATTGTGCACGATATAAATGGCTCTTTTTTGGTTTTATATTAAAATTCTCATACCAAGTTTTACTGAACAATTTAGTACACATACACAGAGCTTAACAAAGAAGTAATGAAAACGTTCCTCTTGTTTGTAGATATATTTTCTTGGCTTTGTGATTCTTGTGTGTTTCCTTAATAACCTATACGCGTAGGGATAAAATATATAAAATACTACCGCAAATTGACTTTTAGATTTTGTCCTTGAGTTTTATGAAAAATGATTGTGAAATAAACCTTAATAGAAACCTGAATGAAGTCTTTAAACGTGAGAAGGTAGCTACGTTGATATTTATAGTAAAAATTGATATGGTTATTAATCGAGAAATGTTTAGAAAGGATGGTGTCCTTAACTCGACCTGTGTGTATGTACCATAAGTACTTTTTTATGTTTGTTTCATCATGGTATGTCCAGTAAATGGTTGTAACAAGTGTAATAAAGGGATTAAGGAATTAAAATTATTTGCAATTTATTTGTAGAAAGTTAGAATGCCAAATTTAGGGCCTAAAAAGATGCTAAAGGAGTCGGCTCAAGACAAAATTGGAGAATTTTTAGAAGTAAACAAACTTGTGTAAATTTAAAGTTTAACAATCGTACGTGTCAACTACAAAAACTTTTCGGCAATAACTATAGGGTATTCTGTAGTATATTTTCTAAATCAAAAGTGTTTTATTGCAAGTTACAGGCACCCATAAGCCAATAACGCCGAAAGCCTGATCAGCGACAGATTGCTTTCTTTAGAAATATCATATGTGCGGGTATAATTACGCGGGAACTAGGTAAAATCGACACCGATTAAGTAAACAGTTAATTAGCTAGCAGATAGTTAGACTCATAAATGCTATAATTGATATAAGGTTCCCAACCTTCCTGTAAACTCGACAGGGACCCAGTAGAAGTGAAGTTTTTATCTTAAGGGATAAAAAACAGAATGAATAAAAATTAGTAAAATCGGTTTTTTTTACCTCACTGGGAAAATTAGATAGCTGTAATTATAGAATAGTATTAGCTGGGGTTACTTAAAAGGATATTTTATTCGGCATGGTGAAGCTTGTGAGGTCATACCTTCATTGGGGGCAACTCCGTATGAAGATTGCCGACAAGCTGTCGAACTACAGGCCCATGGAAGCAGGTGTATCGCAGGGATCGGTACTCTCGCCCCACCTATTCACCATCTACACCTCCGACATGCCAAGAACCGCAAGGACCTCTTTGGCGTTCTACGCAGACGACACGGCCATAAGCGCAAGATCATAGAGTGCAAGACTTGCCACCCGCAACCTCCAGGAAGCAGCATCCCTTCTGGTAGAGTGGTACAACAAGTGGAAAGTCGAAATCAACACGGCCATCCAAAGCCATCCTCTTCAAGAGAGTCAGGAAGCAAAGTCCCACAGGACACATCTTCTTGAACGGCGAGAACATTCAATGGCACGATACCGGTAGTATCTTGGCGTTATCACGAATCGAAGATTGACGTAGAGACAGAACACGGAAGCGATAATACAGAAAGCGAGGACGAGGAGGACTCTACTTTACCCTATGATAGGTAGACAGAGCCAACCGAACTTGAGGAACAAGCTCACGATTATCAGGACTCTCATTGCACCTATTCTGACCTACGCCTTCATTGCCTGGGGATACCAAGCAGCCACCCATTTGAAGAGGATACAAGAAGTGGAAAACGTCGCACTTCGGTGCGCCGCGGGTGCACCATGGTTTCAATACACCCCAGTAACTGAAGTCATCCGCGACAGAGCGAAGAACCTATACGCCCGAGCAACAGAGCATGGAAATGCGCTGGCGCTGGTCAGACAGGCGACTAACTATGACCCCAACGACGCTCCGAGGTACAAGAGGCCGAAGCTCCAGATCCTGGATAATGCGTAAGTATAACTAACACTTTATCCGTTTCATCTCGATCTGCAAACCACACCGCAAGGAGACAATAACCAAAAACATCCAATTACCCTATCCCGGAAGTACCAAGCAAACAACCAGCTCGGTACCCTCACCCTAGCCCGTGCCGGCCTCTGACGCTAAGAAAGCGTCTCTGGCCGAACACAATCCTGAGCTACACAGTTCACACTTCCATTCCGACGAAATCGGAGCACATGATGTCAATTGACACCCTGGGCTTCCGACTAGTCAACACCCCCCAAATCCCTTTCAAACTCCGAGAGGGCTCGGTAACAGCCGTTCACTCTCACGACAGACCAAAGACGCTCCCGGGAGCCTATACATGCCAGCGAAGAAAGAAGATCAAGACAGAAGAGCGCTAGAAGAAACGATCCAACTGGCAGGGGAGGTTTGCTAACATCGTCAATACCGTCCGCATTTGCGGGGGCGATAGGCGAAAAAGCAGGCCCACCTCTTACGAGGCCGGTCCAGGTCTACAGCGATGATTGGGGCAAAAAGCTCAAGCTCGACCCCTAAACATCCAAGACCGTCATCTTTAGTCAAGAATATTAGCGCGCGGATATTTTATAATAAGTGGAAGCCATTCTGGCCATACTGTTCTGAAGATGAAGCCAGTTGGCGGGCTAGTACTATTTTGGTCCATAATTTGTACTGATGACGCCAACTGGGGGTAACTTAATAAAGAGGGGAGGATTTGCATTCATTAGTCTAGGTTTCAGTGGGCGGATAAGGCCTACCAAACTCGAAAATTAATTAGGATATTTTCGTCAGGAAAAAATGACACTTTTCGTTTAATAATTTTTACTATCATCATATTTGTGCTTTACTGAGGTTTGTTCTAAAACTTGACCTATCGTCATTTAATTTCAAAGTTAATTTTAAATCCTTCAAACTGTCGCTGACAACTGACGTTTTACTAACTATTTTTTGAAATTATTAACTTCGGGTTCGTTAAGGGTATTAACATAAACATACACACCACACATAGTAGAAAACCTCCAAATCCAAAGCCTCTCATAGGCTGTCCGGAAGGGAGTTACACATTTGGAAAAACGCCGACATCCATTACCCACCAAGATTGCTTGTATCGGTGCTGGGAATCGAACCCAGTACACGTCAGGCAGTCTGACCAAGCACTCCTCATGTACTCAGTTTGTGTTTTATTGTAAACTAACTTATCATGAACAAAGTAACCCTTTCGATTAACTACGAGACTACCGTCCATTTTTATTACCTTTGTTTAAATTTTAAGTTCCATTTCAGTTTGTTATATTTCTAATCCATTATTTTCGTGTTCTTTTATTGTAAATATAGTTTTTAAGTGTTGTTGAAAATGTGTGTTTTATGATAATAGCAGGCCTGAGAAGGAAAGAGGGGTAAGTTTTTGAACCGTACCATATCAAAGTGTATCCAATGGTCTCTAAGAATGTCCGCGCATAAACGATATTAATTAACCTCTAGATAATACGTGATACAATGTTCAGAGTGATTGTGGGCACAGATTTTGAAGACTGTGAAGACTTCTGTGAAGACTGATGATCATTCCTTGGTAGTGTCGCAACAGGGCAAATTTGACTAATTATGAAAGGGATAAATTAATTGGTGGATATAATCAATAAGAATGACAACCTCCAGATTAAGGTATACACGGTAAATGGGGCTGTTACATGGTGAGGAAAAATCGTAAAAATTATTTCTATTCGAGAATACGGGAAAATACGGCGCATGCGCCATGTATAAATTTGTGCTAATATTGGTAGTTAGGTATTTTCGGAGAGGCTGATGCTAGTTGATATGGAACCTTACATCTCGAACGCGCTAATTAATATTCCTGTCAACAGATGACCTAAGACGTTCTATTTCAATATAAAATTGTTTATCTCGATCTCGGTTTGATATTTATATAAATTATTATTTCGTACCACTATTAATAAAATGATTAATTATGTATTAGTATTATAAATAGGAAGTAGTACCAAGTTATAAATTATCACTGAAGCTTCCCGTCCAATAAACTAAGTTATGTCCGTTTAGGATTTGTGGCCGTTCATCAAACTTGTAATTAGACCGAGGAACAAATACTGGCGTGATTGGATAGATCATTCACTAGTAGATCTAATCAGCTAAATCAACGTTTCCCTGCTCCTATTTAATTTTTATAGTCCCATTTGATTACCTTTGTCGGATTTAGAACCAATCAGTGGAAATTTACTTTGTCAATATCACTTTTAGCCAATTAGATAACGTCAAAGTTATGTTGGCGCTGTCACGCGAGGGTTTATTTTCAAATAAAATGAATGATAGTGGCAGGGCCGAAAACACTACTTTTGTGGATATACAATGTGATCAACGGAAAAGCGATATTATAGGGATAAATAACCATTTTCTTTTACTGTGAACACAATTTTCTGTATTTTTGCTTGATTCAAAACCTAGTTTCAGTACGTTAGAATTTCAAAAATGTATAGAGGGCGCTGGTGGCAGTGTAAAAATAAAATTCGCTTCAGGTAAACTGCCATTTTTATGGCATATATTGAAAAGTGTTATAAGAAAAACTTACTCAAGATTAAAAAAATGACGTTATACCAAATGTGATAACTATGCTAGGTTAGTCACCTTTCATTTTACGTTCCATGACAGACTGATTAAAAAATAAATAAATACAAAAACAGTTATCAAATTCGGTACAATGTCATATTTTTTAATTTTGAGCAAGTTTTTCTTAGAAAATTTTTCAATTCTAACACAGAAATGGCAGTTTACCTGAAGTGAAGTGAATTCTTAAGCCGCCACCAGCGCGTCTATGCATTTTAGAAATTCTTCTAACTTACTGAAATGGATGTTGATCCAAGCAAGAACAGAATACATAAAACTGTGTTTATAGTTTAAAAAATCGAATTTCATTTTTGAGCTGCCACCAGCGCCCTCCATGCACTTTTTAAATTCTAACGAATTGAATATAGAATATAGAAAACTGTATTCATAGTAAAAAAAAAAAAATGGATATTTACAATTCCGTGGACACACTATATATGGCATTTTTATATACAGTGACCCATCTTGAATGGAAAAACCCCTGTAAAAAATGTGTCTATTACCTGATTTTAACGGGACTTTTTTAAAAGATAGGCCATTAAAAGCTCTACTTTATGACAAAAATTTAGAGATAACTTTCAATTTTCAAGACCTACTATGACTTTTTTTCAATGTCAAAAATAGAAAAATTTGATTAGCGATTTCTTTTTATAAAATCTAACTATACCAATGGATTCAGAAACATCTCAAATGGGTAAATCCAAAATTTCTAAAAAAAATATTAAATAATGACAGATTTACGACAAAATTAATGTAGGCAATATTTTATAATAACTTTTACACGGCTTTTTCTAAAAATCGAAGTAGTCCATGAAAAATAAACATTTGATGTAAAACACGTGTAATAATAGTTAAATATTTAATAAACAAAATAACAACACATTACAACATTACACTAAAACTAAAACACGATAATAAAATTCATCTTAAGGTGGCCATTCCCTAGAAAGAGACATCCGATGGGGAAATATTTAGTGTTTTTGCCCATAACTTTTTTTCCCTAGTGCATATATTTAAGAAAACTATAAGAGTACCTAAGAAGAACCATAACAAGACTATTGCTATCAATTTTCACTCAATAATTTCAGTAGTTTGTAAAATAGCTAGATTTAAATTTAAAAACCGCTGCCTAAGGTATCACTACTTCCACATCCAGATTATTCGTCCAAGTCACTTTAAAGGAAACATCTTGACTATATTTGCACTCTAGTATGTGGAAATTATTGGTCATAGAATTTTAATAATATTTGAGGTAGATGTCATAGAAAAGTTTGAGGAGTTGGTTTCTACCATATACGTTAAAAATGAAGTTTCTAGTTTACCGTATTTATTTTCCACTATTTACAACCTACCACCTCAATGGAGTCATCTCAATCAGATGTCAGTACAATACATACGTGTACTAACTTTCAAGTGAATATCTCAATTTTATGTTAATCCCATTAATAATGAAGCGGAGGTGGTAGAGTTTGAAAAATATTAGAAAGAAATCTGAGGCCTTGGTTTCTAGTATATACACCGAATCCCAAATTTCTGTAGTCTTACCAGCTTGCTTTACTTATTTTCCCCTATTTGCCCCTATTTAACCCCCAACCCTTCAACGACATCATCTCGAATTATGATCTAGTTTCAAATTAACCCCCAACCCTTCAACGGAATCATCTCAAAATATAAACTAATTCCAGACGTCGTTATAATACATACGTGTACGAAATTTCAAATGAATATCTCAACTTTATTTTGTCAACCCCATTAATGGGGTAGGGGTGGTGGGGGGGGGGGGGGTTGAAAAATATTATAAAAGAATCTGAGGCCTTAACTTCTTGTACATACACCGAATTTCAAGTTTCTGTACTCATACCAGCTTGCTTTACTAATTTCCCCTATTGACCCCTAAATAACCCCCAACCCTTCAACGGAATCATCTCAAAGTATAATCTAGTTCCAGATGTCGTTATAATTCATACGTGTACCAAATTTCAAATGAATATCTCGATTTTATTTTATCAACCCTTTTAATAATGAAGTAGGGGTGGTGGGGGTTGAAAAATATTATAAATAATCTGAGACCTTGGCTTCTAGTACATACACCGAATTTCAAGTTTCTGTAGACTTACCAGCTTGCTTTATTTATTTTCCCCTATTTACCCCTATTTAACCCCCAACCCTTCAACGGAATTATCTCAAAATATAATCTAGTTCCAGATGTCGTTATAATACATACCTACGTGTAGAAAATTTCAAATGAATATCTCAATTTTATTTTATCAACTCTTTTCAAATTGCAGTAGGGGTGGTGGGGGTTGAAAAATATTATTAAAAAATCTGACGCTTTGGCTTCTAGTACATACACCGAATTTCAAGTTTCTGTACTCTTACCAACTTGTTTTACTTATATTCCTCTATTTACCCCAAATTAACCCCCAACCCTTCAACGGAATCATCCCAAAATATAATCTAATTCTAGACATCGTTATAATACATACGTGTACGAAATTTCAAATGAATATCTCAACTTTATTTTATCAACCCCTTTAATGGGGTAGGGGTGGTGGGGGGTTGAAAAATATTATAAAAAATCTGAGGCCTTAACTTCTAGTACATACACCGAATTTCAAGTTTCTGTACTCTTACAAGCTTGCTTTACTTATTTCCCCCTATTTACCCCTATTTAACCCCCAACCCTTCACCGGATTTCCTCAAAAAACAATCCAGTTCCAGATCTCGTTATAATATATACGTGTACAAAATTTCAGGTCAATATCTTAAACCGTTCCGGAGAAAGCGTGCGGACAAAAAAAGTTACAGACAGACCGACAGACCGACAGACCGACAGACAGACCTACAGACAGACAGAAATTTTTTTTTCGCTCAAATTTAAAATCTCGACGTTTCATGACATTCTAAACCTATTTCACGAATAAATATTTTTGAAAATTTTTTTGCGATTACTATACTTCCAATCCACTACGTGGATGTGAAAGTAAAATTATGTCAATCTTCCTATTTCGTAGTTTTAAATCTTGCCATTTTGCAAACCACGGAAATTATTGAGTGAAAATGCATACTGATAGTCTTGTTATGGTTTTACTTAGGTATTCTTATAGTTTTTTTAAATATACGCACTAAGAAAAGAAAGTTATGGGCAAAAATACTAAATATTTCCCTATTGGATGTCTCTTTCTAGGGAATGGCCACCTTAAGTTTTTGTAGCCTTTACAAGGCCGCCGTTTATTTCGATGCAGTTGTCGAATCGTTTTATAATATTCTTTACGACATTTTGTAATTGCTGCCGGGTAACTTCTGCACAAGCTTGTCTTATTCTTGCCCACAAATCTTCTCTATTACTCGGGCGTGACTTTTAAAGTTTAGATTTTATTAAACCCCATAAAAACAAGTCCATCGGTGTTAGGTCCGTGGATCGGGGTGGACTTCCAATTAACGGGCTACCTCGACCTATCCATCGATTAGGAAAGTTAGCATTAAGCCATCTGGTAACTACTCTGGCATTATGGGCAGGGCTGCCATCTAATTGAAAGTATAGATTTACTCTTTCTTTTATTGAAAGGTCATGTAGCATATTCCAAAATTAGTTTCTTAGAAACTGTAAAAACTGCATGCTATTACCTTCAAAAAAGAAAGGACCAACGATTGTTTCATTGAGTAGCCCACACCAAACATTAACTTTTTGGGGATATTGTCTTTTACTCGGTTTTCTGCAGTCCAAGACCTACAATTTTGTGACGATACCAACCCATTTGTGGTAAAAGTTGCCTCATCGCTGAATAAAGTAGTTTTCAAAATATGTATGTTATTAAGATACTCTCCTTGAGCCGACAAGCAAAATTCCATACGAGTTTCATCATCACCAGGTTCCAACGTATGTAAAATGTTGGCTTTGAATAGTTTTACTTTATTCTTTTTAAGGCATTGGCGAATATTTTCTCTAGGTAAATTCAAATCTAAGTCTTACACTGGCGTTTGGATTGTTGTTAAAATAATTTAAAACGGTCTGCTCGTAACTGGGTCTTCTTTGTACATTATACATTCTCATAATATGCCTTGTCACAGCGTCACACTCATTAAATATTTTGATTATTTTAGAAACGGTACTATTAGTGATGTTGGGCCTATTCGGGTGCCTATTATTAAATATCTCACATACCTCTCCCAAAGTTTTGTCATTATCTCGTCTAAGGCGCACAAGTTCAATTTTTTCTACTACATTTAGAGTATCCACAATTTTAACTTCAAATTAATAAACTAATACTTGATAATAATATTGAACAATTTTATAATTTCAATAACAATATGGGGTGATTCAAAACTTATCCGGAAAAATTTAAGGGGATATACAATGAGTCCAGATAAATATAATAGCGCAAAGAAAAATGAAAAAGAAGGACTTAAAAAAAAATCACTTCTACGCTACTGTTATTCTGGTCGACTGCAATAAAAATTGGAAAACAGCTGATATTAAATGAATAGTTGTGAAATGCGAAAACTGCACATAAAAAAAAATCGGTAACGACAAGAATCTAACTTAATGTAATTTATCTTTGAAGTTAGAAGTTTACTTTCAATTTTTTATTTACTTTAAATGATTACAAATTTTGTACATACCTGATGTTACTGTTCGAAATTTTGTCCGCCGACCTATATACATTTTTGACAATGTCGTATCCAATTTTGCCTCATGTCCATATACTCCACGTTACTATACACATATGGCATTTTGAAAAAAACTCGCTTAAAGCACTAAAATACAAAAAACACCCACTATCAACGTGATTAAATCATAAACTGACGACATGAACTAGTTGCTACTTGCTTGATACGTATTAGTCTAGGATTCAGGAAGTCTGCACGTACAGGGGTAGATCAGTATTTAATCCAGTCGTCCAGCTAAGTAGCGTTTAATAATACCATAACTTCAATATTTTTTTACGGCAGTTCTGTTAGGATTTCATTATATTACTTCCCTCGCATACCGAAGGGAAGTATTGTATTCGAGAAAAAATCACCCTCCGAGATTTTTTCGGATTCTGACGTTTCAGAACACGTAGATTACGAAAATATAGGTTTTTCAATTCCGTTAGTCTGTCTGTCTGTCTGTCTGTCTGTCTGTTGGTGCATTTACTAAAAAACTACTTGACGGAGAGCAGTCAAACTTAGTAGGTAGTTGACGCTACTGTCAGCGAAGACATGGTAGAAATTTCACTGGAAAATATACAGGGTGGACCATCTAAACGGAATAAATAGTGAAAAAAATTTTTTTTTGCTCAAATTTAAAATTTCCACGTTTCATGACGCGCTAAACCTGTTTCAGGAAAAAAAAATTTTTGAAAATTTTTTTCAAACATTTTTCAAAAATTTTTTACCAAGATGAAAAAAATTTTTTTTTGCTCAAATTTAAAATTTCCACGTTTCATGACGCGCTAAACCTGTTTCAGAAAAAAACAATTTTTGCAAAAATTTTTTGGCAAGATGAAAAAATTTTTTTTTGCTCAAATTGAAAATTTCTACGTTTCATGACACGCTTAACCTATTTCAGGAAAAAAAAATTGAAAATTTTTTTCACCAATATTTTTGAAAAAATTTTTACTACTAAAATGAAATAATTTTTTTTTCTTTCTTCAAATTTAAAATTTCCACGTTTCATGGCATTCCAAGCCTGATTAAAAAAAATATATTTTGAATTTTTTTTTTACCATTTTTGAAAATTTGTTTACCACTAAAATAGACGGATTTTTTTTTATTTCTTCAAATTTCAAATTTCCACGTTTCATAGTGTTCTAAATCTATTTAAAAGAAAAATTAGAAATTTTTCTTACTATTTTTAAAAAAATTTACCACTAAGATAAAAAAATTTTTTCTTTGTTCAGATTTTAACTATCCACGTTTCCATGACATTCTAAAACTATTCAAACAAATTTAAAAATGTTTTTGAAGAATTTTTAAAAAATTTGAAAACATTTTTAATCCATTTATGTATCACTACTATAGAACAGACGAAAAAAATTTTTTTGCTCAAACTTAAAATTTCCACGTTTCATGATATTCCAAACCAATTTCGGAAAAAAAAATTTGCAACATTTTGTTACCAGTTTGGAAAAAAATTTAACACTAGAATGCTCAAATTTAAATGACATTCTAAACCTAGGTATTTCAGAAAAAAAAATTTGAAAATTTTTTTCACCAACATTTTTCAAAAAGTTTTTACCACCAAAATAGATCGATTTTTTTTTTATTTGCTCAAATTTAAAATTTTCACGTTTCATGGCATTCTAAACCTATTTTAAAAAATACATAATTTTTAATTTTTAAACTTTTTTTAGCATTACTATAGAATAGAAGGAAACTTTCCTTTTTGCTCAAATTTAAAATTTCTACGTTTGACATTTTAAACCTATTTCAGAAGAAAAAATTTTGAAAATCATTTTACCAACATCTTTTGAAAAATTAAAAAAAAAAAATGAAATTTCTTAATCACACACTATACTTCCACTCCATTACGTGAATGTTGGATTGAAAATGTGACAGATGGCAATAATATTTGGCATATGCACCTATTATACTTTTATTGAAAAATGTACAGGGTGGTCATCCCAAGAAATAATTCAGTCATGGTGGACATTTGTAAAGGTATTTGCGCAAGCCTGCCATATGTGGCACCTGCTATTTAGTATTGAACTTTTGCTGTTGGATGAGAACTCTGTATCTTGACAAAAAGTTATCAGGTTTTCTTTGTAACAATAGCAATAACTATATTCCGATTATTATTCCCAATGTCATTTCGTAATTAAAAAAAATTTAGAGCGACCTCATGCGCAAATAACGAGGGAAGTTCTGTGTAAATACCTTTACCGATTTTTTTTTTCGTGGTATCGACTCTAATTTTAATTGTGCATATCTCCTTAAATTCTTCCAGGTAAGTTCTGAATCACCCTGAATACTCTGAGTATACGCGTATTTTAAAGGTTTGACGTCTGACTTTAAAATTTGTTTTCCATGGCAGCCTATTATTATCTGTCATTACTTAATTAAAAGACCATATTTATTAAAACTGTCCACTTAATTTATCTTTCTATTGTTTATTTTTCATGGGCCACTTCGATTTTCAGAAAAAATCATGTAAAAGTTATTATAAAATATTACCTACATTAATTTCGTCATAATTCTGTCATTATTTAATATTTTTTCGCGAAATTTTGGATTTATCCATTTGAGATATTTCTGAATCCAGTGGTATAGTTAGATTTTATTTAAAAAATCGCTAATCAAATTTCTCCATTTTTGACATTGAAAAAAATCATAGTACGTCTTGAAAATTGAAATCTATCTCTAAATTTTTGTTATAGAGTAGAGCTGTCGTTGGCCTATTTTTTGAAAAATTTTTTTGAAAAAAGCCCCGTTAAAATTAGATAATACAGACCTAAACTTAAAAAAGTTTACCGAGTGAATGGATTTTCAGGAAACTTTATGGATTCTGTTCATTTTGATGTCTAGATCAAACTCAAAAAAAAAAAAAATTACTGTTTATAGCTGATTCAAAATAAGCGATACGTCACCTGCGATGCCAATTACTACCTTGTGTGAGATGACAAGCGAAAACTTTCATTGTTTGGATAATTGTTTTGCGTTGTTTTTATTGTCGATTGGATCCAATTAAAATCGAAAACAATATGAATTAGTATTGTTCAGTTCCTCAGTGTTCGTCTTGGGCAAAAAAAATCCAACTTAAGTTTCCATTTGTTTCCCGAAGCCGGCAAACACCACGTGAAGATGGATAAGAGTTTTGGGGGGAAGAATTTTGTGGACTCTCAGCACTTAGGTACACGTTTTAGCTGAAATAATCATTGATTATTAATAAAATATGAATATAATAGTTATTTTAAGGAAATCACATTATAAAAAAAATAATAATAGCAATATCCGAACCTATCATAATACGTACCTTGTTTTCGTGAATTTACGCTGAAGAATTAAGGTAAATACACCCAAGTCCTAAAATATCGATTAAATACATAACAAAATCAATTGCTATACATATATTTTCATTGAAATTTATTTATTAAATATCTTTTTATAGCAAGGAAAATCACCTAAAATACAAAGATTTAAATGTAAACAAAACGCCTATAACACAGGAATTAGTTCCGTTGTCAACCGCAGAAGCGCTGCAACCTTAATTTCAGACGTATATTGCTCCGCAATTGTTGTAAATGATGATTTTGTTGCTATTTGTTAACTAGCGAAATTGAGGTATATTAAAAAAACAAAATTTTCCTATAATTTGACGAAAAAAGACAACTTTTTACCCTTGTAAAATATTCGGGCTCTACAACACTCATAAACTCACAGTTCATTTATACCGACGCATCCATGAACCCTGAAGATAATAGTGTAGGTTCAGCAGTCATTACACCCACCGCTACATTGAAGTCTCGTCTCCCAAAAGGCAGTAGCGTATATACAGGAGAAATATTCGCAATCTACCAGGCTGTTATAAATCTCATGAACAACTACAGTGAAGACAGCTACATTATCTGCTCAGACTCGCTAAGTTCTCTTCAATCGTTTAGTCACCTATATGCTGATAACCCACTAGTCCAACTGATCCAGCAGATGATATACCAATTACACCTACTGAACGTGAGCATAACATTTTTGTACGTTCCGTCCCATATTGGCATCCAGGGTAATGAAGCAGCCGATACAGCAGCCCGTGACGCAACAGTCTCTCCTACTGTAGAAATGTGCGACATCTATACGCAATCCGATCTAATTTGCGTGTTCAAAAAAGAGATCAATGAACGATGGCAGCAAAAATGGAACAGTACCAACACCAAACTTAAAAAAGTTAAATAAAAAGTGAACAGTTTTTTGTCCCTACCACCAAATCGTAGAGCACAAGTTAAAATCTCCAGACTACGACTAAGACACACACGTTTCACGCATGAACATCTACTATCCAGAGAAAACCCACCACTTTGCAAATTTTGTCACGAGTATCTCAGTGTTGAACATATTCTAATAGACTACCCAGAGTACTTAGAAGAGAGAAGAAACTGTCAAATCGGTCAAATTAGTGAAGCTCTAGGGAACAAACTACAAAATTTAATGAGCACAATACATTTTTTTTTAAATATTAGTATTTATAATAAAAAATAAATGTGTATCAAGTAGTTCCTTTTGCTATTAAGCTGCATTTTCAGTTATTGAAATTCTTAGTGCCTTGTATAGTACATAATAATATAATGTAAATTGTATGTATATGTGCTAATAACCCTTAGCGGTTGATGTATTGTAAACAACAAAAATAAATAAATAAATTGAAAAAATGTTCGGAAAAATACGTATTTTCCGAGATACAGAGGTTCGAATTTTTTTCAAAAAGAGGAAGTGGAATAAAAAGTGACGAAAAAAATCCAAAACATTCTGGTGAATGTACTATTAAAATAAAAGACTTTTTTCTCTATTAATTTTTCCTAAAGTGCATTCTGTCCGAGTTTCTCCCGAAAAACATGAGAAAAAGACCCTTATCGGAAAATGAAATATCTCGTAAGCTATGAAATCCAAATAGCTGAAAAAGTATAATTTTAATATTTTACACATTAACCTTATCTCTATTATCCCCTATTATCTATTTATATTTACTTGACTATTGTTGTAATTATTATTTCCTATCTTTATACTACTCTACAAACAGGTATATTATATTTACACTGTTACTACTGTATTTTCTGTCTCTGTTTTTATTAGTTTTAAGCTATGGGTTAAGTGGTAGAATAGTTGTAGTAGCTACATTTCGCTCTTGATGTATTCTTATTTATTTTGTTATATAATTATAATGTAATAGAATGTCATCAATAAAGAAAATTATCATTATTATTATAATTAATATAGACATAAATTGGTAATGATATGGGCAAGGTTTAAAACGGGCCAGTTTCTTTGGATACTCCTACTTATCATTGGGTTAGAAGTTCATGGATAAAAGGTACACACCAATATGCACTTGAATATCATCGTATTGGACTCACTGTAGGAGGTAAAAGGTATGGTTATGCGAAAAGGTCTTACTAATGTTGCTCATATAAAGCCACACAAGTTCCATAAAAATGCTTTTGGGGGAAATTGCAAAGAGACGTGGCTAGCTTTCTGTTGATAAATTTAAAATATGTTGGCTTTAATTTTTGTTCATTTAATTTTTGTTTCTGCACTGAGGTAGTCTTACTACAATGCAAGATGACTGACGAGACATATAGCAGCATGAAGAGTTGGCAATCATTAGGCTTGCGAGTTAAAAAAATAAAAAAATTTACATTGTTTTGACTAAATAACTTGAAAATTGTTGATTGCTGCCTAAAGAATTAACTTAGAATGTTAATTTTAATTCTTTGGGCATTTTCCTGCCAAATTTTATACTTATGACTAGGGACAGTTTCTGGAGCTTAACAAGAGAGGGCAATAACATGTTTCTCTCCTCCATTCTAGTGAACGTTTTCATTGTTGCGAATTACGTTTCGGTAATGATGTTAAATACTTTAGTTTTCTAAATTTGTATCGTTTGACTCTTTTCTGATTGCAGCCTTGATTTTTTTTACTCTTGCACTCCAGAAGCAAGGAAGCAAACCATTCTCAATAAGTGTATATACTACCAATGAAGGTACTGAAGTACTTTCCAACATATAAACTAATTTTTTATTCGAACGTGTCAAAAAATGACGTTTCTCCGTTAGAAACAAAAGCGAAAGGTAGAACTTTTCTATCAACTTCAAGTAAACCTGAAAAGAGTTTTCCGACCTAGGCCGGAAAAGTGACACAGAAAAAGATTTTTAGTTATCTACTTTTTAAAATGCTGGCCCTTCTTTTCTACTATAAAATGGTAATGCACATGCAAATATATTTCAATTCAGGCAATTTTAATTGAATAAAATAAGAGATATTAAATTCGATATTATAATACATAAATTGAATGAATTCGATACTAATTTCAAGCAAAGTGATTTGACAGCAGTTGTGCAGTTGTTATTTATTATGTCTGGCCTTAATTCACAGCCGTCTGTTACAAGAAAACTTGAAAATTGTGTCATTTGTGGAGTAGCAAGTAAATCTTAAGAACATAATATTTTAATTTTCCCTATCATTTTAATAACCATAAGCACATTAGAATAAAAAATATTGTATGACACACATCCGAAAAACTGTTTTTCGGACTCCTACAAATTGCCAGCCTCGACTGCGTCTCGGCTGGCAATATTATAATATATCGTAGTCGCCCGAAAAACTATATTTTTCATCCTTGTTGCATAAACTACCATTTTATTTGCGCACCAATTTTTTAACGAACAAGCAAGTATCTGTTATATTTTTTATTATGCTTTTGATCGTCTTTTCTAATTCATGCACGATTTAATTTTTTGTGATATTCACACTCTGTAACACTCTCTAGTGCATTAACTAATGTACAGCTACAAGGTAGTGCCGATTTAGTGAAGACCTCGGATGTGAAACAGAACAACGAACGTGCCTGGAAAGTCTTGAAAAACCTGAACGGGAAAGCGGTGAGGTCAACGAACAACTTCACAGAAATCTCTCCGAACCAGGTGCCAAGCCAACTGGTAGGATATCAGCTTGTCAGCCGCCAAGTACGCCTCCTTAATGTGGAGAACATTTCTCTATGTTAAGTAGGGGTGTTATCCCCATTATTAAGGTAAAAAGGATCACCTCGATAACTACTTTATTTAAGTACGAGTCTGTACCATTAGTAAGTTTTATTAAATGGGTGATTCTGTACATTTTTCGCATGTAATCCAAAAATATAACTAGATAATTAGTATTTCGTTTGTAACAATAGACGAAGAGCTGGCTACAGAAATTCAAAATAATAAGGTGCAGTGAACATTTCTATGTAAAACCCCTCCTTACCAGCTGAAAAGTAGATAGCTCTGCAGCCAAAAGTCCATCACGAAGGTGAAAGCGTGGGCGGGCGTTAATTTTTAATTAAAATAAAATTTTTGAGCGCAGCTCTGAAATTGTATGTAGTTATAGTTTTTAACTGTAGAAATAAATATAATAATAATAATAATAATAATAATAATAATAATAATAATAATAATAATAATAATAATAATAATAATACCAATAATAAATAAACTTTATTTAACCCGGCGGGGTGTCAGCAAATGCTGGTATTAATTCCATCCAGAAACTCAAATAAAAAATTACATTAAGTACAGAAAGTAAGTACAAAATCAGTAGTATATAAAAAAGTAGGAATACAAAACAAAACATAGAAAGGTGTAGCCAACTATTTCAATACGCATATAACAAAAAGTGCAAATTTAAAAATTTTTAATTAATTACTTAAAAATAATTGCTTAGCATTTTTTTGTAATCCTTGTGAAGACAGACTTTTGATGTGATCCGGAATTGCGTTATATAAGAAGGCAGCTAAATAAATGAAAGACGATTTATATTTTTTGTAACTATGACTTGGGATATTTAATGTAGTATCTACGAAACGTAGGAGAGAGCTATGTAGGAAACCCCGGAATATTAATTTCTTACCAAGGTATTTAGGCTACTGATATATTAATGTGTTGTGCACAAGACATACCAGATGTAGTTGCCGTTTGGTTTGAAGATTAAGCCAATTAAATTTTTTATAAAATGGTGTGGTATGATCACGCTTAGGTATCACTACCGAGAAACGTAAGCATGAGTTTTACGACTTCTGCAGTCTATATTATTCTGCGGCAGTAAGACATGGTCCATAAATGATGTTTCCATACTCAAGTTGAGATATTATCAGAGACTCTGATAATTTTAACTTAGTAGTTGTTGGTAAGATATATTTAAAGGCATAGAGCGAGTTCAGTTTAGCATAACATTTTTGCAGTAATTTGGTAACATGAATTGCAAACGTTAAGTGTTTATCAATGATAATTCCCAGACTCTTGGCAGATTCTACGAATAGTAATTCTGTACCATTTATATTTTGAGCTTTAATCAATGATCACTCGAGTATTTACATATTGAATCTAGATCAGTATTTATGTTGGCTATTACTCGATCTACGTTAACTGGATTATATGAAGTGTCCATTTGACTGTCGTCTGCATACTGATGGAATTTACAGAATTTTATTTTCTCATGTAGATCAAACATAAAAAGCACAAACAGTATGGGCCCCAAGATTGACCCTTGAGGCACCCCTGTACCATATCAACTGTAAATGTGTATCTTTTAGTCGATATTAATAATTAAAATCTGTTTGTTCAATAATCTTATAATAGATCAATTTGACAAACATGCTCCTGTTAAAACTGTTCTAACTAGTAAAGAAAAGCTACCTTGGATTACAGATACCATAAAACAAATGATTAAATTAAGAAACATAGCATACGAGAACAAAATTACCAGCTCATTGGGATTATCATAAACAAGTACGGAACATAACGAATTCAGCTATCGTCAGAGAAAAATAGGCTTATCTTGAATATTCGTTAAGAACAAAAAATAACAAAAACATGTGACGGGAACTAAAGGCGTTAAGCATTTAAAAAGGAAAGCCAATCCAGTACATTACAGATATGGTTCGTGATGTCGATACTATCAACAATTATTTTATAAATCCTAGCAAAAGTGATTTTGTTGTTAGTGAGGAAACTGTTTAATTTTATAATTATCGTATTAGACATAATACCGACACATTTTCTTTCAAAATGGTCACCGAATATCAAATATACAAGGTGTGCCGCAAGGTTCAATATTGGGGCCTCTTATGTTTACGTTGTACACAGCTGAATTTTAAAATGCTCTTAAAAACCAAAAGTCACATTTTTATGCTGATGACACTTAGCTTTGCTATTCTTTTAAAAATGCTTGTGAACTCATTAACCATGACATAACAACTCTAATTGAAATATCTAATTATTTTTGTCTTTCCATAAATGCAATAAAGTCCAAAGTTTGATCATTTGGTAGAACGGACAGCAGAGGTGAGTGTGTGGATAACATCAACATACAAATTAACGAGTATCTTGAGCTCACAAATGTATCAGAGAATTTAGGTTTATATATTGATTTAGGGCTAAAATTATCTGAGCATACTAATTATATTATTAAAACATTTTTTCTGTCTTGAAATTGATTTATGCAAGTAAAGATATTCTAACAAAAAAAAAATAATAAAATTGTTTTAGTTTTCTTTGTCAGAATATACACGCATAAATTAATTCGGGCTTACCCAGTATAAGCCTCATCATCTATTAGCCTTTACACCTTTAAAACCTAACAACTCACAGTCACAAGTACGACTTGCTATCGATTCACACTTGTACTCATTTAATTTTAAAACTTCGCTCGACACATAGATCCTATCCACCTTGCAGCTCTTCCCATCCCATGGGTAACCGCACATTTAATGGAAACGCTCCATCGGGTCGTAGCTTTTGTTCTCTTAATACGATTTAAAAGCATCCACGATATATGTCTGATAGTATCTAAGTTGGTTAGATATATTATTTCTATGAAATCTAGATTTAACCTTTATATTCTTAGAAAACGCTTCTAAGTTTAATCGGTTTGCCGGGGAGATACATTTTGTACATTTGTTTCTTGAGTTATAGTGTACTATATCTGAACAGAAAATTGGTTTTCACTCCCAACAAAGAAACTGATTACTTTGTGGCAAAATTTAGGTACATTTGCAGAAAGTATATAGATTAATTCACATATTCTAGATATCGATCCAAGGATGTACTGAATAAATAAGTGAGTTCATCTAACCTAGTGAATTGTCAGCCTAGATTTGCTACCAGGGTTATTATTAACTGCAACCTCAGTATAAAATAACTCAACAGAACTGTTGGCGGGTTAAAATTAGAGCAAGCATCGAAAATACATTTTTCAAATTCAAATATTTTTGACCCCTTTTGATCATTTACATGGTATAAAACATAATATAACCTACATAAATAACATAGCAATAAATTGTCAAATATATAGTAAAACACTAATTTTTTTTAAGCATAAAACTGTACAATTATCTTTTGAATAGTAACAGCCATTTAATAAATAGTTTCTCAATTCTTTTTAAAGGAAGGAAGGAAGCTTTTTCTTTGATTTCAGAAGGTAGGATACATAATATAAGAGTTTCTTACTTTTTATTGGGTATTTTGCCACTGAAAAATATTTAAAAATTTTAATGAAAAAACCTCTGCGCCAAACGGATCAGACAGAGGTTGGTTCTTGATATTTGACTGTTTCAAAAAGTCTCACACCTAAAAATATATAAACTAGAACAATGTTATAAACTAAAAACTCAAAATCAAAGCTATAGGAAGTTAACGTTTCGGAAGAGAATCTACTTCCGTTCTCAAAAGTTTTTTTCCAAAAGGGTTGCATTTAAGAGGATCATATACCAGCGATAGATGCAATAATATCTTAAGAAGAGCCAGTGCTGCAATGGTTCGGGAAACAATACAGTTCCATAGGCAAAATAAAGCACACATTGTAAGAGACATTGAAATTATCTTAGAAAATGTATGTCACTGCGTCGAAGAGGATGATTACAACCAAATGTTTAACAGTGTCTTACGTACGTACAATATAGTTTTTGATTCACAAAAGAATAGACATTTAAATAAATTTAGAAATTTATATAGTGAAAGACAACATATTGAATTACAAAACTTTCAAAATAATCCTTTAATTGACAAAACTGTCACCAATCTGTCAAACCGCGAACTAAATATATCCGAGAAACTAGTATTAACTAAGGGCTTGAATTATGCGTTAACACCAAAGGCTATTTATAAATTTGATATAATAACTGCAATTGAACAGGCTGCACAGAAGCTTCCATTAGATGATGCTAATGAATACCGAATTCGTTCTAAAATTGAATTAGAGAAACAATATAAGACTAAAGATAATTTAACATCCGATGAAAAACGTTCCATTTCATCTCTAAAAAATGATCATAGCATTAAAATTTTACCAGCAGATAAACGCAATGCCACGGTAATCTTAGATACAGCTATATATGAAACAAAAAATACGAACTTCATAAATGATGGAAATTATTCCAAATTAAATAAAGATCCTACAAATTCTTTAGAAAACAAAATATATAGAGTCTTATTTAAACACAAAAACGAATTTACAGATATTGAACGAAAGATGTTAACTCCACATCACAGCAAGCCTCCTCATTTCTATGGTTTGCCAAAAATTCATAAACCTGACATCCCTTTAAGACCAATTGTGAGTTCAATTAATTCTCCATGTAGTAACCTCTCAAAATATTTATTAAAAATCCTAAATCCTTTATCAGGTTCATCCGAGTCTTATATTAAAAACAGCAAACATTTTTTGGAAAAGCTGTCAGAAAATCATTTTAACAATAATCATCTAATGGTCAGTTTTGATGTAGTAAGCCTATTTACAAATGTTCCTGTAGATAAAACATTAATAATAATTAAAAACAAATTGCAACAAGATGGGAATTTGGCGAATAGAACTAAGTTAAACATTGAAACTATAATGGAATTACTTACACTTTGCATTAAAACAACATACTTTCAATTAAATAATGACTTCTATCAACAAGACTTTGGGATGGCCATGGGTTCTTCATTATCTCCAATATTAAGTAACATTTTCATGGAAAATTTCGAGGAAAGTAATATTAATAATCTAGCTTATAAACCCATTGTATGGTGGAGATATGTAGATGACATTTTTGCTATATGGCCTTATAGTAAAGAATGTTTAAGTAATTTTTTGAATCAGATTAACGAAAAAGAACCTTCAATTAAATTTACAATAGAAATAGAGAATAATAATGAATTACCTTTCTTAGATATTTTAATTAAAAAATTAGATAGCACATACCAAACCAGTGTGTATAGAAAACAAACACACACAAACAGATACTTAAATTTAAATTCAAATCAACATATTAGTGTTAAGAAAGGTGTTGTTAAGTGTTTGTATGACAGGGCCAAAATTATTTCTTCAAATGATGTAATATTAAAGAACGGAAAACAATTTATAAAAACTGTCTTATTAAATAATCAATATCCTGAGAGTTTTGTTGATAGTCAGTTATTGAATATTGGTAGTAGAGAGAATATACTATCACAACCTGAGATATTTAGGTCAATGGCAGTAATTCCATATATACATGGTTTATCGGATAAATTACGAAAAATTGGGAATAGGTTTTCCGTACGAACGGTTTTTCAAACGGGCTCCACGCTAAGATCGGTTTTATCAATAACCAAACCTCCAAATATTGTTCAAAACTCAAAAAATTGTATTTATAGTGTTCCGTGTGAGTGCGGAAAACATTACGTAGGTGAATCATCTAGACCTTTCAACGTAAGGCTTGGTGAACATAGAAATTACGCTAGAAGGGGAGAATTTGAAAAATCCAAAATTTGTGAACACGCATGGGATAATAATCATAGAATTAAATGGGACTCGGCGAAGATTTTGGAAAAAGAGAGCAACGGAACTAAAAGAAAACTTAAAGAATCCGTGATTATTTTATTAAATGAGGATAGATGCGTTTCTAATTATTCAATAGATTTTTGTACTAGTTGGTTGCCTATCCTTAGAGACGAAGTAAGTAAAAATAAGATGAATATAATTTAATGTCTCACGTGACTATGGAAATACATAAACAAAGAACTGTCATGGTTGACGGCCAAAAAAGTTTTGAGAACGGAAGTAGATTCTCTTCCGAAACGTTAACTTCCTATAGCATTGATTTTGAGCTTTTAGTTTATAACATTGTTCTAGTTTATATATGTTTAGGTGTGAGACTTTTTGAAACAGTCAAGTATCAAGAACCAACCTCTGTCTGATCCGTTTGGCGCAGAGGTTTTTTCATTAAAATTTTTAAATATTTTTCAGTGGCAAAATACCCAATAAAAAGTAAGAAAATCTGAATATGCCACAAATAAACAATTACAGAAAATATAATATAAGAGCTTATATTAAATGTTTTCTTAACCGCTTCTCAAGTCACCTAGGTAGCTAGTTGAAAATCCATAATGATTTTGTGTTATGTAACGGAAAACGAGGCCCTACAGTTTATAGCGTAGTCCGAAGCATAATTTGGGGATAATTTTATAATTAACATTATTTCGCGGTGAGCAAGGGCCCTAAATATTAATAATCAAATATTGTATAATACACTTATACACACAATTGTATAAGACACTACGTTCAGAATAAATGTACAGTACAATGTAAAATTCGGAAGAAAAGTAAATGTTTAGAGAAAAGCAAGACCTGCAAGTTCATATTAAGTTGTTGTTAGAGCCAACATACGATACCTTAAACTTAGATTTAAAAAATCTGAAAGAGAGTAGTAGCTTGTCTCTTACAAAAATAGTTCTAGTTATTTTCTAAACAGATACACTCTTTCTTGACACTTTATATCATCTAGTAGGCGGTTATATAGTCTGGAACCTATAAATCTTGGTTTATTACTTGTGATTTTTAATGTTACGGTTCATGAATTTAATTTTTTATTTTGTGTTGACACTTTGATAATCCCCATTTAAAATGAAACTATTTCTATTTCTAAAACCTACCCATAAAGAAATTTATATATGCAAGGCAAGGTAACAGTTTTATTTTCTTTAAAGATATTTTTGCACGTATGGGTGGTATTCGATATACCGAAAATACATCGTGAAACACGGTTTTGCGCAACGAACACGTCGGGAAGCATGAAGAAAATTCTCCAAGAACAGATCATACCTTAAACGTGAATCAACTTGGGCATAGTACAGACTAGTGGGTTGCTCTCTTGGTAAAACCTCTCTAATATTTCGAAAAGATATGGTATGGATAACATTTTGGATAAAGTTTTACAATGATACTTCCGACTCAGACATTCGTCCAGGTATAGCCCTAAGAACTTAACATTATCCTCATAGTTAGAAATAGTAGTGCTGTGCTACCTACTTTAATGTTTACGATATCGCATTTCTTTCACCGACCGTGAAATCTGATAACTTGAGTTCTTTTAGTATTAAGATACAAGGCACTATGATAAAATAAATGGTTTAAAGGTTTTAGAATACTGTTACAATGTTGTTCCAAAATACATTAGATAGATTTGACATTATAATAGAAACATCATCAGCATACATTGTAAAATGTGCGGTTGCTGGTAAAAAATCAATATCGTTAATAAATAAATTAAAAAGTATAGTGCCCAAAATAGAGCCCCGTGGAACACCTATAGTTACACTTAAAAACTCTGAATTAACACTGCATACAGTGTTTCGCATTTATACCTTATCCTGTAATTTTGATTAGGTTTACTTGCTTTTGTGTTGCTTGTTTGTTTGTTAGCAAGTTTGGGGAATCTTGTTATTTTGATTAGGTTTGCATTTGTCTATTATTTTCTTGCTTCTTTACGTCTTCTCTCTAATATCTTCATAAATGCAAATAGCACCAAAAGATTATTTAAATAAAAATAAGAGAGTAAAAACTTTTGCGCATTAAAGGTCTATGTCAAAATTTTCGTATGTGCAATGCTGCTTGGAAAATTTGAAACCACTTTATCTTCTGACACATCATTTTACAACAGAGGAGAAATCAAGCGGCGTTAAAACCGGATATCTGGCTAGCCGTTCTTGAGCACGTCTTGATTCAATCCATCTCCCAGGTTATTACACTCAACCACTATTAGAAGAACTGTATAAACAGAGGAGTGCTATATCAGAATTCTCTCTCTTCTTACTTGGCAAGGCTACAGTACAGCGTGTGAATAAGAAAGTACAGTACATGGTAGGAAAGTACAGTACACATGTATGTACTGACTGCTCTCATTAAAGCCACATATTGTGCTACATGGGGTACGAAAGTATAAAAGTACTGTGTACTAGACATTCATACTTTTGTTGGTCTTGTTTCTCAAATAACAACATTATTTATGCTATGCTACGCTGAAGAGGAGCAATAACTTCAAAACACGTGTCTGCAGCTGCTCTCTGGTTTCCTGTTGGGGAGTAAAGCACTATTCCTGTTTTTGTTGATAATGTAATTATTTTCCTGTTTCAATGGTAACACATAATTAACAAGAAATTAGCATTCTTACAGAGGTACAAGACCGTATACGCAAATTAGAATAATTAAAAAATTGGACAGCTTTGGCTTTGGGTGTGGTAGAATATATGTGGTGTGTTTATGTTTATGTTTAACGGAAATAAATAATGACATAATTCTTAAAAATAAATTAAAACAAATTAAATGATGCTATTGAAAAATATGTTGAGTTAAGCCACTTTCACGCCCTATTAGGCGAGTCTGCCTGGGATTTTTTCCAAAAATTTTCTACACCATTTGAGTTAAGCACAGATTCTTAAAAGAAAAATTCCGCTTAACAAGATTTTTTTTGCTGTTTGCAAAATTCTATAAAGAATATGTTTCAACAAGATTTCCTTATGAAAAATTTTCCTACACCGCGAGCTTAATGGTCAAATAATTGTTTAAACAACATTTTTCTCATTTTTATTTAATAAAATGAAAACGGTTTGACGGATCCGGAAGAATCTTGATTCAATCGAAAGATATTTTCAATACGCGTCGTTTGGCGCTAGGCACAACTCATTTTGTCAACCCGTTCATTTGTTATAGGCAAGATAAATTTCTAAGTTAACAAATTGATTACTCCGAAACTAATCAGGTCAGGATATTGCTATTTTCAAAAAAACATGCCTCTTATATCAAAGAATGTACCATATTTTTTTTGGGCCGATATTTTCAATGTTTTTGATTGTTGAAACAATTGGCATAATTTGTTAATTAGCAAATAACTTTTTTTTCGAAAGTTTGATCGGCTTCAAACCAACTTTAAACGATAAATATTGATGTCGGACATAACCCTCATAGAAGTCTGCACGAATGCAACTTTTCGCTTTTGTTTATTTAAAGTTTAAATTAATTTTGCAAATTAACAAATGGAATGTCTCGGCCCTGGATAAGCGTATCGAAATGGAGTTTTGTTCATATGAAAGTGCTTGGAAATAGAAAAATATTGAGACCCGAAACAACTTGATCGGATAATCGGAACCAGATATAATAGTGATATTGCGTAAGAAGCTCTAATTTGTGTATTAATAACTTTTTGGACACGAGGTTCGGTGCAAATGAAAGCTAACAAGTTTTTCCATCAACCACTTAAAGTTCTACAAAAATTGTTCAAACCCTGAAGAGTTATACGCCTTTTTGGCCCTTAAAAAAATCGTTCCCGCAACGTGAGAATAGTAAGATTTGACGCGCTAGCGGGTGGCGGGTTCGATCCTCGGTGTTGGCAATTTTTTTTTTTTTGTCAAACTTGCTTTATTTTCATGTAACCAAGTATTTTTTGTGATAATAAAAGTTATTACTTTCTGAGAAATTTTTAAAAACGTCGTAAATATTTTTTTTGCAATTTTCATTAAATAAATGACTATCTTGCAACAAATATATGATTGTTCTTGTCCGACGAGGGTTTGTCGGTAGTTTTTGTTTTACTACTACTCTCTGTGAAAGAGAAGGCTTGTTTTACTTCATTTGAGGGGGGTTCCATGATGTCGACTACAAGAAATATAGAGCATACAAAGCAGGTACAGCATCAGCTCGAGAGTTACGGATTTAATGAAGTTCTCAAGAATAAATTATTATTTATAGCGTTTTTTACAATTTAAAAATTATTTTATTATAGGAAATATTTTATTGCACGAAAGAAAAGTGAATTTGACAACAAAAAAAAATTGTACACACCGAGGATCGAATCCGCCACCCCATTGCGCGTCAAATCTTACTATTTTCACGTTGCGGGAGAGATTTTTTTAAGGGTCAATAATGCGTATATCTACTCATGGATGGAATATTTTTTGTAGAAATTTTTGTGGTTGATGGAAAAACTTGTTAACTTTCATTTGCACCGAGCCTCGTGTCCAAGAAGTTGTTAATAAACAAATTAGAGCTTCTCACGCAATATCATTTTTATTTCCGGTTCCGGTTATCCGATCAAGTTGCTTCTAGTCTCAAAATTTTTCTTTTTCCAAGCACTTTCATATACATAAAACCCCAGTTCGATACGCTTTCCCAGAGCCGAGATATTCCATTTGTTAATTTGCAAAATTAATTTAAACTTTAAATAAACAAAAGCAAAAAGTTGCATTTGTGCAGACTTCTATGGGGGTTATGCCCGACATCAATATTTATGGTTTAAAGTTAGATTGAAGTCGATCAAACTTTCTGAAAATAAGTTATTTGCTAATTAACAAATTATGCCAATTGTTTAAACAATCAAAAAGTATTGAAGATATCGGGCCAAAAAAATATGGCATATTCTTTGATACAATAGCCATGTTTTTTGAAAAGAACAATATCTTGACCTCATTAGTTTCGAACTAAACAATTTGTTAATTAAGAATTTTTTTTTTGGCTATAACACATGAACGGTTCGACAAAATGAGTTGTGTCTGGCGCCAAACGACGCGTATTCAAAACACCGTTCTCATTTCATTAAATAAAAATGAGAAAAATTTTGTTTAAACAATTATTTGACCATGAAGCTCGCGGTTTAGGAAAACTTTTTATAAGAAAATCTTGTTCAGAGGAATTTTTCCTATAAGAATTCGTTGCTAACTAAAGTGGTATACAAAATTTGTAATATCGTCTATTTTTCCCACAGACAGACTTGCCTATATTGATGAAGTACATAATAATCGGAACGTTTCTGTTAAGGATTTACATTAATTTATCATCAACGCACCCATAGTAAACTATAAGCAAAATGGAGGTCTACAGTTATACAATACTCCGATTAGATTTTCCATTTAATCCTAAATTATGCTTTAGTGTAACTGTTTGTGGACAATTTGACGGCATTTTCATTGGAACTACTATATAACGATTGTTTTATGTTTTAGTTTTATTTGGCAAAGCTTTATTGCGTCTCATTCTATCACCATTTGTGTTTAATGGCATATTACATTTCCGCAATCTTTCCTAATAGGTACTTACAGTATAGTCGTATGTACAATACACCCTTGTTAATAAAATGAAGTTATGTTGGTCAATATTTTATGGCAATAGTTTGAAAAATTACGACTGCTTTTTAAATCGCCGAAGGTAGTTTTAAACCTAACGTACGTAGGCAACAAAAGACCAAAAATATAAATGTGTGTTGTTCTATTTACTATATCTATATTATATTGTATGTACGAATTTACTTCTCGAAAGTAAATTGAAATGAAATTAAATTAATTTTTTTAAAAATACTGTTGGACGCCAAATAGTTTAAAGAAACTATTAAAATTTACAGACTGTGGAACATCATTAGCATGATTATCTATACTCTATAGAATGACTCTTACTCAAGGTTCAACGAAGTCGGTTCAGTTATGCTCAACGATCAGGATACCAGGCGATAATAAATCAAATTCAATATTGAACGAACAAAGTGTAAATTTATTGACAAATTTGAGTCTCTAATGTAAATATCTAATTTGAATAAAAATATCTAACTTAATTTTAATCCTAGTAAATATGGCCTTGTATTTAAATAATTTATTTAAAACATAAACATGTACCATGGATTTGTAATGTAAAGCTTTACCTTGTCTAGGTTTTCTATAACTTGAGTGACGTTTAATTATAACATCTAAACTGGTTATGAAAATTTCTTTGAATATTATGTCACTAGTTGACGTTTATTTATAATCTCCAAATTGTTTTCAAAATTTGTTTGAAATATTTGTGTCACTTGCTATCAAGTGACACAAATATTTCAAACGTCTATACGTTTGAATATCTCCACCATCAATTATGGATAACTGAATTAGCAAATACCTCCCTCTTCAAAACCTGCTTTCAGGACATTCTTCGTAACACCTCCAAAGCTTAAGGTACGTTACCTTCACTTCTTATAATTAATATATTTGAACAATTATTTATTTGATATGAATATATCTGGATCGTAATATTATTTTAACCTTCAATCAATTTCACTTTTTTTTCTTTTATAAAATTTGATTGTTAAATTTCTCTGAATATATTTAGCTGTTATCTTTACAGCGGTCGATGATCAAATGATTTGTAATATGAAGCTTTTAATTGGATTAATTCAATTGTTTTTTGCTAGTTTGCTACTATTTCAAAATTTAATTCTAATTTCATTTTTTTAATTATTCAGTTTTGTGTGCTCTTTATATTATTTGAATACTGTCTCTAATTCTTTAATTCTCCTGATAAATTTCTTTATTCTACTTTTCAGCAAAAAGTGAATAATTGTAATTACTCGAAATATATTGACATATTGCATGTAATCTTTAAAATCTACTTATAACTACAAATACATATTCCAAACTCAAATAAATCCTATTTCATACATTTAGATGAATAGAATTCGTAAACAAAAACTCTAGTAGCTAAAAACATATTGCAATATATCAGACTGGTAGATTCTTGAATATTGGTGTATTAAACTAAACAAAGGAAATTGATATGCCAATACACATTTAATACCATTCTATAAGTCCTTTATTTCAGCATGATGTGAAATATCATTCATAAAACACCTTTATGTAATGATATTTGAAAATATCTGAAAACTTAAAATGTCATTCATTCTTTTGCAAGCTATGAATTTTTCTGAAGAAATCACGCTGCAATGCAAATACTGGTAATTGTATTTTATTTTAGATATATTTTGTGTAGTTTTAAAATGTTTTTACACAAATTTTTAGATTTTCAGTCCTACGTTTTTGACATGAATGTCAGATTTTAGAATTCTTACTTTATTGTTTCTTAAGTTCATTCTAAACTATTTTAAACGAGACTGAAAGTCTCTAAAGTTCATGTTTTAGAATATACTATTTAGCTTAACCTTGTTAAAACTAAATTAAGTCCATTTTATGTTTACTTAATTAGTTTGCTTAAATTCAATACCAAGCTTCATTCTCTGCATCCTACTCGCTCAGCATAAGTAAAATTGAGTCAATGAAACAAGCTACAGGTATTCCTGCTTCTGTATGGTGTTTTAAGATAAAACTGTTATGGTTATTTTACAAAATTTATACAAATTTGTGAATTTTATTTATGAATTCAAACACGATACCTAGGTAGCGTTCCACAGTGTGGATGACACAGCATAAAATATAAATAAATATGAACGGTAACCACCGTTCAGTGTAGTTTAAGAAATATTTATCTCCCATATATGCATTACAATTCTGTCTATCAATGAATATGAAGTTGTACAAGAATATTCAATTTATTCCAAAGAGTAAAAAATTATTTTAGAAATAATTATTGGAATTATTAACAATTCTTTTGTCGGTCTTTTCTATGATCTTCAAATTGGCTTTAAGTAAAGTAAAACACAACTAACAAATAAGAAATTGCTGTAGTTTTAGTGAGAAATATATGTAGCAGACGATAGCCTCATAGGCATTTAAAAGCACGTAATTCACAGAACTCAAGAGAACGCTGTGAGCAAGTACCGATTGCGTTGAGAAATGTGGAGAGTAAACATCTCCATATGTGACCATGTGAAAGAGATGACGCCTGGAGTACCCTGGAGGAAACCCTCTCCCCGATGAGCAGAACGAAACCCCTTAAGAGTCCCGTGGATCAGGATTTTAAATATAATTTTTGTAGATAGACTGTGAGATCTGTTCGTCTAAGTACGGTTTAGCTAATTGTTCAATTACTGTTTATTGACTTACCCAAATACAACTAAGATTTTAGCAGTTTTCTTGGTTGGTTTCCAGGATATAAGCGATTTTGGTACTACTGAGGTAGCAACTTTCTACACAAGAGTAGAAAAAATTATGAAAAATAACTGAGGCCTTCGCCTCTCTATTTTTACCCATTTAATAATAATAATAATTATGATTTATTTTCCATAAAGACAACATTACAATTGTATAGGAATAGTCAAGTATAACATATACCTTAAAAACTAGGTAAAAAATCACATACAGTGTAAAAACATTTAGACAACAAAAACAATTTTAACTTTGTTTTAAAATTCAGTAAGTTTCTAGGTACTTTATATTCAGAGGGTAAGTTATTAAACAATTTTGGTGCCATGTAATTTGGGGAATGATAGGTTATATTAAGTCTCGCATAAGGTATTCGAAACTCTTCCTTCTTACGCGTATTTGCATTATGAATATTTTTATTCGCAGTAAACAAATTCTTGTTTCGATAAGCATAAACACACATTTCGAAAATGTATAAGCATGGTGAAGTTAATATATTATATTCTCTAAAGATCTCTTTGCAAGAGTGGGTACTAGAAACTAGAAACACGAGCTATACAACGCATTATCCGTTTTTGAGCAATGAAAACATTCTGCGTTCCCCCAGAAACAGACACCATATCTTAATCTAGACTTCACATGGGCATAGTATAAATTAACTAATTGCTCCCTGGTAAGTACGGTTTTAATATTATTAAATGAAAATGAAATTGATGCTAGCTTGGAAATTAGATGTTCACAATGTGATCTCCAAGTCTGGCACTCATCGATATGTAAACCCAAAAATTTTATACTCTCATGGGTACTTGTTATAATCGACTCATTGACCTGAAATGAAATAGACTCGCATTTTTTCTGTCTATTATGAAACAGAGTTAACTGAGTTTTATCTGCATTGAAATACAACTGATGTTGACTGAAAAATGTAGATACCTTTTCTACAACATTATTACACTTACTTTCTAACACATTATGCATAGGATCTGAAATAATCATAGAAAGATCATCAGTATACATTGAAAAGAAATTATTACATAAAACTCAATCGAGCTCATTAATATATAATATGAATAACACTGGGCCCAATATTGATCCCTGTGGAACTCCCATACCTAAAAACGAACATTCAGAATTGGCTCTGTATACCATATTTTCACTAACATGTTGTATACTCACATACTGTCGACGATTGGTTAAAAATGAATTAATCCAGTTTAGTGGTTTTCCTCTAATCCCATAGTCATATAGTACAGTTAACAATTTTGCATGACTGACACAGTCACATGCCCTGCTGAAATCAAAAAATATTCCAACAGGGCATTCCCCTGCCTCAATAAATTGAAGTATATGGTTATAAAATGTAGATATAGCTGTTATAGTGGATTTTCCACAACGTAAACCATGTTGTTCCTCGGACAAAATTTTGAATTCAGTTAAGAAATTTAACAAACGGTCAAGGTAACAATATTCAAGTAATTTAGAGAAACTAAATGGGATTGTTACTGGCCTATAATTCTCTAAAGAATGAGGATAATTTTTCTTAAAAATTGGTACTACTTTACCCACTTTTAAGGATTCTGGAAATGTTCCCGTTTTAAAAGACATATTTACCAGATAAATAAATGGTGTCACCAGTAATTTTAAGACTTTGTTAATTAAAAAGCCGGGTACATCGTCTGGTCCAGACGACCTTTTATTTTTGAATTTAATATTTAATAATGTAAACAATATTTAATAATGTAAATGGTCTTAGAAACAATGAATGTTCGATAATTTGGGGTTTTGTAGGAAAATTGGTATTATTAGTAACTGGTATTTTATTAGCAATATTTATTGGTGTGTTTATAAAAAAATCGTTAAATAATGAGGCAACCTCTTCCGGATTTTAAATGGTATTATCTTCATAGTGTATTTGAAACTTATGTTTTTATTCTTATTTGATAATTCAGAAATTGTTTTCCATGCAGCTCGTGTGGGATTATTTGAATTAATTGAATTGAATTTACCATATATTTAACCCACAATCCTTTAACCGAATCGTCTCAAAATATATTCCAGTTTCAGATGTCATTATAATACACACGTGTACCAAATTTCAAGTGAATATCTCAATTTTATTTTATCATCACCTTTAATAATGGAGTAGCTAGGTGCAGTGGGGGGAGGATATGTTAAAAAACAATCCAGTTCCAAATTCTCATTATAATATATACGTGTACAAAATTTCAAGTCAATATCTTAAACCGTTCCGGAGAAAACGTGCGAATAAAAAAAAGTTACAGACAGACAGACCGACAGATAGAAAACTTTTTTCGCTCAAATTTAACAGCTTGGCATTTCATGACATTCTAAACCTATTTCAAGTAAAAAAAAATGATTTTTTTTTACGATTACTATACTTCCAATCCTCTACGTGGCATGGATGTGGAAATAATTGTAAAAACGAATTCCTTGCTACGAAATATAAAATGCCTAGTTAGAACAGTATTTTCTAAAAATCGATTAGATACATTTTCACCCCTCAAAAGAGGCGAAAAAGCATAACATTTAAACTGAAAAGTGTAAAAAAGTGGCGATAAATGTTCTGCTACTAATATTGACAAAATTAGAAACATATCGAAAATCGACGCAAACTTCAGCAAAATATTATTATACATGCAATAAAAAATTCATAATTTTTCAAAGCATTTTGGATATTTGCGATATATTTCCTTCATTTTATAGCGAACAAGTACTCACAGATGCTATTTCCATCGAACTCAATCGAATGACATGAAAAATATTTTTTAATGTACAAAATAATTATTGCTAATGATTTCACAATTGCACAGGACTAACCTTTCCAAAATATAATAAAAGGTTCCTATATGGTTTCTTGTGTAAAAAAGTTTATTTAAAAAAATATACCTATTCGTATTCCTCCTAAAGCAGTCGGTGAATTTGATCGTATGCATAAACAAGAAAGAAAATAGTATTTAGCTTTTTTTTACGTTTATTTTCGTATATGTTCTGTTTGATTCTGATAGATTTTATTTAATTCTGTGTGCCAATTACAAAAATTAGATAGAATATGTCAAGTGAATATGTCAATGTAAAAATACAGTAAATTGCAAACATTATTTTATATAACATTCTCGAGCATTCTTCATTGTATTTTCATTACATAACTTTATGTAACACACAAAGTTATTATAATGTAGAATATCATTTGACAAGTACTTTACGATTGTGTGTTTTTCTCCATTTGATAAAGTTTAATGGAAACATTTCAACTGGGAACATATTTACATAGCAGAAAGGAAACATTAACAGAATATATATGTCACATAAAGAAAACGTACGACAGGGAATTTCTGTTTTAATTTTTCGTACAAGTTTCATATCTCTCATGTTTTTATGTTAAATGGTAATACCTTTACTAGTAATCCTGCCTATTTGATGATAATAGCTGGCGTGTCGAATAGTATTCGAATTTGTTGGTGTTAAATTGACCGTTGCTAGAAATTTGCCTTTCTCAAGTCCTCTCGATAGCCTACATTTATAGATTTTTCTAAAGTAAATTTTCCAGAAGATAAATGGAATATATTTTTCTTTTATACCTCGAAGTTAGTTTTACGTAGAGAGAAGGGTATAATGGCAATTATAAATATATAATATGAAATACAGTTGCTAAATATACCAACCCCATAAGATATGTAATAACTGGAGTTATATTCCCTTAATTACATTGGACACTACCATTGGTATAGTACGGAGTGTCTTAACGCCGTCGATATTATAGTACATTAATCGAAATCTAGTGCTTACCCTTTTCCTTTCTAGGTGGTTGTCTTTGTTTCCTTGTAGATTACAAACAGAATATTTCACAATTGAATTTTCCTGAATTTAAGAGTGAACTTCTCTGCGTATCGAGTAATGACACACATGATTTCTGACACATAACCACTATATTTACAGAGAAAGTGGAAACAAACGAAACAAGAAACGCAAACAATTAACGATTAAATAATTTGACTAACAATAATTACCCTACACAATAAAATGAAGAGATCTGCAACAATTTCAAATCTTTGGATGAATCGCGGGCCAAATACCCTTATGTTAATTACATCACATGAATTTACGTTATGACCGACAAAATACCGAACAAATTTACATAGACTCTAGAACTGAAAAGGGTTTGCGACACAAGTATTTATTATCCCCCTTATAGATGTTGACCGAAGAGACGTTAAACCAGAAGTGCCTATTTTCACCTCCCAGAAATTAGACTTCTCAAAAGTGGCTGGCACATCCTGAAATATCTAAGAATTAAAACATTCCCTGCGTTAAACTGTACTCAAAGAAGTTGCGTAACGGATCATGAGTTTTACGAAAAATGAAATTATGTACATCATATGATGCTGTAATACAATCCCTAATCTTTTATTATGTCTTCATTTGCCCTATCTAGCATTTATACCAGTAAGGTATATGAAAAAACTCCTTTGTCAATTACTTTGCTTTTATACGAGAAAAAATTATCTTAGTGGCCTATCTAGTTTTCCTACCAAAATTATTCCATATATTGTCTGGAATTCTGTGAACCAAATACCTTTGTCCAGAAAATTAGCCTTGGCCCTACGACTCGACGTGTCATCAGTAATTTATATTAAAAGAAAAGTATCCACAGAGAGAAAATCGCGGCAGCTCGCGGCCTTTCCCTTCCATGGTCGTAAAACTTGGTCGGAAAACTCTTTCCCCCGGAAATCACGACTTGGCATTGAGCTGCCGCGCTGAAAATTGAAAGGCAGTTAGTTTACACTGAATTATGATGATTGCCACAACCCGAATGGCGGCAGCTCTTTGCATGTGCATTTCAGAGCCGGAAATTTTTTTTACATCGGAAAATTCGATCCGGCAACGAGCTACCGTTTTCCACAACCGACAGACCTCTTCTACTCCTTGAAACAGATAATCCCCGCCAGCGGTGGCGCGGCCGCTCGTTACGTTGCCGTTTCAGACCTTGCGTAAATCTGGGGTGCTAACTCTGGGTGCCAACTTTATGTTCATGCTTCTATGCCTTTTCTAATTCCTTTCATGAAAGATTTTCTTACATTGAGAAATACATTTTCCTGTTCTCTAATAAAATTGTCTGCGTTATGTATCTTGTCACACAGTTCTTGTCTTGATTTGCTAGTATAGCACAGACTAAGGACTCCATGTGCCCCTACACATAATAATCAAAAGGATTATAACCACTCCTTGGTAGCCAAGTAAACTCACTTCCTCGACCGATCCACCTGCGTGGGAAAGTCTCATCAATATTATTCCTGACTTCAATGGAGGAATGAGGGGAGCTCCATTTTACATACACCACATTCTGTTCCGTATGTCTAGCATGAAGGTAATATATCAGCAAGAGTATTTTGAAGAAAAAATAGATAAGACTGTCCATTTAAATTTGGAGGAAGGACAAATGGTCCCAATAACTGATCGCCGATAATAGCACACCAAGCGATAATCTTAAATTCGTGCTAAAAATGCCTTTCTTTAACGCTATGAGGATTTTGTACTTCCCAGTAATGGGTATTTCTCCAATTAAAAACGCCTCGGCGAGCAAAAGTAGCTGCGTGTACGTACGCACATACATACCCCTCATTTTCCTATTTGAAAAATTATTATGTCGAGGCATTTTAAATAGAGAAGTTAAATAAATTAGCTTAATGAACACAGGAACAAAATAAAATGATTTAATTACGTACATGACAGAACTGAAACATAACCAAAGCACACTTTTCAATTTTATTTCATTAAATTTGAATTTGTTTTTCAAAAAATTATTTAAATATTTAACGACAATTTCCTCGAAAACGGTTGGAGTTCTCAAGTTCTACCAAGTGTACCTTTTATATGTGGAAATGACGCCCTCATCAGATTTTCTGGTCAGAAGTACCACAACGTTTCGTCCAAAAAAATATGAAAACAATTAATCATCAGATACATTTCCTGCGGAGCCCTCTATGATCTAACGTGATGTAATACATACGTTATCGTTTCTTAGAATAAAAAAAGTTCATCTATCAAATTTGGCGAAGATCAGTTAAGAGGCTGTTAAGTTATTGCAAAAAAATGAAAAAATTATTTAAACTTTGACACCCGGTATCTTTTTCCACGGCAACATTGTACTAAAGCATATTTAGTTGTAGCCTCATATTTTGGCCCACAGAATCTAGCCCTGAACTATGACCTATTATTATTGGTCCACCCTATATAGTAAACGTGCCATCAAAATCAACTTTAGAAACCACTTTGTTACAATATTACACCGTAGTAGATTCGAAGGTACTAGAGATAGGAGGCGTAAGAAAAAACAATTTTTTAACTAAAAATAATCTTTATATGTAAACCGGATTTTTAAATGAGAAAAATTTATTCTTCATTTTGTGTTTAGAATAATGTATTGTACTAAATTTAATTGATGCAACAACAAAATAATTATCTATTTGATAAGGCAAAAATTCTAATTCGTAGATATCTGCCATTCACATGAATTTTTAACTAATTAACTTACTTGCTTTCAACAATAAATTGACATTCACGGCTTACTTATGTCCTTATTTGCTACAAAAATGTTTGCCTTAATAAATAAATAATAATTTTATTATAAAATCAATTCAAGCTAGTACAATACACTATTCTGAACAAAAAATGAAGGATACATTCTTATCGTTCGAGATTCCGTTTTACAGATAAAAATTATTTTTAGTGGAAAAAGTTGTTTCTGATGACCCCTATCTCAAACACCTTTGAACCCACTACGATATAATCTCATACAAATGGGTTTCTAAAGGAACATCTTACTAGTTTTTCTCAAAATTTCAATATATTCGTATATCGGATGAGCGAGATCGAGGTGGTTCGACGTAAAGTTTTATTTGATTCTAGTAAATGGCGGAGGAGCCGGTGATTATCGGAAATTTTTTAACTACCTTTTAGTATACTTTTGCGTGTGGTTATCAGGGACAATGGTACTTACTTCAAGAATTCTGAACTATGCTGAAAAATCTGTTCAAGAAATGGCAAAGAAAATTGAATTATTTAGAACGGAGCGCTTTCAAAACTATTAACATTTTTTTGTTTATTATTATTGTTTTATTCAGAATTTATCAGCTTTGTTCTAATTGTCTACTTATTCGGATATCGGATGAGCGAGATATGAGAGGTGGTTCTATGTCAAATTTTATTTGATTCTAGTAAATGGCGGAGGAGCCGGTGATTATCGGAAATTTTTTAACTCCCTTTTAGTATACTTTTGCGTGTGGTTATCAGGGACAATGGTACTTACTTCAAGAATTCTGAACTATGCTGAAAAATCTGTTCAAGAAATGGCAAAGAAAATTGAATTTAGAACGGAGCGCTTTCAAAACTATTAACATTTTTTTGTTTATTATTATTGTTTTATTCAGAATTTATCAGCTTTGTTCTAATTGTCTACTTATTCGGATATCGGATGAGCGAGATATGAGAGGTGGTTCTATGTCAAATTTTATTTGATTCTAGTAAATGGCGGAGGAGCCGGTGATTATCGGAAATTTTTTAACTCCCTTTTAGTATACTTTTGCGTGTGGTTATCAGGGACAATGGTACTTACTTCAAGAATTCTGAACTATGCTGAAAAATCTGTTCAAGAAATGGCAAAGAAAATGGAATTATTTAGAACGGAGCGCTTTCAAAACTATTAACATTTTTTTGTTTATTATTATTATTGTTTTATTCAGAATTTATCAGCTTTTTTCTAATTGTCTACTTATTCGGATATCGGATGAGCGAGATATGAGAGGTGGTTCTATGTCAAATTTTATTTGATTCTAGTAAATGGCGGAGGAGACGGTGATTCTCGGAAAGTTTTTATCTCAGCTTTTAGTCCACTTTTGAGTGTGGTCATCAGGGATAGTGGTACATACTTCAAGAATTCTAAACTTTGCTGAAAAATTTGTTCAAGAGATGGCAAAGAAAATTGAGTTTTTTAGAACGGAACACTTCCAAAACGATTAACATTTTTATTGTTTATTATTATTGCTTTATTCAGAAGTTACCAACTTCGTTCTATTTGTCTACTTATTCGGATGTCGGATGAGCGAGATGAGGTGGTGCCACGTCAAATTTTATTTGATTCTAGTAAATGGCGGAGGAGCAGGTGACTATCGGAAAGTTTTTATCTCACCTTTTAGTCCACTTTTACGTGTAGTCACCAGGGACAACGGTGTTTACTTCAAGAATTCTGAAGAGAAGAATAATTTTTTCAAGAAATGACAACGGGAACTGAATTTTTGAGAACGGCGCACTTTCAAAACTGTTAATATTTTTACAGTTTATTTTCATTGTTTTATTCAGAATTTACCAGCTTTTCTCTAATTGTCTACTTGATTGAGTTAGATTCGATAAGAAGGACATTTACTGAGTAACCAGATAAAGGGATTAAGAAAAAGAACAGTACTGATTACATTACAATAATGACAATGACATACAGGGTTATTCGCAGAAAGCGAGTATTGACGTGTCTTGGGATGTGTCGAGTTTAGAAATTTGAAAATTGGTATAATGGGGTTTTTGGATATAGCGGATCTAACGAAAATATATTCATGCATGAGTTACTTCCGCTTACACCATATGTATCACCTAACTTTGTTATTTTAAATGAAACACCCTAAATTTTATTGCATATTTTGATTTCTAAGAAGATTTTAGTTTGGGCGCATGTGCGATAACATACTCCTAAACCTACCAGTTTTCGAGATAAATAATATTGTTAGAGATTCTTGGCGGTTACTACTCTTCGGAAAAAAATCGAACTCTTCTATCAAGTAACCTATTAAGAAATTTCCTTTTCAAAATCATACGGGTACCCTAGTATTTAATTAAAAGTTGTTTTATGTTTTCACAATATTATACAGGGTATTTTATCTTAACAGTAGAACATTGTTTTACGTTCAAACGTCAATAAGTTTTTTTTTTCAAATGAAACTCCCTGTATATTTTCACATAATTTAATAGAATATTAAATTTTGCATCAATTTGTATTAGCATTCCTTATACCCACCTTGATGTCGTTAATACAGAATTCCCTTTAGCCAAATTAAACTACAATGGTTGTGACACAAATTCACAGAACTGGTTCAATAGTTACTTAAATAGTAGAAAGCAGCAAGTAAAAATTAATGGAGTAGCATCTAATCAGTTACCTATAACAAATGAAGTACCTCAAGATAGAATACTAGGGCCGCTACTGTTTTCAATATTCACCGCAGATCTACCAACTATATTAACAGCATACTGCTCTATCCACATGTATGCAGACGAAACCCAACTCAACATGTGCAGTTCTACATCATCTGTCAATTCTATCATTAGTGAATTAAATATAAACCTTAGTTTAAATAACTAGTGGTCCTGTGAAAATGGTTTGATTCCCAACCCTAATAAAAGTACAGCAATCCTGGTTCTTTATTATGGACGAATTGGTATAAAATCTACATACAAAGTCAGCACCGTCTGTTAGAAGCCAATATAAATCAATCCCTTTTTATCATAAACGAGAAGAATTACATTTTATAATGATTTGTCCACAATAAAAAAAAATCGAGATAATAATAATAATAATTTTATTGTCCATGATCTTATAAAAAAACCAGAGGCCTTCGCTTCTAATATACTATATAATATGTACACCAAATCCCAAATTTCTGTACTCTTATCAACTTGCTTTACTTATTTTCCCTTATTTACCCCTATTTAACCCCCAACCCTTCAACGGAATCATCGCAAAATATAATCTAGTTCCAGATGTCATTATAATATATACGTATACCAAATTTCAAGTGAATATCTCTATTTTATTTTATCAACCCCTTTAATAATGGAGTGGGGGTGGTGGGGAATGGAAAATATTGTAAAAAATTTTGATGCCTTGACTTCTAGTATATACACTGAATTTCAAGTTTCTGTACTCTTACCCGCTTGCTTTACTTATTTCCCCCTATTTACCCCCATCCTCCACCGAATATGTTCAAGAAAGAATCTAGTTCCAGATCTCGTTATAATATATACGTGTACAAAATTTCAAGTCAATATCTTAGACCGTTCCAGAAAAAACGCACGGAAAAGAAAAAGTTATAGATAGACAGAAATTATTTTTTGCTCAAATTTAAAATCTCGACGTTTCATGGCATTCTAAACCTATTTCAAGAACAAATATAATAAGTGTCTAAACTCAATATGCTTATGGTCATTTTCTGTATTATTATTATTATTATTATAAAACAAAGAGCTCTATGCAAACTATGCAGTCTCCTATACATATAATTTATTCAGGCATCATATAAAAGGACCACCGATGAGTCTTCCACTATTTAGGATAATACATATAATCAAAACTTTAATAACACTATTTATATGCATTAAATGCACAGATTATATCAGAAGAATGCACAAAGTTAATGCATTTCTGACCTATTTACCTAGCAGACAAGTAAGCAAGCGAAGTGACAATTCCTAATTATCAATAAAGTGTTTTACATGCGAATTTATATAGGTCTAATATTACTTAGTAGTAATCAATAAGTATTGTTTAATGAATGAATAGTTCGATATGTCCCTCATTCATTTCCATTAGTAACTGCATGTATGCAATTTTCCTATAGTTTTAAATAATTGAAAAATACTCCTAATTTAAATGTATTCTTGATATAGATATGAATAAACAACTGAATATCAATAAACGGTAAGAAAAACGTGCCACAAATAAATAATTGTAACAACAATTGGATGATAAAGAAGTGATGAAGAATTTCCGTCCGATTTGAAATGTTACTGTAGAATTCTATTTAATGTTAACTATCCACATTCCAGCAGAGTTTCGTAAAAAGTCGTCCGACCACAACAAATCTTGTTTGCGTTACTTAGCTCATGACAGAATCCTTCGACATACACATACGACAGACTGATATCGCATATACTGGGTGATTTTTTTAACCCGAAACCTTGATTTTGGGGGAAGGGTTAGGGTCATTCAAGGTCAATTTCGTTTCTTTAAATGGGAACCCCTATTACTTCCACATCCACGTAGTGGATTGGAAGTATAGTAATCGCAAAAAAATTTTCAAAAATTTTTCTTCTTGAAAAAGTTTTAGAATGCCATGAAACGTCGAGATTTTAAATTTGAGAGAAAAAAATTTTTTTCTGTCTGTCTGTCTGATTTTTTTTGTCCGCACGTTTTCACCGGAACGGTTTAAGACATTGACTTGAAATTTTGTACACGTATAACGAGATCTGGAAGTGGATTGTTATTTGAAGATATCGGGTGAAGGGTTGGGGGGTAAATAGGGGTAAATATGGTCAAATATGTAAAGCAAGCTGACAAGACTATAGAAACTAGAAATTTGTTGTATGTACTACAAGCCAAGGCCTCAAAATTGTTTATAATATTTTTCATCCCCCCACCTCCATTATTAAAGAGGTTGCTAAAATAAAATTGAGATATTCACTTGGAATTTGATACACGTATATATTATAACGACATCTGGAACTAGATTATATTTTGAGATGATTCCGTTGAAAGGTTGGGGGTTAAGTAGAGATAAATAGGGGTAAGTAAGTAAAGCAAGCTGGAAAGGGTACAGAAACTTGAAATTCTGTGCATGTACTACAAACCAAGGTCTCAGATTATTTAAAATATTTTCGAACCCCCCACCACCCTTATTTTATTATTAAATGGGTTGATAAAATTAAATAAAGTTATTCACTTGAAATTTGGTACACGTATGTATTACAACATCTGGAACTAGATTATATTTTAAGATGATTCCGTTGAAGGGTTGGGGATGAAATAGGAGTAAATAGGGGAAAATAAGTAAATCAAGCTGGTAAGAGTACAGAAATTTGGGATTTGGTGTATGTACTAGAAACCGAGGCCTTATTTCATTTTAATATTTTTCAAACCCCACCACCTCCGCTCCATTATTAATGGAATTGATAACATAAAATTGAGATATTCACTTGAAAGTTAGTACATATATATATTGTAATGAGATCTGATTGAGATGATTCCATTGAAGGGTGGAAGGTGGTAGGTTGTGAATAGGAGAAAATAAGTAGGATAAACTACAAACTTTATTTTCAAACTTTCCTATGGCACCTGCCCCAAATATTGTTAAAATTCTTTGACCAATAATTTCCACATACTAGAGTGCAAATCTAGTCAAGATGTTTTTTTAAAGTGACTCGGATAAAAAATCTGGATGTGGAAGTAGTGATTCCTTAGGCAGCGGTTTTTTTTATTGCAAACTAGGATTGTCTGATTAAATATAGACTACTTTTGTTCGAAAAATTTGTTCTGATACTGTCAATTTTTTTAGTCATCCAGCGAGGAAAAATTAAAATTTTAGAATTTGGCGATTTGTTTACTCAAATAATATGAAGTTTTGATGAATATTGCGAGGCAAAAAGAATTTTTAAGCATTCCAGGAATATTCTCAAATTTTAGCGGAATTGTCCAATGCTCTTTGCAGAAAAGAGCATTGTGGAGTTTTCAAGCGCGCAAAAAGGACATTGGACAATTCCGAAAAAAATTGAGAGTATTCCCGAGATGGTTCCAAACTCTTTTTGTTTTCTGAAATTTTTGTCCAAACTTCTTTTTCGAGTAGAAAAATCGCAAATTTTTAAAATTTTTATTTTTCTTCTCCGAATAACTTAAGAAATTGATAATTTGAAAAAATGGTCTAATTTTAGTCAAACAATCCGAATTTGCAATAAAAAATAAGCGGTCGCATTTGACATTAAATGATGGTAATTCTTCGACCCAAAGTCAAAGTGAAATATATCGCCGAACTGCCCCCATTCAATTCTACAACTTTCGTTTGAAACATTTTTTCGTATAGTGCCTATTACTCGAGATATTTGAAAGTTTCAGATTAAAAAAATCACCCGGTATAGTATTGATGAAATATGTAGTTTTTTTAAACTTCGCAGTAATATGAAATCTACAAGAAAACACAACTATTTAAAAAGGAAAAACACATGGTCATACGACGCAGTTGAATGGTTTTGAAGCAGATTTTAATTATGCCCTGCAAATGATCTTCTTAAAGTACGATATTTCGGTTTGGGGACACTGTTGAAAAATTTCAAAAATTCTCCAACAATTTTGTGACTAAAGAAGTTGTAACGTCTATATTTCGGCTCCCAGTTAGTGTAGCTAAAACTGTTATTCATAAATTGGTCGTTTCTCTGTGTACTTTGAACGTATACCTATTTTGATTTTTGGGCAAAATATTGGTGACTAATTTGTATTTGTTTCTTTTTTAATTTGAATTACTTTAAGAAATTGGTTTAATAAAATTTTCAACTAGAAATAATGTTTATATATAAAACGGATTCTCAAATAAAATAAGTGTATTCTTAATTTTTTGTTCAGAATAACGTATTGTACTAAATTCAATTGACTTTACAACAAAATAATTATTCATTTAATAAGGTCAGAAATCTAATTCATACATATCTACCATTCACATGAATTACTAGCTCATTAACTTATTTACGTACAACAATAAATTTACACTTGCAACAACTTTTATTTTCATGGCTTACTGAGACGTTTATTAACGATTATTTGCTAGAAAAATTATAATTAGAATTTTTGGAAGAGTGACGCAGAAATTAAAATTAGTGTTTGACAAAGCATCGATATCAACTGCTTCGGTATATAGATTTGTACAGTTAATTAATGCCTATCATGACAGTTACTATAAACTGAGAAAATCGTACAACCGTGATAAGGATAAAGCAACATTCAAAGCAAACATTGAAGAATTCAAACTAAAATCGCGTTCACCCAAAGAGTGAAACAGTTGATATCGACGCTTTGACAAACACACATTGTACTTCTTGCGCCGCTGTGTCTGAAACTTTAGAAATACTGACACATTTCTTGTTAGACTCCAGAGCCAAGTTGTAACGTTCCTGAAAATAACATTTGAGGATATCCTGATGAGTTGGGAGTTATTCAAAATTGAGTCTCTTGGATGGCGGAATAAAATCCTTTCAAACGCCTGTCGAATAACTCTCTTGGAAGCTTCCATCACACTAATGTAACTAAACATAGCTTAAAAGGAATACTGATTATTGCAAACACATCTACATAAGACAAGCCAACGTCGAGCGTGGGACTCAAGTTCGTCCTTGGGTCGCAGGATCCACGATCGGAAGGTATTAACCGATTTTTTGTTTTATTTTACTTACCTGTCCGAAGGGCAAATTTCCTGTGGTTTGGCAGTTCGAGCTTCATCAGTTTGATTCATTTTAAATACACGAGTATTAGTTGAATTTTACTAATGTTTACGAATCTTAAACATGCGCGACCGGAAGATCTTAATCGCTGTTTCATTTCTTTGTTTCTTTTTACTTATCTGGCCGAGGGACAAGTCTTCCGCGGATAGCGAATACAAAAAAAAATTCGGCCTACCCTAAATTTCTAGACCATAAAGTGTTTTCAATTGAATTCAATTTTAACAATCAACTGATGATTTTAACTTGACTGGGTAGTTTCATCGATTTCTATCGGACGACTACCACTTTTTGGGTATTATAGCGTTTTAGCACCGAATATATATCACCCCGTACATTGATTTTATAGGAACCCACCTCACTCACCTACTTATTCTACGATCCGATTTCACTGCCAATAACAGACATTTCCCAGTCCTACCCAGTTTATGCTTGTAAGGAAAGTGAAAGGGGAATTTGAGGCAATTGGAATGTAGGATGCAGAGGATGATGTATGGAGGATATCTAACAGGGCTAGGCTCGCAGAGGCATACGCTGAATTGATAAGAACATATAGTTGGCTCTGGATGCCGTGAAAGCCCGCTGCGCCCTTCCATGAATACAGAGATACGTACGTGATTTCTCCCGGGAATAACAATAACGCTGACACTTTTTGCTGTTCTAGACAAATCAGGTTTAAATACAGTCGCAGGATGTGTCGTTACAGCTTCCGCATGTTTTTTATATACTGGCCTCATTCTATACGCTCAGAAAAGTTTCTTGGGCTAAATATAAATTAGGGAATCAAGGTCATGGTGTTATGGTACAGAAAATCAAATCAAATAAGTTGTATTGTGCCAATAATGATTCTACATACAAAAGTAAGACGATTAAGATTACTTATCTCCCATCGTCTCCCTAAAATTAATAAAGAAAATAAAATTACAAGAACAAGAAACGCAGAAATAGAAGTATATACATACAAATTATACATCCTGCATGCGTAACAGACAGTAAGAGAACAGTACACCGACAACTACAGTATTAGTAAAATTTACAGATATTTATTATATTAATTAACTGGTTTTATTTTCAATTTAATTCATAGTTAGTTAAATTTACCCTATGTGACACTACCAATGAATGATCGTCAATCTACGATGGGTTTTTCTCAAAACCTATGCTTCTCTTAGCTCTGAATATTGTGCCACGTATTATCTGGATGAATTAACCTCGTTTATAAGCGAACAATTCCGACACATTTTAGATACCCTCTGATATGCTACAATTTTTAAAATTACCCCTTCTTGTCAGGCATGCGGTTCTCCACGATGATCTAACCTTTATAACTCGACTCTCCACTAGTTAGTAAATAAATCAAAAAACTAGTTAATAAAATAACAGTTACCAATGACAATTTGAATGGTTTAAAGTTTACTTTGTAAATGACAATAAGGTAACTATTAGTACAAAACCTCAAAAAGCACACTAAAAAATTATTACGTTGAAAGTATCACAATATTACACCAGGCTACACCAAGGCTAAGCGAAAAGTGACCTTTCTTCGTTACGAAATCATCCTTGTCAATTTTTAAGTTAATAAGAAACCTCCAACAAAGGGTTGGGATCCATCCCCTTTTTGTGTAACTAAGTCGACCTGGCAGCTGGCGTTATCTACAGTACAATATGGGAGAATATGGCTTCCCATAAATATAAAACATTCTTGTAATAACGACTTAACCTATTCAATATATATACAGCTATCTAATTTTCCAGTGGACGTGAAAAAACCCTGTTTATGTTTAGATTACTTCCGATTTTTATCAATTAAGGGAAAACCCTCGTTTTTACTGGATTCCTACCTAGTTTACAAAAGTTGGGGGATCCCTTGATCAACTAGAACATTTATGAGTCTACCTATGCCCTGACTAATCTAAATATTGCTTAAACGGTATCGTCTTCACTCATTCTCGCCTAATTGACATTTCTAATAAAATGATTTAGTAATGACGGTACTGAAACTTTCCCAGACTCCGGCAGATGGTTTTAGGGGGGTTGTTAACTTGCAATAAAATACTTCCGACTTGGAAAATATACTACAGAATACTATATAGTTACGGTCGAAAATGTTTCTGTCACAGGCACGGAACAAATATTGAACTATAAATTTATACATGCGTATTTACTTCTAAAAAAAATCCTCTAATATTATGTCGTGTCCACTTCTTTATGATTCCTGGGGCTCTAACTGGCATCTTAACTTTTTACAAAATATCTTGGAAATTAAGCATGATCAACCCAGTAACTGTATATGTGATAAGGAATCGCCCAAGTAACCTACATATGCAGATAAAGTTAATGAATCACCCTGTATAGGTTGTCCTATTTAAAATTTCGATTTTCATGTAAATTGCATCGAAACCGGATATCGACCATTTTGGTTTCTTACATTACATAATTTGAGTTTTTTTTCTACACCAAATTTGAATGTAATCCATTAGAAGTTACAAGAGTGTCTCTATAGGGTGAGCTATCCGATATGTTACACATTAGCTGCAATAAGATGAAAGAAAGCTGCATATTAAAATCATTTATGAGGTTTACAAAATCAAAAATACTTGTGGAATATCTTAAAATCACTAAATATCCAACAGAATTCGAAGACTTACCGAGCAATATGAAAAACCCTGATGATATTAACGACTAATTTATTTCAGTTCTTGAAAATAATAACTCATGTGAGGAAACAATTAATATTTGTTGTTCTGGGAAATACAATAATAATGTGAGTATTGATTTTAAAATGACTTCAACTGAAGTAATTAATAAAGTACTTTTTAATATAAAATCAAATGCTTGTGGTTCTGACAAAATTTCGCTATTAATGTTAAAATACAGTTTTCCAGTTATTTTTGACTATTTAACTCACATTATGAATTGTTGCCTGGGACAAGGGTATCTCCATCGACAATGGCAAGAGGCGCTAGTTAGTCCTTTGCTAAAGATTAATAATACAGCCCCACAAAAAAAAAGTTCTGTTCAGCGAGCATGAGGGTATGGAATCGCCAGATTTTTTAACGCTGATTACGAATCCGAAGACGACAAATTGATCTATCGTGTCGATTTTTTAGGACCGGACCGTTAAGGGGTCCCGCGGGGGATTTTCCTAAGTCCGAGCCTTTTAATACTGGTGACCAGAGAAACAGTTGGTAGACTCCTGTAGCACCGAGAAGTTGGTAGGGATCACGGATGAGGTCGCTCGCACCATTTGCGAACCCTGGGCATCCCAGGGCCTGCCCATGATGGGGTCCCGCAGGAGAATTTTCCTAAGCCTGGCCCTTTTGTTGCTGCTGACCAAAGAAACAGAGTTGGTAGACTCCTGTAACACTGAGAAGTTAGTAGAGAACACGGACAAGTTCATTCACCCATCTTCATGCACTCAGCAATCATTCTCAAAACCCTAAAGTGAGTGAACATCTCAATTTTATACCATGGAACATATTTTTATGGGAAGGGTGAATGCATCATGGTCTGTCACCCAGAAGGGGTGAGAGCGTGTGAACTGAATGTGGGAACCATAAACTAATGGGGAAGTGAACCGAAATGGACAAGGGAGCCAATTCCAGAATGGAGGTCCAGTTTTTTTTCAGTTAGTGAATACACTGTGTGATCCAAATTTCCAGAACCGTTTCGTATTTGTTTGTTTACCCTTCAGAATATTTTCGATTTGATTTCTAACTAATTTGTGGGACAAATGATGTTGGAACTCTTCCGAGCCTTAACTAGTCCAGGTATTTCCTATTTTGTGGTATCTTTGTCTTTTATCTTCAAAAGATCGTAGTCAGAGGGCCCGTTTTCTCTTCGCTCTTAAGGGAATGTCTCGCTTCAGATTTCAGCAATGGTCCGCCATCATGTGTTCATCCCACCGGTCTTAATATCTACCTTCCATTTCCCTAAAATCCTGGTGAAAACGTTGACTGTGTCTCGCTGTAATCACCAATATTATTCGGGAACCCTTCGACATGTGAATCAAGGAAATGGAGTTTTAGATTCATGAGGCATTTCTGATTCTGAAAGTTTTTCACAATATCCATAATTTTTTTCCAGTAGTCGGGGTGTTTGTTGTTCCGAAGGAAATTTTCGCAAACATCCTTGAAACTCGTGCAAGCTTTTTTTCGGGACTCTTCATGGTCTGAATGAATTTTTCGTCTCTCAAAAGACTCCTTATTTGTGGCTCATCGAATATACCTTTATTGAGTTTCAAATCTTATCAAATATTATCTGTCTGGTCATAGTCAGAGTTTTATTGGAAATAATTATTCCCGTAGACAGTTAATATCGTCCGGTGCGCATCAAGGCTCTGTATTGGGACCTCTTCTTTGTCTCGTCTATATAGCAGATATGTTTGTAAACATACAGCACTGATCTGTGCAAGCATATGCCGATAATACACAACTTTATTTCTCATCCGATCCTAGCAATTTGCGTACAGCTACAACCTTAATAAACATTGACTTGCAAGAGATTTGTAATTTTGCTACAAAACATAATTTAAAATTAACCCAAATGAATCGACAGTAATGACTTTTAGGTAAAATATGTATAACCAAATGATGTGTGAAAATATAAATATTTTATTAGATAATAGTAGCGTCCCAACGGCGGAAAGTTAACAAAATTTAGGTATCATCTTTGAATCAAAACTCAGATTTATAAAACATAATAACAAATTGGTTTAAAAAACGTGCGTGTAATTAATTACAAACTAAGGAAAAAATTGAATCATTAGTTTTATCTATTCTTAATTATGGCATTATTGCGTAATTTTCATGTCTCGACAAAAGTACAATAAATCGGATACACAAAATTCAAAATACCTGTTTTTGTTATATTTTTGGAATAAAGAAATTTCATGTTTCGTAGAAACGTTTACAACTTGGATGGCTTAATCTTGGAAATACCTACAAATGTCACCTGCTGATCCATAATGTAAATATAAGATCTACTGATATTTTGACCACATTTGTGTACAATTTTTAAAAAATGTTAAAAACAGTGCACATGATCTGTGTAAAATATACGTATTTATTTTCAATTGCTTATTTGTATTATTTGTTCTGTGTATTTAATTCTGCGTCAATTAATTATTCTTAGTCACACTTTAAAAAACCGCTGCCTAAGGAATCACTACTTCCACATCCAGATTCTTCATCCAAGTCGTTTTAAAGGAAACATCTTGACTATATTTGCACTCTAGTATGTGGAAATTATTGGTCATAGAATTTTAATAATATTTGGGGCAGATGTCATAGAAAAGTTTGAGGAGTTGGTTTCTACCATATACGTTAAAAATGAAGTTTTTAGTTCACCCTACTTATTTTCTACTATTCACCTCCCACCCCTTCAATGGAGGCATCTCAACCCGATGTCACTACAATACATACGTGTACTAATCTCAAGTGAATATCTCAATTTGATGTTATCAATCCCATTAATAATGAAGCGGAGGTGGTGGAGTTTGAAAAATATTAGAAAGAAATCTGAGGCCTTGGTTTCTAGTATATACACCGAATCCCAAATTTCTGTACTCTTATCACCTTGATTTACTTATTTTCCCCTAGTCACTCCTATTAACCCTAACCCTTCTACGGAATCATCCCAAAATATAATCTAGTTCCAGATGTCGTTATAATACATACGTCTACCAAATTACAAGTGAATATCTCAATTTTATTTTATCAACCCCTTTAATAATGTAGTAAGGGTAGTGGAAGGGTTGAAGGTCTTGGCTTCTAGGACATACAGCTAATTTCAAGTTGCAATACTCTTACCAGCTTGCTTTACTTATTTTTCCCTATTTACCTCTACTTACCCCCACTCCTTCAACGCAATCCTGTCAAAATATAATCTAGTTTCAGATATAATTATAATATATAAATGTACCAAATTTCAAGTGAAAATTTAAATTTAATTTTATCAACTCTTAATAAGGGAGTGGGGGTGGTGGGGAGAAATAGAAAATACTAATAAAAAGACCTGAGACCTTCGCTTCTAGTACATACACCGAATTTCAAGTTTCTGTAGTCTTACCAGCTTGCTTTACTTATTTTCCCCTATTTACCCCTATTTAACCTCCAACCCTTCAACGGAATCATCTCAAAATATAATCTAGTTCCAGATGTCGTTATGATACATATGCGTACTAAATTTCATGTGAATATCTCAATTTTATTTTATCAACCCCTTGAATAATGGAGTAGGGGTGGTGGGGGCTGAAATAAATTATCAAAAAATCTGGGGCCTTTGCCTCTTGTACATACACCGAATTTCAAGTTTCTGTAGTCATACCTGCTTGCTTTACTTATTTCCCCCTATTTACCCCTAAATAACCCCGAACCCTTCAAAGGAATCATCTCAAAGAATAATCTAGTTCCAGATGTCGTTATAATTCATACGTGTATCAAATTTCAAATGAATATCTCAATTTTATTTTATCAACCCTTGTAATAATGAAGTATGGGGGTTGAAAAATATTATAAATAATCTGAGACCTTGGCTTCTAGTATATACACCGAATTTGAAGTTTCTGTAGTCTTACCAGCTTGCTTTACTTATTTTCCCCTATTTACCCCTATTTAACCCCCAACCCTTCAACGGAATCATCTCAAATTATAATCTAGTTCCAGATGTCGTTATAATACATACGTGTACCAAATTTCAAATGAATATCTCAATTTTATTTAATCAACCCTTTTCATATTGGAGTAGGGGTGGTGGGGGTTGAAAAATATTATAAAAAAATCTGACGCTTTGGCTTCTAGTACATACACCGAATTTCAGGTTTCTGTGGTCTTACCAGCTTGCTTTACTTATTTTCCCCTATCTACCCCTATTTAACCCCCAACTCTTCAACGGAATCATCTCAAATTATAATCTAGTTCCAGATGTCGTCATAATACATACGTGTACCAAATTTCAAATGAATATCTCAATTTTATTTAATCAACCCTTTTCATATTGGAGTAGGGGTGGTGGGGGTTGAAAAATATTATAAAAAAATCTGACTCCTTGGCTTCTGGTACGTATACCGAATTTCAAGTTTCTGTACTCTTACCAACTAGTTTTACTTATATTCCCCTATTTACCCCAAATTAACCCCCAACCCTTCAACGGAATCATCTCAAAATGTAATCTAATTTCAGACGTCGTTATAATACATACGTGTACGAAATTTCAAATGAAAATCTCAACTTTATTTTATCAACCCCATTAATAGGGTAGGGGTGGTGGGGGGTTGAAAGATGTTATAAAAAAATCTTCGGCCTTAACTTCTAGTACATACACCAAATTTCAAGTGTCTGTTCTCTTACAAGCTTGCATTACTTATTTTCCCCTATTTTCCCCTATTTAACCCCCAGCCCTTCACCGGATTTCCTCAAAAAACAATCCAGTTCCAGATCTCGTCATAATATATACGTGTACAAAATTTCAAGTCAATATCTCAAACCGTTTCGGAGAAAACGTGCGGACAAAAAAAGTTACAGACAGACCGACAGACCGACAGACAGACCGACAGACAGACAGAAATTATTTTTTTCGCTCAAATTTAAAATCTCGACGTTTCATGACATTCTAAACCTATTTCACGAATAAAAATTTTTGAAAATTTTTTTGCGATTACTATACTTCCAATCCACTACGTGGATGTGGAAGTAATTATTAGTTTTGTTTTGTTACTTAAAAGAATTCTATTAGTTTTATATAAGTATCTATTTAGTAAAAGTAATTTGTTCTCATCTTTTTAAAAGCGTAAGTGGTGGAATGGCTGTTGAGCTAAACTTCGCCCTTTAGATCAAGAACTTTCTTTTTCAAATAAAGACCATTTATTATTTATTATTATATGTATCCGAATTGGTACTTTATCTAACGCTTTATCTATGACTTTTTATTTGTTCCTTATCTTGTATTATAAAATATTGTACCTATTCTTGCGTAAATAGAAACACACTATTGCTATTATTGTTTGGTAAAGGACTAGGCACTGAATACATATTTTTATAAAGCAGAAAGTTTAAGCTGAAAATGGTTCTAGTACACCTATTATAGTTTCCGTTTAACTGTAAATGCTAGTTGCAGCAGTACAAGTATATTTATGTTCAGTAGCCAAATTGGCTTTCTGGGGCATAACCACCGCTATTGCGGTTTAATTTTCCACTGTCGTAATTTTAGAATGGTATCTTACAAAGTAGTGGTTGTTTCCTCGCTCATATCTCAGGTAAATGATATTCCTTTTAGGATGTGTCATGTGTACTGGGCGTTCTAAATGTAGTACAGAAAAATATATGACCACTGAACATTTTCCAAAAATCAGATAGATTTAAGATAGATAGATAGATCTTTTTATTGGTCAAATAAACACAAATTATGCTTTGGCACGTCAAATGAAAATAAAAATATAGCAAAAACCAACAAAACAGTGGTTGTCTTAAATAATAATAAAAAATACACAACAGATAAAACACATAAGTAACACATAGAGTAATTAACAATAATAATTTGCACATAGAATAGCGTACAGGTAATCACGATCATGCAAGAGTAAATTTATAAAATTAAACGGGAAAAATCAGTCAACAGCATTTTGTCAAGATCATAGAATGCATCATCAAGGAGGAATCATTTATTTACGTATTTGAAGCGAATACAATCAAGTGATTGTACAGCAATCGGTAACACATTGAAAAATTACACTGCACAATAAACAGCATGTCCCGTTTCTGGTTTTGAAAGCAAAAAATCGAAATATATATCACCCCTCTTACGAGTTGGGTTTGTATGTACATTTTCACATATTATGTAATTGTTTAAGTTACTTTTAACATGGACAAGGCACTGTAGAATATAAGCACAGGGCAAGGTAAGTATCTTAAATCTTTTAAAAGCATTCCTATATGATAACCCAGCAACGTTCTGACAGCCTTTCTTTGCAGGGAATGAACTGTTGAGGTATGTGCCGAGTGGCCCCATATTAAAATGGCATAGGTAATGGAAGACTGAATTATTGCGTGATATACCATTAGAACCGTTGACTGTGACAAACAATTTTTTAAATGGCGCAATAAGAAATTATTACATGATATATTCTTGCAGATGTGTTTTTCCCACGTCAACTGACTGTCGAAAATAATGCCCAAAAATTTAACGCAATGGGAGGTCATCTCTACAAGGTGCTGTCGTAACTAAAAAATCATAGTCTCTGTCTTAGCATTATTTAATACTAGCTTATTATTTAAAACCAGTTATGAACCATAGACAGGCTATTTTGAGCCTGTGATAATAAAATATTACAATCATTGTGGGAATGAGCGAATGTCGTGTCGTCAGCAAAGATAATGAAATTTGATAAAGAACTACTATTTGGCAAATCATTAACATAAATAAGAAATCAAACCGGCCCCAAAACAGAACCCTGAGGGACAGCAAATCTAATATCAATGTGACCCAAATTAGCATTATTAAAATGAACAAATTGATGACGATCAGTTAAATATGACATAATCAACTTTCTGCTGCCCGCATAGAATTCATAAAATTTCAGCTGGTTCACTAAAATATTGTGAGGCATACAGTCGAGAGCATTACTTGGGTCTAAAAATTGCACATGCACAAATTCTTTGTCCTCGAAACCTTGATTTATTACATTCATCAACGAAATAATTGCTTAAGGATTCTTATGATACTTTTTCTCTTGAGATCGAATATTCATGACTTTCTTAGGTTGTGATTTTGCAGAATTAGAGAAATGGGCGTAATTTTTAGACACGTATACGAACGAGTACAGTTATAAACATTTTGAAGTGTTGTTAGAGTCAAATACCTTGCTCCAACGCTGATAATAATTTACTATTTTCATTGCCTGGAGCACCACATTCAAGTATAATAGAGACAGTAGAAAATATATACAGGGTGATTAACATAGGCCGCTCGTTAGAAGTTCCAACTATACGGAGTGTACCAAAAGTTGGTACCAACTTTTTTATATTAAATGGAAACCTACATTTTTCTTCACATGGTTCGATTAACCTTTGAATTCTGAGTTTAGACAACCCAAGATATGTTAACTTATCTGTTACAGGTTTTGATACATGTCATTTTTTTTTTACTGTCGCTGTAGTACTTTACGAATAAACTTGAATATCACAAATCGTTCATAATTATGAAACCAAATTGATGAAGCAGTTAGCTAGAAGTCCAAGCTACACCTGATGTCCCATCTTGTATCATATGGCACAGGCGATTTTCAAATGTCACAATGAGAAATCGTCAAAAAGTCAAATTTTTAAATGGAACCTGCATGCATATCTTCAGTCATTTTTTAGTTATTTTCATTTTTTGAGAGAAATATTATTCTTTTTTCTCAAGGGTAGTAGGCTTTGGACATAGTTTCATTTGAATTTTTATTCAAAAATCGTATTGCAATAATAAATAACAACAAATGAAGAAATTAACAATGCGCTTCTAAACAGAGTTCCTGAGGATCGACAGCTCCAAACATCCTTATCCTCAAGTCTTCATAATTTAAAATCGGATTTGTGTACACTAATTCTTTGGCCTGACCCCATGAATGGAAATCTGAAGGAGTAAGATCCGGAGATCTAGCGGGCCAAAGTGATGGACCTCTGTTTCCCCACCAACGACCTTCAAAGAGTTCCATTAATTTGGCGTCTACAGCTCTAGTCGAATATGCTGGAGCTACGTGCATTTGATACCAACGATTGCTAAGTCGATTGAGCGGCATATCATCCAAGTAAGTTTCCACGACTTCTCTTAATGTTCTCAAATAACCGTCGCCATTTACGTTTTCTTCGTACACGAAATATCGCACCTCACTGTCCATTAACAGAGAGAAAATATTAATACGAAACTGAATTTGGTTTTCCACCTACATTACAGTAAAGTATTTTATTATTAAGGGTGATTTTAAAACCTGTAAGGGGTTGCTTTACTATAATATGGATATTGAGTGTAAAAAATAGCTTGCTTACAGTTACCCGATTGCTGGGCGATTTTTTTTTTGTGTACTTTGACAAATTTTTGGAAACTTTCCTTTTTGACCCACTTCTAGACTATTTTTGAACCATAAAAAATATGGTGGGTTTAGGCACAATTCTTATGGCAGATTTGGATTCAGCAGATCAAAATACATTCTCTGACGAGAAAAACGCAAGAGACCGTTTTCATGTAGAATTAACCAGGCTAATCAGAAAAAATGCCAGTGGCGTACCACTCTCTTGGTAAAAAATGTCAGAGGACATGTTTGATTCACACCCTGAAATATTACCACGTCATTAAGGAACATCCGGTGTAATCTATACCACCTCAATAGCATTTAAATCCGGATAATAGAGTGGTAAACATAAAGCAGCATGTCCATGCTTTATTCAACAATGTCTATTTTAAGGTAATGTATGGCTTTTATAATATTTTAAATTTCGCAAATTTGTGGCTTCAAGACATTCGATTCAACATCTAGATCCCTTTTAATTAACTATTTCATTATTAAATATGTGAGTTTCTTTATAACTTGCGGAGTTAGAATCCGAAATAAACCGAATAATCCTAAAGGGTTTCCCCTCGCGATAATATGCCCCATTTCAAAAAATGTCGTATCGCCATATTGGATACAAAACGGCGGATTCAATCTAGATCACGTGACTAGTTTATTCTTGCAATAGGAGTATAGTTACGTCTAGCTATTAGACATAAAAATACGTACGTGATATGAGCTAGCTCCCTTACTACAGCTTTACACAATCGTACTTTTTTCAGAAATAAAAAATATATCGATGTTTCCACGACATAAACTCCAGATAATGCGAATAAAAGATTTCGATGCTGCTGGGTATAACGATTTATTCGCATCAAATGTTGTTTAAAGTAGAATAATTGAATTTTTTGCTATTAAACGAGTCTTAAGTTAACTCATTCGGAGTTAATGAAATGATTCGGACATCCTTCTTCATTGTCTTTGTTAAAGCAGGGAACCCCGGCGATTTCATCCGACCATTTCGCAATTCTAAATAATAATCTTTTTGTTCTTTAAAATCCCGACAAAAATTCACTACGGCGGCGTTTCTTGGGACAGTTATATGGAAGGTATAAATGCAATTAAAACCAGCTTTAAAACGTTTTGTCTTTAAAGTCTTTAAATATATGAAATATAAAACTGTGCATCAAAAAATATTCCAGCAGGATTCTAGAAGACAAAGTCTTTCTAAAGAAAGCAAATTGCTTTTCTATATGAATTGTGAAATAAAGAGTTTTAAATTAGATTTATCATTTATCAGTTATTTCGATTATTTGAATTTCCTGGAAATGTCCCAGATATGAGTTTATGGGGTGTGTATTGATGATATTCAAAATGATGGATCCATTTTAATCATAACTGCCTGATACCGAGATCAAAGTACAACGTACTTTGACAGATAGTGACGGTTTTACTTTTAATTTTCTTGAAATAATTATTAAGTGTACTAGCCAACTCAACTAGTGCACAAATGTGTCCCACTTTTCATGGAGCTACCCTCATATCTCGCCCACCTGATATCCGAATGTTTTGAAATTTTGGTAGTGAATATATACCTATGAAGTGAGTCTTTAGACGTAACCACATTCGACTGTAATAATAATAATAATAATAATAATAATAATAATAATTCCTTTATTTCTCAATTAAGTGTACAAGAATTATACAAATAATTGAAGAGAGCGTCAAAAACAAACAATACATGAATAATATACTGTAACTACAAAATACTACGAAACATAACAATAGGTGTATATAACGTCGTGACATAAAATGGTACAAACAAACAGGTATATTGTGTATATATATATATAAAGACAAACAGATACAATTAATTGGAGAAAAATTCATCAAGAGAGTAACAGGTTTTATCGATGAGTAAGGCCTTAAGTCTTTTTTTGTAAATAAAAATGTTTTGAGAATTTCTTATCTCAATTGGTAAAGCATTAAATATTTTACAACCATTAAAGTATATACCTTTTTGATAAAGTGCTGTTGAATGTTGATTGGGAATAAGATTCTTTTTAAATCTTGTGGAATAATTGTGGTTAGTCAGATATTTTTGAAAAGTAGGCAAATTTTTGTAAACAAAGCAACCTAGTTCGTAAATATAGGTGCCGGTTACTGTTAGAATTTTTAATTCTTTGAATGCTGCTCTGCAAGACTCCCTTTTTGACATCTTCGTTAATATGCGCAATGCATACTTTTGTAGAATAAACACGCGTTGAGAGTAACTACTTATTCCCCAGTTAATAATACCATATCGCATCTGAGAGTGGACGTTTGCATAATATAGGCTAGTTACAATGTTTTGACTGCAGTGGTTTACTAGTGATCGTAACGCATAGCAACAGGTGCGCAATTTATTACATAACTCATCGATGTGAATGTCCCATTTTAATTCAGAGTCAAAAGTGACTCCCAGAATTTTACCTGAGTTGTAAATATTGAACAGGTCAGAATTTAAATCAATTTGTGAAGTTTGTTGCTTAAAGAGTATCGATATGGTTTCTTGCCTGTTTAAATTAATGAAATTTTTTTCAGACCATAGAATACATTTTTTATATATATTTTCTGCCGAATTTATTGCTTCAGTCCTGTTGTTTTCCATGATTAAAAAATTTGTATCGTCAGCATAACATACTATTTGTAAGTTCTCAGTTGGCTTTAAAACAATGACTAGATCGTTAGCAAAGATAATATATAGGAGAGGGCCCAGGATGGAGCCTTGTGGGACACCTTGGGTTACTTTCCTAGGTTCACTTTTTACATCATTGATTTGAACAACTTGATCTCGATTGCTTAGGTATGATTTTATAAAATTTAATGGCGGCCCCCTGATTCCATACCTGCATAGTTTTTCTAAGAGGAATTGATGGTCTACGCAATCAAATGCTCGTGAAAAATCAATGAACAGACCAAGCGGGCACATTTTTTTATCAAATCCATTTACTATTTCTATATGAAAATTGCTTAAAGCCGTATCCACACTTCTATTTTTTACAAAACCATGTTGTTCTGGCGAAATTATGTTATTACGTATACAAAAGGTTGCTAGCTGACCATTTAGGGCTGACTCATATAACTTGGAGAAACTTGATAATAATGTAATTGCTCGATAACTGTCATACAAGTTAGCGTCGCCTTTCTTATATAAAGGACAGACCACTGTAGTCAGTGGCGTTCGATTATATCATGGAAAAAGTGGGTCGATTTTTAATAAAAAGTATTAGCGATTTTTCAGAGAAAAACTAGTAAAACATTTCTAATCAGCACCTTTAGAAACCCCATTGTACAAGATTACATCGTTGTGGGTTCAAAGGTGTTTGAAATATGGGCCCTTAAAAATCAATTTTTTTCAACTTAAAATAATTTGTATCTGTGAAACGGATTGTCATATGAAAAAAATGTATTCTTTATTTTTTGTTCAGAATAATATATTGTACTAGTATGAAATGATTCTACAAAACAATTACAATTTTTTTAATAAGGCAAAAATTCTAATTTGTACATACCATACCTACCATGTTTCTAACAAATAATCTACCACAAATAATTTAATTATACAGTTCTTTGCGTTTCTATATAACCACCATCATTCCGAATACATTGCTCAATCCGTTTTCTTATGTGCCGTACAAATTTTCTAATCTCGGCTGGAGTGATTTCAACACATGCCTGTCTAATTCTGATGATTAACTCATCTTGGCTACGTGGTCTGTTATTATACACTATATTTTTTAGTCGACCCCACAAATAAAAATCAAGTGGTGTCGGGTCTGGAGACCTCGGGGGAAACTTATGAACATGACTTCTTAAACCTATCCATCTATCTGGAAAATTATCTTCTAGCCAACTACATGCAACATTATGAGCCGGGGCACCATCAAGTTGATAATACAAGTATCTTCTGACGTCCTGAGGCAGATTATTGAGAAAGGGTTCAATTTCTCTTTGCAACAAATTTAAATAAGCATCTCCATTCAATTTTGGAATGAAAAAAGGCCCAATAATCTGATCCTTCCATAAACCACATCAAACGTTACATTTTGACACATATTGGCTTTTGGTACGGATAAACCAGTGGGGATTTTCGTCAGCCCAAAAACGGCAATTCTGAGAGCATACTGCCCCATTGGTAGTGAATGTTGTTTCATCAGTAAATATGACGTTTTTCAGAAAATTAACATTGTTTAAAAATTCACCCTGGGCCCAAAAACAGAAATCTAATCTTCTGTATGTATCTCCATCTTCTAGGGTATGTAGAAATTTTGGTTTGAATGATCTTTTTCTATGTTTTTTCAGACAACGCCAAACGATGTTTTTACTAAAATTTTGATTTAATGCTAATTGCCTTATGCTAGATCTTGTATGTTCTCTAAAATATTGTAAAATGCGTTCCTCATTTTGAATTTGCCGATTTTGCAAATTATAATTCTTTGGTCTTAACTTACATACATTTCCCCTATTGTTAAAATTTGTATTAATGGTTGCTATCAATTTATGGCGAATAGGAGGCTGACGGCCAGGATGCCGTAAATTAAATTCATCAGCAGCTTCTCTAAATGATCTGACAATATCTCCGACTAAACGAACCAATTCCACTTTTTCTTGCTTTGTTAAACGTTGAGCCATTTTCATAAAAAAAATCTGTTCACTTATTATGTAACATTAATCCATCATTCATTAAATTATTAACGTATTAACTTATTGACTTTCAACAATACATTGACACTTGCAATAACTTTTGTTTTCATGGCTTACTTAGGTCTTTATTAAAGATTATTTGTTAAAAATATGGTAGGTATGTACAAATTAGAATTTTTGCCTTATTAAAAAAATAGTAATTTTTTTGTAGAACAATTTGATACTAGTACAATACATTATTCTGAACAAAAATAAGGAATACATTTTTTTCATATGACAATCCGTTTCACAGATAAAAATTATTTAAAGTTGAAAAAAATTGATTTTTAAGGGCCCATATCTCAAACGCCTTTGAACACACAACGATGTAATCTTGTACAACGGGGTTTCTAAAGGTGCTGATTAGGAATATTTTACTAGTTTTTCTCTAATGAAATCGCTAATACTTTTTTTTCTAAAATCGACCCCCTTTTTCCATAATAGAATCTAACGCCACTGACTACAGTCGAATGTGGTAACGTCTAAAGACTCACTTCATAGGTATATATTCACCACCAAAATTTCATAACATTCGGATGTCAGGTGAGCGACATATGAGGGTGGCTCCATGAAAAGTGGGACACAGTGTATAATATCGTATACTAGATTTATTATTAATTATTATTTATTCAAAGCCACACACAATATAAAATTCTTTTTAACCTGGGCATCTGACCATATTTACAATATGTTTTTGGGGTCGCTGAATCCGAATCCCAGGTCTGTTTAACTCACAAAACAAATTGCTGTAACTTTTTCTAAACAAAAATTACCCCCTCTGTAAATTAAATTTCCAATCCGATGATTTAAGGCGCGACATTTTTCCGGAGCTTCTTAAGTGAGATATCGGTTGCCAAAATGAGAGGTCCGAGGATTATGCTTCTTGAGCGACACGGCCCAGCTTCGAGAGCCATTTCAAACGAAAGCTAGCAAAAATCTGGAAAAATTCAGTGGTACGTAGAGAGACGTAAGAAATCGTCTGGCGCTAATTGTAGGTTAGTGCGAGCCTTGGTCTTTGAGCTATGGCCACTCGAAATCACCGGAAGATGAAAATTGAATTTTTTTACCGCTTCCCGAGGCTATGTCTCAAAGACGAAACGAGATACAGAGCTGCGGTTTAATAAAGTCGATTTCTCTCGTTTCTACATGCCTCTGAATTTTTTGAGATTTTTGCCGGCACTTTTATTAATTTGCAAAATTTCTAAGATAAAGCACCGGAAGGTGAAAATTGAATTTTTTACCGATTCCCGAGGCTATATCTCAAAAACGAAACGAGATACAGAGCTGCGGTTTATACCATGCTTCTGAATTTTTTCAGATTTTTGCCTGCACTTGCAAAATTTCTAAGGTAAAGCATCTAAAATATTAAGAGGTATGCAGTAAGGCGTGAGAAATCGAATAGAGTAAATCGCAGGTCTGTATTTCGTTTTGTTTTCGACACATAGCCTCGGGAAGCGGTAAAAAAAAATCGATTTTCACCTTCCGGTGATTTCGAGCAGCCATATCTGGAAAACCAAGACACGCATCGACCTCACATTTGTAACAAACGATTTCTTATATCTTTCTACGTACTTCTGATTTTTTTCAGATTTTCGCTAACTTTCGTTTAGTAGAAATGGCGCTCGAAGTTGGGCCTTCTCGCTCGAGAAGCGAGATCCTCATACCTCTCAATTTGGCTCCCGATATTTCACTTAAATAGCACTGGAAGAATATTGTACCCCACATTATCGGATTGGAAATTTCATTTGCAATAGGTATAGTGCAAAAAAAGAGGGTGTCATTTTTGTCTAAAAAAAGTTACAGCGATTTAAGTGAAGAGAAGTCAAAATCGCCTAAATTATGTTTTTTTTTGAGGTTATGGCAAAATCCTTATGTGACGAAGTTAAATAGATCTCGGACTCAGATTCAGTGACCCCAAAAGCAGATAGTGAGCATGGTCAGATCCCCAGGACAGAAAACATTTTTTTTTTGTGTGTGGCTGTGCTATTTATTATTGATGTCACAATAATAGTGTATTATTCAACAAGCATATAATGATATCTATTATTCACAAGGGTGAAGTTTAAGACACGAGCCGCAGGCTAGTGTCGTAAATCACCAGAGTGAATAGTAGCCATTATATGCGAGTAGAATAATATACTTTGTCCGCGACTATCAAATATTTAGTATTTATTTAATTCATATTCATTTCATTTCTCTAATTTAGGAAAGATTCATACGCCATCATATAGAATTAGCTCGATTTATCGGGCAACAGGTTTAACGAGGCGATTTCTGCAGCTTCCCTTACCTCTGACGGTGTCAAAGAAATCTCGTTTTGACTGTCGGTTATTTAATTATATTACACTTTGTGAGTAATATGTAAAATTATTGTAAATAACGTTGACGTTTAAATCGCACAAATTTTGAAGTTTCAAATCAATAAAGAAACTACGCTTTGACACATTGTCATTGCTTACTAATAAAATAATAGTTTGTAAGCACGTAGACAAATGGTTCCAAAAACAATGTTTTAGATTGCTGCGTGTTGCTAATAGATGACTCTTAAAAGGAACGTACTTTTTGAGTGTTCATTAAAGTACCTCATGAACATAAAGTTGGCACCCAGAGTTAGCAACCCAGATTCACACTAAGTCTGAAATGGAAACGTACGAGCGGCCGCGTCACCGCTGGCGGGGATTATCTTGTTTTAAGGAGTACAAGAGACCTGTCGGTGGTGGAAAGCGGCAGCTCGTTGTCGGATCGAATTTTCCGATGTAAAAAAATTTTCAGGCTCTGAAATGCACATGCAAAGAGCTGCCGCGATTCGGGTTGTGGCAATTATCATCATTCAGTGTAAACTATCCGCCTTTCAATTTTCAGCTCGGCAGGTCAACGCCAAGTCGACTTTTTCGGGGAAAAGGGTTTTCCGACCGTGGAAGGGAAGGGCCACGAGCTGCCGCACTGAAAATAAATCAAAAGGTACCTATTGTTAAAAGAAAAACATCCACGGAGAGAAAATCGCGCTGAAAATAAGTCAACAGACCTATTGTTAAAAGAAAACTCGACTCGGCATTGAGCTGCCGGTCTGAAAATGGGTCAAATGGTACCTATTGTTAAAAGAAAAGCATCCACAGAGGGAAAATCGCGGCAGCTCGTGGCCCTTACCTTTGTAGCGCCCCCTAGCGTCACCAACTTCAGTGACAAGAAAAACAAAAAAAAACTTAACCTCAAAAAAAATCTAAGTTAATCAAAGGTGCTACAATACTTCAATAAACGATTAACCCCTTTTTGTGACTTTTCTGGTGGCCGCCAGCTACAGTTGGAGACGGGCTGGGTATATAAAATGTTGATAAAAGAGGGCGCCACGAGGTTTACACCAGAAAGTCACCAATGACCTGTGATAGTAAAAGGTTTACCAAATATCAACATATAATCACCCTAAAAACCTCGAAATGGTGATATATTAATTAACGTAAATGGCAGAGGCGTCGTGGCACACAAAAAAACAATGCTAATAAAAAAATAATAACCTTCAAATTATACCTAAGTTTATTTAAGAAAATACACGAGAATGAGATAAAATATTAAATTGACTTCGATTTCATACTTAAAAATATTTAAGATCATATACTCATTTTTTACAGGGTCGTCTTTTGTCCCGGATATAGATCTATATGCGGCTCACAATAGATATAAATAATATTGTATCATTAGTAAGATGGTGCTTAGGTATAAATAATTACAAAAAAATATATCATATAAATTTAAGGAAAAAAAAAGACTATATGTACACTGACCCTCTGTCTGTGTCCCTAAACACACTTAGTTTAACTTTTAATATCAGAATAATGATATAAAAAAAATGCTAGTAGGTATTATGGAGTAAAATGAAGAAAATACCCCAATATATTTCAAGAAAAATAAAATTAAGCCTACTATGTACACTAAACCATATCGGATCTCGATTAACTTTCAGTTAAAAAAAACATATGGTCAAAATCACCTACTTAAAATTAATAAAAATATATAAAAAAACTTTTTGGTAAAACTTGCGTGTCGCGTCGTGGTTTTCAACTCACTGCAGCTGACTGGGCTGGTCAAGAACTTCAATGGGTTAATGACAGCAACTCCTCCACAGAAATATTGGCTGGCTGGCTGGGCGAAAAATGCAGACCAAAACGACAGCAGGCAGATGTAGTACAAGGAAGGGATCTCCAAAATTACGTCCCATAAAAAAAACCCTAAAGAAACCACAAAATGTAAGGCACTTGCCGAAAGTACTAGCGTGATTGGACACTAACACACCGAAAATTTTACCCTATGCTACTCTACTATAATTACTGATATGCAAAGAAACATTACCTTTTCCCAAAGGGTTTTACTTTCTCAATAGAAGTCAAAAATCTTCGGATGTTAGTCGAAGAACGTGGTAGTTGCAATGTTGGCGATTTGATCCCGAAATCGGAGTGATTTTCACTGGACTATTGACGATAACTCACAAAGCACCATAAAACAATTTGAAAATCACTAATTAAACAGCAGAAGAGTATATCCCAAAGCGGATGATCATCGATCAATTTACCTATTCACACCATCAAGCCGAACATTAAAATGAGTATTATCTACCCGGAAATATTCAAAAAACTACCATACGCACATATTCCCTGGTAATCTAATAGAGGTCGTTCTACTGAGATTAGGTAAAACTTTACAACAACTCGAAAAAGTGGAAAGCAACTTGAGAAGTACTTCCGTGGAAATTGCATGTTAATTGAAATTATTCTAATAATTAATTGTAAACAAATAAAGTTAAAATTGGCATAAAGTGTCGAGGAACGTAGGTCTTAGTGGACGAGAGTGTCGCTAGTGCACGGTAGATAACGTCGTGCCGATAGCCGCAAAAATATTTTATTTAACTATTAAAAATTCGTATTACTTAGTAAACCTAGTCAAATGTCGACTACAAACCTCCATAGCAAATTACAGGAATTTCTAACAATTATTAACAAAGACATTATATCGTCCCAAGACAGGATCAGGTACGTAAGTCTATCTGCTATCATACGGTTTCGTGCAACTGACAACCGACTCGCCGGCAAGTAAACAAACACGGCCTAGAAAGTATTTTATGTATTTTCATATTATATACGTTAATTGCACGATTATAGTGACCTGAATCCAAAGTAATGACGATGGTTTGTCTGGATGGAAAAAGCTAAAGGTAGATAAGCTTTATATTAGAACAATTTTAAGTCATAACCCTAAATTCGTAGGAATATTTTGGATGCTTTTAGAAGACAACTAAGTTAAGATGATATTTGGTATCCAAAAAGACAACAACTGGACCTTCGATTACTATCAATTAAGCCCTAAGAAATGAGTTAAACAACACACAAAATCCGGAAGAAAATATCTTAAACTAACGAGCTCTGGAAAAGGTAGGTAAATTTATATAATCACACATAAACAAAGTCCCTCAACGTCGTTAATCTCTACTTACATACTAACTAAACCTACAACCTACATTATATGCATTAATTAATTACATGAGACCCACATATTATTAACCATTTTTCTTTCTTTTTTAAGGTATCTCCGGTGCAAGAAGTAAACGGAATATTTGTAACATTATATTATATTTATAAGCAAGGAATAACACAGGATTATCTTTATACTTCTAAAATAAATTGATTGTGTTTTCCAGACATATCCTTTATTTGTTGTGAAAAAATATACCGTAACACCTTCCACGGCCGGAAAACGTTTTTCCCCCGGAAAATTCGACTTGGCGTTGACCTACCGCGCTGAAAATCAGTCAAACGGTACCTATTGTTAAAAGAAAACATCCACAGAGAGAAAATCGCGGCATCTCTTTGCATGTGCATTTCAGAGCCTGAAAATTTTTTTACATCGGAAAATTCGATCCGGCAACGAGCTGCCGCCTTCCACCACCGACAGGCCTCTTCTACTCCTTGAAACAAAATAATCCCCGCCAGCGGTGGTGCGGCCGCTCGTTACGTTGCTGTTTCAGACCTAATGGGAATCTGGGGTGCTAACTCTGGGTGCCAACTTTATGTTCATAAGTACCTCTTTGGCATGTACCATTTAAGTGCTTCCTAGAAAACTTAGAGAGACAACATTTACCTATTGGTTGCTGTAATATTGATATTTTCAACTGGCGGTCCTCATTATTCACTGCAGGGAAAAATGGATAGCATTAAACTTGAGACAACAAATGTATACTGAGTATATTATTTATTAGTCATTGACAAGGATATTTTTTATTAGTAAATGCGATAGATGTATTAGTTAGGTTTATCTTTTCTATATTAACGACCTGGTTAGCCGTAGCTATTCCACCTGTCAACCAGGATACGCACACACAGACAACAGCCAGTCCTTGTGACATTGCCATCTGCAGCAATTGAGATTCAAACTCAGGAGGATAACAGCGACTAGCCGTATTGTACCACTCAACTGCAGTCGAGACCACAGCGTCTTGTTAATACATTATAATAACCACTAAACATCCATACTCTACTCAGGATTCGAACCGTTGCTACTAATTTCGAGGCCAACTCTCTGCTTGTTTAGTTGGTTTGACAGTGACACGAGTGCTAGGCAAAACAGTAAAGGCGACAGATAAACCTTTTGGAAGCTATTTCATTCAATATCTACGTCCTTTCATTTTCATCCCTTTACTGCTCTTTACAGGAAGTATGTTATTATTGGACAAACAATATAAGTTTTAAGGGATTCAGAAATCCAAGTATGTCGAACGCTGTCCGCAACCTTTCTGTAGTAAACCCATGACATGCTGATAGTTCTACGCCGCTTGTATTCTTAAAAGGAATATTTTTTATAAGGAATGACTTTTTCTCTCAAAATTCTCGCTGCCTAAGGAATCATTACCTACTTCCACATCCAGATTATTCATCCAACTCTGTTAAAAGAAAAACATCTTGACTATATTTGCACTCTAGCATGTGGAAATAATCGGTTATAGAATTTTAATAATATTTCGGGTGGATGACATAAAAAAAATTGAGGCACTGGTGTCTAGCGCATACACTAAAAATTAAGCTTCTGGACTCTATTAGCTTGCTCTACTTCTTTTCTGCAATTTACACCCTCAACCCCTTCAACGAAATGATCTCAATCAGATGTCAATGCAATACATAGATGTACCAAATTTCAAGTGAATATTTCAATTTTATTTTATTAGCCAGCCCCTTAAATAATGTAGTGAAAATGGAGGTGGGTTGAAAAATATTATTATTATAAAAATCGGAAACCTGGGTCTCTAGTATATACACCAAATCTCACGTTTATGTACTCGTACCATCCGGCTTTACTCACTTTACTATTTACTATTTATCCCTACCCTTTCAACGGAATCATCTCAAAATATAATCTAGTTCCAGATGTCGCTATAATACATACCAATACCAAATTTCAAATCAATGTATCAATTTAATTTTATCAAAAAATTTAACAATGGAGTGTGGTAGGTGGAGGGAGTTGAAAAATATTATAAAAAATCTGAGGCTTCGACTTCTAGTACATACACCAAATTCCAAGTTTCTGTACTCTTACCAGCTTGTTTTACTATTTTCCCCTATATAACCCACAACCCATCAACAGAATCATTTCAAAATATAATCTTGTTTCAGATGTCGTTATAATTTATACATGTACCAAATTTCAAGTGAATATCTCAATTCAGTTTTATCAACCCCTTTAATAATGAAGTGAGAGTGGTGTGAGGGACGAAAATTATTACATAAAAATCATTTGCCTTGGCTTTCTTGCTTTACCCTATTTACCCCGATTTAACCCCAACCCTTCAACGGAATCAACTTTATTTTATTTTATCAATCCCTTTAATAATGGAATGGGGGTAATGTGGGAATGGCGATTATTATGAAAAAATGTTAGGTTTTGGCTTCCTAGTATATACACCAATAATTATAAGTTTCTGTACTCTTACCAGCTTGTTTTACTTATCTTCCCCTATTTACCTCTATTTACCCTTCACGCCTTCAACAGTATTATCTGTAAATATAATCAAGTTCCATATGTCGTCAGAATACATAATAATATGTGTACCAAATTTCAAGTAAATGTCTTAATGTAATTTTATCAGCCTCTCTAATAATGGAGTGTTTCTGTTTTACTTATAATCCCCAATTTACCCCTAGTTACTCCCCAGTCCTTCACCGGATATGTTCAAAAATCAATCCAGATCCAAGCCTCATTATAATACATACCCCACGTGTACAAAATTTCAAGTCTATATCTTAAACCGTTCCAGAGAAAATGTGCTCTTAAAAAAAGTTGCAGATCGACAGACAGACCAACGGACAGACAGACAGACAAACTGACTTTTTTCGCTCTAATTTAATATCTCGACGTTCCATGACATTCTAAATCTATTTTAAGAAAAAAAAATGATATTTTTCTTTCGATTACCATACTTCCAATCCACTACGTGGATGTGGAAGTAAAATAAAATTATATAAAACATATTTTTGAGAAAAAGCTTTAATTAAAAAAAATATATTAAAAAGTAAAATATATTTTTTTAAATTCATGCATCTGGAAAACAAAAACCTTGGAGATGGCCATATAGCACTATTGGACAGAGGATCAGATGACCGCCCCCAAAGCTTTTGGTTTCCAGATGCATGAATTTGGAAAAATATATATTTTACTTTTGAGTATATTTTTTAAGTAAAACTATTTCTTTAAAATATTTTTTTATGTAATTTTACTTTTCACTGTTTAGTCTTTACTTATTTTACAGACAAACAGACAGACGAAACACTATCATTTGATACCCATGTCAAGGGAGTTGTAAAGGAAAAGTTAATCCGCCATCCTAAGGCATCCCCCATATTGGATTTACAAGGACGTTACATAGTTTATCATATTTTACACGTCAGACCCTTTCATTTGATATCTAAGGAGCTGTGAAGAAAAAAATAATCTGCCATCTTAGGTCGTCTGCCATGTTGGATTTAGAATGAAGTTGCATAGTTTGTCGTATTTTACTCGTCAAATGCTTTCATTTGATATATTTTCACCGAACTTATACACATGTGCAAAATTTCAAAGCTCTAGCTACTAGTCGAAATTAAACTTGTAAGACTTGACCTAAAGAAGCACACTAACATTGCAAGTTAAATAAAAGCTTTTGATAAGAAAATTTACAAGTGTGGAACTCCATCCAAAAACACACTTTATACACTGTTTTTCCTACCATTTGAACATGTGTACAAGAGTACGAAACAAATGATTAATGTAATAATAATAATTATTATTATTATTTATAACTAACCTCAAAATAATAAAAAAGTCATTTATATTTTCCCAACGATTTTACAAGTATTTATTGTGTTAAGAGGTTTACATCTGGGAGTTTTTATCAACAAAACCTATGAAATAATCAATTTAGATTTTAATTAAGGCCATCAAGAGAACGTTAAACGAAAATTGTTGAACGATGCGACGATGAGAAATTCGCCAGCCAATTACATATGAGATTTATCCAGAGCTCGGGAGTTTAGCTTAATAGTTGAAAATTAAATTATATTAATATGTTCAATCAGTTTAAATAATGGTTCTATTCAACCGAACCTCAGCTGCAGAATTACGTAAAGTACTATTTTATAGCTGTACTAAGTATTCTAGAAACTGAATTGAATTTAAAGCATTTTATTGCCAGACACTAAGAATAACGACTGCGTCTTTAAATGAAAATTGTTCTATAATTTGTCTTGGACTTAAAACTATATGATATTACTGCATATGGGCTCTGCTGTCTTAACGAAAATAGGTGCTTTTGGTGCATTTTTCGTGATACTCAAAAATCTCTTATTATTACATATCACTTATTCGTAATCGAAATTTTAACTTTGCTTTTTTAGTTCTTCAATTTAAGCAAAGATGTTGTACTTAATATTTTATTCCCTTTAAAGTCATTCCTGTAATTCGGAAATTTAGTACGTCATATTGGATTCGGTTAAGACAATAGGTAAAAATTAAATCAGAGTTGTAGTTTGTTTAGACTTTAAACGTGCATTTGAAATGTTGAATCGAAAATGGGTATTGGTGGTACTGTATTTATGTGGATGGTGTCTTATTTGATTGGAAGAAAAGAATAAGCAAAGTGTGCTATCTAGTGTAATGGATAATAACTTCGGTGTACCGCAAGGAGCAGTGTTCGGACCTTTATGACTTGTGCTGTTTATAAATAAATGTTGTGACGTTTTGTTCACTCGTCCGTTGAGTGAAGGGGCGTCACTTTGGCACTCGAGCTCGGTGCGGTTACGGTAAGCTCGGGCGCCACCTGTACAGTTTTTCTCGTGGTGTAAAGGACCCACGCTAGCCTCTTGACACAGCCTGTTGCAGTAGGGCTGGGATAGCGTCAGAGGAGACACGGTAGGTCCAGGGGTCTAGGGGTAGTAGACTTCACACACACCAAAATAAAAGGCACAGTTCAGATCCTATATATAGATATTTATTATTCCTAATATATATAATTCTACCTAACCTATAACTACTACGGTTAACTATGGTGACGGTGGCGAAGCAAGAGGGCGGCTATAAGCAGGATAGGAGCTTAGAGAAACGGAGCGGTAAGTCGGAGCAACTACTATCGGTATAAAAGCGGACAGGGTAGAGCAGATACAAGGCGGAGGAAAGCAAGAGCACAATAAACAATGAAAAAAAACAAATACTCAGGCAACTTGGCTAAGGCGCAGAGCCTAATGTTAGTACACACTTCTGATCACGGTTCCTTGTTGGTGTAATCACCCCAAAGGAGAGATTAAACCAACGAGGTTCACGGGCGCTATTTTGCGCTGGTGGATGTCCTTGTAGCTTTCCGGCCGGCGGAGACTAGGCCAGAAAGCTCAAAGCTTCTCCAATACTCGCTTGTCCTCCAGACGACGGGGCTAGGCCAGAGGGCAAACACGAGTCCGGTTATCAGCGGAAAATTTCCCACTCACACACTCTCCCAACTTGCACACTGGCTCACTCCGGTCGGCGGTATTTGGTCGGGGATGATATCTCGGTCTGCTAGAAGGCTTTGTGACTTTCCGGCCGACGGGAACTAGGCCAGAAAGCCCCAAGCTTCCCAAGTACTCGCTTGTCCGCCAGACGACGGTGCTAGGCCAGAGGGCAAACACGAGACCTGTTGCCAACCAATGTATCTTCCCAGACACACGGCGGAGCAAACCGGGATTAGTACACAAGATGGCACTTAGTCCCAGCCAAGCTGCTTATTTACGGTCGGATTTACTTACTCTCTCTCTCCTGTGTAATGTCGGTTGCGGTCAGCCGGTAAAGATCCAAATTAATGGACCCAAATTAATGGACCCAACGGAAGAGTACCTATCCAAATTAATGGACCCCAATTAATGAACCCAAATTAATGGACCCAAATTAATGGATCCAATTCCTTGACCGGTGGAGATATAAGTTAATGGACCCAAATTAATGGACCCAAATTAATGGATCCATATTTCGCTGGCTGGGCCAAGTATTCGTTAACGGGGAAGCTGCTCGTGTCAGTGGTGGAGACAGTGGCTCCATCTGGCGGAGTGCATTCCTACTTGATAATTTTAATAATGAAAGTATTTATTTTTTTTTTTTTTATTTATTTATTACTGCAACAAGATTAACAAAACAAAGAGTCTTAACCTAGTTTACAATGAAAAAAAAACGACACCTGAGGAGACCTCGTATTGTGTCAAGCAGTATTTACATTCTCGTAAGAGTATGTTTCATTATTATAACAATAGTAACAAAAGGAATTGCTGTAGTAAGTATCTTATTTTATTATACTAAGTATCTAACCTAATATCTATGCGGTTTGTAACATAATAAAATATAAAGCCTATAATTAATAGCTAGTAGAGTGAGTATAGAAATGCGAGTGAATATGTTAAGAAAAAAGAAAAGGAGAAAAAAATACAAACAATTTAAGGTGGTCTAGGTTCACTGTAGTGATTTATATACAGAGGCGAGTCATGAAAATATTAGAAAAATGTTATAATAAAATAAAAATGTATTGGTGAGCGGTAGATTAATTAGACAATATTAATATGGCAATTATTGTATATTTAAATATAAATTTCTATCAATAGTGAGCAAATAATATCGGTAATTTGTGTTTAATTATGCTAAGATGGGTAGAAGTGTAGTGTAGTTGTCAATCAGATATGTTTTTGTTTCTCGTCTGAATCGCTTTTTCCTCATTATTTTTATGTGTGGTGGAAGTTCATTAAATAATTTGATCCCGTTGTATTTGATACATTTTTGCGAGACATTTTTACTAAAAAATGGTACTTTGTACGCGCTGTTTATCCTAGCCCTCGTTTCATATTGGTGTTCAACGATGGAACCAATAGTCTCTTTTTTGCTATAAGCATATACTACAGCCGCATGCATGTACAGACCCACCACATCGAGTAATTGATTCTCAGTAAAGATGCTTCTGCAGCTTTCTCTGCTTTTCTTATTAAATATTATTCTTAAGGTATAGTTCTGGGTTATCTGCAACGGTCGTAATGTTACTTTATAGGCGGAACCCCATACTGTGATACCATATCTAATAAGGGATTCAACTAAGCTGTTATAAGTGGTTAAGAGAGTTTTGTTGTTCAGTATACCTTTTAGTTTATAAAATCAGTTTACGTATTCTTCTATTTAAGTAGTCGATGTGATTTCCCCATTTCAAGTGCGGGTCTAGTGCCAGCCCTAAATATTTTATGGTATGGGTGTTATGTACACAGCTGTTAACCGATTCATTTATGAGTATAGGTTCTAATACACGGGACATTCCAGATTTTGTTGGGGAAAATGACATAAATTTAGTTTTCGTAATATTTAGTTTAAGAAGATTGTTATCTAGCCAAGTTTTTACTTTGCTAATTGCAGCAGTAGCTCTTTGCCTTGTGGATTCCCAGGTCTCCTCCGCACAAATTAGAACCGTATCATCTGCATATGAAATAATACTGCATCCGTAGTTTTTCTGTAAGAGATCATTTATATATATAAGAAATAAGCTGGGACCTAAGATAGTTCCTTGAGGAACTCCAGTTTTTATTATTTTTGTTGTGCTATGAGCGTTAGCTATTTTAACTTGTTGTGGTCTATTGGCTAGGTATTCTTTGAATAAGTCATATACTTTCCCTCTGAGTATAATACTGGTTTTATGCTCTGTATCGATAGTATAAAATATTGATATTCAAAATACGAAAATAGGCGGTGGCTTTGGGTGTAATTTCCACACCAGAAATTACGCCCAATATCTGTATTAGAAAATATTTATATTCTAAATAGAAAAATAGACGGCGGTGTCGGGTGCAATGTCCACACTATAAAAATGCTTCATTACATCGTTTACGAAATCGATAAAAAAAATTATATTTTTTAACACCCTAAAATTTAAATTCAGTGGTTCTAAAAGAAAAACAGATAACATCTTGTTATAAGACTCTATTTGGCGAGAAAATTTCGTCTTTGAAGTTTTTTCGTAACCCTTCATATTTTCAAAATTTTCGATCATAACACTTAAAGTAGGCCACGAATTTCAAATATCTTTAAACCATTCTGTAGCTCGTAAAAATCGACACAATATTTGTATAAATAATTTTTCTTGCACGACTGATATTACGTGAGATATCCTAGAGGCTCTGATAAAATGGACGGCCTGTATATGAAAATGTTCCCAGTTATACCTGGCTAAAAAGTATATTTTTCTATTACTTGGGACCCAAAATCACTAGTCTATACCATTTATTTACTTTTGTCAGAGGGGCAAAGATTTGGTCATTATTAACATTTTTCTTTGGTGAATAAAATAAAATCATAGCAATATGAATCTATTTGCAGTTAGCTAAAAATATTTTGTCATTCATTTCTGAACTCTGAATTAATGTCTATAAGCACAATATATGCCGTATATTTCGTTAATAAGAGGAAAATGGTTAAAACTGATTTAAACTCTATGGAGGGCACTTCAATGGTCAACTCTTCCCCATATAATATTCAGTTTGTCCACATTTCTTTTACATTTCTTTTTATTGTGTTATGTGAAGTTATAAATAAGATAAATTGGAATAAAGACTAGTACTTTGACATAAAATTTTTCGTCAAAATTCAGCAACCGTTAATGCATCGATATAATATTTCAAGTAACTGCTTTTAAGCATGTGTCTCATGATATACGCATTCATAAACTAAGCCTTTGCGGTTTCATTGAGGAAAACAGATCTCTTATTATAAGTTCGTATTTAAATAACAGGAAACAATTTGTTATACACGAAGGTGTAAAATCAGTCAGTAAAACTAAAACACGGTGTTCCCCAAGTATCCGTCCCCGGGCCTACACTTTTCCTATTTTATATTAATGACTTCCCTAAGACACTAAGAAATAATATCCTAGCCATATTGTTTGATGATGACATCAGTTTAACTATCTCCAACAGTGAGATTAGGAATTTGCTTCATGAAATACCGGAAAATGAGCTAAAGGCCCAAAACTGGTTTGCCTCAAATAATTTATGTTTAAATGCATCTGAGATAGAGATCATCATATTTAGTTTGAGCAACCGACGGGAAATTAACAGCCCAGATTCCATACAATTTCTTGGGGTCAATTTAGAGTCTAAATTATCAGAAGAAAAACGCATCGCTTATGTACACAATAAAATCTCGAAATACTCTTTTCTGCTTCAAAATCTTCTTGGGAAAGTATCCCAAAGTACCCTAATACTGCATACCACAGCCTCATACACTCCACAATATCATATGCCATCCCAGTCTGGGAGCATTCTACAACATCCACAGAGTGTTTTCCGCCCAGCGAAAAGCATTACGTATAATTTCGGGTCTAAAATTTGGAGATGATTGTAACAACAGTTTATTATAATAAAAGTAATGACAGTATCGTGTACATTGTACACACATATTTCAGTGTCTTCTATTTGTAAAAGACGATGAAGAATCGTTTATACCTAGAAGTCAAATCAACTCCTACAACACCAGAACCAAAAATAATTTAGATAATAATTTCTTACGTCTAAGTAGAACCAGAAACAGCACTAGCTACTTAGGAATTGAATTCTTCAATATGCTACCATACGATGTAAGATCTCTCACAAAATAAGTTCAATGTGAAAGTAACGCAAAACTTGCTTGACAGAGCTTTTTACAGTATATGAGAATTCACTGATTTTCACCATATCTTCTAGATAACGTACTTTGTAGGTACTGATGCATTATGTTCTAAATTAAGCTACAACTCTTAGCTTTTTCTGTACATAAATTTGTGATATAATAATCCTGACGTCTATTTCTCCATTATTACTTACTTAAGTTTGTACAAATTGCAGTAGTCCTTTTGTGTACGTATTCTACACTTAAATGTAGAGTAAAATATTACTCTACATCTTACCTTATTAATGTCTACTTTTATCCACAATATCTATCTTTCGTTTTAATTATACTATTGACTTTAATTGTAGGGTTTGGTTTTATATATTTTATGGGTCATTTACTTTACATTATTAGCTTTAAAAATGAATTATTATTTGTTTGCTTATAATTGTATTGAAAGAATCTTTATAGGATTTTGCAAACAGCAGAAAAAATAACTATTTATGACTAGTATGAGTATAAAAAAAGTATGTGTAAATTAATAATGACATCTTTGCATTCTTTCGATAACCTGAATTCTGGTTATGCTAGCAAATTAAAATTAATTTGTTCTCATTGTAACACTAGCATCCACACAGTCTCCCACGTCCATGCATATTAAACTAGCATCTACATAACCCCTTACGATCATGAAGATTCAGTTAAAAATGAGGCCTAAAATAGGTCAAGATCTGTTGTTTTTATCAATCAATCTCAAATATAATTATTTCACACTTATTCATAGAAATTGCATGAAACATCTTTATGAGTGGTTTTATGTCTTTCTGATGAGGTCCAGAATAAGGGCGAAAAACGTTTAGACGGCTAAGCATTTCCAAGAAACAGAATGCTAGATTTCATGAAAATGTAATCCATTAGAATGCAAAATTTTTATGACAAGGTAGATAAATAAATTCATTTTAGGCCTTTGCTCACATTTTTAACCGAATCTTCATGATCATAGGGGGCTATGTAGATACTAGTTTAATCTGCATGATCGTAGGGGAGTGTGTGGATGCTAGTGTTAGAATGAGAATTGTCAAATAAGAAATTAGACAAATTCATTTTAGGATTTTAGTTTGCTAGCATAACCAGAATTCAGGTTTTCGAAAGAATACAAAGATTTCATTAATCATTTACACATACTTTTTCTTTTAGTTATAGATAGTTATTTTTTCTGCTGTTTGCAAAATCCTATAAAGAATATGTTTCAATATTATTTAGCTTACCTTAGTCAACCTTTACCTTAATTTGACGTGTGTAAGCACTTTTAGTGATTCATAATACTAATAAAGTATCTATCTATAATTTTTCCTTGTTAAGGCTCTCATCTTTCGTAGCTTTTCCTTTCATTTTCTTATCTTTGTTAGGATTGTTGCAACATTTTAGTTTTTAATATATTATACTGATTATTCTACGGCGTTACCATATATGTTCAAGGCTATTCATTCGCTAGACAGTCGTAAATCACGCAAAAATTAATTTATATCAAGAATCATCCACAATAGTATGCAATGATATATGCGATACACACATATCACTGCATAAAATGTCACCCAGAAATACCAGAGCGTTAACAAGATATACGATACCTAATTTCCATGTTCCATAATCCCAGACTTGCTTTGTGGGAATTTATTTTGGGTTTGCTAAGTGTGAAGCACACTACGTTTCTATTATATGCCCTTAGAGGCAGCTGCATTGTTAGATTTATCGTATACTTAAAATAGTTGTATATTGTTTACATTCATAGACATTACTTTGAATTTGGTATAATTGAAATTAAGATATTTGATTATATTCCTCGAGTACATGGTCAGTTTGATATTTATCTTTATTATAGTCCATTTGGAAAGAAAAGAGAGTAATAAAACTAAGGGCCGGTCATGGACGTACTGCCGTATCGTTTCTTATTTATAGAAATTATAAGACGAAATTATTGGTAGATTCAATATTTTAAGTCTAATAAATTTAAACTAAAATTGTGCTGGCCAAATGTTGAGAAATATGACAATAAGTATACGAGGGATTAAGAATTGAGTACATTAAACAGGGTCGATTCATATAGGTGTACCTGCTTATGTAGTAAATTTATTTTTGGGAAGACAACATAGACTGTGTTAATCATTCCAGTCTTAGAACCGAACCAGAATAGACACGCTAGTGCGCTGGAGTATTTAGCGACCAGTGCACCGCTAGATAGAGCAATTTGAAACGATGATAAATTCTCTAGGGAAAATAAAACGAATCATTAGGTTTAATTTACTTTAATGATATACAAAAAACGCACAAACAAAGCAGAGCACTTGACATCGGGGTTTGTGGGTAAACTGTACAAAAACTTTCGTCAGAATAATCATATAAACAAATCGTTAAAAATCCAGCAGACAAAATACAAAGCAAACTGTACACAATAAGAATCCATATACGGCAAATAATTAAACTAAACTAAACACGATCTGGCCAGATCGGTAAAACAAAGAATTCTAACTTTAACATAAACAAGCTCAAAAAACACACACAAGGAAATACTTTAGACTGTACATAAAATTATTACACGACTAAAATGCCATCTTATCAATAAGAAATCAAGTTTGGTGCACATCCGGTTTGACCGAAAAGGCCCACAACTTTTGATTTTTAAATGGAACACCCTATATATTTTTACATTTTTGGAATCTAGAGGAAATTTTGAATACAATACATCCATTTTTGTCACTTTTTGATAAGCAATAAACATTTTATTAAAAAATCTATTTCTGAATCCAGAGTGCTGTGGTGCCCAAAATATATTTTAGTTTGTGTGCTACGTTACTATAAAAATAAAAAGAGCAATATGATTGCATTACTTAATTCTCTAAAGGCGTTTAAAATTTTTAAATGTGATTTTTACCCACTAACTCGGTTTTTTAAAATGGGAATTTAATCGTTCACCAACATTTTTAAATACCTAATTTTCATACGAATCTAATGATACCAAAATTTTGAAAATCCGCTCGGAAATATTTGAGATTTCAGCCAAAATACATTGCAACCAAGCTTTTAGAAACATGCGGCTAATAGATAATAGATTAGTGGGCTTTGAAAACTAAAATGGCACATTTCTGTGTAAATCTGGTAACCTAATAAGATTGGAAAAATCATAGTAGCCATTGAATGTAATAAAACAATATGAGCTGTCAGACAGACTCGTGTAGTTAAAGGCAATCTTGAGCTATCAAACATTTAATAATTGTGAGCGCAAAGAACGTTACAATTAAGTTTAGCATAGGTATGTGGAGGTAAACAAAATTACATCCACAAGAACATTTGTAATAGAATGCGACATCAGTTCGGTTTTCAGAGTTTTATTTAAATGAACATAAATATCGGGCCTATAAATAAATAAAAATCAATTCCGCTTGAACAATTAAACTTAAACTAGGTAACAGAAGGTATCTTTAAAATAATTAATATAATTAAACCATAAATTGACATTTATAGATATTGTTCAAGATTGCCTATAACTACACGAGTCTGTCTGACAGCTGATATTGTTTTATTACATTCAATGGCTACTATGATTTTTCCAATGTTATTAGGTTACCAGATTTACACAGAAATGTGCCATTTTAGTTTTCAAAGCCCACTAATCTATTATCTATTAGCCGCGTGTTTCTAAAAGCTTGGTTGCATTGTATTTTGGCTGAAATCTTAAATATTTCTGAGCGGATTTTCAAAATTTTGGTATCATTAGATTCGTATGAAAATGAGGTATTAAAAAATGTTGGTGAACGATTAAATTCCCATTTAAAAAAACCAAGTTAGTGGGTAAAAATCACATTTAAAAATTTTAAACGCCTCTAGAGAATTAAGTAATGCAATCATATTGCTCTTTTTATTTTTATAGTTACGTAGCACACAAACTAAAATATATTTTGGGCACCACAGCATTCTGGATTCAGAAATAGATTTTTTAATAAAATTTTTAATGTTTATCAAAAAGTGACCAAAATGGATGTATTGTATTCAACATTTCCTCTAGATTCCAAAAATGTAAAAGTATATAGGATGTTCCATTTAAAAATCGAAAGTTGTGGGCATTTCCGGTCAAACCGGATGTGCACCAAACTTGATTTTTTATTGAAAAGATGGCCTCCAAATTTCAATTTTCTATTCCAAATATTTTAGGAAATATCGGGGCGAGCGCAATTCGTGACTCACCCGGTATACATTTATGTACAATAAATGGCGTTTTTTAATTCTTACGGCCTTACTGGCCACCAGCCATTACGCCATCTTTTCCACGTCTCTTTGCCCGACTTGGCGTAGGAATATGCCTGCGTACTACAACTACTCGCTAGCAAGCATGATTAGCCGTTAAAATTTAAGCGCTTATAATTTGAATTCAAATACCAAATAGAATAGTCATTCGCTTTATCTAATTTACGGTACTGAGTGTTCTTACAAAACGTGACCGTTACAAATTGTAAAAGTGAAAATGATAAATTAATCTGATGCTCAAACACCAAAAGCTTTCCAACAGTGTTGACGAAATTGTTGAATTGTATTCCAAGATGACAAGTATTGGAAATTCGAAAATCTGCAGACTCTTGAGAAAAACAAAACATGAACTTAAGACTCAAAATCATCTGCAAGGTGGCCAAAAATTTTTATCGACCTCATAAATCTCATTCGCAAACATTTTATTTTCAAACAGGAGAGAACAATGTCAATAAAGGGCATTTTTGACCCATCCGTGGTAAAGTGTGAAAGCCATCTGTTTTTACTAATTTTGGGGCGCTGAAAATGAATCCGTCACCAGTTTTGGCGAAAAATATCTAAAACACATTAAATACTAACCTTATTTGGGGGTGACATTGGAGCTGATATTAGAACTTGCCACTAAAATTAAAACTTCAAGGGGTTGGGCGATTAGGGATTTCTTTTGGAATTAAAACCAATAAAAACTGTAAAAATGTAAAATCTACCACCTTAAGTGGTGAAGCTGGGTGTAAGAGCATTAAGAAGTAATCACGTTATAATCTGAAAATAATCATTTAACAGGGAGTTTTGGTTTTTTTAAAAAAACCGCTGCCTAAGGAATCACTACTTCCACATCCAGATTCTTCATCCAAGTCACTTTAAAGGAAACATCTTGAAAAATGGAAAATACTAATAAAAAAAAACTGAGACCTTCGCTTCTAGTATATACTCCAAATCACAAATTTCTGTACTTTTACCAGCTTGCTTTACTTATTTTCCCTTATATACCTCTATTTAACCCCCAACCCTTCAACGGAATCAGCTCAAAATATAATCTAGTTCCAGATGTCGTTATAATACATATGCGTACTAAATTTTATGTGAATATCTCAATTTTATTTTATCAACCCCTTGAATAATGGAGTAGGGGTGGTGGGGGGCTGAAATATATTATTAAAAAGTCTGAGACCTTGGCTTCTAGTACATACACCGAATTTCAAGTTTGTGTACTCATACCAACTTGCTTTACTTATTTCCCCCTATTTACCCCTAAATAACCCCCAATCCTTCAACGGAATCATCTCAGAGTATAATCTAGTTTCAGATGTCGTTACAATTCATACGTGTACCAAATTTCACATGAATATCTCAATTTTATTTTATCAACCCTTTCAATAATGAAGTATGGGTGGTGGGGGTTGAAAAATATTATAAATAATCTGAGACCTTGGCTTCTAGTACATACACCGAATTTCAGGTTTCTGTAGTCTTACCAGCTTGCTTTACTTATTTTCCCCTATTTACCCCTATTTAACCTCCACTCCTTCAACGCAATCATGTCAAAATATAATCTAGTTTCAGCTATTGTTATAATACATAAATGTACCAAATTTCAAGTGAAAATTTAAATTTAATTTTATCAACTCTTTTAATAAGGGAGTGGGGGTGGTGGGGAGATGGAAAATATTAATAAAAAAACCTGAGACCTTCGCTTCTAGTGTATACACCAAATCCCAAATTTCTGTGCTTTTATCATCTTGCTTTACTTAATTTCCCCTACATACCCCTATTTAACCCCCAACCCTTCAACGGAATCATCTGAAAATATAATCTAGTTCCAGATGTCGTTATAATACATATGCGTACTAAATTTCATGTGAATATCTCAATTTTATTTTATCAACCCCTTGAATAAGGGAATAGGGGTGGTGGGGGGCTGAAATATATTATTAAAAAATCTGAGGCTTTGGCTTCTAGTACATATACCGAATTTCAAGTTTCTGTACTCATACCAGCTTGTTTTACTTATTTCCCCCTATTTACCCCTAAATAACCCCCAACCCTTCAACGGAATCATCTCAAAATATAATCTAGTTCCAGATGTTATAATTCATACGTGTACCACCTTTCAAATGAATATCTCAATTTTATTTTATCAAACCTTTTAATAATTGAGTAGGGGTGGTGGGGGGCTGAAATATATTATTAAAAAATCTGAGGCCTTTGCCTCTAGTACATACACCGAATTTCAAGTTTCTGTAGTCATACCAGCTTGCTTTACTTATTTCCCCCTATTTACTCCTAAATAACCCCCAACCCTTCAACGGAATCATCTCAAAGTATAATATAGTTCCAGATGTCGCTATAATTCTTACGTGTACCAACTTTCAAATGAATATCTCAATTTTATTTTATCAACCCTTTTAATAATGAAGTAGGGGTGGGGGGGGTTGAAAAATATTATAAATAATCTGATATCTTGGCTTCTAGTACATACACCGAATTTGAAGTTTCTGTAGTCTTACCAGGTTGCTTTACTTATTTTCCCCTATTTACTCCTATTTAATCCCCAACCCTTCAACGGAATCATCTCAAAATATAATCTAGTTCCAGATGTCGTTATAATACATACTTGTACCAAATTTCAAATGAATATCTCAATTTTATTTTATCAACCCTTTTCATATTGGAGTAGGGGTGGTGGGGGTTGAAAAATATTATGAAAAAATCTGACGCTTCGGTTTCTAGTACATACATCGAATTTCAAGTTTCTGTAGTCTCATTAACTTGTTTTACTTATATTTCCCTATTTACCCCAAATTAACCCCCAACCCTTCAACGGAATCATCTCAAAATATAATCTAATTCCAGGCGTCGTTATAATACATACGTGTACGAAATTTCAAATGAATATCTCAACTTTATTTTATCAACCCCATTAATGGGGTAGGGGTGGTGGGGGGTTGAAAAATATTATAAAAAATCTGAGGCCTTAACTTCTAGTATATACACCGAATTTCAAGTTTCTGTACTCTTACAAGCTTGCTTTACTTATTTTCCCCTATTTACCCCTATTTAACCCCCAACCCTTCACCGGATATCCTCAAAAAACAATCCAGTTCCAGATCTCGTTATAATATATGCGTGTACAAAATTTCAAGTCAATATCTTAAACCGTTCCGGAGAAAACGTGCGGACAAAAAAAGTTACAGACAGACAGACAGACAGACAGACCGACAGACAGACAGACAGACAGACAGACAGACAGACAGAAATTTTTTTTTCGCTGAAATTTAAAATCTCGACGTTTCATGACATTCTAAACCTATTTCACGAATAAAAATTTTTGAAAATTTTTTTGCGATTACTATACTTCCAATCCACTACGTGGATGTGGAAGTAATAAATAAATTACCGAAATTAGACATCGTAACTCACATCGTTTTTGTGGGTGGTGACGAGTGAGGGAAAGGAGGGGGGAAATGCATGTATTATTGTTATTATTATTACTATTTTTTACCTAACGAAACTGAGTATTTTGAAAGAATTTCCTGCACTCAATAATAACTTTTTGTTTCAATAGTAAAATTTTGTAATTAAAACTAAATAATAATTACAACAAATTTTTAATTCTGGCAGGTAATTTATTATGTGGTATAATACCCATGTATTGCACTCTCTTCATATTTAGATAAATTATAAGTAGGAATTAACAAGTCGTCACCAGATGGGTTATTGTAGTCGTGATTAAAATTATTTAGTAAACACGTAGTTAAATTGTTTCTTATACAGGGGGGCCATTAAAAAGCCTGTTTTGGGATACTTAAACCAGTTTCTTGAAAATACGCTCGGACAGGTCGATTCTTGATTTTTGGGGGACAACTGTTGATGTCAATCTTGGTAATGACACATCAACCCCTAGCCCCAGCAATCCCTAACTCAAGATTTTGAATAGGAAAAGGGGGTCGAGCGACCTCTCATTTGAAGAGTCTTTTAATTCTCTATGCGGCAGCATCGTCGGAATTAATTTTACTTCCCTCGCGTACCGAAGGGAAGTATTCTATTCGAGAAAAATCACCCTCCTAGATTTTTTCGGATTTTGACGTTTCAGACCACGTAGATTACGAAAATACAGATTTTTCAATTCCGTCAGTCTGTCTGTCTGTCTGTCTCAATGTTGGTGTATTAACTAAAAAAAGTACTTGACGGAGAGCAGTCAAATTTGGTAGGTAGTTGACGCTACTGTCAGCGAAGAAAACTGAAAAATGTATATACAGGGTGGACCGTCTAAAGGGAATAAATTATGAAAATTGCTCTTTTTTTTTTGCTTAAATTTAAAATTTCCACGTTTTACAACACTCTAAATCTATTTCAGAAAAAAAAAATTGAAAAATTTTTTACCACTAAAATAGATAAAAAAAATCGGTAAAGTTATTTACACAGAACTTCCCTCGTTATTTGTGCATGGCGGTCACTCTAAAAAATTATTAATTACGAAATGACATTGAGAATACAGATCGGAATATAGTTATTGCTATTATTACAAAAAAACCTGATAACTTTTGGTCAAAAAAATATACAGAGTGCTCATCCAACAGCAGAAGTTCAATACTAAATAACAGGTGTCAAATATGGAAGGCTTACGCAAATACCTTTACAAATGTCCACCATAACTGAATTATTTCTTGGGATGCCATTATTATTGCCATCTGTCACATTTTCAATTCCATATTCACGTAATGGTGTGGAAGTATAGTGGTGGTTAAAAAATATAAAAAACTTTCAAAACTTTTTTTTTGAATAGGTTTAGAATGTCACGAAATGCGAAAATTTTAAATTTGAGCAAAATAAAATTTTTCCCTCTATTCTAGTGTTAAATTTTTTTCCAAAATGGTGAAAGGATGTGGCAAATTTTTTTTTCCGAAATAGGTTTTAAATGTCATGAAACGTGGAAATTTTAAATTTGAGCAAATAAAATATTTCGTCTATTCTATAATAGTGATAAATAGATTACCTACACATATTTTCATTTTTTTTTTATTTTTCAAAAACATTTTAAAATTTGTTAGAATAATATTAGAATGCCATGGAAACGTAGACATTTTAAATCTGAACAAAGAATAAAAAATTCCATCTATTTTAGAGGTAAAATTTTTTTCAAAATTTAAAAAAAAATTTCATTTGTTTTAAATAGATTTAGAGCGCTATGAAACGTGGAAATTTAAAATTTTAAGAAAAAAAATTCCATCTATTTTAGTGGTAAAATTTTTTTCAAAATTTTAAAAAAATTTTCATTTGTTTTAAATAGATTTAGAGCGCTATGAAACGTGGAAATTTAAAATTTTAAGAAAAAAAATTCCATCTATTTTAGTGGTAAAATTTGTTTCAAAAATGTTGGTAAAAATTTTCAAACATTTTTTTCTTTTAAATAGATTTAGAATGCCATGAAAGGTGGAAATTTTAAATTTGAACAAAGAAAAAAATTTTTTTTAGTGGTAAAAATTTTTTCAAAAATGGTGAAAAAAATTTTCAAAATTTTTTTTTTCAGAAATAGGTTTAGCGTGTCGTGAAACGTGGAAATTTTAAATTTGAGCAAAAAAAAAATTTTCATGGCAAAAATTTTTTCAAAAATGGTGAAAAAATTTTCAAAATTTTTTTTTTCCGAAATAGGATTAGCGCGTCATGAAACGGGGAAATTTTAAATTTTTGAAAAAAATTTTACCAAGATGAAAAAAATTTTTTTTTGCTCAAATTTAAAATTTCTACGTTTCATGACACCCTTAACCTATTTCAGGAAAAAAAAATTTGAAAATTTTTTTCACCAATATTTTTGAAAAAATTTTTACTACTAAAATGAAATAATTTTTTTTTTCTTTCTTCAAATTTAAAATTTTCACGTTTCATGGCATTCTAAGCCCGATTCAAAAAAAAAAATTTTTAATTTTTACTTCCCTCGCATACCGAAGGGAAGTATTGTATTCGAGAAAAAATCACCCTCCGAGATTTTTATGGATTCTGACGTTTCAGATCACGGAGATTACGAAAATATAGGTTTTTCAATTCCGTCAGTCTGTCTGTCTCTCTGTCTGTCGGTCTGTCTGTCTGTCTATCTGTCTGTCTGTCTGTCTGTCTGTCTGTCTGTTGGTGCATTTACTAAAAAACTACTTGACGGAGAGCAGTCAAATTTGGTAGGTAGTTGACGCTACTGTCAACGCAGAAATGGTAGAAATTTCACAGGAAAATATACAGGGTGGACCGTCTAAATGGAATAAATAGTGAAAAAAAAATTTTTTCGTTCAAATTTAAAATTTCCACGTTTCATGACGCGCTAATCCTATTTCGGGAAAAAAAAATTTTTTTCACCAACATTTTTGAAAAAATGTTTACCAAGATGAAAACAATTTTTTTTTGCTCAAATTTAAAATTTCCACGTTTCATGACACGCTAAACCTATTTCTAAGAAAAAAAATTTGGAAAATTTTTTTCACCATTTTTGAAAAAAATTTTACCACTAAAAAAATATTTTTTTTTTGTTCAAATTTAAAATTTCCGTTTCATGGCATTCTAAACATATTTAAAAGAAAAAAATGTTTGCAAAAAAAATTGAAAATTTTTAAAAAATTTCGAAAAAAATTTGACCACTAAAATAGATGGAATTTTTTTCATTGTTCAGATATAAAATTTCCACGTTTCCATGACATTCTAAAATTATTCAAACAAATTTAAAAATGCTTTTGAAAAATTAAAAAAAAAAATTGAAAACATGTTTAGGTAATCTATCACTATTATAGAATAGACGAATTTTTTTTTTTTCAAATTTAAAATTTCCACGTTTCATGACATTTAAAACCTATTTCGGAAAAAAAATTGCCACATCCTTTCACCAGTTTGGAAAAAATTTAACACTGGAATAGAGCGAATTTTGTTTGCTCAAATTTAAAATTTTCGCGTTTCGTGACATTCTAAACCTATTCAAAAAAAGTTTTGACATTTTTTTATATTTTTTAACCACCACTATACTTCCACTCCATTACGTGAATGTGGAATTGAAAATGTGACAGATGGCAATAATATTTGGCATATGCACCTATTATATACTTTTATTGAATAATGGCATCCCAAGAAATACTTCAGTCATGGTGGACATTTGTAAAGGTATTTTCGCAGGCCTTCCATATTTGGCACCTGTTATTTAGTATTGAACTTTTGCTGTTGGATGAGCACTCTATATATTTTTTTGACCAAAAGTTATCAGGTTTTTTTGTAATAATAGCAATAACTATATTCCGATCTGTATTCTCAATGTCATTTCGTAATTAATAATTTTTTAGAGTGACCGCCATGCACAAATAACGAGGGAAGTTCTGTGTAAATAACTTTACCGATTTTTTTTTACCATTTTTGAAAATTTGTTTACCACTAAAATAGATGGAATTTTTTTTATTTCTTCTTAGTTCAAATTTCCACGTTTCATAACGTTCTAAATCTATTTAAAAGAAAAATTTGAAATTTTTCTTACTATTTTAAAAAAAATTTACTACTAAGATAGAATTTTTTTTTCTTTCTTCAGATTTTAACTATCCACGTTTCCATGACATTCTAAAACTATTCAAACAAATTTAAAAATGGTTTTGAAGGATTTTAAAAAAAATTTGAAAACATTGTTAATCCATTTATGTATCACTACTATAGAACAGACGAAAAAATGTTTTTGCTCAAATTTAAAATTTCCACGTTTCATGATATTCCAAACCAATTTCGGAAAAAAAAATTTGCAACATTTTGTTACCAGTTTGGAAAAAAATTTTACACTAGAATGCTCAAATTTAAATGACATTCTAAACCGAGGTATTTCAAAAAAAAAATTTTGAATATTTTTTTCACCGACATTTTTCAAAAAGTTTTTTATTTTTAAACTTTTTTAGAACTACTATAGAATAGAAGGAAACTTTCCTTTCTGCTCAAATTTGAAATTTCTACGTTTAACATTTTAAACCTATTTCAGAAGAAAAAATTTTGATAATTATTTTACCAACATCTTTTGAAAATTAAAAAAAAAATGAAATTTTTTGACCACCACTATACTTCCACTCCATTACGTGAATGTTGGATTGAAAATGTGACAGATGGCAATAATATCTGACATATACACCTATTATACTTTTATTGAAAAATGTACAGGGTGGTCATCCCTAGCAATAATTCAGTCATGGTGGACATCTGTAAAGGTATTTGCGCAAGCCTGCCATATGTGGCACCTGCTATTTAGTATTGAACTTTTGCTGTTGGATGAGCAATCTGTATATTTTTTTGACCAAAACTTATCAAGTTTTCTTTGTAATAATAGCAATAACTATATTCCGATTATTATTCTCAATGTCATTTCGTAATTATTAATTTTTTAGAGTGACCGCCATGCACAAATAACGAGGGAAGTTCTGTGTAAAGACCTTTACCGATTTTTTGTCTTCATCTCCAATTTTACAACCAAAATACAACTGGTCCGCCTTCTCAATTTTTTGAGTCAAATTATGTTTTTGAAGCGCAAAAGTCACTTCACCACAAATATAACAAAAGCTGTTTTGTGTATTTACAAATACGACTACGTCAGAATGAATATTAGTTTTAGTGACAAATAAAGAGGTAGGTAGTTAGCACGGTCAGTATAGTATGTCTATTGTTCATAGAATTATAATTCTACCTGTAATTTGTGATAAGACCGCCCATAAACTAGGGTTTATACCTACGTTACATTTTATTATCTGTATTGGGAAAACCAGAGTCAACTTAAACTTTTGCTTTTTATGTTGTTATTTAGCATGACGAAATTAATAAGAACTTGCTATTTTTACTCCCGATACATGTAGGCTGTCGGCTAGTGTTATATTCATTTTGATCCTGAAAAACTGTTGAAAACAAACAATAAACAAATTAACAACAAAATCATTGTTTACAACAATTGCGGGGCAATAGAGGCAAATTTTTTTTGGAGTTTGATCTAGATATCAAAACGAACAGAATTCACAGAATTTTGCGAAAATCCATTCATTCAATAAACTTTTTAGTAAGAAATGTTACTTTGCCTACACTGAACAGGAATATTTAAACAATTAAACAATAATATGATTATTATTATCAAGATATCACTTTTTTGATCACGTGTACAGAATATTAACATAATAAAGTAGGTTAAAAATGAGTTTTAACGACTGATTATACCACTTTTAATTTAAAGTCTACGAAAGAATTCAACACTAATTATGTTTAAACGTTCACACTAAAACTCCTGGAACAATACTTCTCGAGAGTTTGAGTCTTTTGATTTTTCCTTTTTGTGTGTGAAACTAATTTACTTTATAGAAAAGTGTCGTCTGTGAAGTTCTTAATTATGGAGGGCTACATCAGCATCAGATGCTCGCTAAAGTAACGTTGTAAAATGTAATTGGCTGAGGTAATTACTTCGTAACCTTAAAAGAGATAAAATAAAGTTTTTAAAAGTTTGTTGCAGCTGATGTCAGTTATTAATTGAAAGGAGTTTTTAAAGATAGATTTTATAGACGATATAGATTTTTAAACTAGATTGAAGTAGGATTTATAATTTGGTAGATGGCAGTATAATAGAATAAAAATAAAATTTACGTTACCTCTTTTTTCGGAAGAATAAAAGTTACTTATTAACAGTAAAAGCAATATAAGTAGAAATTATGTACTTTTTATTAGCCCAGGCTGTGTAGTTAATTTTGCTTATAAATTTCAAACATGTTCGGAGGAAGATAATTTATTGTTTAGTGAGTTGCCTGAAATGTATTAATAAGGTCATCTAAAGTTTGACATTTTTTTCTTGAAATCGGTTTAGAATGTCATGAAACGTCGATATTTTAAATTTGAGCGAAAAAAAAAAATTCTGTCCGTCTGTCTGTCTGCCGGTCTGTCGGTCTGTCTGTCTGTAACTTTTTTTGTCCGCACGCTTTCTCCGGAACCGTTTGAGATATTGACTTGAAATTTTGTACACGTATATATTATAATGAGATCTGGAACTGGATTGTTTTTTTGAAGATGTCCGGTGAAGGGTTGGGGGGTAAATAGGGGTAAATATGGGGAAATATGTAAAGCAAGCTGATAAGAGTACAGAAACTTGAAATTTGATGTATGTACTACAAGCCAATGCCTCAGATTTTTTATAATATTTTTCAACCCCCCACCACCCCTTCTTCATTATTAAAGGGGTTGATAAAATAAAATTGAGATATTCTTTTGAAATTTGGTACACATATGTATTATAACGACATCTGGAACTAGATTATATTTTGAGAAGCTAAAGTTGAAGGGTTGGGGGTTAAATATGGTAAAATAGGGGAAAATAAGTAAAGCAAGCTGGCATAAGTACAGAAACTTGAAATACAGTGTATGTACTAGAAGTTAAAGAGTAATTTTTTTTTAAATATTTTTCAACCCCCCCACCACGCCTACTCCATTATTAAAGGGGTCGATACAATAAAATTGAGATACTCATTTGAAATTTGGTACACGTATGTATTATAACGACATCTGGAACTAGATTATATTTTGAGATGATTCCGTTGAAGAGTTGGGGGTTAAATAGGGGTAAATAGGGGAAAATAAGTAAAGCAAGCTGATAAGGGTACAAAAACTTGAAATTCGGTGTATGTACTAGAAGCCAAGGTCTCACATTATTTATATTATTTTTCAACCCCTACCACCCCTACTCCATTATTAAAGGGGTTGATAAAATGAAATTGAAATATTCACTTGAAATTTGGTACACGTATGTATCATAACGACATCTGGAACTAGATTATATTTTGAAAAGCTTCCGTCGAAGGGTTGGGGGTTAAATAGGGGAAAATAAGTAAAGCAAGCTGGCATGAGTACAGAAACTTGAAATTCAGTGTATGTACTAGAAGTTAAAGACTCAAAATTTTTATAATATTTTTCAACCTCCTCACCACCCCTACTCCATTATTAAAGAGGTTGATAAAATAAAATTGATATATTCATTTGAAATTTGGTACACGTATGAATTATAATGACATCTGGAACTAGTTTATATTTTGAGATGATTCCGTTGAAGGGTTGGGGGTTAAATATTGGTAAATAGGGGAAAATAACTAAAGCAAGCTGGCGAGAGTACAGAAACGTGAAATTCGGTGTATGTACTAGAAGCCAAGGTCTCGGATTATTTATATTATTTTTCAACCCCCACCACCCCTACTCCATTATTAAAGAGGTTGATAAAATGCAATTGAAATATTCACTTGAAATTTGGTACGCGTATGTACATCTGGAACTAGATTATATTTTAAGATGATTCCGTTGAAGGGTTGGGGTTAAATAGTGGTAGATAGGGGAAACTAAGTAAAGCAAGCTGGTAAGAGTATAGAAATTTGTGATATATATACTAGAGGCGATGGCCTCAGATTCTTCCATAATATTTTCCATCCCCCCATCACCCCACTCCCTTATTAAAAGAGTTGATAAAATTAAATTTAGATTTTCACTTGGAATTTGTTACACGTATAACGATATCTTAAACTGAATTATATTTTGACATGATTGCGTTGAACGAGCGGGGGTAATTGGTGGTAAATAGGGAAAAATAAGTAAAGCAAGCTGGTAAAGGTACAGAAACATGAAATTCGGCGTATGTCCTAGAAGCCAAGGCCTCATATTTTTTAGTAATATTTTTCAACTCCCACCACCCTTAATCCATTATTAAAGGGGTTGATAAAATGAAATCGAGATATTCACTTGAAATTTGGGACACGTATGTATTATAACGACATCTGGAACTAGATTATATTTTAAGATGATTCCGTTGAAGGGTTGAGGGTTGAATAGGAGTAAATAGAGGAAAATAAGTATATCATGCTGGTAAGAGTACATAAATATGGGATTCGGTGTATGTACTAGAAACCAAGGCCCCAGATTTCTTTGTAATATTTGTCAAACACCACTATCTCCGCTTCATTATTAATGGGTTTGATAACATAACATTGAGATATTTACTTGAAAGTTAGTACACGGATGTATTGTAATGACATCTGATTGAGATGATTCCATTAAAGGGTTGGGTCGTGGTAGGTTCTGAATAGGGGAAAATAAGTAGGGTAAACTAAAAACTTCATTTTTAACGTATTTGGTAGAAACCAACGCCTCAAACTTTTCTATGACATCTGCTCCAAATATTATTAAAATTTTATTACCAATAATTTTCACATACTAGAGTGCAAATCTAGTCAAGATGTTTTCTTTAAAGTGACTTTGATGAAAAATCTGGATGTGGAAGTAGTGATTCCTTAGGCAGCGGTTTTTTTAAATTGAGATCACTACGACAGTGGTATTAGACTATACTAAAGCATATGACTGTTTAAATCATACCTTGTTACTTGAAAAATTATCCTACTTAGGAATTTCGGAAGGTGCTGTTCAGTTACTCGAATAATGGAAACCAGCAAGTAAGGATCCTAACTAGTGATGATACTCTTCTTTCTAGACCACTTATGATGAAAAGAGGGGTTCCGTAAGGTTCCCTTTTAGGCCCTATTTTATTTGTTCTATATATGTCTGACTTGCATAAGGAAATTAAGCGTTGTAAATTTCACAATGAACATAAAGTTGGCACTCAGAGTTAGCACCCCAGATTCACACTAGGTCTGAAACGGCAACGTAACGAGCGGCCGCGCCACCGCTGGAGGGGATTATCTTGTTTCAAGCAGTAGAAGAGGCCTGTCGGTGGTGGAAAGCGGCAGCTCGTTGCCGGATCGAATTTTCCGTTGTAAAATGTTCCGGCTCTCAAATGAACATGCAAAGAGCTGCCGCGATTTTCTTTCTGTGGAGGCTTTTATTTTAATAATAGGTACCTTTTGACCTATTTTCAGCTCGGCGGCTCGTGGCCCTTCCCTTCCATGGCCGGAAAACTCCTTTTCCCGCGGAAAACTCGAGTTGGCGTTGAGCTGCCGCGCTGAAAATAAGTGAAACGGTAACTATTGTTAAAAGAAAAGCATCCACAGAGAGAAATTCGCGGCAGCTCGTGGCCCTTCCCTTCCATGATCGGAAAACTCTTTCCAGCGAAAAACTCGAGTTGGCGTTGAGCTGCCACGCTGAAAATAGGTCAAAAGGTACCTATTATTAAAAAAAAAGCATCCACAGAGAGAAAATCATCAAAAGTTTTCCGACAGTGGAAGGGAAGGGCCACGAGCTGCCGCCATTTTCTCTCTGTGGATGCTTTTCTTTTGACAATAGGTACCTTTTGACCTATTTTCAGCGCGGCAGGTCAACGCCAAGTCGACTTTTCCGGGGAAGGGAAGGGCTTATTTACGTTCGGAACATGACTCGAATTAAACTTCTTTTTTAACAAATTACAAAAGTAGCTTATCTTGACACGAATCATTTTTTTTTCATTTTCTTGGTCATTTTAAACAAAAATGGTCTCTCGTAATTTTTTCGTAAAGTTGACAGTTTTTGTGTTGGTTTATTTTCGCACCTGTGCATTTAAATCTAAGTATCGTTATTGTTCCAATGTTATCATTTTAGTTGAGTCCACATTTTATTTATTTATTTATTTATTTATTTAGGTACATCATCCAACAGTCAGAGACCAATTACTGGATGAGAATAAGTGTTAATAATTACATGTCACTTAGACTAATAATACTGTAATACAAAGATTATGGAGATAATAAAGTCACACAAAACATAAAATAATAAAATAAAAGAAAAAAAGTACACTGTCATATTTATATAGAAACAAAAAAAGTAAATTTAATGATTTATGCATATATATAAAAGAGACAAAAATGCATAAAGATTTAAAAAATATATATAAAATATATGCATATACAAAGGAGAAAATATTAAAGTTCCAGTTTTTTTATAGAGGCAACAGAGCAATTAAATATGTCAAATATTTCTTGTAGGTAGTTGTACGTACTGCACATAAAATACAGGGGGGAGAATGTTAAAACGTTTGTTCGAGGTGTGGTATGATAAAAAGTTGTATGATGTTGTGAACCAGGATGTGGTACATGAAACGGCAGTTTTTCAAGTATCGCAGGACAGTTTATATTGTTATGAATTATTTTATGCAAAAATATCAATGCATGTTTTTTCTGCGGCTCTCCAAACTGTCTACTGAGAATCTATTGAAAAGTACGTTAAACTTCACAAGCATGGTTAGTCATAGTATAACTGGTTGCTCACCGTTACACTCCATGCAGGCCACGCGTAGCGATGAAATTCATAAGACTAGACGGCGCTGACAACGTGATGCTAGTTAGATCACGGAGGATGTTCGTTAATTTCTTAGGGAAGCGAGTTCTTAACGTCCAGTTATAACCTTCTCAGGACCGTTATCGTGGATTAAACTTATTGTTTTAATGAAAATACGAAATACGGTATTATGTGTGAGAAATAAACGCTGTTAGGCATACTTATTATAGTTGTGGTTTACGCTGTATAGTGGCCACTTTGAATATACCCATGAAGAGGTTCGGTCATCCATTGATTTTTGACAACCGTTTCCGGCTTGGCCATTTTTGGGGATTTTTTTTGTTGGCTTGCGGAAGAAGGTTGTGTCGATGAGCATCTGCATAGCCAAATTTGAGTTTGCTTCATTTAATTGGGATATGATAACCAATTAAATAGTGCCTTAATTGGATGTTGGAATATCGTTCTTTTGGGAGGGTTCTATTGCAAAAGTAATTCAGATTTAATCAACCCCTTTCTTCAAACACATGGACTTCGGTGAGCCCACTCAATACCGAATGGCTCGTATTAGTATTCGTAGTATTACTTGTGGTATTACTCGTATTATTACTCATAATATCACTCGTATTTTCTCTCTGATTTTCACTTGGAGTGTCAGTCGTAGCTTTACTGTTGTTTTTACTGGTATTGTTACCTCTACGTTTGATTTTACCTGTTTCGTTATATGTACAATTGAGGCTGGATAGTTAGTACTACACTGTAAGATGACTGTCATTCGACCGACGTAACTACAGTTTCAATACCTATTTTGTTTAATTAAGTTGTCAGTTTCAGTTAAATATTTTACACATAACCAATTAAATTTTCGGTAAATTTGAACACAACGTTTGCAATTTTTCACTTCTATTGTCAATTTAGCCTATCGTCATTTACCTACGTATAAGATTATCTTGCTTATTTCACAGGTAATATTCAGTAGCTTTAACGTAATTTTCTAATTCAGTATACAGGTAATATTGTATAGTAGCAGCTAAGGTTTTATTAGTTTCAAGTTATACATTTTGTGTTGCGTTAAGTGGGGGCCACACATTTAGGTATATTTTTTGTGTGAAATACTATTTCTGTGGGATATTGAGATGGAAGTACCTAAATTTGATTATTAAATTTGTTTCTAGTGAGACGCTTATTTGTTTTCACCAGTGTACAGCCACCACACCCCAATTCTTTGAAGCCACCCCCAAGGACCTGTCCAGTCGGCCAATTGAAAGCGGGGCGCGCGCCTGGCTAAAAACGGCTATTTAACAATTAAAAATGTTAGTTTTAGAATGAAAAATCTGCAGTTACTCTTCAAGATTTTATTAACGGATGTTCAGAGATTGTATTAGAATTTTGGTGAACTTAAAAAATTCGATTTTTAAAATTGTGTTTCAACCTTGAAAATGATTGTTTCTGTGTTTTTCCAAACACTAAATTATTTATAAATCGGAAACCGCCGACTTTACGAAAAAATGACAAGATACCTTTTTTGTTTAAAATGACCCAAAAAAAACCTTTAAAAATATTTGAGTCAATAAAAGCCATTTTTGCCATTTGTTTAATAAAAAATAGTTTAAACAAATTAGGACCAGATGCTCGTCAGGCAAAATCTTGGTTCTTATTCAGGGGTACGTCCCAAACGTGAATACGCAAAAAAATCTTTTGGCACATTTTTTCCATACGAACGCGAGGTTCTCGCCTTGTCTAACCCATCTTATACAGAAACTTAAATTTTGGTCAGATATGCATGAAAATAATGTTAGACAAGTACATAATATATTGCATATACCTCAGCATAGAAATATACTATTTAAGTCAGCTTTCTGTTATGGCACCACGTATTATTGCAACAAAATTCCAGAAAATGTTCAAGCATTCTCATATAATATAAATATAATAATAAAAATAATTAAAGGTCAGCTTCTAAGAGATTTACTAAATTGATACTATCTAACAGAGCGCACGCAAAAGGTGTTTATCAATGATTACATATCGGAGAGTATCAAGTTATTAGCGGGTGTTCTTCAAGGCTCCGTTATTGGACCGCTTCTTTTTATTATATATACAACTGATATAATCAAATCCTTCAATAACTGTCACTGTCACGCTTTCGCTGATGATACACAATTAGTTTACACATTTAACCCTAGCCTATATAGAGAAATGGAAACTCTGATAAATTCCGATCTACAAAAACTCCACGATATATCAACATCCCATAATTTAAAACTTATCCCCACCAAATCAGTGGTTATGCTTTTTGGCAGCAATAAGAATACAACTGTATCTAAGAACAACATGTCCATTTCAATTAACAACACTGTCATTAATACAGTTTCTGAGTGCAAGAACTTGGGTCTAATTTTTGACGAAAAATTAAAATTTACTACACACTTTAGTAAATTAATCCAAAAATCTTATTTTGCGTTAAAGTTATTACAGTTAGTACTAAACTAAGAAAAAACCTAACTGAATCACTAGTCTATCCAATTTTAAGTGTACGGACCTTGTTTACAACGAGTGCAAAACTCTTGCTGTATATGATCTACGCAAATAAAATCATATTTCGCATTAAATGAAGAAATTATCTTGGTTGAACATGTCCAACAGAAGAAATACACACTTAGTTAATTTTGTCCATAAAACTATCACCACTTCTGCTCCAGCTTATCTAAAAAATGTCCACACCTGCCGCCACACTCTCCATCGTATCAATATTCGCTCTGCTCATACTTTACATATCCCTATACACCACACAGCCATATCTCGTAAATGTTTTACTTACAATGGTGTTAAGATGTATAACTCTTTACCCACTGAACTAAAGAATCTATCGCTATTAATGTTCAAAAAAAAGGTTAAACAATACTTTTTTGAGAGTCAGTAGATTTAGATTCACTGAATAAAATCTTTAAAACAATAGTTACCAGGTTAACAAATTAATAATCTACTATAAAATTAGAATAATTTATGTTAAGTTCAATTCCATATTTAAATTCTTTTGTACACTTTCTAGTAGTTTAATTATTATATTTAATTGTCTATTAGATAAATAGCATTTAATTTCTTGGGTTAGTAAACTTTGCTAGAATATTTTTCTTTTTACTTTGCTGAGGTTAAGTGTAAGAATGGCTTTAAGCTGAACTTCGCCTCATTTGTATAGTTGTAATGAACATCAAGTTTAATTAAGTTTAAGTTTAATTGTTATATTTTGTTCCTTATCTATACAAATAAAAGCCAATTATTATTATTATTACATATTTAGTATATAAACACATGTATAAAAATACGAAGAAACAAACAATAAAAAAAAAATGTGGACATGGTTTATCTTTACTATTTTCTACAAAAAGGATAAAATGTCTGTGCATATGTTTAAAATAATGTTAATAAATATATTTAATACAGATTATAAGTGCTCATGCCATTAAGTAGCTTGAACGTAGTTAATTGTTGTTTTTTACTTTTTGTTAATATATACTTATTGTAACTTTTAAATGTTTTAAATGTTTTCTTAAAAGCAGCTTTAAGCTGACATCCCGTCAGGTTAAATAAAGGCCTTTGTTATTATTATGTGAATTAAGCGAGGCTGGAAAAAATGTACCGATCTCTCGCTTGCGCCTTTGGGATTCGGCTCGATTAATGGAGATAAAATTCATCATATCCCATTAGTCCAATGGATAGTTCAGATGCCTATCCTTCGTCGTTCAAAAACTTTCTCGTGATGTGAAGTGTCTGGAGAATCACCGTCCTCTGAATAATCTTTACGCGGGTGCTGGGTAAGTTAAGCTGCTCCACATATTTCAATAACCTCTTTGTCACTACACCTGTAGCCGATATTATGACTGAGATAGTTCACACCTCCTGTATTCTCTATATGTGTCGTAGCTCGATAGCCAAATTTTGATATTAATTTGTCTTTTCCATCTACGTCTTCTGCAGTTGTTTGTTAGGGGGCATCCAATGTCTATAATGATGGCCTTCTTTTCTTTCTTCTTGATAACCAGGATGTCAGGGCGGTTATGGCCTAGAGTTCTGTCAGACTGGACTGGTCTATCCCAGTACAGTACTGTTTCTTCATTTTCAAGATAGGCTTGAAGTTTCGCTCGGTGCATTTTCCTTCATTCAGATATTGTTTATTTCGGGGGCTTTTAAGATATTATTATTATTATTATTATTTTGCAGGCAGTTTTTCTTTTAGTTCTCATAGATATATTTTTAAGCTAATTTTCAAATACTATAAAGAATATGTTTTATTATAATAACTTATAATTATTGCTTTTTTACAGAATCAACAATGTTTTATAAAATTTTAAAGGTTTTAATATACGTCTCATGTTGTTTATCGTAGTTTAATGTTTAAATCCGACATCGATTCACCTTTCGTTTTAAAAACACTTTACATCAAAATTTCTCTAAAAAATTGCATTATTAAATTCAAGTTGCCACTACTTTAGAATAGTGCCATAATCTTCACCATCCAAATTATCATCTTCAATACATCTCCTTTATTACATTCTATAACAAAATCTGTAAGTATTTTCATACACCTTTTACGCTCACGTTTACGTCATTTACTGGAAAATTTATAAGATTCTCAGCACAAATTCTGTACGTATGATTCTAAACTATGGGAAAGTAGGCCAACATAAAGCAAAATGACGTAATTCCAGGCGTTTCTCACGGACTCATAATAACTCACGACAAAACATTTTTCTACCAGACGGTGCAGAGCATTCAACAAATCATCTCAAGGCATCATCAAGGAAAGCTGTGACTGTGGAATCTGTGCTTAAATAAAATATACAATATCGCCCTTTGTCTTCTGAAAAATTAACCGGGATGATGAAAACGTCAGATTAGTAATATCTCTTTCGTTTAATCTTGCCCAAATCGAGTTTCTTTGATTATGTGGCTTAGCCTTAATTTATTACATTTGAGGAAAATTGAAAGACGTCTTGCGAGTAAATAGACTGGCAGCGGAGATTTACTGATACGGAAACTAACAATTTATGTGATTATCGACATTACAAAATTATTAAGTCAGCAACATTTTTTCTGAATCTCAGAGAGATACGAAGTTATTGTTAAGTAGGAAGTACAAAAAAGCTCCAGTTGTGTTATTCGTAATTCACTGTAAATAGTATATTACATAGTAGTAGAGTGCTCGCGTTGACAAAAGTCGCTTAGTTTTCGATCCCGTTGGCACTTTTAAAGTAAAATGTATGACCTTGTCAGATATATTACTTATGCCCTGTGGATTACGAATCCACTTGTCGTCAAAGAATCGTCATGAATATAAGGGCGCAAATCAAAGTTTTCTAATTAACTACACCACGCGATAGAGTCAATCATGAAGCGTATTTCATCCAAAAATCATTAAATTCTCTGTAGAATTTCTATTTTTAAAATAAATAAGGAAACGAACTTTTGCATAGGCTTATATGGCAGTAAAAATCAAAAATCCTTATTTTCTCTGTTCGACTACGGCTGAAAATTAATGATTTTTCGTCTACATTTCCATTCCCACGACGATATCTCCCAAACTATTATATTTATCAAAAAAATATATTCTTTATAAAATATTTGCCATATATTCTAGATTACAATGTTTTTTAAATCGGATTTTTTGAGAATGTAATAACCAAAATATTTAATAATGTGTAGCATGATATTAATTTTTGAAGCTTATCAATGGCATGCGTTCGTTGCAAATTCTCGCTCTCCCACTCTTTAAAACTGTTTCAACACACCCCACTTCGGACCCGCTCTGGCCCACCGTTAGATAGATTGGCGCATAGTATCTCTCGTGGTTCATAATATTTTGAAATTTATATCTTGAAAATGATTATTACTAGGAAATAAATGTAAGTATATTTGTAGAATATTAATTCAGTTTTACATGGACTTATATAAAAATTATGGCCTGCCTAAAATTATTGTGTAAGAGATTAACACATTATAAAAAACTCCCTATAGTTCACTGTTTGTAAGATACTCAGCTGGTATGTATTTTAAATTTTCTACCATATAGGTAACTGATGTATATGCTTTTTAGAAGAAATTAAAATGAAAATTACTACTGATAGCATAAGTTCTGAAAGTGAGATTGAGAAAAATATAATTGAATGTAAAACAGATTCGTAACATATTAGCTTCATTTGTATGAAACCGGGCCCTGTAATCAAAGGTTTTGAGAAATCGTTTGCAACATTTACTGATTGTTTAAAAATCTATGAAAAAATAGGTAACCAAGGAGAAGATGATCTATATCCTAGCATTATGTCCTTCAAAAAAACAAACAATTTTGACTGGTTTGGCACCGAAATTGCTATTTCAGTTTTACTAGCCAAAGAAATATAGAACATTTAAGAAGGTAAATAGAGAAATATTTTTTTTAAATAGAGAAATGTACTTTTGTCAGAAGTACAACAATAAAGCTTTCTCAAGTAATGACCACGGAACCAGAAAGAAAAGTAAGACTACTAGCCCACCAGAATCCCATAATTTTCAAAAAAATTTGTGCTAACGATTTAATACCTATGGAAATTGAATATCATAGTTCATGTTTCTAAAGTCGCTATATAAAATGCAGAGGTCTATCTAACAATAAAAATAAAAGTGGAAAACGGACAGACAACGAACGGAGTTCTACTAAAATATGTAAAATTCTTGAGAAACGGTTTTTAAAGCAAAAAGGGTATGTCGTAAATTTATGATGAGAAGTATCTAGAATGGATAGATATAGGTTTAAAAGAGAGATCAGTAGACTACTTATAAATACATTTACCGGCAAAGGAGTCAAAATTGTTAAATCTACAAAGAGAAACGAAAAATATGTTAATTCTGAAAACGAGGCATGAAACTTTGCATTTTCTATTGTGACTTTAGAAATATTAAACATGATATTTAGTTTCTATGGCATTTAAATCGCTAGCACAAATTCTTTAGACAATTATTGGATTTTGGTGGACCAATAGTCTTATTCTTTTTCTGTGTTCCTGGTCATTACTTGAGAAAGCTATTTTATTGAGAAAAAATTCATTTTACGCAAGGACACGCCTGAAGAAGTTATTGGACATGCACTCCATCCATCTGAACTGTTTTTAATTTTTTCTCTTTCTCCATTTTTCTCCTTCAATTTAAGCATAATATTTTACGAATCTGTTTTTCTTTAAATTTTATTTTTGTCTCAATCTCACTTTCCGAACTTGCGCTATCAGTAGTACTTTCCATTTTCATTTCTTCTTCAGTTACCTATATGGTAGAAAATTCTGTTAAAAAAATACATAGCAGCTGAAAGTATCTATATACTAATATCGAACTGCCGAGTTTCTTATAACGTGTTAATACATTACACAAAATTTTTTTGTAAGGCGAAACAACACTGAATTAATTATTAATTAAACAAATATACCTGCTTGTATTATTCATTCCATAGTAATCATTTTCAAGATAAAAATTTCGTTAATATGAACCACGAGTTACCATGCGCTAATCTATCTTACGATAGGCCATTGCGGGTGCGAAGTGGAGTGTGTTGAAACAGTTTTAAAGAGTGGGAGAGCGAGAATCTTTAACGAACGTATGCCGCTGATAAGCTTCGAAAATTGATATCACTCTACACATTATTAAATATCATGGTTATTAAATTCTCAAAAAATTGATTTAAAAACCATTGTAATCTAGAAAATATGGCAAATATTTTATAAAGAATATATTTTTTTGATAAATATAATAGTTTGGGAGATATCGTCGTGGGAATGGAAAAGTAGATGAAAAATAATTAATTTTCAGCCGTAGTCGAACAGAGAAAATGAGGATTTTTGATTTTTACTGCCATATAAGCCTATGTAAAAGTTCGTTACTTTATTTATTTTAAAAATAGAAATTCTACAGAGAATTTAATGATTTTTGGATAAAATACGCTTTATGATTGACTCTATCGCGTGGTGTAGTTAGTTAGAAAATTTTGATTTGTGCCCTTATATTAGTGACGATTTTTGACGACAAGTGGATTCATAATCTACAGGGCATAAGTAACATATCTGGTAAGGTCACATATTTTACTCTAAAAGTGCCAACGGGGGGAAAGATAGAAATTAATTTGCACTCTACTATAAATAGCGAGGTGGAAAGAGTTTCATTGTTGTCGAAAGATGATATAGTTCATCGAGGTGCGAGGCGGAGATGTCAACTAATTCTCGAGACAACAATGAAATTTTCACCAAGGTTTGTATACTATATTATTCACAATCATCCCCCTTAAAGAACAAATAGCATAAACCGTTTACTAAATTTTTAAATAGCATTTTATGTTTTTATCAATGAAGGCAATAAACAAAAAATTCTCGTGTCAGTGAACAACTATCCTCAGGTGGTGTCCAGGCATCTGCTGTAGGGCCTATTCCATTCTTAATACACAAAGTGTTTCAGTTAACATTCCCTCAGCCGATATCTTGAAAACTAAAAAAACATACTTTTGTTTTGTAAATGGTAATATATTTCTATTGTTAATGCCTTCATCAGGAAGTACAAGTTACTATTATAACATTATCACCAGAGACAGCGCTGCGCTTTAAAAATATTTTTCGATCAAGGAAGCTATGGAAGATGCCATTCAAACAAGATCTGAATTTGAAGCAAAATTGTTCTTAGTCAAGAAAATCAGTAAAGGTTTACACAGAACTTCCCACTTTATTCGTGCACGGAGGTCACTCTAAAAAAAATAAATAATTACGAAATGACATTGAAAATAATAATCGGAATATAGTTATCACTATTATTACAAAGAAAACCTGATAAGTTTTGGTAAAAAAAATATACAGAGTGCTCATCCAAGAGCAAAATTTCAATACTAAATACAGGTGCCAAATATGGAAGGCTTGTGCAAATACCTTTATAAATGTCCACCATGACTGAATTATTTCTTGGGATGACCAACCTGTACATTTTTCAATAAAAGTATATAATAGGTGCATATGCCAAATATTATTGCCATCTGTCACATTTTCAATTCCACATTCACGTAGTGGAGTGGAAGTATAGCGGTGGTTAAAAATTTCTTTTTTTTTATTTTTCAAAAATGTTGGTAAAAAATTTTTCAAATTGGTTTTCTTCTGATATAGGATTAGAATGACATGAAACGTGGAAATTTCAAATTTGAGAAAAAATCAAAGTTTCCTTCTATTCTATAGTAGATGTGTTTATTTTTTAATAGGTTTAGAATATCGTAAAACGTATAAATTTCGAATTTGAGCAAAAAAAATGTTTCCGTCTATTTTAGTGGTAATTTTTTTCCAAAATGGTAAAAAAATGTTGCAAATTTTTTCTCGAAATAGGTTTGGAATGTAATGAAGCGTGGAAATTTTAAATTTGGGCAAAAACATTTTTTCCATCTATTCTATAGTAAGTAGTGATAAATAGATTAAAAATGTTCAATTTTTTTTTTATTTTTCAAAAAAAAATTTGAATTTGTTTGAATAGGCTTAGAATGCCATGGAAACGTGGAAATTCTAAATTTGACCAAAACAAAAATTTTCCATTTATTTTAGGGGTAAAATTATTTCCAAAATGGTAAAAATTTCTAAAATTTGTTTTCCAAATAGGTTTAGAACGCTATGAAACGTGAAAATTTTAAATTTGAACAAGGAAAATTATTTATCTATTTTAGTGGTAAAAAATTTTTCAAAAATGTTGGTAAACAATGTTTCAATTTTTTTTAATAGGTTTAGAATGCCTTGAAGCGTGGAAATTTTAAATTTGAACAAAGAAAAAAATGTTTCATCTATTTTAGTGGTAAAAAATTTTTCAAAAATGCTGATGAAAAAAATGTTCATTTTTTTTTTCTGAAATAGGTTTAGCGTGTCATGAAACGTGGAAATTTTAAATTTGAGCAAAGACATTTTTTCATTATTTACTCCCTTTAGACGGTCCACTCTGTATATTTTCCAGTGAAAGTTTAACTATTTCTTCGTAGACAGTAGCGTCAATTACTTACCAAATTTGACTGCTCTCCGTCAAGTAGTTTTTTTAGTTGATGCACCAACAGACAGACAGACAGACAGACAGACAGACAGACTGATGGAATTGAAAAACCTATATTTTCGTAATCTACGTGATCTGAAACGTCAAAGTCCGAAGGGTGATTTTTTCTCGAATACAATACTTCCCTTCGGTAAGCGAGGGAAGTAAAAGTCAGATTTGCAGTAGAATTTGAGATATTTTATTTTCATTGTTTAATTCTTTAGTGTTGCATTTCTTTTAATTGTTGTATCTTTCTTAATATGGGTTTTCGGATGTAAGTTCTTGGTAACTTTTTTGCATGCTATAATTAATTAATACATCTTAGTGATAGAAAATGTCGAGGAAGAATGTTCCATTTCTTCAAACTTAAATTACACTATTTTAATTTTTATTCAAATTTAATTTTTAATTTTCAGTAAAGTGAATTTACCACTAGAAAATAATTCTCTTATTGAAGGCAAAAAAGTTACCAAGGGTCCATATTTTAGAGTACGAATGCCTTAGAACATAATGGGTAATAGTGGACTTAGGTGAATTCTCCACAATGGGCCCGTTCAGCATTTTTTTTTAATTTCAGGAATCGAAAGTAGAACAATTTTTAAAACAATTTTCTAATTTTTATTCGAACGTTTAAGCCTTTATATAAAGTTGGATCGCTGGAAAACGGGGCGGAGCTTGGCGTGACGTCACTTTCCATATGCTGATAGGGTGACAGTCAAGCGTGTGGCGCGTGTTATTTTGTATCTGTATGGAAACGGTGTTTGATTATTAAATTATATTGTTAGAAACCAACACCTTTTACTTCCCTCGCATACCGAAGGGAACTACGTATTGTATTCGAGAAAAAATCACCCTCCGAGATTTTTTCGGATTTTGACGTTTCAGATCACGTAGATTACGAAAATACAGGTTTTTCAATTCCGTCAGTCTGTCTGCTTGTCTGTCTGTTGCATTAACTAAAAAAACTACTTAACGAAAAGCAGTAAAATTTGGTAGATAGTTGACGCTACTGTCAGCGAACAAATGGTTAAACATTCACTGGAAAATATACAGGGTGAACCGTCTAAAGGGAATAAATAATAAAGGAAATTTTTGCTCAATTTCCACGTTTCATGACACGCTAAACCTATTTCAGAAAAAAAAATTTGAAAATTTTTTACACCAATATTTTTGAAAAAAATGTTACCACTAAAATAGATGATTTTTTTTTCTTTATTCAATTTTAAAATTTATATGTTTCATGGCATTCTAAACCTATTTAAAAAAAAATTTTTACCACTAAAATAGATGGGAAATTCTTTTTTCTTTGTTCAATTTTAAAATTTCCACGTTTCATAGCGTTCTAAACCTATTTAAAAAAAAATAGAAAGTGTTACCATTTTTGAAAAAATGTTACCACTTAAATGGATGGAAATTTTTTTTCTTTGTTCAAATTTAAAATTTCCACGTTTCCATGGCATTCTAAACCTATTCAAACAAATTAAAAAAAAAATTTTGAATAATTTTTTAATCAATTATCACTACATACTACAGAACAGATGAAAAATTGGTTTTGCTCAATTTTAAAATTTCCACGTTTCATGACATTCCAAATCTATTGCGGAAAAAAATTTGCAACATTTTTTTACCATTTTGGAAAAAAAATTACCACTAGAATAGATAGAAAAAATCGTTTTTGCTCGAATTTAAAATTTCCACGTTTCATGGTATGCTAAACCTATTTCAGGAAAAAAAATGAAATTATTTTTTACCAACATTTTTGAATAATTTTTTACCACAAAAACAGATGGAATTTTTTTTTTCTTTTTTCAATTTCACGTTTCATAGCGTTCTAAACCTATTTAAAAAAAAATTTAGAAAATGTTTTTACCATTTTTGAAAAAATTTCACCACTAAAATAGTTGGAAATTTTTTTTCTTTGTTCAAATTCAAAATTTCCACGTTTCCATACCATTTTAAACCTATTCAAACAAATTTAAAAAAAAATGAATAATTTTTTAATCAGTTATCACTACTTACTATAGAATAGATGAAAAATTTGTTTTTGCTCTAAAATTTCCACATTTCATGACATTCCAAACCTATTTCGGAAAAAAATTTGCAACATTTTTTTACCATTCTGGAAAAAAAATTACCACTAGAATAGACGAAAAAATTGTTTTTGCTCAAATTTAAAATGTTCACGTTTCATGACATTCTAAACCTATTTTAGAAAAAAAAATTTTCACCATTTTTGAAAAAAATTTTATCGGCGTCTAGATGTAAAAGTGTAAGAATGTGAATCTAGGCTTCAAAAGTTATCAAATACACTAGTTTTACGAAAACGATGCTTGGCGTCAGTCAGCGCCGAGACGCAAAATGAATATGAATTTAGTTATCAAAATTAATCAAATACCAGTTTTACAGAAATGACGCAAGGCGTCGGTCGGCGTCGAGACATAAAGTTACAAGATTGTTAATTCTGGTATCAAAATGTATCAAAAACACAAGTTTTGTAAAACGACGCTAGGCGTCGGTCGGCGTCGAGATGTAAAAATGCAAGAACATCGATCAGATATCAAAATTTATCAAATACACAAGTTTTACAATAACGACGCTAGGTGTCGATGAGCGTCGAGACGTAAAATGCAAGAATAGGAATCTAGATATCAAAATTTATTAAATACACAAGTTTTACAAAAGCGACCTTAGGTGTATGTCGGTATTGAGAAGTAAAGATGCAAGAACATGATTATAGGTATCAAAATTTCTCAAATTCAAAATCAAATTTGGATTCTTCAAGAAGTATGCGATAAATAAAAAACAGCCGAATTTCCAAGCGCTACATAAATCGCTGCTGGACCCATTTTCAATGTTAAAAATTAATGCATTAGTTTCTAGCACATAGGCCAAAATTGAAGTTTTTGGACTATTACCAGCTTACCCTACTGATTTTTCCTAATTACGCCCCCTCCTCACCTCTTCAATAAAAAATACATACGTGTACCAAATTTCAAGTGAATATCTCAATTTTATTTTATCAACCCCTTTAAATTGAAGTGGTAGGGGGTTGAAAATATTATAAAAAAAATGTGTTGGCTTCTAGTGCATACACCGAATTTCAAGTTTGTCTTTTTCCAGCTTGCTTTACTTATTTTTCCTTATTTACCCCTATTTAACCCCAACTCTCCAACGGAATAATCCGAAAATATTTATTATCGTTATTTTTATCGCGCGAGCAGATCTGTGGAATCCGCAGCACTCAGGCCTGTCGGCCCATAGTGCATTTGCGTCATGTGGAATCTTCTAGAAGAGACCAGTGCAGTAGTCTCCACAAATGATAGCAGTCTATTACATGGTTGATCCCGTAATTCCTCCGGCTGTAAAAATTGCCTTTGCAGATGCCTATACCTTAACGCACTAAGGGTGCGCAACTGCATAGGATATGAGTGGTGGTTTCATCCTCCACTCCACACGTCCTACAACTAGGGCTGTTTTTCAACCCCATTGTGTGAAGATGTTTGTTCAGAGGACAGTGTCCTGTTAACAAGCCTACCATCCGTCTCATTTGTTCTCTATCGAGCCCAAGCAGCCAGTTAATGGTTGAGTCAGTCGAGGGCTCCTTGATACGGAGTCCCGACTGCCTGATTCCAGGGGATCCGAAAATATAATCCAGTTCCAGATGTCATTATAATATATATGTATACCAAATATCAAGTGAATATCTCAATCTTATTTCATCAACCCCTTTAATAATGGAGGGGGGGGGGTTGTGGGGCGATGGAAAATATCATAAAGAATTTTGAGGCTTTGACTTCTAGTGCATATACATCAAGTTTCAAGTTTCTGTACTCCTAACAGCTTATTTTACGTATTTCCCCTATTTTACCCTCCCAACCCTTCACCGGATATGTCTGAAAAGCAACCCAGTTCCATATCTCGTTACAATATATAGGTGTACAAAATTTCAAGTCAATATCTTAAACCGTTCCGGAGAAAACGTGCGGACAAAAAAAAGTTACAAACCGACAGACAGACAGAGAGAAAAAATTATTTTTTTCGCTCAAATTTGAAATCTCGACGTTTGACGATATTCTAAACCTGTTTCAATAAAAAAAAAATAATTTTTTTCTACGATTACTATACTTAAAATCCACTACGTGTATGTGGAAGGAATATGCAAGAATAAAGCTAATTTTGAGTATATCTGTTGGTTCTAAAAGTTGATGTGCACTGAGTAATCGCGTCAGTAGATATATTCAGTAATATGTTAGTAGATACAGCTGATTGGTTCTTTTAAGATTTTGTTCTTCATGTGAATATTTATGATTTATTCCCTTCATATAGATCAAATTCAAATTAATGCTTTAAATGCAACATTAATTTATTTTAAGTCGTAATCTAATTTGAAATTTTCTGAATTGTTTTTATTAATATGGTGATCTTTGATTACAAAACGCTAATATTTATTATTTTCAAATATTTTTTACCGCACTGTTAATAATCAATAAACTAAGGAATATTTCGAAACCATCCTAATTCGGAGCAAAAATTTTATCATTAATAGAAATTACTTTTCAAAGTTTGATAATAGCACCGAGGGTGTGCATTACAAGATGGAATGGAAATTCTTCCTCGAAACGTCTGCGAAGAATTATGGGGAATAAGAGCAAATACGAAATTAATTAAATTGAATACGCTTAACAGACGTTAAAAGGAGCGAGTATCGCGAACTCGTATTGTTATATTTAAGCCACTAATCTACACTGTTAAAATAGACAGATCGCTTAGAGATATTCAGAATTGCGCTACTTTTGTTTGAGTTTCCGATTAACGTTCCGGTAGCTAGATTGAGGCTAAAAGCACTAAAAAGCCCGAATTTAATTTGTTGGTAATTGATTTTTTTTTTTTCGGATTATGAAGTAGATTAACTAGCTCTTCAGCTTACACATTCTTTAGTGTAATTTTGCGCCATAATACAACGTGAGTCTTAAATAAATGATGTGAGGAAACAATTGATGTTTATTGCTCTAGGAAATACAATATTAATGTGAGTTTTGATTTTAAAATGACTTCAACTGAAGAAATTAATAAAATGCTTGTTGTTCTGACAAAATTTCCCAAGTAATATTAAAATGCAGTTTTCCAGTAATTGGTCACTATCCCACTCATACTATGAATTGTTGAACACGGGTATTTCCCTGAACAATGGAAAGAGGCAGTGGTTAGTTCTTTGACAAAGGTGGATTATTATCCTCAAAATATATCTGATTTGGGTCCAATAAGCATTTTAACTGTTCTATAAAAAAATCTTGAGAGAATTGTACACCAGCAATTAAATGATTATGTCAAAGAATACATTATCTTATGAATGAGATCTTATGAAAATGTAATTCATTAGAGTGAAAAAATTCTTAAAGGCAAGGTAGGTAAATAAATTGATTTCAGGCCTTTGTTCTCATTTTTAACTGAATTCACATATCGTAGGGGATCATGTAGATACTAGTTTAATCTGCGTAGTCGTAGGGGACTATGTTGGATGCTAGTGTTATAATGAGAATGGCAAATAAAAATTTTTACTTGTTACCATAACCAGAAGTCAGGTTATCGAAAGAATGCAAAGATTTCATTAATATTTTTACATATAGTTTTTCTTTTGGTTCTCATAGATAGTTTTTCTTTCCGCTGTTTGAAAAATCGTATAAAGAATATGTTTCATTTTTATAAGCAAACAAATAATAAATAGTTCACTTTTAAACATGCATAGAGTATATAGACTCCAATACTAGTTAGCTAATAGATAGGTGAAGATCTGTTGTTTTTTATGTCAATGTCAAATATAAATATTTCATACTTATTCATGGATATTGCCTTGGTTTTGTATGGAACATCGTTGTAATAACTGGGGTTTTATTCCCCTAATTACATGATTTAATCAGACATTACCATTGGCAGAGTACGGAGTGTCCCAATTACTTTTGCAGACTCCGTCGATATTATAGTATATCCATCGAAATCAAAACTGTGCTTACCCTTTTCCTTCTAGGTGCTTATATCCTTTTTGGTGTCCCTCAACTAGGTTACTTCACAAACAAACTTTATTGCATATGGAATGAACTCAATTTGATAACAAGTAAATAAAACGCGTGAGTTCTCAAAACTCTTAAACCACTACATTTACATAAGAAAATGAAAGCAAATGAAAATGACAATGACAAACACTTAAACACGATTAAATAAATTAACAAACAGTAATTACACAATATTGAGAAATGAAATGGTCCGCGGCAAGTTCAAATCTTTAACTGAATCGCGACCGAATATTCTTAGTTCACTTACAACACATTAATTTTCTACTTATTAAAACCGGCAAAATACTGAACAAATGTACTTAACTTTAAAAGTGAAAATGTTTCGCAAAACTAGAATTTACTATACCCTGTAGGTAGATGATGACCGAACAAAAGTTAAGCCAAGAGTGGCGATGTTATCTCAATCGAAATAATACGTTTCAAAAATGGGCCGTAAACTTTAAACCCTCGACCAATTAACATCTTCTTTACTTTAAACCGTATCTCCTATTTGAAGTTACCTAACGGACCATGGTATTTATCATATGACCTATCTGAACATTTTATTTCCACTAAAACAGATGAAAAAACCCCTTTTGTTCCTTACTTTGCTTTTGTATGGGGGAAAAAATCTGCTTTAAGTGGTCTATCTATCTTATGGTCTATTACATATGTTCCTGGAAGCCTCTATCAACTGCTTTAGTCTTGAAAATCTAACTAGAACCCCCGGTGGGTTCGTATTTAACAAGTGTCCATAACGGCAAGTAAAAAAGGCGAATTGGACATAAAATAATTTGGATGGTTATTTATTGTCTACAAGTGGCTAACGTCGACTACCTAATAAAGAGTAAAGTTAACAAAGCACGTTTCCTGGGCTCTAAGTAAACATAAAACAGATGTATCTATGACCGGTATTTTACGATAGTTTACTAAGGTCTCGACCCTTAAAATGTTACCGAAATCAGAAGTAAGAAAATACGGTGGTTCTATGAGCCAGGGCCGGACTTGGCTCCCTTAATTTGACTTTTGTTACATCGTTATGAGTGGCTTTGGGCTTTTCTGATGAGTGCAGAATGAGGATGAAAAACGTTTCAACAACTAAGCATTTCCAAGAAACTGAATGGGATTTTATGAAAATGTAATTCATTAGAATGAAAACATTTTTAAAGACAAGGTAGGTAAATAAATTAATTTCAGGTATTTGTTCTCACTTTTTACTGAATTTATATATCGTAGGGGACCATGTAGATACTAGTTTAATCTGCCTAGTCGTAGGGGACTATGTTGGGTGCTATTGTTATAATGAGAATAGCAAATAAGAATTGTTACTTATTAGTATAACCAGAAGTCAGGTTATCGAAAGAATGCAAAGATTTCATTAACATTTTTACATATAGTTTCTCTTTTAGTTCTCATAGATAGTTTTTCTTTCCACTGTATGTAAAATCCTATAAAGAATATGTAATATTATTAATATATTATTGCTAATTATTTTCACGTACCAGCGTGCAAATATAGTCAAGATGTTTTCCTTTCAAGAGGATTGAATGGGAAATCTCGATGTGGAAGTAGGGATTCCTTGGGCAGTGGCTTTTAAGGGTATAAATGGTGGAATAGCTATTGAGCTAAACTTCGTCCTTTAGATTAAGAAATTGTATTTTTTTTCTAATAATCTATTATTGTTATTATGATGAATAAGTGGCGTTGTTTTAGTACGAACAGATATCGCAAATTCCCGTCCTGCAAACTGTCAATGTCAAAAGTATTTATTTTTTATATTTTGTAGACTTGAAGCGAGGGCTCTCAAGACCAGGGTAATAAATATTCAGTGTCAAGTGATATAAATGTCTGTACCTAGACGTTGGGGCTGAGAACCAATGCTTTCTTGGAAAGTGTAAATAAACAATTCGCATGAAGTGGAGGTTAATGAAACCAACAGACATCACCAGCAAACTACAAGAAAAAGATAAGATATATATATTTAATTGACTGAATGAGTGATCCATAATTTGTAATTTATTGTTTCTGTTTGTATGTTGGTATTTTTTAGTATTATTTTTACTTTACTTTTATAATATCCTATTTTATTCCCATTGGAAAAGGACAGTTGGAATTAGGCACTACAAAAACCAAAACAATATACAGGGTGTGCGGAGGTTTCTCTCGGGCCACTTTCTCATTCTCAACTCGCTGTAAAAGGTTATTTTACCGCGATACAGATAACATAATAAAAACACTCTCTTACAGCAAGCTAAAATCGGTTTTGAAAAACTGGGCAAAAGATGGACACACTAATACAGGACGTTGAAACGAGAACACATCAATTACTGGTACAAAAAATCGACGGCGACGGAAACTGTCTATATGGAGCATTAAGCCACCAACTGGAGGGAGAAAATATAACATCACAGGCACATACCAATGCGACGAAAACCCTACGAAAACAAGTAGCTGATTATATCGAAAATCACTTAGACCACTTCATGCCATTCATGCAGGCATCCATCCATGAACTAGCACCCCGTTACAATAGATACAACTCTAATACGGGAAAAATAAATGCGTTCATTTGAGATCTGAGAAGAGAAGGTTTTTGGGGGGGGCAGGAAACAATTGCAGCAACAGCAAATATGAAAAACAGGACAATAATAGTACATCAAGAAGAAGGAGAGCATATAATCTTCCATCCTACTAACCAACAGGGAAGAGAGAACACACCACTAGAGATAGTATATAGGAAGCACGGAAACGAAAGAAATCACTACGATAGCGTGATAATTGCACAAGAAAAACATGAAGCAGAACAACCAGAAGAAACATACGCTCGAACTGGGGCAATAACACCCCGCCCAGAATTAGAGGAAGCAACGCACATAAACATGTACCAAATATCACAAAGAACAGAGGAAGCCAACAGTCAAGAATTACAACACGATGACATCATCCTGGCGACATGGAATGTCAGAGGCTGCATAACGAGAGAGAAAAGAGAAAAAATCGATGAGGCTCTTATGATGGAACACATACACGTTGCATGCATACAAGAGACACACATGATAGACGGAACTGCAGTTACACAAAACTACAAATGGCATCTAAGTGGAGGGGACAAAGAAAAAACCAGCAGAGGAGTCGCATGGGCAATAAGACGGAACACCCCTATCCAGATAAAGACAAGAAAAGTAAACGAAAACATAACCATGGCAGACTTACAAATTGGAAAGGAAAACATATGCATATTAGGAGTACATGTGCCCTCCGACAAACGGGCAGGACGAGTATTCAGACAGATCACCCAAACACATGAAGACAAGAATATCATAGGAAAAACCTTACTTCACACATGGACAAACGATAATGGAAGCTCGCTAAAAAACTTGGCACATCTGTTCGATCTAACAGTTAGAAACACATGGAGCAAGAACCTAACCTGCCTTAATACCTGGAGTAAAGGAAACATCAACTCTCAAATAGACCATATCCTAGTGGATAGAAAAATAAGGGACAGGGTCAAAAACATTAAGGCAAAACAAGCAACAAACGTCAAAACAGATCACAAAATATTATATGGAACACTAGTAATAAAGAAACAAGAAGCAAAAAAAAGATACAACGAAACATCAAATGACACATGGAACATCTCACTGCTACAGAACGAAGAAATAAAAAAGAAATACCAGGAGGAGATAGAAAAACAGTTAACAGGAAAAGAACTAAATTGGTCAACAATGGGTTTAAAAATGAAAATAGCGGCGAGGAAAACGTTGAAAAGGAACAAATCCCCTATGAGCCCAACAAGAAAAGACATGAAAAGAAATTACGAAAAACTAAAGAAAATGAAGGCCACAGGAAAACAATATACACCGAACATAGACAAAAAGATAATAGAAGCGGGGAAAGAAAAAAGAGACGCAGAGAGGAGGCACGAACAGAAAAAATGCAGGGAATTCTTCGAAAACATAGAATCCACTCCAGCAGAACAGAGATTAAACCAAACTTTTAGACACCTTAAAACATACAGGAGAAACAACAATACGCAGCCAAGAAAATACATACCACTGCAGCATTGGGTCAGGAAACTAGAAGAAGGAAACGCGGAGAGAAGTCAAATAGAACCAATACAAGAAATGGACCACTGGCCACTGGGAAAGCCACCGTCAAAACACGAACTACTAGAAATAATGGCCAGATCTAAAAGAAACACGGCCCCGGGAATAGATAAAATAAATAACGAACTAGTATACTATGGACCGGACAACATAAAACAGCTAACCCTAGAAATCATCACCAACGCATGGGCGGAAACCACACCCCTGCCTGAGGAGTGGAACACAACCATACAGATACCGCTCCCTAAAATCAAATCACCACAAAACGTGGACGATTACAGAAGAATAACACTCTGCAGTGTAGGGTACAAATACTACGCACAATTCCTCCTCAGAGAAATGGAAAAATACATCGGCGAACTACCAGATTATCAAACAGCATTTATCAAGGGTAGATCAACAGACGACCATATGTACACCACCAGACGGATCCTGGAAGAAAAGTGGAAAGAAGGAACAAAACTATATATAGTCTCAATTGACCTCCAAAAGGCATTTGATACCATAAGGCATGAGGCTATAGTCAACACTTTGCTCAACAGGGGAGTACCGCACTACTTAATAAACAGAATAATAAAAGCATGCCTACACGAAAACACTGCAATACAATGGTTTGGACAGACGACGGAATCAAAAATGAAGAATATAGGAGTCAAACAAGGATGTCCCCTATCCCCCCGACTATTCACCACAGTCCTGGACCAAGTGATAGAAAGCACAATAAAGGAGAATCAGAATTTCAATGGAAACGATGGAACGATAAAGCCCCCCATCGTACTTGCATACGCCGACGATATACTCATCATCACCGAGGAAGAACAAGACATCGTTAAATTTCTAAGAAACATGACACCACATCTGGATTCCTCTGGAATGAAAATAAACTTCAAGAAGAGCCTTATAATGGTCCGAGACCCATTGACAAAAACAAGTCCAACAAGTGGGGAAGAATACAAAATAGGAGACTACACCCTGAGAACCACGAATAGAATGAAATACCTAGGAACGTACCTAACGAATCAACTAAAAAGGAGGGAAACAGTAAGGGAAAGAATCAAAACAGCCTACAGAGTCACAAGAGCTCTACTACCCTTCATTGAGGACAACAAACCACCATGGTGCCTAACCAAAAAAATATACACGACTATCATAATGCCTACGATGATATATGGAGTCAAAAACGCAGCAACGACAAAGGCCAACAGAAGAAGCCTGAGAAGAGCTGAAAGGGACATTATCCAACTACTAGCAAAAACAGGAAAACCATAAAAACGACAGAAAACGTCAACATTACTAGAGGGAAGAACAGTAATCAAAAGAATAGAATCATACGCAATGAAATACTGGGGACACGTCCAAAGACGGGACTCGACACAGCAACAAACTGAAAATAGGGAGGCCATGCTACACATGGATAACAACAATCGAGAGGATTATGAATAAGCTAGGAAAGGATTATACACACTGGGAAAAGCTGGCACAACAAAAAATGGAATACAATAAAGAAATATCAAGGATATACACACTGCCCGACTCAGAAACAGAAGAAACAGAAAACTCAGAAGTAGAATAGGAGAGAAGATGATCACAGACAGAAACTAAGAAGAAGCATATCACAAAAACCTGAAAGTGAAAAGAAGCACGAAAACCTAAAAGAAGCATCTCACAAACGCCTACACTTTCCATCCGATGAAGACAGAAGGAAAACAAGAAGAAACATCTCACAAACACCTACACGCTCCATCCTATACTCCTACCCCATGCGTCATGCGGCTCTCGCTGCTGACAACAAGCATGTCCAATGTCCAATCCAGCGTATGCAGCTGGTCCGGCGGTATATAAAAGCACTGGGGGTTTGTTCTGGCACACGGTGGGATGATCGGTGGGCGATCGGGCTGCGTGGTGGAACAAATCTCCCTGCACCGGAATTGGCAGCAATGCCCACCTTACGCTGGCAAATCAATCAATCAATCAATCATACAAAATAACAGTTAATATTTTGTGAGTCATAGATATTGGAAAATTTTGGCCAAATGAAATGTTTTCATTAATTATTTTTTACAGCATTGAAGGTTAATAAAACCCTATTATGTTTTATCCATTCTAAGTATTTATGAACAAAACTTAATTTAATCCAGTAACTTTAATTAAATAGCCAGTTGTTATTTGATAGTTAACCCTACTAAACAGTTATCTCTAAAACGCGAACGTGATCAAAGGTGCCAAGGGATACCTACGTTTGTTATCAAAAGAACATCTCGCCTGCTGCATTTGTATTCACATTGTTGGTAATACTGTTCGATTAAATCAGGGAATGTTAATTAATTAATTGTGAAACAACTGAATCACTGCAAGGGACTATCCTTGAATTACAATGATTACAACGAACCTTTAGGTATATACAGAATGTGTGAAGCATAGGTACATACAGGGTGTTCCTTAATGACGTACTATTATTTCAAGGTGTGATTCCTTAGGGCATTTTTTGAAGAAATGTTCATATAAACATATGTCCGCAACAACGGCTTACATTTTATTGCCACATGTAATGAATTTCTCTTTTATTCGTTATTTTTCAATATCTCAGATCAGAAACTACTTTAGATATTATTTTCAATTTTGGTATATGTTAATAGGATATAAAATGACATATTTTAGTTAGAAAAGTTATTTTATCGCTTCACCAGTGCCTTTACCCTTCTCACAAAACAAACCCGTATCTATTTAAAATAAAACAGTTGGTTTACCAAATAAAATCGTCAGGAAGGGATGTTATTTACGTTTGGGTGAAGGCCCACATTGGGCTACAGTATAATGAGCGAGTGGACCTGCTATCTAAGGAACCTACTAACTCAGGACAGCCCCTAAACGAAGCGTTATGTTTAGGAGATCGATATGTAATGTTCAAAACTAATATTAAACACAAATGGTCCTATTCGTGGAAACAATTTTGTTTTACCAACCCCACTAGGTACATTTTTATTCACAATGACGTCCCCAGCCAATTTTGGCATACAGATTTCACTTGTTCGAGGAAATATATTACAACACTGATACGTCTTAAACTGGGCCATGCATACTATCCTGCCCATCTGTTTAAAATTGGAGTTTTTAGCTCAAATAAATGTGAAGAGTGTGACGCCCTAGGCGACCTTGATCATATCTTTTTCGGCTACTCAAAATATAGAGCAGCCTTTGTCAGGCTAATACAAAGTATTACTGAAGGGTGCAATACTCTCGCGCCTTTCAATTTGCTAAGCTTGCTTACAATTGGAACAAGGGAAATATATAAAAATGTTTTGATTTAATTAAAGGAACTAATGTTAAGCTATAGGTTAATCTCGTAATCCCTGTGTTTTTCCGCATGTTTTTTTTTACCTCACTTAACGTGGTCTACCTTGTATTGTCTAAGCTATAAAAATGTCCTGATCGACCCCAGGCTGAGAAGCGTGTGTCCCCGTTTTTCCTCGACGTTTTCTTTTAATTCCTTCTCCCTGTCGATGTATCTGGGTTTAGGCTCTTGTTTTAAATATAAACAAGTTTCTCCTTTTTATTTTAATTTTGTTAGATTTAGTTTAGGACATTCTTAATTTTAAAACTTAGGTAACTGGCTGCATGGTCAATGACCTAATGCCATTAAAAAAAAACAGATAATACACCAAAGTTCTATAACTAGACGAGACCAGTTGCATGAGCGTAATGTATAAGCAGCAAGCGGCGCGGGTGTTCTCATGCTTCTCACACAGTTCGTTCTCTTTTCGTCCGGTTTGTCGCATAGTAGCTTGCTTTGTAAAACAGAGTGGAGAGGAACGAGGTGTGCGACAAGGACGAAGAGACCCGCATCTCGCGACAAATCAACGGCCTGTCTCCTCTAGTTGTAGAACTCTTTATACAATACTGGATTTCCTAGAACCACCAACAATTGTTTGATGTAGATATTCCAAGCTTGTTTTAAGTTTGCACCAAAGAATACATGGATATAGAAAGACGTCGGGTCACAATATAATAAAATTTAGGACCCTTCATTGGACGTTCTTCTTTAATCCCGATGTCAGTCCATAGTTAATGCCAAAACATCCTAAATGAAACGTCCATTTTTCTATCGACTTTACGTACTGGAATATCCAGGTACTTCAATTTGACATCCCATATTCCGATTGTGCTGTGTGGGTATGTTCATAGTCGAATCTATATTATTACCAACTAAGTACTGTTTTCTAGCTTAAAAAATGTTTCCTTACGTCTGGAGAAGATTTGTCAAGAGGTGGTTGTGATATTGCAAAAAAGGGAAAAACTACAACCTTGATACCATGTACCTTTATCCACAGCAACAATTTCCTAAGGCATGTTAGTTATATTCTCATATTTTAATACAAAAAATGTACCCTTGAATAATGGCCTATTGTTAATGGTTCACCCTGTATATTTAATAGCAAAACGGACATATAGATAGTCCATATTCGTTCAACAATTGATAATTTAGATTTACCATGACATGTGACTTCCATCACACTGTATGAAGTTGCGCCACAAACCATCACAACATGCGAACATGTCCTCAGATATTTTCTACCAAGGAAGTGGCACGCTATTGACATTTTTCCATTTGGATATTTTTCCTCTTTAGCTTGATCGATTCTATATGAAAACGGTCTCTTGTATTTTGCTCGTCAGGCGCACAGTTTTTAACTGAAGCAATAAAATTCAAATTGCTTCATTTAGCAGTATTGATTAATAAATATTTTATTGAACACATAATAGTCCAATAATTATAACGATTTCCGTAACAAAAAATATTGCCTGAGATTTTCCTTCAGTAACTGTTAGTGGAGCGATTATACATCACAAAGCCAGAAAAAATCCGTTCTGGGGGTACCGCGCAATCCCCCCCCCCCAAGAAACCTCCCCTTCGGTGAAAAAAACCTTATTTTACTGATAATTCGTTAACCGTTGAAGATTAAAAAATTGCTCATCATAAAAAAGGAAGCTTGACTAATTGCGTAAAAAAAGTCATCTTATAATTTTCTTGTATATGCCACGGTTTTCGAGAAAATCGATATTGAAAAAAATTGCAAAATTTGTATTTTTAATGCGCACGAATTTTCGTTTATTTGAAATTTTTTGCGCGCGACCTACAGAAAAAATTTAATTACTCGAAAACCAAACGGCAAACATGCTAGGAAGAAATATCAAAATGGGTTTTAAAGGAGATATAAAATACTCTTTTGTTTCCCTTTTGGATGGCTATTAATATCTATTAGTATATAAAAATAACAATAGAGTTATCTCTTGATGTTTTGCATTTTAACTATTCACAGGCCCATAAAAAGTAACTGACTTTAATATAAGTTATAAATGCACCTTTTGGTTCAAGCTAGTACTCCAATGCAGAAAAGTTAGGAATAAAAATATTCACATTTACAAATTTACCAGCATGATGAATTTTTTTACTGTTTCCTAAAAATAAAAAAAAGACCCAAACATCTTGAACATTTAGCTGAAAAAATTTTTTTTAAGTTTATAAGTATATCATAACTATTGTTTCTAATCATTTAATAGTTAAAGAATTGTGTTAAAAAAGTATCATCAAAAAATTGTATATGCAGCCTTTTTTGGATTATACTTCCCTCGCATACCGAAGGGAAGTATTGTATTCGAGAAAAAATCACCCTCCGAGATTATTTTGGATTTTGACGTTTCAGATCACGTAGATTACAAAAATATAGGTTTTTCAATTCCGTCAATCTTTCTGTCTGTCTGTCTGTCTATCTGTCTGTCTGTTGGTGCATTAACTAAAAAACTAATGGAGAGCAGTCAAATTTGGTAGGTAGTTGACCCTCTAAAGGGAATAAATAATGGAAAAAAAATTATTTGCCCAAATTTAAAATTTCCGCGTTTCATGACACGCTAAACCTATTTCAGAAAAAAAAATTTCAAAATTTTTTTCACCAACATTTTTGAAAAATTTACTACCACTAAAATAGACGAAAAAATTTTTTTCTTTGTTCAAATTTAAAATTTCCACATTTCATGGCATTCTAAACCTACTAAAAGAAAACATTTTGAAAAAATTTTTACCACTAAAATAGATGGAATTTTTTTTTCAAATTTAAAATTTCCACGTTTTATAGCGTTCTAAACCTATTAAAATACTTCCCTTCGGTATGCGAGGGAAGTAAAAAAAATTGAAAATATTTTTCATTGAAAAAATTTTGCCACTAAAATAGATGAATACATTTTTTTTGTTCAAATTTAAAATTTTCACGTTTCCATGGCATTCTAAACCTATTCAAATAAATTCAAAAATTTTTTGAAATATTTAAAATTTTTCTTGAAAAAATTTCTAATCCATTTATCACTACTTACTGTAACATAGATGAAAAATTTTTTTTGCTCAAATTTAAAATTTGTACGTTTCATGACGTTCCAAACCCATTTCGGAAAAACCGCTGCCTAAGGAATCACTACTTCCACATCCAGATTATTCGTCCAAGTCACTTTAAAGGAAACATCTTGACTATATTTGCACTCTAGTATGTGGAAATTATTGGTCATAGAATTTTAATAATATTTGGGGTAGACGTCATAGAAAAGTTTGAGGAGTTGGTTTCTACCATATACGTTAAAAATGAAGTTTCTAGTTTACCGTACTTATTTTCCACTATTTACAACCTACCACCTCAATGGAGTCATCTCAATCAGATGTCACTACAATACATACGTGTACTAACTTTCAAGTGAATATCTCAATTTGATGTTATCAATCCAAAATCCCAAATTTCTGTAGTCTTACCAGCTTGCTTTACTTATTTTCCCTTATTTGCCCCTATTTAACCCCCAACCCTTCAACGGCATCATCTCAAATTATGATCTAGTTTCAGACGTCGTTATAATACATACGTGTACCAAATTTCAAATGAATATCTCAATTTTATTTTATCAACCCTTTTCATATTGGAGTAGGGGTGGTTGGGTTGAAAAATATCATAAGAAAATCTGACGCTGTGGCTTCTAGTACATACACCGAATTTCAAGTTTCTGTAGTCTTACCAACGTTTTACTTATATTCCTCTATTTACCCCAAATTAACCCCCAACCCTTCAACGGAATCATCTCAAAATATAAATTAATTCCAGACGTCGTTATAATACATACGTGTACGAAATTTCAAATGAATATCTCAACTTTATTTTGTCAACCCCATTAATGGGGTAGGGGTGGTGGGGGGGTTGAAAAATATTATAAAAAAATCTGAGGCCTTAACTTCTTGTACATACATCGAATTTCAAGTTTCTGTACTCATACCAGCTTGCTTTACTTATTTCCCCCTATTGACCCCTAAATAACCCCCAACCCTTCAACGGAATCATTTCAAAGTATAATCTAGTTCCAGATGTCGTTATAATTCATACGTGTACCAAATTTCAAATGAATATCTCGATTTTATTTTATCAACCCTTTTAATAATGAAGTACTTAGTGGTGGTGGGGGTTGAAAAATATTATAAATAATCTGAGACCTTGGCTTCTAGTACATACACCGAATTTCAAGTTTCTGTAGTCTTACCAGCTTGCTTTATTTATTTTCCCCTATTTACCCCTATTTAACCCCCAACCCTTCAACGGAATTATCTCAAAATATAATCTAGTTCCAGATGTCGTTATAATACATACGTGTAGAAAATTTCAAATGAATATCTCAATTTTATTTCATCAACCCTTTTCAAATTGGAGTAGGGGTGGTGGGGGTTGAAAAATATTATTAAAAAATCTGACGCTTTGGCTTCTAGTACATACACCGAATTTCAAGTTTCTGTATTCTTACCAACTTGTTTTACTTATATTCCTCTATTTACCCCAAATTAACCCCCAACCCTTCAACGGAATCATCCCAAAATATAATCTAATTCTCGACATCGTTATAATACATACGTGTACGAAATTTCAAATGAATATTTCAACTTTATTTTATCAACCCCTTTAATGGGATAGGGGTGGTGGAGGGTTGAAAAATATTATAAAAAAATCTGAGGCCTTAACTTCTAGTACATACACCGAATTTCAAGTTTCTGTACTCTTACAAGCTTGCTTTACTTATTTCCCCATATTTACCCCTATTTAACCCCCAACCCTTCACCGGATTTCCTCAAAAAACAATCCAGTTCCAGATCTCGTTATAATATATACGTGTACAAAATTTCAGGTCAATATCTTAAACCGTTCCAGAGAAAGCGTGCGGACAAACAGACAGACAGACCGACAGACAGACCGACAGACAGACCGACAGACAAACAGACAGAAAATTTTTTTTCGCTCAAATTTAAAATCTCGACGTTTCATGACATTCTAAACCTATTTCACGAATAAAAATTTTTGAAAATTTTTTTGCGATTACTATACCTACTTCCAATCCACTACGTGGATGTGGAAGTAAAAAGAAATTTGCAACATTTTTTTATCATTTTGGAAAAAAATTTACTACTAGAATAGATGGAAAAATTTTTCTTTTGCTCAGATTTAAAATTTCCACGTTTCGTGATATTCTAAACGTATTTCAGAACGGAAAATTTTTTTCACCAACATCTTTGAAACATTTTTTACCACTAAAACAGTTGGATGGAGAAATTTTTTTTCTTTGCTAAAATTTAAAATTTTCACCTTTCATGACATTCTAAACCTATTTCAGAAGAAGAAAAAATTATTTTTTTTTACCAACACTATACTTCCACTCCACTACGTGAATGTGGAATTGGAAATGTACAGGGTGGTCATCTCAAGAAATAATTCAATCATGGTGGACATTTGCAAAGGTATTTGCGCAAGCCTTCCATATTTGGCACCTGTTTGTTATTTAGTATTGAACTTTTGCTGTTGGATGAGCACTCTGTATATTTTTTTGACAAAACTTATCAGGTTTTCTGTGTAATAATAGTGATAACTATATTCCGATTATTATTTCAATGTCATTTTGTAATTATTAATTTTCTAGAGTGACCGCCATGCACAAATAAAGAGGGAAGTTCGTGTAAATATCTTGGCTAACTTTAACATGCTGCTAAATTGGTAAATAATGTGAATATCTTTATTCCTAACTTTTTCTGCATTGAAGTACTACGTTGAACTAAAAGATAATGCATTTGCAACTTATATTATAATCAGTTATTTTTTATGGGCCTGTGAATAGATGCACAAAAAATCAAGAGGTAACTTTATGATGTTGTTATTTTTATATACTAATAAATATCAATAGCCCTCAAAAATGGCATCACAAGAGAGGATTTTATATCCCCTTTAAAACCCATTTTGATTTTTCTTCCTAGCTTGTTTTCAAATAAGCGAAAATTCGTGCGCATTAAAAATCCAAATTTTCCAATTATTTTCAACATCGATTTTCTCGAAGACCATGGCATACGCAAGAAATTTACAAAAGGACTTTTCTTTAGACAGTTAGTCAAGCTTTCTTTTTAACGATGAGCAAATTTTTTATATCTTCAACGGTTAATGAGTTATCAGTAAGTTAAGACTTTTTCCACCAAAGGGGTGGTTTTTTTGGAGGGTTGCGCGGCACCCACAGAACTGATTGTTGTGGTATTGTAATGCTTAGCACTAACAGTTACTGAGGGTAAATGTCAGATAACATTTTGTGCGAGCTTCTGGTGTATTTTTTTACTTTAACGACTGGACTATTAACACTTTAGAAGATTTAAGAGAGATAATAATAGTTGCCTCGTGCGAAACAATACGAAATGCGTGGAAAAAATTTGAACGAGGGCACAATTCGATGCGAAGACAGTTGGAATCATGCCTGTATTAAGTGAGGGTGGCCATTTCCAACAATTTTATAAAACAAAATTTATCATTATCAGTGTCAATAATAGTCTAAATTAGAATGTAATTATTTTATTCTATAACTGTGCATCTGACGGGAAAATCGCACAAGACCATTTTCATGTACAATTATCCAGGCTAAACAGAAAAAATATTTACATGGAGAAATGTCAGTGGCGTACCGCTATTTTGGTAAAAAATATCAGAGGACATGTTTGTAGGGACGCACTGATAGAGCTATAAAATAACCCATTTAACTAAAATATGTGGCATTATGTCATATTAAGACATGTTAAAATTAAAAATAATATCTAAAGTACATTCTAATATAGCAAAAAATAACGAATGAAAAAGAAAAATTTCAACACCCTGTAGCAAAAAATTTAAGCCGGTTTTCTTCATAAAATGACCTAAGGGACCACACCCTGAAATATTAACACCCCATTAAGGAACTAGTGACTTTTACATTTAAATATTTTGCTCTTCTAGCGAAAATGATCATCAGATACTCCTACTTATGTTCGTGACTTCAAGTAAGAACATTTTGCTCATACAAGTGAAATAAACATAATGGAGCTTCTGCAAACAAGTTTTTGCATTATGCTGAGCTCGCCATTAATTCTACTACTAACAACTTTATGCTGTATACAAATTGCATTTCCGGATTATCCATATCTAGCCAGTGTTTAACTAAAAGGCATGTAAAGCTGAATCCAAGACAATCGTGATTTATTGAAAAGGACCCATAAACCAGGAGATAAGGGCAATCCCACGAATAGGGAAGGTTATTTAGGAGGATAAGTATAAATCCAAGGAAGCAAAGTATGCAATATGTTTCCGACTCCTTACTTTTATCTTCAATACAAATCAATGGCTTGAAAAAATATACATCCTCAATAAATTTTTATATCTGGCAACAAATCGTACGTTTGTACCTAAAAAATATATTACGAGATATTGTAAAAGATAAATGGTGGACAAAAAATACGTTTACTGGGCACTATAAATATTGTTCCCTGTTTTATTTCCACACCCACGTAGTGGAGTGGAAGTATAGTAATCGTAAAAAAAATTTTCAAAATTTTGTTTTGTTGAATTATACTTAGAACGTCATAAGACGTCGAGATTTTAAATTCGAGCGAAAACAAATTTCAATCTCTCTATCGGTCGGTCGGTCGGTCTGACTGTAACTTTTTTTAAGCGCACGTTTTCTTAGCAACGCACAGTGGGTCAATTTCAGGCATTTCTGGCCATCAACCGATTTTAACAGATTTCCGAGAAGTGGGCAATAAACAGGCTTCTTGGTAAGGGTGATTTTTATACTTAGGAGAACAGAAGACCCCGAACCCAACACCTGCTTCATTTGCGTTCTACGGCTCAAGAACGAAATATGCGTTATATATTAAACTTGTGCAGGGAATATCTGGTGTTTTCCGAACAGTAAATTTTTTTGCTTCTGTTCAATTGAATAAATCGGCAATGTCTGATACAGAACAAGATAAGAGCTTTATTGTAAGTAGTTAGTTGATTTTGTTTGCGAATTGGTACCTAAGTACATTTTATCGAGTGGGCGGTTTTTGCTGTAAATTTTGATGAAAATGAAACTTTACGTTTCTGTTACGTTTTACTTCCTTAAGCTTCCGCGTTGTACTTTCTTTATTATATTTAATGCAGCGTCCACAACATATCCTGTGAATTTCAACTGCCTCTATCTGCCATGTTTTGAGGTAAGGCGTTTTGAATACGTTAATACAGGCGAAAAATATTAAATTTCAAATGTAATAATAATGATTATTGATATTGCAGTCACGGATTTTATTCAATTTGTTCACTAATCACTAATTCAAAGTGATTACTCTCAATACACAATATCTCTAATGTATACCATCCTATACTTTTCAACCCCTATATTAGATAAATAAGCAGATGAAATTAGCAAACATTATAATACCTCTTTTTACGTTTCTTTCAGATCCTAGCGCCCATCTTATAAACCCAGGCGACTTAATTAATTCAAGATTTGGAGAGAAAATCTGAGAATTTGTTGCGTATTCTTTTTTGGTTTCGTCGGATCCTTTTATAAGTATAGAAATGGAAATCTTAGCTAATTGTGAAGAGTCACATATCAGTAGAGACTTAGAATACGAAAAAATCGTCTAGAAACATGTTCCGTGGAACATTGAAATGAAAAAATGTACTGAGTACTTTATTATATAGTACTTAACATGTATATACACCCCCTAAATTCGTCTGGCGATACCGGTGTTCAAGCACCCCCCAGCGGTGGAAAACCGAAAAAAAACGAAAAAATTAGGTATTTGTCCCATCTTTCTGCAGTTTTTTTTATTTTTGATAAATTAAACTTTATAACAAAGTTATGGCTATTTATAGGTGAGGGAAATGTATTGTTTAAAGCGGACACTGTCTCATAAAACCTAGCGTAGTTCTCTTATCGCGCAAATATTTATTTTGCTATTTTCGTAAATTCATTCCACTTGTGATTGTAGGCAGACGAACGAAAATTTGAAAAAATTGATTAGAATATAAGTTGTAGTCTATACTGTCTGGATTAGACTACTTTTCCGGTTTTAGTTTTGGATTATAAATAAGCGAGTTACGAAGAAAATGCTTAGTTGTTGTTAAAAATGTAATTCAACCCCCAGTTGCAACTATCTCTACTCTGTCGTTTTCCCTCGCACTTTAACACGCCTTCCCGCTCGTCACCTCGGCCCGCAAAGCTCATCTATATGCTCATATATGATGAATGCATGCATACTACTGTGTAGAATATTGATTCATTACATGTTTTTAGTGCTGTTTAATTAGATAGATATTGTTATATATTTATAACATTATTGTGAAATATGGAGTCTTCATCAAGTAATACCGAAAACGAATTAAATGCGGAATTTAAATTGCCGATTAAAAGTCGAAAATCACTTAATTGAAGAAAATTATTATCTTTTAATCATGAAGAGGCAGATACTAGAATATTGCCAAATCTGAAGGTTTTACAGAATGCATTATAAGCTGTAAGGATACTTACTTCATGTAAATCATGTAAATGTTTACATGCATACAGCACAAATGAAAATAATAGATATAAATTATGTCAATCTTGATAACATTTTAAAACAAAATATATTATTATTTCACGCACTAACTAGCCAATTTAATGAAATTGGGAAAAAAGTGTGTGGAAAATCTTTGAAACAAATTTCGGTCTGCTATCGGGTACATGTGAAAAGTCTATTTCTTTAGAAGTAACAAAATGTAAGGACTTGGAAAAGTTTTGCATGTTACTGTACTCCCATTAATTGCGATAATATTAATGATTTGAGGGCGAAGATGGCATCTTAAATCAGTATAGACAAATTACCCAGTATAACTGCCACGAATCAACACTGTTTGAGAGCATTTTACCAATTTATTATATGGAGCAGTGCTTTAAACCCAGTTATTAATATGCCGAATCTTTTGGAGTACGGGTGGAGAATAAATTAATAATTAATAAGATAATTCTTATTCACCTATATGGACAAATAAATCGCCAATGCCAACTCTGACTGCAGAAATGTCATTTTCTTATTGTAAAACAGGTAAAAGTATCGCGAATCGTTTAAACTACGTTTTTCTAATAAATGTCATTTCAGGATGCGCAACCATGAAGTGCCAGTGCAAAAAATATAAATCGTCATGTTTCGGAAACCGGTGTTGTTCGGGTGGGAACTCTTGCCAAAATGATTACACGGACAAAATTACAGTTGTAGATGAAAAAATGGACAATGAATCATATTACCAAAATGATAATTTCGGAGATCGTTACTTTTGTATTTTATTATAATGTGCATTTTTCAATTAATATGAAAATGTATTACTTTCATCAATTTTATTTGTTTAGTATTATTCTTAATTGGTTTATAAATAACAATATTTCTTATTATTATTGTGGCATTTCACACTTCTCCTATTATAATTATTAGCACTATTATTGTTATTATTAAGCCAAGTAAAGGGTGTGGGTAAATAATCATTAATTATAAAAGTAGTTTTTTTCTCTCAAAATTCATCATTCTATATTTTAATAACTATGTAACTTAGGTTTTAGTATCTGCGTTAATGTATTTTTAACTTATTTTTGTTAGGACAATTAAGTACGTTCTAAATTATTATTATAATATATCACATTATCCAGGCTAATTTCTGACGAATAATTTAAATGTCAATACTTTTACGACTATGCGAGCAGCGAGTGAGAGAGAGAGGGAAATGGACAGATATTGCGATAGTTGCAACAGGGTTTCTGCGGGAATTCTGTCAATAGGTTAGTATTTCTTTTATAACTTTCTTATTTATAAGCCGAATATAAAATTCCAAAAATGATTATAATCTAGATAGTACAGGCTACAACTTTTATTCATATCAATTTTCTAAAATTTTCGTTCGTCTACCTATAATTAGGAGTGCAATGAATTTGCGAAAATAGTAAAATGAATATATGCATAATAAGGAAGTTACATAGGTTTATAACAACCATTATCTGCTTCAACTAATTCAATTTCTTCACATATAATTTGCTATAACTTTATTATTATACATAGTAAAACAAAAATTTTGAAACTCTTGGAAAGTCTAGGGAAGAATCTAATTTTCTATTTTTTTCGCTTTTTCACCCCTAAGGGTTGTTTGGACACCGATATCGCCAGACGAATTTAGGGGGTGTATACACAAGCCAAATACTATGCAACAACGTAATCCATACATTTTTACCTTTCAATGATCCACGGAAGACGAGATAGATCTCGTCTTGAACTCGACTATATATCTCAAAGCCAAAGTAGTTCGAGTGAACCACAATGTGACTACGAAAGTGACTATTAATCAACGATTAAATTTATTTTTAACATTGTAATCCTTTGATTTTGTAAAATAATACATTATTAAAAGTTTTTTTGTGAGGTGAAATTCTATCAGTATCCTAAAATTTTTAAACTTTTTTACGATTACTATACTTCAATCCACTGCGTGGATGTGGAAGTAAAAGATGGTCTCCACACTTTACCACAGATAGGCTAAAAGAAACCTTTTTTTTAACATTGTTCCTTGGTACACGTATGTATTCTAATGACGTCTGATTGAGATGTTTCCATTGAAGGGATGTGGGGGGATGTAAAAATAGAGACTTCTATGGAAAACCTGGATATGGAAGTAGTGATTCCTTAAGCAGCGGTTATTTATTAAACATCTGTTTCTTGATCAGGAGTTTGTTAACAGCCCTTTCAGTGCAAGTTAATGCCCTATTCAATGTTAATAATTAAATACATTTTTTAAGGAAAATAGAATTTAAGATATAAAACACACGCATAAACTGAACTATCGTTGCCCGCGTTGCCCACTTTGCCCACATTGCCCAAGGTTTAAGTTAAATATATTCAGAGTTAGTCCAGGGTAAAATTATGGCTGGCGTTTATTCTGATTTTAGTGTATCTTTTGACTCGATAGAGGCTGACATTTTGATACATAAACTAAATAATCTAGGCATACGGACAAACGTATCAAATTAATTAATGTCCTTTTTATCCGTAAAATGATTGTGCAACTTAACAAAACTAGGTAGGAAAATGATGAGGCCACGACCTCATCGTGGCAAACGTTGGCAACGAGGCTACATTCAGAAGGGGCGGTAGCGAGAGCGTAATTGACGTCACTTTCACCAACGCCGAGCTGGCGGGAAAAATTCGCGACTGGCGCATGCTGGAAGACGAAACTCTCAGTGACCACCAACTTATCACCTTTCGACTCGTTGAGGAGCATCCGCTAAACGTCCGAACATGTGAACCTCCCGCCAAGGGAACTAGGTGGCGATACAAGCCCGACAAGGAGGAGGCGATCGCTGAAAAACTACGGCACGAACTGGGACAACTCCGCGACCCAAACGCCGACAACGCAATCGAGGCCCTTACTAGGGCCTGCAAGGCCACGCTGCCAGCCGTTGGCCACCCGCGCGGTAAACCAGCATACTGGTGGAACCGCGAAATCGCGCAACTACGCCAAAAATGTCTCAAGCTAAAAAGGATCTGGACTAGATCCAAAACAGCGCGCTGTGTCGACTTAATCGCCAGGAACTATACGGCCTATCAGGAGGCCAGAAACGACCTTCGAGCCAGCATCAAAGCGTCCAAGCGCAGATGCTGGCACGAAATCATCGAGAGCGTCGATAACGATATCTGGGGAGACGGCTACAGAATCGCATGTAAAAGAACTGGCGTCCGTGAAAAACTAGTACTCAGTACGGACCGTAAATTGGAATTAGCGAGCGAGCTATTCCCAATACGCCCAACAACGAACTGGGTAAGGTCAATCGGGGACCAGCCACCACCCCCAGTTACGGCGGTGGAAATTAGCAACGCGTCTGCAAAACTAAAACCCAATAAGGCCCCGGGGCCTGATGGAATACCCCCTGAGGTGGCTAAACTAGCGGTCACCCATCACACGGCTTACTTCGAGAACGTCTTTAACGGCATTTTTGCAAACGGGGAAATCCCCCGTAGGTGGAAAAGGGCCATACTAGTGCTTGTTCCTAAACCTGGCAAGCCGCCGGGTACTGCACCCAGGCCTATTTGCTTGATCGATACCACAGCAAAAATTCTGGAACGTGTCATCGTGACGCGCCTCACCGCGGAACTTGACCAGAGAGGGGGTCTCTCTGACAGCCAATTCGGCTTTAGAGAGGGTCTCTCCACGACCGATGCCATCCAGAAGGTCATAAGAGTCGCACACTCCGCAAACGCAGGCAACTGGAGGCAAAGAGAGATCTGCCTAGCTGTGGCGCTCGACGTGAAGAATGCCTTCAACACGGCCCCCTGGGGTCCAATTGTTGAAGCCCTGGAACTCAAAGGGGTACCAACGTATCTGGTACAACTTGTGAGGAGCTACTTCACCGAAAGATCTTTAATCATCGACGACCACGTCCGTGATGTCACGTGCGGCGTTCCGCAGGGGTCGGTCCTGGGACCACTCCTGTGGAATGTTTTGTACGATGGCATCCTCGAGCTAAAAAGCCCCGACATCCCCGACGACTGTCGTCTCGTTGCGTTCGCTGACGACCTTATCGTTATCGTCACAGACAAAACGGAGGAGCGTGCTACGACCAAGGCCGAAGCCGCCATACGTGCAATAAACCGGTGGATGGGCAACCACAACCTAGAAATTGCCCCTGAGAAATCGGAAGCAGTCGCGCTGACCGGGCACAAACATGTTAACAACATGAGCGTCAACGTCTCTGACGCGGTGGTGGCCGCTAAACCAGCTATAAAATACTTAGGGGTTTTCATTGATCAAAAGCTGTCATGGAACCGGCATGTCGAATACGCGACCGACAGAGCAGAGAAAGCGGCCATGGCCCTCCGCAAGATCATGCCACGCATTGGAGGGCCCAAGACCTACGCCCGGAAACTTTTGAGCTCCGTGGCAAATTCCATCCTACTGTATGCCGCTCCGGCGTGGGTCGACGCATAAAGACCGCGCGCAACCGCAACCGGATACTGAAGACACAACGCCTTATGTTGATAAGGGTATGCTGCGCCTACCGGACAACCTCCGCCTCGGCTCTTCAAGTTATATCGGCGGTCCCACCCGCCGATTTGCTCGTCAAAGAGCGCGCGTACAGCCACGGAGCAGACAAAGATGCGAAGACCGTTTACAGAAACCATCTGATGGAACGCTGGCAGGAGCGATGGGACACCTCTGAACACGGCAGATGGACGTACCGCCTTATCCCAGACGTAAGAGCCTGGACTGCCCGAAAACACGGAGATTTAAATTACCACCTAACTCAAACGCTAAGTGGCCACGGCAATTTCGGCAGCTATTTACATAGAATCGGCAAGCGGGAAGCAGACACGTGTATTTACTGCCCAGCACCGGATACCCCGGAATACACAATGTTCCACTGCCCTAGGTGGAATGACGAGAGGAACACGGCAAACAGAAACGTTGGCCTGGCAATCACGCCACAAAATTTCATGACAAACATGCTTGCCACCGCTGAGAAGTGGTCGGCAATTAACCCCATGTGCTGCAGTATCATGAAGGCAAAAGAAGAAGGAGCACGGATATTAATCCCATAGAACTGGTTAGCCTCCGAAGAAATGTTTAATTACAGTTCCGGAGAAGGAAGAGGGGGGTTTTTTAGTGAGTAGAAATCTCACATATCCCTGCACACCGGACCATCAGTGTAGGGAACCTTTTGAAGGTTTTTCCCCTCGAAAAAAAAAAAAAAAAAAAAGATAGGAAAATCATAATATAGATTTGGGAGTCGTCCAAGGGTCTCTTCTTGGACCTCTGCTTTTCCTTTTGTTTGCAAATGATTTATCGAATCGTGTACCAAAATATTGTAAAATTATAATGTATACTGATGACACCAGTTTAATTGTGTCTTCGTTATATTCAGATACTATAAAATATTCAACTCAAACTATACTTAAGGAGTTTAATCAATGGACAACAAAAAACCGTCAAATTCTAAATACCGAGAAGAAGTGTGTATTAATTTTTTGAACAAAAAGCAACCTATATCAGATATAACTTAACAGTGGATGGTCTACCTATCATATTTTCCAAAACATTAAAGTACTTAGTGATTTACCTTGAACAATGAACTTGGTCAGAACACATCAATAATTTAGCAAAAACAATTATATAGTTGTTATTTCGCCCTCCTCAATTTGAAAAGGTGTTTTGAAGTAGAATTTCTCACCAATATTTACATTCGTTATAACATTAAACCATGGGGCTACTCCACTAAGACACTACGAATCCTTGGTCGATCAAAAGAGATTCATTAGATTGATATCTAATTTAAAATTTCAAGACTCATGTAAACCAACAAAAATTGCTTTATGTCCTAACAGAATGCCGTGTTGACTACAGATATATAAACATAAATTAATAACCTCTACGGGAAAGCAAAGGCTTGCGTAGAAGTACATGACTATACCGAAATATTTCTTATAGAAAAAGGCGTGAGACAAGGTGATGCTATATCCCCAAAACTTTATCTCTGGGCGATAACCACATAGAACAAGTAAGTTCATATAAATATCTAGGCCACGAGATTCGCATAGGAAGAGACAATCAAACCTGTGAAGTAGGGCGCAGAATTTGTTTAACTCGGGCAGCGTTTGGAAAACTTAGCAACACAAGTCGAACATTCCAACTTGTTTAAAGAAGAAGGTCTTTCATCAATGTGTATTTCCTGTGCTCACTTATGGAGCAGAAGCGCTCACACTAACAAAGAAGACTGTTAACAAAATACGTGTTGCACAAAGAGCTGTGGAAAGATCAATGTTGCGTGTTTCCCATAGGGATAGAGTCTCAAATGTAAGGCTCCGCCAAATGTCCGGAGTAACCGATGCAATCGAACGCATAACAATGTTGAAATTGGACTGAGCTGAGCGCATAGCAAGAATAAGACTCCCATAAATAGTATACTCGAAGTGGCTCTTTAATGGAGTTCCCCTAACACAGAACAACTTTATTTGAAAAGTCGCATCATTACATCGGTCCCAAATTATATAACAAGCTTCCCCAATCAATTTGCGAGAAAAAAAACATGCAGGGACTTAAATCTAGTTTGAAAGAAGTGTTGCTTAAAAAGTACTATTATGCGAATATTTGTGCAATTCATTGATTTTGTAACTATATCTGTGAATATTTATAAATTTGTTGTCTATGTGATATTCTCATATCCTTATATATTTTATATCCCCTATTTTGTGATTTTCCCTTAAATTTGCCTATGTGTAGTTCAGGTTTTTTTCAGAGCGGAAATTTTCTAATGAAAACTGTATATTAGTCTCTTTCCACATCAGATATTTACATTCCTATTACGCGCTGCTAGTAGAGAGAAGTGTATTATTTACAATTTACTGGCAAAACCAATTAATGTACTCCACAAAGAACTGAGAAAGATGTTCTCGTAAGCAATTAGTTCGAAGTTCATCGTATTGACGTGTAGAATTTCGGACTTTATCGGTTTCCGGCTTCAGCAAAGTGTTCCCGCATTTTTCCACTTGCCCTTCATTTAATGGCAGAACCATACTGATAACAAATTCCTGAGAACGGCTTCCATTAACTACCTCTTTTATTTCTAGTTAGATTCGTCTCCGTTTTTTAGTGCTTAAGTGTGGTGTACTTTCAGATCTAATGAAGGAAACTGAAAGGTATGTGGTGAAAATTTTCATAATGCTAATTTGTTTAGTATAGCGACTGCAATACTTATACTTGTAATTACTTGTAAGCGTTTTAATGTTTATACATTTTTTTATTACTGACAAAATAATTTATTTGGATTACACTCTTTGCCGCTAGGTAGCTACTCGTATTTTGTTTCCAAACATAAAGTGTAAATCTCAAAAGTATATAGTATACTTTTTTCCAGAACCAAAAAATAAAAAAAGGTTTCATTGGTTAAAAGTCTGTCAAATTATAACGATTTCAAATGAGCCATGGAAATAAATCCTCTCACGAGGATACGCGAAAAAAGGTATGTACCCTATGTGGAAAAAAAATTATATTTGGGCAAGAAACCAGAAAAATTTTTCATAACTGAAAACTCTGAAAAATTGATTAAAAAATTTATATTTGAGGACTTTCATCTAAAAAATGAAAAGTATCCTCTAAGTATATATACAACTTATTCTCTCACACTACTTGATGCTAACAAGGGTAAATTTCAAAGATCATTTCAGAAAATGTCTAATTATACAGATATCATATTACCAAAGGATACTCGTACATCACAAAATACATGCAACTGTTATATATGTTTGACTGGTCGTTTCAAAGGCCACGTTAAAATTGATAAAGGTAAGGGACATAAAAGAGATTTAGAAAACAAAATTGATGTTTCTACGGGACTTTATGGGCGTTCAGCAATAGATAGCCTGCCCATTTCATCTATAGAGAGTAAAGATACTAGAAATTTCTTGTGTGGTGATTGTTTTTAAGAGATTGGAAGGGGTAAAAGTCACATTTGTAAAAATAGCAAAGAAAATGTATTAAAAATTGTAGAAAAGCTCGCTGAAAAAAATCAAAATCAAACTCTAAGTACTATTATAAAAAAAGGTTCAATCTGCTAGTCTTACAATTAAAAAAAAAGATCGGTAAAGGTATTTACACAAAACTTCCCTCGTTATTTGTTCATGGCAGTCACTCTAAAAAATTAATAATTACGAAATGACATTGAGAATAATAATCGGAATAAAGTTATTGCTATTATTAAAAAGAAAACTTGATAAGTTTTGGTCAAAAAAATATACAGATTGCTCATCCAACAGCAAAAGTTCAATACTAAATAGCAGGTGCCACATATGGCAGGCTTGCGCAAATACCTTTACAAATGTCCACCATGACTGAATTATTTCTTGGGATGACCACCCTGTACATTTTTCAATAAAAGTATAATAGGTGCATATGCCAGATATTATTGCCATCTGTCACATTTTCAATCCAACATTCACGTAATGGAGTGGAAGTATAGTGGTGGTTAAAAAATTTCATCTTTTTAAAAAAATTTCAAAAGATGTTGGTAAAATAATTTTCAAAATTTTTTCTTCTGAAATAGGTTTAAAATGTCAAACGTAGAAACTTCAAATTTGAGCAAAAAAGAAAGTTTCCTTCTATTCTATAGTAGTGCTAAAAAAAGTTTAAAAGTTAAAAATTATGTATCTTTTAAAATAGGTTTAGAATGCTATGAAACGTGAAAATTTTAAATTTGAGCAAATAAAAAAAAATTCGATCTCTTTAGTGGTAAAATCTTTTTGAAAAATTTTCAAAATTTTTTTTTTGAATCTAGGTTTAGAATGTCATTTAAATTTGAGCATTCTACTGTTAAATTTTTTTCCAAACTGGTAACAAAATGTTGCCAATTTTTTTTCCGAAATTGGTTTGGAATATTATGAAACGTGGAAATTTTAAATTTGAGCAAAAACATTTTTTCGTCTGTTCTATAGCAGTGATATATAAATGGATTAAAAATGTTTTCAAATTTTTTTAAAAATTCTTCAAAAACATTTTTAAATTTGTTTGAATAGTTTTTCTTTTAAATAGATTTAGAACGTGGAAATTTGAAATTCGAAGAAATACAAAAAAATCGGTAAAGGTATTTACACAGAACTTCCCTCGTTATTTGTGCATGGCGATCATTAAAAGAATATTAAATACGAAATGACATTGAGAATAATAATGGAAACATAGTTATTGTAATTATTACAAAGAATTTTTTTTTCCTGAAATAGGTTTAGCGCGTCATGGAACGTGGAAATTTTAAATTTGAGCTAAAAAAAATTTTTTTCATCTTGGTAAAAATTTTTTCAAAAATGTTTGAAAAAAATTTTCAAAAAATTTTTTTTCCTGAAACAGGTTTAGCGCGTCATGAAACGTGGAAATTTTAAATTTGAGCAAAAAAAAATTTTTTTCACTATTTATTCCGTTTAGACGGTCCACCCTGTATATTTTTCAGTGAAAATTCTACCAGTTCTTCGCTGACAGTAGGGCTAACTACCTACCAAATTTGACTGCTCTCCGTCAAGTAGTTTTTTAGTAAATACACCAACAGACAGACAGACAGACAGACAGACAGACAGACAGACAGACAGGCAGACAGACAGACAGACTGACAGACAGACAGACTGACGGAATTGAAAAACCTATATTTTCGGAATCTACGTGTTCTGAAACGTCAGAATCCGAAAAAATCTCGGAGGGTGATTTTTTCTCGAATACAATACTTCCCTTCGGTATGCGAGGGAAGTAAAATTTCAAAAATTTTTTTTGAATCAGGCTTAGAATGCCATGAAACGTGGAAATTTTAAATTTGAAGAAAGGAAAAAAAATTATTTCATTTTAGTAGTAAAAATTTTTTCAAAAATATTGGTGAATATTTTTCCTGAAATAGGTTAAGCGTGTCGTGAAACGTAGAAATTTTAAATTTGAGCAAAAAAAAATTTTTTTCATCTTGGTAAAAATTTTTTCAAAAATGTGAAAACAATTTTCAAATTTTTTTTTTCTGAAATAGATTTAGCGCGTCATGAAACGTGGAAATTTTAAATTTGAGCAAAAAAAATTTTTTTTTACTATTTATTCCGTTTAGATGGTCCACCCTGTATATTTTCCAGTGAAATTTCTACCATTTCTTCGCTGACAGTAGCGTCAACTACTTACCAAATTTGAGTGCTCTCCGTCAAGTAGTTTTTTAGTAAATGCACCAACAGACAGACAGACAGACAGACAGACAGACTGACGGAATGGAAAAACCTATATTTTCGTAATCTACGTGTTCTGAAACGTCAGAATCCGAAAAAATCTCGGAGGGTGATTTTTTCTCGAATACAATACTTCCTTCGGTATGCGAGGGAAGTAAAAATATAAATTGTAGTTTTAATGTATCTGCTTTTGGTCGGGAGACAAAAGTTGTTTTAAATACTAGTATTAAAAAAAGTGTTTCATCTGATGAAGAGAGCTTAGATAACTTTAGGATAAATTTAGGAGATTCAGGTAATCTAATGAGAAAAATAACTAATTTTGTAAGATGTAACGTAGGTAGAAAGTCTATTCCATCGTACTATACAAAGTATTTATCAGATAAATCTAAAGTTTTAGATACTTAATGTATACGAGATACTGTATTTCAAAGGGTTAAAATCCAAAAATGTGGATAAAACGCGAAAGGGATCAGCTACCATTTTAAATTTCATAAAATTTTAATCTACTTTTAATGTAGAACCAGCCTGCGTAAACCGATTCTGGACTTATTTTCATCATAATTTTTCCACCTTCAAGCACACTCTGTGCAGTAATAGTAGTAGCAAGATATTGATTAGTTAAGCAAGACTTTACTAAATATCAGTACAGTAAGATAAGTAAAACATTAGCCTTTTTTACCACTAAATATACACAAAGTTGCAGTTTCAACAATTACGTCATAAAGAAGGATCCAAAATGGAATAAATTTATTTTGAATTGTTCGATTTATAAAAATTGAATAATTCTTTGATAATAGATAAAAAGCTAACCTGGAAACTTTTTGTAAACCACATAATAACTAAAAGTAATAAGGGCTTTTTAAGAATGATTATGCGAACTTGGTGGAGAGCCGACCCGCAAACTGCTATATTTTTTTATAGATCGTATATTCAATCCATAATTATATTATGGCTGCATATTATACGGCTCGGTAAGTTACACTCACTTGCATCAGTTAGATTTACTACAACACTGAGATTATGTATAGGTGCCATGAAATCTACACCCGTTGAACCTTCATGTGTAGAAGCTCTCGAACCCCCCGTTACAGTTGAGACGCCAGTTCCTTTCAGAGAACTTTATCCTTAAGTCACACGTTAAAAAATCACCAATTATGAACGAAGTTAGCCAGTTAAATAATCATGATCTTGTCAACAAATACTGGTCAAAAAGGAATTCACCACCACTTTTGTGCATAGGATTTCGAAATACGAGTAACATATCTTCAGAATTAGACAAACTATACACACGATCGGATGATAAGGATTATTTGAGTTATCTTAATAAACCAACGGTAAAATCACCTAATTATTGTGAATTACCTAAAGTAATCAAGATTATTTTAAACCACATAACATCTTAATGGCAGAATTACTTACATAGTAAATAAATTGACTCAGAGAGATTGCATCATTAAATTTGTTTGGGTTAAAGCTCATATTGGTCTTGAAAACAACGAAAAAGTAGATCAGTTGGCTTAAGAAAGTATGTATGTCTTAAGGAATACCCTTATACAACGCACCGTATCTACAAGATGGCATTGGAAAATGCAAAATACTTAAAAAAAAGAGTGGTCTCAACAGTGGAATGAATACTGCTTTATTAACAAGATATACACTTATCCAAGAGAACATAGGTATAATAGCATTAATCATTCCATAAGAAGCACAATGCACATAAGCAGATTTAAATTTGGTCATGGCTGTTATCCATATCATCTGCATAATAATAAACACCACATAATAATAAACACCACAGGTAATACAACCCCCTTTATCCCTGAAAGCTCTGAAAGAGCCTTGTGCGGGAGAGGGCTACACATTTAGAGACAAGGGACACACATCCAATATCCGAGTATACTAGGATTAATTTCTTTCGGAAAAAATCCCAGTGCCACGACCGGGAATCGAACCCAGAACTCCTGGCTGAGAGTCAAGCGCGCTTGCCCCTCATCCAAACAGTCATATAGATAGGAATATTACCATCAAATATTTGTGAGCAGTGTAGGGAAATAGGGAACCATTTTCTTCAAATATCAAAAATACGCTCAAGAAACTAATAAATTATAGGGTAATTTGATCAAGCACACAGTAGAAGCCCCATTTAATTTACTCCATCTTCTGGCTCTAAATGAAAAATATATAATCGACTCCATTCCATTCCATTCTTAAATAAGACAAAAATAAACATTTAGAGTATGATTAGCTTTCTCACCTCTTATATGTCTATGCTTTTAGTAACCGACGTTACTCGTGGTCAATAGAGAGAATCGTGTGACCCTACCCTTATCCTATTGTGTAAAGAAAATATTCATACTTTGTCGAGGTTAGAATTAGGTAAAATAAATAACATAACATAAATTGTGTGTGGCTTCAAGTCAATCGCCCTAATTCCATCAATTAAAAAAATCGGTAAAGGTGTTTACACAGAACTTCCCCCTTTATTTGTGCATTGGGGTCACTAAAAAATTAGTAATTACGAAATGACACTGAAAATAATAATCGGAATATAGTTATCACAATTATTACAAAGAAAACCTGATAAGTTTTGGTCAAAAAAATATACAGAGTGCTCGTCCAACAACAAAAGTTCAATACTAAATGACAGGTGCCAAATAGGTAGGTAAAAGTAGATTATATGTATTAACATTTTAAAACAAAATAAATTCACTTGGTCGCGTTGTGTGTATTTGTGATAGTACATGACAGTTTTATGCCATTAATTCTTAACTTTATTTGTTATATATGATTTAATACTATATAAAAATTGTTTATTACTTCCCTCGCATACCGAAGGGAAGTATTGTATTCGAGAAAAATCACCCTCCGATATATTTTCGGATTTTGACGTTTCAGAACACGTAGATTACGAAAATATAGGTTTTTCAATTCCGTCAGTCTGTCTGTCTGTCTGTCTGCCTGTTAGTGCATTAACTAAAAAACTACTTGACGGGGAGCAGTCAAATTTGGTAGGTAGTTGACGCTATTGTCAGCGAAGAAATGGTTAAACTTTCACTGGAAAATATACAGGGTGGACCGTATAAAGGGAATAAAAAACAAAAAAAATTTCTTTTCCTCAAATTTAAAATTTCCACGTTTCATGACACGCTAAACCCATTTCAGAAAAATAAAATTTGAAAATTTTTTCACCAACATTTTTGAATAATTCTTTACCACTAAAATAGATGAAAAATTATTTTTTCTTTGTTCAAAATTTAAATTTTTATTTATTTACTTTATTTTAATTTAAAATTTTCACAGTTCGTGGCTTTCTAAACCGATTTAAACAAAAAAAGTTTTTTTAATTTTCTTTTTACAAACATTTTTGAAAAAATTTTTACCACTAAAATAGATGGAAAATTTATTTCTTTGTTCAAATTTAAAATTTCCACGTTTCATAGCGTTCTAAACGTATTTTAAAAAGAAATTTAAGAAATTGCATTCTAAGCCTATTCAATCAAATTTAAAAAAATGTTTGAAAAAATGTTTAATCTATTTATCACTACTTACTATAGAATAGATGAAACATTTTTTTACCAGTTTAGAAAAAAATTTCACCGCTAGAATAGATGGAGACATTTTTTTTCTTTGTTGCTCAAATTAAAATGTTCACGATTCATGGCATTCTAAACCTATTTTTAAAAAAAAGCACTATTATAGAATAGAACGAAACTTTCCTGTTTGCTCAAATTTAAAATTTTCATGTTTCATGGCAATTTGAACCTATTTCAGAAGAAAACAATTTTGAAAATTTTTTTACCATTATTTTTGAAGAATTAAAAAAAAAAATAAATTTTTTAACCACCACTATACTTCCACTCCACTACGTGAATGTGGAATTAAAAATGTGACAGATGGCAATAATATTTGGCATATGCATCTATTATGTTTTTATTGAAAAATGTACAGTAGAGGGTGGTCATCCCAAGAAATAATTCAGTCATGGTGGACATTTTTAAAGGTATTTGCGCAAACCTTCCATATTTGGTTATTTAGTATTGAACTTTTGCTGTTGCATGAGCACTCTGTATATTTTTTTGACCAAAACTTATCAGGTTTTCTTTGTAATAATAATGATAACTATATTCCGATTTTTATTTTCAATGTCATTTCGTAATTAGTAATTTTTTAGAGTGACCGTCATGCACATATAAAGAGGGAAGTTCTGTGTAAATACCTTTACCGATTTTTTTATTTAAACAAATAAATGGTTTCAAAATATTTTTTATGGGATTTTGTATCTTTCTAGGTATGAATTAATATTCCAGTTTCAAAAATTTTGTAAACAGTACATAAAGAATTATTTTCCTGGAATAATTTTAAAATCTTTTTATTTTGGGTCCGGCCGTGTCATTTTATTAAGATCCCTGGCATCGTGAATGACTACTATAAATAAAATACAATATATCATTGAATTTCGTTTACGCATTACAAATATATGGCAAAGAGAAAACTCTTCTAAAAAATATAAAATATTTATAAAATGGGGCAGCTTTAGCCATTACTGTATGAGGATTTTTGATGACCTCAATATCCTCTATCTATTAGTACAGTTCGACCCTCTCCTCAGGAATCACCCTGTATATACTTTGACAAAAATATTTATACTGACGTGCTTATATCGGTTTGTTTCTTACGCTATGCACCAAATTTATTTTATGGGAGCAGTTGCATTATTGAAAAAATAGAGAGTTTTACACTCCTGGAGCATTGATAAAATGAGTGAAACTGCGGCTTTGCGGTAGTTGGCTGTCCCCTGATTCAACTCTATGATTCCCCAAATCCACATGAGAAACGCGTCTTGAATAAAACAACGCCTTCTATAGAGTGTATGAAAAAAGGACATGTCTCTGCGGTTGCTTTACGCCTAAGGTCTAGGGAGAATATTTGTAACAACTGATGCGAACAAACCGGGACAATTTCATTCAATTCATTTCAAGTTAATGGATAACAAAGTGCTAGGTTTGTTTCTCAGTAATATTTTCACCCCTGCTTAAATCTGTATTTGTATTAGAAAAGTAATTTACAGCACTTATTTTATAAATTGACCACATTGACATTGAAGTAGTTTCTTCCAGGTTTTGCCGCGGTCGTCGAACTTGACTGACGTTTCGTCTTTGGAACCCTTCTGAAGAAGCCGACGGCTTGATCAGCGAAATGTCCAGTCAAGTTCGACGACCTTGACAAAACCCGGAAGAAACTACTTCATTGGACAACGGCCGTCAAAACCTGCATTGCACATTGACATTGCTGGAAAAAAAAAATTGGTATCATTATACAATTCGGAGAACACAAACATAATATGAAAACAATATTTATATGGTTAAAGTACGGAAATAAATTAACAAAAATGAATAGTTCACCGTTGGAAATATCTATGTGCCACCTTTAACTGAAAACACTCATTTTGAGAACATTTGTTGACAAATACAAAAAGTAAAATACAAAACTAGGAGAAATTTAGAAATTATCTATAACAAAAAGTAAATTGAAATAAAATTCAGGTTTCGTCTTCCGCAAAACAACAACAAAACTGCTGCCTAAGAAATCACTACTTCCACATCCAGATTTTCCATTTAAATCACTTTAAAGGAAACATCTCGACTATATTTGCATTCTAGTATGTGGAAATTAGTGGTCTTAGAAGTTTAGTAATATTTTGGGCAGATGTCGTACAAAAATTTGAGGTGTTACTTTCTACTATTTACGTTAGAAATGAAGTATCTAAACTCTTATTAGCTAGCTCTACTTATTTTCCCCTATGCACATGCACAACCTCCCACTTTCCACGCTTGCAATGGAATGATCTTAATCAGATGTCATTACAATACATACCGTTTTTATACTCTTACCATATTGCTTTACTTATTACTTCCCTCGCATACCGAAGGGAAGTATTGTATTCGAGAAAAAATCACCCTCCGAGATTTTTTCGGATTCTGATGTTTCAGAACACGTAGATTCCGAAAATATAGGTTTTTCAATTCCGTCTGTCTGTCTGTCTGTCTGTCTGTCTGTCTGTCTGTTGGTGTATTTACTAAAAAACTACTTGACGGAGAGCAGTCAAATTTGGTAGGTAGTTAACCCTACTGTCAGCGAAGAACTGGTAGAATTTTCACTGAAAAATATACAGGGTGGACCGTCTAAACGGAATAAATAGTGAAAAAAATTTTTTTGTACTCAAACATTTTGGAAAAAATTTTTACCAAGATGAAAAAAATGTTTTTTTGCTCAAATTTAAAATTTCCACGTTTCATGACGCGCTAAACCTATTTCAGGAAAAAAAAAATTTTGAAAATTTTTTTCAAACATTTTGGAAAAAATTTTTACCAAGATGAAAAAAATTTTTTTTTGCTCAAATTTAAAATTTCTACGTTTCATGACACGCTTAACCTATTTCAGGAAAAAAAATCGGTAAAGGTGTTTACACAGAACTTCCCTCGTTATTTGTGCATGGCAGCCACTCTAAAAAATTAATAATTACGAAATGACATTGAAAATAATAATCGCAATATAGTTATTGCTATTTTTACAAAGAAAACTTGATAAGTTTTGGTCAAAAAAATATACAGATTGCTCATCCAACAGCAAAAGTTCAATACTAAATAGCAGCTGCCACATATGGCAGGCTTGCGCAAATACCTTTACAAATGTCCACCATGACTGAATTATTTCTTGGGATGACCACCCTGTACATTTTTCAATAAAAGTATAATAGGTGCATATGCCAGATATTATTGCCATCTGTCACATTTTCAATCCAACATTCACGTAATTGAGTGGAAGCATAGTGGTGGTTAAAAAATTTAATTTTTTTAAAATTTTTCAAGAATGTTGGTAAAAAAATTTTCAAAATTTTTTCTTCTGAAATAGGTTTAAAATGTCAAACGTAGAAATTTTAAATTTGAGCAAAACGGAAAGTTTCCGGCTATTCTATACTAGAGGTAAAAAAAGTTTAAAATTTAAAAATTATACATTTTTTTTTAAATAGGTTTAGAATATCATGAAACGTGAAACTTTTAAATTTGAGCAAAAAAAAGTTTCTATTCTAGTGTTAAATTTTCGCAAATTTTTTTTTTTTTTGAAATTTTTTTGGAGTGTCATGAAGTGAGGCGAGGTACGGTGCCAGTTTAAGTGGCGAGAACTCGATCGGCGAAGTTAAGTAACGCCTGGAGAGTCTGTTACTTGGATGGGTGACCGTATCTCATTTCGCCGTCCTGGTTAAGTGGTGGAATAGCTTTAGCTAAACTTCGCCAGGACGTTAAAATAAATAAGACGTTAAAAAAAACGTGGAAATTTGAAATTTGAGCAAAAAAATTTTTCATCTATTCTATAGATTAAAAATGTTTTCAATTTTTTTTTTTTATTTTTCAAAAACATTTTTAAATTTGTTTGAATAGTTTTAGAATGCCATGGAAACGTGGATAGTTTAAATCTGAACAAAGAAAAAAAAACTATCTTAGTGGTAAAATTTTTTTAAAATAATAAACAAAATTTCAAATTTTTCTTTTAAATAGATTTAGAACGCTATGAAACGTGGAAATTTTAAATTTGAAGAAATAAAAAAAAAATTCCATCTATTTTAGTGGTAAAAAATATTTCAAAAATATTGGTAAAAAAATTCTTTTTTTAATTTTCAAAAATTTTTTTTTTTGAATCAGGCTTAGAATGTCATGAAACGTGGAAATTTTAAATTTGAAGGAAGAAAAAAAATTTTTTTCATCTATTTTAGTAGAAAAGAATTTTTCAAAAATGGTAAAAAAAAATATTTTTTTTTTTGAATTTTCAAAAATTTTTTTTTTCTGAAATAGGTTTAGCGCGTCATGAAACGTGGAAATTTAAAATTTGAGCAAAAAAAAATTTTTTTCACTATTTATTCCGTTTACATGGTCCACCCTGTATATTTTCCAGTGAAATTTCTACCATGTCTTCGCTGACAGTAGCGTCAACTACCTACCAAGTTTGACTGCTCTCCGTCAAGTAGTTTTTTAGTAAATGCACCAACAGACAGACAGACAGACAGACAGACAGACAGACAGACAGACAGACTGACGGAATTGAAAAACCTATATTTTCGTAATCTACGTGTTCTGAAACGTCAGAATCCGAAAAAATCTCGGAGGGTGATTTTTTCTCGAATACAATACTTCCCTTCGGTATGCGAGGGAAGTAAAAAATTTGAAAATTTTTTTCACCAATATTTTTGAAAAAATTTTTACTACTAAAATGAATTTTTTCTTTCTTTCTTCAAATTTAAAATTTTCACGTTTCATGGCATTCTAAGCCTGATTAAAAAAAAAGTTTTTTGAAATTTTATCACTAAGATAGAATTTTTCTTTCTTTGTTCAGATTTTAACTATCCACGTTTCCATGACATTCTAAAACTATTCAAACAAATTTAAAAATGAAGAATTTTTTAAAAAATTTGAAAACATTTTTAATCCATTTATGTATCACTACTATAGAACAGACGAAAAAATTTTTTTTGCTCAAATTTAAAATTTCCACGTTTCATGATATTCCAAACCAATTTCGGAAAAAAAAAATTGCAACATTTTGTTACCAGTTTGGAAAAAAAATTAACACCAGAATGCTCAAATTTAAATGACATTCTAAACCTAGGTATTTCAGAAAAAAAATTTTGAAAATTTTTTTCACCAACATTTTTCAAAAAGTTTTTACCACTAAAATAGATCGATTTTTTTTTTATTTGCTCAAATTTAAAATTTTCACGTTTCATAACATTCTAAACCTATTTTAAAAATACATCACTTTTAATTTTTAAACTTTTTTTAGCACTACTACAGAACAGAAGGAAACTTTCCTTTTTGCTCTAATTTAAAATTTCTACCTTTGACATTTTAAACCTATTTCAGAAGAAAAAAATTTGAAAATTATTTTACCATCTTTTGAAAATTTAAAAAAAAATGTAATTTTTTAACCACCACTATACTTCCACTCCATTACGTGAATGTTGGATTGAAAATGTGACAGATGGCAATAACATCTGGCATATGCATCTATTATACTTTTATTGAAAAATGTACAGGGTGGTAATCCCAAGAAATAATTCAGTCATGGTGGACATTTGTAAAGGTATTTGCGCAAGCCTGCCATATGTGGCACCTGCTATTTAGTATTGAACTTTTGCTGTTGGATGAGCAATCTGTATATTTTTTTGTCCAAAACTTATCAAGTTTTCTTTGTAATAATAGCAATAACTCTACTCCGATTATTATTCTCAATGTCATTTCGTAATTATTATTTTTTTAGAGAGACTGCCATGAACGAGGGAAGTTCTGTGTAAATACCTTTACCGATTTTTTTTCCCTATTTACCTCCACTTACCACCCACTCCTTCAACGGAATCACCTCAAAATTTAATATAGTTTCGAGTGGGGTTGAAAATATTATAAAAAAATCGGTAAAGGTATTTACACAGAACTTCCCTCGTTGTTTGTGCATGGCGGACACTTTAAAAAATTAATAATTACGAAATGACATTGAGAATAATAATCGGAATATAGTTATTGCTATTATTACAAAGAAAACTTGATAAGTTTTGGTCAAAAAAATATACAGATTGCTCATCCAACAGCAAAAGTTCAATACTAAATAGCAGGTGCCACTATGGCAGGCTTGTGCAAATACCTTTACAAATGTCCACCATGACTGAATTATTTCTTGGGATGACCACCCCGTACATTTTTCAATAAAAGTATAATAGGTGCATATGCCAGATATTATTGCCATCTGTTACATTTTCAATCCAACATTCACGTAATGGAGTGGAAGTATAGCGGTGGTTAAAAAAGTTCATTTTTTTAAATTTTTCAAAAATGTTGGTAAAAAGAATTTCAAAATGTTTTCTTCTAAAATAGGTTTAAAATGTCAAACGTAGAAATTTTAAATTAGAGCAAAAAGGAAAGTTTCCTTCTATTCTATAGTAGGGGTAAAAAAAGTTTAAAATTTAAAAATTATGTGTTTTTCTTAAGTAGGTTTAGAATGCTATGAAACGTGAAAATTTTAAATTTGAACAAATTTAAAAAAAATCGATCTGTTTTAGTGGTAAAAACTTTTTGAAAAATGTTGGTGAAAATGATTTTCAATATTTTTTTTCTGAAATAAATTTAGAATGTCATGAAACGTGAAACTTTTGAATTTGAGCAAAAAAAGTTTCCATCTATTCTAGTGTTAAATTATTTTCCGAAATTGGTTTGGAATGTCATGAAACGTGGAAATTTTAAATTTGAGCAAAAAAAATTTTTTCGTCTATTCTGTAGTAGTGATAAATAGATTAAAAATATTTTCAATTTTTTTTTTTTTTATTTTTCAAAAACATTTTTAAATTTGTTTGAATAGTTTTGAATGCCATGGAAACGTGGATGGTTTAAATCTGAAGAAAGAAAAAAAAATTCTATCTTAGTGGTAAGTAAAATTTTTTAAAAATAATTTAAAAAAATTCAAACTTTTCTTTTAAATAGATTTAGAACGCTATGAAACGTGGAACTTTTAAATTTGAAGAAATACAAAAAAAATTCCATCTATTTTAGTGGTAAAAAATTTTTCAAAAATGTTGGTAAAGATTTTTCAAATTTTTTTTTTTTTAATCAGGCTTAGAATGCCATGAAAAATGTTGGAGAAAAAAATTTTCAAATTTTTTTTTTCCCGAAATAGGATTAGCGTGTCGTGAAACGTGGAAATGTTAAATTTGAGCGAAAAAAAATTTGTTTCACTATTTATTCCGTTTAGACGGTCCACCCTGTATATTTTCCAGTGAAAATTCTACCATTTCTTCGCTGTCAGTAAGGTCAACTACCTACCAAATTTGACTGCTCTCCGTCAAGTAGTTTTTTAGTTAATGCACCGACAGACAGACAGACTGGCGGACTTGAAAAACCTATATTTTCGTTATCTCCGTGATCCGAAATGTCAGAATCCGAAAAAATCTCGGAGAGTGATTTTTTCTCGAATACAATACTTCCCTTCACTATGCGAGGGAAGTAAAATCTAAGATCTTGGCTTCTAGTATATACACTAAATTCCAAGGTACTGTAGTCTTACCAAATTGCTCCCCTGTTTACCCCTGTTTAACCCCAAATCCTTACCGGAATTAGCCCAAAATATAATCTAGTTCCAAATCTCATTATGATACATATGTGTATCAAGTTTCAAGTCGATATCTTAAACCGACAGTACGACAGAAAGACAGAAAATTTTTCGCCAGGATTTTGGGATTCTAGCCCACTATGCATTTAGTCTACGGCCACATAGGGCGACTAGTACTGGAGCCCATATACTCTACGCGTGTTTAAAAGTGAATTATTTATTATTTGTTTGCTTATAGTAATGAAACATATTCTGGTGGAAAGAAAAACTGTCTATGAGAACTAGGCTCCAATATTAGTTAGCTAATAGATAGGTGAGCATCTGTTGTTTTTTATCAGTCAATGTCATATATATATATATATAATGATTTCATACTTATTCATGGATATTGCCATGATTTTGCATGGAACATCGTTATGTGTGGCTTTGTACTTTTCTGATGAGTCCAGAATAAGGACGAAAAACGTTTCAAAGGCTAAGCATTTCCAAGAAACCGAATGAGATTTTATGAAAATGTAATTCATTAGAATGAAAAAAATTTTAAAGACAAGGTAGGTAAATAAATTAATTTCAGGCCTTTGTTCTCATTTTTAACTGAATTTACATATCGTGGGGGATCATGTAAATACAATTTTAATCTGCCTAGTCGTAGGGGACTATGTTGGATGCTAGTGTTATAATAAGAATGGCAAATAAGAACTTTTATTTGTTGGCATAACCAGAAGTCAGGTTATCGAAAGAATGCAAAGATTTCATTAGTATTTTTATATATAGTTTTTCTTTTAGTTCTCATAGATAGTTTTTCTTTCCGCTGTTTGCAAAATGCTATAAAGAATATGTTTTATTATAATTATTTGTACTGAATGATTAAGCATGCGGGAAAATATTTGTTCTCCATTATTATACTCTACACAAACACTAAACGAAGAGTATATTGACTTTTATCGGCACATTTCTAAAATCGGTGATATCGCTGGTACAGAAAACATTTTTATATCACTCTGTCAGTGATCGAATTCTGAACAACTTTTAAAATGTGCGACCGTTTGTCTGTCAGTCTATCTGTCTCTTCGTCTATCAACTTTTATTTAAGCACGATAACTTACGAAAAGAAACTCCGAATGTATTGAAATTCGGACAAGAAATTAATGTTAGCTAAAGAAAGAGCCTGTATTTGAACAAAATCGATCGCTAATTTTTTTAATGTTTTTGTCAATTCGCATAAGAGGCCTTCTTGAGCCAGAATAAATGTAATTCCACAAACTCGGCTCTCATTTACTTAACTCAACGAGGATCTTACTTTGTAAGGAGAATCATGAAGCACTGAAAAGTACAAAGGAGTAATGATCGCTATTGGTTTACGTCAAGACTATATGACAACATAAGCCAGTCAGTGATCTTACGTCTTAACTTGTTCTCCTCTCAGCGTTCCGCCGGGATTTAACTTCAATCTCTTGTCATAATTGTATTATAGCATCTAAAGTAGTTGACTTTGGGGTGACTGATTAATTAGAGGATTGCATTGTATAATATCTATATATTTAAAGAGCAAGGCATTTCCTTTCTACAATCTGTCAACCATTGTTTTTCATATTTTTTTCTCAAATGAATGGTGCGTCGGACTTCGCTAACTCGAGTTCTATCACAGCTAGAGATAAAAAGAAAATGCAAATAAACTGGACAAAAAAGTCTATTAAAAAATTATTTTCGAATATAATGAGCGAGGCAAGACAATATTATAGGATCAAGTGCCTTTTTACTTCCCTCGCATACCGAAGGGAAGTATTGTATTCGAGAAAAAATCACCCTCCGAGATTTTTACGGATTCTGACGTTTCAGATCACGGAGATTACGAAAATATAGGTTTTTCAATTCCGTCAGTCTGTCTGTCTGCCTGTCTGTCGGTCTGTCTGTCTGTCTGTCTGTCTGTCTGTCTGTCTGTTGGTGCATTTACTAAAAAACTACTTGACGGAGAGCAGTCAAATTTGGCAGGTAGTTGACGCTACTGTCAGCGCAGAAATGGTAGAAATTTCACTGGAAAATAGACAGGGTGGACCGTCTAAACGGAATAAATAGTGAAAAATATTTTTTTTCGCTTAAATTTAAAATTTCCACGTTTCATGACGCGCTAATCCTATTTCGGGAAAAAAAATTTTAGAAAATTTTTTTCACCAACATTTTTGAAAAAATGTTTACCAAAATAAAATAAAATTTTTTTGTTTAAATTTAAAACTTCCACGTTTCACGACACGCTAAACCTATTTCTGAAAAAAAAAAATTTTTTTGAAAAATTTTTTACCAAGATGAAAATATTTTTTTTTGCTTAACTTTAAAATTTCTACGTTTCATGGCATTCTAAAATTATTAAAAAAAATAAATAAATTTTTTTTACCATTTTTGAAAAATTTTTTTCTACTAAAATGATTTTTTTTCTTCAAATTTAAAATTTCCACGTTTCATAGCGTTCTAAATCTATTTAAAGAAAAATAAAAAAAATTTTTAAAATTTTTGAAAAAATTTTACCTCAAATAGATGGAATTTTTTTTCCGATTTAAGATTTCCACGTTTCCATGGCATTCCAAATTTATTATAAAAAAAAAATGAAAACATGTTTTAGTAATCTATTTATCACCATTATAGAATAGACGAAATATTTTTTTGCTCAATTTTAAAATTTCCTCGTTTCATAACATTCTAAACCTATTTCGGAAAAAAAAATTTGCAACATGTTTTCACCAATTTGGAAAAAAATTTAACACTAGAATAGACAGAAAATATTTTTGAAAATTTGTTCTATATTTTAATCACCACTATACTTCCACTCCATTACGTGAATGTGGGATTGAAAATGTGAGAGACGGCAATAATATTTAGCATATCCTATTATATACTTTTATTGAATAATGGCATCCCAAGAAATAATTGAGTCATGGTGGACATTTATAAAGGTATTTGAGCAAGCCTTCCATATTTGGCACATGTTATTTAGTATATTGAACTTTTGCTGTTGGATGAACACTCTGTATATTTTTTTGACCAAAAGTTGTCAGGTTTTCTTTGTAATAATACCAATAATTATATTCCGATTATTATTCCCAATGTCATTTCGTAATTAATATTTTTTTTGGGTGACTGTCATGCACAAATAACGAGGGAAGTTCTGTGTAAATAACTTTACCGATTTTTTTTTCTTTGTTCAGATTTAAACTATCCACGTTTCCATGGCATTCTAAAACTATTCAAACAAGTTTAAAAATGTTTTTGAAACATTTTTAAAAAAATTTGAAAACATTTTTAATCACTGCTATAGAATAGACGAAAAATTTGGTTTGCTCAAATTTAAAAGTTTCACGTTTCATGACATTCTAAACCTATTTAAAAAAAATATAAAATTTTTAAATCTTAAACTTCTTTTACCACTAGTATAGAATAGACGGAAACTTTCCTTTTTGCTCAAATTTAAAATGTCTACGTTTGACATTTTAAACCTATTTCAGAAGAAAAACTTTTAAAATTTTTTTTTAACATTTTTAAAAAATTAAAATAAAAATGAAATTTTTTAACCACCACTATACTTCCACTCCATTACATGTTGGATTGATGTGACGGATGGCAATAATATCTGACATATACACTTATTATATTTTTATTGAAAAATGTAAAGGGTGGTCATTCCAAGAAATAATTCAGTCATGGTGGACATTTGTAAAGGTATTTGCGCAAGCCTGCCATATGTGGCACCTATTATTTAGTATTGAGCTTTTGCTGTTGGATGAGCAATCTGTATATTTTTTTGACCAAAACTTATCAAGTTTTCTTTGTAATAATAGCAATAACTATATTCCGATTATTATTCTGAATGTCATTTCGTAATTATTAATTTTTTAGAGTGACCGCCATGCACAAATAACGAGGGAAGTTCTGTGTAAAGACCTTTAGCGATTTTTTTAAATGGAATGCTATGTATATTTTTTGAAGCCCTTTTCTAGATTCATTTCATTCATGTATTATTATTGGCTCTCTCCCAACCATTTGGATATAATAAATTTTTTTGGTTGAAATAATTCCATCTGCAGATGCATATTAAAGAAATTACTACAGTCACAACTATGAGACCATAACAGAAAAATATGTGAGTATAGTTGACTACATATATTTAATGTACATAAAAACCTTAAAGCTTTTCCGCTTACGTAAAGATGGTAGAGCGGGGTAAGCTCTATTTTTGTAGAACATGTTAAATCATAAATAGAAAATATTACTTAATACATAGAACAACATTGTTCTCATGTAAAGTATGTTCTGGCTTCATCAACTTCAACGAACTCATGCAGGATTACAAACAGTGAAGTAGGACAGAAACAGTTAATGACATTTCTATAGAATTGTTTGCATTTTACTTCCACATCCACGTAGTGGAAAATTTCTGTCTGTCTGTCTGTAATTTTTTTTGTCCGCACGCTTTCTCCGGAACGGTTTAACATATTGACTTGAAATTTTGTATGCGTATATATTACGACGAGATCTGGAACGGGATTGTTTTTTAAGGTATCCGGTGAAGGGTTGGGGGGTAAATAGGGGTAAATATTGGGAAATATGTAAAGCAAGCTGGTAAGAATACAGAAACTTGAAATTCGATGTATATACTTCAAGCCAAGGTCTCAGATTTTTTTAAAATATTTTTCAACCACCCATCACCCCTAGTCCATTATAAAAGGGGCCGATAAAATAAAATTGAGATACTCATCTGATATTTGGTACACGTATGTATTATAACGGCATCTGAAACTGGATAATATTTTGAGATGATTCCGTTGAAGGGTTGAGGGTTAAATAGGGGTAAATAGGGAAAAATAAATAAGGCAAGCTAGTGCGAAAATAGAAACTTGAAATTCGGTGTATATACTAAAAGCCAAAGCCTCACATTTTTTTATAGTATTTTTCAACCCTCCACCACCCCTACTCCATTATCAAAGGAGTTGATGACATAAAATTGAGTTATTCATTTGAAGTTTGGTACACGTAAGTATTATAACGAAAACTGGAACTAGGTTATATTTTGAGATAATTCTGTTGAAGAGCTGGGGGTCAAATAGGGGTAAATGGGTGGAAAATAAGAAAAGCAGGTTGGTGAGAGTACATAAACTGAAATCTGGTGTACCTACTAGAAGCCAAGGTCTCAGATTATTTAAAATATTTTGCAACCCCCATCACCCCTACTCCATTATTAAAGGGATTGATAAAATAAAATTGAAATATTCACTTGAAATTTGGTATACATACGTATGTATCATAACGGCATCTTGAACAAGATTATATTTTGAGAGGCTTCCGTTGAAGGGTTGGGGATTAAATAGGGCAAAATAAGTAAAGCTAGCTGGTATGAGTACAGAAACTTGAAATTCGGTGCATGTACTAGAAGCCAAGACCTCAAAATTTTTTATACTATGTTCAAACCCCCACCGCCCCTACTACATTATTAAAGGGGTTGATAAAATAAAATTGAAATATTCACTTGAAATTTGGTACACGTATATATTATAACGACATCTGGAACTAGATTATTTTTTGAGATTATTCCGTTGAAGGGTTGGGGTTTAAATAGAGGTAGATAGGGGAAAATAAGTAAAGCAAGCTGGTAAGAGTATAGAAATTTAGTATTTGATGTATATACTTGAAGCGATGGCCTAAGGTTTTTTTTATATTTTCCATCCTCCCACCACCCCACCCCCACTTATGAAAAGAGTTGGTAAAATTAAATTTAGATTTTCACTTGAAATTTGTTACACGTGTAACGATATCTTAAACTAGATTATATTTTGACATGATTGCGTTGAAGTAGTGGGGGTAATTGGTGGTAAATAGGGAAAAATAAGTAAGGCACGCTGGTAAGAGTACAGAAAATTGAAATTCGGTGTATGTCCTTGAAGCTAAGGCTTCAGATTTTTTTGTAATATTTTTCAAATCCCCACCACCCTAAATCCATTATTAAAGAGGTTGATAAAATGAAATTGAAATATTCACTTGAAATTTGGGACACGTATGTATTATAACGACATCTGGAACTAGATTACGTTTTGAGATGATTTCGTTGAAGGGTTGAGGGTTAAATAGCAGTAATTAGGGGAATATAAGAAAATCAAGCTGGTAAGAGTACAGAAATGTGGGATTTGGTGTATATACTAGAAACCAAGGCCTCCGATTTCTTTCTAATAGTTTTCAAACACTACCGTCTCCGCTTCATTATTAATGGGTTTGATAACCTAAAATTGAGATATTTACACGTATGTATTGATTAAGATGATTCCATTGAAGGGGTGGGATGTTGTTGGTTGTGAATAGGAGAAAGTAAGCAGGGTAAACTAAAAACTTCATTTTAACGTGTACGGTAGAAACCAAGCAACGCCTCGAACTTTTCTATGACATCTGATCCGAATATTATTAAAATTCTATGACTATTGATTTCCACATACCAGAGTGCAAATCTAGTCAAGATGTTTCCTTTAAAGTGACTTGGACGAGAAATCTGGATGTGGAAGTAGTGATTGCTTAGGTAGCGGTTTTTACAATTTTATTTCTCTGCTTGCTTGTTTCACAAAATCACAAATAATAAAAATCCACTATATTTATACGAGAAGCTGACATTTAGGACTGATGTTCATAACCTTAATGTTAGACTCAGAGGCAGATTAAGTACTCCCCTCCATCGTACTTAACTTTACAAACGCTCATTTTCATATCAAATTACAAGGATATATAATAATTTTCCTCCAAGCATAATAACCAAATCTGTTTCATCCTTTAAAAAATCTTTAAAAAAAAGATAACATCTCATAATAATATAAACATAATTTAACTCTTGCAAGTTTGACTTTTTTGTATGTGCATTAGCCTATGTAGTTTATATCCAGTTGTAAGTGTGATATCTAGAGGCGGCGGTTTATCACCAGTCGCCGATCTTAAACACGTTAATGGGTGTACCACAAGGGTCTATTCTAGTCCCGTTACTTTTTTTATACATAGTTATGCTTGCAGATGATACCAGTATTTAGGGATTTGCGCCTGATATAGAAATACTGCAAAAATAAATCGATCAAACTAATTTCAACATATTTCAATGATTTAATGGAAATAAATTAAAAACAAATCGAGGTAGGACTGCTGTTATAAAATTTTCCCTAACCCCTCAGTTAAGTCATGAAAGCTTACTAAGTAAAGTATAATAATAAAAGTATTCAGTAAAAATAGATAGTTCCTTTAAGTGGACTGATAACATTAATAATGTATGTGCCAAAGTTTCTAGATTATGCTATACGTTAAGACATCTAAGAAAATTTGTTAATAAATTTGTTTTAAAATCATTTTATTACGCTCAAATCCAGTCGATTTTATCACATGGCTTGGTCTATTGGGGTGCACAAACTTACATGACTAAAGTGTTTATTTTACAAAAGAGAATATGCATTATGTTTGCAATAGATGCACCAGTATCTTATAAAGAAATATTTAGAAAATAAGTATTACTACCGTTACCGGTTCTGTACATTTATCAGGTTTTAATATACACATAAAAATATGTAATCATATAGATAAATTTAAAGCACTGTCAGTAAATAAATTCAAAATTACTTGACTGAAAGTACGTTTTATTCAGTTGAAGATATTTCAAATATCAATTAGTGTCTCATATATTTTAACATTGGAAATATTTATGTTCGTATATGGGGGTCGAGTTACCAGTTTCGTTCAAAGTCAAAAACAGCAGTGTCGCGGTCGAGTGAGACTGTCGTAGATGCAATGGCTAATATATGCAAATGTTGCATATATCACAGGGGGTCAAGTTACCAGTTTTAAGGTCAAAATACAGAGGTGTCGCAATCGAGAGTGGATCGTAACTGTTTCCGGTCGAGGCGAAGCCATGTCCGGTAAAAGTTTATGTTTTATGTATGGTGTTATCAGTTCCAATGTCCCGATGGTTGCAAGAATTGCGAAATCTGTGAATTTTTTTATCTAGTGTAGTATTAACGGTTTTACTTATGTGTTTTTATGTATGTGTTGTACCTGCTCATTTTTTTTGTCAGTATATAATAAAATGTACTTTTTCATATCTTATTAGATTTTAAAGCTATTTTAACGTGTAAAAAGCAATTCTGCTGACTTGTTATATATCTGTATAAGATCTGTCTGACAAATAATTATTAATAATAATAATAATAATAATAATAATAATTTATTGGTCAACGTTAGATACAAATTGTATATGTGACAAGTCAAGAAGAGAATAAAGAAAGGAAGAAGTATATGTGCAAGTATATGTCGGCATAATTGAAATATAATATTAAGATTTAAAATAAGGAACAAGTACAAATAAATATAATATTAAACTAGAAACAGAGCACAAACATTAATGATTGTAAAAAAAGCGTAACAAATAAACAGATAGTAAGTAAATACCCGCATATGTTATGTTATTACAACATTGAGATAGTACTGGTTAAAACTATTTATCGCTAAAGAAACCTGATACACTATAGTAGCATTTCTCATATAAATAGAGTTTTAATTTACTTTTAAATTTCGCGAAGTGCGAAATATCTCGGATATCACTGGGAAGAGCATTATATGGAGATATGCAGTTGTAAGAAGACGATCTTATTATTATTATTATACGGCACACGTGACCAACTAGATGGATTACAAAATTTCTGCGAAGACGTTATGAAAACCGCTGCCTAGGGAATCACTACTTTCACATCCAGATTTTCCATCCAAGTCTCTTTAAATATAAACATTTTGACTATATTTGCACTCTAGTATATGGAAATAATTCTTCATAAAATGTTAATAACATTTGAGGCAAATGTCGTAAAAAAATTTGAAAGGTTGGTAGGTTTCTAGCATATACGCATATGTTTCTAGACTCTTTTTAACTTGCTCCGCCTATTGTCCCCAATACACCCCACCCCCTTTAACGAAACCATCTCAATATATAATCTAGTTCCAGATGTCGTTATAATACATACGCGTATCAAGATTCAAGTGAATATGTCAATTATATTTTATCAACCCCTTTAATAATGGTGTAGGGGGTAGTGGAGGGGTTGAAACATGTTTGTGTACTTTTATCAGCTTACTGTTATAGTACATATGTGTATAACATTACAAGTCAATAATATCTTAGACCCTTCCAGAGATATCGTGCGCACAAAGAAAGTTAAAGACCGACAGACAGAATTTTTTTTCGCTCAAATTTAAAATTTCGACGTTTCATGATTATTCTAAACCTACTAAAAAAAAAATGATTTTTTTTTACGATTACTGTTAATACTTCCACCACTATGTGGATGTGGAAGTAATGAAATTAAAAGGGTAAATCAGACCAAGTGAAATATTAAAATTTTGTTATTGAATTTCTTTGCGTTATACTTAATGCCTTTATGAATAAAGTTGACATATGCATCGACAGTTCGCCGAGACTAGATTATAACAACGGTCGTTTATTGTTGATGAATTTCAAGTAGATCCTCTTCTTATTTAAAATTGATAGCAAGGGGCCAAGTACCCTTGCTAGGAGCTTTTCTCACATTTCTATTCCCTACTGACAATTCAATCCTGTACTCCATTTTATCACTGCCACTAAATAAACCAAACGCAAAGTGTTTTTATCTCCCAAGGCATAGGCGTAGACAGTAGTGTCCCGCCTAAGATGAATGAAATGAATTGTTTTATCTAAAAGTATCTATCTAATAGTTATTTATGATATAAATGTTAAGGGATATTTTATTTTGTGATTGGGGAAGTTTGCGGAATGAGCGTAGCAAATGAAGTAACTTCACGAACAAACTAAAATCACTTTTAACAACATTATTTTTGGTAAAAACACTACTAATAGTATATTACGTACCATGAACTGTAAGTGATATTTTGCAGGTCGAGATACATTCTCGACCTGAAAAATATCACTTACAGTTCATGGTACGTAATATACTATTATACCTCGGCCCTACGGGCCTCGGTTTCCCAAACTACATTCTCGACCTGAAAAGTCACTTACTGTTCGCGGTTAGTAAATAGTTTTTTGTAATACCTGCGAAAATCAAAGAAAAGTAATTAATGAGTTAAATTTGAATTATTGACAACTACCTGTCAAAATGAAATTTTAATATTTTAAATAAATTAGGTATATCGTATATACTAGAAATTAACAAAAGGAAGCCTAATAGATAAACAACTCGTTGAAAAGTCAAGTTTGACAAGCAGTTTTTGAGGAAATACTATTATGGATATCGAAGAAGCTGCAAATATTGCTTGTACATCGCTTCTATCTGGGAAATCTAAAAAAAGGTACGAAATCACATATGACGTAAGTATTTAGAAAGTGGTGCGACGCTAAATATGTGAATATTCATACCAGTGAGGCGGTTTTACTCGCATATTTTCTAGAGAAATCTAAAAAATATACATCTCCAGCCAGCTTATGATGCGAATATTCCATACTGCGGTCAACCATCTCCTTAAATGATAATGTTGACATTTCAAAATATGCCAAATTAAGGGCATTTTAAAAAAAACAAAACTATTGGATATCGTCCCAAAAAAAGTGTGGTGTTTACTATAGAACAAATTGTAAAATTTTTGAGTGAAGCATCTGACCAAACATATCTGATGAAGAAGGTCGTTGCTATTATGGGAATTGCGGGAGCCTGCCGCAAAGATGAATTATGCAAGGTAACAGTAGACGATATTGTTGATAAAGGAAGCGTAAAACTTATCAAAATACCTGATTCTAAAAATCACCTTTCAAGAAGTTTCACTATCGTAGACAATGACAATTTCCACTGTCTGGAATTATTCAGGAAATATATGAGTCTGCGACCGAAAAATTCAGAAAATAAAAGATTATTCTTGAGATATAAAAATCGGAAATGCGTTAACCAACCAGTTGGGAGAAATATTTTCGCTAAAATTCCGTCTGATATTGCAATATTTTTAAATTTGGAAAATGCAAAAAATTACAGTGGACATTCGTTTCGCAGAACCTCGGCAACTCTTTTGGCTAACAGCGGAGTCGACGTTCTTGCGTTGAAAAGGCACGGTGGGTGGAAGTCCTCGGCAGTAGCAGAAAGTTATGTGGCGGAATCTTTAACGAACAAAATACAAGTAGCTAACAAGATTTTCAACATTAGCAACCTAGAAGCCGGTTCATCTCGTCAAGCATCTGATAATGATCTCTCGGATAATATGGAGAATACTCCACTAGATGGTCCTGAAGTAATTAAAGAAATACAAAAAAATTTAACATCAATTTTGACTGTTGATAATATGAATAATTGTACTTTTCACATTTCCATAAATAATAAAGATGCTTAAAATAATATGTTCATTTTTGTGTATGCATGAAATGTTTGGTTTCAACGATAGATTTTTTTTACCTAAAGTTTCTGTTGATCTGAGCAGGTAAATAATAACTAGTACGTAATATTCACTTACAGCCCACGTCGAACTGTAAGTGAATATTACAGTCCTGTAACCATGGCAACCAGTAAATGAATTGTAAGTTCAGCTTACTCTAATAAAAGTTTGTTAATAATGATCCACTTACAGTACAGGTATTACAAAAAGCATCATTAAAAATCTGATTTCAAAGGCATAATATCTGCCTATTATTGCAAAATTTTAAAAGTTTGTATTTGTATTTGTCTGTCAAAAATGACATTGTGTCATGAAGTTAAACAATCAAAGTATTCAGAAAATGTCACTGTAACTAAGGTAAAGAGAATTTGTTTGTTTGTATCTATGATTTTGTTTATAAATAACGCTTAAATAAAACCACTTCTATTCATCTCGTTCAACTGTGGTTTATCTCAAACTATTTAAAAATCTGTGATATCTTCTGATAATCAAGAAAATTCATTAGAAATTGAAGAAGTAGATAATAGGTTTACTTTTAGCTTGTTGTCAGCAAAGACAATAGTACGAGACTGCCTATAATCGTTTTATGGAATGGTGCATAATAAAACAGGCTATTGGATATGTTCAAAATTAAGTGGTATAAACGAACAATTGCGTTCAAGGGTTTTTATTGTTTAATATGTTAGTTTGATTCCTAAAAATTGTAAATTCACGAAGTAGTACTAACATTCGGGGTGCATTTTTGAGAGCCAATCGAAGAAGCCCATTGTTTAGTTTTTTCAAAATAACTCAAGAATACCATTTTGTATTAAAATTCTCATCCAAGTAAGTTGTAAAAAAAATTTGTCCTATTTTTAATATTAAAAACAATTAAAGAGCAAAGTTAAAAAGTTATGAAAATTCACTTTTTTTAGTTTCCAGTAACTCGTCCATAACGTTTTTTACAGCATCCTAGCTATATATAAGTGTTCGGCGACGAAACAGTTCTGATACTGCTAGATTGCATGGACAGCGAACATATTTACAGATACACCAATGGAGGGGAAATATGTTAAATCACCTCCAATGGGGTTGGAAGAAAACAAACAATGGATTAATGTCAATTGGCATGACTCCATTTCAGTGCTTCATGTTTTGCAAAAATTAATTGCGAAAATGCAAATATTCCAGAAATATCACAAGAAGATGTCGATAAAGATATCGACAACGAAGCTGATATTGTTATCGAAAGTATTAATATTGAAGAATCGACTTCATAAAATTAATAATGTAGAATATTTTTTTAGCTTCGGTAATGAAAATGCTATTTTTTTAAATGCGTTTTAATGAAATTGTTCCTTACTAAAAGACATACTAGAGAAAGCCAAGGCTTTCTGTCTCCTAACGGAGGAGTGTGAGGGCTTCGCCCTCAATGTTGATTGCTTCAGTCAATCTAAAGCTTTCAGTTTATCAAATTTCAGTCGTTCAATTGTTTAGTTTTTAATATTTTTCAATTTCGATTTCAGATTTGTCATCAGCAACCTGAAAAACATCTAGGTACTGATTTTCAGTCAAATCGGACCATAAATGATTTATTTTGCCCGCCGTTTTAGCGCCGCCATGCTGAATTTTTTAATCTCGATATCATATTCGTTATCAGCTACCTCAATAACCTCTACGTATCGAGTTTCAGCTCGGACGGTAAATAAGGAAGTTACAGTAAATAATGGACATTAGGCTATGGGAACGCCGCCATTTTGAATATTGGAGAGACGATTACATATTCGTGAGCTGTGACCTCGATGACACTCACATACCTATTTTCAGACGGATGGGACCATAAATGACAAAATGTGACCTGCATTTCGCGCCGCCATTTTGAATTTTTCAATTTCGATTTCGGATTCGTAATCAGGGATCCCGAAAACCCCCCAAACACCGATTTTGAGCGTTGTGGGACCATAAATAACCAAAATCTGACATCACAATCGTGATCGGCTGGGTCGATAACCCCCGAGTACCAAATTTCAGCCCAATCGGACGACAGATAAGAAAAAAGTTTTTTACATCCTATACATCATGCCAATTACCCAGAAATCCTTTACTAGAGAAAATGGCGGATGAAAAACATGGATTTTAAAGAACGGGTTGGGTTTTCTGTGATAAAGTGAAAAACATGTATGTCCCAAAAAATTCATAACTGAACACATGGAATAAAAGCCCATTCTAGGCCTATACGGAAAGTAGGAGATTTACTCTCTCCTCTGATACCAAATTGTATAGGAAGAATCGGAAATTCGGCTCTGCAGGGGCAGATAATTGTGACAAAACGTGTTAAAACGTAACCTAAAAAATTCTCAGACATGAAATCTTAAAATACTCATATTTTAATTAATGCTTAATGTAGAGGCTCTACCTTAGTCTCTATTTGAAAGTAGAGATTGGCATTTTATCTACATAGTATGTGCTCTGGGTTAAATCCAAAATTTCGTGTAGTTCTGTGCGAAATAAAAATGGTTGTTTTCGTAAAAATTGAAAAAATTCATGACGAAAATATATGTGACGTTTCCCGGTTCCGCGTTGCAACATGGAAGTTTCTGTGTTCTGTCAAAAAAAATTCTCATTAAGGAGATAGCTGACTTTCGTTAGTGAATTATAAGAAAACCCTCGAATAATTAGGGCCCCCGCATATACGGCGCCGAGCCCGACCCGCGAGAGCACGTCGCGCCGTTCCGCAGCCTTTATCCCGTTTGCATCGCGAAGAGGAAGAGGTTCGCACCCTTTGGATTTTATTATATATAAATTCAATAGCCTAAAAGTGTATGAGGTAAAAATAATAAAAATTCGTTCTTGGTGGACTCTGATGATAAATTACAAACAAGCCTTTAATACTGTGGCTAGGATTCTCTCTATACTAGCTAAACTTCGCCCGTGGAGTGTTGTTATTATAACGATAAAATGCAGAACCCGATTTTTTTCTATAAAAATATATAACAACTTTAAGAGAGTACTCGACATATAGTAAATACAGTTTTAAAATATGAAATAAAAATAACTGTAAAGTTCAAACAAAAATATGAAATGCATGGAAACCATGTACTGGAATTAATATCCATCTTTAAAGGCTTTTGCCTCCGCTTTGGTATAATTTGAAAATTATCTAGATATCTGGGTAATTTTAGCTAAAAGAAATTCTTAATTGAGAAAGTTCCTGGCCTAATTCAGATAACTTTGTTCTTATGTAAATTTGCTGGGTAACGTTTACACTTTGATAAAAAAGAACTTGTTAGTTGCTCTTAATGATTGAATCCTCATGCAAACACAAACATTTAAAGGATGAACAGAGAGTACAGAGGTGTATTTTAGATTCTTGGTATTTTTAATCCAAATAGCAAAAATAGCATTACAGATATTCAACATAAATAAAAATATTCGTATGTAATATCACCAGCGCTTAAAATTGTATCGGTAAAACTTTTTCGAAGCCGTGGGCTCCTAGTAATATAAAAAGTGTAAATTTATAAGGTCATTAGATGCCGAACGCATTACAAAGAATGCAATCTTTGATAGTAAACTGACGATTTACACGAGTTATGTTACTACTTGGCAACTTAGCTTGAAAAAAAATGTACAGATAAAACATAAGAGTACGGGTGATATTTAAGGAAAATAATTCGCAAATAAATTAATCAAATACGTAAGAAATGTCTATGATATTAAGTTGTTGCTTCCAGATGCTTTCTTAGCGTCTTTTTGTGTTTACTCAGCTATTCCTTTTTCAACTGCACCATTTATGTCAAATAAAGATTTGTTTCCAACCTGAGCCATTCAGTAATAATCGAAGTAGGTATAAATATTTAACAAATGCAACAGCAAAAACTAGCAAGTTCTAGCCAAGGTCAAAAATTAAGAGCGAAAAAACTTACTTAGTTAAAATAAAGCCACAATCCGCGTTATGTTCCTCATAGAAAAACGGAGGCATCTTTATAGCGGCGCGTTGTTGCAATTATTCGATTGCGTATATTTTAGAGATCGTAATTCTCTATCTATTTATACCTGTAATATACAGGGTGTCCCGTAATAATGTGCAAAGAGTTTAACTACTAATTCCGTATCGAAAATGAAGGTGAGATCCTCGTACAAAATTTTTCAAAATAAGCTTTTCTTATTCAACTACACCCCCTTTCAGGGGTGTGTAAGAAATTGTTTTTAATTTCTAGCTGAAAATAACATAACCGGAAAAAGACGAAATATGGCACATCTCGGTTACTAATGAAAACGCATTTATCGAAATTATTTCGTCCATCTAGCGTGTAGACAAAGGGGTGATATTAAGTACCCTTGTCATAATTTTGTAAATATCTTTCTGCCTGCAATTTTTTCTTTAAATTAAAAGAAAGAACTAAACATTATGAGTCATTTGGAAACTTTTTTACCTCTAGAAAAAGATCGTAAAATCAACCGTTTTTTGAGAAAAAAAACTAATTACATCTGCCTAAGTGATCAGTCAAAAGCGACGAACCCTATTATATTTGTCAATACACGAAATAGGCTGGTATTAAATCATATTTTGACTGTATTATGTACCGATATGATCATTTGGTGCTTATGAATAATTTTCAGATAAAAATTAAAAACAGTTTTTTGCACACCCCTTTATTGGTACAGCCTGGACAGGAAAGGATTATTTTGAAGAATTATATGTGAGGAACCCGCCCTCATTTTCGATAAAGAATTGGTAATTACATTTTTGCACGTGCTTACGGGACACCTTGTATGGCTGAGGCTACAAAGCCATTCGCACAACACCGGATCGTAAATGTGTCTGAAATAAAAGAAAAATAAAAAATCTGTAAAGTTATTTGCGGAGAACTTCCCTATTTGTGGGCGGTCACTCTAAAAAATTATTAATTAAGAAATGACAAGAATTTTAATCGCAATGTAGTTAGCTCTATTATTACAGAAAGAACCTGAACCTGAACTTTTTTCCATCATCTCCTCTATACTGGCGAGGGAAAAAATTTCAATTCTTTTTTTTAAACTTTCAAAACAATTTTTTTTAAATATGTTTAGAGTGTCATGAAACGTGGTAATTTTAAATTTGAGCAAAACTGGATGTTCTTCTTTAACCAATTTATAAAAATATTTCAACATTTTTTTGAATTTAATTTTCCAAAATGTATATTTTGTTGAAATATGTTTAGAATGTCATGAAACGTGGATATTTTAAATTTGAGCAGAAAAAATTTCTTTGCCATCATCCATTTTATACAAAATTTTCAAAATTTCATTTTTTTTTCCATTTCTAATTTTTTTTAAAGAATTATATTTTTTTGAAATAGGTTTAGAATGTCACGAGGCAATTTTAAACTTGAGCGAAAAAATTTGTATATTTTCCAGTGAAAGTCTAACCATTCCTTCGGTAGCAGCGGCGTCAGCTACTTATTCTACCAAATTTGACTGTTCTCCGTCAAGTAGTTTTTTTAGTTAATGCACCAACAGATCGACAGACAGACAGACACATAGACATACAGACAGACGGAATTGAAAAACCTATATTTTCGTAATCTACGTGTTGTGAAACGTGAAAATCCGTAAAAATCTCGGAGGGTGATTTTTTCTCGAATACAATACTTCCCTGCGGTATGTGAGGGAAGTAAAAAGATTGCAATTTTTTTTTTTTAATTGGTTTAGAATGCCATGAAACGTGGAAATTTTAAATTTGACCAAAACAATGTTTGTTTCGTCTATTCTAGTGGCAAAACAATTTTTTCCCCTTTGATATGCGAGCTAAGTAAAAACAGTAATGTTATAATATTACCTTCTCTGCGAATCCATAAAATGAAGAAAAAGCTTAATTTCAAAATTTAATATTTTGCCAAGTCTATGACTTTCACGAAAAAAGTGTAATTTTTTCATGGGATAAACCGCAACGGAAATCTGGTATATATCGGATATCTGAGGCAATCTCAAAGAAATCTTAAAGAAATATCAAGCAAATCTGAGTAAATCTGGAGGCAATTAGAGGAAATCTTGAGGAAATCCCATGATCTTTATCAAGAAGCAAATCTGGTATACACACATTTTTGGAGGGGGGTTGGCCCCTCGCTTCTTGCAACAGAAAATGTTTCAATTAATTCAAAGAAAAACGAAGTTCATTATTTTAATTACCTTAAACCTGATATCAAAATTGAGTCAGTTAATTCGATTTCTTGATCGTGTACATAATTTAAAAAATTGCAGTTTTGAGAAAAACACGTTTCACAAAAGTACGAAGCATTTCCAAACATCTAATACATTTAATCACGTACTTAGACTCATGCAAACATTGTCACAATTATTCAATACGGAACATCTGCAGACTTCAAAATGATCGGCAAGAGCAGATATAGCGCTCTGCGCTTCCTGATACTGTAACTAAGAAAGCACGCGATAGACCGATGTATTACGCAGGATTCTGTGCAATACAAGCGGCATTTGACACAACATCGCACGAACTATTGTTGCACTTGTTCAAATGTCTTGCGGTAGCAGAATCACTAGTGAGATGCATAGAACAACTGCTGCCTCTCTGGAGAACTCGCTTCACCATAACATCCGGTGCACAGCGGCTTACAACAGAGCAAGTGGCATTCCGAAGAGTTTTCCAAGGAGACTCTCTGAGTCCCCTCCTCTTTTGCATCTCACTGCTGCCGTTATCTGTTGAGCTCGCCAAACTCGCGGGTATCACTGTGTACCAAACAGCAACCGGAAGCATAAGGTCACTCATCTATTCTACATGGATGACCTTGGTCATCCGAACTTTCGTTCCTGTTCTGCTCTACTCCCTTGGAGTAGTCAAATGGACTGTAGATGAGCTGCGCAAATTGGACAGAGGTGCCCGCAAGATGACGAATATCCATAGCAGCATTCATCCTAGATCGTCCGTCCCTCGTGTGTGCCTCCCACGAAATCGGGGGGCAGAAGGCTCTTGGAGTTGGAGTGTATGCGAAGATGGTGTAATTAACACGTTGGTCTATAGAGGCCACGTAATGTGTGTAGAGGTTCCTGATGTAAACTGTAGGACCTGCCATCAGGCGCCGGATTCGCTCATGCATTTACTTTTTGCATGTCCGATGTATGCGATTTCGGCCTAATTCCACCGCCATAACGCGACGTTACGGATGCTGCACTATCATCTGCGGCATTCGTACGGGATAGACCAAACACCAGTGCTGCCTTACATCCCCGGAGACATCGAGTCTGTTGTCGAAAACGAGAGGTGCCGAATTTATTGGAACTACTCTTTTCCGACGGTCAAGCTAATTCAAGCCAACAAGCTGACAGTCCTCCTCGACCATCAAAACATGACGATGTTTGTGATCGAGTTCTCGGCACCTGCTGAGCCAAACATTGCTTTTAAAGAGGAGGAAAAACGGACCAAATAACGTGATCTCCGGTACGAGCTCCAAGTGCTGTACCCAGGCTACTCGGTCAAGATGGCCTTTCTCATTATCGGTGTACTCAGAAGTATGAAGCCTACGCTGCTGTCAGGATTGAAGATCATACCAGCCTGTCAGAAATCTGCTGATTGGTTGGCAGGCCAAATACAGAAAGCAGTCATCTTGGGGTCCCTTCGCCTACTTAGAGCACATAATTCTTGAATTTACAGTCACTAACCCCGCGGGATGCGGGGAGTGGCTGTGGATATTTTGCTAGCGCTCTCTACGTGTGATGTCGGAGGCCACGGAAGACTGTCCAGCGTTGGAAAACCATAATAATAATAGTAATAATGTAAGGGTATATCAAATGATATCGTTCGAAAGCTCATATTGAAAGTAATACTACACATTTTCTAAATAGCGTATTGTAATTATTTTGCAATCAGGGTATATTGTGGTGCAAGTTTCCAGAAAGCCTGAGCGCGTGAAATCTGCATTTACATCCTCTAAACAAAACAATTTTTTAACCCTACCTTCTAAATTACCTACTTTTCGGTGGCCGAGAGTGACGCATATTCAAGTTTAGACCAAACAAAAGGGAAGTAAAGTATTTTTAGAGTATCAGTATTGGTAAACTCTCTGCTTGATCTGAATGGAAATCCCAGTCTAAAGAGCTTCTGAACTTATGTTATTTATGTGAGGTACAGAGGAAAGTTCTTTATCAAAAATTACTCAAAGATTCTTAAAAGTCACGGGCCTTTGAAAATACACATTATCCTTGTAATTAAACGTAGTGGGAATGCGTTTTATTGTGTAGGACATTACATTGTACTTGGACACGTTTAACTTTAACTTATTTCGAGCACACCAATCAGATGTTCTAGAGGCTGTTTTGAGATTGGGTCTAAAATTTTAAGCCAATATTCTGAGTGCTACTATCGATTAAGATGACTCCCAAAAATTAAATTTTTTAGCTCTATAAACCGGGTTCCCACCATTAAAGTATCAGTTCAACTTGTATTTGTGACAAATCTTAAATATGGCTATTATATTTTCTTGTGCAAGACAACAGTAAATATGATCAATATAAGGTGTTAAGAATAGATGTTAGGTGTGTTAGTATTAAATAGAATGAGGCTAAGTACTGAGTCATGGTGAAGCCCGATTGAATTTAATCGAGGGTCCTGCCCCTTTAAGTACACCTTTTATGATATACATATTATGTCGGCAGCATAATGATGAACATCGCTGTTTGATTTTATTGAGATATTCAAATCCATATCATATTCTCCCTTTCAATACAAAAAGAAGTAGGGTGAGGCCAATAGAAATATTTTATTCTTCTACAATTAAAAGATCAGTGGAGTTGTTTTATTATTCTGACCAGCTAAAGGACAAATGTAATTACGCATGGACACAAAAAAGTATCTCGAAAAAACCTAGAAAACTTATTTTTTTTTGTTATTCTTGCGATTAACTAAAACTTGGTGGGTGATGAAGCATCTCCGAACTCATGTCCAGAGTGTCGAAATACACAGGGGTTACCCAACGAGTCCCAGAAGTAAACCAATTTTTCTTGTGCACCTGTGTTATCCGACGCTCATCATCATAATCACAAGAGGAGAATTTCCAAGTAAGTAAGTAATTTAAATATCTATTACCAAGTAAGAGACTTGACATGGACATTTTTTAAGCAGAATTAAAACCTGAAAAAAGAAAATTTATTGTAAAACCACCATTCTAATCTAGTTTTTCACTTTCAAGAATCTCAAAAATACATGACACTAGAGAAACTGATGATAGTATTGCAGGCAATAAACGAAAATATAGATTCGTAAACTCTATCCTTGAAAAGAGAAAAAAATTGTATAGCTGATACGAGGATTTTTCGTTGGCCATAATATTGTTCCAGAGTTTTCAATCGAGAGGAAACTTGTATTGGATAGATATGATCTATACCTTGTGATAATATCTAATTTTTGAATTGACAAAGTGTCTCCAAATATGAAAATTAGTTTCTGTTGATAATATTTAGTTCATAGAAAACGAGCCACTAATTTGATTTCGATTTCAAGAGGGTTTATAATAGTCTGCATATGAGTATTTTCCCTTATAAAATAATCCAGTTGCAGAAAACTTAATTCATTTATTCAGCAACGTTGTTGGTCTTCAATAAATGCTATCAAGTATAGTTTGATAAAATAGCAGAGCGCTCGAGAATTAAATCATGTGGCTAACACTGAATAAGCGAAATACGTCATGTTCTTCTTTAAATGCTTTTTTTATGTTTTTGCAAAATATCGAAATGAAAATTATAAGGTCCTGTCTTAAAATAACTTCCCCTGGTAACATAACAGCAATCCATACAAAATATTGTGAGTTCTTAATACACCAGAATATCTTTTGATATATTCGAATACTTATATATTACCGACAATTTTCTAGAAATTAAGCTTCTTTATAGACTGGATGAATACACTTTTATTCAAAAGGTACTTATTTTATATATGAATTTAAATTTGAATGCCACAGTTTCCTTATATACACTTTGTGCGTGTAGGGTGTAGGTGTATGTGTGTGTAGGCGAAATGGAAAAATTCAATTCAGTTTGGAAAAATTTCCACGACCGATGTTATAAGGAATTGTATAGATAAATTAGTAATTGCCAATTGGTTTCTTGGCATTCATTCACAGAAAATAATATTCTTTTATATTGAGTTGATGAAGAACTTGTTTTCGACATAAACATAATTTCCAATAATCTCAACATTTAAAAATTTACTAACCAATTATTCAATCATCCGTACGTATATACAAATTGCTTCAAAATATTTACGTCTTCATATATGAAAATGAACACATCATTGAACAAATATTACGAGTTTAACAGTATTATTTATGTCTTTACCCAATTATGGTAAAGTTGCCTTTATTTTTTTGTTTAATTTATTACTAAATGATGGTGGAAATTATAAATTCTAAATAATAATTACATACAGACCACAAACCAGGGCAGTCGTAGGTATAACAGTTGTGTACCTGGAACAAAAGAAGATTATATTAATTATTTAATAAAATGGGTGGTGAATAATTTTTCAATAAAATACACAGGGTGTTTCACGAAGAAATGGACAGGCTTTAATAAACATTTTCATGCGCAATAATACAATATTTTACCTTATGATTATATCTAGTGAATTCCGTTATATTTAAAGGTAAATGGCCCCGAATCGGTTATAAATCATACCTACTTTGATGCACTTATTGTTGGATGCACAAACACAAACGCCTAGTAACTATACCTTATTAGAATAATAAAAATATATTATTTGCACTTGTTCTAAATCGTCCGAAATAAAACTCCGGCGCCTGTCACTGAATATCCCACTTGTGTTGTGAAAAAGGATTGTTCAACCGTTCAACGTCTACCGATGTAATCGGCGAATATTTAAAATAAGTATAGTTTCTTATAGATGGCAGATTTATGTCCGGCATTGAACAGTCCACTTCTTTGCCACACACAAAAATGTTGAAAAACCGGGGTTGTTTCTTAACACTGTTATGTGTCCAATTCGTATTTCACTCAGCAATATCCCCTGAGACTCTAAAAATATATGGACGTAGATCAAATACCTGTAATGTTTATTGCATCAATTACTGTATACTGATCTGTTTTTGGCTTACGTTGAACGTTGCGTATAGCTAGAGGGATCCGTGAGAAATATCCATGTAAATATGCTAAATTTTAGTTTTTATGACATTCAGATGAAACTTGTTTTAAAATGTTCGAATTGCATGTCCACGAAAGTGTTTTTTCACAGCTGGCACCGAAAAGTTCTACACCGTTAAACCGCAGTTCCAGAAAATCTTTAATCTACGAAAGTACTATTTCATTTAATGGAAAGCCACTCGACGCCATAACAAATCACGACACATTTACTTCTATCAAATGTACCGACAAGTCTTAGTCTGTAGTGTTGACTCCATAATGCGTATGTGCATATGAAACAATCTCACATGTCATTGGTCATTGTGTAATAAATTAATAATAATTGTTGGAACTTTTTTATTTCAAATGCTTTCTGTATATTTGAAGTCTTCTGCAAAATATAAAACGCAATCTGCTGGTTATTTTGCTATTATTATTGTTTACCGTATCCTATTTGCTGTCGTAAAAAAGCAGAAAGAGAGTGACAAGCGTGGCGGTGACTTTGTGGTGTCGAAAATTCTCCTTATATCTTTTTAAATTATAGTGCCTTATATTATGTGCACAGATAAAAATTATATTTTAAATTGAAAATTGTTTTTTATACTTTTGGGAAGAAACATATGGGAGATGTTTACATTTCCTTAACTGATATAAAAACTTGAAGTGGCGTATGCCGTTTAAAGTGCCGAGTTTTTTGTTTTCGATTAGACAATCAGACCGACGCGCGACGCTGCAGGTATATATAATGTGCGGCCGAAGTCTGGTGTTTTTTATCCACCAGTTTTAGTAAACTTCTCTTACATCTACTTGCTCAACTGTACCAAATAAATAATTTCTCCAAACCAATAATAAATTATTTATTTATTATTTTATGAGTTTTATGAAATACTTTTTATTTCTCACCGCAAAAGTAGATATTTGTTTCCTATAAATAATGTATTTATTTACTTATGTGAATCATACAAAACATTATATTTATCTGTGTGTGGAGACCGTCTCTGGCATAACTACTTTTGCGCCGGGCTCTGGTTATCATAATCACCCATTGAAGAAACCAGTTGGTCCCTCGTTGCTGAAATACAGGGTGCCTTAAATATTTTTCAAAATGTTCTTTTAGTTGTTACTTTGTAAAGAAATGGAATAATAAGTTCATATTTGGTAGATACGTAGCATAATGAACTAGTGATCCCGAATAAGTACACACACATAAAGAAACAGGTCTGGACTCAAAAGAAAATGTTTCTGTTCAAGAAAACAATACCCTGTATACGTCTTTTCTAATTTCAATATTAAATTCGAAAAGTACATAAAAAGCTGAACAAAGTGACTTCATTAATTTTTTTGCCACATTTTTGACGCATTCTAAATAAATTCCACTAAATAATGCAATATCAGATTATAGAAAATTCAGATGAATGATGCGTACAAAAAATGCTTCCACTATTAAATTAGGCACTTATTTTTTTTCAGCATTAATTATGGCTTTTATTATCAATTTTTACGGAGGGTGGTAAAATAAATAGAATTATAAATCAAGAATCTATTTCATTCCTCTCATTTATTAACAACTAAAACAGCAACACATCGTATAGTCCAGGCAACGAACCGGAAAAAAATAAAAGACGTAGGTCCAAATTGATTTTTTTTGCATTCGATTCCTGGGGTGATATGGATCATACATAGCCATTAAAACCTTATCGATCATCTCCTTCAACCCTTGGGGGCGAAAAATGGCCGATTTGCCCAATTTTTCAAAATTTTTAACTCTCGAGTTCTATTTTTGACAAAAAAGGGTTTCGAATATAGTATTTACCAAGTGCGAAGATGAAGATTCACAGGAGAATTTCAATGTAGATGTTCCAATTCTTGAAAATGAGGAATCTGACGATGAATATGATTGAACTCATTGCAAATAATCGTATATTTTGGTATTTTTATCATAGCTTGGACTGGACTTGTAGGCGGTCACTTATTAGGACCACATTCGTTTAAAGGTACACTAACTGGTAACGTTTATCTTAATTTTTTACAACATTCGTTACGGAATCTTTTAGAAAATGTAAATATCCGACGTATGTTCTTTTAACATGATGGAGCCCCACCGCATATCTCCAGCTATTTAATTGATACACATCCTAACAGATGGATTGGTCGGGGAGGTCCTCATGTATGGCCAGCAAGGCCTCCAGATTCAAACCCTGTAGATTATTTTTTATGGTGTCACTTTATAAGTAAGGTTTACAACGTGGACATTAATGGCATAGATCAGTTAATTCAAAGTATTGTTAATTGCTGCGACGAAATTAGTAACAATCCATATCTGATAAGAAGATCAATTGGACATATACTCAAGCTGAGGGGGGTCATTTAAACATAAAAATAAAAATTAAATATGATTCTAATTTGTAAATACGGTTAGGTGGACCTGCACCATTTTGATGAACCCACATTGTCTCTAATTGAATTTGTAAGTTATGAAATACCAAAGATAGATCACTTTGTAAAAATTGTAAGTACCATTTAAATTTCCTTCATACAGATATGGTTCAATTCCAACCAAACATTTACCCCAAATTGTAATGTCTTAACCACTTATAATTTTCTTGAGACCAGTATCGACATTATTGTGTTTCATTTGGTAGAGTAAAAATTAAAATGTGACACTTTCGAAGACTTTGCTTACTTCAAGAAGATTCGACAATATTTACAGGTTACACAATTTGAACAATTTGATAAAAGCAGGCTAAAAAATAAAATTTACAGTATTTAATTCTTTTTATTGGGAAATAAAACAATACAATAATAAACTTTGAATAATGCTTCAATCAAACAATAAGATTTGTTTCTGATAGGTACCAAAGGTAGACACCTTTGGTACCTATCAGAAGCAAATCTTATTGTTTGATTGAAGCATTATTCAAAGTTTATTAATCTCTTAGCAACTGTGAGAGCACACTTTGGACGTCTGTATCTAAGTAAGAGTTCAAAAGCATTCTTTGGAGCCCATCGGATGATAACTGCGTCGTAGCAAAAGCAGACATATGTTATACAGACAAAATGTGCTACTTTTCTCATTCCTTTCAATTCTCTATTTAGTCCAATCAATCTACACAATAAGTCCTTGCAAAAATTGTTGGCAGGATAAAAGAAATATGGTCATGTAAAAAATGAGAATCTAAGGAAGATAGCGTTTTATTTCTCCAAATTTTTAATGGAGAACTTAACCTAAAAAATTTGTAAAAGTAAGAAAATCGGTTTTTCGCAAATAAAGAAAAAAAATGAGCTCGAATCGAAAAAAGTTAAATGAGAAAGTTGTAGGTATTAAAATTATCTTTTGATTAATGTTATACGTTAATTTAGAAACTATAGAGAAAAATGGAAAAAACCGCTAAAAATTACGTTTTTTAAATTTGTTAATTACTTTCTTCTAACGCAACTTACAAATTTGTCATGTAGTAAAAATATAGGTTGTGCTAGATAAAAAAGGAGTTTTCTCTCTTTTACAAAATATTGCATAGTTTTCTTGAAATATCAGTTTTAGTAAAAAAAAGCGTTTTTCTAAAGATGATGAACTTGGTCGGGGAATTATCGTAGAGCAACGCTTAAGAGCTCGAAATCTTATTTAAGACTTGTACTACCATGTGGAATTAAATAAGAGTTGATTTATTTAATTTTCGATGTCAAAAATGGCACCGAGAAATGGTGCTGATTTTGAAGTTAAGTTTTTATGTTGTATTTTTTTAAATTTAATATTTATCAAACTAGACTAGCGACAGCCAATAGTCGTCATTTTTTTACGTATTCGAAAAAAAATCGTACGACCATCTGGAGCTGATTTGTTTTTTCTAAAAATTCCTTCCGCTTTCCTCATTTCCTCAAGCGCGTAACAGGTGTTTTCGTCGATTTCCTCGGCGTTTTTTTTTTTTTTTTGATTTCCTGTTTTAACATTCATGATGTGGTGGCCATTACTCGATTTTCGTGTGTAGGTGTTAATCGTGGGATTACAATTTTGGTCTGAAGGAAATTGTCATCGGGTGGGTTTCTAAAAAATGTTTGTTCTTGCAACCACAACTTCTCAGCTGGCTGCTGAGGAAGCTATGAAAGCGTAGCAACCAGTTAGCTCAGGGCTGGTCGAGGGTCACTAGGTGGCGAGAAGAGTTATATATTTTTGTTTCTTAACAATTATTTGCTTGTCAAATTTACCAAACAAAACTTTAATAAACTATAAAAATTTGGACGTCAGCGTATTCAGTAAATAACACTCTTGCAAATTTATCAGGGGGAGAAAACAATCAAAATCAAATATAAAACAAATAATATATTAACGGTATAAAAGATTGAAAATTTTACAACACTTTGCAAATGACTACAAATATGGTGAAATTTGAATTAATTAACAGACAAAAAATTAAGTTATAAAAAAATTAAATTTGAAGATTAACAAAAAAATTACAAAAAGAAACGATCAACTGGTTTACAAGTTATCTTCTGACCAAAACTTGAATTTTGCACATAAATTTGGCTACTTAGCTTAGCGGAGACGTGGAATCCCGACGAGGTCTGTTCCTGAAGATGGCCGCGGGTACTCGGGAAGGAGGACGTAATATTCAGGTCCTGACAACGCTGATTTCCAGGAGACGCTGCGTCGGAATGTTATCCAATACTTTTAGGATAACTCCAAATATTCAAGTTATGCCTGGTGCCTTGCTTCAATGGTGGTTTGGTACAGGATTTTACATGAAAAAGGGGAATGTAAAGAACCAGTTGATAATATAAAAAATTTAAAATGGTTTTAAAATGGTGAGAAAGAAGAGATACAAGAAAACTACAAAAAAACTATAGTGACGAAGGTCACTGCAAAACCAAACTATTAGCAATTTAATAAAAAACCTGAGTATTGATAAAATTTTACTTTACTCTACTACTGAAAATATATGAATAAACTACTGATTAATATAATATATGAAATTAATAAATAAGAAAACTCTACTCTAAATTTTAGCAGTTTACAAAATGGCTGACTGGTTATGACCAAAAATTTGAATGAAGGTAACAAAATTTAGTTAGAATTAGTGAGAAAATATCTGAATTACTATCTGAAAAAAAAACTAATACTGTAACAAATATAGCAAACAAAATTATGGGTTTAATCTCCCAAAAAATAAACTAATAAAAACTGATCTCTTAACCTCTTGTATTAATACGAGGTGAACTAAATGCGACTTTAGATTTCGACTTTTAATGAGATAAGATTGTCTACACACGATTAAGAAACAAAGATTCTAATTTATCCTTTGATTAATTTCCGAGTTTAATCCTCGTCCACAATAATCTAAATAATGGCAATACACCACGGTATTGTGTCTCAAGCGACCACAAAATACAAAATTGCCGCGATAATTAATGAGTTAACATGTGTCCAATGGACGCCGTCATCACACAAACATGTGTTAATCCGTTAAACAGCAAGTAAACGATCTTACCTCAACCAGGTCAAAAGCGAAAGTGAGTCTAGCATGGATATTTCAAATGATGCTTCTACCGCGTATGCGCACTTGTTGACTTCCCGTCGGCATTTCCGCGGGTAATTCAAAATTTACATTTTATTTCAGAATTGCGTAATAATGATGTTTAGGTTGGTAAAATGATCCTTCCTTCATGTCCATTTATCTTCCATTACATGCGCGCATCGTATATGTACGCTCAACTCCAACGCTGTTATTTTGATGGATTTCTCCAATCAAATAATTGCGAATATTTTTTTTATTGTAGTAAAAAAATAGTATAAATTTCAGACGTCTACAATAAATAGAAACGACTGAGGAATTTTTAGAAAAAAAAAAAAAGATTCAGCTCCAGACGGTCGTACGATAAAAACATTTTTTTTTCAAATACGTAATAAAAAGGCGAATATTTCCTGCCGCTAGTTCTGTTTCGATAAATATTAAATTTCAAAACAATACAACGGAAACGCTTAACCTCAAAACTGGCACTATTTTTGGGTGCCATTTTTAACAACGAAAATAAAAAAGAAACAACTTTTATTTAATTGCACGTGGTAGTACAAGTATTAAAAAATATTTTGAACTTTCGAACGTTGTTCTCCGAGAATTCCCCGAAGAGCATCATTTTTAGAAAAATGTTTTTTTTACAAAAACTGAAATTTCAAGAAAAATATGCAAAACTTTGCAACGGAAAGAAAACTGCAATTTTTAGCTAGCAACAACCTACATTTTTCCTAAATAACAAATTTGTAAGTTGCGTTAAAAAAAGTAATTAACAAATTTAAAAAACGTCATAGTCAGCGGTATTTTCTATTTTTCTCTACGGTTTGTGCACTAACATATAACTTATTTGCATTAATCGAAAGATAATTTTAATACCTACGACTTTCTTATTTAACTTTTTTCGAGTCGAGCTCAATTTTTTTCTTGATTAGCGAAAAACAGTTTTTTTTCTTTTACGAATTTTTTAGGTTAAGTTCGCCATTAAAATTTGGAGAAATAAAACACCATCTTCTTTAGATTTTCTTGTTCTATGCGACCATATTTTTTTCATTCTACAACAATTTTTACACTATTAACAATAGATTTTTGTAGATTGATTGGACTAATTAGGAATATCTAATTGTTGAGTGAATAGGACAATTTTTAATGCATATATGGTTTTTCCATCCATCTTGCTTGACGAAGAGCCTCTGGAACCCCGAATTTGAAATCGTTTTCAGATCAATCTCCGATGTATAAGAGTGATAGTTGCAATAGCACTTTGTATCTCTTGGATGACTTCTGCCTTTTAAGGCGTTGTGGAGATAGTCCACAATTTTCACACATTGTTCTTCTAGAACACCTCGAATGGAATTTTCTTCATCCAACATCGTCGTATACGAATATTTATCAAGTGAATTTCACTGATTTTGTAACTTTCGAAAAAACTAAAAGTTCTTGTTTTTTGGAAGGGAGCCGAGCTCCTAAAATTCATCACTAGGCACCATTTCAAGTAGCCAAATTCTTCTTATAACACTTATAACAAGTAAATTACTGCAACAGATAGAAGACACACATGAGAATCACATTAGTACGAAGCACTACAATGTTAGTAATTTCAGTAGTATGAGATAAAAGTAGCCAAAGTGTATAACCCCTAAATATTATTCAACTTGGCTAAAATTTTGAATACGGATCTTTTAGATAAGTAGAATAACATAATTCTAGCAAAATCATAAAAAATCGCAGCTTTGGAAAAATGAAACTTATGTCTGGTTAGAGTTGGAGTTTGTGGGAGGACAGTCAGACAGTGACCGCAGCACCTAGGCCCCATTAGACCACTTGTACATCCTCCCGAGGTATACAAGATTCCACCTAGGCCTCCAACGATCCTAATCTTGTGAAGAAGGTGATGATGCTGCCTAGGGGAATATCCCTCAAATCGGACAAAGTAGGCCAACGTTCTCCCAAAATGGATTCTCTGCTAGAGGAGACTACTGGGTACTCACAGAGTACATGTTGGACAGTCTCGTCCTCTTGTTTAGAACCTCTGCATACGGGTGTGTCGTTTAGCTTCTTGTTATAAAGGCGCTTCCTCAGCTGGCAATGACCAGTAAGAATTCCTCACGAAGTGAAGGTTCTTCCTGGACATTGCCAGGTAGGTCATCGTTGTATCCTTGTCGTGGGTATCTAAGCAGATCCCTGGCCAGCTGACAACTATAGGTTTCTTCCCACAGTTTTTTAAATTTTCTGTGGGTGTTTTCTTTAATAATTAGCTTTATTGCTGACATCGGCAGTATGTTAGAAGGGCCAGGTCCAAGTATACTTAGACTGGCTGCCCTCTTAGCCAAACTGGAAGCTTTTCTGTTGCCTCTGCACTGTGTATGCCCTTTGACTCAGCATAAAATGACTGTTCATGCTGGAGGCGCCCACAAGTGCTTGATGGCATCCCATACTAACCCTGTTGTTATTTTGTGTCTTTATAGGACCAGTAGTGATTGTCTACTATCAGTGTAGATTCTAATTTTTTTTCCCATTATTTGTCTACGGGAAATGTCTTTTGCGGCTATGGTTATTCCCACCAGTTCTGTTTGTATTATACTGGCTTGTTTGTCCATAGTCCACTTGATTTGAATTTGCAGATTCCTAGAGTATACCCCACAACCTGTTCCTTCTTTCTTTTTCGACCCGTCTGTGAAGATGTTAACTGTTCCTTCAGTGACAGTCTCATTGCTACTGTTGATGTGTATTGCATAGGGTCTATCAAAGATGAGCTGTGGAGAAATACCATCTACGCGTACCTGCAGAAGTGGCATCTGTTTGATTGCCTCATTCCACAGCCGACACCTGGTCGCTCCACATCCTATGTTTGGCTGTATACCAACGGATTTGAGGCGTGCCATAGTAGTTGTCTGGTCATAACTCCGTTATTAATTGTAGAATCGTGATCCGTCCACATAATTTGTTAAGTTAGGACTTCATTCTAAAATATTAAGAATTAAAATTCCAGCCCGCGCCATCTACAACTTAATATATTAACAAACAATTTGTATCCAAAACTTAAGCCATTTATGTATTCTAGGAATTGGCTCTTGTAGAACTCAAATATTTATATTATTATCCGAAATATTACTGCTGGAAGTTTTTATTCGTGCACCCTGTATACTTTCGAAATTTGGCAATTTCCTTCCGACTTCCCTGTATATTTATTTGTTTACTTAACATCGTGCTCTGTAACCCTAGTATAATTGCAGGCAATTATATACAATAAATAAATACCGATTTTTTTATGGAAAAACTCGATTAATTGTAAATTTGCTACTAAAACAACATTTTGTTCAGTATATTTAACTTTCCAAAATAAATTATAGAAATAAAATATAAACAAGTTCAAAATTTCTCATTCAGGTTCATGTTTATTTTATGACTGCAAAGCATGGATTCCGCGGCAGCCTGTAGAAGTTAGGAAATTTGAATTGCAAAATACATAAAATAGCATCGGGGCTCTTAAAGAAGAATCAAACTCCTACCAACGATTCTTGTTAACTTTCACCCCAATATACAGCTTTTCCATATATTTTTCCCCATTTTAAAGGTGAACATATATGAATTATTTTGGATTATTGTGTTGAACATTTCATATGATTTTCTTAAAGATTTATGTCATTATTACTAGTAGGAATTTCACAGCATTTATTTGGTACACAGTGCTTCATTTTTATATTAATGTAAGTATGAAATGGTAAACTTAAACTGTTGGAAAGTATGAATTACTTCCACATCCACGTAGTGGAGTGGAAGTATAGTAATCGTAAAAAATTTAAAAAAAAAAGCGTTATTGTTGAAATTGGTTTAGAATGTCATGAAACGTCAAGATTTTAAATTTGAGCGAAAAAAATTTCTGTCGGTCTGTCGATCTCTCTGCCTATAATTTTTTGTGAGCAGCATTTCTCTGGAACGGTTTGAGAAATTGATTTGAAATTTCATACACGTATGCATTATAAGGACATCTGTAACTGGATTATTTTTTGAATACGGTGAAGGGTTGGTTCGTAAATAGGGGTAAATAATGGAAAATACGTAAGGCAAGCTGGTAAGAATAAGAAAAATTGGGATATGTTGTATATAATAATAATAATAATAATAATAATAATAATAATAATAATAATAACAATAATAATAATAATAATAATTTATTCTACGTAGATGACTTAAAATTATACGCAAATTCAGAAAGTAACTTGAATCGTTTGATCGAACTAACCCAGACTTTCAGTGATGACATCAAAATGAAATTCGGGTTAGACAAATGTGCAAAGCTAATAGCACACCGAGGAAGATCTAAAGAATATGACAACTTGGAAAATACTGGCATTAGATATCTTAACAATGACTTATACAAATATCTGGGGTACGACCAGCAGCTAGTTATCAATCAAAGGGAGACAAAGCAGAAACTGAAGAAAGTGTTAGAAACCAGGTTAAGAAAAATACTACGAACTGAGCTTACAGGAAAAAACAAGATCAAAGCAATAAACACCTGGGTGATACCGACTATTGGATACTCGTTTGGAGTCATAGGATGGTCTAACACTGACTTGGAAGAACTTAACCGCATAGTTAGAGTGAAGTTAACTGAACACCGGATGCATCATTCTGAAGCTTGTAATGAAAGGCTTTATATGCCAAGACATATGGGAGGTAGAGGACTTGTAGATATCAAAAGACTCTACTATAAACAAGTTAAAAATATGAAGAAGTACTTCCGCGAGAAAGCTGCTTCGTCTCCATTGCATGAAGTCATCAGAGAAATAGATAAATACTCAGCGGTCCGTCTCAACGAGGAAGAGCGGAGAGATTTGCAAGACGTCACCTATTTAAGAGACAAGTGGTTGGCCAAGCCACTGCATGGAAGATATCCTAACCAACTCCTAAAGACATGCCAGGAAACATCCACCGAATGGCTTCGAAAAGGTTACCTGTACGGTGAGACTGAAGGATTCATTGTGGCAATTCAAGACAACGTTATTGCTACAAGGAATCACATTAAGTATATCCATAAGGTTGCCATTAAGAGCGATCTATGCCGAATGTGTCACAAACACTCAGAAACTATTGAGCACATTATATCTGGCTGTACACCTCTAGCGCCGACTGAGTACCTCAAACGACACAACTTAACAGCGAACATTGTCCATCAAGAGCTAGCAATTTTATATAAGTTCAAAAAAGAACGTGAGCAATATTTCAAATATGTGCCATTCCCTGTTTTGGAAAATGATACTCACCGCTTATACTGGGACACCACAATCTTCACTGATAAGCCGATAGCGAACAACAGGCCGGATATAACAGTGGTAAATAAGAAAGAAGAAGTGGGATATTTTATCGACATTGCGCATCCGAGTGATCACAACCTTGAAAAAACAGAAAGAGATAAGATCAACAAATATTATGAACTTTCCGAAGAATTCCGAAAACTGTATAAATTAAAAACAGTACTTACCATTCCACTAGTGATCTCAGCGACTGGGCTAGCGACCAGCAACTTGAAGACGAACCTACAAAAGATCAACCTTACAGAAAAAGGCATACTTACAACTATGCAAAAGTCAGTAATACTAGAAACTTGTCGGATAGTGAGGAAGACGTTAAACTTACCTGAATACACGGCAGCATAATACATCACCTTGAAGCGGAATCCGATACTGTTGACTGTCGAATCAAATACCTCATCTTAGTGATTGGTTAACTGACCCCACTAAGTGATAACCCAATTGGAGGAGGAAAAAAAAAAAAAAAAAAAAAAAAAAAATAATAATAATAATAATAATAATAATAATAACCTACACGATGTCCAAAGAATTGCTCTCATGGGAACAGCACACATTTTAAGAAAAGTTATTGGATAGGTGGAGATCCTTAGTTTTCTGGTAGAAAACTGGAGTACGCCATTAAATCGTCCGAGCCCACCCCCAAACAGGGATGGGCGAAAGTTAACCAGCAACATAATGCTGAGAAGTACAATGATAATAATAATAATAATAATAATAATAATAATAATAATAATAATAATAATAATAATAAATGCTTCACCATAACATCCGGTGCACAGCGAGTTACGACAGAGCAGGTGGTGTTCAGGAGAGGAGTTTTCCAGGGAGACTCTCTGAGTCCTCTCCTCTTTTGCATCTCACTGCTGCCGTTATCTGTTGAACTCCACCAAACTCGCGGGTACTACTGTGGACCACCCAGCAACCGGAGGCATAAGGTCACCCATCTATTTTATATGAATGACCTCAAACTGTATGCCTCCGGAGAGCGTGAAATTCACAATGCTCTAAGGTTGGTCGAGGAGTACACGCGGGCCATTGGCAAGGAGTTCGGGTTGGACAAATGCGCGGTCGTCCATCTCAAGAGAGGACGATGCGGGGACTTTGCTGAAGACGCGCAGCTCGCAGACGGAAGCATCCTAAGACATCTGGATGCCGGAGAGACCTACACATACCTGGGTGTGCAACAACATCATATCTAGGATGTGCAACAAGTGAAAGAATCTCTCCGCGGCAAGTATAGATGCCTACTCCGAAAGATTTGGTCATCCGAACTTTCGGGGAAAAACAAGGTGTCTGCGACTAATATGCTTGCTGTTCCTGTTCTGCTCTACTCCTTTGGGGTTGTTAAATGGACAGTGGATGAGCTGCGCCAGTTAGATAGAGGTACCCGCAAGATGATGAATATCCATAGGAGTATTCATCCTAGATCGTCCGTTCCTCGTGTGTACCTCCCACGTCAACGGGGGGGGGGGGCGAGGTCCCTTGAAGTTGGAGTGTATGCATGGCAGAGTAGCACTGAGTACGGCATGCAATGTCCTAAGGAGCTCAGACCCGCTTCTGCAATTAGTGAGAGATCAAGAAAATGCAGGGGTGGGTGCAGGATTGTTTAAGGCGGCAAAAAGAGCCGCAGATGAACTTGGTCTCGTATTCGACGACAGGCGAGGAGGCCGGCGCGGTGCTGACCCAGAGTCAGTCACTGAACTTCTGCCACCTCGCCTGAAGGCCCAAATAAAAGCTGCCGAACAGGAACATCTGTTTAGGCAGCATGTCGATAAACCCATACACGGTGTATTCTATAAGAAACACTGGGTTTATCGACAAGGCTGACATTTGCCTTTTCAAGGTCAGCTGGGCTAAAGTCGGAGACCGAGGGATTCATTGTGGCCTGCCAAGATGGTGTAATTAACACCTTGGTCTACCGAAGCCGCGTACTGGGTGTAGAGGTTCCTGATATTAACTGCAGGACCTGCCGTCAGGCACCGGAATCGCTCATGCATTTACTGTCTGCATGCCCAGTATATGCGATTTCGGCCTATATCCATCGCCATAACGCGGCGATACGGGTGCTGTACTATCATCTACGACACTCGTACGGAGTAGACCAGACACCAGTGCTGCCTTACGTCCCCGGAGACATTGAGTCCGTTGTCGAAAACGAGAGGTGCCGAATTTATTGGAACTTCTCGTTTCCGACAATCAGGCTAATCCAAGCCAACAAGCCTGATATAGGCCTCCTCGACCATCAAAACAAGGTGATGTTTGTGATCGAGTTCTCAGCACCTGCTGAGCCAAACATCGCTTTGAAAGAGGAGGAAAAAAGGAGCAAATACCGTGATCTCCGGTACGAGCTCCAAGTGCTGTACCCGGGCTACTCGGTTAAGATGGTCATCCTAATAATCGGTGTACTCGGAGGTATGAAGCCTGCGCTGCTCTCAGAACTGAAGACAATACCAGCCTGTCAGAAATCAGCCGAATGGCTTGCGGGCCAGATGCAGAAGGCGGTTATCTTGGGGCCCCTTCGTCTACTTAGGGCACACGATTCGGGAATATACCGTCACTAACCCCGCAGATCGTGGGGAGTGGCCGTAATTATTGCCGGCGCGGATACCGTGTGGTATCGGTCGGAAAACACGGAAGCCCTGTCCGGTAACGGATTAACCGACAAAAAAAAAAAATAAAATAAATGTATATAAATAAATGGGGAGTGGCTGTAATTATTGCCGGCGTGGCTACCGTGTGGTGTCGGTCGGAAAACACGGAAGTCCTGTCCGGTAACGGATTAACCGAAAAAAAAAAATAAATAAATAAATAAACTTTATTTAACCTGGCGGGGTATCAGCAATTGCTGGTATTAATCCCAACCGGAAACTCACATAAAAAATTACATTAAGTACAGAAAGTAAAAGATAATCACAAAATCAGTAACAAAAATATAGAACTAATAACGAATAGAAAGTAATGTAAAAATAGAAAATTACATCAAGTACAGAAAGTAAGCACAAAATCAGTAGTATATAAAAAGTAGGAATACAAAACAAAAGGTAGAAAGATGTAGTCAACTATTTAAATTAACGTATAACAAAAAGTGCAAATTTAAACAAATTTAATTAGTTACTTAAAAATAATTGTTTAGCATTTTTCTTTTTAAATTCTTGTGAAGACAGACTTTTGATGTGATCCGGAATTGCGTTGTATAAGAAGGTAGCTAAATAAATGAAGGACGATTCATATTTTTTGGAACTATGACTTGGGATATTTAATGTAGTGTCTACGAAACGTAGACGAGAGCTGTGCAGGGAATCTCGGAATATTAATTTCTTACTAAGATATTTAGGCTCCTGATATATTAATATGTTGTGAACAAGACATACCAGATGTAGTTGCCATTTGGATTGAAACTTAAGCCAATTAAATTTTTTATAAAATGGTGTGATATGATCACGCCTAGGTATCACTACCGAGAAACGTAGGCATGAGTTTTGCATCAAGAGTCGTCAGTAAAAGCTAAGCGTTTGGATTTGAAATAAATAGCAACGGATTTTTAAGCATTGAGCTTTAATCCATGATCGCTTGAGTATTTATGTTGGCTAAATCAGTATTTATGTTGACTATTGCCCGATCTACGTTAACTGGATTATATGAAGTGTACATTTGACTGTCTTCTGCATACTGATGGAATTTGCAGAATTTTTTTTCTCATGTAGATCAAACATAAAAAGCACAAATAGTATAGAGCCCAAGATTGACCCTTGGGGAACCCCTGTTATGACAAAGCTATTTTGAAACATCGGTGTTTTTTTTTCCGAGCAATATAATTTCACTTGTTAAGTTCTTCCGGATAAATAACTTCTGAACTTTTGTGTAATCTAACATTATAGTAGTTATAACTTGAGATTCATCAATAGCCTTTAAAAAGTCATCGGTCATGTCTACGAGTATGGCGACAGGGCTGTGGCGGGCTCGGAAACCCCACTGATTTTGTGGTAATAAATCATGGGAGCGGATATGATTTAAGAACTGCTTTAATATGATTCTTTCCAGAACTTTTGACATTATATTTAAAAGGCTTATAGGTTTGAAATCAGCATAATTTTCTGGTAGATACTTCTGTCGTAGAGGTATAATGGCAGACTCTTTCCAAGATGTTGGAACTACATTATTTTCTATTGAAAAGTTTATTACATGAGTTAGCGGTGTCACTAGGAAATCTAAACAAAGTTTTAACGTATTTAAGGAAAATTGGTCACTACCAGCAGAGTTAGATTTAATTTGCGAAAAAGCATCTAATACATCTTTTTCTTCAACACTGTGTAATTTTATGACTTGGTATGAACATCGGGATGGGCAGTGGTTTTACAGGCATTAATAACTTCATTGTCTACTTCAATAGAGGGAACTGAATCCACAAAATATTTACTAAATTCATCTGGATTGTTTAAATGTTCTGGTATTATTGAGTTCGCTTTTGAGTGTACATTTAATGAGTTTATAGTTTTCCACCAGTCGCTAGAATTTCTTTGTCAAAGCCTCAAATCTTTTTATATTTTCCATCCCCCCACCACCCCACTCCATTATTAAAGGAACTGATAAAACGAAATTGAGATATCCATTTCAAATTTGGTACACGTATATATTATAACGACACCTGGAACTAGATTATATTTTGAAATGATTCCGTTGAAGGGTTGTGAGTTAAATACGGGTAGATAGGGGAAAAAAGTATGGCAAGTTGGTGAAAATACGGACATTTAAGATTTGGTGTGTATACTGGAAGACAAGACCTTAGATTTATTTACAACATTGTTCAATCCATCCACCACTCCCATTCCATTATTAAAAGGGTTGATCAAATAAAATTGAGATTTTCACTTGAAATTTGATATATTTTATGTATTATAACGTCATCTGTAATTAGATTATATTTTGAGATGATTCCGTAGAAGGGTTGGGGGTTAAATAAGGATAAATACGGAAAAATAAGTAAAGCAAGCTGGTAAGAGTACAGAAACTTGGATTTGGTGTATATACTAGAAGTCAGGGCCCCAGATTTTTTTGTAATATTACAACCCCTACACCACCTCCACATCATTACGAAAGGGGCTGATAAAATTAAATTATGATATTCACTTGAAATTTTCTACAAGTTTATAACATCTGGAACAAGATTATATTTTGAGGCGATTCCGTTGAAGGAATGGGGGTAAGAGGTAAATAGGGGACAATAAGTTAATCAAACTGGTAAGAGTACAGAAACTTGAGATTTGGTATATAAACTAGAAGCCAAGCCCTCAGACTTCTTTATAATATTTTTCAACCCCAGTTATTCAATATATAGGAGTATTCGGTGTTTAACTAAATGACTTTAACTTTATTTTCAAATTTGTTAAATTAATAAGAGAGAATAAATAGTTAAATATATTACTAAATTTTTAATCATTGTATCAATCTCTGTCGTAAATACCGATTGGACGTAAGAAATATGTAAAATCTAGTAATGGTGCTAGAAGGAACAACTTAATTCATAACACCATGGGTACATTGGGTACATAGTGTCTATAGGGGGCATTAGTCAATGCACTTTACTCATTGTGTGATTGGTCGAAGGTGTTTGAGAAGTAAACATTTCAACCATAGGTAACGATTTATTGTTTTCTATATTGCATTTGCTAAATATTTGTTCATACCTCGGCTTTAATGGATTAGTCGCTTTGAAAATACAACTTCGTATGACATAAATAATAGGATTAAAAAATAAACAGAATGGCATAAACACAAAAAAATGTCCGGAAAGCATTTGGAAGCTAAAACTTAATGTTAAAAATATGTTTTATATTTTCAATTAAATATTATCCATAAATATCACTCATGCTTAAATATTTTAAGTATACATTTTTTCTCAAGCAAAGTTGTCAAATAGTAATACAATTCTTGCAAATCGGCAGTTAATTAATATTAATAATAATAATAATAATAATAATAATAAGGGCGACTCTCTATCACCAGTATGGTTTTGTCTGGCATTAAACCCTATGTCGACACTCCTTAACGCCACGGAGGCAGTGGATCGATTACCGTAAGGCATTCGATACAACATCACATGCATTATTGTTACACCTGCTCCAGTGCCTTGCGGTACCAGCACCAATAGTGAGATGCATTGAACAACTGATGCCACTCTGGAGAACCCGCTTCACCGTAACATCTGCTGCTCGGCGGATTTCGACAGAGCCGGTATCATTTAGGAGAGGAGTTTTCCAGGGCGACTCCCTCAGTCCTCTACTATTCTGCATCTCACTGCTGCCGTTGTCTGTAGAACTACGTCAAACCCGCGGATACCAATGTGGATCACCCAGCAACCGGAGGCATAAGGTCACCCATTTATTCTATATGGATGACCTAAAACTGTATGCCTCCGGAGATGGCGAACTCCAAAACTCTCTTAGGACAAATGTGTAGTCGTCCACCTCAAGAGAGGTGCATTGCATGTATATAAAAAACGTCACAATAATAAAATATAAAGATAATGGTTTTCAATAACTAGATGAAAACCTAGTCAAAACGTATGGGGAGCTACCAACAACAATATTATTGATATTCTAGTCAATCATAAAATCTCTTTAAACGCAATAATCACAAAGTAGTAAAATACTTTTTTTAAAGAAAGGAGTAAAAAAAGGACGACATACGAAAAGGAATAATATAAAACAGTAGTAATACAATATTTGTTAACTGTGTTAAAGGGTAATAAGTATTCATAAGTGAGGTGCAGATGTTTGCATTACTTGACAACTCATGTTCGTTGTCAGCTGTTGATGCAACTGCCACGTCATCAGCAAATTGAGTAACATGGAAGGCATTCGTTACTTTTAATTATCAAAGTTTAAATCAGATAACGGTGTCCCATTATATTTTGACCCTTTTACCTTTATAACTTTTGAAATAGTTGAGATAATGAAATATGAATTCCGCCAGTCTTTCCCTGAGTGTCTGCCTTTCTTTTTGCTCACTTCCGGTTTAGCCGAAAATGGCAGCATATTTTCAAGAATAGGAGAACTCCGTTGTTTCAAATGGAACTCTCATGGAAAGCCCATTGTTTCCACTTTCCGAAATCCGAAAATTCCACATTTGACACGGAAATTATACAAAGTGAAGGTTTTAAAACTAATACTGTGTTTTATCGAAATGCTACGAAAGAAACTAATGATACACAAAGTGGGCTATGGAAATAAGAGACATCACTTCCCAAGTAACAATTTAAATTTTATCGTGATCTTCAGAACCTCTTGAAGTTCATTTAAGAGACTTCTGATAAAACTATATATCTTTGACAAACGCTAGTAAACCTTTTGACAAACGCTAGTAAACCTTTATAAAGCTTGTATAAACCTAAGAGGGACCATTCTTAAAAGAGTTCTGAGTGCCTTTTTTTTAAAGTCATTTTAAAACCAATTGGTTTTATTCTAAACAGCCCTTATAACGTTCTGAAGACCTTGATTAAACTATGCATAAAACCAACAATATATCCTAAAAGCATACTTTTGGCCTTAAGCGACTATCTACAAACCGTTGTTTAAACTATTATAAAACCACTTCGTAAAGTCATCATAAAACTAATATGCTTTGGAACTGAACTTAAAAATGCTATTTTCTCTGTTAATAATGAACATAAAGTTGGCACCCAGAGTTAGCACCCCAGATTCACACTAGGTCTGAAACGTCAACGTAAAAAGAAGCCGCGCCACCGCTGACGGGGATTATCTTGTTTCAAGGAGTAGAAGAGGCGTGTCGGGGGTGGAAAGCGGCAGCTCGTTGTCGGATCGAATTTTCCGATGCAAACAAATTTCCAGCTCTGAAATGCACATGCAAACAGCTGCCGCGATTCGGGTTGTGGCAATCATCATGATTCAGTGTAAACTAACCGCCTTCCAATTTTCAGCGCGGCAGCTCAATGCCAAGTCGATTTTTCCGGGGGAAAGAGTTTTCCGAGCGTGGGAGGGAAGGACCAAGAGCTGTCGCGATTTTCTCTCTGTGGACGCTTCTCTGTTACCCGTGGGTACCTTTTGACCTATTTTTAGCGCGGCAGCTCAATGTCAAGTCGGGCTTTCCGGAGGGAAAAAGAGTTTTCCGACCGTGGAAGGGAAGGGCCACAAGCTGTCGCGATTTTCTCTCTGTGGATGCTTTTCTTTTAACAATAGGTATCCCCTGACCCATTTTCAGCTCGACAGCTCAACGCCAAGTCGAGTTTTCTGACCGTGGAAGGGAAGGGACAAGAGCTGCCGCAAATTTCTCTCTGTGGGTGCTTTTCTTTTAACAATAGGTACCTTTTGACCTATTTTCAGCGCGGTAGCTCAACACCAAGTCGAGTTTTTCAAAGGAAAAGTAGTTTTCCAACCGTGGAAGGGAAAGGCCACGAGCTGTCGCGATTTTCTCTCTGTGGATGCTTTTCTTTTAACAACAAGTACCTTATGAAAAAGAAAAGCATCCACAGAGAGAAAATCGCGGCAGCTCGTGGCCCTTCCCTCCCACCGTCGGAAAACTCTTTCTCTCGCGAAAAACTCGACTTAGCATTGAGCTGCCGCGCTAAAAGGGAGTCATAGGGTTCCCATTGGTAAAATAAAAGCATACACAGAGAGAAAATCGCGGCAGCTCGTGGCCCTTTCCTTCCACGGTCGGAAAACTCGACTTGGCGTTGAGCTGCCGCGCTGAAAATGGGTCAAGGGATACCTATTGTTAAAAGAAAAGCATCCACAGAGCGAAAATCGCGGCAGCTAGTGGCCCTTCCCTTCCACGGTCGAAGAGCTCTTTTTCCCACCGCAAAGCTCGACTTGGCATTGAGCTGCTGCGCTGAAAAAGGTCAAAAGGTACCCATGGATAACAGAGAAGCATCCACAGAGAGAAAATCGCGGCAGCTCCTTGCCCTTCCCTTCCACGGTCTGAAAACTCGTTCCCCCGGAAAAGTCGACTTGGCATTGAGCTGCCCCGCTGAAAATAGAAAGGCAGTTAGTTTACACTGATTCATGATGATTGCCACAACCCGAATCGCGGCAGCTCTTTGCATGTGCATTTCAGAGCCCGAAAATTTTTTGCATCGGAAAATTCGATCCGGCAACGAGCTGCCACTTTCCACCCCCCCGACAGGCCTCTTCTACTCCTTGAAGCAAGATAATCCCCGCCAGAGGTGGCGCAGCCGCTCGTTACGTTGCCGTTTCAGACCTAGTGTGAATCTGGGGTGCTAACTCTGAGTGCCAACTTTATATTCATCTGTTAATATGGTTATTTTTATAAAAATGTTTTATGCTTGCATCATATTAAAACTAAGTTGACAGTATTATAGAATTTGCTGTTTTTCAGGTTTCAGCTGGTGTCTCTATACTGGTTAAAAATATCAAGTTCAGTGTAGGTACTCACCATGAGTGAAAATTCAGCTGCGCAAATTGTACTGATGATATCACAACTAGTAGGTTGAAAAATAACGGAAGCCCTTCAAAAATATTGAAAATTTCGTAAACTTTAAAAATATTTTAAAATTAATTTTTTTAAAAAAGGTTTGTTTTTATTATATCAACTTAAATCACACGTTAGCAATAATAATCATGATTTTAGTCCTTATTACTCATAAATTGTTGCAAAAATTGCAACTAAGTAATTGTTTACTCGATTCATTCCAACATGGCAGTTTTTGTTTTCAAAGATATCTTTGTAGAAAAATGACGATTTTTGATTAAAACCCGTTGGTTGCCGGCAATACCACAATAAGAGTATTTATTCCTGAGATTGTCTGTCACAATCCTTTCGTACAAGAGCATTTACTACAAACTACAACCAATTTAAGTCCTCTTACATCTATGTGAGTCCATTTGGTATTGTCTAATACCAGTTGATCTTGTCTAACACCATTTGACCTATATTAAGATTTGTTGGATTTATTCATAACCACCATGAAACCTATTGCCCAAAGAGATAAATAAGAAGAAGATAATTTTTCACATTTATTTGAATATTTTGAGTAGTCAAATGTGTCAATGTGTGGTGTGGGTCTAATTGTTTACAATAAGTCCTATGTTTGTCTTATGACTGATAAAAGGTAGGTGGTCTCGATTATCAATTGTTGAGTGTTTGCTGGTGATGCATCATCGTATTCTGTTTTACTAATCCAAACTGATGGTGTGTTATTTACTAATTTCAAGTAGTTATTTCCGGATTTTCTTTTTAAAGTAACCGCTCCTTTTTATTTTCGTCTACGTTGGTGATAAATGTGCCTGCATTTCTTGAGGTACTTCACATATGCACACATAAGTAATTCAACCTAAAATAAATAAAATCTATTTGTCCACCTGTCAAATTGCAACTCTTGCGGTTTTATGAAGAAATTTGTCCAGACTAAATGGTTCTTATGTTACATTTGGCATTACACAAGCCAATATAGCTTTATAGCAGTTTTATGAGTCAGGTGCCCCTTTTAATCTCTTAGCCATGCTAGTTTTATGAACGGTATCTCTGAGGTAAATTGGTTTCCTAGACCAAATGATTTTATCATGGTAGTGCTGGCCACCACCATAAAACCTTTACAAATGCCAATAGACTCGAATTAAAACAAATGCTAAATGTTATTGAAACTCAGCCTCCAGGAGGTTGTTACAACTCTTAATAAAACTACTTAGACTGAACGAGTTGTTGGTCTGCTATACTACCGCTATGAAGCCATTTAGCAAACTTACATCCCAGTAAAGCTTTTACAAAACGTATTTAAGTCCACATAGCATTTAAATTGTTACTTGGGTTGTAAATGTCAAATTAGTTTATTGACAACGAGTACTTAAGTAACTGAGCAAAAATGTTTATTATAAATGAAAACGCTAAGATGTAATCTTTTTTGCTGACACTAAATCTTACAAAACAACGCAAAGAATATTTAGAACTCTGTTTAGCAAGGAACCTCCAACGAAAAACTCCATTAGAAAATGGCATAGAAACTTTTGGAATTCGATTTGTATTGACAGTAAGAAAAGAACTCCAACTAATGAAAATGGGCTTAATAAAGCAATTGAAATTTTGGAAATGACACAAAATGATCCTTCCCCTTCTACAAGAATAATTTCTTCCCAACCGGTATTTCAAAAACTGTTCATACTGTTATGAAAAATGTCCTAAAAATTGAATGCTTATGAAATTCAGACTCATCAAGGATTAGAAGAAACTGATTTCCCAACACTAGTACAATTTTGTAGAAAACTTCTTGATTTACGTAGAAGAGATAGGCATTTTCTTAAAAAGTTTACCATGTCAGACAAAGCATCATTTCACTTAAATAGCAAGGTGAATAAGCATCCACTACGTGGATGTGGAAGTAATATGTAAAAATAAATATATTTAACATTAGATATAGAGTAGATAATCCCTAGTAGCACAAAATATTGGACCAATATTAAACCAATATTGTCCTATATGGATTATACAGGGTGTAATTAGTTTCATGTCATTAAAAAAAACTGGTGGTAGGGAACGACAAGACAAACCAAAACACCTTATATAACATGGGGTCTAAAGCTCATAGTTTTGGAGAAAAAAAATAAACAAAAATTTCCAGAATACCTAATAACCTAGTTTGAGAACTGCTGGCATATTGGGGTAGGTTTTATTGCCTCGCGTCTTGTCGCACGAGATACTCTGACATTCCTGCAAATAAATATGCCGAAAATGCAGTTAAAAGCGACCGACAGAGGACATCGTCATGTTGTTTGCTTATTCCCGGCCAATTATCCTATTAGGCGTGCTATCTCTCCCTTGTAATATTCTCAAGTAATAATTTCAGTTTTGTCCTTACTTGGTAAAGAACGCACGCATGACGCGACGTACCCGTTCCTTGGTTTTGTCTGTTTTCTTTTTGAATTGTGTGCCACTTCTGTTAAGATTTATTTCATTGACTCGTTCAAGTCGTTAGTGCTTGGTTACGTAAGACACTACTTCTCGTTCGTGCTTATTGTGTTACTTTTTGGATTTTGGACCAAGTTTTTCTTTTTGTTTTCTTTCTTGATAACGTTAATTCACAGTTTAGTGTGGTGTTTTAAAACGCAGATTTTGGGAGATTACGCTTATCCAGAGCTCGCGAATATGAACTTGGTACATGGAGAAAGTGGTGGAAATGCAGCTGGTACGGAAAAGCTTTAGAGCAATTGCAACAACGTATTTTAATGTGCATAGAAACCATAAAAAATGATCCTAATTTACCAAATGTGTTGAACGGAGTAAGTGTGTTATTAGTTCGACGTACCGAAATGTGTATACGTGGAGATGGAGGTCATTTCGAACAATTTTTGTAAAAAATTCAAAAGAATTGTTTAGTTATTGGTTGTTACCTATTGGGCATTAAAGGTATTGTGACGAAGTGAATTTTTGCAGTAAAAAATATAATTTAATTTAATCATAGACTTCGCCACTTTTCCCATCTTACGGCCGAAAGATTAGAAATTGTTCTGTTCATTCTTATTTAGCCCGCGACATGTAGTTTTCTGTAGGAAAATAATGTAAGGTTCCGCAGCGATGAGAAGTTTTCTAAAATAAAATTTTAATTAATTCCGATAAATTATTCCGGATGGCGTTAGTCACAGTTAAATTATTCCCCACTTGGTATTCAACACCAAGTTGGAGGGGATTTTTACTTTCTGGGGGAACCAGCTAGTCAAAGCAAAGAGTTTAATACATAGAGGAGACAAGCTGGCGATTTGCCGGGAGTCACGGTTTGGTTGCCTTGGAGACGGCAGGCTCTTCGTCCTTGTCGCACACCCGGCACACCTCGTACCCTCTCTCTCCCCACTGTTTTACAACGCAACACAGCCTTGCCCGGCGCTCTTTGATTTCCAACAAATAACGTCAATTGTCGTCAATCGTCACCACCCTCTCATGTACTATGCGACAAAGAGAGAAAGAACGGAGTGAGAGGGATGAGAAGCCTACAGTCTCCCGCTGCTTATACATTACGCTTATGGAGCTTTTCTCTTCTATTTGTTAACCTCTTTGAGTCAAACACACACAGAAACGGGAGTTGATTTCTGCGAGCCTAAAGGATTACCACGTGAGGATCTAATATACCGTACCGACTGCTCACCTGGAGATCACCACGTGCGTAATTCGATAGTCTCTGCCATCGCCATAAAATATAATAGCAATGTAAGTTTTAAAACATTTCTTGGTATTTCCGTAAATTTCAAAATTAAATTTCATCAACAGTTAAATGAATTAACACGTGGGGGTTCTAAAATACCGTACCGACCGCCCGCCTGGAGAGCACCCCGTGAGAGTTTACTTAACTGTGCCCCGTATACCAGCAGTGTAAATTCACAATTTATTTTATTTTATATACTTCATAAATAATATTTTCATGATAAACTAGCAAATCTCTGTTAAATATTCATGGTCCGATTTGTCTATATTAGAGAAGTGTGCGATAAAAATTATTTGATCCGAGATACGCAACTGTTTCTTGCCCGGCGTTTTTATCCGCTATTACCAGATGAGAAATAAAACATTGAAACGCGTGATTAGCAATTACACTTTAAAACGATTTCAAATTTGATGCATCAGAATGTAAACATATTTTTCCGAAATACCGACGCCCATCATAGACATAAAAAAATTTCTCCGTGTTAATGTTTGTCTAATCCGGGGCCCTGTTAGATTCTCAAGATTTAATCCAGATAGCTATGTCCCAAATAATTTCCAAGGGAAAATGGACATAGAAGATATTTCGAGAGAATTATTATTTTGTCTTAAACTGTGGAGTCAAAATAATATCCGCCAAGTTGGTTGGAATGATAGAAACCCGCCGTCCGTAAATTTCTGTTTTTAGTAAACCGAATTTTGCCGTGTAAAACTGTTTCAAAGCCTATTGTTTTAAGGTTAAGTAACCGTTGTTTCATAATTTATTGGGTTAAAATAATACCCGACATGTTGTCAGATTGGTAGAACTCCGTTTTCCGGCTATTTTATTATTTTATTTTGTTTTAAACTATTTCACAGATTAGCGAATTAGAATAAAATCCGTTAATTTTAAATGGTTTTCAGTAATTTGTTATAGTCCGAGAGTTCAGGGGAAAATCTAGGAGATACTCTGAATAAATAAATTATATTTATATTTTGATACATAAACCTTTTCACTGTACATCTGGCAAGAAACACGTGGCGAATCTTATTTCCGAACCGAATTCAATTAGAGGTACTCAACTATGTAGTTTGAGGCTCTTGGCGAATCTCTCTGAACCGAACCGACAACGTCGAGATTAATTCTGGCTGTCTGTCCAGGCAGAATGATCTTTACCGAGGGAGCTGATACCGAATCCGATTACCATTTTATTCGATATCAGTCTTCCACAATTTCACCAAGTTCTTTACACCACGTGCTGCCAATTCCTATCTGACCTGTATATAGATATGATAAATTCTGTCCGAGAATAGTTATTTACTTTTACTAAAAATTTAATTGCTTTCTGCTTTACTGCCCATTTGTTTTATTTTAACATCCATTGCTTGCTTGCTTGCTGTTATAACCGACCGTACCTTATTACCATTTTACTGCTTTGCCGCCAAGCCTACTATCATTCTGCACACTATTTGCTTGGCCGTGTTGCTATCCGAATTAATAAGAAAATATTAAAATCAGTAGTTTAATACCTTCTCACCGCCTGGTTCCTTGTCTTCGTAATTTCACTTATTTTTGTAGTTTCACTTGTTTATAAACCGAAATGATATATCTTAAGTTTTACTTGTAAATTTTCATAATGAGACATATCTTAATTTTTGATATTATTTATCTGAACTCTATAAGAGTATTTTGGTACCTGACAGTTTTATTTATTTTAATAATTATAGTTTGTTGTTGAATACTTAATATATTTTAATAAATGTTGTTATTTTCTAAAATGTGAGTTTTACTGTTGTGTGTGAATGAAAATCTAATCTGCCGTCCAGACCCCTGGACATACCGTGTCTCCACTGTAGCTATCCCAGCCCTACTGCAACAGGCTGCGTTTAGGAGGCTAATGTGGGACCTTTGCCCCACGTAAACATTGCAAAGGTGGCGCTCGAGATAACCGAATTTAACCGAAATGCAGCTCAGCGCTAAAGTGACGCTTCCGCTTGTCTATGCGCTAGGCAACCGGGAGAAAGCACGTCACAGTATGATTATTATTATTAGTATTCGTTGTCTTGTTTTTATCTGTTTATTATTGTTTACATTGATGACCATTGAGACCCAAGACTTGATTTTTAGTTTTAGATACCTGATTGGGAGAAATTATGCGCTCAATTCGTTAAAAAAAATCAGATTTTTTCCTAACTTAAAATACACAACTAATTTCTGTTATCGTATCTCGGACGTCTAACTGTTCGTTTTCCAATTTCATAAAATAATTACTAATTTTTTGAGCTTTTAAAATAATGTTACAAATGTTAATAAACCACTTTTAAATTTTATAAATTCTTATAAACGACAATAAAAGCTACAATAGCTTTGTTCCAAATTAAAAAACGCATGTAAACAAAACCTATTTAAACCCATGCGGCCATGCTATGCTTGCGTTGTGCCGAAAGAGAAGGAATTATGTACATTTTCATATTAGCGGTATAAAAAGTTCAATACAAATAATCCCATCAAAGTGCCGCACTTCTACCGACGGAAACGCAAGTCGGGTATTACAGTTTTTTATTATTTCTAATATTCGAAACTATAACATCCATTGACCCTGAAGAACAGTGGTTCTCAAATCTTTCCTACCATAACTTTCAAAATGTAAACCCAGGTCAGTTTTTTTCAAAGAGCCCCTAGAGAAAAAGGTCACATAGGTTTTCTGTTTGTCTACTCGGTCCCTATTATCAGTTTTTTTAATGATATGAAACTAAGTACACCCTGTATATTGGTGCAATATTTGTGCTACTAGGGATAGTATGTAATATCAACTATTCGACTTATAAATGTACCTGTGATAAGTAATATCGTTGAGATAAATAAACTTCATTTCATTCATTCACCCGGTATTACTAGGCAACTATACGCTATCGACAAATAAAATTCTAAGCGCTAGTTATTACAACTGTTACATATGATAATTACAGGTTTGGAATGTTTTGAAACAGTTTCGATTTGTCACTTTTCTAACAAGTTGTCGTATAAGAGAGTTGTGGTCACATCAGATAACTTATTTAATTTTTCCAAGTCGCAAATCCTATTTCACTCAGTTTGATAATTCAAGTCTTGGAATGTCCCCAGAGTGTTAATTTATTTATTTCCGAGTTATTTATCCGCTTAGCTGCTTAACGAATTTTCCTTACTAAGCTAAGCTCAAGAGAGTTCTTTTGTGTCAAAAAACGCCCGTTAATGAGTTTACTTTGTTGTTCGTAAATTATTACCGATTTATGGAGTGGCCATGGCCGTGGACTCCTCTAGTCTCACTATTACATCCACAGTTAGTATCTACATTTTTAATATCTATTAACTGAACATTTTCTTCAAACAAGCTAACCATTATACTGCTACTGCACTTTTTATATAATAATTGTTGCATATAAAAAATAATGTTAGTTTTAAACATTTTTTGTTTAATTACAAAACACGTTTTTTTAAATGATTTATTAAAACACTTATTTTGTTTCTACCACTGTATTTTATTGTAACTTAACACTACTATAGTTTCGATACTTCAACGTATCATCTTCAAAGCGACTCAAGTAAATGAATTAACACAAGAGAGAACCTAAGATATTTATAATTTACATTATTTACCTAGTTTTATTACCATGGTATTACTGGATTTAAAATTATCAGAACTAAAATTAACAGAAAGTAATAAAGGGATTAAAGGATTATGAAGCAAATATATTATACCGGGTGAGTCACGAATTGCGCTCGCCCCGATATTTCCTAAAATATTTGGAATAGAAAATTGAAATTTGGAGGCCTTATTACACGACTAAAATGCCATCTTTTCAATGAAAAATCAAGTTTGGTGCATATCCGGTTTGACCGGAAATGCCCAAAACTTTCGATTTTTAAATATACAAAATAAAGCGTTGCAGAAATCTCTTTGAGTAAAAATGAAAGAAAATGAATAATTTTAGTAGAAATGAAAAGGTCGATATGTTACTGATATATGGCGAGCGTCTCAAAAATTCAACTGCAGAACTGTATCAGCAACGATATCCCAACAGACGCTATCCAAGCAGACACTTGTATGCCAGAGTGGAACAAGAATTAAGAAACGAATCCAATCAACAAGATGACCATCAAACATTTGTTGTAATTGAGGATAAAGAAATTGATGTATTGGGATTTGTGATGGTACACCCAACAACATCAACAAGGGAATTGTCAATAGAATGCGACATTAATCACTCTTCGGTTTGCAGAATTTTAAAGAAACATAAGTTTCGGTCTTATAAATACCAAATACACCAACATCTTTATGGAGATGATAACAACAAGAGGCTAGTATATTGCAACTGGTTCTTAAATGCAGTACAACAAAACCCAGGTTTTCCTTTTCACATTTTATATTCAGATGAAAGCAGATTTTCGAACCAAGGTATGTTTAACAGAAATAATACTAGGTACTGGGCTCAAGAAAATCCGAGGTTGGTAGGGCGGGGGAATATTCAGGAAAGATTTGGGTTTAACTGTTGGCTTGGAGTACTTGGAGATCGAATAATTGGACCAATATTTTTTGATAAAACACTTACTGGCCAACGATATTTATTCTTTTTACAAAACCAGACAGCAGAATTCCAGAAAAGTGATGGAATATTTAAACAACTTGCATAGTGAACGCCTTGTAGCAAATCAAAGTCATATCAGGTGGCCTCCTAGGTCACCTGACTTAACACCCCTCGACTATTATGTATGGGGCACTCTCAAAAATAAAGTTTATAAAACTTCTTCAAATACCCGTGAAGAGCTGCAAAATAAAGTTGTACGGGCTCTTAATGAAATAACGCCGGCTGAATTGTGTAGAGCCATTCAAGCAACTGTACGCAGAGCCGAATTCTGTATAGAAAAAAATGGTGGACATTTTGAACAATATCTATAAATGGTTTAATTATATTAATTATTTTAAAGATACCTACTGTTACCTAGTTTAAGTTTAATTGTTCAAACGGAATTGATTTTTATTTATTTATAGGCCCGATATTTATGTTCATTTAAATAAAACTCTGAAAACCGAACTGATGTCGCATTCTATTGCAAATGTCCTTTAGGATGTAATTGTGCTTACCTCCACATACCTATGCTAAACTTAATTGTAACGTTCTTTGCGCTCACAATTATTAAATGTTTGATAGCTCAAGATTGCCTATAACTACACGAGTCTGTCTGACAGCTGATATTGTTTTATTACATTCAATGGCTACTATGATTTTTTCAATGTTGTTAGGTTACCAGATTTACACAGAAATGTGCCATTTTAGTTTCGAAAGCCCACTAATCTATTATCTATTAGCCGCATGTTTCTAAAAGCTTGGTTGCATTGTATTTTGGCTGAAATCTCAAATATTTCTGAGCGGATTTTCAAAATTTTGGTATCATTAGATTCGTATGAAAATGAGGTATTTAAAAATGTTGGTGAGCGATTAAATTCCCATTTAAAAAAACCGAGTTAGTGGGTAAAAATTACATTTAAAAATTTTAAACGCCTCTAGAGAATTAAGTGATGCAATCATATTGCTCTTTTTATTTTTATAGTAACGTAGCACACAAACTAAAATATATTTTGGGCACCACTGTACTCTGAATTGAGAAATAGATTTTTTAATAAAATTTTTAATGTTTATCAAAAAGTGACCAAAATGGATGTATTGTATTCAAAATATCCTCTAGGTTCCAAAAATGTAAAAATATATAGGGTGTTCCATTTAAAAATCGAAAGTTGTGGGCATTTCCGGTCAAACCGGATGTGCACCAAACTTGATTTTTTATTGGAAAGATGGCATTTTAGTCGTGTAATAAGGCTTCCAAATTTCAATTTTCTATTCCAAATATTTTAGAAAATATCGGGGCGAGCGCAATTCGTGACTCACCCGGTATATGTCCAACTGGTTATTAAGTAGGTAATTACCTGGGGTTTTGTTTGATTGGTAATTACCTACTTAATGGCCAGTTGGATCTATATAACACGCCCCTATTTAATATATTTACCTTTTTTAAATATATCTGTTTTGGGCTGTTTGTTTAGCCTGTTGTCATCTTTTGTCAACTTGTTTAAGCTCTCCCCTGATAGATCTCTGCCATGTCATCTTTGGTCTTCCTACCCTTCTGCTGCCATGTGGGTTTCATTCCAGGGCCTTCTTACTAATATTGTGGTCTTCTCTACGCAGTGTGTGGCCTATCCACTTCCACTTTCTATTACTTCTTCTTCAATTCGTTGTTGATTTGTTACCTTCAATAGGTCTTCATTACGCATTTGAACTGGCCAAAAAATACGCATAATTCTGCGAAAGCTACGATTTACGAAGACTTGTAACTTGGATATGATTTCTTGACTAGTCTTGCATGTTTCTGCTCCGTAAAGAATTACTGGCTTGACGTTGGAATTGAAAATCTTTATTTTTGTTGAATTAGAGTACTATCTGGATTTCCACACACTGTTTAGCACCCAAATACTTGTCTGGCTTTTTTGATGCGGTTGTTGACATCATCTTCAGTGCCGCCTGTTTTGTTACTATCCAGCCTCTTGGTTGATTGTTTATTATAAGAGGTTTTTGGTTTTCTGGTTTCTCTGGTTTTCTCATTGATTTGATTTTTTTGATGATAATTTTAAGGCCCACAGCATCAGATTCTCTTACGAGGTTGTCTAGTTTTACTGTCATATCGGCATGGTTATGTGCGAGCAGACAAATGTCATCTGCATGGTCGAGGTCTTCCAGTCTTGTAAATGGTGTCCATCATATACCAAGTAGTCCAGTGGTGGCTCTTCTCATGACCTCGTCTAGCATTATGTTGAAAGAAGAGGGGATAATACACACCCTTGTCGCACTCCCTTTTTAATTGTCATGGGTTGGATTTGTAGTCCCCAATGATATACCCTACCTTCCGCATTCTTGTACAGCTCTTTTATTAGGTTTAATATCTTTACTGAAATTTCTTTTCTCTACAGGGCGTTCCTGAGTTCTTTATGTTGTATGCTGTCAAATGCACGTTCGAAGTCTATAAACACTAGATATAAAGAAGATCGCCATTCAACTGACTGTTCTATAATTATACGGACTGTGTTTATTTGATCAATACATGATCTGTGGGGTCGAATACCCGCTTGCTCAGGCTTTAGTAGAGGTTCTAGTATGTGAGTCAGTCTCGCAAGTACTATATGGGCTAGGATTTTGTGGATAGTGTTTAACAGTGTTATACCTCTCAAGTTTTGGCACTGGCTCAATTCTCCGTTTTTTGGTACCATTAATATCATTCCATCATTCTATCCATTTATGAGTTGTTCTATGTTCCAGACGTCTATTAATATTGGATATATCAAGTCAGTTAATAAGGTCACATCTAATTTAATGATTTCCGCTGGGATGTCATTATTTTAGTTTTCAACATCCTTATGGTCAGCAACAAACTGAAAATAGGGAGGCCATGCTACACATGGATAATAAAAATCGAGAGGATTATGTATAAGCTAGGAAAGGATTATACACACTGGGAAAAATCGGCACAACCAAAGAAAACGGAATACAATAAAGAAATATCAAGGATATACGCACTGCCAGACTCAAAAATAGAAGAAACAGAAAACTCAGAAGTAGAATAGGAGAGAAGATGATCACAGACAGAAACTAAAAAGAAGCATCCCACAAAAACCTGAAAGTAAAAAGAAGCACGAAAACCTAAAAGAGGCATCTCAGAAACGCCTACACTTTCCATCCGATGAAGACAGAAGGAAAACAAGAAGCATCTCACAACCACCTACACACTCAATCCTATATTTATATGTATTTATAGTTTAAGGAAGGCGAAGGCTACGGTTGTATACTCTCGCATATTGATGATTGAGAGAATATAAGTATTATAAATACATAAAATGTACTTTCTGCGCTCAAACAAAGCCAGTGATGAGAAAGTTAATGGTGATTGTGAAATTGACTTAATTGACTTGCTAAATAATGACATAATAAAATTAGTGTTTAGTGATGTCATTAAATCAACTATGATGGAGCTAAATGAAAAGGTTTGTAAACTTCAGGAGGAGGTAGTTATTCTACGGGAGTTAAACATTGAACTCATTCATCTATTGACAAAGGGTGAGTCCCTAACTAATAAAAAAAAATTACTAACAAAAATAACACATCTAATAAGACTTCAATAAATCACTGGTCTACTGTAAATTCCAACATAGGAGATATCTCGAACAAAAAATCTCAAGTTGATTAAGTTCAGTTGGCACAAAATACTACAACTAAAAAGAAAACTGATAAAAACACTGAAAATTCAACAGCTGTTCAGAAGGGCAATGACACACAAAATAAACAACAAAATAATATTCGAAGGCAAACTCAACACTGTATATGGTACGGGAACTCAAGGTAAATCTAGTCTTACTGCTGTTGGCAGAAAACTATGGATATACGTAGGACGAGTTACCCCTGGCACAGGTCTCCAAGAAATGAAACAACACGTACTCGTAACCTTCCCTGGATACGAAACAATAACTGAGATGCTTCCAAAATGGAAAAATGGCAAAACAGAAGCTTTTAAAGTAGGACTTGATTACGATTTACTAGAGGAAGCGTTTAAAAGTGAAAATTGGCCTAAAGGTTCGCTTATTAAAAAATATACGTTTTTTCGCGAATGATCTGACCAAAAATGACAAAGTAATTTCGAATATTTCTTACAGTAACCATCATATTAATATACTTCATGTCAATATACAAGGTCTGCTTAGCAAGTTAGACGAAATTGAGTTTCTACTCATTAAATCTAAAATTCACGTCATGTGCTTAACGGAACATTTTGTATTAAATGATAACTTAAATTATATACAATTTAGAAACCATAAAATACCACATACATGGTGGCTGTCTTATATTATTAAATAATAACTTGAAATATTATGAGATTTTACAAATCAAACAGCTATCCATTGAATGCCATATAGAGATGTGTGCAATATGCCTGCATTTAAATAACGAAAAGTATACCACTATCACAGCATATAGACCGCCAAATGGTAATGTAAACATGTTCTTTAAGAATCTGACAAGTGCCCTAAATATTGCGTATGGCATATCGAGTAATGTTGTATTGTGCGGCGATTTTAACATTATAAGGGAGACATGTCAAACCACAAATGTACTGCGTGATGTTTTTCATTCTTTCGAGTTAAATCTCACTTCCACTGAGTATACCCGTATATTTTCCAATATACATGGACAGACTAGCTCTAGCGCGATAGATTACATGGTTACAAACCTACCTACTAATATAATAAAATGTGAACTGTTAAACCTCAATTTAGCTGATCACCTAGGGCATATGCTACATATAAATATAAGCAGGGCAATGTATACCATCAATAATACACTGACACTCCAAAGGAGAAGTCACGGCGAAACAAATATACAAAAATTTAACCTTGAATTAAATCGTACAGGTTGGCATGAAATGTATCTACAGGTCGACCATCCTAGAATGGCCAACGAGATTAGGATGCGCAGTAGTTGAAACGACCGCACCTTTACGGAGCTCACTTGTTTATGTTCCTTCCTCGTGTAAACATCGGTACAGTCTTGAGAAAAGTGCTCGTAGTGTATAACTTATATTTAACACATGGTACCTATTAGAAGTATCTACTTATAAACATTAATGTTACGTGTACAAAGAACTGTTGTTCAATCTAAACCATCAATTGGCATGTGACATACCCGTATTGTTGGTAAATAAGAGAGCACCTTTTACTTGAACTTCTTCCCCCGACTGTACTACATTCATAGTTACGAAACTTGTCTCTATTCAACAGCGACGATATTTCTTCTCTCTCTGCGCGACTGCCGCGGCTGTTGGCCATCCTACAATGGTTTACTTGTACTAGACGTAAATGAATCTTTCGCATTTTTTATGGACACTGTTATATGGTGTTATAACACCAGTTGTCCCATTAAGAAAATAACAATTAATACAAGCAAAAGCTTAAACTTAAAAAAAGATTGGATATCAGATGACCTTATAAAGCAAAGTAATCACTTAAAAAATCTATATTGGCTGTGGAGAAATCTCCAAAACAGAGAGACAAAAATATTATATGATGCAGAAAAAATAAAATACAAAAATAATATAAAAAATGCTAAACGAAACTACTACAAAAATAAAATAAGCAATGCAACTAACAGAACAAAGGAAACATGGAATATTATAAACACAGAATTAGGACGTAAACAACATAAAAATTTCAAAATAACTCTAAATATGAAAACAAAACAATATGTAAACCAACACAAGTAGTCAACACATTTGCTAGCCTTTTCTCCACGGACGCACTAAACAAACTCTCTTTACACTTTGGTGCTAATCTTTCACTACCATGTACCACCTCAACATATATAGAACAATCGATATACATTGCACCTATTACAGCTCAAGAGGTAAACGAGGCCCTTGTAAAACAAAAAAATAAAACTTCATCTGGTTTCGACGGGCTAACAGCGGAAATGCTAGAAACTATAAAAGAGAGTGTAATTGACCATCTAGTCTATCTCTATAATAACTCCATTAACGAATGGTGCTTTCCACAAATTCTAAAACAAGCAACTGTTACACCAATTTATAAAAAAGTTCTGCCTACGATATGGAAAATTTCAGGCAGGTTTCAGTTTTAAGTATAATATCAAAGCTATTTGAAAGAATTATGTATAATAAAATAGTACCATTCATAGAAAAAAATAATATTCTAACAACTACTCAACATGGTTTCCGGGCAAATAAATCGACCGAAACGGCAACGTATCACCTGTTGGACTACGTTTATCAAAACTTAGATCAGGGTAAATATGTTATTTCCCTGCTATTCGATTTATCAAAAGCATTCGACACTATTAACAAAGAATTTCTAAAACAAAAACTGTATAATATCGGTATCAGGGGAAATATATTATCTTGGGTACTATCGTATATGGAAGGAAGAATGATGAGAGTAAAAGTAGATGGAGCACAACCGGAGTTGGAGGAACTGCTACTTGGAGTTCCTCAGGGTTCCGTTTTGGGACCATTACTGTTTATGCTGTATGTCAACAACTCGTCCAGTCACATAAGCAATGGGCGTCTAACTATGTTTGCAGATGACTTTACAGTAACTCTGGCGGCCAACACACCTGAGGAGCTTCAAGAAGCAGTGGTTCTAACTCTTGAAGAAGTTAGTACGTGGTCACAAAGGGATAAATTAATACTAAATCCTAAAAAAACTGTGCTTATAAATTTTTTATATACAGAGACCCCTTCCACACAATATAACATTGTACGACGACATAAGTCTGTCGGATAGTGTAAAACTACTTGGGAACTATCTTGATTGTAAATTATCATTCACTATCCAAACCGAACATGTTTGTCACCAATTAAATAAGGCCTACTTTGCCATATTACAAATGAAAACTAGTTTAGACGAAACCGGACTATTAAATATATACTATGATTTGGCATACTCGCACATATCCTACAGCATCATTTGTTGGGGAAGCTCCACCTCTAGTAATAGAGTTTTTATAAGTCAAAAAAGACTTATTCGACTAATTTTCAAGTTAGATTCTAGAGCAAGCTGTAAGGATATATTTAAAAACAAAAAAATCCTGGCTACCCCGTGCATATATATATTTAAATGTTTGATGTACACAAAGAAAAATATGGACCTATTTTCTAAACTAAAAGAGAGACATACTTATGATACAAGACATGGGGACCTCTTGAGCATACCAAAACACAAAACATCGTGTTTTGAAAAATCCCCACGCTAAAACTATATTCTACTATACAATAGTCTATCAGATGAGATAAGAAATATTCGAAGTTACCATAAGTTTAAAAAGATAATAGAAGACATTTTACAGAAAGGTGCATTCTACAGTCTATACGACTTTTTAAATAGAGAACCTTTTTTGGGGCCATAATAAAATTGCCGTATATGTATTTATTATATAAACTATTCTATGTAACCTTGTAAATACCATATATATGTATATGTGTGTGTGCATGTTATGTAAATAGTGTATATATGTATGTACGTATGTGTGTATATATATTTTTTATTTATGACTGAATCTGTATGTATATGTATTTACGTAACATGTTTATGTTGTTTGTCACTAAATAAGTTTGTATTATACTATTATTGTTATTACTATTACTTACACTATACTCTGACCTGCCATATATACTACATGTATCCAAAATGGTGAATAAAATATTATTATTATTATTATTATTATTATTATTATTATTATACTCCTACCCAATGCGTCATGCGGCTCTCGCTGCTGACAACAAGCATGTCCAATGTCCAATCCAGCGTATGCAGCCGGTCCGGAGGTATATAAAAGCACCGGCGGTTTGCTCCGGCACACGGTGGGATGATCCGTTGGTCGGTCGGGTAGAGCCGCATGAATATGTAATAGACGACTGGCCGACTGCAGATGGACGTTCGGCGGGCGATCGGGCTGCGTGGTGGAACAAATCTCCATGCACCGGAATTGGCAGCAATGCCCACCTTACGCTCGCAAATCAATCAATCAATCAAACATCCTTATGGCTTGCTTGATTTCCACTTTGCTTGTGGTATTGGTATTAATACCATCTCTCGCATGTATTCCGGGTACAGTTTCGGCGATTTGATCATAATCTACTTCTTCGTCTTCATTCGTTTTCTTAAAATGTTCATACCATCGACTTAACTGGTCTTGATTTGTTGTAAGTGGTCATTCAGCTTTATTCTTGACCGGTGGGATGTGCCGATTGCCTTTGTTGGAGAGTATTTGAGCGATCTGATACAGTTCTTTCATGTTATATGTCTCTGCTGGTTCTTGTGCCCTGTTGGCTAGTTCTGCTGCCCAATTTCTTTTATCTCTTCTAGCACTCTTTTTAACTTCTTTATTAAGCTGGTGCTTTTAGTTGGGGGAGTTTGCCCTATTTATTTTTTCCCTTTGTTGCTTTCTTCTACTAATTAAATTCCAGGTGTTATTACTTATCCAATGTTTTTTAATTCCTGGTTTCTTGCCAGGCACTGTTTCCAATATCTGTAGTAGACTACTCCTAAGATGCTGCCATTTTTGCTGAGAGTTTGAATTTGCAGGGACGTTTGATGTCTCTTTTATTAGGGCTCTTTGGAATTTCTCCCTCTTCTCCCTAATTAGTTTCAGGTTTAACCTTTTCCCTGTGTGCTAGTTGCAGCTGACTTTTCTTGGGTACTGTCATCCTTAGTTTTATAGCTCCTATAACTAGATGATGGTCGCTTGCAACGTCTGCTCCGCGTTTTGTACGTACATCGAGCAGTGAGCCTCTCCATTTTCTAGAGATCATGGTTTGGTCTATTTGATTTTCAGTTACGTGATCCGGCAAAATCCATGTTGTTTTGTGTATGTTTTTATGTGGGAATAACGTTCCTCCTATTATGAGGTCGTGTTGGGTACATAATTCCACTCACACTTCCCCATGTTCATTCAGTATTCCCACTCCATGACGTCTCATAACGTTTTCTAAATTCATGTTATCATTCCCGACTTTCACATTTAGGTCACCCATAACTATTATGATGTCTCCCTTACATGCCTGCCGTAAGGTATATTTCAAGCGGTCGTAGAACTCTTCTATCACAGTGGGCTTCGCAGTCTCAGTTGGTGCATAATATTGTATTATGCTAATGTTTCTAATATTAGTGCGAAATTGCCCATATGATTCTTTCCATTATTGGGCGCCACGTCATTAGGCTTTCTTTCATTTTGCGGCTAATTAGTAATCCAACGCCATACTCTCTCTTTTCTCCTTCTGGCTACAGACTGGCTAATTGGTTATGCCAAAGCCATTTAAACCCAAACACTCACACTCACACTCCTTCTGGTTTTCCAGAGTATATGAGATTTTCTCCTGTTGCAACATCGAATTCACCGTACTCTGGCTATCTAGTCGAGATGGTTTTAATATTCTTCGTACGTTTCATGTTCCTATTCGTGTCCTTGTTCTTGCCATATTCGTCATTGTAGTTCCCGTCCGGCATTCATGTGTTGAGGTTTCTGTAATCGAAAGCTTTAAAGTGAGCAGGTGATTGGCCAACTGCACCCGATCTTGGTGTGGGGCTGCCACATTCTATATCCAGGCCTAACCGTTGGGAGTAGCATTTCTACGTACTCCGTTGTTGTGGTTATGCCGCCAATACTCGGTCGTCAGAGCCTCCTTGATTGATTCCAGGGCGCACCGCTAGGAGGTGAGGTTGACATTTAAGTGAGAGAGGCTGTGTATTCGCATCATCATTCCGTACACCCCCAAGCAGATTCATGTTGCTTCATCGATTTGCTCGGAATAAGTCCAGAAATTGCACTTTTCGTGCTTCAGACACTTCAACATCTTCATCACTTTCTGATAATATGTTTTGTTTTTATTCAATTTCAATGATAAGATTATTGAATAATCTGTCACCAACTCCAGATTTAAAAAAAATATGTGTTTTCTTAACCGAATTGTTGATTGTTTATTAAAGCTTCTTTGTTGCGTTGCTATCGTTACTGACGCGCCAAAGAATATATTTGATATTCGAATATGTGCCGCAAATTGTAGATGACATACATGTCAAATAAATTTATTGTAAATGTCAAAATATTTTTTTCACATTTTTGAACTGTGGGAGACAGTTTATGAAAAAAATGTTGTTGATACTCGATTACGAAATTATTTTGCATTTTCGAATGTAAAAGTGACATATCTCAATCTAGCATCGAAAATAACTATTTCATTTACGTCTATCAAACTTCTCTCTCACCTCTTTGGAGGCAAAATTATAAAATATACAGCGAAGAGAGACATAATAATAATCTATGTTCAGAGATTTTTAAACTTTGAAGAGTTGGCAATCCTTATTGTGAATTATTTATTTAAATTTATGTAAATTAATGCGGAGAGAGTGAGAGAAAATGAGAAAGTGATTGAACTATAATTAAAACACAATTGTCAATTCTCGCAAAGTAAATCAGAAGTTAATAAACGTAAACTAAAGAATTCATATTGGCTTACAATATTTTACACACACTATCTAGTGTCCAGTTCAGTTGCAATACTTACGTACGTAGTAGTTAGTTTCCAAGAGAAAACCAATTTCGCTCGATTTATGATATAGATGTTCTAACTACCTCGTCAGGATTTATGTTCTAGGACGCTTTAAAGTTTTTGTTACAGTTTATGTGTTTCGATAAAAATAGTTATATGTGTAATAAACTCGTCACATGAAGTACCACTAGATTGCTATTCGTTGCTATTTTTATGGACCAATTATATCATATTATTTATCGCGTATTTACCATATTTCTGACCTTATGTCCAATATCAAAATGGATATGAGATAAAAATAGTGGGAAGAATGGATTCGCACAGGGCAAACACAAAGCACTCAGTATTGTCGCATGCATAGCTTGTCTACCTTTCAAATCATCTTTCGTTTTGTTTCCGTACAACAGCTACTTTATATTTCTCGAATTTATCTATTTTTCTTATTCTCAGTGTTTATCAATTGCATGCTTTTTACATCCAGTTTATTTTTGTACATTTTCTATAAAAAGCTAAAAAGTCTAAGAAAATGGATTTAGCAAGGCAAAAGGAAAACCCGCTGCCTAAGGAATCACTACTTCCACATCCAGATTTTCTCTTCAACTTTCTTTAAAGAAAAATATTTTTACTATATTTGCACTCTAGCATGTGGAAATTATTGGTCATAGAATTTTAAGATGTCACTACAATAGATACATGTACCAAATTTCAAGTGAATATCCCTTTAATAATGGAGTAGGGCTGGTGAGGGGGTTGAAGAATATTATAAAAAATCTGAGAATTTCACTTTTAAAATATAAAACAAATCCCAAATTTCTGTTCTCTTACCAGCTTGCTCTATCTGTGTTCATCTATTTACCCTTAATTAACCACCAACCCTTCAGCGTAATCATCTCAAAATATAATCTAATTACAAATGTCATTATAATACATACATGTATGAAATTTGAAGTAAAAATCTCAATTTTATTTTACCATTAAATTAAATAGTGTAGCTGTTTAGACGCGTGGGAATAAAATAAATTAATCTCAATTTCGTTATTAAAATGCCGTGTGTTTATACAACTGCAGAAAAAGTGATAATTGTGAAGTGGTACTTCGAGGGCCATTCCACTGACACAATAAATTTATTTACTGCATATCAAGACAGACGAATCCCCTCAGCTAGCATAATTTCATACATTATTAAAAAATTTGAGAATTTCGGGTGTGTCGTGAATTATTGTAAAAAAAGCTGTCAACCCGAACCCCGTCATCAACAAATGAGCGAAGAACGTGAAATTCGCGAAACTAATGTCTGTGCACTTGTTGAAACTAGTGAACCTTGTTCTAGCAGACAAATTGCTGATGAAGTTGACATGAAGGAAAGAACTGTAAGAAATATTTTGAAAAGAAATGGGTACAGTTGTTTTAAAGTTTAAACAACGCAAGAAATATTTCCCGAGGACAATTTCAAATGGATGCAATTTTGTGAAATCATGATAAATAAAATGAATGAGAATGAAAACTTCTTAAAGAATATATTGTTTATAGATGAATCATCCTTTTCATTACATAGGAAACACAATCCATCCGTAGTATGATATTGGTTTCGGAAAAATAAACATTTGAGTGCTGCTCAGTACCCTCAAAAGTTGAACGTTTGGACGGGAATTTTGGACAATCATATTATAGGCCCACTGCTAATCGATGGAAATTTAAATGGCAATAAATATTTAGAAACCAAATAATTCCAGCAGTACAAAATCTTCCTGTCAACTTTGACGACATTTGGTTTCAACAAGACGGCTGCCCAAGTCACAATACCTTAACTGTTATTAATTGTCTGGAAAGAATATTTCCCAATCGTTCAATAGCTACGAGAGGAATGGTAAAATGGCCCCCCAGGTCACCTGATCTAGCACCCCATGATTTCTTTCAGTGGGGCTTTTTAAAGGAAACCGCGTACAAACATGCCTTTGAACGAGCCTATAATTTAGTTGAATTACGGGAAAAACTTTTCTAATTTTGTGCAAGCATTACTCAAAATCAACTCAATGATACGAGAGGTTCATTGTATAATCGGTTTGGCTTTTGTTTGGCACAAGAAGGTGGTTTGTTTGAATCCTTACTTCATTAATTTATTGGTTGATAATTATTAGTTGATTCTAGTTTCTGAGGGTTATTTAATTTTATTTTAATGTTCTATTTTTGTAGTTTAATAAGAATAATTTATTTTTTGATAATTATTAGTTGATTTTAGTTTCCGAGTTACTTAATTTTATTTTAATGTTCTATTTTCATTTCGGTTTTAATAAGAATTATTACTTTATTCCATAGTATTTACGGCTAAAAAAGAAACTGCAGAAATGCTTTCAATAGAAGAAATTATTTGTCAAAAATGTGAGAAATAACTTCTTCGCTTTTGACGAAGATGTGTTTTCTCGTTTCGTATAGAAATCATTACCTACGTCCGCATCCATCCTTAGTTCGCGCCGTACTAAATTCAATTCATTGTGTGTCTCTGCTTTCACGATTTATGGAGCTAGCGGGGCGTGGTCAATTTCATCGTTATTCCTATACCCTAAACTGCATTTACCGAATCTGTATACACCAAATATAAAATTATGTACTCCTATCAGCTTGTTTTACTCATTTTCCCCTATTTACCTCTACTTATAAATATAATCTAGTTCCTTATGCCTTTATGATACAAACTTGTACCACATTTCAAGTGAATATCTTAATTTAATTTTATCAGCCCCTTTAAAAATCCACTACGTGGATGAGGAAGTAAAAGTAAACGATGTGCCTCAACTATAAAAAGGAATCTGCTATTTTAGCTAGCACTGAATATTGTGATATATTCTTTGTACATTTCACACTCTTTCTTCCTAGTTCATCCTGATTGTTTTACCCTAACGACATTTCAACTTGAACTACTATTATATTAGCACATTTTGAACAAAATAATGAACTTGAATTCATTTGCAAGATATTCTCTTTGACAAATTTCGACTAGGACAAAAGGATACTAAAATCGGGCTGCGCATACAATGCATTATTCTCCACCAGGATAATAAAGATTTTATCATTAGTACATATAAATGCAACTTTGTGTTAACAATACACGTAGTAGCTCTATCTATTTGAAACATAATTAAATTTTAGTGCAAGGCGAACATTATTTTATAATTATTCATGAGTTTTATGGTAAAGATTAAATGATATTCTGCAGAGACCAGGAATTCTGCCCTTTATAAAATATAATGTAAATGGTTTCATGAGTTTATTAAGTCTCCTGGTTTTAATTAAAATGAAATATCATATTTCTATAATATTTCGTCAGTGTGAATGTATAAACAAGCTAATCTTTAAAATTAGAAAGTTTGAATATAGTATGTAATGGATAATTCTTACTAGTGTGATGCTTTTTATGTATGTAGAAAGTCAAATAACTAATCCAAACTTCTCTGTTCATTTAATTTTTGTGTTACATACTTTTACTCAATTTAGGACAAGAATATATTCTGATGGGAATTTCTTCTTTATAGTGGGTGCATGGGTCCATTGAAATCAAACTATTTTTATTAATTAAATGCCGACGTTTCGAAAATTTTATTTTTCCGTCTTCAAGAATTTTCACATGTCTTGACTAATGACAATATCGACATAGCATATACAAATAAAAACACAATATTGCAATGCTTACAAAGTTAATGACAAAAACGCCAAAATTGGAAAAATCTAAATTAATATATGAAATACCGTGCATCCACACTCAATGTAGTTGTGTGTACATTGGTCAGACAAAAAGGTACCTAAAAGTGACAATAAAGGCTGTAATATCGTAAGAACGGCACACAGTACAGAAGGAACCACACATACATCGATGGAACATATACTTCAAAATCCTAACAATAGTTGGACCAAGCGACAAGACGTAAGTTTTGAGAAACAGAGGACCAAAGTTTATGAGGTCTAATCAAATACCTGAGCTCTTTAAGGAAGGCAACTTTTCCTAATATGACCTGAAAGAACCAGTGAGTGTTGCCGACTGAACAAAAATTGAGAATTTTTCACACATTTTTTTTATTTTCCATTTTGGTGCATGGTTCCTTTTTGCATTTTATTATATGGCTTGTATATGTTTGTAAGTATATGAATTTAAGTTTGAGTAAAAACAATAGTAAGTAATTTAAGCCCAAAATTGTATTATTGCAAGAAACTAAACATATTTTGTCAAGATTATTAACATCTAAGATCTAATTAATCGGTTCAAAGTCCGGAGTGTCTCCAAATCCGTCTATATTATCCTCAACGTTTTCATTTGCGAAAAGCGTTGAGTAAAACTGTTCGCAATTTTTTGGAATAAGGTGCCAAATTGACTCTCTTTGTAATTTTTTTTCTGCAATACCTTTCCCACGGGACCACAAAGAATCTGTATCCTTTTTATAAAATTCATTAATAGGATAGGACCTCGTGTTTTTTTTGTAATATTAAGCTCAACTAGTTTTTCATCACTAAATTTTTTTTCATGTAAATAGAAAAAGGCGTTTCCTTTAATAGTGTAATTTTTCAGGTTTCGAGCCAGTTAATATTTTCTTCATTTACTCCTTTTTTTTTCGGTTTGTAATTCTTTTTTAATTATCACCTGTTCCAAAAAAAAAACGCTTCCTCCATTGGATTCACCAACAAGGGATTCTTTTTGCGGCATGTTTCCATTTCTTTGAAGTAATCCTGGTGTGTGTGCGTGTTCAATTCCGCTTCAATTTTATCAAAATCATCATCATTATTTGGCAGGTAGCTATGGCCTGGCATTAAGTACCTAAGAGTGATTTTTTTAAAGAAGGGAAGAGCCAAGCTCTCTTATTCCGGTACATAACGACGAAATTTCATTTTTCAAAGCGGAACCATGTCGCTTGGATCTTTTTTGCAAAACAACTTTTTTTACAATTTTATAATTTTAAATGGTCCTTTTCAAACAACTGGTTTACATTAATAATTCATTTGGTCCTTTCTTGCAGCAAGAAGAATAGACTATTCCGCATCATTTCCTACAATAAACCAGAAATCATAAATTTGTCGCTCGATTTCTTTTTGCATACTACGTCCAGTTTAGATTTTGATAATTGTAGAATCTTGGGGACAGAAAGTAACTTAAAGCAGAGACTACCTTTAGAAATGTTCGAGATTAAAAAAAAATTAAAATAGTGTCGACAAACGCACAGACTTAGAGGGCTTGAATGCGATATTTTAATATTTTAACAACAAACAATAATTTTAAGACTTGATCGAATATGGCAAACAATTTTACTAACTTTTATAATTAGCTTACATACAATATAATACTTTTAGAATGTTAACTTTTTCTGTTCATTTAGTATGATATATTTTTTCGAAAACGTTAAATTAATATAACTCTTGCTATATCTTACTTCCACCCGAAAGTATACAGGGTGTAATTAGTATCATCTTATTAAAAAGAACTAGTAATAAGGACCGACTAGACAAACAAAAAACCTATATGACTTTTTACTTCCCTCGCATACCGAAGGGAAGTATTGTATTCGAGAAAAAATCACCCTCCGAGATTTTTTCGGATTCTGACGTTTCAGATCACGGAGATTACGAAAATAAAGGTTTTTCAATTCCGTCAGTCTGTCTGTCTGTCTGTCTGTCCGTCTGTCTGTCTGTCTGTCTGTCTGTCTGTCTGTTGGTGCATTTACTAAAAAATTACTAGACGGAGAGCAGTCAAATTTGGTGGGTAGTTGACGCTACTGTCAGCGCAGAAATGGTAGAAATTTCACTGGAAAATATACAGGGTGGACCGTCTAAACGGAAAAAATAGTGAAAAAAAAATTTTTTCGCTCAAATTTAAAATTTCCACGTTTCATGACACGCTAATCCTATTTTGGGAAAAAACATTTTTGAAAATTTTTGAAAATTTTTTTCACCAGCACTGAAAAATTTTTTACTACTAAAATAATTGAAATTCTAAGCCTAATTAAAAAAAAAATTTCAACATTTTTTTTACCTCTGAAAAATTTTTTGCTACTAAAATAGATGAAAAATTTTTGTTTCTTTCTTCAAATTGAAAATTTCCACGTTTCATGGCATTCTAAACCCGTTTCAAACAAAACTTTTTTGATAATTTTTTTTACCAACATTTTTGAAAATTTTTTTACCACTAAAACGGATGGAATTTTTTTTTATTTCGTCAAATTTAAAAATTTCTACGTTTGACATTTTAAACCTATATTAGAAGAAAACAATTTGAAAATTTTTCTACCAACATTTTTGAAAAATTTAAAAAAATGAAATTTTTTAACCACCACTATACTTCCACTCCATTACGTGAATGTTGGATTGAAAATATAACAGACGGCAAAAATATCTGGCATATGCACCTATTATACTTTGATTGAAAAATATACAGGGTGGTCATCCCAAGAAATAATTCAGTCATGGTGGACATTTGTAAAGGTATTTGCGCAAGCCTGCCATTGGCACCTGCTATTTAGTATTGAACTTTTGCTGTTGGATGAACAATCTGTATATTTTTTTGACCAAAGCTTATCAAGTTTTCTTTGTAATAATAGCAATAACTATATTCCGATTATTATTCTCAATGTCATTTCGTAATTACTAATTTTTTAGAGTGACCACCATGCACAAATAACGAGGGAAGTTCTGTGTAAATACCTTTACCGATTTTTTCTCTAGGGGCACTTTGAAAAAAACTGACCTAGGTTTAAAAATGTAATATTAATACAGGAAACATTTGAGGACCACTGTTTTTCAGGGTCAATGGATGTTACAGTTCCGAATATTAGAAATAACAAAAAACTGTAATACCCGACTTGTGTTCCCGCCGGAAGAAGTGCGGTACTTTGATGGGATTACTTGTACCGAACTTTTTATACCGCAAATTATGAAAATGTAAATAATTCTTTCTCTTTCGGCACAATGCAAGCATAGCACGGCCACTGGGGTTTAAATAGGCTTTTTAACTTGGCACAAAGTTATTGTAGCTTTCATTGTCGTTTATAAGAATTTATAAAATTTAAAAGTGGTTTATTAACATTTGTAACATTGTGTTAAAAGCTTAAAAAATTAGTAATTATTTAATGAAATTGGAAAAAGAACAGTTAGACGTCCGGGATACGATAACACAAAATAGTTGTGTATTTTAAGTTAGGAAAAAATCTGATTTTTTAACGAATTGAGCGCATAATTTTTCCCAATCAGGTATCGAAAAGTAAAAATCGAATCTGCGGTCTCTATGAAAATCAATGCAAATAATAATCAACAGATCATAACAAGACAGAGAATACTTACAATAGTAATAATAATAATCATACCATAACTGAACAATTCTTTTGAATTTTTCACAAAAATTGTTATTTAAATTAAATTGGGGGGTTTAACCCCTTTAAAATATGAATTTTTAAGTTATTATATGAAAGTTAAAGGAACCTGAAAATATAAAAAATAAATAAAACAAACAAAGTTATAATAAGTGACTCTATTTAACTTAAGAGCATGAGATCACAGGGGTAGGCGAATCACAAAACATCCTTTGTTTAAAACACAATAAAACAATATAGATTTTCATATAGGAAAATAAACAAATATGCTGAAAGGCAATACTGACTTCCAGTAGACTGAAAATATGCAAAATATAGGTATTACATGAAATGCGTCTGGCCAGATCCAAGCGAAATGAATAAACTAATATAAATGTTACTAAACAATAAAATGGTACAAAAATCTTAATCTCAGTAATGTAATTACATAGAAAACCCGACAAATACAATATCGATAGTTCGTTACCGAAATAACATGGATTTTCGGCACTAACGGGAAGTCTTACGACGCGGCACTTGAAGTAAAAAGTTTGCAACGATGTCGCGATGAATGCACTAATAAAAGGTTGTCTTTGAAGAAAACCATTAATTTCCAACACAGCAAATAATGTTTGGAACTTTTTAATTCACGTTCTAAACCTCCAAGGAATTAAAACAGGACACGTAATACAAACGTTTTTAGACGCCGTTAATTATGGCGGCTGTCACCAAAACAGGAACAAATGTAGTGAAAATGCTACTTACAGTTCGATTCTTCTGTTCTAGGCACTCACTACTTAATTTAACAAAGTACAAATCATTGACACTATCTATGATAGTAATAACTTTGCAAAAGCTAGCAGGTTTTAATCACCATACTTATCAAATTTGTAAAAACCCAACCAGTTGAATAATTCTTACAACCTCTTCGTTGGATATCTCTTTTCGAATCTCGCAATTGCCTCCCTTCCCGAACGCTACTTTCTATCTCTCCTGAAGGGAGCGCTTCGTATCGCACGGTTTTTTAAAAATTAACAATGCATCTTCGCGGGAAGATACCATGCCAGGGTTGGCTTAAGGTAACTTTTAAGATTAATTATCGATTTAAATAAGTATTTTAACCAAATTAATCTCCTTATTACGCGAAATAAAATGGAGCCGTTACAATTGTTCGAAATGACTTCCATCTCCATGTATTCACATTTCGGCACGTCGAACTAAGGACATACGCACTCCGTTCAATACATTTGTTAAATGAGGATCATTTTTTATGGTTTTTATGCACATTAAAATACGTTGTTGCACCAGAAGTCAGGTTATCGAAAGAATGCCAAGATTTCATTAATATTTTTACATATAGTTTTTCCTTTAGTTCTCATAGATAGTTTTTCTTTCCGCTGTTTGTAAATTGCTATAAGAAATATGTTTCATTACTATAAGCAAACAAATAATAAATAATTCACTTTTAAACATGCATAGAGTATATAGGCTCCAATTAGTTAGCTAATAGATAGGTGAAGATCTGTAGTTTTTATCAGTCAATGTCAAATATAAATATTTCATACTTATTCATGGCTATTGCCTTGGTTTTGCATGGAACATCGTTATGAGTGGCTTTGTGCTTTTTTGATGAGCTCAGAATAAGGGCGAAAAACATTTCAAATACTAAGCATTTCCAAGAAACTGAATGAGAGGTTTTATCAGAATTCAATCCGTTAGAATGAAAAAAAAATAAAGACAAGGTAAGTAAATAAATTAATTTCAGGCCTTTGTTCTCATTTTTAACTTAATTTAAATACCGTAGGGGGTCATGTAGATAATAGTTTAATTTGCTTAGCCGCAGGGGACTATGTTGGATGCTAGTGTTATACTGAGAATGTCAAATAAGAAATTGCACAAATTTATTTCAGAATTTTAACTTGCTAGCATAACCAGAAGTCAGGTTATCGAAAGAATGCAAAGATTTCATTATTATTTTTACATATAGTTTTTCTTTTAATTCTCATAGATAATTTTTCCTTCGCTATTTGCAAAATCCTATAAAGAATATGTTTCAGTACTATAAGCAAACAAATAATAAATAATTCACTTTTAAACATACAACGTTCAACACATTTGGTAAATTATCGCGCTATAGTATCAATTAACGTTGTCAATAAAGAGAAAAAAAAGAATAACTTTGTCCAAAATCCAAAAAGAACACAGAAGGAATAAGTAAGTAGTGTCTGTACGTAGCCAAATACTTAACGACTTGAATGGTAAGTCATTAAAATAAGACCTAAAATTCAAAAAGAACAAAAGCAACATACCAAAACAACGAATGACTAGGTCGTGTGTACGTTCTTGGCCAAGTAACGACATGAATTAAAGCATTGCTTGAGAATATCACAAGACGGGATAACACTATAGCTTACCCCAATAACCCAGCAGTTCTCAAACAATATCAGCAAATTTTTTTTATTTTTTTTATATATTTTTTTCTGCAAAACTATCAGCTTTAGATATCATGTTATATAAGGTATTTTGTTTGTTTAGTCTTTCCCCATCACCAGTTTTTTTAATGACATGACACTAATTACACCCTGTATAAAATAATTCACCAAAATATTTAATAATCGTCTGTTTATTGAGCAATGCTTATGTAATGTTCTATGTACATTGTAGGAGATGAATTATGAACAGCACGTTGCGTAATGAAAATAATAAAAAATGACATAAAACTAATAGTAAAAATGTTTTTCACGTCCACGTGTAAACAATGATGAATAACGACAATGGGGTGTCGTAAATAATGAAACCGTTAAAAGCATTTTACATTTATTTTATCGATGAATAAATCATTTGGGTCCATTTTTGTTTTACAACTAACTGGTCTCGTATTTATTGGCAAAATACAGTATTTATTAGTAAAATACAACTCCGCAAACAAATTAGAATTTAATTAATTTTAAATTAAACCAGTAATTATTAAATGTACTTTATAATCCAACTAAAATAACGTGACGCATGTCAAATTATCGTTACCGCAAATCAAATAATGAATTCAAACAAATACAGTTTCACGCTTAGTAATGGTGTGGTACTATTATTATTCATCATCTGATTTTTTCCATCCATACAGGATACTTCATATACTTAAGCTGTGCATACTTAAACTATATATTCCAGAGATCGAAATAAAATGAGCTACATATAGTCCGGTTGCCAAACTATATATTTTATGTAGACCCAAAATTGTTGTATTAAGTTTTTTTAATTTCTGAATTAGTACAAGAACATATTGAAATGCAGGAAAATTGATGATGGCATTCTGTCACCCCTGGGCAACTCGATATATTCAATATGGCGGCTATAAATTACCTTAATTTGAAAATGACCTTTTCATGCTTCAAGTTTGGTATGTCAAACTATATGTTTTTTAGAATACGGAGTTGAAAAACAAATATAGGAATAAGAAGGTTAGCGATCGAGTTTTCATTTGACTATACGCAGATTAGTTGTAAACGGATCTACAGCAAGGAAACACATAAACGTTGGTAGTGTTGAGGTGTTCGATACTGGTATTATTTACTTCCGAATTACAGGACTTCAGGCAAGCTTACGACAAGTAGATGCCAGTAAAGTGCTCTCTCAAGAAGTTTCACCTATACCAACGTCAATGTTTGCAGAATCTAGAAAAATGAGGATCTGCAGAACTAAATCCAGCTTAAATGAACTTCCCCAGGTTTCTTGCTCAACAAGAAATAAAGGTGTTGAGAACACATCTTCATAAAGGCACTCAAAATATCTAAGGTCACTTGGGGTATTTGGGCCATGATTTTACAACCTGAGCGAGTAGATTATACTTTGAAGTTGCCTGAGAACAACTAATAAGTTATATTAATATCTAAAATATTTTTTTATATGTAATACAATACACTGTCTTTAAATATATAATATTCAATTCCCGAGTCAAATTTAATTTTCTTTATAATTATAATTAAATAATAAAAAGTCTGATGGGCCCAGTTCCCCCTAGAGATTGGGGCAACTGGACCATACGGGTCTTGGTTTCATACAAACGATTGTTATTTGAACTGGGGTAAGTGGGCGTGTTGGTAAACATGTAAACTTCGTACAAAAATTACCACAAATCATTTAAACCACACCATAGTCGAGTTGTCGACGATGTAAGAGAACTACTACCTAACAATTAGGTGTGAAATTTATTCAAATTTAGGAATAACACAACTTCTGTTAAAGTAAAAGGGGCAAAATTAAATGTAAAAAAACATCCAATTTCAAGTAAGCATAAATAACACAGGCCCACAAAAAAAGTGATCTGCATCAGGGACCTGACATAGTAATCCTATGTATTTCGACGTGCTGAACACGAATCCAATATCCGTTTAGCTCCGTTACCCACCAACTTTTTGTAAATCGCGAAAATAATCTAAAGAAATGATGTTGCTTAGGCTGTGTTCGCGATTTACAAAAAAACAGTTGGCGATGAAGCTAAACGGACATCAGATTCGTGTTCAACACATCAAAATACATAGGGATTAATATGTCGGGTCCTGGGTTTAGATCGCTATTTTTTGTTGACTGTGCGCAGTGATCTGCATCTACCTAATAAATAAAAACAAAAACAACATACTTAATGTGCTTGGGGTAACTTGGTCCAGCCGTGCCCAGATGCCCCAATTAACTGGCCCACTTACCCCATTTTTGAAAAATTGTGGGGGTAACTGGGCCACCCACTCAAACTTATGACCTAACGCAGAATACATGCTTGCAATAACATATTAGGGATATATCATGCTTCTAATTTATGCTAAATTAACTGTGACGTTGATAATATATACAGTAAACCTGTATATATTTCATAAAAATCAGGATTACATCACGTTGCTATGAAAATTTTGCACTACAAAATTTAAAAAATTGCTACATGAAACCAACAACACTCAGAAACATGAGACTAATTGTTGTAGTGAGATGACATTGTCCTTCAGTGCTGCCAACTGCTTGAAGTGAAATTACCTCGTTTTTGATACTAAACACTGCACAAGATCAGGTAGAGCTACAGTAGTCGCGTATTCACATGTACAACACCTCTGCCTTCACGTAGAGACATTTTAAGCTCAAATGAAAACAAGAAGAAATTGATTGAACTGATTTGAAGTAGAATTGTTGGTGACGAATCATTTTAAAAGAAACAAAACTAGTAAATACAGGCTAATTTTGACAGGTCCACAAAAAGCACCTTACGACGTTTATCGTGCCAACGTAAAACGAAGGCATGACCTAAGAAATACTCACTAATTAACATTAGAGCAGCTGCTATTAAACATGACAAGAAAATACCTGATGTGCTAGCACTTCATGTTATCACTGGATGTGATACCACTGCCGTGTGTTATGGTATTGCGAAGAATAAAGCCATTAATGTTTTGAAAAGAGGACACTCGTTGTCATTGGTTGCAGACCTACATGCTGATCTGTCTGATAGGAAGTAGCATGCGTCCAAGTTTATGGCTGCATGTTACGAAGCAAGTAACTGTAACACGACTTCAGAGGCTCGTGTCAAACTGTGGGCTGACAAAGTTGGAAGTGCGAAATCACAATTACCGAAATTGTGCTCACTGCCAACAACAAATTAAGCGTTTGAAGAAAACCTTAAGCGAGCTCACTTACAAACCTGCATTTGGAAAACCTCAATGGAATCTGACCCACCAGATTTGGATACACTGCTTCACGGGTTGTACAAGGATCAAATCTCGAGATGACTGTTACCCACAACTTTGCCAGATGATATTGAAGTTGCACCGCCGGAAATTTTGAAATTGGTTAAGTGATCTTGTAAAAGTGTATTGCCATGCAAAAGCAATTGGTGTAGTTGCAGGAGTGCCAGCCTACCATGCACCACCTTTTGCACAAATACTTTCTGTTTCAATGATTTCACACGGTTTGCTGAAGTAGAAGTGGAACGGGATGAAGAGTTAATTGATGGTGATCTTGAAGAGACTACATCTGATTCCATATATTAAAAAGGCTGATATCTATCTAGACAATATTTTGTTAGTCTTGGTTCATGAATGTTTTCTTTTTATACCAAGAGAAATTACCATATTATAATTGTCATCAGTATTACACAAATTACGTTGCTTATGCTTGCGAAATGATTTTTTTTGTATACTAATCTCCTAATACAATTTCAATGATGTTTTTGAACCCTGCATCCTAAAGAACATACCAAACTTGCATGAAAGGATCATTTTCAAAGTAAGGTAATTTATAGCCGCCATATTGAATATATTGAGTTGCCCAAGGGTGACAGAGTGTCATCATCCACTTTATTGAAGCTTAATATGTCCTTGTACTTATTCAGCAGTAAAAAAACTTAATACAAAATTTTATGGTATTGGCTTTGGCGACCGGACAATACATAAACATGCCTATGTATTGCTAGTTAACTATATGTAAAAAGTATACTACTACTCTTCGTCGGGATATTTAATTTAGTTGTTGAACATCCAATTATAAATGTTTACTGGTTTTGAAAATAATTAACTCGTTTTTTCTTTTTTGTTAGGAATGTATTTCGCGATTTCACAGCTATTTTTAAATGAAACATTGGGCTTAATTTCGAAACCGTCGAAATTCACAAATTTCAAAGAGCTCTCTTGTAAAGTAATTTATTTACTCATTTATTAGCTATTTAAGAAACACATGTATATTATATGGCACGTCAATAAGTTACACAATGCAAAGTAGATACAAAATAATTTACATACACTCATATACAAACATGCAAACAAGGAGATAAACTATACCATCTACTATCATGCAACCGTTTCATGACTATATTGGTATCATACGTAAAAGAGTAACATTAATCTGGTAAATAAATATAAAATATGAAAACCTATCCACAACTAAAATTTTGATTTGTGAGAAGTCATTCTCTTACTTTCTTCTTATATGTATTATAATTACCTACCTATAAGTTTACCAAACTCAGACACGATTATATGGTTATATATTACTGTTGATGGTAGTGTAGATGAACCTAGTATTGTTTGGTCTGATGGACACGACAAGGATTTAATATAATTTAGGCCGGATCCATGTCGCCGCTACGATACTTATCAACTCTACTCACAAGGGATATTCAAGATACCCTTCAGACTCCCCAAGACGAAAATAGACAAAATTATACTTACTGTGATTGCTACAGTCTGCTCTCTCCGTCGAACTCTTATGTAGGGTAGTGCACGTTTAATGAATATATCTTATAATTAGCACTTTCTCAGAAACACTTCTTAATAATTAAGACCGTCAATGGATTCTATGAGTATTCTGACAAGTACACAGACTTGGCGGGATCAAAGGTTACCCGTGGAAAGTAATTGTCCGACTCACGCCACAGAATCGCACTTCGGTCACAAATCTTATAATTAGTGGATCAATAAGAAATCGAATTCAAAATATTTTCTCATTTATTGAAATAATTCATAAAATGTAAAAAATATAAATATTCAATACTTAGCTAATGTGTATAAGGCAAGCATCAAAGAGCACCACCACTCGGCAAGCCGTTACCTCCCGTAGGAGTGTAACTCATCCAGCGTCGAGAGAACTATATATCGACTGTACAAAAAGATTCAGACTCCCAATTAGTAATATTTGTAAAATGTATGCAAAACTTTTTGAAAATTATTCACTTTGAATTTGGCACTAATATTATCGAAATTATTATCAAGATGCTTAAAGAAGCTATCTATATGTGTCCGATGGTTTTCCTGCTTTTATAAACGTACTAACGGCATCGAACACAAATATACTTTTTTTTCGTCGACTCGCCTTCGAGCGATTAGTATTGCGTTGTCCGCCTGAGCCGGAATAAAAAATATTTTGTGTTCGTGGGAATCGACCCTCCAAATTTGAATTCTTTGACTATTTTTCTGTATGTCTTTGGGGTTTTGTATGAGGATTATGCTCCAACCCTTTGAGGAATATTAAATGAGGATTTCGGTTTTTATTGGAAAAACCGCCCCATTGATTTTTTCCTAAATTTTAACGTTTAAAATAGCTACTCGCTACATGCTGACTGAGGATTGTTACTTGTAAAACACCAATTTCGTTTTACTTTCGAAAAACCAAATTCGTGGTACCTTCGAAAAATTCATTTCGAGGAGCGGTTTTTTGCTTTAATTGCGTCTTGTTATGGTAATTTTGTAAAAATACTTTTTTGAGATTTTAAAAATTAAATTCGAGGTACTTCCGAAAAATTTGTTGTGCGGAGCAGTTTTTCCGTCTTATGTGATTTTATTCGCTGTACTTTCGAAAAACCAATTTCTCGCTCCGTGCAACTTGTAATTTTTTCTAAGTCAATATTTTGGTCATTTCTAGTAAAATAATTTTTTACGTAGATTTCGATTTAATATTGGGCCAAAGGTGTTTAGAAGTCTTTTTAATGGTTTTAATATTATTTTTTCATGGGATTTTTGTCTGATTTTACTTTTATAGTAAATTGGATATTTTTTTCAAATGGATCGTTTTGCTTGGTTCAATAACAATACCACGGCCATGCATTGGGAAGAATAAAGCCATCGATGTTTCGAAAAGAGGACACTCGTTGTCATTGGTTGCAGACCTACATGCTGATCTGTCTGACATGAAGTGGCAAGCGTCGAAGTTTATGGCTGCCTGTTACGGAGCAAATAAGTGTAACACGACTTCAAAGGCTCGTGTCAAACTGTTGGCTGAGAAAGTTGGAAGTGCGAAATCACAACTACCGAAACTGTGCTCACTGTCACCGACAAATTCAGCGTTTGAATAAAACCTTGCATTTGGATCCATGACTTCACGGGTTCTAGAAGGATTAACACTCGAGATGTCTGCTACCCACAACTTTGCCAGAGAGTATTGAAGTTGCACCGACGGAAATTTATGAAAAGTTGCCTCAACAGTGGAAAAACATTATTGAAGAAGTTGACATCATCTTGCATTTTACTTCTGGCACAATTACAAAATTGTAGGCGCTTTTGAAAATCATTATTAGATAATTCCTGGTGGATTTGAATATGATATGAATGCAATTTATTTGTATTTATGATTCGACCCACAGACCGTCTACTATTCCTACTAATGAGCTCACTTCTCTTTGACTAACATGGGTATTCTCAACTGTTGCCAGCACCACAGAAAACTCATTTTCATCGTCCACAACACGTTTTATTATTTCACTTTTTTTATATTAGACATTTCCAGTTTCCATAAATCTACCGCGAAGATTTTGGAAGCTGCTAATATCAGGAATCCTTCTTTCAGGATAACGTTGGTGATAAATTCTATTGGCAAGTAAACAATTTCTGTCTGACTCACCCAAAACAAAAGTCATTTTCTACAAGTTTTGTTTTAACAAAATTCATATTGTACAATTCAAAATGTTTTAAATTCAATACAAATTGTAAGTAACGACCGATAAGTGTGATAAATGCTCCATTGTAGACGACAATTTTTACCAAACTGAGGTGTTATTGCTTGTCGAATAACGAAAACGGCAAAAAAAGTGTACAAAAAAACATTAGTAAAGCACCTGTTAAATATTATTTACTCATTTCAATGGATTGGAAGAATTGGTCCCACTAAATGGCCTCATTTCAAAATTGCATAAAGACGTATGTCAATCAAAATGGGCAACACGTCGAACACCTATTATAAACTTTTTTAAAGAACTATTTGAGGCAACCTATTTTTTTAAGTTTATTCTTGAATTTGACATTTAATTATTTATAAAACGAAAATGGTTGCAATTAGCCATAGGGAAGAACTTACAAAAAATGTACGTTTTTCATTTCTACATCACATCGTTGAAAGATATACAGAGTGTTCCATTTGAAAAAAATGGAGAAAATTCAATTTAAAAAGTTCTCAATTGAAAACAATTTTCGGCCACCCTGTATATTTTTAAGAAATGAAAAATGATTCAAAAAACATTAATTAGATATCTCGTAACTGGTATTCATATAAGTTTTTCATAAAACCCATAACTGCGCCTGTGGTGATTTTTTTAATATCCATCTGCAGATTGCATTATTTCAACAAAATTCATTATATCCAAGTCGTTGGGAGATATTCAATGCTAATAGAGGAACGAATAGAGCCTAGAAAGGGGCTTCAAAAAATGTACTGATATGCATAGCATTCCATTTTAAAAAAGGCACTTGGTCCTGTAATTTCGTCTTGGCTCGCCCTGTATGTTTGGAAATAATTTCCAGTTATAGACTTTTTATTTAGGTTACTTGCAATTTTCTAAAACATTTCTAGCTATCGTAGAACTCGAGATATCGAGGTCCGACGCAGTATTGCCCCACCCTGTATATTACTGTGGATGGTAGCACCTTTAAAGACCAAAGTTTAAACATATAGTTTTACGATGAACTGCATAAACTTCCACATATGACTTGCTCGATACGTAGTTGGACTGGATCAATTTTTATTTTTGGCAAGTGCACAATTCCTGATTTTAGTTCAGCTTTAAAAGTCTCTCTCAGCAACCCCCGGATTACACCTCTCGTGTTTATCGGTTCAGCTGCTACCACTTTCCGATAGGATATCATGGTGTTCCACTCCGTTAAAAGGGAAGCAGCACGTGAGAGCGAATCCTGCCTTATGAATGACAGCACTTAAAATGGAATTCGTTGTTGTAGTATAGGTATATGAAGTTTAACCCAGATAGTGCGCAACATATTTAGATTATTATTTGTAGAATTATACTTAGATGTAATTTCTAAATAAAAAATAAATTGTAAATGAAAAAGTAAACGAGGTTCAGCAATGGTATGTTAGGTATTTTTAACTACACTCAAGCTTAAAACATTTAACTGTAACTGTATCTTCTTTGTACGGTAGCTCAGTGGTTTAGCGCGTCTAGCTTGCATACTGGCATACCTAGCGAAGCAGGTTCGATCCCTGCTCACCGCGAAATAATTTTAATTATAAATTATCCCCAAGATGTGGTTCGGACTCCACTATAAACTGTAGGGCCTCGTTTCTCTTTACCTTACACAAAATCCTTCTGGATTTTCAAGGAGTTACCTCGGTGACTTGAGAAGCGGTTAAGAAAACATTTCAAAACATTTTATTTCTACTTTAAATATAATTTTAAAGATGCCATTTTAGGTACAAAACATATAATTTTCATATATAGTGGAGTAGATCTGGCAGAAAAAAGGGGGTGAAAAACAAGTGCCTTTTTTCAAACAATTTTTATTTCCATCTTATAGGGGACGACTTCCCCACTTTCCTGACACTTTCACATTTGAGATCTAGGTGGGGGGGGGGATGGGGAGCTGTTAAACATATGGAAAATCGTTTTTTCAGTTTGCGCGCGACCGGGGAGACGGACAAAAAATATTTTAGATCAAAAAGAAAGTTCTTCCCGAGGCGCGTAAGCTGGTTTTTGGTATTTTAATATCGGCCAATTAGGGCCGGAAATATTGCCGTTTGAAGGGATTGAGTTTCAGAGTAGGAAAGAGGATCGGACCGGAGGTATGAGGGGTGTTTAGGAGATAAGGGATGGGGATTAGCATGGTAAATTTTTTTCTGTTGTGGATGGTTATAGGAAGAGGTCGAGGCTGCGGTGGGAGCTCTCTAGGGCAATTAGGGAAGAAGAGGGGGGAAGGAACGTGCAAAAAGGGAACACGTCTATATGTCCGGTTTTAATATGGCGATTTTAAAAAATCAAAATGGGATTTCTTCCTTTTTTGAGCAGCTATAATGTCGGATAGGTAGGAAATTTAAAAATGGGGGGCAAAAGAATTTTTTTTAACGATTTTTTTTGTGAAGGGGGTAAGTGGCGGGGATAAACTGCTCCTAAAAGACGAGGATTCTCATCCCCTTTAAAATGAAAAAAGAATTTTTCGAATTCCTTTATTACGACAGGCAGGACAACAACTTGAAGCTTTAGTCCTACAGAAGGGTAAAGGAAAGTCCTACGCCCTTCTGCCAGGGCTCATTTTAAAGAGAACAAATTTCCTTTTTATTAAAAAAAATCAATTCGATCGGACAGTAACTCGCGCTACGCGCGTGAGGTACACTTATAAATTAATTTTTTTGAAACAGCAGCTGCGGCGGCGGTAGTGTAGGCGTGGCCTCTCCCCTTTCTGCTCTCTCGTCGCTCTCACTTATACACACACAAAGGAAAATCGAAGGTCAGAAAGGTAAGGCTGACATTTTCTCCTAATAAAAAAAATTGTTTTGAAAAAAAAATACATTTTTCTTTTGACTCCCATTTTTACATTTTCGGAGAAAATTATTTCCTACCTATCCAGCATCATAGCTGATAAAAGAAGGAAAAAATCCAATTTTGATTTTTTAAAATCGCCCTATTAGAACCGTAGGTATGGCCGCTTTCCCTTTTTGCACTTTCCCTAGTCTCTCTCCTTCCCTAATTGCCCTAGAGAGCTCCCCCCCGCGGCCTCGACCTCTTCCTAGAATCACCCACAACAGAAAAAAAAATTACCATCCTAATCCCATTTCTTATCTCTTAAACACCCCTCTACCTCCTGTCCGATCCCTTTTTCTACTTTGAAACTCAATCCCTTCAAACGGCCATATCTCCGGCCCTAATTGGCCGATTTTAAAAAACCAAAAATCAGTTTACGCGCCTTGGGGAGGCCTGTTCTTTTTATCCGAGACATATTTTTGTCCGCCTCCCCGATCGCGCGAACATTGAGAAAAACCTATTTTCCATACGTTTAACAGTCCCCCCCTCCCCACCTGTATCTCGGATGTGAGAGTCTCAGGGATGTGGAGGAAGTCGTCCTCTATAAGACGGAAAATTTTTTTTCTTTTTGAAAAAAAGGCACTTGTTTTTCAAATGCCAGATCTACTCCACTAATAGTCAATATTTAATATGAAAAAAAAAGAAATTAGCTGTTCTTTGTATACTTAAAACTCCTATGGCCATTTTCTCAATAACTAAAAGAAATATTAGTCCATGTCCCAGGGAAGAAATTGCGGTAAGAGCTGGGAAAAAATTATCATTATAATAGCACTTAATTTTTTGTTAGGTTTTAGTAGTAGAAAAGTATTATAAAAAGTTATAAGTCCTCTGAGGACGGAACATAAAGCAAAATGGCCTGAATTTAAAATAATACAATAACTATCGTGGAGCTTAAAGTCAAAGAGCAGAAAGTTATACAAAAGAAATGCCTTTATAAAAAAAATCATACATATAACGGTTGTGGCGTAAAATATGAATCAAACTTATGTGGTCACGAATCAACGCATGAATGCCTTTTTTCTTGCGTTTCGGTACAATAGCTTGATAATAAGGAAAAAAATACATTAAAGAGAAAATATGCAGCTGTTATTACTATATGGTAATAAAAATTTGAATGGTAAGATTAGTTTCTTATTTCGAAAAATAAATGCAATTTAGTTTTCTCTGTTTTAGAGTCCAGTTCATTAAATCATCTATATTTTGAAATAAACTCGTTAATGTAACAAGTCCCGTTGGTTTCTATATCACAGTAGTTAAAAATGTTCAAATGTCCTGGACAAAAAATGAGGTGACATTATTTTCTTTCAATTTTCGTGTATTTTATGATTTATAAAATTTTTATTTTAAATTGTTCGCAACTGACGAAAAACTAACTTTGACACATAAAATAAAATGCGAAGTAAAATTCAAAATAAAGCTGAGGACATCTAATTTTAATAAGCTATCTTCATTTCTCAATACAGTAGAGAAGCGCTCGATCCAATAAAGACATGACGTTCGTCTGCTGGACGAGAACTTGAAAATAGGTGTTAGAATTTTGCTTTTACACCAATGATACAGCTAATAATAACTGTAGAGATAACTGTAGCTGATTAAGTTGGATTGGCTGAAGTCTTACTGATTACTTCTTGTTAGTTAAATCTTATTGAACAACAGGCATGTACACTTGCTTGTATAGTGTATACGAGCACAATTGAAATCATATAAAAACTAAAAGCCGGCAAAAACAGTCGGCAACTCTTTATTGTACATGGGCGGAGGTAAATAGAAATGCTTGTCATAAGAAAATGTTACAATTTTTTGAAAATTGTATTAATTTTTATTATCTTTTCTTTACCAGATAGGCTATTTTTGTTCATTTGTCCAATAACATATTCTTGAAGTATTATATCAGTTTTAGATATAAAGACTAAATATTTAAATTTATTGGGTTTAGTTTTATAGTTATCCCATACGATATTGAAATACGTTATCGCTCAGCAAGGAACAAGAGAAGGCATGAACATATCCTTGCTGGGATAAGGGACAGGTTAGAAAATTAAAATGTAAGTTTCTTAACCAAAGTAAAGAATCAGTACAACAAAAATAAATACTTGTGTAGATAAAACATAAATAAAAACAAAATTAAAATATGTCTCTAGAATAAAGTAACTTAAATTAAAATTTCTTGTCAACCAAATAAAATATATTCCAAGAAATGTAACAATAAAAAAGTAAACTTCATACCTAATATAGCAGCTAAATATTTTGTTCCGAAACTACATATTAAAAAAGTTAAGTGCTAAAAATTATATAAATCAGTATTGTCGAGATCATTTATTACTTCTCTTATAAGGTCAACTACTACAGCGCTTAACGTTGGAGAGTCATTAGATTTTCGCAAACGATCTTTTAAAGTTGCTCAAACCATCTCGATAGGATTAAATATGCATAGTACGGAGGTAACCGCAAAAGTGTATCACCGTGTATATTGGATAAGTTACCAATAACATATTCCCTTCTCAAATTCTGTTCTTTTATTCATTTCAGTAATTCGCGCTTCATTGGAACTTTTACAGGAATTTCCATATTTTTTCCTTTCATGAATTTTGAAATGTCTTACTTGTACTGGTGTTTGGTATTTTATTTAATATTCGCGAGTGATAAGAAGCATTATCTAATACAATTACCGAATTAGGCGGAATATTTGGTATAAAGCTGTTCTGAAAACCATTTTTCGCACTGCACTGGAGAAATATCGAGTCCACGTTGACTAATGACTGATATAACACTGACCAGTTTCAATTGACTTCGTAAACACTATACACAGTTTAATGACAGACGTCGTTGTAATTGCCCGCATACCGATAGTGTAGAAGAAAGAGATACACCTGTTGACGGCATTTCGTAGCTCGGCCGGACACTTTTACAACTTAGAATGCAATAAATTTGGTATGATGTATAGATTCAACTGAAACGTGCAATATAGTGGATACATCTTCAAATCGGAGATTTTTTCTAAATTAATAAGTACCTGAATACTCACATTTTTCCTAATTGCGTTCTACGGTGAACGAAAGATAAATATTAGTGCTTTTTATTATGTATAGTGAAATTTTTTGTATCGGTCGAGACATACAATGAGCAGGTACAGAACTTTCAACAAAAATTTGTATAGAATTCAAATTTGGAGAAGCTTCCAAGCACCGTCCGAGGCAGCACTCGCACATCATGTAGTTTTTTTAGTCATTGGGCATAATAAATGTTTAAATTGTTTTACAATCCGATCAATTTATCATTATTTATAGCTTTTAAACAATTGAAATCCACAATGCACATCAGTTCAAAGGCTCCTTAGTCAATTATGTGCTTTTAAAATGGTAATATATATTAAAAAAAATTGCATTTGAGTCTGTTAAACAGCAGTTTTTCTATTTATAGATTGGGTTCCCAACGATAATTCTATGTTCAATAAAATTGATACAATATTTTTTCCACCAGTTTCATTTTTTACAAAAGAAAATGTTATCAAAGAAAATTCCTATAAGAAAATATTCTTTCAAACCTTTTTCCCCCCGAAGCCTTTATAATACTATATTTAAAGAATCTTATAATTTAGGTATTTTAAATTTATATTAATTTTGTTTGATCCGCTTTTAATGTCTCGTGAATTAATTACATCAAAAATTTTATGGGCAGCTAATAAACACCGCAAAGCAAGCAATTTAGGACAGGAAATAAGTAAAATTAACGCTTAATTAAATTCTAAATTAGAATATAACATTTGTAAGTATGTTTTAGCATGATATTTATTCAAACTTCGTAAACACATAATACAAGTAATCCATGGGCTAAGTAGCATTTATAATTGAAAGTATTAGGGGGTATTAATGTTTGTTTTTGACATAATTTAATATGAGTGTAATAACCGCTATGGCTTGAAGTGATAACGGGCAATCAAAAAGTTGACGTTGAATTTCAATATCAATATTTCTCTTTTTAAAATGAAAGCTTGCCTTAATGGCGTAATCGAAAATGCCCGAAAATACCCCAGAATTGATATTTCTATGTTTTCGACATCAACAATGGGCTTGTTCGGCATATTTTTTTTATTTCATAAATCGAAAGTGCAAGTATAGAATAAGGGATCTGCAAAAAATCAGAATCTTATTCGCACGTTTAGTATCTTAAAAACTATTACAAATCTCCTTCTCACGAAAATGGGGCGTGGCCAGGCGTACGTCACTATACGCATAGACTCGGCGATCTCAATAGACTTGATGCTCCTTAGTTGTTATAATTATAAGTGTTTTCGAAGTGTTGTTTGTTTTGTTTACTTCTTGACAGTAGGGGAGTACAATTTGGTGAAATGTCAAAAAATTACAATTTTCTCTCGCTCCTGTCGGGCCGAATTTTAGATTTTGAAGCTGAAATTTACGATTAGGATTCATCGCCGACCTTCTCCTTTCCGTAGAGACATATGACGAACTTCCACTCGACGTATTTATTTAGTTACCAGTGTTTGAAAATTCTATGTTTTTCGACTTTTCAGTATACATTTCCCAAAGATCCCAGAAAGCCATTTTTCTTACGTCACTTGCGTATAGTGACGTCACAAATCAGCGCTCGGTTTTTGTAACTATTACTAATTTCAACTTCTTATATCTCGAAAACGCAAAAAGTTAATAATACGAAATTTTAAGTGCATAATGAGAATATCGAGTACTATATGAAAAAGTATAAAAACCATATAAAAAGAATATCATGGAACAAGCCCATAGACTTCTTTCTTAGAATTCCTGCCTTGACAGAGCCAACTATTCTACAACTGTTCAGTATGGTGATGGTTTCTGTTCTTGTGGGTATCGAGTAGCAAATGTGTTACATGTTCTTGATTTTTCTTTATCAGATTCTCCATAAATAACAAGCAAATATAAAAAGTCTTCGTGGGTGTAATTTAAACGTTCTGGCATTTTTTGACAAAAGAGAATGACTGACATTAATGAATGTTTCTAATCATGGCCGAGTTGATGGCGATTTTTACTAACAATTCATAAACATTTTAAAAAATCACCAATATTTCCTACAGTGCTAATTCTAAAAAAAGGGAATTTAGTTTTTCATAACTTGATTCCCCCGTGTTCCATTTAAACTAAAAAGTGTTTGAGGTTTAAATTTGAGAAAACGTCAAAAATAGAACGCTTGATATACTATTATGGAATTTATTTTTATTGTAGAGAGTAGCTCATCTTGCATTACTCTCTACGTGCCAACGAGCAAATGAGGATCTCCTACACAAAGAAAGTTGTAACGGTTCTTGCAAACCATTGAATCCGTCAAACTTCTTACAAAATGTCAAATATCTCCAAAACTGCTGGGTTTGAGTATGGGGTTGGTATCGACTTCCAGTATAACCGGAAGTACCACACATTCGTAATTATGGCTCTAGTAACTCCCAACATTTTCAAGACTTTTTGTTACATGCTTTTCTCTATATTGATTAATTCAGTTCCATGTGAGACATTCTGTATATTACATTTATGTACACGATGATTGAGTACTTTGGGCTTGTATAACACAGCCCCACAAAAAAAGACCACCATATCCATAGGTTCTTGGGGTCACTGAATCCAAATTCTGGATCTGCTTGACCCTATTAGCTCAGGGTCATGGTCAATCCAAGGTCAAATTAAGAAAATACCGTGTAAGCGAAGGAAACTACAATGTTCTACATGTTCGTGGTCGCTGAATCCGAATTCGAGGTCTATATGACCCCATCAGGTCAAGGTCATGGTCATTCCAAGGTCAAATTGTTAAACACTTAAACAGAGGAAACCACGTTTCCTATACGTTTTTGCGGTTGCTGAACCCGAGTATACTTAGCCCCACCAGGTCAAGGTCTACTTTAGTTTATCAAATGGAAACCAGTTTTGACTTTCGATTTTAAAAGAGCGGAATATTTTTTAGAGGGTACCGGAAGTACAAGTCACTCTCTTTATCTTCTCAGACTGGTATCCGTCCAGATAATGGTAAAATGGCCTGTGTGAAAGTTGTTGAGATGATGGTGGGGCCACCAATTGGCAACCTGAAAATAAAGGTGAAATAACCTTGAAAAGCACCTTAAAGGTTAAGTCTAAGATTATTATCAAATGGTGCCCCCCCCCCCCCCCCCCATCACCCTAACAACTTTCACACAGGGCATTTTCACGTTATCTGGACGAAATAATGGCCTGAGAAGTTGGAGAGAGTGACATTGGCCTGATGGAGCTAAGTAGACTCGGATTCAGCGACCTCAAGAACGTAAAGAATCGTAGTTTCCTTCGTTTAAATGTTTTTCCAACTTGATCTTAGAATAACATTGACCCTGACCTGATGGGCTCAAACAGACCCCAAATTTGGATTCAGCGACCACAAAATATATGGCTGTGGTGGTCTATGCTTATGCACAGAACACTTTTTTTATTTTCTGGGTCTGTGTGATTTAGGTTATATATCTTAAATATTATTCTGATTATAAAAGATATTAGTGAAATGTATCTGTAAGAATATATTAATTTGTGTTATGTATAGTATATATGATCTCAATTGGGACAGCATGAAAACGAAAACTCGGAGTAAAGTCGGCATCTCCTTCATGGGACATAAGCGGCGCGGCGACGGTAAAAATGTAAAAATGCTTTAAATACTAAATAATTATTTTTTAATTGTTAAGGAAAGGGATTTCTATAATACCTTTATTCAATAGAAGTGGTTAATGAAATATTATGTTTATCACATTAGATAAGTCACATAAATGATATATTAAGGTTACATCTATTGTTTAGTGACCTACCTCTCGTTCTATCCTCTAGCGGCACAGTTACGTAATCTTAGGCGGGAGTTGCATAGATGGTATATAATCCTTCCGACGGGGTGTAAAACAGCGACGGTTTTGCTTATTAAATGTTAGGCCATGATACTATGAACTTTGCAGTATCATGATGTTAGGCAGGTAGAAAATTTCTACTATTCTATAAAGAAAAGACTCGGCAAAATTTTAAAGGGGGAACTCGTTTCCTGGCATCGGTGTCAGTGGCGGAAATGGACCTATGTTAAAAAAACAAATTTCAAAAAAGCTTTGTCCATGAACTTTAAATAAACAATATTTCATTCGTCACTATCCGAGTTTTCAGAACTTGAATCGGTATTTACATTAATAATAATTTGATTCATAGGTGGTAATATAAAATATTCATTTTCCTTTTTTATCACGTGAGATACACACTTTCTCCATATATCGATTTTGCCTATTTATTCTAATATTATCTTTTTATTCTTACTTAATTATGGGGATTGATTATATTGACGTAGTCTTATTTTTACATCAGCCCACGCTGTTTCATGAAGTTGAAAACACAATAATATGGAGGAACACTTAAAATAGTATGATCGTGTGCTTTAAAAATGTTTTCAACGGCATATTTGTTTTTAAAATATTGCTTTCTAATCAGTTCTAATAGTCTTCTTTTTGTTTTTTTCTGGCATTTACAAGCCTTTACCTTTCATAAATTCAATGATATCGAATTTTCTTATATTGGTGTTCGGAATTTTTGTGTGTTGCCGGGAATGGTATGATGTATTGTCCATAACAATTACAGATTTTGATGGGATATTTGGTAACAGCTATTCCCATGCCAACTTCTCAAATAATTCAGCTGTCATATTCTCGTGGTAGTCGACAAAGGGTTGCTTGATATTTTTAGGAGACAACAACAATGCATTTGGAATAAAACCGTTTTTACTTCCGGCATGTAGAATTATAATTCTTTTCACCCTAGAACATGGAGCACTTAAATTACACTTTTTGGTATTATCAACTCAACCGTATTGAACTACATCATGGATATCAAACCATGTTTCGTCTAGATAAATTATGTCTCTATTTGCATCTCGACATTCTTTTATTTTACGCAGGTACTCGTGTCGATGATCAACGATTCATGCTGATTCCATAACTACCATTCGTTTGTCCAATTTTTTGTACCTAAATCCGCAATCGAGCAAAACGTTTCGCAAAGTATCTAATGATTTATACTTATAATGTGGATAGTCGCGTAACTTATCCCTAATCATTTCTAATGTGGGCAATGTTCATTGTAAAAGTCATACACAAATCGACGACTGACATCTTTGGACGCTTTATCAAGTTTTTTAAGTTTTTGTCCAACTCGTTTCCGTTTAATAGAATGATCAACAACATCCCCGGCTCTAATAACCCTATAAATTGTAGTACGGCTAAATTTGGTTAATTCACAAATCCTCTTCACAATTTGATTATATGAAGAATCAATATTTTCGCCTTTTAAACAAGAATAAATATTCAAAATAACCCTTTGAGTTTGAACGTGTAAGTCTTCATTTTCAAATTCCGCTTGCATAGGCTCTGTATCAAAATCGTCCGTTTCGTTGTCACTACTATCGAAAGGCCTCCAAAATGCCATTTTAAACAATTAATTGCAAAAAATCACTCAAAAACATTAATAAAACTAATAATTTGTTCAAATATTCACTAGAATTAAGTAATTTATAACGGTGCCTGGCTGTACTTACTGCACTGCCTCGTACAGATCATACGATACAAATAGTTCATACATATTTTTTGTTTTACATATTATGGCATACAAAAACTCTGAACAAGGTTGGTGTTGACAAATCAAATTCGCTAAGTATCTAATCCCACCTATATTTCTATGTGACAGGCGGATCAAGTACACGTGGACTGTAGACAAGGAGTGGTGAATATAAATCTCTAAAATTATGTGCTCTCTCATTCAATGTAAAGCGATATAATGACAAAACCCTGTAAGATCCTCTAGTTTCGTGTTGTTCCAATTGATTTCGTAAATACTATACACATAGATAGATGTACCTATAATAATTATATTTTATCATGTACAGACTATGCTTAATGCGGTGCGCTAAATAAAAAGTTATATACATAATAACCACAACATACTTAGAGGTGTTTTAAAACCTCATGAGCCGTGACCTTCATATGTGCAGAGACATAATCCGTCCTGTTGACTCAGTTACACTTCTTAAAAATGTTATATTTATTGATTACAATTTATCCCGAGCTCTTGTTTATGTATACAGCAAGGCATCCTCCAGTGTCTTCAAAAACATACTTATAACTCAGATTAAACTTTGCCTTTTGCGCATTTCGCGGCTCATGAGATTCTGAAACACCTCTAACAAATGCAAGTATTTAAAAGTAATAATGCCTACTTGCAAGGATTCCTATTGTGGGCATTGCTCCATTTATTTACTGTCTATTGTCAATATTAATATACTGCGAAACATGTGTTATTATATTAACTATGTATGTAAATATATTGTATTGCCATTTTCATTTTTTTCGTAAATAAATGTTTTTATTATTATTAACATAGGTTAAAATACCATATCCTAGAATTAGCAGCATCGGCTGAATGGCATTGAGAGCATCATATATGCGCACATATCCTGAATGATATTAATGTCTCTTTCCCTTTGGTATAATGTGTGAAGTGGGGAATGAAGTAAACAAACAGCTCCTGTGATATAAACACAATTTAGCATATTGCAGTGCGCCCATTAGCTAAATAGGTATATTAAAATTTATTTCACTTTACATATCTTCAGGGTAACCTAGAGGGAATATCTTTGTTGCCGTTTAACCAGTAAAATACCAATTTCATATCCTTGCTGTGGTATATTTGATTTTATTGGAGAAAGACAACATAGTGAATATTCAAATTAGTGGAATAATTACTATAATCTATTTAGTTGATACAAAAACTAAAATAACATATTTACTTCTACATCCACGTATTAGATTGGAAGTATAGTAATCGTAAAAAAAATATTTTTTTTTTGAAATAGGTTTAGAATGTCAAGAAACGTCGAGATTTTAAACTTGAGCGAAAAAAAATTCTGTCTGTCGCTCTGTCTATCTGTCTGTCGGTCTGTCTTGTCTGTCGGTCTGTCTATAACTTTTTTTTTATCCGCACATTTTCTTCGGAACGGTTTTAGATACTGACTTGAAATTTTGTACACATATATATTACAACGAGATCTGGAACTGGATTGTTTTTTGAAGATATCCAGTGAAGGGTTGGGGGGTAAATAGGGGTAATTAGGGGGAAATATGTAAATTCATCTGGTAAGAGAACAGAAACTTAAAATTTGATGTATGTACTACAAGCCAAGGCCTCAATTTAAAAAAAACTTTCAACCCCCACCACCCCTAACATTATTAACGGGGTTGATAAAATAAAATTGAGATATTCATTAAAAATTTGGTACACGTATGTATTATAACGACGTCTGGAACTAGATTATATTTTGAGATGATTCCGTCGAAGGGTTGGGGGGTTAAATAGGGGTAAATAGAGGAATATAAGTAAAGCAAGTTGGTAAGAGTACAGAAACTTGAAATTCGGTGTATGTACTAGAAACCAAGGCCTCATGTTTCTTTCCAATATTTTTCAAACCCCACTACCTCCTCTCCATTATTAATGGGATTGATAACATAAAATTGAGATATTCACTTGAAAGTTAGTACAAGTATGTATTGTAATGACATCTGATTGAGATGATTCCATAGAAACTTCATTTTTAACATATATGGTAAAAACCAACGCCTCAAACTTTTCTATGATATCTGCCCTAAATATTATTAAAATTCTATGACCAATAATTTCCACATACTAAAGTGCAAATCCAATCGAGGTGTTTCCTTTAAAGTGACTTGGATGAAAAATCTGGATGTGGAAGTAGTGATTCTTTAGGCAGCGGTCTTTTACACATATAGCACCACGTGCCCACCGATGATCATTTCTGTGCATGACCACAAGCTCACCAGTGACCATTTAATGTCCATCACATTGGGCCAACGTGACTACCTGTGGACCCATTACGTTTTATATTTCAAGAACATGTGCACAGTGAACATCAGTGTGAAAATTTTATATGGGCTTTACATAAGCAACACCAATGTGCTTCAGTTGGACATAGCAGTTTGAAAGAGTTAGGTAATTTAAATGATTGATTCATTCACAGTAGGAAATAACAACTAGTTACTAGTGGAATAGTACCTATATACCGTTCGATTTCTTTAATCTGAAATTTTCAAATATATCGAGAAATAAGCACTGTACGAAAACATGTTTCAAACAAAAGTTGTGGAATTGGCTGGGGGCAGTTCGGCGATATAAGTCACTTTGACTTTGGATGGAAGGGTTAAGGTCATTCAAGGTCAAATTCAGTTTTTCAAATGGGATTGTCTGCCTAAAAATAGACTACTTTTATTCGAAACATTTTTTTCATAAATTATCATTTTGTTTTAGTTATCCGTTGTTACCAAGATATTTTTTACTCGAAAAAGAAGACGAAAATTGCAAGAGACAAAAAGAGTTTGGAATCGTAACGGGAATATTCCCATTTTTTTTTCGAAATTGTCCAATCCCCTTTTTGCTGCGCTTGAAAACTCCACGATGCTCTTTACTGCAAAGGGCATTGGACAATTCCGACAAAATTTGAGAGTATTCCCAGGATGATTGCCTCTCTACGCATCTTGCAATTTTTGCCAATACTTCTTTTTCGAGTAAAAAAATCGCAAAGTTCTAAAATTTTCATTTTTCCTCGCCGGATAACTAAACAAATTACAATTTCAGAAAAATTGTTTCGCACAAAAATATTTTTAGTCAAATAATCCGAATTTGCAACAAAAATAGATGTTCCCATTTAAAAAAACGAACTGACCACCCAAAGTCAAAGTGACATATACCACCGAACAGCCCCCATCCAATTCTGTAACTTTTGTTTGAAACATTTTTTCGTAGAGTGCTTATAACTCGAGATATTTGAAAGTTTCAGGTTAAAAAAATCACCCAGTATACTCATTGAAAAGTTTTGAAATAGTTATAATAATGTTAAAAAGTAACAAAATAAAGACAAAAATAAAACCGTAATATATGAAACAAAAATATTTGGATTAGATTGCTAAAATGAAGTCAACATTTTTATTTTATGAAAGAGATTAGAACTAATATATTGAACCAATGGAAAGTAATATACATTTTGTCAAAAATAACAAAAAACTCAAAACTTGAAAATGATAGTCAAAATGGTATTAAGGTTAGCAGACTTATTCTGATACGTGCTTGGGAATATATCGAGCATATAGGAACATCACACACATTCACAAATAGTATAAATTTTCTTAGGGTTTTTGCGAGCACATACAAATACACTTTATCTTGTAACATGTTTTAATACCTAAATATTAAAACGTGTTACATCGGTGCGAACGGCAGCCGATTTTTGGTGGAGAGCATAGGGCCGTGGGTTAGGATTGTGTGTGGACACTCAAAAGGGCGCCACCGGCTGTATGTTACGTAATATGATTTAAATAATTTTGCCAGCCAGGAACAAAATTAAGCTACTAGCAACCATGCGATGGAATTCTCAAAATATCTCTGTAATGTCAAAACTTACTTTACTCTCTCAAATTTCAAAATTTAAACAAATATCAGGTGTACCAGTGCAAATAATGAGAACATGTAGACATTAGACATTTATTACAACACACATGAGATATACAACAATAAAAACAAGTAGTTTCACAATTATCCCCTAAACTTAATCTATATATGCAAAAGAAATGCAAAATATGTAAATGACCCCTTCTAAAGTTATTTCAGTGATTTGACCTTTTTCTACAGAAATGCAACTACGGCTTTAATGATACCAACAATGAGTTTTAGATTTGCAACAGCGAGTTAAAGGTTTACAATGGATTAAATTTACTGCTCATCACTAAAATATTATGTAACTAACAAGATTCTATGAGCCAATTTTCACAATGCTCGCTGTGTGCACTAGAATGTTAAAGAATGATCTAAAATAATTATGTTCTACTGAAAATACTTCATATGTGACATAGTAAATTAGTATCACGTGGTACCATGCGTTACTTACAGTAAAAAATCTTAAGATATTTCATCATGCTAGGTATGTAGTTGCAAAATCGTTGTGTAATTTACTCTAATATTTCACAAAAAAATCACTGAATGAAACTATAATAATTTTTTTAAAATTATATAACTAAAATGAAACAGTAAAACCTGGTTAGAGCCTTGGCGTTTTCTCTGACGACTGCAGCGTGACCTGTTACCACTTCTTAAGATGCTCTCAACGTTGCTTACGACTACGACTGAGTGTCACTCCCAAAATTCTGCCTAAATCTCTTGGAGACTGCTGCGAACAACTCTCCAACCAAAATTCTCTAGATGTCAGCAGGACCCACATAAAACCAACTATCTGAGTAATAGACTTCCTCCTATTACACCTCTAACTACTGAGCTCCTTTACATAACCATAAACGGTAGCACCATTTATTCATAACTTAAACCTCTCCAAAGTATATATGCCCCTCCAAACATATGCTTATACCAAACACTCTGTAATAGTTACAATAAATAAGAACTAAATAAGACACCAAACTAAGTAAAATAAGAGCTCACCTGATATAGAGAGTATTACATAACCTCACGAGACACGTGGCGATCAGATTACGACAAGCAACAGAATTCCTTTCTGGAATTTACAAAATGCCTTTGGCAGGACGGAAAAGAAACACTGGGTACATCAAATCAAATCCCTTTTCAGTGTAAGCGATGTAAAACCCAAATTTTTCAATACAAAACCGGGACCGCCGCCATTCGCTATCTCGTCGCTGTCGAAGAACGAACCCCCAGCTGGAAATCTCCTTCTCCAGTTCTCAGTGTTGCCAATTTGAGCATCTAGAGAACTCTTTGTCTAGCCAATAAAAATGCGCCAACAAAGGGCTTTGCATTTAAAAGAAAGAATTACACAATTATGTAATATCTCAACTACAAGAACACATGACTAACACCTCTAACTCAAAATTATGCTTAAAGAAAACATGTTTACTACCCATAATTTCTCATCAAGATAGGCAACTATTTACTATCGAATTCTAGATCGTGGGTTGCATACCTCTATACTCAAACAAATCAGGGTTAATTTACTGTATTCAAGCTGAAATTATTAATGCAGCTTTTTCAAATGCTACAACCTTCCTCTGGCCACTCTGTTCGGATCTTCGACTTCTTTTAAGACCTTGTTTTCTTCAGAATCCTCTTGATGACCAGGTATTGGCAGTTCTGATTTTTTCTTAATAAGTGGTTGATTTTTTCATGTTCGTGTAAAATGGTGATAGCGTAGGGGTTAAACCTTATAAACAACTTTGATCCATGTTAGCAGTCTACAGAATATAAATGCACGTTGTTGGACGAAGTGATCAATGGTGGGTCACAAAATTATTAGATAGGAGACAAAAATTAAAGTAGTAGGCAGTCGGTCTACTAAGCAAGTAAACCTGAAAGAGGGAAAAGCAGAAAAATAGTTATGTTCCACAGCAGTGAAAACAGAAATCGTGAACGGTGGGCAAGTTGACCCTTGTGCGAACGAAAATTACCACCGGTCTGCGTATTTTAAAATATATATCTCCTTTCCGGAGAGGCTAGGTTTCGGATTTTGGGGATTGCTTACTATGTGTGAAGTGTTTATGTTTATGTTATCAGGAATGAAAACAAAAACTACGTCTATTAAATAAAAGAGTATTATAATTGAGCAACTATTGAATGAATGTTTTTTCTTCAAAAATGCGTCATTCTTTCTATTTCTAGAAATACTTGAAATTTCTTAACATACCTTATGCTTATAGATCCTGTAAGAAAAGTTCCGACGAAAAATTATGAGGCGTTAAATCGGGTGCTCGAGCAGGCCAGTCTACGGAACTAGCACGACCTATTCAACGGCCACCATAATCTTTATTTAAAATTTCTCTTGCATTTATTCTAATTATTAGCCATGCTTAAGGGAATATTAAATAATAATGTATTTTATATCATAAAAATAAAGATTAAAATTGAACTTTTAGATAACTGAACGCAGGTAACTGGACACGGGCGTGTTTTGTAATATGTTTGAGGCAACGCAGTTTACACAAAAAGTTAGAGAAATGTTGTTGTCTTTCATGGCATACGATTCTGAAATAAATATTTATTTATCCATTTAGAAAATTGAAGTTCACCTAGAATTTACTTTGAAAATAACCACTACTTCAAAAGAAAATAATATCATTTTTCCTCCCTCGAAATATAACTTTAGTTTGAAACTTTTTTTTAATTAGGTATTTCTTTTCTTTTTCAATGTAAATGAATCACCCTATATAGTAATATAAACTACTGATTTTTCAATATGTTATGGCACGATTTAGACACTAAAATAATAATAATAATAATAATAATAATAATAATAATACTTTATTAACCATTCAAGATACAAATAGTACATATGGCAAGTCAAAGTGTACATGAATGTATGTATAGAGTACAATTCATGAAATTTATCAATAGAATTAGTAAACTAAACAAATCAACAAAAAACACATGAATCGACGGTAAAAAATACAGTTCATATAAAGTTATTTAAGAAATTTTCTAAACTAAGAATACTAAGATGTAGTCAAAGCTTAGTCAGTTAATAATAAGCTTTTACACAAATAAGATAGAATCCTCAAAGTTGGACAACCCATTTAAATATCTTGAAGTTCCACATTTAACTTAAAATTCTCCAGATGTCATATTGTTCCATATTTTCTGTAAATAAGAATAATATTGTCAGGAGTTGCATATAATGTTTTTATTTAAAATTCAAGGCAATTAAAAGCAACTTTTATTCGTTCATTTTCCTCCACTATAATAATTCAGTTGCCCATTGTTATGTTTGATAGTTTGTTCCTTGTAATTTATCAATTGGTGTAATCATGTTGGATAGTTATGGGTAAATAACTTTTTGTTAAATTACTCAGCTAAAAGTAACCCTACAAGATGCGAAACCCATTTAAAAACTAGTTTGATTTCTCTTGTTTTATAACATTTATTTATGTTCTATTGTACCAACAAATAATTCCCTGTTCGTGGCTGAGTTCGTTCCATTATAATAACGATTGATCATTGTATAAACTTTAGTAGTTGTAATGTATTGTATAGATGCTTTCTATGTTGATGTAGTGGTTTATTTCGTTTGAAAAGCATTTTACTAAAATAAAGCAAACTTTCCCTAATAATGATTTATAGCCACAATTTACTTTATATCTATCTGTTGCCAGGTAACCCTTGCAAATGATGTAAAATGCATCAAACAAATTGATCTTTTAGGCTTTCCAAGCAAATATTTCTAATATAAATTAAAAGTAATGGTTTGAGCCAGTGAGAGCATTTTGTGAATGATTTTAGGATAGCTCATACATAATTCAGGGTAACTGATTTTTTTACAATGATAACTAATGCTGAAATGGTTATTTATGCCAGCGGTGTATAAAGTGATACTTGCTTCACGAATGAGTTGTAATATTATATTATTTCTACTGCCGAAATGGTTACCAAAAAATATACATAAGTTGGAAGATAGATAATTTTTTTTACAGATAACTGACCAAGAAAAAGCTCATATTCCATATTCACTTAATGTAGTAGGTACAAAAGTTAAAGATTTTATATATCTACTTTATTATCCTTTGACATACGTCTGCTAGAGAAATATCAACAGCACACGATTGCACAGATGTTATAGGTCCAGTGCTATAGACACTTGGCGAGATGCTCGTGATCGGCTGCGCCACAATGACATCTGTCACACATCAAAACTATTTCATGTGTTTACTTGAACAATTACACTGATCCGCAAGGTTTTCTCTTGATACAGATACCGAAGGTTTTCGACTTGCTGAATACGATGCCTTTGGCCGTATTGTACCATCACGTCACAATTTTGAGAAAACCTAACCTAAAAGTGCCAAAAAGCTATTTCTGTCTATATTTATTACTTCCCTCGCATACCGAAGGGAAGTATTGTATTCGAGAAAAAATCGCCCTCCGAGATTTTCTCGGACTTTGATGTTTCAGAACTCGTAGATTACGAAAATATATGCTTTTCAATTCCGTCAGTCTGTCTGTCTGTCTGTTGGTGCATTAACTAAAAAACTACTTGACGGAGACCAGTCAAATTTGGTAGGTAGTTGACGCTACTGTCCCTGAAGAAATGGTTAAAATGTCACTGGAAGATATACAGGGTGGACCGTCTAAAGGGAATAAATTATGAAAAAAAAAATTTTTTGCTCAAATTTAAAATTTCCACGTGTCATGACACTCTAAACCTATTTCAGAAAAAAAAAATTGAAAATTTGTTTCACCAACATTTTTAAAAAATTTTTTACCACTAAAATAGATGAAAAAATTTTTCTTTGCTCAAATTTAAAATTTCCACGTTTCATGGCATTCTAAACCTATTTCAAAAAAATATTAATAATAGTAATAATTACTTCCCTCGCATACCGAAGGGAAGTATTGTATTCGAGAAAAAATCACTCTCCGAGATTTTTTCGGATTTTGACGTTTCAGATCACGTAGATTACGAAAATATAGGTTTTTCAATTCCGTCAGTCTGTCTGTCTGTCTATTGGCGCATTAACTAAAAACTGCTTGACGGAAAGCAGTCAAATTTAGTAGGTAGTTGACCCTACTGTCAGCGAAGAAATGGTTAAACTTTCATTGGAAAATATAGAGGGTGGATCGCCTAAAGGGAATAAATAATGAATTTTTTTTTTGCTTAAATTTAAAATTTCCGCTATTCATGACCTATTTCAGAAAATTTTTTTTTTTATTTTTTTACCATTTTTGAAAAATGTTTTTACTAAAAAAGATTTTTTTCATTGTTCAAATTTAAAATTTCCACGTTTCATGGCATTCTAAACTTATTTAAAAAAAAATTAATTATTTTTTGAAATTTTTACCATTTTTGAAAAAAAATTACCACTAAAATAGATGGAATTTTTTTTCTTTTTTCAAATTTAAAATTTCCACGTCTCATAGCGTTCTAAACCTACTTAAAAAAAAAATTTAGAATTTTTTTTTACCATTTTTAAAAAAAATTTCCCACTAATATACCTAGATGGAATTTTTTTTACACCTATTCAAGCAAATTTAAAAAAAAAGTAAAACTTTCACGTTTCATGGCATTCTAAACCTATTTCAAAAAAAAAATTACCACTGTAGAATAAAAGGAAACTTTCCTTTTTGCTCAAATTTAAAATTTCCACGTTTCATGGCATTCTAAACCTATTTCAGAAGAAAAAAAATTGAAAAATTTTTCACCAACATTTTTGACAAATTTCAAAAAAAAAAATCGGAAAAGGTATTTACACAGAACTTCCCTCGTTCATGGCAGTCTCTCTAAAAAAATAATAATTACGAAATGACATTGAGAATAATAATCGGAGTAGAGTTATTGCTATTATTACAAAGAAAATTTGATAAGTTTTGGTCAAAAAAATATACAGATTGCTCATCCAACAGCAAAAGTTCAATACTAAATAGCAGGTGCCACATATGGCAGGCTTGCGCAAATACCTTTACAAATGTCCACCATGACTGAATTATTTCTTGGGATGACCACCCTGTACATTTTTCAATAAAAGTATAACAGGTGCATATGCAAGATGTTACTGCCATCTGTCACATTTTCAATCCAACATTCACGTAATGGAGTGGAAGTATAGTGGTGGTTAAAAAATTTCATTTTTTAAAAATTTTTCAAAAGATGGTAAAATAATTTTCAAATTTTTTGCTTCTGAAATAGGTTTAAAATGTCAAAGGTAGAAATTTTAAATTAGAGCAAAAAGGAAAGTTTCCTTCTGTTCTATACTAGTGCTAAAAAAAGTTTAAAAATTAAAAATGATGTATTTTTAAAATAGGTTTAGAATGCTATGAAACGTGAAAATTTTAAATTTGAGCAAATAAAAAAAATTCGATCTATTTTAGTGGTAAAAACTTTTTGAAAAATGTTGGTGAAAAAAATGTTCAAAATTTTTTTTCTGAAATACCTAGGTTTAGAATGTCATTTAAATTTGAGCATTCTGGTGTTAAATTTTTTTCCAAACTGGTAACAAAATGTTGCAAATTTTTTTTTCCGAAATTGGTTTGGAATATCATGAAACGTGGAAATTTTAAATTTGAGCAAAAAAAATTTTTTCGTCTGTTCTATAGTAGTGATACATAAATGGATTAAAAATGTTTTAAAATTTTTTTTAAAATTCTTCAAAAACATTTTTAAATTTGTTTGAATAGTTTTAGAATGCCATGGAAACGTGGATAGTTAAAATCTGAACAAAGAAAGAAAAATTCTATCTTAGTGATAAAATTTCAAAAAACTTTTTTTTTTAATCAGGCTTAGAATGCCATGAAACGTGAAAATTTTAAATTTGAAGAAAGAAAAAAAAATTCATTTTAGTAGTAAAATTTTTTTCAAAAATATTGGTGAAAAAAATTTTCAAATTTTTTTTTTCCTGAAATAGGTTAAGCGTGTCATGAAACGTAGAAATTTTAAATTTGAGCAAAAACAAATTTTTTTCATCTTGGTAAAAATTTTTTCAAAAATGTTTGAAAAAAATTTTCAATTTTTTTTTTTTCTGAAATAGGATTAGCGCGTCATGAAACGTGGAAATTTTAAATTTGAGCAAAAAAAAATTTTTTCAACTTGGTAAAAATTTTTTCAAAAATGTTAGAAAAAAATTTTCAAAAATTTTTTTTTCCTGAAACAGGTTTAGCGCGTCATGAAACGTGGAAACTTTAAATTTGAGCAAAAAAAAATTTTTTTCACTATTTATTCCGTTTGGACGGTCCACCCTGTATATTTTTCAGTGAAAATTCTACCAGTTCTTCGCTGACAGTAGGGTTAACTACCTACCAAATTTGACTGCTCTCCGTCAAGTAGTTTTTTAGTAAATACACCAACAGACAGACAGACAGACAGAGACTGACGGAATTGAAAAACCTATATTTTCGGAATCTACGTGTTCTGAAACGTCAGAATCCGAAAAAATCTCGGAGGGTGATTTTTTCTCGAATACAATACTTCCCTTCGGTATGCGAGGGAAGTAAAATGAAATTTTTTAACCACCACTGTACTTCCACTCCACTACGTGAATGTGGAATTGAAGATGTGACAGATGGCAATAATATTTGGCATATGCACCTATTATACTTTTATTGAAAATTGTACAGGGTGGTCATCCCAAGAAATAATTCAGTCATGGTGGATATTTATAAAGGTATTTGCGCAAGCCTTCCATATTTGGCACCTATTATTTAGTATTGAACTTTTCCTGTTGGATGAGCACTCCGTATATTTTTACTTCCCTCGCATACCGAAGGGAAGTATTGTATTCGAGAAAAAATCACCCTCCGAGATTTTTTCGGATTCTGACGTTTCAGAACACGTAGATTCCGAAAATATAGGTTTTTCAATTCCGTCAGTCTGTCTGTCTGTCTGTCTGTCGGTCTGTCTGTCTGTCTGTCTGTCTGTCTGTCTGTCTGTCTGTCTGTCTGTCTGTCTGTCTGTTGGTGCATTTACTAAAAAACTACTTGACGGAGAGCAGTCAAATTTGGTAGGTAGTTAACCCTACTGTCAGCGAAGAACTGGTAGAATTTTCACTGAAAAATATACAGGGTGGACCGTCTAAACGGAATAAATAGTGAAAAAAATTTTTTTTTGCTCAAATTTAAAATTTCCACGTTTCATGACGCGCTAAACCTGTTCCAGGAAAAAAAAAAATTTGAAAATTTTTTTCAAACATTTTTGAAAAAATTTTTACCAAGATGAAAAAAATTTGTTTTTGTTCAAATTTAAAATTTCCACGTTTCATGACGCGCTAAACCTATTTCAGAAAAAAAAAATTTTGAAAATTTTTTTCAAACATTTTTGAAAAAATTTTTACCAAGATGAAAAAAATTTGTTTTTGTTCAAATTTAAAATTTCCACGTTTCATGACGCGCTAAACCTATTTCAGAAAAAAAAAATTGAAAATTTTTTTCAAACATTTTTGAAAAAATTTTTACCAAGATGAAAAAAATTTGTTTTTGCTCAAATTTAAAATTTCTACGTTTCATGACACGCTTAACCTATTTCAGGAAAAAAAATTTTGAAAATTTTTTTCACCAATATTTTTGAAAAAATTTTTACTACTAAAATGAATTTTTTTTTCTTTCTTCAAATTTAAAATTTTCACGTTTCATGGCATTCTAAGCCTGATTAAAAAAAAAAGTTTTTTGAAATGTTATCACTAAGATAGAATTTTTCTTTCTTTGTTCAGATTTTAACTATCCACGTTTCCATGACATTCTAAAACTATTCAAACAAATTTAAAAATGTTTTTGAAGAATTTTTTAAAAAATTTGAAAACATTTTTAATCCATTTATGTATCACTACTATAGAACAGACGAAAAAATTTTTTTGCTCAAATTTAAAATTTCCACGTTTCATGATATTCCAAACCAATTTCGGAAAAAAAAATTTGCAACATTTTGTTAACAGTTTGGAAAAAAATTTAACACCAGAATGCTCAAATTTAAATGAAATTCTAAACCTAGGTATTTCAGAAAAAAAATTTTCAAAAAGTTTTTACCACTAAAATAGATCGAATTTTTTTTTATTTGCTCAAATTTAAAATTTTCACGTTTCATAGCATTCTAAACCTATTTTAAAAATACATCATTTTTAATTTTTAAACGTTTTTAAGCACTACTATAGAACAGAAGGAGACTTTCCTTTTTGCTCTAATTTAAAATTTCTACCTTTGACATTTTAAACCTATTTCAGAAGAAAAAAAATTTGAAAATTATTTTACCATCTTTTGAAAAATTTTAAAAAAATGACATTTTTTAACCACCACTATACTTCCACTCCATTACGTGAATGTTGGATTGAAAATGTGACAGATGGCAATAACATCTGGCATATGCACCTATTATACTTTTATTGAAAAATGTACAGGGTGGTCATCCCAAGAAATAATTCAGTCATGGTGGACATTTGTAAAGGTATTTGCGCAAGCCTGCCATATGTGGCACCTGCTATTTAGTATTGAACTTTTGCTGTTGGATGAGCAATCTGTATATTTTTTTTACCAAAACTTATCAAGTTTTCTTTGTAATAATAGCAATAACTCTACTCCGATTATTATTCTCAATGTCACTTCGTAATTATTATTTTTTTAGAGAGACTGCCATGAACGAGGGAAGTTCTGTGTAAATACCTTTACCGATTTTTTTGACTAAAACTTATCAGGCTTTCTTTGTAATAATAGTAATAACTATATTCCGATTATTATTTTCAGTGTCACTTCGTAATTATTAATTTTTTAGAGTGACCGCCATGCACAAATAAAGAGGGAAGTTCTGTGTAAATACCTTTACGATTTTTTATTTAATTTCCCTTTTTTTTTGTTAAACGGATAATGGCATTATGTTCAGCTTGTCAAATTCCTGTGGAATTAGCTACTTAGGTCCGATTTACTTGCATGTATACTCACGACAAAAATTATAGTATTTCTTGCTAAACTCAGAAATAATGTAATGTTTGCACCGTCTATAGTTTTTTTTATTGTTAATATTGATTTTTGAACATTTTGGGAAGCTAAATAAGATGGTCTTGTCCCTCGTATCGCTGTGCAGTTACTAGGGCACGAATATAGGCAGAAATGGCCTTTTTAGCACTTTTAGGTTAAGTTTTCTCAAAATTGTGACGCGATGGCACAAAAGGGCCAACTGCACTGTCGACCACTTTCGATAATGACTGCAGTAATTCCTATTAGGCATAAATTAATGCTTAATTTGGAAAGATATATAATAATAATAATAATAATAATAATAATAATAATAATAATAATAATAATACATTTATTTTCCAATAAAAACACATGTTATTTACACTATTGGAATAAATCAATTTTTTCAAAAATAAAGTGCAAAGTATTCTTAATAATTAATGGAAAAAGGGGCATAAATTCAGTTCGACTATTAAATAGTCGTCTGTTCTTCCATTTAGCCCTAATAGAATGGATATAATGTAATTAATTTTTATTTGATACGTTACCAAAAAAATAATTCCAATATACAAGATATTTACCGGAAGATAATACAATAATGTTATATTTTAAATTAAAATGTTCTTAAAATTGCGAGTTAAATAGGATGCTTCTAAAAGTCTTCTTGAAACTTGGTATTGATAGGGTTTTTAGCTTTTCTGGAATTATGATGTTATAATATTTTGTGATATTGTACGCATATGATCGTTTAAAAAATGACGATTTATGAGAAGGGATTGTTAATAAATTTTTTGAGCGAATGGTAACTCTGTGGGCAGTTCTCCTAAAGCAAATTTTTTTAAACAGGTAAGGTGGAGTTTCTAGCTTTATAATTTTATGATATAAAGCAGATGTATGTAATTTACGTCTATTAGACATGTTGAGCCACCCAGCAGTTTGGAGAGTGTGTGATATCGGTTGTCTTCTACGTATACCAAAAATAAATCTAAGACATGAATTTTGCACCTTCTGTATACGTGATTTAACAGATTCCGTTATGCAAGAGTCATATAAAGAGTCACAATAATTGAAACATGATAATACCAAAGAATCACACAGCAATATTTTTAAATCTCTACTAAGACAATACCTATTTGCATATAAAATTTTTAAATTGCAGTAAGCTTTTTGTATGCATCGTGCTATATGTTCTTCGAAGCGTAAATCCCTGTCCAATAAAACACCTAAATTTTTACATACATTGCATTGTAATAGAACCTCATCTCCAACTTTTACAGCGAATTCCTGAGTAACTGTGTCCCTTATAAACTTCTTCCCGAATAACATGAAATATGATTTTGAAGAATTAATTTTAAGTGCATGTTTTTTAGAGAATTCCACAAGGTTCGCTAAATCTGAATTTATATTAGTCATAGCTTCATTAGAATGATTGTGTGAAAAATTAATATAAATTTGAGTATCGTCGGCATACATATGAAATTTACAATGATTTAAAGATGAATTAATATTGCAAGTGTATATCGAGAATAATAATGGACCTAATATAGACCCTTGTGGAACTCCTTGCTTTACATCTATGGAATTAGAGGATCTTCTTTCATAAGTAACTATTTGTGATCTATTCAAAAGGTAATTCTCTATTAGTTTAATAGCTTTGATATCAAATCCAACAAATGAAAGAATTGAAAGCAATATTTTGTGATTAATGGTATCGAAAGCATTGGAAAAATCTAAAAGAATCAGTGCAGTTAAGTTACCATCATCTGTAGCTCTAAATATATCATCTGTCATGTCGAGAAGTGTAGTATTGCAGCTATATCCGGATCGAAAGCCAGATTGCGTTATGGGTAAAATATCATGTTCTTTTAAAAAATCTTTAATTTGATTTTCCATAATTCTTTCTAAAATCTTGGACATAGTGCACAGCATACTTATGGGGCGAAGATCCTTTAGTTCTTTAGGATCTGTTACTTTAGGAAGTGGTGTCACTAATGCTTTCTTCCATATTTCAGGGAAAACGCTATTTTTTAAACAAAAGTTTACAATGTGTGTAATATAGAGTATTAAATGAGGGCAGCATAGTTTTAAGAGTTTTATGTTTATATTATCATATCCAGTGGCATTTGTTTTGATATTGTTTATAATTTTTTCTACGTCCGATTCATTTACCTCTTTGAATGTAAATGGCTGAGTAAAGTTTGTTTTCTTGTTATTTATATAATAATTAACGAGTTCTGCATCAATTGAAAAATTATTATCTGTACAGGAGTTTAAAAAGTAATGGTTTATTCGATTTACATCTTGTAAGTTATCTGGAATATTATTATTTTTTGTTTTATTTATTATTTTCAGTTTATAAATATCCTTCCAGATTTGACCTGAACTACCGCAAGTTGAAATCTGATAATCCAAATACGCTTTCCTCTCTCTATTTATACTACTTGTAACTAAATTTCTCAAAGATTTGTAATAATCCCAGTGTCCTGGAATCTTGCTTTTTTTGAATTTTTTAAGGGCGTTGTCTTTGAGTTTTATCATGAATTTAATATTATCGGTTATCCACGGTTTTTTCTCCTTTGATATTCTAAATTGTTTTAATGGTGCATGAGTGTCAAACAAAATATTTAAGTTATTATTAACAAAAGTTATCTTATCATTAATATCATCCATATCAAATATTAAAAACCATGGTACCGAATACAAATCTCTGAGAAACATATTATGGTCGAAAAGCGAGAAGTCCCTACCGAAATTAATATTTGCTGTTTTATTAAAACTGTTCAAAGAGGATATGCAATAAATTAAATTATGATCAGATATATCACAGTCTATTACATCCTTATTTAAAATTGTGCTATTATTTGAAGTTAAGAGTAAGTCTGTCAACGGTACTGAAGATCTGGATATTCGAGTTGGTTTATCAATTACTTGAGTAAGGCCTAACGTGTCTAACAAACTGTTGAATTTTTTTATATTATCATCTTCATCATTTAGCATATTTAAGTTGAAATCTCCCATACACATTATTTCATCACAAGTTGGCAGTAAACTAGAAATTACTTCCTCAAACATATTTAAAAACAAAGTGGTAGTCAGAGTTGGTGGTCTATAAATTGTCCCAATTGCAATTTTTTTTTTACCAATATTGATGCAAACCCACACATGTTCAAGATTTATTTCCTCCAAATTAACCACATCATACTTTATATTATTTTTAATATACATACCCACTCCACCTCCCCTTGTTTGACGATCCTTCCTTACAAAATTATAACCCTGTATGTTAATGACATCATCAGAAATATTATTTGATAACCACGTTTCACTAAGACCCAAAACATCCCCATTCACCTTATCTACAATATGTTTAAATTCATTTAATTTTGGCAACAGCGACCTAATATTCAAGTGACATAACTTATACATATGACATATACATGTAGTTAATATATAAAAGGCAGACATCCCTTATTTTTTGGATATAAAGAAAGACCTTCCTTTTGCGGATAAGAAGATTTGTGGCCGATAAGTAGTTTCTCTCGGGTACCCTATAACTTTAAAATATATAGAAAATATTAGACCTAAAATGGTGAGGAATCATCTACTGCGTGAACGCGAATGAACATTTATTATTTTTTTATGAAAACCCTAAAGGATAAAACGACCAATAAATTCCTTTCGGTTTCGCTATCTACTAATAATATCTACTTTGTTATAACATGCTATATTCAGAAAGACTTTCAATAAAGTAATAAAAGTGACGTGAACATCTGTCGAGATGCTTTGATGAGATTTTTATTGTAAAAAGTTGCTATTAGACTTGAAAGCGGGCCATCTTTTACACATTCGCGTTTCTTGTTCCACGTCAATATATTCTCTTTAAAGGGACTGTGTATATCATGTAACTCAATCTTTTGCTTTCAGAAAATGACGATTGAGGGAAATTGATGTATTACATCAGGTAAATATGTTCAGAAATAAAACTGGAAGAATCTGTAAACATATTATCACAAAGCTATCCTAGCTAGCTACATCTACATAGTTAACAGAAACTTTCATTAATTTTTTCACTCATCCACATGGAAGCCAATGAATACCATTTTTGGGATCACTACACCGATCAAATGGTATCATTAGTAATAAATCTAATATCTAGAGAAATATGATCACTGTAAATTTTCTTTACACATATTTTTCGCTGACATATGCATTGTGTAATTTGTGAAATATATTCCGCAAAATCACTTATGCTTTTATATTCTTTCTATATTTTTACTTTCCTAGCGTACTGAAGGGAAGTATTGCATTCGAAAAAAATCGGTAAAGGTCTTTACACAGAACTTCCCTCGTTGTTTGTGCATGGCGGTCACTCTAAAAAATTAATAATTACGAAATAACATTGAGAATAATAATCGGAATATAGTTATTGCTATTATTACAAAGAAAACTTGATAAGTTTTGGTCAAAAAAATATACAGTTTGCTCATCCAACAGCAAAAGCTCAATACTAATAAACAGGTGCCACATATGGCAGGCTTGCGCAAATACCTTTACAAATGTCCACTGAATTATTTGACTGATGACTGATTTATTTCTTGGGATGACCACCCTGTACATTTTTCAATAAAAGTATAATAGGTGTATATGTCAGATATTATTGACATCCGTCACATCAATCCAACATTCGCGTAATGGAGTGGAAGTATAGTGGTGGTTAAAAAATTTCATTTTTATTTTAAGTTTTCAAAAATGTTAAAAAAAAAAATTTAAATTTTTTCTTCTGAAATAGGTTTAAAATGTCAAACGTAGAAATTTTAAATTTGAGCAAAAAGGAAAGTTTCCGTCTATTCTATAATAGTGGTAAAAGAAGTTTAAGATTTAAAAATTACACATTTTTTTTTAAGTAGGTTTAGAATGTCATGAAATGTGAAACTTTTAAATTTGAGTAAAAAAAATTTCCATCTATTCTAGTGGTAATTTTTTTTCCAAACTGGTAACAAAATGTTGCAAATTTTTTTTTTCCGAAATTGGTTTGGAATGTCATGAAACGTGGAAATTTTAAATTTGAGCAAACCAAATTTTTCGTCTATTCTATAGTAGTGATAAATAGATTAAAAATGTTTTCAAATTTTTCTAAAAATTTTTCAAAAACATTTTTAAATTTGATTGAATAGTTTTAGAATGCCATGGAAACGTAGATAGTTTAAATCTGAACAAAGAAAAAAATTCTATCTTAGTGGCAAAATTTTTTAAAAATAGTAAACAAAATTTCTAATTTTTCTTTTAAATAGATTTAGAACACTATCAAACGTGGAAATTTTAAATTTGAAGAAATAAAAAAAAATCCATGTATTTTAGTGGTAAAAAACTATTAAAAAAAATCGGTAAAGGTATTTACACAGAACTTCCCTCGTTCATGGCAGTCTCTCTAAAAAAATAATAATTACGAAATGACATTGAGAATAATAATCGGAGTAGAGTTATTGCTATTATTACAAAGAAAACTTGATAAGTTTTGGTCAAAAAAATATACAGATTGCTCATCCAACAGCAAAAGTTCAATACTAAATAGCAGGTGCCACATATGGCACGCTTGCGCAAATACCTTTACAAATGTCCACCATGACTGAATTATTTCTTGGGATGACCACCCTGTACATTTTTCAATAAAAGTATAATAGGTGCATATGCCAGATGTTATTGCCATCTGTCACATTTTCAATCCAACATTCACGTAATGGAGTGGAAAAAACTTTTTTTTTTAATCAGGCTTAGAATGCCATGAAACGTGAAAATTTTAAATTTGAAGAAAGAAAAAAAAATTCATTTTAGTAGTAAAAATTTTTTCAAAAATATTGTTGAAAAAATTTTTTTTTTCCTGAAATAGGTTAAGCATGTCATGAAACGTAGAAATTTTAAATTTGAGCAAAAACAAATTTTTTTCATCTTGGTAAAAATTTTTTCAAAAATGTTTGAAAAAAATTTAAAAAATTTTTTTTTTCTGAAATAGGTTTAGCGCGTCATGAAACGTGAAAATTTAAAATTTGAGCAAAAAAATATTTTTTTCAACTTGGTAAAAATTTTTTCAAAAATGTTTGAAAAAAATTTTCAAATTTTTTTTTTTTCTGAAATAGGTTTAGCGCGTCATGAAACGTGGAAATTTTAAATTTGAGCAAAAAAAATTTTTTTTCAACTTGGTACAAATTTTTTCAAAAATGTTTGAAAAAAATTTTCAAAAAATTTTTTTTCTTGAAACAGGTTTAGCGCGTCATGAAACGTGGAAATTTTAAATTTGAGCAAAAAAAATTTTTTTCACTATTTATTCCGTTTAGACGGTCCACCCTGTATATTTTTCAGTGAAAATTCTACCAGTTCTTCGCTGACAGTAGGGTTAACTACCTACCAAATTTGACTGCTCTCCGTCAAGTAGTTTTTTAGTAAATACACCAACAGACAGACAGACAGACAGACAGACAGACAGACCGACAGACAGACAGACAGACAGACTGACGGAATTGAAAAACCTATATTTTCGGAATCTACGTGTTCTGAAACGTCAGAATCCGAAAAAATCTCGGAGGGTGATTTTTTCTCGAATACAATACTTCCCTTCGGTATGCGAGGGAAGTAAAAAAAATTAAATTTTTTTTTTAATAGTCTTAGAATGCCATGAAACGTAGAAATTTTAAATTTGAGCAAAAAAAAATTTTTTTACGTTGGTAAAAAATTTTTCAAAAATGGTGAAAAAAATTTTCAAAAATTTTTTTTTCAGAAATAGGTTTAGCGTGTCATGAAACGTGGAAATTTTAAATTTGAACAAAAAAAAATTTTTTTATCTTGGTAAAAATTTTTTGAAAAATGTTGGTGAAAAAAATTTTCAAATTTTTTTTTTCCCGAATAGGATTAGCGCGTCATGAAACGTGGAAATTTGAGCGAAAAAAAATTTTTTTCACTATTTATTCCGTTTAGACGGTCCACCCTGTATATTTTCCAGTGAAATTTCTACCAGTTCTGCGCTGACAGCAGCGTCAACTACCTGCCAAATTTGACTGCTCTCCGTCAAGTAGTTTTTTAGTAAATGCACCAACAGACAGACAGACAGACAGACAGACAGACAGACTGACGGAATTGAAAAACCTATATTTTCGTAATCTACGTGTTCTGAAACGTCAGAACCCAAAAAAATCTCGGAGGGTGATTTTTTCTCGAATACAATACTTCCCTTCGGTATGCGAGGGAAGTAAAAATCAAATTTGAAATGACCACGTTTCATGACATCTTAAACCCATTTGAACCAAAGAAATAAATATCTATTTTTACGATTACTACAACTTTACTACGTGGATATAGAAGTGAAAACGTAACAGATGATAATAATACTTGGTATATAGTTAACACAATTGACAAGAAAGACACACATTATAGTTCATTAAAAATATACAGGGTGGTCATCCCATAAGTTGATCCGTAAATGATGTCACGTTCAAATGGGGGGAGGGGGGTTTACGAAAATTGTGACACTTTGTGAGAGGGGAGAGAGGGGGCTAAAACAATTGTAATGTCACAATACAAGAAAATAATGTCATGCCTAATATCTTGATCATTTATTATCAGCACCCTTGATATTGGTAATTTACATTAAACTTACTGTGACGTGACAGACAGGAAGTGGGGGGATCGGGCGAAGATTACAATGTGAGACACAAAGAGGGAGGGGGTCAAAAATTGGCGTGCCATCATTTATGGGCGGTCCCTAAGAAATAATTTAACTATGGTGGAAATTGGTAAAGGTGTTTACGCAAACCTTCCTTATTTGGCACCTTCTATTTAATATTTATTTTTTGCTGTCGGAAGAGCACTCTGTAAATTATCTTGACCAAAAGTAATCAGGTTTTCTTTGTAATTATAGCGATAACTACTTTCCGATGATAATTATCGTATGTCGTTTCGTGTGTTACGTACATCTAGGAATTATATGCATTTTTATTAAACTCTAATAAATCACACTTCATATTTGGGAAATAAGTACGAGTATTTACAATCTGTAGTAGTTAAAGCTCAGACATTTAATTATTCTAAGCAATGTGTGTAGATTTAATATTATACATATTTGTAGTTTTATATTTAAACCATTTATTTGCTTTTTATGTTGTACTTTTTCTTAATGACTCTCATAAATACAAAGGCCATAACCGCATAGTAAATACGTTTATATTTCATCGCACCTGTTGCATAATTATTGGTTATCTTAAATGATTCACAGCAGAGAGTATTGTGGGTTGCATGGAACTCGGATACTTAGTAGATTTTGATTTGTGAAATTTGGTAATATGTTGTTTGGGAGGGGATATTATTCTACTAGCTGGCATAGAACGAATGGAATCACATTTACGATTCTGCTGCAACATAAAATAGTCACTCCAAGTTTTTATAATTATTTAGACACACGAGGTGTCACTTTTGGTGTTATCAAATTTTATCTTTAGTGATCTGTCTATTAAATGATAGTTATCAGTGGTATTTAACGGCCTTCAGCCATATTTTTCAGTTCTTCTAATTTATGTTTAACTTATATTTAATGATAACAATAATTCTAAGAACACATGCTAATAAAATGTTTTCTCTTCTTCCGAAACGTTGAAGTTTTGCTGTCCATTTATTATTATTTAGAATAATTTCAAATTATTTAACCAAAGGATCAGTGACGTAAAAGTCACAGGCGTAGAGGTTATTTACCAGTACTGGTTAATTGTGATATTTTGTAAATTTCCCGAGCACCGCTTAAAAATTTGTTGTGGTTTTTAATTTACTTTTCAAATGTTGAATTTATTAAAAACTATTTATCAAGTGTTTTAAATGTCTTACTTTGCGTTTAGGTTGAATATCGGTGTCTTCCTTGAAAATTCTGCTGATATATTTCAGAAAACTGCAGGCTTTGTTAAATACTTTTTCTTCCTTCTTGGGTTTCTTTTATTCAATTTTCCTATTAAATATCCTTTTCTTTCAGTGTCTCTTGAAAAAACACTATCTCCAAATCGTTGTCTTCTTCCATTGTCTTTCTAGGTCTGTTTCTAAAACTTTTTATTTTTTCAGACTGCTTGTTACATTTCCCAGACACTGTCATTGGTCCAAAAAATTACGTTGTCATGCCTTAATACCAGCCTCTGAATTTCAGCTTGCCAGATAATTTTTTATGTTATTTTCACTCTTTGTTAAACTTAATAACTGAAGCCTTTTGCTAATATCCTCCTGCTCATATCAAAGTAAGTCTCATTTCCGTCCTTTTTTCTTTTTACAACTTACCACAAACACTATCGTGACACTCAGTCTTGTCGCTCTTGGGTTTTATATCCCTTTTCTGTTTAAATATTGCAATAACAGCTTGTTCTATAGTCTTTTCTGCTCAATTCTTAGTTTATTTCATCTAATTTTAACAAAATATTAATACATAATTTAACCTACTTAAATTCTATTTTTATTTCTTTTCAGCATGTTCAGGCTCTAGATTTAGATTCTTATGCAGCAAATTAATTGAACGCGGCCCTGGTTTTGTGATTTTACAATTATTTTGTGGGCGATTATTTGATTTTATGTCAAACTCTGAGAGTTACTGAAATTGAGCTGCCGCAGTTTGTATTTTATATATTTTTTAGCAATGTGAATGTACTTTTAATAAATAGTGATGCAGTCAATGAAGCATTTCTGTTCAAAAACCTTTCTAACAGATCGAAATCGAGTGAAGCGTTTTTTATAATATTTTTTAGGCAAAAAATAGAAAGGTCTATATTATTGGAAGACCTGCTTTTTGTTTTTACGATTGAGCTTTAGAAATATCCGTTTTTTAATGAAAAAAAGTGTAACTTGATTATATTTTTTATGTTTCTCGCTGAAATTATTGTTATAATAGAAAATTTTCGATAAAAATGGACTTTTACAACTTTATGAAGCACCTCAGAAGATTCTTTGACCCCTCTCACCCTCTCCCTACCTCCACCAGCCCTTAAATAAACTGTATAACCTTTAAATACATATTTTGAATATCATGAGGTAGAAACCTGCCAAGCAATCAAGTATTATCCATTTAAAACTACTTTCAATGGATTTGGACGCCCCAGAAGTTGATCAGGCCGAATAAGCGATCATTATGTAGATGTCTCATGGCGAATAATGGGCTTTTTTGCTATATATTTTTGATTTACACTCCATAGACGATTGGTACCTGGGGAAAAACTATCTGGAACTGAAAAAGGCGCTTATTTTTGAAAAATTGAAATTTTGGCTCCAAATTTTGATTACTCCTCCCATAAGGAGGTAGACATCTGAGTGAAAATAATTACGCATTTAAGCTCAAAGTATTCGAAACAACTTCCAATACCTGTGGATCCCCCACAGATTGACCTAGCCCAATATGTGACCATTATACATAGCGTCTGATTGTGGTGTGTGGACGTTTTCGCTCCAGGTTTGGGGTATTTATCTCCCCAAAGGCTAGATACATGTGGTAAAATTGTAGAGTAGTTAACTTTTCATTACTATTAACCATTCACCATTGGAGATAGGAAGGACTGGTCAACAGAGGCTCCTGACATGCTACGAAAGGGCCTAACCTGGTACACTGACGGGTCTAGGACAAACACAGGAGCTGGAGCTGGAATACATGGAGAAAGACCCAGGGCAAGTATAAGTCTTTCCCTGGGGCAACACGCCACTGTATTCCAGTCAGAAATTCTGGCTATACTTGAATGTGTACGCGAGAATGCAAACAGACAATATGTGAACCAGCAGATCTCCATTACATCAGACAGTCAGGCAGCACTTAGAACACTAGCCTCTAACAAAGTGTCATCCCGACTGGTATGGGACTGCCATGAAGAGCTGAAAATTCTGGGCGAGCAGAACAGAGTCAAACTACTCTGGATGCCAGGACACTCCAGAATTGACGGCAATGAAAAAGCGGATGAACTTGCTAAACAAGAGGCAGCTAACATATTCTATGGCCCAGAACCCGTACTGGGCATTTCTAAAAGCTCAGCCAGAGGGACGATTAAATACTGGGTCAAGAGTAAACACAAGAACCACTGGAGGAACATTCCAGGAAATCGACGTGGAAAAACACTTATTAAAGATCCATGTGCAAAACAAACTGAAGAACTGCTCACAATGAACGGGACGCAGTTAAGACTAATAACAGGACTTCTGACGGGACACTTTCCTTTAAAGAAGTACCTGAATACAATCGGCAAATTTGACGGCAAGCTAGACTGCAGACTATGCAGCAAGGAGCCGGAAACGGTCAACCACAACATATTTTACTGCGAGGCACTGGCTCGCAGAAGATATGGTATCTACGGGCAAACACGAACAGACCCGGAACTCATCAGCACCCGTCCGATCATAGACTTGTATCATCTGATTAGAGGTACAGGGGTACTGGAGTGGGCGGAGTGAAGTATGGCAGGGAGAGCACAATAAGCCCAGGAGGCTGCAGTGCCCTCGCAGTTTTCTACTAACAGACGAGCCCTGGAAAAAAAACCATTTACAAGCGATCGGGACCCCCCCTAAAGTCGACCAGAGCCAGTATGCGACCATTATATGAGGTGTCTTATGCGTTACGTAGACGTTTCCACTCCATATTTTGGACGTAGTAGCTACATACATGTGGCAAAATGGTTGAAAATTCAAATGGGATGAAGTCGATAATGAAGACATCGAATACATTTTATTAAGAAATGACAATACATTTTTTAATTTCAATTTTGTAATTGTTCTGTTTTTGAAACTCAATAAATTATTTTGCAATGTAAAATATGGTTACTTTTTTATGTATTAGCCTCTTAAAAGATAATATTTCATTTTTTCAATTCTTCGTTTTCAGATCCGTAATCAGCGACCCCGAATACCCTCGAGTACGGAATTTTGTCTGATCACCTTGATTTTTACAACTTTTGTCATTTTAAGCCACCGCTAATCAATATAAGTCTGCCATATTCGATCCGCCATTGTGAAAAAAAATATTTTGACATTGGATTCACATTCAACAACCCCAAAATCCCTTAAATACATACAAGGAAGCTTCCAATTCAATTTAGCTGCATTTTTAAGTTTATACAAAAAAAGTAGAAAATTTGTGTGTATTGAGCAAGCCCTCTAATAAGATAGACCTTTGTATTTTTGGCATAAAAAGTATAATGCATGTTTTCTTCGATTTCAATCAGTTAGAAAGTTTTCTGAACTCAAAGCACTTTTTTGCTTCATCGACTGTACTAAAGGTAAACATTGGCTTTTATTATTTCTTTATATTCTTTTAGCATTTTCGTTAATTACTTTATCAATTATTTTACTAGTTAACACAAGTACATTCTAAATTTCCTGTTTCTAGTTTGATCTTTTCTTATTCTACTATTATTTTACTTTCTGGTCTTATCTTACTTGTTATAAAAATACATGTCTATATATTATTCGGTCATGGCTGTTAACAATTTTTTTTATTTTTAAGCAACACAAAAGTTTACCCACATATTGTGATCGCAATACAGAGACTCTCCGTATATAACCGACCTACAGCAGTGTATTGTTTCTGACGCGTTGGGCTAGGCAATGAAATGTAAAGTGTGCTCAGTTTGACCGGGGTCGGTTGTGTACTGAATCAATCCTTATATAACCATCCTTTGGGGTTTGTAGTCTGCTAAGTTAGACCTTCCAATGTTAAGTGTGTGTCCGCTGTCACAGACCCCGCAGATAAGTTAGATGAAATCAATTGTTTCACAGGGCGTAGTTGGCTTTAATGTAGTAACCTGTAGTATTGTCTCATGTAGAATAGAATATAATACATTCATTAATCCAAGTGATCATAAAATTACATACAAGTCAATAAATATATTAGTAGATAATCATTATAATATTATAATCTCACACATTCACTCGAACAAAGTTTAGTAGTTAATAGCAAATAATTTCGTTATTATTACTAATTGTCGTTAACAAATGCAACAGAAACCAAACATTAATTATAATAATATATAATCAAATGCAAATGCAAGAGTAATCTAAAATAGAATTGAGGAAATGAATATATTACTAGCAAAAATACTCGTAATTATTTCAAAGTCTCACTAAAGACTTATCATAGATAAGTACAAAAACATATATCCTTCTAAACAAAATGCTTTGCTGGCTACATGCCACGAATAACATTGAATTATAAGAAAGAAATATGCGCATTACGTACAGATAACTGTCACAATAATGTTAGTTTTAATTTTAAATTATAATGATTTAGAAAAGCTTCCAATGAATAGAATGCACTAGCCACAAGAAACGTTTTTAAAATTGGTGTTTTCTTTTTACATTTAGAATATTATTTATATGTACACTTTTTTTTTATGGCTTTGGGTCATAGACCATACAGCCAGTCACACAAGAGCATTTTATAATATAGAATACTAAAATAAAACCTAACACAACATGAGTAGAAATAAATGAACAAAATGAGGAATTACAGGGACACACGCTTCTCGCCCTGGGGTCTGTCAGGGCATTAAATTATAATAAACATCACAAGAAGGACCACGGGAAGGGGGGTATAAACAAGAGGAAAGACGAGAGGAATACAAAGCTAACCTATAATTTTATTTAACTTTCTACCAAAAAACCGATAATAAATTCATAAATTTGCTTAGTGCCAATAGAAAGGAGATTAACTAAGTTAAATGGAGCCATAGTGTTGCAACATGAGACAATATTTTTGATAAATATATCTGTAGCGTTTTTATTTTTGAAACATGAAAAGAAAACATGGTCAAGATCACTAATAACACCACACAGATCGCACAGATCTGATGGGACAACGCCAATTTTATGTAGGTGAGAGGGAAAGCTCGCGTGTCCAAAATATGTACACTTAATTTATTTTCTAATACTGATACCATATAGTTGTATAATTCTAATATATGCATATCCTATTGCAAATCAGAGCCATGGCCCATGACTTGTTGAATAATTGCGAAATATATTTTGTGGATTTTTATCTATAATTTTGGTTATAAATTATAGTACTTCAAAAATGACTAAGCAGGGTTAAAATTTTATTTTGGACAAATAATATTCTACAAAATTCCCTAACATTCATTCCAAATATGGAACATACTTAATATAGCTCTTTTTGTAATAAACAGACTCTGCTCGTAGATGCTGAATATCCCCCAAAATTAATTCCGTATCGAATTCGAAATTACAAAAATAGTATGTCTTAAAAGTGTCCAAACTGGTGATGTGGCGTAATCGTTTTGATGCAAAACAATTGCTTGCGCAGTTATTGCAAGGCACATGTGTTTTCCAATCTAGGGACAAATCTGTATGAACTCCTAATACTTTATGTGATGTTACTTATTGTTGTGCTTAATTAATACACTCGATGTGTATTTTTTTCCAGTAGGATGAAATGGCATAACAAAAATTATATCTTGTTTCATTACTATTTTTACTTCCCTCGCACACCGAAGGGAAGTATTGTTTTCGAGAAAAAATCACCCTCCGAGATTTTTTCGTATTTTGACTGTCTGTCTGTTGGTGCATTATCTAAAAAAACTACGTGACCGAGCTGTTCTCCGTCAAATTTGGTAGGTAGTGCAGTGATCCAAAAAACATAAAGTTAGCATGTAAAACTAAATCCTCCTACTTTTTCCAGGTGAGACGTCTACTACTGCCTGGAGTATTAGGTACCTAACAAGTCTTGTTCAAGAAATACAATTGTCTATTTAGTCATTTCGATACATTTCATCTATATCTTCTATTAGGGTCTAATGAAAACTTAACGAAGATTACTTAATAAGTTATTTAACAATCATATTATTAGGTGACAAATGTCCCCATATTAAGTTTACCAAATTTTTCCGAATGAGTTATTTTCTACCTATTTACCCTATTAGGCTATTAAGGCCAAGTATTCCCTACCACTTAATTAGTATGTTTCAATGTACACTACACTACTTTCACTGGAAAATATACAGGGTGGACCGTCTAAAGGGAAAAAATAATGAAAAAAATATTTTTTTGCTCAAATTTAAAATTTCCACGTTTCATTCTAAATTTATTTCATAAAAAAATGTATTCATAAAGAAAAATTTGAAAATTTTGTGAAAGAAAAATGTTTTACTACTATAGAATATATGATGCAAACATTTTTTTGCTCAAATTTAAAATTTCCGCGTTTCATGACTTATTTCAGAAAAAAAAATTCAAAGGCAAAAAGTTTTTAAAAAAGTATTTACTACTATACCAAGAATGGAAATTTTTTTTTGCTCAAATTTAAAATTTCCACCTTTCATGACATTCGAAACCTACTTCAGAAAAAAAAAATTCTAAACTTTTTGAACATTTTTTTATTAGTAGAAAGATGGGAAATGTTTTTTAATCAAATTTCAATTTTCCACGCTTTATGACATTCAAAACCTATTTCATAAAAAATTGTTCTTTAGCGAAAAGCCCATGACGATTGTATCATGTGGGTAGGACCTAAGAATTTTTTCGTTTTCTGGTGTTGGTATTTTAATTATTACAAGGTGCTGGAGGGTTGTAGGAAAATTTCTAAAATTCTTGCAAATACGCTACAGAATAATACATAATCCGTAAAAAATTATTGCAATATAAAATTTGAGTAATATCTGAGGAGTTATTTTATATTTTAAAATATTCATTATAATATGCCTTTTTTAAATATTCCCTGCCTTTAAATAGGGGTGATTTTAGCATTTTTTCAAAAAAGTAAAACGTCTCAACTTAAAATTTTTCAAAGTTTAATTTGAGCCCTATAGTATTTATTTTGCTATTTCCCTTGACCCGCTATCTAAAAAAATAGACGAATTTTAGGTCTTTTTTGCGGCCACTCTTTGTAAAGGTATTTACGAAAGCTTTCCATATTTGACATCTTTTATTTAATATTGAATTTTTGCTATAGGATGACCACTCTGTATATTTTTGTTACCAAAACTTATCCGGTGTTCTTTGGAATAATACCTAAGATTATGATACTCATGTGTGGTTTCGTAATTAATAATTTTTTAGAGTGACCGCCATGCACAAATAAAGAGGGAAGTTCTGTGTAAATAAACACCTTTACCGATTTTTTTATTCAAGCCGCCAAGTCCACTTCATAATCTTTTCGCACAAATTTATTGCTTTTAAGTTTATGAACATTAAGAGCTGTTAGCCAATTTTGCAATGTAACGATATTTATTCAGATCTAAACTAAAATTTTCTCTAATTATTTTTATTATTCTTTTTTTTTCCAAAATATTTTAAGCAGCCCTCCCCAGACGGGTGGAATTGTTTTCGGTTTAGCAATTTTTTTCTTTAATTACAGAACATAAAAAAATCGATTTTTTTTTAAATTTGAATAATTAATAACTTTATTGATCGATTTCGTTCAAAATCAATCTCTTCCCCTAGCGACGATACTTTACTAGGCTTTCAGTAAGTACAATCGGACTTTTCCTTCTTATGTTATCATGCTTACAAGAAACGTGACGGACTGACAGACGGACGAAGAGGCAGACAGACGGACGGACATTTTGAAACTTCGATCACCAGCACAGTAATATTTTTTTCTCTACGAGCGATATTACAGATTTTAGAAATGTGCCGATCAAATGCAATATACTCTTCGTTCTGTATTTGCGAAGGTTTTAACAAGAGCAATTTACTCGATGTACGAAGTAAGTTATGGATGGATGATATATGCATTGACTTGATAACTCAGTTTGCCGGGCATCAAATAATTTAATTTTATGTTTGCTGAAAAGGCATTTTGAAGCTTGCATGTCTTAGCTTCACCACAATATCCGTAGATATTTATAGACTTAATTTAGAATGCAACATTCTCATCCATTATGAAGGAGGAATGCATAATAGCAATAAATTCACTATGAAAACATTCAGTAAATTACCTGTCATCGTCAAGACATTTAAATTAAACTGGCAAGGAATATTCATATCTAGTGGGACTACCTCGAGCCGGAGCGCTACATAAATACAAATCCGTTGGTCAGGCTTAGCATTTCCATTTATATTTTTAAAATCCTAATTAAGAAAAAGGCAGCTAATTCTGTTTAATCCAAAGTATATCCTCTCGCTGTGAATGAAGTAATAATACAAATATTCATCGCCGCTCTTAATTGCTATTCTGCCGAAATATCCCAATTTTCCATTTGGATTTTTAATCGTTTCTGTGTTCTTTTATTACACTGCTTTCAAGTGTGCTGTTAATTACCACACCGATCTTTGAGGTTAGCATGAAACTGTTTAAAAGGGTATTTTCCCTCAGTAAAATTTGATAAAATTCTTTAAATATTCTCTTATAAGAGAGCGAATATGTGTTTTTTAATCCTAATACTACTGAGATATAGCTATTTGTAGCCGGGACTAAAAAAAAAATTGTAAATACGTACCAATCTAGGATTGAAAGTTTGTTGGTTTTACTCCAGTTAGATAGGAATGAGGGATCTGATGCATTAGAGAAAACATTTCAAATTGAGTGTAGCAGGGTAAGCATGAGCCAGATACCTCTCGGGAAACTAGGATGATATTTTTACCTTGATATTACATTATTAGGTGGAACTTTTCTGCAAAATATTATAACCCTGCTGCATCTAGTTTATCTACATGCGAACATTAACATTTCCAATGTTAAAATTGGTAATAGTGTCTCTGAAATTTTTTATGTTTTAAAATGTTTAATTCGAATATTTTGGTATATTGTTTACTGCAAATACTGAATAATTTTCTGACTAGTACCTCTTTGGTATATCTAGTATATATATAAAAATAAAAAGAATTGGTTTCGTTTTTAGAAAGAAAAAAAATATTTTTCAAAATTCAATTCAATAATAATAATAATAATAATAATAATAATAATAATAATAATAATAATAATAAAGGTCTTTATTTTCCAATAGAATAACGAACAAAGTATATAAGTAACAATAATATAATAAAATAATTTTTATTCCAGGAAAAATGGCGAAGAACAGGTGGTCATGCAAGGAGCATGACCTCTGGATTTAATCTTAAGCAGAAAAAAAGAGTAAGAAAGGTAATACAATATTAATAAAAAGAATGTAGCAAGAAGTATACACAATATACACAAATATATAATATATAACTTATAGCTGAATATGAATTATATGGGCACATACAGACACACACAAAAAACTAATAATAATTAAGCTTACAGTAGTTAAATTATGTTTATATTATTATCAGATATTATCTTCTTTTTAAACGCTCTTTTAAAGGATGGAACAGATTTGATTATTATGCTTGAGGGAAAATTATTATATATCTTTGTTTGATATGAAAATGACCGTTTGTAAAGTTGAGTACGGTGGACGGGAGGAGTTAATCTGCCTCTAAATCTAACATTAAGGTTATGAACATCTGTCCTAAATGTGAGCTTTTTGTATAAATATTGTGGAGCTTTATTTTTTATAATTTTGTGGAACAAGCAAGCAGAGTGCAGTAGTCGTCTATCAGACATATTAAGCCAGCCAATTTCATGCAACTTATGAGAAACACTTTCCCGTTTCCTTATTCCAAATATTAATCTTAGGCATGCATTTTGTACTGTCTGAATTCTGCGAGCATCAGTGGAATCAATACACGGCCCGTAAGTTACGTCACTAAAATTAAACCTAGATAGAACTAGAGATTCGCAAAGTATTATTTTTAATTTTTTACTAAGAAAATATCTATTATTATAAATCATTTTTAAATTTGCGTAGGCAAGACGTATGCAGTTGTTAACATGTAATTTAAATCTTAATGTTGAATCATAGATTAGTCCTAGATTTCTTGCATTATCTACAGTGCCAATTTGTTGACCATCAAAGTCTATTTTTAACATTTGATTTAACTCTAATCTAGCCTTTTTTGGCCCAAAGACCAGAACTGAAGTTTTTTTTGAATTTATACTCAAGGCATGATTCTTTGACCATTCAATAATGTTAGAAATATCATTATTAATGACATGCAATGCTTCAGCATACTCTTCAGGTCGGAAAGAATAATAGATCTGCGTATCATCTGCATATAAGTGTATTTTGCAATTTTTTACCACTTTTTCTATGTTAGATGTATAAAGCGTATATAATAAAGGACCTATAATGGACCGTTGCGGAACACCCGATGACATTCTTAAAGAGGCGGAGATGTTATCACATATTTTTACTCTTTGAGATCTATTATGAAAATAACTGCGGAAAAAATTTATTGCATTTTGACTAAAACCTGTAAATTTAAGAAGAGCAAATAGAATTTCATGATTTAGTGTATCAAAAGCTTTCGAGAAATCGATGAGTATTAAGATCGTTAGTTGGTTTTGATCAGTCCCTCTAAGAATGTCATCAGTAACATTCAACAGGGCCGTGTCGCAGCTATGCTGAGGTCTGAACCCAGATTGTATTTCTGGCAAAATGTTGTATTTAGATGTATGAGTACGAATTTGTAGATCAACTATTCGTTCTATGACCTTGGACAAAGGTGGTAGAACACTGATTGGACGCAGGTCCTTGAAATTTTCAGGATTATTGATTTTTGGTATAGGAATTACAAGGGCCGGCTTCCAGGTATCAGGAAATATACTTTGTTCCAAGCATGTATTTATGATGTGCGTAACGTATGGCAAGATAAATGGACAACAGAGTAACAACATTTTAATATTTAAACCATCATAACCTTGAGCATTTGATTTAATGCTGTATAAGTGGTTTCGTATCTCACCCTCAGTTACTGTAACAAATTGAAAAGGTTGAATATTTGGTATAGAATTATTAAGGTAATAGTCAATGGTATTTTGATCGCTAGGTAAGTTAGGAATGCAAGTGGCAAAATAGTTGTTAACTTCATCAACATTACTTAGCTGTTCTGGTATACTTATATCTTGCTTACGCAAATTTAACAATTTTAAATCCTTCCACACTGTATTAAGTCCATGCAATCGTAATTTTTGCTCAAAATACGCTCTTTTTTCGTTTCTGCAGGCTAACGTCGTATAATTTCGTATCATCTTATAGTAATTATGATGAATTTCGCTTTTCGTACGCTTCCATCTACATTGCGCTTTGTTTCTGAGTGAAATGAGTAGACGAATATTATCGGTTACCCATGGATTGTAATTTCTAGTGACTTTTATTGTTGTGAGTGAAGCATGGGTGTTAAAAAGCGATAATAAGTTATCGTTAAGAAACATAACCTTGTCATTAACGTCGGTAATATCATATATTATTTCAAAGGGTATGGTTCTAAGATCTGATAAAAATTGTTCATAATTGAAATTTTTAAAATATCTGATGGTTTTATATACTGGAATATTTTTTTTATGAGTAACATTTAGAACACAGTTTGTAAGTTCGTGATCTGACATGTGATCCAGGGAAATTACATTTACAGAATTAACGAGTTCCTCACTTGTTGTTAAGATTAGATCAATTAGAGTTATGGAGGTGAGCGTAATTCTAGTTGGTGAATTTACCATTTGATGGAAAGTAAGTGCCTCAAATGTCGAATTTAGTTTTCTAAATGCAGCTGTATTAGTTTTTAACATATCTACATTAAAGTCGCCTAAGCAAAGTATTTCATCAAAACTTAAATATAAATTTGTAATAATATTTTCAAACAGCTCAGCAAATTGATTTATTAAAAAATCAGAAGGCCTGTATATGACTCCTACTGCAACCTGTTGTTTCTTGATTTTTATTTTGATCCAAAGTTGTTCAATATTATTATCTGTGTTAATGACTGAGAAGGGGATAGTTTTTTTAATATATATACAGACTCCTCCTCCTCTCCCCAACGTACGATCTTTCCTTATCAAACTATATCCCCCTACTGAAATGAAATGGTTACTTATTGCTGGCGTGAGCCAAGTTTCTGTAACGCACAAAATATTATAGTTGGTTGCCAGAATGTGCTCTTGTAGGTTATAGAATTTTGGTACTAAAGATCTTATATTGAACTGTGCTACAATAATATTGTCAGTCATCCTTGAAAACAATTCTAAGTGTATAACAACAAAAATAAAATTAAATTTAACTACAACAAAGCTAATAGAATGTGTATATAATTTTGTATGATTTATTTCCTATGTATGTGCCTTAACTTTGTATAATATAATTATTTACAGATAATAAAAAAATAAGAGTAATGAAAAGAAAAATAACGAAATCCCCATATCTACCAATGAAACAAAGTTTAATTGCAAATAAAAATAATGTAATATATTGAATTAATTTTTACCGATAATAGCGTTAAGTTGACTATTGTTAGTTTCAAAATACTTTTCATTTTTCCAAATAAATGCGATCTTTCCATTTTTGGTCCAACAGTCGTTCTTAAATATTGCTCTAGCCTCCCTGTATACTTGATATCGCTGAGCAGTTAGCCGCTCGGAAAAAACATAGTTGGTTCCTTTAAATGATGACTTCTTGTAGAAAATATCATTTCGAATCCATGCATGAACAAACTCGATAACAACTGGTCTGATTTTATCACTACTTTTTACTCCATAGCGATAACAATCATAAACATCACTTTTTTGTAGATTTATGTTTAGTTGGGTATTTATTAAGGAAATTACTTCAGATGACAGGTCTTCTTTTTGTGATTCATTAATGCCATAGATAAGTAAACTATTTTTATACGAGACTTGAGTAATATTGTCAATTTGTTGATTTAACTCATTGAAACCCTTGGTGATCTCACTAACCTGCATTTTAAATTCGTCAATGCTCTTCTTAGTAGACTCCACAAAAATATTAAACCTGATTTCCAGATCATCTAGAACTTGGGGGACCTCGCAGTATTATCAATTTTTTTCAGATTAACAATTTCATTCTTGAAATCACTAAGTTGCTTCGCAAATAATTCTTCTAACTCGCCAATGCGTGAATTAATATCGACTCTTTCATCAGTTTTAGAGATAGTACCTTTTTTAGACCTACTCATGTTTAATGGCAAATTTTTTCACGAAATACACAACTATAACTACTGCTAATCACTTAAGCTTAGGTATATCGGTTTATTATTTTAACTCAATTCGTTAAAACCTTACAATCAACGGAGATACGGGAATGCGTGTTTACGCGCTGACTACCATTCTTGCTATTTATTTTAAAAACCAGAAGGGGCAGGTGTGTAATATTTTGCAGAACAGTTCCTATTAGTAATTTTGTATATTATATTAACAATTCTGATTTATCGACTCCAAATAAAGGAGACCTACGAGGAAATTTGGCTGATAGAAAAAGAAATAATGCGAGATAATGTTTTAACGAAATTGAACAGATTTAAAGTGAACTATTCTGCGATTGCATATAATTGCAATAAAACGCACTCTTTATAAGACTTTGCAAACAGCAGAAGAAGTAATCTATGAAAAATAAAAAGAAAAACTACTGCCTAAGGAATCACTACTTCCACATCCAGATTTTTCATCGAAGTCACTTTACCTGAAACATCTTGACTATAATTGCACTCAAGTATATGGGAATTATTGGTCATAGAATTTTGATATATAATATATATAATATTTGGGGCAGACGTCATAGAAAAGTTTAAGGCGTTAAAAATGAATTTTTCGTTGAATTTTTCCCCCGTGCCAGGAATCAAAATTTAAATAGTGTTTAGTGTCTTATGTCCCAATAGTTTTTAGAGTGTTAATTTTAAATGTTTTAAATCTGTAATACAGATGTTACTAATTTTAATGTTAATTTTAAGCCGTCGCGGCAGGAGTTTAAACTTTTTGTGTTAATTTTATTGAGTCGAGCCGGTCGTGATCCGCGCAACCCTACGTACACCACGACACTGCGCGACGTGGTCGTCTGGTTGGCTCCGGATCGCGGTCCGGGGAGGCAATGTTTGTATTTTATTAATTTAAATAAATTTGCGATGATGATGGTGACGAAACAACACGCAAAAATTTAATTATTAATCAGCAGTGAAAAATTTACGTTTTAAAATTTTATCTAAATTAATTCTTGTTAAAATGAGACCCAAATGAAATATAATTTAATGTGGTTCAAACATTTTCAGAAAGTATTTTGCGATCAAATTAACAGATTCCTAGATATTTGCTGAAGCCATTGTTTTCCTCTTTCAACTATAATTTGGAGGTATTTAAACAATTTCTAGTGAAATTTTTTGGTGTTGTATTTGTGGGTTATATCTATTATTTCGAGTTATTATTTTCTTTTCTTTAACGAAAAGCTAACTCTACTGGAGTATTTTGTCAGAAGTATCCGACCTGATTTATTTTCAATTGTGTATTTGAAAGAACTAGTTATTTTACACAAGCCGGTTACTCCTGTTTTTAAAGACTCTAATGAAGTAAACCTAATTAATACCAATCTGATTACTGTCAGTAGTGTATTGACTATAATCCTGTTTTAAGTCCTGTGATCACTGATATTGTATCTGATGCGGCGTTAACTAACTACGATATGACATACCCTGAACATGAAAACTCTATTTACATAAAATGATAAACGTACATAAATTATCATAATGTTGTTACAATATAAATAATGATGAAAATTTATACGGCGTCACGTTCTCAGCCTTACGTCGGGAATAACTTAAGAAGCGTCGAAAAAACAAAATATATCACCGGATACTATAAAAAAACACCGCAGTAAGCCCGATAGTAAAATATTCTAGGCTTGAGATGCACAAAAACAATGAAGAAAAAGTAAAATGTATGACAAGTATAAAACTACAACGGCGAGCGCCGCGGCCTGAGGAAGTTGTGAATAACTCTTTTTATCAAAGTTAACTTATTTTTGCTCTTGCTGTCTTCTGTGAGATAAAATATCCATTAAGGTAATGTAGTGAAAGTTTTCTTAAAAAAATATTGTTTTGATTTATTTTTCTCCACTGGCATAATAAAATGTATCTGGGTTACTATTACATTATTATTTATAACTGAATTTTCGATGTGATTGCATGTTTTAATTTAACGAAAACTGCAAAAGGAAGATTGGGACTTAATGTACAAGTCAAATTATTGAGCTCTATTTTTAATCGCGAAGATTAAAAAACAAGGGAGCGAAGAGAAATGAGTTTATTGCAAATCACTCGTACAAGTAACTTGAATTGTTTTGAAAGTCATATTGGAAAATGTCTTAATTTTCAAGGAAGGTGGGATCATACCAGTCTTAAATCAATTACACATCAGGGTATCATACATGAATAATATCTATGTGTCTGTGTTAACCGGTATATTATAATAATACTAGAGAAAGCAATGGCTTTTTCTATCTCCTACCGGAGGGGTGTGAGGACATCGCTCTCAATGTTATGTATGTATATAGAAGCATCAAAATTTGAATTTTTTCTATCAGTGGATTTTTCAGTGACTCGAAGAGGTGGAAGGAGTTAAAAAAAACATTTGAAAATAATATGAGCCATCTTCTCTTACCAATACACAACTTTTATGACTACAGGGTTTTCAACATTTTGAATTTTCTTTTTACCCATCTACCAGGTGGCCACGAGTCAATGTACGCTCCCAATATTTTAGTTGTTTTTGTATTTAAAAATTTGGTTTTTGGTACACACAAATTAGACAATAATAAGCTACTTTTAGGCTAACAGGAATGAAAATATCACTTCCGGTTGAACCGGAAGTGACATCAACTTTTTTTTCTTAAACGGAATGACTATATTTTTTTATGGTTTCTCATTAAGCATAAATTTCTAAGTGCAACAGTTTTTTCAGATGTAAGAAATTCCAAAAAATAAGTGAGATACGAACAATTTTTTAATTTTTTCAAAATGGCCGCGTCAGATGAATGCGATGTGAGAAAGGTACTAAGTAGGCTATGGAAATTATTAGTAAAGTTGTAGACTTGTCTGTAAAGAAGAAAACAGTTGTTTGAATTACTGATAGGTACCAGTATTTTTAGTATTTTTGAAAAAAAAAACGGAATTTCATTTTCATTTTCATTTCCGTAGGGGTCCTATGGAATTTTTTTTAATGGAACTGTGCTATTTCTTTTATTAATTAGAAATTATGTTTCATAAACTATAATTTATTCGTCATTAATCATTTCTTAATGATATACTTCGTAATAATAGAAGTATTTTTAAAAAGTAAGCGCCAACAAATCATTTTAATAAGGTACCTATCTACATTTAAATCCAGGTAGATAGCCATAATAGTTCCACAGATTAATCAAATTCCCAATACCAATATTGACGAGGTTTACGTCCAACAAGACGGGGGCTGGACCAGTGCTATTATCGTTAGGGATTACTTAAATCAATTATTTCCTGATCGTTGGATTGTCACCCATGGTCCAGTCGGATGGCCTGCAAAGTCGCCTGACTTAACCCACAAGGCAAGATCTGGAAGAAAGAGTTCGACACGAAATTGCACAAATAACACCTCAACAATTACAGAATGTTAGACGTGCAACGATAAGTCGCGCTACTCTGTGTATTAATCATAGTGAACAGTTCGAACAATTTTTATAATGGTTTATTATAATGTAGGTATGAAATAGTTTTGTTATTCTTGATAATTTATTCATGGTTGTAACGTTATACCTATTAAAATTATTTCTTGTTTAATTTGTGTTTACTTTTTAAAAATACTCCTATTATTGCGAAGGATATCGTTAAGAAACGATTAATGCCCAAAAAATTATAGTTTATGAATCATTATTTTGGATTAATGAAAGAAATAGCACAGTTCCATAAAAAAAATCCATAAGACCCCTGCGGAAATGAAAATGAAAATGAAATTCCGTTTTTTGAAAAAAAAACTAAAAATACTGGTACCTATCAGTAATTCAAACAATCATTATCTGCTTTACATACAAGTCATACCTTACATACCTTACCAATAATTTCCATAGCCAACTTAGCAATTTTCTTACATCGCATTCATCTGACGCGGCCATTTTGAAAAAATTAAAAAATTGTTCGAATCTCACTTATTTTTTCGAATTTTCTACATCTGAAAAAAACCATAAAAAAATATTGTCACTCCATTTAAGAAAAAAAAGTTGATGTCACTTCCGATTCAACCGGAAGTGATATTTTCATTCCCGTTAGTCTAAAAGTAGCCTATTATTGTCTTATTTATTTGTACCAAAATCCAAATTTTTAAGTACAAAAACAACCAAAATATTGGGGGCGTACATTGACTCGTGTCCACCCGGTATAGCGACGCACCGCCCAGGGATTCTTACGTTCTTAGGCTCTCAGTTAATATTATTTGAAAAACAGTAAAAGTGGAAAATATCGACTTAAAGTAGTTTCACAACTTTCGATTTTTTAAATTTACTTAATGAACTGCAAAGATCTCGCCTCGCCTCCATTTTGATTCACTGTCACTTTTCAATCGATTCTGTGGAAGGGTCAATAGTTCCTGAAAGAGTAAGTAAATTGAATAATATCTGCCCAAAGTTTCATTCTTTATGTTGCAAACTTGAAACTACTCTAGATATGACTCATCGTCTCCTCTTTACCGTCAAATTACTAGTACGAACTATTTTCTCGCGATTTTATTTTTAGACATGTCGGCAGACTGAATATAAAATAAAACAGCTTAATTTCTAAGTAGATTATTCCCGGTATCGATGAATGCCGCTGGAGTGAATTCATCTCGAGAATCCATATTGCGGAATTATCTCTGGCCTCGGTGACGATAAATTAATCTTCTTGTGGGATCTAGCACGGATGCGAATTTATCTTGGACTCGTTAATAACTATTGTTGATGGTAAAACGTAAAATGTCAGATGGATTTGCAAGATACTCGCTTATATAGTTTAGAAGTTCGATACATAATACAGCGTGGAAAGACTAAGTGGAATAAATCGTGTAACTTAAATATTCAGTGTTTCTGCAAAAATTACTAAAACACTTCAATTTTATTTCTTTACTGGCTATCACCAGTATTGCCAGAATACTTTTATTCAGAGTAAAACTGCTGCCTGGGTGTACGGACATGCCGAAAATGCCTCGATGAGCGCGGTGGATATCGATGTCGTGATCGATGTCACCGCTTTGCAAAAGAAGGCTCTATATTCTGACGAAGCCGGAACATACCGAAGAGGTATGCTTGCCGTTAGGGTGGAGCGAAAATGGCGAAAAAAATGTTTTTTTCGAATTTGATTTCTCCTATATGTGGAAAGTGGCTACATGTAGGGTCAATTTACTGTGAGGAAACTGAGCATCATACGATTACGTCTTCCGGTGCCCCAGGCTCTTCAAATTTATGACTTTTTTCTAAATAAGTGAAACTATTATAACTTATGATTTATGCAGCTCTTCGCTTGTTTTAATATAAAACAACCCAGAACTCATCACGTTGGAGGTGGCTGCATGGCGAAATCCTCCGATATATTACCCTTCGATATGGACACTCATGTTATACAAATATTTTTGGTCTGTGCTTAACATTTGTAAGTCAATTTCGGGAAGTTGGGTGGTAATCTTTTGAAACACTGTGACTGGTATAGATTCGCAAGATTGTAATGCTTTTCCGATTTCGTCAGAAAACCCAGAAGGGCCAGTAGTTTCCCCATCTAAATGTTTTATTAAACGATGCAAAGGTAATTCACTTGCATGTAACATACCAATGAATCACTGTAGTGGCCTTCCAATATGCATTTCTAGCTCTGTATTTACACCATTATGAATTCCCCTATTGACAGCGGTCCCATCACATCCAATAGCCACTAAGTTCGTCAAATCCATATGTTGCTGCAGAAATTGTATCAAATTTTCGGAAATCCCTCTGCTGTGCCACATGGAACAGTGATATGTCCAAAATATTTAGATAGGGGTTCTGAAACAATCCCAATATGTTCTTCGCTAATTGTACTTCTGTGATTATTATTATCAATTCAATGCTGAACGAGGGTATTATCTTTTCATCCATCGAAATAAATGGCTTGTAAAAAATCCTTGTCTTGCTTGGTTCTTAAAATGTTTCGTCTTATTTTTCTCTCTCTTCTTATCTTACTTCTGTCAATTATTTTACAAGTTTCTTCTTTGTTACCAGTCCAATATCTTTTAATACAGCAGACGCACTAATAGCAGCGGATCTATAAGAAACACCTGTGCGATCGCACGCTTGTGCGAGACTTGGTAAGTTAATATGCATTTTTTTAGATCGTTGGCGTTGTAATTTTTGGCTAGCCTCCTGCTTTGCATTAGAACTGCCATCAATATCATCTGTCTCCTCACTATCTGACAGTTCCATATCCAGCACATTGAAAGTAGAAGTTGAAGGTAGCGATCTTGTTTCCAAGACTCTCCGATATAAGGATCGCTGATTGTTTCGCGTAGCTACTGGATCAATTGTGCCAATAAATATTTTTCTGTCAGTTCTCTGGCCTACCAGAAATTCTCTTTCTTTAATTGGCACTCTGTTTTTACACTTACACAATGAAAAATTTGCGCACTTGCAGGACGAAACATCGAAAAGTTTTGTTTCTACAATTTCACAAAATTTTTTCACTTTTCGTCTAAGAGCATCATTCAATCGGGATTTTAGAGGTTTCTTAAGGTTTCTCAATTTTTCGTGATATTGTCTTATCATATGTAAATTTTGTTGATCTGTCACCACGAGAATAGACCCGCTAGACCAAAGTTTCAGCTCTATAATCAAAATCTCTGCAATGTTACTTAAGGTCGGCTCCGCTTTATTTTGAGCTGAATTAATTAAGGTTTGACGTATATGCATAGTTTTTCATCATATCCGCATATGTAGGTACCGTATTTTTTGAGAAACACGGACGGAGCCCCAAATACAGTCAGGGCAGTCAATATCTTTTCTAGTTTTTGGCATATTTTACAAAAAGACTCGAATATCAAAATTCACTAAATAACAACCAAAGTAAAGGAGATACAATTATGCGGTTGTAAAACTATTTTCGAATGAATATCGGCAGCTTAAACGCACACTCACTTAAAGACAGTCGCAGGAGAAATAATTGAATCGGCTTTGTTTCTGGCAGTCGGCGACAAATTTTGAAAGTGGTGGGGGCACCGCTAAACGTCATCCAATCGACTCCAGGTTTTGCAGGGAATTAACATTATTTAGCCCACCACTTTTCCGCATATAGGCATTCAGAAACTAAAATGTCAGATTTTTCACTCCACCATACTAGCCGTGCGCCGTCGATTTGCTTAGGATTGAGTGGTAACATGTGATTAATATGGAGCAATAAGCTTACATTTATCGCAGCGTCTACAGTTCTACTGCGATTGAAAAACAAACTATTTTGTTTTGATATGTACATCGATATAAACCATGTTGTAAGCGGCGATGCACATTGGTCCAGAAAAAAGTTCTCTCGCTCAAAATTGTCTAGAGCTCTTATTTTGCAACCGACTGTGATATGTATTTTATTAAATAATCGTGATTTAATTACGCAAAAATCTGTCATGGCCGATTTTTGAAATATGAAAACCTGAAGATGGTTAATATGTCTAACTGAGAAATTCAATACGGTGAATTCAAAATGTAAATCAAAAAATTATTTAAAGGGATTATTTTAAATAGGCTGCTGTTAAGCATGATTGCAAAATTTGGAAAGCAAAAATGGCTGCAATTTATTAATTATCGCTTATAAATATGCAATTCCGTCGTCCATTAATTTTGTGCATTAGATAACCTAACATAGGTAATATCAATATTTTTTCATCAGCTAATAATACAATAAGTATATAACACAAAAAACTTTAAACCTCAAATGGGTTTAGTCAAGAAACTGTCACCAAGAAATTTAAATCGAACATAACCTAAGAAACATAACCTAAGGCTAGTAGCACTATGACAAGAAATCTACATCAATTTAACCTAAGGCGTGAACTTCAAACGTAGGACCCTAAACTAAGATATCCAAACCTCAAAAAGCCTAAGACAAGAACTTTACACCAAGAACACTAAATCTCACATAACCAAAGGCTCGTAGCTTACACCAACTTTCAACCAAGTACTCTAAACCTCATATACTCTCTTACTAATGAAGATTCCCATCACCCTACTCTGATCATATCGACTGAAATAAATACTGTTAAGAACCTTAATAATTTTCCAACTAATCATGATGCTAGTTAAAATTTCCGCAAATGTGATTTCTGCAAATTGTATGAAAACCTTCTTAACTAGACGGGTCCTCCATCTCTTCTGTGAACAATCGGCTTCTTCGTATTCTTTGCTCCTTTTGTTTAAATTTTATTTAATAAATAGGAGTCAGTACGTTGCACTAAACGAGTTCAAATCGATCGAATTTGGTGCCACATCTGGAGTTCCCCAGAGATCTGTTCTGGGGCCCTTGTTTTTTAACATAGTGAACGAAATTGATTTGTCTCACTTTTTATATATTATATGCCGACGATCTAAACATTTTCACCGTAATTGATGTAATCGATGACCGTTTTCAACATCAAACTTTCCTTGACAAAATAAACACCTGGTGCATAGTAAATAAATTATTCATGAATCATTTTCTTTAAAAACATCACCTATTATTTTTGATTACAGGTTAGATAATGTCATACTTCAAAGACTTACATTTTGCGACCTCGGCGTAGCTTTTAATAGTAAATTATTCTTCACATATCGATGCCATTGTCTCTGAGGCCACCAAAGCCCTTGGATTCATCGTTCGTACTAGTCAAGAGTTCACTAATACTGATACTCTGAAAATTCTTTATCAATTCTTCGTCAGATCGAAACTTGAGTACGCATCGCTAATTTGGTGTTCCAGTTATGGTGTTCGCAAGTTACTGGCTTGAAAGATACTCTATGAATACCCTTGAAGATAGAAGTACGTACTTTTCTCAAGTATTTTTGTTTAAACTATTACATAATGATTTTGACTCACCTGAAATAATTAGCAAGCTTAATTTTTACGTTCCTCGATTAACCTCCCGTAATCCCCAAGTTCTCTATTTGCCTACGCCGCATACCAACGTACTAAATAATTCACCTTTGTTTACGACCTGCAGTACTTCTAACAAATTATGTAGCGACTTCGATATTTTTAATTGCAGCCTTAATGACATAAAACAAAATGTTCTAGTTATTATTTTTGTTTTTCCTAATTGCCTTATAATCGTATAAGTGTACATGTGTGTTTATATGAGTATACATTGCTGTGTCAACCACAGTGTGGAACACTAATAAGGTATCGTGTTTGAAATCATAAATAAAATTCACAAATTTGTATAAATTTTGTAAAATAACCATAACAGTTTTACCTTAACAGAGCATACAGAAGCAGGAATGTTTGTAGTTTGTTTAATTGATTCAAAATCACTTGTGCTGAACGAGTAGGATGCAGAGAATGAAACTTGGTATTGAATTTGAGCAAAGTAATTAGATAAACATAAAATGGAGTTAACTTAGTTTTAACAAGGTTAAGCTAAATAGTATATTATAAAACATGAACTTTTAGAGACTTTCAGTCTCGTTTAAAATAGTTTAGAATGGACTTAGAAAACAATAAAGTAAAATTTCTAAAATCTGGCATTCGTGTCAAAAACGTAGGGGTGAAAATCTTAAGTTGCGTAAAAACATTTTATAACTACACAAAATATATCTTAAATCAAAGGCAATTACTAGTAGTTGCATTGCAACGTGATTGCTTCAGGAATAGGAAGTCCATAGCTTGCAAAAGAATGAATGATATTTTAGGTTTTCAGATATTTTCAAATATCATTACATACAAGTGTTTCATGAATGATATTTCACGTCATGTTGAAAGAAAGGACTTATAGAATGATATTAAATGTTTATTGGCGTATCAATTTCTCGTGTTTAGTTTAACACACCAATATTCATGAATCTATCAGTCTGAAATACTGCAAAATGTATTAAGTTATTAGCATTTTTTGTTTACGATTACTATCCATCTAAATGTATGAAACAGTATTTATTTGAGCTTGGAATTGTTAATTGTAGTTATAAATAGATTTTAAAGAGTACATGTAATATGGTAATGTATTTCGAGTAATTACAAATACTCACTTAATGATGAAAATCCGAATGAGAAATTTATCAGGAAAACTAAAGAATTAGAAACAGTATTCAAATAGTATAACGAACAAACAAAACTGAATAGTTTAAAATGAAATTAAAATTAAATTTTGAAATAGTAGATTAGAGAAAAATCATAGAAGAGGACAATTGAAAATTAATCCAATTAAAAGCTTCATATTACAAATTTCTTGATCATCTACCGCTGACAAGATAACAGCTAAATATATTCAGAGAAGATTAACCAACAATTTTTATAAAAGAAAAATAAGTGAAATTAATACAAGGTTAGACTAATATTACGATCCAGATATATCGATAGCAAATAAATGTTTGTCCAAGTATATTAATTATAAGAAGTGAAGGTAACATACCATAATCTTTGGTGTGTTAAGAAGAATATCCTGAAAGCAGGTTTTAAAGAGGGAAGTATTTGGTAATCCAGTTATCCATAATTGGTGGTGGAGATACTCAAACGTCTATCAAGTGACAGAAATATTTCAACGAAATTTTGAAAATTATTTGTAGGTTATAAATAAACGTCAATCAAGTGACATAAATCTTTCAAGAGGAAACTTAGGTTATGAAAAGTCAGTCAAGTGACATAGCATTTCAAGGAAATTTTCATAACCAGTTAGAGGCTATAATTAAACGTCACTCGAGTTATAAGAAACCTAGACTAGGTAAAACTTTACATTACATATCCTTGGTACATATTTATGTCTTAAATAAATTATTTAAATACAAGACCATATTTATTAGTTTTTAATTAAGTTAGATATTGTTATTTAAATTAAATATTTACATTCCAGACTGAAAGTTAATAAATTAATACTTTGTTCGTCCAATATTGAGTCTGATTTACTTTGTTTGGTATCCTGATCGTTGTGCAAAACTGAAACTAGAGTCATTCTACAGAGTATAGATAATCATGTTAATGATGTTCTAGTCTATAAATTTTATTAGTTTCTTAAAACTATTTGGCGTCCAATAGTACTTTAAAAATAACAGTAATTTCAAATTCATTTCAATTTACTTTCAAGAAGTAAATTCGGACATACAAAAATAATAGATAGAAAATATAGAACAATATGTATATATACAGGGTGTTTCACTTAAAAGTCCCCAGGCCATTATCTCTAAAACTAATAAAGATATTTTATTTTTGTAAATGGCAGATGATTGATACCAAAGAAAGGTTTAAATAACGGTTATTAGAATTTTTCCTCAACAGCACACAGAGATGGCGCTGCGATGCAAAACTATTTTTTGATGGCTGGAACTTTGAAACATAAGTCATGTGATTAAACAATAATTTGTGAATAATTTTGATGGTATAGAAAATTTACAAAAAACAAGCCGTTTTGGAGTTACATGAGTTTCTTTCATTAATGCCAGTACACGTGAATTTTGATAAATCCCTATAATTTATTTATTATTTATTAAAGAATATTGGTTACCAAACACTTTTTTTTCAAGATAAGGAAAGTGATATAATACACTATCATAAAATTATGTTTACCACTTCCGGCCAAACCGGAACTAATATGATGAACCAATATCCATATGTTCCTACATATTACATTTTTTTTTCTAATAACGCTTCTAATAAAACGGCTCCCAAAACTTAAAGTAAGTAAGACAACAAAGAAAATGCACACTAATTTAGAATGGGCTAAATTTATATTAACAATTCAGTAAAGAACGTAAACAAAAGTTTTATGAACAAACATTTAAAAACTATCGAAATATTATTAAAAATGAAATTAAACTAATTTCTTTCTTATTAGTAGGTACTTATTATATTAAATGTTCAAAATTTCTCCCTTCTTCATGAATACACATATTGTACCGTTTCAGTAACTCTTCATTGCAAACTTTTTGTAACGTATGTCTATTTATAGCAGCAACACTTGCATATATTTTATTATACAAATCGGCCATATCCTCAATGGGTTCAATGTACACTACACTTTTTAAATACCCCCAAAGGTAAAAATCTAATGGAGTCAAGTCAGGTGATCGTGCTGGCCATCTGACTACTCCATTAGTACCAATCCATCTCTGAGCGTACATTTCATTAAGACAATCTTTGACTAGTACTGAGTTATGGGGTGGTGCACCATCTTGGTGAAACCAAATATTCTCCTGGTTATGAGGGATAGTCTCTAATAATCCTGGCAATACATTTCTCAAAAATATCTCATATTTTCTTCCATTTAAAGTCCCATGGAATAGATATGGTCCAATAATATATGAATTTAATATTCCACACCACACGTTAACTCCAAAAGTTACCTGATTTCGGGTCATTCTCATCCATCTAGGATTATTTTGTGACCAGTATCGGCAGTTATGCTTACTCACAACTCCGTTGTTGTGAAAACGGCTTTCATCGCTCCAGAGCACATTTTTTAAAAAATTTGGGCATTCTTCAGAAAGAACTGAAAATTCAGATAGAAAATGTAATCTTCATTCATAATCACCAGGCCTTAAATGATGGATCAATTTTAATTTGTATGGATGGTATTTATTTGATTTTAGTATTCTATGGCATGAAGATATCGACAGATTAGTTTCCGATGCCAATTTCCGGAGAGAACATTGAGGATTGTTGACAACACTATTTAACACCAAGGCTGTATTTTCATCGTTTCTAACTGGCCTATTTCTGTTACGAATAGTTTTCTTAAAACTACCCCAGTTTCTTAAATTTTTAAACAGCATGATAAATGTTTTTTTATCGTGTGTAGGTCTGTTTGGAAATCGTAAACAAAACAATCGTTTTGCTTGTCGGGAATTTCTTTTGCATTCACCGTATATTAAAATCATATTTAACTTATCTTCATTGGTGTATCTAACCATTTTTTAAATTTATTTTTTTTTATTGCCCTATTTGGATTAATTTGCTTTGAATTGTTTCTAAGTACACTATTTCTGTTTGAAACTATGATTGAAATGCACCAACTACAAACTTTGTTTAATAACTGTCAAACTTAAAATTAAATCAAAGCCTACTAATATCTCTTAAGTAGATTTTTCATTACCATTCTAAATTACTGTGTATTTTCTTTGTTGTCTTACTTACTTTAAGTTTTGGGAGCCGTTTTATTAGAAGCGTTATTAGAAACAAAAATGTAATATGTAGGAACATATGGTTATTGGTTCATCATGTTAGTTCCGGTTTGGCCGGAAGTGGTAAACATAATTTTATGATAGTGTATTATATCACTTTCCCTATCTTGAAAAAAAGTGTTTGGTAACCAATATTCTATAATAAATATAAATAAATTATAGGGATTTATCAAAATTCACGTGTACTGGCATTAATGAAAGAAACTCATGTAACTCCAAAACGGCTTGTTTTTTGTAAATTCTCTATACCATCAAAATTATTCACAAATTATTGTTTTATCACATGACTTATGTTTCAAGGTTCCAGCCATCAAAAAATAGTTTTGCATCGCAGCTCCATCTCTGTGTGCTGTTGAGGAAAAATTCTAATCACCGTTATTTAAACCTTTCTTTGGTATCAATCATCTGCCATTTACCAAAATAAAATATCTTTATTAATTTTAGAGATAATGGCCTGGGGACTTTTAACTGAAACACCCTGTATATTTGTCATTATTTGAATATTTCCATGTTTTTTCTATCTTCGTCTCATTAGTTATTCCTAGTTCGTACATAAATGTCAATGTTTTCTTTATTTCACTTTCTCTCTATTTTGTTGTTATAACTATCTTGTTATTTTACTTAAATAATTCTTTGCATGTCTTTATTCCTGTGCTGTAGTAATTGGGTATCTTATCTGTTGAACAGTACATGCAATAAATATAAAAATAAATAAACTAAATAATATAAACGTGTACCAAAAGTTACTATCTTTTTCTTTGTTCCAGTTAAACTTTCCACACTGTACATCTGGATATCAAAGTGCGTATGCAGAGCGGTTAAACCTAAATCATATTTGGAGTTTAAAGATTAGCACTGACGTAACTTCAAGGGTGACACTTAACGTATCTGTATGTCCGGGGGCTGAAGGTCTCATCTATGATGACGTTTACAATGTGCCCCGGAAAACCTGAGATGGAAAGTCAATAAGGTCACTTTGTTCTTTTCCAGGAATATTTCAGAGGAGATTCTTATAAAGCCACCTGCATGTGTGCATCTACATTTATTATCTATCGTTCGTGCACATCGCATCGTGCAGATAAATTCTCAAAGTTGCAGAAAGAGCAAAGAAAGCGGAACGTTTTAACTTATTCTATATGTAGGCCAGGCGCTAAGCGGAAAATATTGAAACGGGTGTAATTAAATTTGGAAATATTAAACAAAACGATAAACTGCGCATCCTATCAAAGAAAGTTAAATACAAAAGTTGTAGGTAATAAAGAGATCTACAACTTTCGTGGAGAGCATTTTTAATCTAACCCCAAAAGTTTTCAAAACATTTTCTTACTTTTTGTTGGGTATTTTGCCACTGAAAAATATTTAAACATTTTAATGAAAAAACCTCTGCGCCAAACGAATCAGATAGAGATTGGTTCTTGAATACTTGATTGTTTCAAAAAGTTTCACACCTAAAAATATATAAACTAGAACAAAGTTATAAACTTAAAAATGAAAATGGGCAGTTAACGTTTCGGAAGAGAATCTACTTCCGTTCTCAAAAACTTTTTGGGCGTCAACCATGACAGTTGGTTGTTTATGTATTTCCATAGTCACGTGAGACGTTAATAGTATATTATATTACCAGGAGGAGAAGCAGAACATTACAGCCCAGAAGGGGCGAAACATGTAATGTGCCTTCTATTCCGAGTGACATGTACTATTTTTTCTTCAAGCTTCAAAATAAAAAATTCGAAAAATGACATCAAATATGTTCAATCTTGGCAAAAAAATAAAATATAGGTAATACTAACCATTTTAAACGCGTACATACCTTTGTTACTAAATATTTATCATTAGGTGCTTCATTAAGGAATTTACATAACTCGTCTTTAGATAAAACTTTTGGCTTTTTAGGTTTATAATTTTCACCTTGTCGCTTTAAAAAGACAATTAGTGTAGAAAAGTTCTCAATTTTTACATTGTGTTCGATGTTTAATTTAGATTTTACCATTGAATATTGCGCCCATAGAGTTGAACTTTTCAGTTTTTTGGATAAATGTGTAAAATATCCTATCATCACATTTTCCGAAGACATATGTACGTTGTTGTCCTTGACCCGTTTTTACTTCGCTCGCATGCCGAAGGGAAGTATTGTATTCGAGAAAAAATCACCCTCCGAGATTTTTTCGGATTCTGACGTTTCAGAACACGCAGATTTCGAAAATATAGGTTTTTCAATTCCGTCAGTCTGTCTGTCTGTCTGTCTGTCTGTTGGTGCATTAACTAAAAATCTACTTGACGGAGGGCAGTCAAATTTGGTAGGTAGTTAACCCTACTGTCAGCGAAGAAATGGTAGAATTTTCACTGAAAAATATACAGGGTGGACCGCCTAAACGGAATAAATAGTGAAAAAAATTTTTTTTTGCTCAAATTTAAAATTTCCACGTTTCATGACGCGCTAAACCTATTTCAGAAAAAAAAATCGGTAAAGGTATTTACACAGAACTTCCCTCGTTCATGGCAGTCACTCTAAAAAAATAATAATTACGAAATGACATTGAGAATAATAATCGTAATAGAGTTATTGCTATTATTACAAAGAAAACTTGATAAGTTTTGGTCAAAAAAATATACAGATTGCCCATCCAACAGCAAAAGTTCAATACTAAATAGCAGGTGCTACATATGGCAGGCTTGCGCAAATACCTTTACAAATGTCCACCATGACTGAATTATTTCTTGGGATGACCACCCTGTACATTTTTCAATAAAAGTATAATAGGTGCATATGCCAGATATTATTGCCATCTGTCACATTTTCAATCCAACATTCACGTAATGGAGTGGGAGTATAGTGGTGGTTAAAAAATTTCATCTTTTTTTAAATTTTTCAAAAGATGTTGGTAAAATAATTTTCAAAATTTTTTCTTCTCAAATAGGTTTAAAATGTCAAACGTAGAAATTTTAAATTAGAGCAAAAAGGAAAGTTTCCTTCTATTCTATAGTAGTGCTAAAAAAAGTTTAAAAATTAAAAATTACATAGTTTTTAAAATAGGTTTAGAATGCTATGAAACGTGAAAATTTTAAATTTGCGCAAATAAAAAAATATTCGATCTATTTTACTGGTAAAAACTTTTTGAAAAATGTTGGTGAAAAAAATTTTCAAAATTTTTTTTCTGAAATACCTAGGTTTAGAATGTCATTTAAATTTGAGCATTCTAGTGTTAATTTTTTTTCCAAACTGGTAACAAAATGTTTTTTTTTTCCGAAATTGGTTTGGAATATCATGAAATGTAGAAATTTTAAATTTGAGCAAAAAAATTTTTTCGTCTGTTCTATAGTAGTGATATATAAATTGATTAAAAATGTTTTCAAATTTTTTAAAAAATTCTTCAAAAACATTTTTAAATTTGTTTGAATAGTTTTAGAATGTCATGGAAACGTGGATAGTTAAAAACTGAACAAAGAAAGAAAAATTCTATCTTAGTGGTAAAATTTTTTAAAAATGGTAAGAAAAATTTCTAATTTTTCTTTTAAATAGATTTGGAACGCTATGAAACGTGGAAATTTTAAATTTGAAGAAATAAAAAAAAATTCCATCAATTTTAGTGGTAAACAAATTTTCAAAAATAGTAAAAAAAAATTTCAATTTTTTTACTTTTGAATCAGGCTTAGAATGCCATGAAACGTGGAAATTTTAAATTTGAAGAAAGAAAAAAAAATTATTTAATTTTAGTGTTAAAATTTTTTTCAAAAATATTGGTGAAAAAAATTTTCAAAATTTTTTTTCCTGAAATAGGTTAAGCGTGTCATGAAACGTAGAAAATTTAAATTTGAGCAAAAAAAAATTTTTTTCATCGTAAAAATATTTTCAAAAATATTTGAAAAAAATTATGAAATTTTTCTTTTTCTGAAATAGGTTTAGTGCGTCATGAAACGTGGTAATTTTAAATTTGAGCAAAAAAAAATTTTGTTCATCTTGGTAAAAATTTTTTCAAAAATGTGAAAAAAAATTTAAAAATTTTTTTTTTCTGAAATAGGTTTAGCGCGTCATGAAACGTGGAAATTTTAAATTTGAGCACAACAAATTTTTTTTCACTATTTATTCCGTTTAGACGGTCCACCCTGTATATTTCCCAGTGAAATTTCTACCATTTCTTCGCTGACAGTAGCGTCAACTACCTACCAAATTTGACTGCTCTCCGTCAAGTAGATTTTTAGTAAATGCACCAACAGACAGACAGACTGACGGAATTGAAAAACCTACATTTTCATAATCTACGTGTTCTGAAAAGTCAGAATCCGAAAAAATCTCGGAGGGTGATTTTTTCTCGAATACAATACTTCCCTTCGGTATGCGAGGGAAGTAAACATTTTTCACCATTCAACATTTTTGAAAAAATTTTTACCACTAAAACATGAAAATTTTTTTCTTCAAATTTAAAATTTTCACGTTTCATGGCATTCTAAACGTATTTAAAAAAAAAAAAAATTTGAAAATTTTTTTTAGCAACATTTTTGAAAAAATTTTTACCGCTAAAATAGGTGAAATTTTTTTTTGTTCAAATTTAAAGTTTCCAACAACAAGAAATTTAGAAATTTTTCTGAAAAATTTTCTTGAAAAAATTTATGTATTCATCACTAAGTAAATGCTTACTATAGAACAGAAGAAAATATTTTTTTTGCTCAAATTTAAAATTTCCACGCTTCATGACATTCCAAACCTATTTCGGAAGAAAAAAAATTGTAACATTTTTACCATTTTGGAAAAAAAATTACCACTAGAATAGATGGAATTTTTTTTTTCTCAAATTGAAAATATACGTTTCATGATATTCTAAACCTATTTCAGAAGAAAAAATTTTGAAAATTTTTTAACCAACATTTTGGAAAAATTTCAAAAAAATTGTTTCTTTTCGTTAAAATTTAAAATTTCAACGTTTCCATAGCATTCTAAACCTATCAACCAAATTTAAAACAAAAAATGATAAAATTTATTTCACTAAGTACTTACTATAGAATAGACGAAAAAAATTTTTTTACTTAAATTTAAAATTTCCACGTTTCATGACATTCCAAACCTGTTTCGGAAACAAAAATTTGCATCATATTTTTTTACCATTTTGGAAAAAAAATTACCATTAGAATAGACGGAAAAATTTGTTTTTGTTGAAATTTAAAATTTTCACGTTTCATGACACGCTTAACCAATTTCAGAAAAAAAAATTTTGAAAATTTTCTTCACCAACATTTTTGCCAATTTTTTTAGCAAAATGAAAAAAAAATTTATTTGTTCAAATTTAAAATTTCTACGTTTCATGGCACGCTTAACCTATTTCAGAAAAAAAATTGAAAATTTGTTTCAATATATTTGAAACATTTTTTACCAACATGAAAAAAATTTTTCTTTGTTTAAATTTAAAATTTCCATGATCCATAGCATTCTAAACCTATTTCAAAAAAAATGTTTGAATTTTTTTTTACCAATTTACCTATTTCAGAAAAAAAAATTGAAAAATATTTTCACACATTTTTGAAAAATTTTTTACCACTAAACCAGATGGAAATTTTTTTTTCTTTGCTCAAATTTAAAATTTCCATGTTTCATAACATTCTGAACCTATTGCAAAAGAAAAAAGACTGAACATTTTTAACCAACAGTTTTGAGAAATTTCAAAAAAAATTAAATTTTTAACCACCGCTATACTTCCACTTCACTGCGTGAATGTGGAACTGAAAATGTGTCTAATGGCAATAATATTTGAGCTATGCTATTATACTTTTATTGGAAAATATACAGGGTGGTCATCCCAAGAAATAATTCATGGTAGACCTGTTATTTAGTATTGAATTTTTGCTGTTGGATGAGCACTATTTTTTTGACCAAAAGGATTTCTTTGTAATAATTACAATAACTATATTTCGATTATTATTCTCAATATCATTTCGTATTTAATAATTTTTTAGAGTGACCGCCATGCACTAATGACGAGGGAAGTTCTGTGTAAACACATTTACGGATTTTTTTAATTTATCGTACGGATTATCATAAACTTTTTTGGATTTCGCGGGAGTTAATGTTGCCACTGATGAATTTTCAATTTAAAGTAATTCAGGTGGTGTGCACTGCATTTCTTCACACATTTTTGCTTTTCAATTTGCAAAACGACCCGTCGTGAAATTAAAAACTAACAGTTATGACAAGTCATGGCTACTTGGATTTTTAATTCGTCGTATGATAGGTACACTGATGTGCAAAACTAAGTAGGGTAGCATTTGTTCCTGTACTTATAGGAGTTAAAATCGAGATAAGAAGAAAGGAGTATTAAAAGAAGGCCTTTAACTGGGAGACGAAGGACAAATGATGGTTGAATACGATCAGCAATTAGTAAATTATCTGCGGTGAAAAGCAGATACATTTATATTACACCACTACAAATGTTACACTGTCACTGTCCTACTTACTTTTGCACCGTAGTGTACGTTGTTTCATTTTTGTCCTAGGAAAAAAATAAAAAATATTTGTATTAGTACAAAGGCTCTTTCTCTAGGACGTGTTGCAATATATGATGTAAGCATTGTTATACGCTTGAAGAGAAATTATATTTATCTTACTTTTACTTACTTCGTCTCTAAGGATGGGCAACCAACTAGTACAAAATTCTATTGAATAATTTGAAACGCATCTATCCTCGTTTTGTAAAATAATCGCGGATTCTTCAAGTTTTCATTTAGTTCCATTGCTCTCTTTTTCCGAAATCTTCACCGAGTCCCACTGAATCCTGTGATTATTATCCCACGCGTGTTCACAAATTTTGGATTTTTCAAGTTCTCCTCTTCTAGCATAATTTCTATGTTCACCAAGCCTTACGTTGAAAAGTCTATATGATTCACCTACGCAATGTTTTCCGCACTCACACGGAACACTATACAATACAATTTTTTGAATATTGAACAATATTTAGAGGTTTGGCTTTTGATAAAACGGTTCGTACGGAAAACCTCTTCCCAATTTTTCGTAATTTATCCGTTAAACCACGTATATATGAAATTACTGCCATTCACCTAAATACCTCAGGCTGTGATAGTACATTCTCTCTCCTACCAATGTTCAACAACTGACTATCAACATAATTGATTATTTAATAAGACAGTTTTTATAAATTGCTTTTCGTTCCCTAATATTATTACATAAAGTGAAGAAATAATTTTGACTCTGTCATATAAACACTTAACAATACCTTTCTTAACACTAATATGTTGATATGAATTGAAATTTAAATATCTCGTTGTGTTTGTTTGTTTTCTATACACACTGGTTTGACATGTGTTATCTAATTTTTTAATTAAAATATCTAAGGAAGGTAATTTATTATTATTTTTTGTTTCTATTGTAAATTTAATTGTAGAATCTTTTTCGTTAATCTGATTTAAAAAATTACTTAAAAATTCTTTGCTATAAGGCCATATAGCGAAAATATCATCTACATATCTCCACCATATAATGGGTTTATTAGCTAGATTATTAATTTTACTTTCCTCACAATGCTCCATGAAAATGTTACTTAATATTGGAGATAACGAAGAACCCATGGCCATCCCAAAGTATTGCTGATAGAAGTCATTATTTAATTGAAACTAAGTTGTTTTAATGCAAAGTGTAAGTAATTTCATTATAGTTTCAATGCTTAACTTAGTTCTATTGGTCAAATTCAAATCTTCCCAGCAATTCCCAGCAATTTGATTTTAATTATTAATATTTTATCTACAGGAACATTTGTAAATAGGCTCACTACTACTGATTATTGTTAAAATGATTGTCTGACAGCAGATTGTCTGGAACCTGATAATGGATTTAGGATTTTTAATAAATATTTTAAGAGTTTGCTACATGGAGAATTAATTGAACTCACAATTGGTCTTAAGGGAACGTCAGGTTTCTGATTTTTTGGCAAACCATTGATATGGGGAGGCTTGCTGTGATGTGGAGGTGGATCTTTCGTTCAAATACACAAGAAACCGTTTCATCGATTTTTCATTTTTTTCTTCTACAGAAATAATTCGATTTAGCTCAAACTTGGTGAAAGTATGCCTTTTGGTGTCCCTCATAAGCTCTATTTTTTGTATTGTAGATCTCTTTATGCCTACAAGTTTTACCTTTGACTTTTTTCCATAGGATGCGTAGTTGAGTCAGAAATCTCAAAAAACCGTTTATTGTTCCTAAAAATCTACCCCATTTGACCCATGAAAGTCGACGGTGGTTCGGACTATTTTTCCTTCCTTAGTTATGAAATGTTCTACAATATTACACTAGGAGTTTGCTGTAACGACTTATTCTGTTGTCCAACCATTATCTAGCCTAGTCTATAGTGACTTTTTGAATATTGTCTCACTAGTGTGTAGTACATCACATTCTACATGTAAAATCACCATAGTAATAGCCATATTCTATGCCTGTGTTGGATAAAAAAATTAATAGGTCAAATTAGCTGCTCGTCAGTTTTATGAAATGCATACAGCTCAAAACAGTAAAACTATTATCTTCACTGATGATAACATCGCATTGTACAAGATACATAAACATAAAAATAAATTAGAAACCACTCAGGAATTTTTTATACAAGAAAAGTGACCCTCAACAGGGTTACGAAGTATGTACTGTGGTTTCCATCCCGTATAAAATAAAAGCCAACCAAATTCATTTTCTACAAATTGGCAATTTAACAAGTGCCTCAAATAAAATCAGAAACATTTACTCGAAATATTTCTCCTTTCTATTCCAAATACGTAGGTTCATGTGAGTATATTGCCTTTTTTATTTTATTAAAAACACACAAACTTGCGAACTCTTTGCAGCTGGCGCATTGATAATATTTTATACAAACATTTTCCTATTTCGAGAGCTGCTCAAATACATTTCAAATATATTCTGCATTAGTCTTGTAAATATTAGCACAAACTATATTCTATGGCGAGGCCACGCCAGCTGGAAGAAAATAAAAAGAATGACATTGTGTTGGTAATTGAATTCAAGATTTGCAGAAAGCTTTGGAGTACGATCTATTTTAGATGTTTAATTTCATTTTGTTGTCTTAGATGTTTCAAAGACTTTTAGTAGGGAGTATTAAATGGGGAATTATAATTCATATTAAACAGATTTAGCCTTTTTCATTACTTATAAGAGTAATATATTTATATGGGAACAATTTCTGAACATTAAAATCTTACAAATTGAAAGTAGTGTACTGCCTACAGGTAATAATTTTTTATGAGATGCGTATTCTCTAAATAGGGACACAACATGAAATAAAAAAGGCCCAATTGAAAACAATTGATCTACTGTAATATCTCCCCTTGGATACTGTGCCTACGGAACGGTATTCAGTTAAACAGACCAACGATATTTCCGTATGGCACAACAAAACTGATTTGTCTGGCAGTTTCACAGGCTTAAATTAAACAAATGTGATAACCTACCACCAAACAGAATCAGGCACGGCTAGCCAGTTTTATAGGAAGCAAGGGCCTGGGTAAGCGTCAACGACAACTGAAATTATAAGGCCAAGAGCGATTTAAATATTGAAAATAACATTTTTTTTAAGTATTGAAAAGGGTACTTTGCATGTAAAAATTTAGAATTGTGTATGTGAAATAACCTCAAAAGTACCTTGGGCGCCAGTTCCTAAAGATAGAACAGGAAGGAAGATACGTCACAGACACACAAAAAAACGAGATGTAAAATTTGAAACCGATTTAATATCGATCAAAATATAAATCACGAGTAGTTAAATAATAAGGTTAGTAACAACAATAACAGTTAGTCAGTACAGACCGAAATGTATAGTGTAAATGTACAATTAGAAATAGACTAGGTTAATAAACGACAAAATCGATAATATGGTACAGACGAACAGATAAAGTAAATTTACAATAAAAAATACGTAGGCACAAAATAATTTATATCACTAAACTATACATAATACGACTCCAGCGATAAACAAACGAGATAGAATTTAGAAAATATTTAAAATTTGACAGTTAGAATTTATTCCTAAAAAATAATAATACCTTGTTGGTGATCCGATAAAGTAAATTCATACTTGAGGTAGTGTGATTACCACAAATTTCTCATAAACTAGGTATACTCAAAACGATAGGTAAAATTTCTACAAGTTTAATGAACGTACAATAACGTGGCAACAAATTCAGCAATCACTGGTAACAAATCAGCTGTTAGGTAAGATAATACAATTTGCCCAAACTATATAAAATAATGGTACCGGGGACATGTCGCTACTATTATGATATTTAATAACAATTGTACCTAGGTACATTCACTAAACGGGGTATAACTGTTGCCCTCACTAAATCAGCTGATACTAGGTACGTTTCGCTAGAGTAACAGAAAAATAACTCAAAATTAAGCAAGAAAAGCAATAAACACTACAAAACAATGACACTTAGTAGTTAAATACCGGGTGAGTCACGAATTGCGCTCACCCGATATTTCCTAAAATATTTGGAATAGAAAATTTAAACTTGGAGGCCTTATTACACGACTAAAATACCATCTTTTCAATAAAAAATCAAGTTTGGTGCACATCCGGTTTGACCGGGAATGCCCACAACTTTCGATTTTTAAATGGAACACCCTATATATTTTTACATTTTTGGAATCTAGAGGAAATTTTGAATGCAATACATCCATTTTGGTCACTTTTTGATAAACATTAAAAATTTTGTTAAAAAATCTATTTCTGAATCCAGAGTGCTGTGGTGCCCAAAATATATTTTAGTTTGTGTGCTACGTTACTATAAAAATAAAAAGAGCAATATGATTGCATTACTTAATTCTCTAGAGACGTTTAAAATTTTTAAATGTGATTTTTACCCACTAACTCGGTTTTTTTAAATGGGAATTTAATCGTTCACCAACATTTTTAAATACCTCATTTTCATACGAATTTAATGATACCAAAATTTTGAAAATCCGCTCAGAAATATTTGAGATTTCAGCCAAAATACAATGCAACCAAGCTTTTAGAAACATGCGGCTAATAGATAATAGATTAGTGGGCTTTGGAAACTAAAATGGCACATTTCTGTGTAAATCTGGTAACCTAATAACATTGGAAAAATCATAGTAGCCATTGAATGTAATAAGGTAAGGTAAGAAAATCGGAATATGCCACATGCAAACAATTATAGACAATCCATTAACAAAATTTTACATTTTCCAAATTAACTCTCTCTAAATTTGATTCCAAAAGTTTATAATTATCCTTAAAATGAATTTATCCTATACATATCGAGCTCACTATACAGAATTTACCCAATTTTGATTTCACGGTTCAATTTATGGTGGAGTTGCCGGTGAAACAACTCCGAATATTGCAAGTAAAGATAAAAATAAAAATTGTAGTCATGTCTTTAAGAACATTAACAGTAAAATTATGGGTCATAAACAAAGAAGTTGGATTGCCTTCGAACATATTAAAGACCCTTTTTAGAAAAAATTGCTTAGGGTTGGAAAAGTCTAAAGTGGCAAATATTCCATTTGTTATATTGAACGAAAAGAGAATCTGAATGACTTATTCTAACTTATTTTCCTAAAAAGAAATTAGTTTGTAAACTTGTAAATTAAATGTTCTGTTTTGTCTTTCAGATGTCCAACGCAGTAAACATCATTAACCGTATTTACCTTTTAATCCTTTTATTGCAAGACTATTATTTTAGTGAAATTTTAATGGTAAGATTAATTACCACCGTTTTAAATTTGTTGTCTTATTCGTTGCAAAATAAAGCTTTTCCTTGACCGAGATGTTTCAATAACGCAATATTGCATTTTTCCCAAAAACGTAGTGACGTGAGAGATGCAAAATTTTATGAAGCTTAAGTTTCTTATGATTTTTCGTCGCAAATCTGAAAACTTTATCTCACATCACTACACTAAATTTCAAACTTATCCATTAGCCCACTTAGAAGTTATAAACGTGTCCTTGCAAGCTGCCCCCGGTATATTATTAGGGAAAAATATACCGTGTGATCACCTAAAATAAAACCATCAATGAAAAAAAAAGTGACAAATAACAACGACACTCCACTGGGACCAATAGTCACCCGTTAGTTGGCCCACTAGGGCTCAAAGACAGGAAATTAAAAGATGATGATGTGAACCACAACATTCGTGATTTGGACCGTATTATTATACAGACTGTCTATTTTACGAGGGCCACACCAAATATCTCGCTTAATATCTATTGTAGAAGAATAAAGTTTTAGAAACAGTTATCCCATTTTATGTGAGCTATATTTCAGTAAAAAGAAATTTGAAATCCATAGTCTACTTTATGAGATATATTACAAAAACCTGAAAAATAGGAAAACCACAAACGATTATAGCTTCCTTATTTGAGGAGATACGAAAAAGTTAAAGGAATGAAAGTTGACGGCAAAGACAATAAGAATAATAACGTGTAACAAAAAAATCGAAAAATGCAGTTGGCTTTGACATACGCTATTGTGCAAAAATGAAAAATACATATCTCAAAGTAGGCCATGACGCCATTAATTCCGTTATTTTTTTCTCATTCCAACGATATAAAACATGTCACAGAAATTTTAACCGATAGTGTCAATATTTAATATTTTACGAATACCACAATTCATATAATTGAATCGTAACAATCAGCTGTGCCATAATAGTAAAAATTCACTTTATAATAATTATAATTCCGTAATTATTTATTACAATTTAATACAAACCAATAAATATCTCATAAATAAAAATACAAGTACAAAACGAACATCCAAAGAAAAAAACGAAAAACTATGTATAACAATACTACCTACTACTATATAGAAAAGAAATTGTGTGTATTTATTTTTCTAACTACAAATGCTCAAATTGTTCACCATGCATTCTGACACATAAACGTGCTCTACGAGACACGTCACGCATTACATTTTGGAGCATTTCAGGAGTAATTGCCTCACATGCGTTTCAAATTCTGGTTTTGATGTCCAATCCAAAGGAGTAATATCTGGTGATCGAGCTGGCCATAGAATGGGTCCATAGGTGCCTATCCAGCTATCTGGCATAACTTGATTTAAATAATTTGTACATATTACAGCAGTGTGAGGTGGAGCCCCATCTTGTTGAAAATATGAATAATTTAATCTTTCTGCCACTGTTAATTCATAAAGAAAATCTTGAAATTCGTTTTGCAGGAAATTAAGGTATCTACGAGCGGTTTATTTGCCATCATAAAAATAAGGTCCAATTACTTTAGTCCCTAAAAGACCCAACCAAACATTCGTAGAAAATCTTTCTTGGAAAGCAGTCTCTCTGCACCAATGTGTATTTTCTCGTGTCCACTTATAATGCATATTTCTATTGAAAAATCCATTATTAGAAAAATTTGATTCGTCCGACCAAAGAATTTTGCTACATATCAGCGTGTCATTCCTTTTCTTATTTAATAACCATCTACAAAATCTTACTCTCCTTGGCTTATCTCCCTCATTTAAATGTTGAACTTTCCTCATTTTGTAGCATCGAAATCCGTTTTTTTTCAATATTTTTCTTGCACTGTCTTTTTTTATGCGACAGTTTCTCTGAATTTGTCTCAAAGAGGTTTCCCCATTTTGGTTAACATAATTCATTACTCTATTCACTTTTCTTACATTATCCACAACATGCGCTCGCCTTACTACTTCTTTTGAAAATGAACCGTGCGTTTTTAGATTTTGAACTAACTTCCTAACATAGTTCGATTTGGCTGCGGAGCATCTGGAAATCTATCTCCGTAAACCGTGACTGCCATCTCAGCGTCAAAATTGCACTGACAATAAATGCTAATCATATCGAATTTGTTATTATTGGTGTACACCATAATTACTGATATAAAATTTGTCTTAGAACTCGACAACGCAACATACAACATACAACAGTTACAATCTGTCAAATTTATTAATAACTGTATACATTGTTTTTCACTAATTATGGCACAGCTGATTGTTACGATTCAATTATATGAATTGTGGTATTGGTAAAATATTAAATATTGACACTATAGGTTAAAATTTCTGTGATATGTTTTATATCGTTGGAATGAGAAAAAAATTACGAAATTAATGGCGTCATGGCCTACTTTGAGAAATGTAGTTTTCATTTTTGCACCAATGCGTATGTCAAAGCCAACTGCATTTTTCGATTTTTTTGTTACACGTTATTATTCTTATTGTCTTTGCCGTCAACTTTCATTCCTTTAACTTCTTTCGTATCTCCTCAAATAAGGAAGCTATAACCGTTTGTGGTTTTCCTATTTTTCAGGTTTTTGTAATATATCTCATAAAGTAGGCTATGGATTTCAAATTTCTTTTTACTGAAATATAGCTCACAAAAATGGGATAACTGTTTCTAAAACTTAATTCTTCTACAATAGATATTAAGCGAGATATTTGGTGTGGCCCTCGTAAAATAGACAGCCGTATAAAATATTTCCATGAATACAGAAGACACTCTGTTTAATACTTTCAAAACTTCACATTACTGTTAGCCAATTTTTCGTCGTCAAATATCATGACGAGTATTTAATTTTACACTCATTAGAGAAAATTTCTTAAGTTCCTGCTTAACACCTCCCTCAGTGGTAAGATTATAGATCTCAGCATCTCATCAGGTGTTAAGTAATTAATACCACCTAAGCGATTACACCTGAGTTATACCTGGCGAAAATTATTGTCGAAATTAAAACAAATTAAGCATCACTTAGACCTAGCAAGAAAGTTGAACGACAGGGCTAATAAACTGAGAACTCGTGTTTCATTAAACTGTCAGAATAATTATGCCGTGAATAATTACTAAAGTTTTACATGTGAAATTGGGACATGCAAGACTGAAAAGTGCTTCCTAGTATCGCCACTTAACGGCCTTTATACACCAAGCGCCAGAGACGAGAAATACCCAGATGCTCGATTAAAAATTTCTTCTGCTTATATCTGTATAGTCAAGAAAATGTTTTTGCGATAATCTAGTTGTACATAATAAAGTTATCTATTGACATGTTTAAGCCCGATGTGAAGATAATGAAATTTAATCTCAAAATTAAAAAATTGGTAAAGGTATTTACAAAGAACTTCCCTCTTTATTTGTGCATGGCGGTCACTCTAAAAAATTAATAATTACGAAATGACATTGAAAATAATAATCGGAATATAGATATCACTATTATTACAAAGAAAACCTGATAAGTTTTGGTCAAAAAAATACACAGAGTGCTCATCCAATAGCAAAAGTTCAATACTAAATGACAGGTGCCAAATATGGAAGACTTGCGCAAATACTTTTATAAATGTCCACCATGACTGAATTATTTCGTGAGATGACCACCCTGTACATTTTTCAATAAAAGTGTAATAGGTGCTTATGCCAAATATTATTGCCATCTTTACATTTTCAATTCCACATTCACGTAGTGGAGTGGAAGTATTTATAGTGGTGGTTAAAAAATTTCATTTTTATTGAAGAAATTTTTCAGAAATGTTGGTATTCTTCTGAAATAGGTCATGAAACGTGGAAATTTTAAATTTGAGCAAAAAGGAAAGTTTCCTTCTATTTTACAGTGGTGGTAAAAAAATATTACAAATTAAAATATTTTTTTTAAATCGGTTTAGGATGCCATGAAACGTGGCAATTTTAAATTTGAGCAAAGAAAAAAAAATTTCCATCTATTTTAGTGGTAAAAAATTTTTCAAAAATGTTGGTAAAAAAAATGTTTAAATTTTTTTTTTTCTGAAATAGGTTTCGAATGTCATGAAACGTGAAAATTTTAAATTTGAGCAAGAAAAATTTTTTTCCATCTATTTTAGTGGCAGTACATTTTTTTTCCAAAATGGTAAAAAAATGTTGCAATTTTTTTTTTTTCGAAATAGGTGGAATGTCATGAAATGTGGAAATTTTAAATTTGAGCGAAAAAAAATGTTTCATTTGTTCTACAATAGCGAGAAATAAAAATTTGTTCAAACATTTTTTCAAAACATTTTATTTGTTTGAATAGGTTTAGAATGCCATGGAAACGTGGACATTTCAAATCTGAACAAATAAAAAAAAATGTCATCTATTTTAGTGGTAAAATTTTTTCAAAAATGGTACAAAAATTTAGGTTTAGAACGCTATGAAACGTGAAAATTTTAAATTTTAGTAAAAAAAAAAAATCCATCTTCAAGTGTTAATTTTTCTTTCCAAAATGGTGAAAAAATGTTGCAATTTTTTTTTCCGAAATAGGTTTGGAATGTCTTGAAACGAGGAAACTTTAAATTTGAGGGAGAAAATGTTTAATCTCTTCTATAGTAATGATAAATAGATAAAAAAAAATTCAAAAACATTTTTAAATGTATTTGTATAGGTTTAGAATGCCACGGAAACGTGGAAATTTTAAATTTGAAAAAAGAGAAAAAAATTTCAATCTATTTTAGTGGTAAAATTATTTGAAAAATGGCTGTTCTTTAGCTGACCACCCTGTATATTATTGCCATCTGTCATTTTTTCAGTTTCATATTCACGCAGTGGAGTGGACGTATAGTTGTGGTTAAAAAAATTTCAATGTTTCTTTTTATTTAGTGTTAGGATGTTATGAAACGCAGGAATTTGAAATTTGAGCGAAAAAAAATGTTCTTTCCATCTATTCTATAGTGGTCAAAAATTTTTTTAAACTTTCAAAACATGTTTTTCTGAAATAGGTTTAGAATGTCATGAAACGTGAAAACCTTAAATTTGAGCAAAAAACATTTTCATTATATATTCTATAGTTGTAAAAAAAATTTATAAAAATTTTTCTTTGACAACATTTTTTAATTTTTCTTTTTGAATTTTTTTTTTTTTTTAGAAACGGATTTAGAATGTCATGAAACGTGGAAATTTTAAATTTGAGCAGAAAAAAAATTTGCCATCTTTCTACTGATAAAAAATGTGGTGGTATTTTGAAGAGAAAAAAATTTTCTGAAATGGGTTTAGAGTGTCATGAAATGTAGAAATTTTAAATTTGAGCAAAAAGAAAATTTTACACCTTTTATTCTAGGTATTAGTAATAAGAAAAAATTTCAAAAAATTTTTCCTTTTGAATTTCTTTTTTCTGAAATAGGTTTAGAAAAAAAAATTAAATTTGTGCAGAAAAAAAATTCCATCATATATTCCTATCGTAAAAAAATTTTAGAAAATTCTTTGACAACATTTTCAAACGATTTTTCTTTTTGAAACTTGTTTATGAAAGGAATTTAGAATGCCATGAAAAGTGAAATTTTTTTCCACCTTTTATTGTAGGTAGTAGTAAGAAAAAATTTCAAAAAATTTTAAATTAAATTTTTTTTTTTTCCGAAGTAGGTAGGTTTAGAATGTGATGAAACGTGGAAATTTTAAATTTGAGCAAAATAAAAAATTCCATTAGTAAAAAAAAATTAGAAATATTTTTCTTTGACAAAATTTTCAAATTTTTGTTTTTGAATTTTTTTTTTTTAAATGGATTTAGAATGTCATGAAACGGGGAAATTTCAAATTTGAGCAAAAGAAAATTCCCTTCTACTAGTAAAAAGAATTTCAAAAAGTTTTGATTTTTTTTTCTGAAATAGGTATAGAATATTATGAAACGTGGAAATTTTAAATTTAAGCAAAACATTTTTTTTTTCATTATTTATTCAATTTAGACGGTTTAGCAATTTCTTCGCTGGCAGACAGACAGACATATGGAATTGAAAAACCTATATTTTCGTATCCACGTGATCTGAAACGTAAAAATCCGAAAAAATCTCGGAGGGTGATTTTTTCTCGAATACAATACTTCCCTTCGGTATGCGAGGGAAGTAAAAACAGGAAATCAAGTTACTCCCTTAAGCTCAACACTTTTCAAGAAAACGGTAATTCATGAGAAAATTTAACCAGCTACTTTTAGTATTCTTAAAAAGGTAATGTGGATAGATTTTGAAAATATGATTTGCGCGAAAATCTTGCTATACTCGCATTTCGATGCGAGTAGGCAGCAACTCGAAGAGCGGTTTGTACTTGGACGGCAGTCGCTACACCTTCTAATGACATGTAGAAGCTATTCAACTATAGACGGGGGTTGCATACCGGATGTACCATCCTTCGGCGCGGATGTAAAGCCGTCGGCCCCTTGTCTGTTAAATGATAGTCAAGTAAAAAATTCTCTTCCATCGACAAGAGCTTAGGCAAAATTTCCAGGTTGGGGATATCTTGGCTCTTAGCGTTGGTAATTGGCGGAAATAGGTCGACAAAACAAGTTAATTAAAAAAAAATTTACGTCGTCTAATACAGCTATATCAAATATATTTGAATACACGCGCGTTGTGTCCACTATAACAACTGTACGGTGTTTCTCGTGAAGAAGCGATACAATGAAGAATTATACTAAATTATACAGGGTGACCCACTAGAGCGTGGATGGTCAATATCTCTTCAATCGTTCGAAATTTGAAAAAATGTCCTAGATAAAAAATATGGGAGATTAAATGTGGCATATTCGATAATTATTTTCAAATTTACAGGGTGTTTAAAATTGTAGAAATTGATTCTACTCTGAGAGGCCTGAAAATTAGTACAGGGCCTTGACTTGACAAAATGCTGATCTAGTTTTTTTCGGAAAAAGTACAGCAATGCTGCAGTATAAGACCAAAAGTGATATATGCCTAGATAGAGAATTGAAAGTCAAATATAAATATACAAAAGAATGTTGGCTTTTCTATTTAAAATATCAAGTATTAACTTACCACCGCTATTTGAGACACTGTAGATTGAAAAATAATTATAGAATATTTCACTTGCGGTAGAAAAATAAATTGAAAATCTTCTAATAGGTGAAAGTTTAAAGAATGTTTTAAACTAAACATAATCATAATAATAATAATACTCGTTTTTATTATAAATCCACAAAATATTATTAGAATACTATAAAATAAGAGACAAATTGATTATAAATGGCAGAGTAGGTACAGTGAATTTAAAATAAATTCTCTGCTCTTCCACTAAACCTATAGAGAAAATAATGATGCGAAATAGACATAAAATAGACAGCAAGCCTAGCGCTAAAAGTTTTACTAACTTTTAGAATTTTTTTTTTTTAATTGCGTGTTCAATTTTGTATATGGTACCTTGAGGTCTTCAGGAATGTCATTATAAAGCGAAGCCATACGATATGAGAATCCGCAATGAAATTCGGCAGTTTTATATTTTGTGATGGTGATAGTTGATATGTGCCTTATATTTAAGTTATATTAGTTTTACATGTAAGTTAGTTATACAAATAAGAACATGACTTAGTAAATAACATGTTGTGAAAAAATTAGCGGCTGTGGTGAATGTTTCTGTTCTTAATATTAAGCCAGTCAACTTCTTTCAAACTCAAGGATACCAGATCGTACTTTCCTATACGACAAAGTCTAACACAACCATTTTGTAATCGTTGTAATCGATGGGCATCAACTTATCGTAAGAATGCGAAATACGCAACTGAAGCATAATTCATATGAGAGAGGATCAGATCATCACATAAAATTCTCCTAGTTTTTTTTGTCAGAATATTTCTACTTGCATAAATTTATTTTAAGTTAGCAAAAGATTTCTTAATAATGTAGTTAGTATGCTCAGTAAATTTTAGACCTGAAGCAATATATAAACCTAAATTCGGTGATACATTTGTGGGCTCAGGATGCTCGTTGTTAATTTGCCTCTGGGGTACCTCCTACCAAATAACATTACTTTAAATTTTGTTGCATTTATGGAAAGACAAAATGCATTAAAACATGATTTACAATTTTTAAGAACATTTTGAAATTCAGCTATATACAACGTAGACGTAAGGGCCCACAATATAAAACCTTGTGGCACACCTTGATGTACTGGTAGCATGTTAGAATAATGTCCTTTAATAGTGACTCTCTGGTGTCTGCCAGTTATATGCTGCTCCGGAACAGAATCCAAAATAATGTTACACACAAGTAGTCGATGATCTATACGATCAAACGCCTTACTCTAATCTAATAACACTAAAACTGTAGCCTCATTGTTGTCCGATGATCGAACATTATTATCGACTACTTCAAGCAGTGGAGTAGATGTGCTGTATCGCTTAAGATAGCCAAACTGACCTAGGCAATCAATTAATTAGTTTCACGTGCACTCTGATATGTTCATTCACGATGATTTCAATGATTTTGTAGTATGCTGATTGGTCTAAGATCCATTAAATCTGATATATTGTTGTTAGTCTTTGGTAATGGAATTATTTAAAAAAATTTGCAAGGAGATGGAAAATCATTATTTTCGAAACAATAATTTATAATGTGTTAGTAAAGGCAAAATATTAGGATACAGAGACAGAAGTAATCTAAGTCTTATACTATCAACTCGAACTGTCTCAGATTTGATATTTTTCAATGCTAGACATATTTGATATTATTGTCTAAATGTTATTTGTGGCATTATCTTAATTTTTTTTTTTTCCTTCTTCAATTCTTTGGGAATTTCACTGCCACATGTATGTTTTCTTTCTAAGCGGTGCTAGGGGAATCTACAAAATATATCACAATTAACCAGTATGTTACTGGTAAAAAAACCTCTACGCCCGTGACGTTTACGTCAAAGGATCAGTTAAAGGTTGGTTTTGATAAATAAACGACACAAATAAGTATAAAAACTTGAAATTAAATATTTCGCCGACGTTTCGGAAATCTAATCTGTTTCCTTTCTCAAGGCATTTTTTGAAAAATCTTTTTTGCTGTGTATGACAAATACACAGCTCTAAGAATGTTTGTTATATTCAATATCCATAGATACTTACTATTTACATAGAACTGTTGATATAGTTAACAGTTTTTTATTTTCTATACAATGTTAAGTTTGTGAAGTTCTTCTTTTAACATTGGCAGCCAAGTTGTACAGATATCTACGGAACAATTCGACACGCAATTATCCTCATTCAATAATATTATCGCGGATTCTTTTATTTTTCTTTTTTTGCTATCTGCCTCTTTTGTTAAAATTTTTGCCGAGTCCCAGTTTATATTAATATTTTGTTAATACCTGAATCTTTTCATATATTTAGTAAATTTCCATCGTTTATATCATTTAAGCATTTTTCTTTTGTAATCTGTGATAGAAAATAGATTTTATTTTGAATCTTGACATATGATAGTTGTCTTATTTGAATTTATATTTATGAATATAAAAAAAATAGATAGGGAGAACGGACATAGAATAAACTGGGACTCGGCAAAAATTTTAACAAAAGAGGCAGATAGCAAAAAAAGAAAAATAAAAGAATCCGCGATAATATTATTGAATGAGGATAATTGCGTGTCGAATTGTTCCGTAGATGTCTGTACAACTTGGCTGCCAATGTTAAAAGAAGAACTTCACAAACTTAACATTGTATAGAAACTAAAAAACTGTTAACTATATCAACAGTTCTATGTAAATAGTAAGTATCTATGGATATTGAATATAACAAACATTCTTAGAGCTGTGTATTTGTCATACACAGCAAAAAAGATTTTTCAAAAAAAGCCTTGAGAAAGGAAACAGATTAGATTTCCGAAACGTCGGAGAAATATTTAATTTCAAGTTTTTATACTTATTTGTGTCGTTTATTTATCAAAACCAACCTTTAACTGATCCTTTGACGTAAACGTCACGGGCGTAGAGGTTTTTTTACCAGTAACATACTGGTTAATTGTGATATATTTTGTAGATTCCCCTAGCACCGCTTAGAAAGAAAACATACATGTGGCAGTGAAATTCCCAAAGAATTGAAGAAGGAAAAAAAATATTTGATATTAGGTGACCATTTTGAAGGAAAAAGTATCAATATAGAATAATAATTATAGAATTGAAGAGATTTCTCATTAATAACAAAATCATTTTTGCCAGAATTTGTAAAATCTTTGTTAATAGTATTGGCATCACCAACCATTTACTTGGTAATATTTCATTATTTTCACATCGAGTTGAAGCAACTCGATAGACAATTTAATTTCATAGAACTTTTATTTGAAACATACTTTTCTATCTTTTAAATAAAAAAATCGGTAAAGGTATTTACACAGAACTTCACTCTTTATTTATACCGGGCGGTCACTCTAAAAAATTATTAATTACGAAACCACGTATATGAGAATAATAATCGGAAGGTATTATTACAAAGAAAACCTGAAAACTTTTGGTCAAAAAAATAAACAGAGTGATCATTCGATAGCAAAAATTCAATATTAAATAAAAGATGTCAAATATGGAAGACTTGGGTAAATACCTTTACAAATTTCCAACATGATTGAATTGTTTTTAGGTGACCACCCTGTATATTTTTCAATAAAACTGTAATAGGTGTCTTCCTGGCCAAATGTGTTAACTATATGTCAAATACTATTGCCATCTGTCATTTTTTCAGTTCCATATCCACGTAGTGGAGTTTACGTATAGCTTTGGTTAGAAAATTTTCAATTTTCCTTTTTCTTTTTTAAAGTAGTCTTAGAATGTCATGAAACGTGGACATTTGAAATTTGGGCAAAAAAAAATGTCTTTCCATCATCTATTCTAGTCATAAAATTTTTAAAAATTAAAACGTTTTTTTGTGAAATAGGTTTAGAATGTCATGAAACGTGGAAACCTTAAATTTGAGCATAAAAAAATTCCATTAATATACTACAGTAATTTTTTTTTATTTTACTTTCACAAAATTTTCAATTTTGTCTTTTTGAAAATTTTCTTTTATGAAATAAATTTAGAATCTCATGAAACGTGGACATTTTAAAATTGAGCAAAAAAAATTCACACAATTCTACTGGTAAGAAATTTTCAAAAAGTTTTCAAAACTTTTTTTTTTCTGTAATAGGTTTAGAATGTGACGAAACAAGGAAATTTAAAATATTAGCAAAAAAAATTTCCATTAGTAAAAAAATTTTAGAGAAATTTTTCTTTGACAAAATTTTCAAATTTTTCTCCTTGATTTTTTTTTTATGAAAACGTGGAAAGTTTAAATATGAGCAAAAAAAAATTTGCCATCTTTCCACTGATAAAATAATTTTCAAAAAGTTTTGAATTTTTTTTTTTTCTGAAATAGGTTTAGAATGTCATGAGACGAGGAAGTTTTAAATTTGAGCAAAAAAAATGTTTTTCATTATTTATTCGATTTAGACGGTCCACCCTGTATATGTTACAGTGAAACTGAAACCATTTCTTCGCTGACAGTAACGTTAGCTACCTACCAAATTTGACTGTTCTCCGTCTAGTAGTTTTTTAGTTAATGCACTAACAGACAGACAGACAGGCTGACGGAATTGAAAAACCTATATTTTCGTAATCTACGTGATCTGAAACGTGAAAATCCGAAAAAATCTTGCAGGGTGATTTTTTCTCGAATACAGTACACTTCCCTTCGGTATGCGAGGGAAGTAAAAAGTTAACAAAAAAACCTGTTTTTCAACACTCGCCAATCTAGGTATTTATTTACAATCACAAAATCTATCGAATAAAAACAACATGCCTTCTACGTCAATTTGACGCATTTTGGTCCTATTTCATCTCTGACGCTTGGTCTATTCGCCACTTAACAGGCTTTACGAGTATAGCGGGAAGCGTTGTGCATGCACGGTGTACCATCCATTTTTGCAATATTGCCTTGCATAATTAATAATTATGTAGCGGGAAAAGACGCGCCAACTCGAATGGAAGTAATTCAGCGCTAATATGAAATTACAATAAAAAATGTGCGGAAAGGAATCTAATGGAATTTATTTCGTACAAGTGGTTTTAAGTGCGCTTTCTTGTAAGAGCAATTTCGATCATGTTGAATAAAGTAGTATTAAGTTGGGATTAGTTTTCTAAGGCAGTTGTTGCTTCGATTGAACAAACCGGGACGTTATTAATATTTACTAAAATAATAGTTTACTTACTGTTAATTCTTTATTGAGCGTGTTTTCTTCCAGAGCTTTTAATTATGTTTGAATACACTCGTTCAGCTGTATATTAAATCGTATAGCCCAGGAACTTGCGTTGAATTTCAAAAAGTCATTTCCTACAGAAAGAAAATAACTGCAAACGTTAGTACTCATTATTCAATAGAAGAAAGTGACTTCGCTGGCCCAGTAATGGGCCGTTCTAAATGGAGATTATTTATTTATTTATTTATTGTGACAGTCTACAGCTTTCTCAAGCCAATTGTAGACTCTCCCTAAATGCTTAACCTAACTTAAACTAAATTAAAATATCTAAAGATAAGTCACATCACATGGATAAGAACGAGAGAATAAAATAAAGATATGGTAGGAGAAATGCTTACATAATTTCTATTTCTATGAATAAAGGCGAGAGAATAAATTATCAACATGGTTGGTGAAATGCTTACATAATTTTTATTTCATTTTGAGTAATAAGTAATCTACTTTTTAATTTGTTTGTGAACATTCCGTATGTAGCACTGAATATGTTTAGATATCGCTGTAACGAATTATAGCGCTTTGCCATTCTCAGATGAGATGACTTTAGTTCATAGTTTCTACATATGAAAATTTCTTTAACCCTTAAATGCATATTGTTATAAATTCGCAACAAATAATAAAACACTGTTATGTGGTATAAAGTACAGTGTTGCATATTTACAACACTCCATTCCAGATATACAGTATAATATTTTCAACATAGATGGTGCTGTGTGTACAATTATAGAATTAATTGTTCAGTTACCAGTTGACATTTGGTGGTGTGTATGTACATACAAAGAAAATAATTACATTTACGATATTTTTGAAGCAAACCTTGTTTGAAAATTGTGTTTCTATAGAATAAGGTATGTAGTTTTGATGTCATTAATCGACAAATATTACATATTTCAAATCGATAGTTATAATTGACGATTTTCTGTTGTTGCAGCTTTGCAACATTGTGCATTCGGATGTCAAATTTTCATAACCAACATCAATCGTAAACAGCCACTTACTGAGAAAGAATTAGCTGATATTTGGGACAATTTGTCAGGCAGCGAAGATGGATTGGTCTTTTCGGATAGAGACAGCGTTGCTGATCCAAATTATGTGCCAAATGAATCAGATATAAGTGAAGTTCTAGATACAACTGGAGATCAAGACGAGGATATTCAAGTGTCAACCGAACTAGATAAAGAAAATGTGGAACCAGAAAATGAAGTTCAAGCTGACACTCAGCTTCCAGTAAATGAATTGCCGGCTAAAAGTAAAACTAAAAAATCGCAGAAGAGGAATGTTCTTTGGAAGCATCGAGGTATTCACCTAAATGATCTGCAATTGGCATTTCATGGGGACACTGATCTTCCACCGGCAGTTATGGCTCTAGAAACTCCATACAGTTTTTTGAAATATTTTTAAAGTAATGATTTTATCGGTAAAATTGTCGAAGACAATATTAATAATTCGTAAAATTTGACTGCAACAGATATAAGACAATTTATGGGAATCTGCTTTTATATGTCAGTAATTCGTTAGGTCTTATTGGAGCACAGACATAGGCTATGATCTTATCATAAATGTAATGCCTCTAAACAAATTTGAAAAGATTAGACGTCATATTTATTTCAATGATAACACTAAACATATACCACGTGACAGTCCAGGTCATGACAGACTACATAAGCTTCGTCCTCTGATTGATCATCTAAATGAAAGATTTGCCAGTATTTCAATGGAACCTACCCTTTCAGTTGATGATCAGATGTGCGCCACAAAAGTGAGACATTATATTAAACAATATATGCCCAAGAAACCCCACAACTGGGATTTCAAATTGTTTGTACTGGCAGGTATATCTGGTTTTGCATATTGTTTCGAAATCTATTCTGGGCAAGAGAATTTACAAAATAGACCTCCCGCAGAACCAGACCTTGGTGCATCTGCTAATACTGTTGTACGTTTGTCGCGGATCAGTCCTAGCATGAAGAATTATAGAGTGTATTGTGATAATTATTACACGTCATTAGAACGTATGCTTTATCTTGCAAAAAAGGGTATCTGTTCTCTTGGTACAGTCAAACGTAACCGAACTCCAGACTACAAACTACTTACAAAAAATGACCTAAAGAAGGAAAAACGTGGCACCTGTGACGAGTACATGACGACCATCGATGGTATAGACGTTTCATCCCTGATTTGGAAAAACAATAAATACGTAACTCTGCTCTCAACATATGCTGGGAAAGACCCTGTTACTAGTGTTAAACGCTATGACAAGAAAGAAGGAGGAACTGTGAATATGGACTGTCCTTACGTTATCCAAGAATACAATCGGCATATGGGTGGGGTGGATCTAATGGATAGCTTTATAGGACGATATCGGATTACACTGAAACGTAGAAAATGGTACTTACGAATTTTTTATCATTTACTCGATTTAAGTATGGCCAATGCATGGGTATTATACAAGCGAGTTTTGACTTTAAAAGGAAGAACATCAGAAACATTACCGCAGGCAAAATTTCGAACCCAAGTGGCAAATTGTTTATGCAATGTTGCAACTAAAAGTATTCCTACGCGAGGTAGACCAAGTGCTAATCTGGAACAAGCTATTCAAACTAAAAGGCGCAGAGGTAATGCCCGACATATTCCTCCAAAAGATGTACGAACAGACCAGGTTGGACATTGGCCTGTCCATGCAGAGAAAAGTACCAGGTGCAAATTTCCAAGCTGCAAAGGATACACCGACATAACATGCGAAAAATGTGGCATAGTTCTGTGTTTAAAGAAGAAAAAAAATTGATTTAGAATGTTCCATCAGTAAGGAAAATATTATTTGTGCACAATGTTGCATTTTCGAAATAACCAGATATTTTGGAAATATATTGAATTTTTTGAAATAAGTATAGTTTTTTTCTTTATTTTCCCATGTTCTTCTAGCCATGTTTAAATGAAAAAAATCGGTAAAGGTATTTACACAGAACTTCCCTCGTTCATGGCAGTCTCTCTAAAAAAATAATAATTACGAAATGACATTGAGAATAATAATCGGAGTAGAGTTATTGCTATTATTACAAAGAAAACTTGATAAGTTTTGGTCAAAAAAATATACAGATTGCTCATCCAACAGCAAAAGTTCAATACTAAATAGCAGGTGCCAGCCACATATGGCAGGCTTGCGCAAATACCTTTACAAATGTCCACCATGACTGAATTATTTCTTGGGATGACCACCCTGTACATTTTTCAATAAAAGTATAATAGGTGCATATGCCAGATGTTATTGCCATCTGTCACATTTTCAATCCAACATTCACGTAATGGAGTGGAAGTATAGTGGTGGTTAAAAAATTTCATTTTTTTTTTAATTTTTCAAAAGATGGTAAAATAATTTTCAAATTTTTTGCTTCTGAAATAGGTTTAAAATGTCAAAGGTAGAAATTTTAAATTAGAGCACAAAGGAAAGTTTCCTTCTGTTCTATAGTAGTGCTAAAAAAAGTTTAAAAATTAAAAATGATGTATTTTTAAAATAGGTTTAGAATGCTATGAAACGTGAAAATTTTAAATTTGAGCAAATAAAAAAAAATTCGATCTATTTTAGTGGTAAAAACTTTTTGAAAAATGTTGGTGAAAAAAAATTTCAAATTTTTTTTTCTGAAATACCTAGGTTTAGAATGTCATTTAAATTTGAGCATTCTGGTGTTAAATTTTTTTCCAAACTGGTAACAAAATGTTGCAAATTTTTTTTTCCGAAATTGGTTTGGAATATCATGAAACGTGGAAATTTTAAATTTGAGCAAAAAAAATTTTTTCGTCTGTTCTATAGTAGTGATACATAAATGGATTAAAAATGTTTTCAAATTTTTAAAAAAATTCTTCAAAAACATTTTTAAATTTGTTTGAATAGTTTTAGAATGTCATGGAAACGTGGATAGTTAAAATCTGAACAAAGAAAGAACAATTCTATCTTAGTGATAAAATTTCAAAAAACTTTTTTTTTTAATCAGGCTTAGAATGCCATGAAACGTGAAAATTTTAAATTTGAAGAAAGAAAAAAAAAATTCATTTTAGTAGTAAAAAATTTTTCAAAAATATTGGTGAAAAAAATTTTCAAATTTTTTTTTCCTGAAATAGGTTAAGCGCGTCATGAAACGTGGAAATTTTAAATTTGAGCAAAAAAAAATTTTTTTCAACTTGGTAAAAATTTTTTCAAAAATGTGAAAAAAATTTTCAAAAAATTTTTTTTCCTGAAATAGGTTTAGCGCGTCATGAAACGTGGAAATTTTAAATTTGAGCAAAAAAAAATTTGTTTCACTATTTATTCCGTTTAGACGGTCCACCCTGTATATTTTTCAGGGAAAATTCTACCAGTTCTTCGCTGACAGTAGGGTTAACTACCTACCAAATTTGACTGCTCTCCGTCAAGTAGTTTTTTAGTAAATACACCAACAGACAGACAGAAAGACAGACAGACAGACAGACAGACAGACTGACGGAATTGAAAAACCTATATTTTCGTAATCTACGTGTTCTGAAACGTCAGAATCCGAAAAAATCTCGGAGGGTGATTTTTTCTCGAATACAATACTTCCCTTCGGTATGCGAGGGAAGTAAAATTTTCAATTTTTACTTCCCTCGCATACCGAAGGGAAGTATTGTATTCGAGAAAAAATCACCCTCCGAGATTTTTTCGGATTCTGACGTTTCAGAACACGTAGATTCCGAAAATATAGGTTTTTCAATTCCGTCAGTCTGTCTGTCTGTCTGTCTGTCGGTCTGTCTGTCTGTCTGTCTGTCTGTCTGTCTGTTGGTGTATTTACTAAAAAACTACTTGACGGAGAGCAGTCAAATTTGGTAGGTAGTTAACCCTACTGTCAGCGAAGAACTGGTAGAATTTTCCCTGAAAAATATACAGGGTGGACCGTCTAAACGGAATAAATAGTGAAAAAAATTTTTTTTTGCTCAAATTTAAAATTTCCACGTTTCATGACGCGCTAAACCTGTTTCAGGAAAAAAAATTTTTCGGAAATTTTTTTCAAACATTTTTGAAAAAATTTTTACCAAGTTGAAAAAAATTTTTTTTTGCTCAAATTTAAAATTTCCACGTTTCATGGCGCGCTAAACCTGTTTCAGGAAAAAAAATTTTTTGAAAATTTTTTTCAAACATTTTTGAAAAAATTTTTACCAAGTAGAAAAAAATTTTTTTTGCTCAAATTTAAAATTTCCACGTTTCATGACGCGCTAAACCTATTTCAGACAAAAAAATTTGAAAATTTTTTTCACCAATATTTTTGAAAAAATGTTTACTACTAAAATGAATTTTTTTTTTCTTTCTTCAAATTTAAAATTTTCACGTTTCATGGCATTCTAAGCCTGATTAAAAAAAAAAGTTTTTTGAAATTTTATCACTAAGATAGAATTTTTCTTTCTTTGTTCAGATTTTAACTATCCACGTTTCCATGACATTCTAAAACTATTCAAACAAATTTAAAAATGTTTTTGAAGAATTTTTAAAAAAATTTGAAAACATTTTTAATCCATTTATGTATCACTACTACAGAACAGTCGAAAAAATTTTTTTTGCTCAAATTTAAAATTTCCATGTTGCATGATATTCCAAACCAATTTCGGAAAAAAAAAATTTGCAATATTTTGTTACCAGTTTGGAAAAAAATTTAACACCAGAATGCTCAAATTTAAATGACATTCTAATCCTAGGTATTTCAGAAAAAAAATTTTGAAATTTTTTTTCACCAACATTTTTCAAAAAGTTTTTACCACTAAAATAGATCGAATTTTTTTTTATTTGCTCAAATTTAACATTTTCACGTTTCATAGCATTCTAAACCTATTTTAAAAATACATCATATTTAATTTTTAAACTTTTTTTAGCACTACTATAGAACAGAAGGAAACTTTCCTTTGTGCTCTAATTTAAAATTTCTACCTTTGACATTTTAAACCTATTTCAGAAGCAAAAAATTTGAAAATTATTTTACCATCTTTTGAGAAATTTAAAAAAAATGAAATTTTTTAACCACCACTATACTTCCACTCCATTACGTGAATGTTGGATTGAAAATGTGACAGATGGCACTAACATCTGGCATATGCACCTATTATACTTTTATTGAAAAATGTACAGGGTGGTCATCCCAAGAAATAATTCAGTCATGGTGGACATTTGTAAAGGTATTTGCGCAAGCTTGCCATATGTGGCACCTGCTATTTAGTATTGAACTTTTGCTGTTGGATGAGCAATCTGTATATTTTTTTGACCAAAACTTATCAAGTTTTCTTTGTAATAATAGCAATAACTCTACTCCGATTATTATTCTCAATGTCATTTCGTAATTATTATTTTTTAGAGAGACTGCCATGAACGAGGGAAGTTCTGTGTAAATACCTTTACCGATTTTTTTTTTTGAAATAGGTTTAGAATGGCATGAAACGTGAAAATTTTAAATTTCAGCAAAAACAAATTTTTCCATCTATTCTAATGGTAATTTTTTTTACAAAGTGGTAAAAAAAAATCATCTATTCTATGGTAAGTAGTGAAATAGATTTTATCATTTTTTTTTGTTTGCATAGGTTTAGAATGCTATGGAAACGTTGAAATTTTAAATTTGAACAAAGAAAAAAAAAATTTTTTGAAATTTTTCCAAAATCTTGGTTAAAAAATTTTCAAAGTTTTTTCTTCTGAAATAGGTTTAGAATGTCATGAAACGTGTATGTTTTAAATTTGAGCAAAAAAAAATTTTCCATCTATTCTAGTGGTAATTTTTTTTCCAAAATGGTAAAAAAATGTTACAATTTTTTTTCTTCCGAAATAGGTTTTGAATGTCGTGAAATTTTAAATATGAGCAAACAAAATATTTTCTTCTATTCTATAGTAAGTACCTACTTAGTGATGAATACATACATTTTTTCAAGAAAATTTCTCGGAAAAATGTTTAAATTTGTTTTAATACGTTTAGAATGCCATGGAAACGTGGAAATTTTAAATTTGAACAAAAAAAATTCCACCTATTTTGGTGGTAAAACATTTTTCAAAAATGTTGGTAAAAAAATTTTCAAAATTTTTTTTTTTGAAATACGTTTAGAATGCCATGAAACGTGAAAATTTTAAATTTGAAGAAAGAAAAAAATTCTCTTATTTTAGTGGTAAAAATTTTTTAAAAAATGTTGGTGAAAAAAATTTTCATTTTTTTTTTTCTGAAATAGGTTTAGCGCGTAATGAAACGTGGAAATTTTAAATTTGAGCAAAAAAAATATTTCGTCTATTCTATAATGGTGATAAATAGATTACATAAACATGTTTTCATTTTTTTAAATTTTTTCTAAAACATTTTTAAATTTGTTTTAATAAATTTGGAATGCCATGGAAACGTGGAAATTTTAAATCTGAAAAAAAAATTCCATCTATTTGTGGTAAAATGTTTTCAAAAACTTTAAAATTTTTGTTTATTTTTCTTTAAATAGATTTAGAACGCTATGAAACGTGGAAATTTTAAATTTTGAGAAAAAAAAATTCATCTATTTTGGTGGTAAAAATTTTTTCAAAAATGTTGGTAAAAAATTCAAAATTTTTTTTTCTTTTAAATAGGTTTAGAATGCCATGAAACGTGGAAATTTTAAATTTGAACAAAGAAAAAAAATTTTTTTAGTGGTAAAAATTTTTTCAAAAATGATTGAAAAAAATTTTCAAAAATTTTTTACTTCCCTCGCATACCGAAGGGAAGTATTGTATTCGAGAAAAAATCACCCTCCGAGATTTTTTCGGATTCTGACGTTTCAGAACACGTAGATTCCGAAAATATAGGTTTTTCAATTCCGTCAGTCTGTCTGTCTGTCTGTCTGTCGGTCTGTCTGTCTGTCTGTCTGTCTGTCTGTCTGTTGGTGTATTTACTAAAAAACTACTTGACGGAGAGCAGTCAAATTTGGTAGGTAGTTAACCCTACTGTCAGCGAAGAACTGGTAGAATTTTCCCTGAAAAATATACAGGGTGGACCGTCTAAACGGAATAAATAGTGAAAAAAATTTTTTTTTGCTCAAATTTAAAATTTCCACGTTTCATGACGCGCTAAACCTGTTTCAGGAAAAAAAATTTTTCGGAAATTTTTTTCAAACATTTTTGAAAAAATTTTTACCAAGTTGAAAAAAAATTTTTTTTGCTCAAATTTAAAATTTCCACGTTTCATGGCGCGCTAAACCTGTTTCAGGAAAAAAAATTTTTTGAAAATTTTTTTCAAACATTTTTGAAAAAATTTTTACCAAGTAGAAAAAAATTTTTTTTGCTCAAATTTAAAATTTCCACGTTTCATGACGCGCTAAACCTATTTCAGACAAAAAAATTTGAAAATTTTTTTCACCAATATTTTTGAAAAAATGTTTACTACTAAAATGAATTTTTTTTTTCTTTCTTCAAATTTAAAATTTTCACGTTTCATGGCATTCTAAGCCTGATTAAAAAAAATCGGTAAAGGTATTTACACAGAACTTCCCTCGTTATTTGTGCATGGCGGTCACTCTAAAAAATTAATAATTACGAAATGACATTGAGAATAATAATCGGAATAGAGTTATTGCTATTATTACAAAGAAAACTTGATAAGTTTTGGTCAAAAAAATATACAGATTGCTCATCCAACAGCAAAAGTTCAATACTAAATAGCAGGGAGACATATGGCAGGCTTGCGCAAATACCTTGACTGAATTATTTCTTGGGATGACCACCCTGCACATTTTACAATAAAAGTATAATAGGTGCATATGCCAGATATTATTGCCATCTGTCACATTTTCAATCCAACATTCACGTAATGGAGTGGAAGTATAGTGGTGGTTAAAAAATTTCATTTTTTTTTAAATTTTTCAAAAGATGTTGGTAAAATAATTTTCAAATTTTTTTCTTCTGAAATAGGTTTAAAATGTCAAACGTAGAAATTTTAAATTTGAGCAAAAAGGAAAGTTTCCTTATATTCTATAGTAATGCTAAAAAAAGTTTAAAAATTAAAAATTATATATTTTTTAAAATAGGTTTAGAATGCTATGAAACGTGAAAATTTTAAATTTGAGCAAATAAAAAAAAAATTAGATCTATTTTAGTGGTAAAAACTCTTTGAAAAATGTTGGTGAAAAAAATGTTCAAACATTTTTTTCTGGAATACCTAGGTTTAGAATGTCATTTAAATTTGAGCATTCTAGTGTTAAATTTTTTTCCAAACTGGTAACAAAATGTTGCAAACTTTTTTTCTGAAATTGGTTTGAAATATCATGAAACGTGAAAATTTTAAATTTGAGCAAAAAAAAATTTTTCGTCTGTTCTATAGTAGTGATACATAAATGGATTAAAAATGTTTTCAAATTTTTTAAAAAATTCTTCAAAAACATTTTTAAATTTGTTTGAATAATTTTAGAATGTCATGGAAACGTGGATAGTTAAAATCTGAACAAAAAAAAAATAAATCTATCTTAGTGGTAAAATTTTTTAAAAATAGTAAGAAAAATTTCTAATTTATCTTTTAAATAGATTTAGAACGCTATGAAACATGGAAATTTGAAATTTGAAGAAACAAAAAAAATTCCATCTATTTTAGTAAATAAATTTTCAAAAATGGTAAAAAAAATTTTCAAAAATTTTTTTTTTGCATCGGGCTTAGAATGCCATGAAACGTGGAAATTTTAAATTTGAAGAAAGAAAAAAAATCGGTAAAGGTATTTACACAGAACTTCCCTCGTTATTTGTGCATGGCAGTCACTCTAAAAAATTAATAATTACGAAATGGCATTGAGAATAATAATCGGAATAGAGTTATTGCTATTATTACAAAGAAAACTTGATAAGTTTTGGTCAAAAAAATATACAGATGCTCATCCAACAGCAAAAGTTCAATACTAAATAGCAGGTGCCACATATGGCAGGCTTTCGCAAATACCTTTGCAAATGTCCACCATGACTGAATTATTTCTTGTACATTTTTCAATAAAAGTATAATAGGTGCATATGACAGATATTATTGCCATCTGTCACATTTTCAATCCAACATTCACGTAATGGAGTGGAAGTATAGTGGTGGTTAAAAAATTTCATTTTTTAAAAAAAATTTCAATTTTTTTTTTTTTTTTAATCAGGCTTAGAATGCCATGAAACGTGGAAATTTGAAATTTGAAGAAATAAAAAAAAATTATTTCATTTTAGTGGTAAAAAATTTTTCAAAACTATTGGTGAAAATTTTTTTTTTTTAAATAAGTTAAGCGTGTCATGAAACGTAGAAATTTTATATTTGACCAAAAAAAAATTTTTCATCTTGGTAAAAATTTTTTCAAAAATGTTTGAAAAAAATTTTCAAAAATTTTTTTTTTCTGAAATAGGTTTAGAGCGTCATGAAACGTAGAAATTTTAAATTTGAACAAAAAAATTTTTTTTTTATCTTGGTAAAAATTTTTTCAAAAATGGTGAAAAAAATTTTCAAACATTTTTTTTCCCGAAATAGGATCAGCGCGTCATGAAACGTGGAAATTTTAAATTTGAGCGAAAAAAAATTTTTTTCACTATTTATTCCGCTTGGACGGTCCACCCTGTATATTTTCCAGTGAAATTTCTACCATTTCTGCGCTGACAGTAGCGTCAACTACCTGCCAAATTTGAGTGCTCTCCGTCAAGTAGTTTTTTAGTAAATGCACCAACAGACAGACAGACAGACAGACAGACAGACATACAGACAGACAGACAGACCGACAGACAGACAGACAGACAGACTGACGGAATTGAAAAACCTATATTTTCGTAATCTCCGTGATCTGAAACGTCAGAATCCGTAAAAATCTCGGAGGGTGATTTTTTCTCGAATACAATACTTCCCTTCGGTATGCGAGGGAAGTAAAAATTCGATCTATTTTAGTGGTAAAAACTTTTTGAAAAATGTTGGTGAAAAAAATTTTCAAAATTTTTTTCTGAAATACCTAGGTTTAGAATGTCATTTAAATTTGAGCATTCTGGTGTTAAATTTTTTTCCAAACTGGTAACAAAATGTTGCAAATTTTTTTTTCCGAAATTGGTTTGGAATATCATGAAACGTGGAAATTTTAAATTTGAGCAAAAAAAATTTTTTCGTCTGTTCTATAGTAGTGATACATAAATGGATTAAAAATGTTTTCAAATTTTTTAAAAAATTCTTCAAAAACATTTTTAAATTTGTTTGAATAGTTTTAGAATGTCATGGAAACGTGGATAGTTAAAATCTGAACAAAGAAAGAAAAATTCTATCTTAGTGATAAAATTTCAAAAAACTTTTTTTTTAATCAGGCTTAGAATGCCATGAAACGTGAAAATTTTAAATTTGAAGAAAGAAAAAAAAAAATTCGTTTTAGTAGTAAAAATTTTTTCAAAAATATTGGTGAAAAAAATTTTCAATTTTTTTTTTCCTGAAGTAGGTTAAGCGTGTCATGAAACGTAGAAATTTTAAATTTGAGCAAAAACAAATTTTTTTCATCTTGGTAACAATTTTTTCAAAAATGTGAAAAAAATTTTCAAAAATTTTTTTTTTCTGAAATAGGTTTAGCGCGTCATGAAACGTGGAAATTTTAAATTTGAGCAAACAAAAATTTTTTTCAACTTGGTAAAAATTTTTTAAAAAATGTTTGAAAAAAATTTTCAAAAAATTTTTTTTCCTGAAATAGGTTTAGCGCGTCATGAAACGTGGAAATTTTAAATTTGAGCAAAAAAAAATTTTTTTCATCTTGGTAAAAATTTTTTCAAAAATGTTTGAAAAAAATTTTCAAAAAATTTTTTTTCCTGAAACAGGTTTAGCGCGTCATGAAACGTGGAAGTTTTAAATTTGAGCAAAAAAAAATTTTTTTCACTATTTATTCCGTTTAGACGGTCCACCCTGTATATTTTTCAGTGAAAATTCTACCAGTTCTTCGCTGACAGTAGGGTTAACTACCTACCAAATTTGACTGCTCTCCGTCAAGTAGTTTTTTAGTAAATGCACCAACAGACAGACAGACAGACAGACAGACAGACAGACCGACAGACAGACAGACAGACAGACTGACGGAATTGAAAAACCTATATTTTCGGAATCTACGTGTTCTGAAACGTCAGAATCCGAAAAAATCTCGGAGGGTGATTTTTTCTCGAATACAATACTTCCCTTCGGTATGCGAGGGAAGTAAAAATCGGTAAAGGTATTTACACAGAACTTCCCTCGTTATTTGTGCATGGCAGTCACTCTAAAAAATTAATAATTACGAAATGGCATTGAGAATAATAATCGGAATAGAGTTATTGCTATTATTACAAAGAAAACTTGATAAGTTTTGGTCAAAAAAATATACAGATGCTCATCCAACAGCAAAAGTTCAATACTAAATAGCAGGTGCCACATATGGCAGGCTTTCGCAAATACCTTTGCAAATGTCCACCATGACTGAATTATTTCTTGTACATTTTTCAATAAAAGTATAATAGGTGCATATGACAGATATTATTGCCATCTGTCACATTTTCAATCCAACATTCACGTAATGGAGTGGAAGTATAGTGGTGGTTAAAAAATTTCATTTTTTAAAAAAAATTTCAATTTTTTTTTTTTTTTTTAATCAGGCTTAGAATGCCATGAAACGTGGAAATTTGAAATTTGAAGAAATAAAAAAAAATTATTTCATTTTAGTGGTAAAAAATTTTTCAAAACTATTGGTGAAAATTTTTTTTTTTTAAATAAGTTAAGCGTGTCATGAAACGTAGAAATTTTATATTTGACCAAAAAAAAATTTTTCATCTTGGTAAAAATTTTTTCAAAAATGTTTGAAAAAAATTTTCAAAAATTTTTTTTTTCTGAAATAGGTTTAGAGCGTCATGAAACGTAGAAATTTTAAATTTGAACAAAAAAATTTTTTTTTTATCTTGGTAAAAATTTTTTCAAAAATGGTGAAAAAAATTTTCAAACATTTTTTTTCCCGAAATAGGATCAGCGCGTCATGAAACGTGGAAATTTTAAATTTGAGCGAAAAAAAATTTTTTTCACTATTTATTCCGCTTGGACGGTCCACCCTGTATATTTTCCAGTGAAATTTCTACCATTTCTGCGCTGACAGTAGCGTCAACTACCTGCCAAATTTGAGTGCTCTCCGTCAAGTAGTTTTTTAGTAAATGCACCAACAGACAGACAGACAGACAGACAGACAGACAGACATACAGACAGACAGACAGACCGACAGACAGACAGACAGACAGACTGACGGAATTGAAAAACCTATATTTTCGTAATCTCCGTGATCTGAAACGTCAGAATCCGTAAAAATCTCGGAGGGTGATTTTTTCTCGAATACAATACTTCCCTTCGGTATGCGAGGGAAGTAAAAATTCGATCTATTTTAGTGGTAAAAACTTTTTGAAAAATGTTGGTGAAAAAAATTTTCAAAATTTTTTTCTGAAATACCTAGGTTTAGAATGTCATTTAAATTTGAGCATTCTGGTGTTAAATTTTTTTCCAAACTGGTAACAAAATGTTGCAAATTTTTTTTTCCGAAATTGGTTTGGAATATCATGAAACGTGGAAATTTTAAATTTGAGCAAAAAAAATTTTTTCGTCTGTTCTATAGTAGTGATACATAAATGGATTAAAAATGTTTTCAAATTTTTTAAAAAATTCTTCAAAAACATTTTTAAATTTGTTTGAATAGTTTTAGAATGTCATGGAAACGTGGATAGTTAAAATCTGAACAAAGAAAGAAAAATTCTATCTTAGTGATAAAATTTCAAAAAACTTTTTTTTTAATCAGGCTTAGAATGCCATGAAACGTGAAAATTTTAAATTTGAAGAAAGAAAAAAAAAAATTCGTTTTAGTAGTAAAAATTTTTTCAAAAATATTGGTGAAAAAAATTTTCAATTTTTTTTTTCCTGAAGTAGGTTAAGCGTGTCATGAAACGTAGAAATTTTAAATTTGAGCAAAAACAAATTTTTTTCATCTTGGTAACAATTTTTTCAAAAATGTGAAAAAAATTTTCAAAAATTTTTTTTTTCTGAAATAGGTTTAGCGCGTCATGAAACGTGGAAATTTTAAATTTGAGCAAACAAAAATTTTTTTCAACTTGGTAAAAATTTTTTAAAAAATGTTTGAAAAAAATTTTCAAAAAATTTTTTTTCCTGAAATAGGTTTAGCGCGTCATGAAACGTGGAAATTTTAAATTTGAGCAAAAAAAAATTTTTTTCATCTTGGTAAAAATTTTTTCAAAAATGTTTGAAAAAAATTTTCAAAAAATTTTTTTTCCTGAAACAGGTTTAGCGCGTCATGAAACGTGGAAGTTTTAAATTTGAGCAAAAAAAAATTTTTTTCACTATTTATTCCGTTTAGACGGTCCACCCTGTATATTTTTCAGTGAAAATTCTACCAGTTCTTCGCTGACAGTAGGGTTAACTACCTACCAAATTTGACTGCTCTCCGTCAAGTAGTTTTTTAGTAAATGCACCAACAGACAGACAGACAGACAGACAGACAGACAGACCGACAGACAGACAGACAGACAGACTGACGGAATTGAAAAACCTATATTTTCGGAATCTACGTGTTCTGAAACGTCAGAATCCGAAAAAATCTCGGAGGGTGATTTTTTCTCGAATACAATACTTCCCTTCGGTATGCGAGGGAAGTAAAAAATTATTTCATTTTAGTAGTAAAAATTTCTTCAAAAATATTGGTGAATAAATTTTTTTTTTCTGAAATTGGTTAAGCGTGTCATGAAACGTAGAAATTTTAAATTTGAGTAAAAAAAATTTTTTTCACTATTTATTCCGTTTAGACGGTCCACCCTGTATATTTTTCAGTGAAAATTCTACCAGTTCTTCGCTGACAGTAGCGTCAACTACCTACCAAATTTGACTGCTCTCCGTCAAGTAGTTTTTTAGTAAATGCACCAACAGACAGACAGACAGACAGACAGACAGACAGACCGACAGACAGACAGACAGACAGACTGACGGAATTGAAAAACCTATATTTTCGGAATCTACGTGTTCTGAAACGTCAGAATCCGAAAAAATCTCGGAGGGTGATTTTTTCTCGAATACAATACTTCCCTTCGGTATGCGAGGGAAGTAAAAAAAGTTTTTTGAAATTTTATCACTAAGATAGAATTTTTCTTTCTTTGTTCAGATTTTAACTATCCACGTTTCCATGACATTCTAAAACTATTCAAACAAATTTAAAAATGTTTTTGAAGAATTTTTAAAAAAATTTGAAAACATTTTTAATCCATTTATGTATCACTACTACAGAACAGTCGAAAAAATTTTTTTTGCTCAAATTTAAAATTTCCATGTTGCATGATATTCCAAACCAATTTCGGAAAAAAAAAATTTGCAATATTTTGTTACCAGTTTGGAAAAAAATTTAACACCAGAATGCTCAAATTTAAATGACATTCTAGGTATTTCAGAAAAAAAATTTTGAAATTTTTTTTCACCAACATTTTTCAAAAAGTTTTTACCACTAAAATAGATCGAATTTTTTTTTATTTGCTCAAATTTAACATTTTCACGTTTCATAGCATTCTAAACCTATTTTAAAAATACATCATATTTAATTTTTAAACTTTTTTTAGCACTACTATAGAACAGAAGGAAACTTTCCTTTGTGCTCTAATTTAAAATTTCTACCTTTGACATTTTAAACCTATTTCAGAAGCAAAAAATTTGAAAATTATTTTACCATCTTTTGAGAAATTTAAAAAAAATGAAATTTTTTAACCACCACTATACTTCCACTCCATTACGTGAATGTTGGATTGAAAATGTGACAGATGGCACTAACATCTGGCATATGCACCTATTATACTTTTATTGAAAAATGTACAGGGTGGTCATCCCAAGAAATAATTCAGTCATGGTGGACATTTGTAAAGGTATTTGCGCAAGCTTGCCATATGTGGCACCTGCTATTTAGTATTGAACTTTTGCTGTTGGATGAGCAATCTGTATATTTTTTTGACCAAAACTTATCAAGTTTTCTTTGTAATAATAGCAATAACTCTACTCCGATTATTATTCTCAATGTCATTTCGTAATTATTATTTTTTAGAGAGACTGCCATGAACGAGGGAAGTTCTGTGTAAATACCTTTACCGATTTTTTTTTCCTGAAATAGGTTTAGCGCGTCATGAAACGTGGAAATTTTTAATTTGAGCAACAAAAATTTTTTTTCTCTATTTATTCCGTTTAGACGGTCCACCCTGTATATTTTTCAGTAAAAATTCTACCAGTTCTTCGCTGACAGTAGGGTTAACTACCTACCAAATTTGACTGCTCTCCGTCAAGTAGTTTTTTAGTAAATGCACCAACAGACAGACAGACAGACAGACAGACAGACAGACAGACTGACGGAATTGAAAAACCTATATTTTCGTAATCTACGTGTTCTGAAACGTCAGAATCCGTAAAAATCTCGGAGGGTGATTTTTTCTCGAATACAATACTTCCCTTCGGTATGCGAGGGAAGTAAAAAAAAATCGGTAAAGGTATTTACACAGAACTTCCCTCGTTATTTGTGCTTGGCGGTCACTAAAAAATTATTAAATATGAAATGACATTGAGAATAATAATGGAAATACAGTTATTGTAATTATTACAAAGAAGTCCTGATAACTTTTGGTCAAAAAAATTGTGCTCATCCAACAGCAAAAGTTCAATACTAAATAACAAGTCTACCATGAATTATTTCTTGGGATGACCACCCTGTATATTTTCCAATAAGTATAATAGCATATGCCAAATATTATTGCCATTAGACACATTTCCAGTTCCACTTTCATGCAGTGAAGTGGAAGTATAGTGGTGGTTAAAAATTTAATTTTTTTTTTGAAATTTCTCAAAAGTGTTGGTTAAAAATTTTCAGTCTTTTTTCTTCTGCAATAGGTTCAGAATGTCATGAAACACGGAAATTTTAAATTTGAGCAAAGAAAAATAATTTTCCATCTGTTTCAGTGGTAAAATTTTTTTAAAAAAATGTGTGAAAATAATTTTCAATTTTTTTTTTCTGAAATATGTTTAGAATGTCATGAAACCTGAAAATTTTAAATTTCAGCAAAAACAAATTTTTCCATCTATTCTAATGGTATTTTTTTTTCAAAATGGTAAAAAATGATGCAATTTATTTTTTCCGAAATAGGTTTGGAATGTCATGAAACGTGGAAATTTTAAATTTAAACAAAAAAATTTTTTTTATCTATTCTATAGTAAGTAGTGAAATAGATTTTATCAATTTTTTTTTAAATTTGTTTGAATAGGTTTAGAATGCCATGGAAACGTTGAAATTTTAAATTTGAAGAAAAAAAAATTTTTTTTGAAATTTTTCCAAAATGTTGGTTAAAAAGTTAGGTTTAGAATGTCATGAAACGGGTATATTTGAAATTTGAGCAAAACATTTTTTCCAACTATTCTAGTGGTAATTTTTTTTTCCAAAATCGTAAAATAATGTTACAAATTTTTTTCTTCCGAAGTAGTTTTAGAATGTCATAAAGCGTGGAAATCATAAATTTGAGAAAAAAAATATTTTCTTCTATTCTATAGTAAGACTTAGTGATGAATACATAAATTTTTTCAAGAAAATTTTTCAGAAAAATTTCTAAATTTGTTTTATACGTTTAGAATGCCATGGAAACGTGGAAATTTTAATTTGAACAAAAAAAAATTCCACCTATTTTAGTGGTAAAATTTTTTTCAAAAATGTTGGTAAAAAAATTTTCAAAATTTTTTTTTTTTTTAATACGTTTAGAATGCCATGAAACGTGAAAATTTTAAATTTGAAGAAAAAAATTTTTTTTTCTTCCTATATTTTAGTGGTAAAATTTTTTTCAAAAATGATTGAAAAAAATTAAAAAAATTTTTTTTTTTCAGAAATAGGTTTAGCGCGTCATGAAACGTGGAAATTTTAAATTTGAGCAAAAAAAAATTTTTTTCACTATTTATTCCGTTTAGACGGTCCACCCTGTATATTTTTCAGCGAAAATTCTACCAGTTCTTCGCTGACAGTGGCGTCAACTATCTACCAAATTTGACTGCTCTCCGTCAAGTAGTTTTTTAGTAAATGCACCAACAGACAGACAGACAGACAGACAGACAGACAGACTGACGGAATTGAAAAACCTATATTTTCGGAATCTACGTGTTCTGAAACGTCAGAATCCGAAAAAATCTCGGAGGGTGATTTTTTCTCGAATACAATACTTCCCTTCGGTATGCGAGGGAAGTAATATATTAAAAAGGGAAATAAAAAATCATGCATTATTTTTTTTATTTAGGGTAGTTAAGTCATAGAGAAGATTATGTAGAAGTTCATACAAATAAACAATGTCAAAGTAAGTTCTTCTGCTATTTAGTGTCTTTAAATTATACTTAGAAAGATGGTCTAAATAAGAAGAGTTACTGATATACCTCTTCTGTAAAATAAAATTAATATGTTTTATAAATTCTAAATGTACATTTTCTAATATTTGTATATACCTGGTATAGAAAGGACTCCAGACCATACAGCAATAATCCAGCTTGGATCTAAAAAAAGAAGAATATAACATCTAAATATTTTTCTCACATTTAAATGATTTGCAGTTGCGTAAAATGAAACCTAAATTTTTGTAGCATTTGTTGGAAATATTTTTCACGTTGTCATTAAAAGACAGTTTCGAGTCGAATATTACACCCAGATCAGTAGTTGTATGAACTCTTTCCAAATTCTTATTCCCGATTTCGTATTTATAATCAAGCATATTTTTGAATAGTGTTAAAGTCATTACCTTGCATTTATTAATATTAAAAGGCAGCTGATTTTGGATAGACCAGTTAAATATTTCCTTTATGTCATCTTATAGAAGCAAACAGTCCTGATAATCTTCTATTTGTTTAAATATTTTCATATCATCAGCGAAAAGTGTAAAAATATTATTAATCTGCATGCTTAATGGACTAAAGAGCTTCAGCTGGATGAAAATTCCGCTCGCTGCATTGCGTTTGTGTTCCGCGTGGAAAAATGATTAGATCAGCTTAACAATATTTAGACCAGGATATGATAAGCTGAAGTTTCCTTTTCGTGAAATAGATCGAGAAAATTTTCAAAATTTCGAGAGGTAGGGTATCACTTCCACGTATCTACACCGACTTCAATAGTGTTAGTTAAATACAATTATTCATTTCATTTTTAACAATTTCGATTAATAATGTTAATAATTAACATCCATTGAATCATCTGTTCCCAAATCAGAATATTCTTCAACACTTTCATCGGAACTATCATCAATGGAGTCGTTCAATAGAAAATCGTCATCTTCCTCTTCATTTATTGTTTCTTCTTCCACACTATCTATATATAAAAAGAAACAAAAAAAAACTAAATCAGTTAAAAGCATTCTGGTAGTCACAAAATTTCTTGCCTTCGAAAAACAATATAACCGATGCGAACCTTCATTATCATCTATTTCGGAGCGTATAATTTCATGTGCCCGTGAGAGTTGATTTCTCTTAAACCATTCAACATACTTTCTATCTTCTTCTTTCCATCTATAGGAGTTGGATTCTTTTTATGTGCATTACTCCAGAACGTGGCGATGTAATATGAAGCACGTAGAATTGCTTTATCAGCTCCCTTTTACATGGAGGAATAATCGTACTATCAATGCCATCGTGCCAATCCCATCATGCACGGTCATACCATTATGTATGTAAGACCACGAGTAGTGTTTACGTAGAAAGTAGGTTACTTTTATTAATTTTATTGTAAACAAGCGACGCGGCAATATTCTTGACTAAAGATGACGGTCTCGGATGATTAGGGGTCGAGCTTAACTTCTTTGCCCCAATCATCGCTGTAGACCTGGACCGGCCTCGTAAGGGGTGGGCCTGCTTTCTCGCCTACCCCCTCCCCCCTCCGCCCGAATGCGGACGGTATAGGCGATATTAGCGAACGTCCCCTGGTCCTGGCTGTTGGACCGTGCCAGCCAGATTGTTTCTTCTGGCGCTCTTCTGTCTTGGTCTTCTTTCTTCGCTGGTATGTAGGCTCCCGGGAGCGTTTTTCGTCCGTCGTGAGAGGGAAGAGCTGTTACCGAGCCCTCTCGGAGTTTGAAAGGGTGGGGGTGTTGACTAGTCGGAGGCCCAGGGTGCCAATTGGAATCATATGCTCCTATTTGGTCGGAGGGAAGTGTGAACTGTGTAGCTCAGGATTGTGTTCGGTTAGAGACGCTTTCTTAGCGTCAGAGACCAGCACGGGCTAGCGTAAGCGTACCGAGCTGGTTGTTTGCTTGGAACCCCCGGGATCGGGTAATTGGGTGTTTTTATCATTGTCTTCTTGCGGTGTGGCTTGAAGATCGGGCTGAAACAGGTAAAGGTTTAGTTATACTTACCCATTATCCAAGATCTGGAGCTTCAGCCTCTTGTGCCTCGGAGCGTCATTGGGGTCGTAGTCAGTCGCCCATCTAAACAGGCGACATAATCATATTGATCATGTTGTTAAAATTTACCTTTCTCCAGCGACATTTTTTGCATCGTCTACTTCTTGTTCTGATTCAGAGGATACACTTTTGGTAATTTTTAAAATCACTAGATTTCTTTGACATAAGATTATATTTCTTTCGAATGTTCGATACACCTGAACACTTTTTCAATAAAGTTTCGGAAAATTCGAGTAAATGCCCTGTTTCTTTTAAACAAAAAATACAAAAGGGCCTCACGTCAGACATACTGAAGAAATGGAACGCGCAAAATGCATATCCGCTGCCAAGGGCTGGGACCAACTGTAGGATACAATACTCCTGCCTTCAAAAATGGCGAGTAAGTCACAGATAATAGTATAATGTCTGAATAAACTTTGCCTAAAGGCGAGCAACTTTGAGATATTTAGCAAACGGTTAGGTTAGGTACAGAAGAGACGGAGAATTTCCTTTCTTGTTATCGTCTTTCGAGTTTATGGGAATATATCATCTAAAATAAGTTAAAATTGATATAATTGTGAAATCGATTTTTGTATTGCTGTGTTAATAATAATATGGACAAATCATTTGTTTATCTGACATTGCCTTCGATATTAACTATGTGATGGACACTGTAATAGTCAATTTCTTGTTTAAGTTAAAGCATATGACATACTTTCTCTGCTGTTTTGATCATAACTACTAAGCTCATTAATTGTTAAGTGCATTTAAAGTAACTACTTATTTTGGGGATATCTATCAAATTTATTTCTTTGTTAATATTTAAGTATGCCACAAACTTTCTTCTTTTCTTTAGGTATATATGCAAAGGGATTTTATTTGTCTATCTATGAATATTACATTATTTTTTATTAATTTTTTGCATAACTATCAACGTTGTTTGTTCGTGTATGATTACGCATGTTACACATTTTTTGAGTTTACCTGAGCATTTAGAGTGTGTATTTGTGTTCGTTTTAAAATGAAACGTAATATATTGTTATTGTTTATTAAGTGGTTTTCATTTTTAGCTCTACCTAAAGTCAGTATAATTTAATAATCATAATAAAGGCCTTCACTTGACCTGGAGGGATGACAGCGTAAAGTTGCTAACTCCAACCAAAGGAATTTCATATTCATCCGATTTTTCTACAGTTTTTACGGGAGATTCAAAAATATAGTGGCGCCTATTACTTTTCTTTCGCCATGTTTCTATTAACCTTCGTTAATAGAATTTAGGATACAGTAAGCACTTTGTGACAGGTTTTTATCTGTCAATTAGCTGTCAGATTATTCCCGATCTCAGACTTGAGATCTCTAACCCGTGGCGAATTTTTAGCAATTATCTTTTCTATTAAGGCAAATAAGACGTAACAAAAACATCCTAAATGAAGTACCGAACAAAAATTTTACAAAATGCTATTTGAGATAACTTTTCCGATAAAAAAAATGTCTAGCAATTGATAACGAAATTTTGACCCATTTAGGGGACCTCAAATAGCCATGCAAATATATAAATATTTTTTTTAAATGGTCAAATAGAACTCTTCGAGTACTGTCCCAGAATATAATTAAATCGGGCAACATGTTCCACAATAACAGGATGTTGCGGAATTAAGTAGCACACACTGTAGATATAGCTTTTTGTTTCTTCGATAAAGAGTCCCTCAGTTCTCCGCGTTAATCTATTATATTCTTCCGACAAAACAGTGTTAACACCTTGAGCATTCAACTTTGAATGGCTTTTAACACAGTTAGAGTTTTGTCAGTTATCCAAGGTTTTTCCACATTTCTACTCATCTCACTTTTTGTTTCTATTGTTACTCGTGTGATGTTCTCTTTTATTGAATCCCACACGGCAGTTGGATCTGTCATGTAGTGGATTGACTTTAGTTTAGGTATTCTTTGAATTTATTTTGAAAGGAGCACTATCAATCGGTGATGATGGGCAGAGATTCTTGAATTTACTTTTGACACATTTTTAGCTTTAGTGTGAAAGTGTACCATTGCACACGAGTAAAGTTTTACAATAAATACGCTATTAATTATCACCTGTTACTGCATTGTTAATTATTTTTCAAATAAGGAAGTTAATATTTAGCTTAAGATATTTACGTTTCAAAATATATTTTGTAATAATTCCCTAAGAATAGAAAAAGTTTTAAAATTTAATTCTTCATAACCCTAAAAAATATTTGAAAATTAATGAACGGATAAAAGGGTTTCATAAAATTGTACTTGAATGTTTCATCCTAACACCACCAAATATAGTAGAGTTATTTTCGTTTTGAGTGAGGGCGGATGTTCACATCCCAAAAAAAATCGATAGCTAATTTGTTTTGTTTGAATACAAATAGATGCGTTGTTACTTTATTTTCCAGTATATTATTTTCATAGATATACATACATCTTTCATTTCCTTTATATTCACGAATATGATGGATGAACGTGTTACATTTTGAAAGTTCTATGATAGTAAAATTGATGTATTGAGTGCTCTTATGCATATTTCCCTACCACAAACTTTATGTAAACCCATAAATGAACCTGTAACGTTTACTGGAGTGGAAAATAACCTCAATACGTATAAGCTTCATTGAGTTACATACCACGACACGTTGTGAGAGCAATACTCGATTAGTTGTAATTTATGATTTATCGTCTATTAAAACAAACAGTACGGCTTTCCTTAATAACCGTATCCGCAGTCTATGTAAGCTCTCAGGTAGTTCGAAAATTAAACTGGCAAAAGTTTAGGGAAATAATAATAATATTTATTTTCTTTAAGTGATTTACAATAGAGTGTGCAATAATGAGTTATTTAAAAATAAATACATAGATCTTACATAAAGATGAATGCTTGCTTATAGGCGTAAAATCATTTTAAAAATGTGATATATGATGGAATTATTACATACAGACTATGTTATATGCATTTGTGCGTGTCAAGTTTCACACAGTGCAATATCAAAATTAATTCAAAAATTTGCACTAAAATACTTGGGCGCTATGTCAAATTTTAAATACTTACAATAACACGTCACATGTAATACACAATTTTATAGAATTAACTACCATTTTCTCTACTTGTACACCATTAGAAAAGAGGTGAACATAAGTTTTGAAAATGATTTCAATACAGTATATTGCATGCGCGCTATTTTAGAGAAGTTGCAGATTAAATTTCAAATTTAATTCTACAGAAATGCACTCGAGCATTTTAATTAGTATGTGCAATTTTCTTATTCCCATTTCCCACGCATTTTCGGATTTTTTTGAGCACAGATCCATTAAACATTAGAAACAAAAATTTTACATGGATATAACCATGTAGTGTAAATGATATTGTCTACCAACATAAGTTCCAGTAGTAAATAAAAATATCTGAAGAGGGTGATATATAAAAATCTGTGATATTTTTTATAATATGTGTGATCCACTTGAAATGGAAACGCTACTGTAAAATTAGAGGCAAATGTCATAAACAAATTTGAGATGTTGGCTGCTAGCACAAACGCCGAAAATGAAGTTTATGGCTCCTTTATCTTGCTTTGCTTATTGTCCCCTATCTCAAACAGATGTCATACAATACAATACATACGTATACCAAATTTAAAGTGAATATCTCCATTTTATTTTATCAACCCTTTTAATGGAGTGGAGGTGGAGAGGTTGAAGAATATAAAGAAATCTGAGGCCTCAGCTTCTAGTATATACACCAAATCCGAAGTTTCTGTACTCTTATCAGTTTGCTTTACTTCACCATTTAACCCTATTTAATTCCCAACCCTTCAACGTAGTGAGGTCAAAATAAAACTAATTCCAGATGATATTATGATACATACATGTACCTTCAAGTGAATATTTCGGTTTTATGGACCTAAAAGTTTTTCGAGCACTTTTTTGGGGATTTGGGGTGTAGTTTTCGTCCACGTAGGGTGCGGTTAAGGCAACTGAAGGAGATTCTCGTTAATGCACTGCGACCATTCTGCAGTAAAAACAAAGAACACTTGTTCTCCCAGTTCTCCCTCCACCCCTGTGTTCCTCATTCAGCAGAGGGTAGTTTGTACATTTCTCGAGGCTTGGTTTCGTAGCGCCACCCACCAACATCCTTTCTACTACCACTCCATGCCACTTGACCCGCTGATACACCATAATTTATTTATCTTTCAGAAACCTGACTTAATCTCGCATATACCATGATTTTACACGTTGACCAATCCATTAAGTATGTTGTTTTGAATTCAATTTTCCTGCATGGATTTAAACATTATTCTTGTTCCTCACCTATGCCCCATGACTAAAGCTTTATGTTCTTATCCTTATAATACATAACATTCTAAAAAAAAATCACTTTCTTATTACTTGGTAAGAAATCTGTTCCAATTTACTAATTTCCCTTGCGCAAACCTGGCTTGCAAATGTACCAATCAGAGACAAGGGCACACGTTCCATATCTTTACAAGCACTGCATTTTAAACTGAGATAAACTATAGCCTGTAAACCGTATTAGAAGGCAAAGTAAACATGAAATCACATTTCGTCTGGCTTTTGGGAAACATGCCTTCATTATTTTCAGAAAATGTTCAGGAGACAGTGAAGTGTAGAATATTTAAGTTCAAGCTGATTCTATAACGATTAGTTCAAACAATACTCGGTTAATGTAGTTCAAAACACCTGCTTTTAGAGAGTCTTCGTCGCCGCAAATATTCTTAACATTGTTATCATCTATAGTCTAAAAGTATAAGAAGTGCATGAAAATAAGGCGACATAATTCGACGGCACCCGCTTAAAGTATATAGAAATAATTATACAGAAGCAAAGTTCGTAAATAATGTGCCATTTTTGCTGCAGTGTTACCACTTTACTCGTCTTTTAATTATTCCCGAGATGAGAAACATTAAAATTCCAGCTTAAAAGGCGCACTCGCTAAACGACGCGCGCTCGCTGTTTTTGATAATAATTATTATTTCCACAGAAAAGTTAATATACGGTAGGTAAGTCTCGGGTGTACTTTAACACAATATTTCACGATTAAATATAAAACGAAACGAAAACTATCCACATTAAATATTTTTATTACTAGTATTTCGTATAAAAAATAAACAAACTTCTATAAGTATACTACTATTTCGTAAATTGTTAAGCCACAGTTTAATAATGTACAGGGCCTTCATTTGAAACTGTAAGACACATGACTACAAAATGTATGCAATCCACTCAACACCGTTGGCACGCCTGTTTAATAAGAATACCTGAATCCAATACCGTTCTAAGTATAAATTAAGTGTTGGATGCATTTAATTAGGCTCAAATATTACGTTTTTGTGACTTTATTCTCATTTCTGGATGGGAATCAGTGTAACATGAATAAACCTTCTTAGATAGAATTTTATGTTTCAAATATACAGGAAATTACGCTTTTTAATGTTTCAAAAAGCTTTATTAAAACTCTACATGTGTTTCGGCTTATTAGGCCTTTATCAACAGTGCAAGATATTACTCTTGATAAAGGCCTAATAAGCCGAAACAGGTGTAGAGTTTTAATAAAACTTTTTGAAACATTAAAAAGCATAATTTCCTGTATATTTAAATTATTGAAGAATGTTTCACAAGGAACCAACCGTAGAATCAACCCAAGAATAAGTGTAATTTATTAATATTGTTGATTTTTAAAGGGCATACTGATATTTACAAGTAGGAAGTCAAATCTATAATTAGAGGTCTGTTTTCTATATTCAACAATATTGAAAAATGATATGTATTTTAACTGAAAAAGTTTGTTAATGTTAACGCCATCACAGACAACTCCGCATAGGGCCATAGCATAGGAACGTAAGCATTTCAACCAATCACAGACAGTATGAGGGAAGCCATGTTGTGCTATGCGCAACCACTTAAAATATTTGTTACAGCAGTCACGTGTTTATAAACTATTACTTATTTCTCCTGTGACTGTGATGTAACCTACAAATTTTGATATTTTAAGTCAGCTGATTACTTTAACGTGTGCACTGTACACGTGTGCGAGTTTTTCGAGGTTTTATGTTGATGAAAAATTATATTAAAATTAAAACAAATTAAAGATACAGCTGAATAGATCATTAGTATTTATTATAAGCGCTAAAAAGAAAACGGATAATCACAACAAATGAGCACGTGAAAACCAAGTAGGCAGAATATAAACTCGTTTCTTTTAAGGTGGCCATTCTCTAGAAAGAGACATCCAATAGGGAAATATTTGTTATTTTTGGCCATAACTTTTCCTTCTTAGTACGTATATTAAAAAAAAACTATAAGTAGAACCATAACGTCTATTACTGTGAATTTTAAATCAATAATTTTAGTGGTTTGCAAAATAACTAGGTTTAAATTTAAAAATTATGTTAATCTTTCTATTTCGTAGTTTTAATTCATAGCTATTTGCAAACCACTGAAATTATTGAGTAATATTCATAGTAGTAGTCTTGTTATGGTTCTGCTTAGGTACTCTTATAGTTTTTTTAATATACGTAAGAAGGAAAGAGAGTTATGGGCAAAAATAATAAATATTTCCCTATCGGATGTCTCTTTCTATAGAATGGCCACCATAAGAGATTTATATTTAAAACAATATTTTAAGTTAGAATGACACTTAAACGCTCGTCTCTAATTGGTTAATATTGTGTGCTCTGCTTGTTACTGTGTCTTTAACAAATGCATAATGATCAACGTTACGTTATGTTCTATGCTATGTAGCTATGCAAAACCGTCTGAGGAGGCCTTTACACTGGTTCCAATCTAGAAATGCGAACAAAAACATTAAAAATGAAAATAAACTTACAAAAACGTATAATTTTAATTAGAGATTATGTTAGTTCAATGTGCACGAGCCCTATTAACATGTTAATTTATTTATTATGTTTATTAAAAAATGATAGATGATTGAATCAGTTGTTATAACTCTTTGATAATGGTCGAAAAGCCAAACCATATGTCAGAGATATCTGAATAATAATTGTGAAACAGTAATACCAACTGTTTTTAATCCTTATTTTGATTGAATTATATCTAAAACAAATTTAATTGTGAGATACTTTTTGTATTTTTATTTGCAGACTGATTTACGAGTTTCGAAATTTTCACAATGTGATAATCTTCATGTGTCATTACATTAATTTATTTATAGAATTTAAAAAAGGGCAATAGCAATTACCCAACACATTTGTAACCGCTGCAGACATTATTAATCTTGTTTCTTAGAGCATAGCAGACAAAGAAAGTGATACATTAATTTTTCTTTATGGTGGAAACTTCACTTATTGACTAAGAATATATCTTACAATTGTTGCAAGTATTTGCATTAGGTAAATCTTCTTTATCGACTACTTGCACCTTTTAGTGAATACAAAAATACAACTTAACTTGATGTATCCTGGGATTTTTCGGTCATCTTTAAATGCAAATTCTTATATTTAACGTTCGTTTATTTTATGTGATTTTACAAATTTAATTTCATTACTTACAATTTAAGAAATTTTTTGTTTACACTATATTAACATTTTACGTTTATTTCTGTTGAAAGGTTTAATGCAACTAAATGCTGAACAAAAGTATTGCCTGTTTTCTGGTCTGTGTTATGTCACTACTGGTACAGTTTATTTAATTTATGGATGTTAGATATGAAATTTTCTCTAATGGCTTGTAGTGTGAAATATGATATTTTAAGAATGATCTTGCGGACTTGATGAATAGATGTAAAAATATATGTTGTTTAATAATATCCCCTTTTTAGTTAAATTAAAGTTAAAGTATGTTTCACTTAAATTCTCTATATCAATGCGGTTGTTGATTGTGTTGTTATGTCTTTTAATTTGTAATATTTCATGTATTGTTCTTCGATGATGATTTGGTTCCTTTTTGGTAGTAGTTGAAGGTGGTACCGAAAAATGGGTCAAATAGTTAAGATATCGAAAATTTTTATTAAGAAAAAGTGTATAGAATACAACAAGGACCCCACCTTTCAATTTTGAGGCAGATATGAGGAAAATAAAAAAGCGTAAATTTTACCTCTACCATTAATTACTATATGAAAAGTAATAAATACTTGTGTCTATTTCACAAATATTTAATTAGTTTCGTCAAAAACATTATGTAATTTAGTTGAATAAAGGTATTTGCATGGGAACATGGTAAAAAATAAGATAATTTTTTGAAAAGTAAAAATCTAAGAATTCTATCTCTACTTAGATCGATTTACGCCAAATGACGTAAATTGAATTGGCATTTTAGTCTTATAGTGAGGAGTTATTTGAATAGAGTATATCCAAACCGGTGGATAGGTCGGGGTGGGCCTGTTTCTTGGCCTCCCCGATCACCCGATTAAACCCCCTTGATTTCTTCCCGTGGGGGCATTTAAAGAGTCTTGTATATGCCACAACAGTAGAGACAAGAGAAGAATTATAGGAGAGAATTATGTACAATTCAAATGCAATTAGAGAAAAAGAAGGAATGTTGTGGCGAGTCCAGCGATCGTCAGTTCGTCGTGGACAAGCATGCATTAGAGAAGGAATTGCTCATATTGAGCATTTGTTATGAAATTTCATAAATCTTCATTTTTCCATGTCCCTAATGAGATTTCTACAGTCAGGTTTCCAATTTTGTGTTTAGTGTGTTCAAGATTTTTTGTTTTTATAAGTGTAGGCAAGTACTCACTACCTCATAGATGTTGTTTTGTACATAATCCTCGTGTACTTTTATTTTAAAAAATTACTGTTACTTGTGCGATTGAAAATCGCATTTTCTTCGTCAAGTGTTTTTATCTGGAAAACGATTCATATTACCGACATCAAACAATTCTACGCGAATGTCTTCGTAGGGGTACCTCGGGGGAAAGAAAAATATACGAACATGTAACCTTATTTTAATTAGTTCTACCCAAATTCGAGAGACTGCCCACCATTTTCTGAACACCCTATATTTATGTTATGTTGTTAGAAGCTTAAAAATAAGATTCAGCTTGCCACAAATGCTGAAGTTTATAACTATGGTACTAGAAATAGAGATAATCTTTTTACACCAAGCTTTCGATTTTCGAAAACAACAAAAAAATGTTTTGAATTTTAAGTTGTTAAATTTCCTTTCCAAGTAGTTAAAATCCTTGTCTAATTCTAATAAATTTAAAGCGATAATCAGAAAGCATTTGCTTATGCATTGTTTCTATTCAGTTGAAGAATATATGCAAACCTCTTTTGAAATTATATCCAGCTCGGGGGCGCAATGCTAAAGGTGTTTGGCTTGCGACCACGGAGTCCCGGGTTCGAATCCTGGTCAGGGTATGGATGTTTAGTGGCGTTTTTCATTTGTTACCGAGACGGTAGCAGTGAGCTTGTTGAGTGGCACAACATGTCTAGTTGTTGTTATCTCTCCTGAGTTCGAGACACAGCTGCGGTAGATGGCAATATCGCAGGGAATGGTTGTTGTGTTGATGTCTATATTTACCTGTCTTGGTTAAATGGCAGAGCAGCAATAGCTGAACTCCGCCAGGACGTTAACATAAATAAGGCATTAAAAATAGTATATTACGTACCATAAACTGTAAGTGATACTTTTCAGGTCGAGAATGTAGTTTGGGAAACCGAGGCCCGTAGGGCCGAGGTTTCCTAAACAGTCGAGACCTGAAAAGTCACTTACTGTTCGCGGTTAGTAAACAGTCTTTTGTAATACCTGCGAAAATCAAAGAAAAGTAATTAATGAGTTAAATTTGAATTATTGACAACTACCTGTCAAAATTAAATTTTAATATTTTAAATAAATTAGGTATATCGTATATACTAGAAATTAACAAAAGAAAGCCTAATAGATAAACAACTCGTTGAAAAGTCAAGTTTGACAAGCAGTTTTTGAGGAAATACTATTATGGATATTGAAGAAGCTGCAAATATTGCTTGTACATCGCTTCTACCTGGGAAATCTAAAAAAAGGTACGAAATCACATATGACGTATTTAGAAAGTGGTACGACGCTAAATATGTGGATATTCATACCAGTGAGGCGGTTTTACTCGCATATTTTCTAGAGAAATCTAAAAATATACATCTCCAGCCAGCTTATGGTGCGAATATTCCATGCTGCGGTCAACCATCTCCTTCAATGATAATGTTGACATTTCAAAATATGCCAAATTAAGGGCATTTTTAAAAAACAAAAATATTGGATATCGTCCCAAAAAAAGTGAGGTGTTTACTATAGAACAAATTGTAAAATTTTTGAGTAAAGCATCTGACCAAACATATCTGATGAAGAAGGTCGTTGCCATTATGGGAATTGCGGGAGCCTGCCGCAAAGATGAATTATGCAAGGAAACAGTAGACGATATTGTTGATAAAGGAAGCGTAGTACTTATCAAAATACCTGATTCTAAAAATCACCTTTCAAGAAGTTTCACTATCGTAGACAATGACAATTTCCACTGTCTGGAATTATTCAGGAAATATATGAGTCTGCGACCAAAAAATTCAGAAAATAAAAGATTATTCTTGAGATATAAAAATGGGAAATGCGTTAACCAACCAGTTGGGAGAAATATTTTCGCTAAAATTCCGTCTGATATTGCAACATTTTTAAATTTGGAAAATGCAAAAAATTACAGTGGACATTCGTTTCGCAGAACCTCGGCAACTCTTTTGGCCAACAGCGGAGTCGACGTTCTTGCGTTGAAAAGGCACGGTGGATGGAAGTCCTCGGCAGTAGCAGAAAGTTACGTGGCGGAATCTTTAACGAACAAAATACAAGTAGCTAACAAGATTTTCAACATTAGCAACCTAGAAGCCGGTTCATCTCGTCAAACATCTGATAATGATTTCTCGGATAATATGGAGAATACTCCACTAGATGGTCCTGAAGTAATTAAAGAAATACAAAAAAATTTAACATCAATTTTGACTGTTGATAATATGAATAATTGTACTTTTCACATTTCCATAAATAATAAAGATGCTTAAAAAAATATCTTCATTTTTGTGTATGCACGAAATGTTTGGTTTCAACGATAGATTTTTTTTACCTAAAATTTCTGTTGATCTGAGCAGGTAAATAATAATTAGTACGTAATATTCACTTACAGCCCACGTCGGACTGTAAGTGAATATTACAGCCCTGTGACCATGGCAACCAGTAAATGAATTGTAAGTTCAGCTTACTCTAATAAAAATTTGTTAATAATGATCCACTTACAGTACAGGCATTACAAAAAAATTATTATTTAAATATTTATATTTGGTTATATACCGAGAAGTGCTTACCGTCATCACAATTTCATAAATTGATAACTGTTTGAGTTTTTACAAATCGTAAATTATTCTTGTAGCTACCTAATTCTTGTACGTATCTTTTTTCATTTTAATGTTTGCAATTGCATTATTCATTGCATAACTCTATAGATAGTTATGTTACATTGTCTTTCTGTATCTTGACAAAAATGCTGTATTATGTAATTTGGTTTGGTTATCTATCTACTTTCATTTGACGCAAATCGGTCTTTTTTTAGTCTTTGGCACCTGATCTATTTATATTATCTTTTGGCAACGTAGGCGACCAACCACTTTTCTAGTATTAGAGTGTGACTGTAGAAAAACAATAATCAGAAAATTGCTTCCTTGGAAACTTCCTAACGTGCCTCTAATAACATTAACCGCTTGGCACAGACGTCTTTATTACAAGCAGGTACATATTTCCTTGTTGCATTCACGCTTTAAGAGACATCGGAGTGTTTAACCATAAAATAATTGTTTCTAGTGGAAAATTCACGTACAAATGATTTTAGTACTTTATTTCCCAAACGGCCCTAGTAATAAAAACAAATGAGCAGTGAATGAGTGCAACACCACAACGTGCACAGTAGAGTCCCATTTCGTATAATCAAATTATGGGTAGCAGCCAGCCTGTCAGCTATTCGCGTGACTCTCTCGGGAAAATATCCCCTTGAATTTTACAGAGCAACGCGGAAAAAATGATACACTTACAGTCTGATTTAATTTTTGGATCGTAAAAGTGATATAGCTATGTGGTCCGCTGGAGGTAGCCAGAATGCACTAATTGTGTTATCTCGGGATCCGAGTATTTGTGTGATGCGGTAGCTGTGTCCTATTTTTGCCTTTAAAAGGTGTGAAAATTGAATTATTAGTCTAATATCTGAAAACTATTTATTTTCTGATTATTTAGGTCTGTCTACTGGATCACCGAATGACATGTTGGCATTTCTGAAAATGGATTTTTCTCCAGCATTATACATACTATGGCGGATAGGACTATTTGAAAATAATTCGTATCTCCCGTCGTAGTTGCCCGATCTTTCATTTCCAAAAAAGGAAATACTTCAAAAATTATATATTTTACTATAAAAAATACAAGGTCTAAGAATATTTAATATCTAACTAGAAATGTTGCAAAAAAAATAATTTTTTAGTTTTCTAACTTCCTTAAATATTTTTTATTTGAAAAACAATAAGTTATATGGAAAAACAGTTTTCTTCCTAAGCGGTGCTAGGGGAATCTACAAAATATATCACAATTAACCAGTATGTTACTGGTAAAAAAACCTCTACGCATGTGACGTTTACGTCAAAGGATCAGTTAAAGGATCAGTTAAAGGTTGGTTTTTATAAATAAACAACACAAATAAGTATAAAAACTTGAAATTAAATATTTCGCCGAATATTTAATTTCAAGTTGTTATACTTATTTGTGTTGTTTATTTATAAAAATCAACATTTAACTGATCCTTTGACGTAAACGTCACAGGCGTAGAGGTTTTTTTTACCAGTAACATACTGGTTAATTGTGATATAATAATAATAATAATAATAATAAAGCATTTATTATTTACCCAATTTGACAAATTTAACAATAGTAAATTATACATGTTTACACAACAGGTAAATAAAAGGCGAGTAGTTCAGTTTACTGACAAGCCAGTAAACTGTTCTTCCACTATTGCCTATAAATAATATCAGAGGTAGATAAATTAAATAAATATACTACTCATATCGAAACAATCATAAAAAAATTTAAAAAAAAAATCACATCAAAGTAGAATGAAAAAGAGGCAAACTAGAGCTGAAGGAGGGAGGAGAGTAGGAAATGAGAAGAAGAGAAAGAAAAGAAATTAGAAAAAAAAATGAAACAAAGAAAATTAAAGAAGGAACAAAGTTTAAAAACAGAGAAATTACAGGGTAAGATTTTATTGTTACTGATTTCGCATTAAATATTTTTTAAATGTTTTTTTAAAACTTACACACGAAAGGGTGAGTCCATTAAAGGGTAGAGTATTTATAGAAACAGCAATGTTATAAGAGAATGACCTTTTGAATATTTCCTTACGGTGTTGTGGTATGGTGAGAATATTTCTTCGTCTAATATTAATGTTATGAATATCATTTCTAAAAGAGAGCTTGTTGAGGAGATACGGTGGCGATCTAAACTTTAAAAGTTTATGAAAAAAACAAGCCATGTGAAGTTTGCGGCGATTGTACATATTCAGCCATCCTGCAGTTTTCAATTTACAATATATTCTTTGACGGCGTTGAATTCCAAAAATTAAGCGAAGACAAGCATTTTGTACTTTTTGTATGCACCGGGTCTCGATGCTGTCAATACAGGGGCCATAAACCACGTCGCAATGATTAAAATGGGACAAAACTAGAGAATCACATAACATTTTTTTTACTTCCATGCTTAAAAATCGTCTCTGGGAATATATCATTTTTAGTGCAGCGTATGCTGATCTTAATTTACTCGTAATATACTGTTTAAATCTCAATTTATAATAAATAATAAGACCAAGACTTTTAGAGCTGTTATTGAAGGCAATTGTATCATTTCCAATCTGTATATTAATTTCTCTCGACACAAATTCACGAGCATTGTCATTGCAAAATATTATAGCAGATGATTTACTAGGGTTAATTTTAAGTAGATGATCAGCAGAAACTGACCAAATTCTTTATATCGCTGTTAATTAAATTCCTATATTCCTGTAGATCTTCAACATGAAATGAACAATAAAGCTGTGTATCATCAGCATATAAATGATAATTGCAGTGTTGCAAGGATGTGTGAAAATTCGATGTAAAAATTGTAAACAATAACGGTCCAAGTATACTTCCTTGCGGTACACCTGAAACTACCGTTAGTGGTTGTGAAATATTATTATTAAGTACTGTTTGTTGAATTCTATCCGACAAGAATGACAAAATTAGACTGGAGGAATTTCGTTCAAAGCCACAAAGGTGTAGAATTGAAAAAAGTAATTGGTGATTTATCATATCAAAAGCTTTTGTATAATCTAATAATATTAATACACTTATTTTGTTATTGTCAGTAGCTCCAATGATGTCATCAGTTACGTCTGCAAGAGCCGTAGCACAAGAGAATCCAGATCTAAATCCCGACTGCTTTAATGGTAGAACATTGTTGAGATTCACAAATTCTCTAATTCGCAATTCTAAGATTTTTTCAAAAATCTTTGATAAGACCGGTAAAACACTAATGGACCTTAGGTGACTCAATTGGCTACGTTGACTGATTTTAGGTAAAGGAAATATTAAAGCTATTTTCCAAGCTTTAGGAAAGTAGTGTGTATTTATACATACATTATATATGTGAGTTAAGAATGGAACTATATAAGGACAGCATAAATGTATTAAAGTTATGTTTAATTTATCATATCCATAAGCTTTAGATTTTATGTTTTGAATGATTTTAATTACATCTATATCAGAAATAAGTTTAAAAGAAAATAAACCATCTATGCCTTCTTTAACATAGGTATTATAAAAATTTATTAACTCGTCTTTAGGTCTATCATTATTATTAGAGAAATTGATAAAAAAATCATTAATAGTGTCCATCCACATTACTTAACTGTTCAGGTATGTTAGCCTTTTGATTTTTAGCAATATTTAATTTTTTTAATTCACCCCATTTCTCTTTAATATTACAATTATTAAATTTATATCTTAAATAAGCCTTCTTTTCAGCCTTAGTAGCTGCATTAGTTACATTTCTAAGTTGTTTATAGTACACCCAGTGGCCATTTTGCCCTATTTGTTTGAATTTTGCCCTGTTTGTTTGAATTTTGCCAAGGCTTTATCACGTAGTTTCTGCATAAATTTAATGTTATCTGTTAACCACGGAGCATATTTTCTTTTGGAGCATTTTATAGATTTGATAGGTGCATGCGTATTGAATAACTGCGAAATATTATCAGTAACAAATTCAATTTTATCGTCAATATTATTCATATAGAAAATATCATTCCAAGGTATGTTTTCTAAATCCATTTGAAAATGTTCAAAATTTATATGCTTTAAAGCTCTGTAATTAAATATTCTCTCCGGTTCTTCTATAACATTAAACGTTATAGTGCAGTGAACTAAGAAGTGATCGGATATTTGTGCATCGACTACCCCAATGTCACAAACACTTTCAAAATTTACCAGAATTAAATCTAGCAATGGCATGGTTGTATCAGTTATTCGCGTGGGTTCGTTGATTACTTGCACAAAATTGAAAGTTTGATATATATTTTTAAATTGCGCAGAGTAGTTAGCAAGCATATTAATATTAAAGTCACCTAGACACACTATATTGTCATAATTTGCAAAAATATTGGAAAACGTGTCCTCGAAATAGTTTAGAAAGGAATCATAATCGGAATTTGGTGGCCTATATACATTAGAGATAACAAGTGCCTGATTTTCTATTAATATTTTGATTATAATAATCTCTATAAAATCACGGGTTTCACTTAATAAAATAGTATAATTTAAAGTGTTCTTTAAATACAGACCTACACCATCTCCTCGAACAAGCCGGTCTCGCCTGACAAGAACATAGTCATTCATACTTACAACATTGCTGCCAATACCTGGATGTAACCAAGTCTCAATGACCCCGATCACATGATAGTTTGAATTTAAAATGCAATCTTGAAACTGATTAAAATTTGCAGTAAGAGATCTCACATTTTGCAACCACAACTTCTCAGCTGGCTGCCGAGGAAGCTATGAAAGCGTAGCAACCAGTTAGCTCAGGGCTGGTCGAGGGTCACTAGGTGGCGAGAAGAGTTATATATTTTTGTTTCTTAACAATTATTTGCTTGTCAAATTTACTAAACAAAACTTTAATATACTATACAAATTTGGACGCCAGCGTATTCAGTAAATAACACTCTTGCAAACTTTATCAGGGGGAGAAAACAATCAAAATCAAATATAAAACAAATAATATATTAACATAAGTATAAAAGAGTGAAAATTTTACAACACTTTACAATTTAGTAGAAATATTAATGGTGAAATTTGATTTAATTAGTTAAACAACAAAAATTTAGTTTAGAAAAAAAATTTAAATTTGAATATTAACAAAAAAATTACAATGAAACGATCAACTGGTTTACAAATTATCTTCTGACCAAAAGTTGAATTTTGCACATAAATTTGGCTACTTAGCTTAGCGGAGACGTGGAATCCCGACGAGGTCTGTTCCTGAAGATGGCCACGGGTACCCGGGAAGGACGTAATATTCAGGTCCTGACAATGCTGATTTCCAGGAGACGCTGCGTCGGAATAGTATCCAATACTTTTAGGATAACTCCAAATATTCAAGTTATGCCTTGTGCCTTGCTTCAATGGTGGTTTGGTCCAGGATTTTACATGAAAAAGGGGAATGTAAAGAACCAGTTGATAATATAAAAACTTTAAAATGGTGGGAAAAAAGAGATACAAGAAAACTACAAAAAACTATGGTGACGAAGGTCACTGCAAAACCAAACTATCAGCAATTGAATAAAAAACCTGAGTCTTGATAAAATTTTACTTTACTCTACTACTGAAAATGTATGAATAAACTACTGATTAATATAATATATGAAATTAATAAATAAGAAAACTCTACTCTCATGAAATTTTAGCCGTTTACAAAATGGCTGACTGGTTATGACCAAAAACTTGAATGAAGGTAACAAAATTTAGTTAGAATTAGAGAGAAAATATCTGAATTACTATCTGAAAAAAACTAATACTGTAACAAATATAGCAAACAGAATTATGGGTTTAATCTCCCAAAAAATTAACTAATAAAAAATGATATCTTAACCTCTTGTACTAACACGAGGTTAACTAAATGCGACAAAATGACTTTAGGTTTCGACTTTTAATGAGATAAGATTGTCTACACAGGATTAAGAAACAAAGATTCTAATTTATCCTTTGATTAATTTCCGAGTTTAATCCTCGTACAAATAATCTAAATAATGACAACCACCACGGTATTGTGTCTCAAGCGACCACAAAATACAAAATTGCCGCGATAATTAATGAATTAGCATGTGTCCAAATGGACGCCGACATCACACAAACATGTGTGTTAATAAAATTAATTATTATACGGAATATCCTTTAATTCCCAAAAATAACTATACAGCAACGTTAACTCAATAATATGACATCATTTAATAATCAAATATATTCAAAACATCAAAGGATTAAAGAAATAAACGTGAAAATTCGTTAAAGAACAAGTACCAGTCTTTACTCACCCAGGTCGAAATCAAAAGTGAACTAGCAGGGATATTTCAAATGATGCTTCTACCGCGTTTGCGCACTTGTTGACTTCCGGTCGTTATTTCGGCGGGTAATTCAAATTTTATTTAGCACGGGTGCTTAAACGAAAAAATTATTTTTTCGTTACAATTTATGTGTGCAACGTTCAGGTTCATATAATTCGTACGAAAAATATGTCAACTAACAAAAACAAAGCGTAATTATATGATTTTAGATAAATAATGCAGCTAACAGTAAAACCTATATGAGTTTTTAATCAACAGGTACGGATAGTGAACACGTAAACACAGATCAGCGATATCAATAAGAGAGAGAGAGAAGAGAAAATAGTGAGAGAAAGAGAGACAGAACTAATGTAAACTATAAAAATATAAAATAAAGAATGACATATTTTGTAGATTCCCCTAGCACCGCTTAGAAAGAAAACATACATGTGGCAGGAAGTCCCAAAGAATTGAAGAAGGAAAAAAATTAAGATAATGCCACAAATAACATTTAGACAATAATACAGGGTGTCTCACCGGGAACTGAATCGATCGATATAGAGAAAAGTACGCACCAGAAATGTTTGAAAATTTAGTAGTTACTAATGTCGGTGTGGCCAATCCAACTAAATTAATTAGAAGCATGGAATACTTCCGGTTATATCGAAAGTCGATACCAACTTATATTTTCAACTTTTCGAGATGACAATAATATTCTGAGTTCAGGCATGTAGCACATCCTATATCTAAACCCAGTAGTTTCGAGGATATTTGACATTTTATAAAAAGCTTGACAGGTGCATCGGTTTGCAAGAACCGTTATAACTTTTTCTATGTAGACATCCTCATTTGCTCTCTATCACAGAGAAATAACACAAGGAGAACTACGTTCTGAAACGGAAATAAATTCAATAATATCATACCAAGTGTTCCGTTTTCCGCGTTACATTTTGTCAACTTCAAACCGCGAAAACTTGTTGAGGTCAAATGGAACAACCTGTATCGAGGCTAATGTTTATATATTATTTTTCGTGCCATTTACTTATTGTCAAATATTTAATACTTTTATGTGCATTTTATTCCACTGATCAATTTTACGGGAATATTTTTTTTGAGCTGTTTGTATCGTTAACTTATATCAAACGTATATACCGGTATATAAAATGTATGTCACATTTTCTTCCATTTTATATTATTAAATATTTTTGTCCTAAATTTATTTGTCTATTTTATTCCCCCCTATCTGTCGATATTATTGACTGGCGCCCGCACTTAGCTTACTTAACGCCTTATGCAAATATTTGTAATATAAAAACTAATTTTTTATTAAAATCAAACTAAACGTATCCACAATCCTAACTGAGCTACCGACCTGTTGTCGCTTACTGTTTGAAAAGCTGGTAAGTACGCCACAAATATTTCACTGGTCGATCCAAAATCAGCTGCCTTTAAATATTAATAAATTCAAGGTAATGACTTTCACGCTATTCAAAAACATGCTTGATTATAAATACGAAATCGGAAACAAGAATTGGGAAAGAATTCACACAAAAACTGATTTGGGTGTAGTACTCGACTCGAAACTGACTTTTAACGACCACGTGACAAATATTTACAATAAATGCTACAAACATTTAGGTTTTACTTTACGCAACTGCAAATCATTTAAATTTGAGAAAACTATTTTAATGTTAAATTAAAGTTAGGTTAAATATTTAGGTAGAGTCTGTAATTGGCTTGAGAAAGCTGTAGACTGTCATAATAAATAAAGAAATAAATATTTGGGATATAACTGCGAATTTTGAAATTCTGACTTCCGATTTGTGATCAGCTTCCTCAAAAACATATACATGAATTTTTTCAATAACTAACTATTAATACTTCAGTATTAAATTTTGAAATTTAGGGGTAATTTTCACCCTCTTAGCACATCTACTCCTCTTTAGTATTTGAAAATGGTACACAATTTTACATGCCAATAAATAGCCATGTAAGTACACGTATGTGTATTCTATATTTATTGTAATCTTGTTACTTGACGAGAATTACGTATATCTCTTGTTGAATATATAGTACGTCTCATAGTTCAGTTTCTCTGGCAATATGTATTTTAAAAGTTTAATAAATTGTTAGTACAACTATACCACTATAACCTTGACTTTTTGTTATATTATTTCCACAATCATAATTATAACTTAAAATAAATCATGAGATCTCAAAGGGCAGATAACCATTGATAGCTTGGCTTAATATTGGTTATCACTTACCTTGACAAATACTTAATAGCAGGAAACGACCAACAAATAAAAACACATATCTACAAGGCTCAAAAAAACGATAATTGGACGCCACCTTATTACTTCCACATCCACGTAGTGGATTGGAAGTATAGTAATCGCAAAAAAATTTTCAAAAATTTTTATTCGTGAAATAGGTTTAGAATGTCATGAAACGTCGAGATTTTAAATTTGAGCGAAAAAAAATTTTCTGTCTGTCTGTCGGTCTGTCTGTAACTTTTTTGTCCGCACGCTTTCTCCGGAACGGTTTAAGATATTGACCTGAAATTTTGTACACGTATATATTATAACAAGATCTGGAACTGGATTGTTTTTTGAGGAAATCCGGTGAAGGGTTGGGGGTTAAATAGGGGTAAATAGGGGGAAATAAGTAAAGCAAGCTTGTAAGAGTACAGAAACTTGAAATTCGGTGTATGTACTAGAAGTTAAGGCCTCAGATTTTTTTATAATATTTTTCAACCCCCCACCACCCCTACCCCATTAAAGGGGTTGATAAAATAAAGTTGAGATATTCATTTGAAATTTCGTACACGTATGTATTATAACGGTGTCTAGAATTAGATTATATTTTGGGATGATTCCGTTGAAGGGTTGGGGGTTAATTTGGGGTAAATAGAGGAATATAAGTAAAACAAGTTGGTAAGAGTTCAGAAACTTGAAATTCGGTGTATGTACTAGAAGCCAAAGCGTCAGATTTTTTAATAATATTTTTCAACCCCCACCACCCCTACTCCAATTTGAAAAGGGTTGATAAAATAAAATTGAGATATTCATTTGAAATTTTCTACACGTATGTATTATAACGACATCTGGAACTAGATTATATTTTGAGATAATTCCGTTGAAGGGTTGGGGGTTAAATAGGGGTAAATAGGGGAAAATAAATATAGCAAGCTGCTAAGACTACAGAAACTTGAAATTCGGTGTATGCACTAGAAGCCAAGGTCTCAGATTATTTATAATATTTTTCAACCCCCACCACCCCTACTTCATTATTAAAAGGGCTGATAAAATAAAATCGAGATATTCATTTGAAATTTGGTACACGTATGAATTATAACGACATCTGGAACTAGATTATACTTTGAGATGATTCCGTTGAAGGGTTGGGGGTTATTTAGGGGTCAATGGGGGGAAATAAGTAAAGCAAGCTGGTATGAGTACAGAAACTTGAAATTCGGTGTATGTACAAGAATTTAAGGCCTCAGATTTTTTTGTAATATTTTTCAACCCCCCCACCACCCCTACCCCATTAATGGGGTTGACAAAATAAAGTTGAGATATTCATTTGAAATTTCGTACACGTATGTATTATAACAACGTCTGGAATTAGTTTATATTTTGAGATGATTCCGTTGAAGGGTTGGGGGTTAATTTGGGGTAAATAGAGGAATATAAGTAAAACATTGGTAAGACTACAGAAACTTGAAATTCGGTGTATGTACTAGAAGCCACAGCGTCAGATTTTCTTATAATATTTTTCAACCCAACCTTACCCCTACTCCAATATGAAAAGGGTTGATTAAATAAAATTGAGATATTCATTTGAAATTTGGTACACGTATGTATTATAACGACGTCTGAAACTAGATCATAATTTGAGATGATGCCGTTGAAGGGTTGGGGGTTAAATAGGGGCAAATAGGGGAAAATAAGTAAAGCAAGCTGGTAAGACTATAGAAATTTGGGATTCGGTGTATATACTAGAAACCAAGGCCTCAGATTTCTTTCTAATATTTTTCAAACTCTACCACCTCCGCTTCATTATTAATGGGATTGATAACATCAAATTGAGATATTCACTTGAAAGTTAGTACACGTATGTATTGTAGTGACATCTGATTGAGATGACCCCATTGAGGTGATAGGTTGTAAATAGTGGAAAATAAGTACGGTAAACTAGAAACTTCATTTTTAACGTATATGGTAGAAACCAACTCCTCAAACTTTTCTATGACATCTACCCCAAATATTATTAAAATTCTATGACCAATAATTTCCACATACTAGAGTGCAAATATAGTCGAGATGTTTCCTTTAAAGTGACTTGGATGAATAATCTGGATGTGGAAGTAGTGATTCCTTAGGCAGCGGTTTTTTTAGTTAAACAAGGAAAATAAATTAATACCGCAATTTCTGCTCTCTTTAAACTATAAATTGGCCCTGCAAAATAAGGAAACACCGGGCTATTCCAGTTTAAAGAGTGCTAGCTTAATGAAATTAAACAACTACTAAAACAAATAATCTATTAACATTCGAAGTTACAAAAAAAAATCTTCTACTCATAAATAGTATTACAGAAGTAAATCGATACAATATTTTGTATCCGCCGGCCTGAGCTCAATGACCGTTCTAAGAAAACTTACAACTTAACCTTTCAGTGGTCGCGCACGGTGTAGGAGACCGGCGCAACGGTTAATTTGTGATATTTCAAATAATCGGATAAACTCATCCATTTCCGTTGGTGTACCTTTCATAAAGTTTTTCGTTTATACATTGCTGTATTTATTATTATGCCATGTCACCATATAACTGCTGCAAACGCACACACGTTGTCCTAGACCGGTTGCGACCACTAGTGAGATAAAATTTTTGTCATTTGTTTTGGTTGTTTTGGGTTATTCATTGAAAAATATATATTTTGGTAAGTATTTACCTTCTATTTTCCTAACTTTATATAAATATTGACTCTAACAAAGAGCAAGAAAGGATATTGAGGCTGAGAAGATAGCGATACAGAACAGGAATTTTATGAAAATGAAGGTGAAAAAATGAATGGAAGTGCACCATATTTTATGGGAAGAGATAAAAAAACGAAACGGAGCAAACATTGTCCACCCAAAAATGTAAGAACAAGAAAAGTGAATTAAAAATATTTTTATGATTTTTATAACCTGTATGCTTTTTTTTAGAAGGAACCCAAAGACTTTTATGTACAAAAATAGATTCCCTTATGTTTCTAGAAGACAAGTTTACTTTAACAAAGGTTTCATGAGAATTTTTATTTCTGTTATTCAAGTATATATAGGGTGAGCAAGTATTTTCATTATTTTTTTTGTACATTGAAAAATTAAGGTTTACTTAAATAAATATTTCGAAGATACTTAACATTTATTGATTACATACATATAGCTTTGAGGTCCCTTCAACATTATTTCTGAATTTTTACTTTTAAACGTACTTTTTTAAGCTGGTTTCTGAGACCGTGTGCGACCACTAAAGTAAAAAAAAATCGGGCGACCACTGAAAGGTTAAACACTAAAGTTACTAGGAATGACAAATACTTAATAGCATTTTAACGAAGATTAAACCAGTTAAATTAATTGCATTAACCGACATGGCACTCTAAATTTCAACGATCCAAAGGTTTCACCACGGAATACCCAAATTGGGGAGACATACAAAAAACTCTCGACGCGTAACTGTTTTTCTATTGTTACTGGATAGTCTTAAATGTTGCTAGTGATTACACACTATTTAAACCACTATGTATGCCTATTGGTGTATCAAAATTGTTAACAAATCAAATTAATGAGGCCAATGTCTACGACTAATATGAAAGCGGTCAAATTGTCTACCGATCTCACTCGGGAAGGAAAAATCATTCACGAAACTAGTTCCATAACGGCACTAAAATTGTTGTTTGTCCGCGCGCGTAGCCTTGAGTTGCCACAACTAGTACATACAATAAAAAACTGACTTTCTTTCCTGGACAACTGAACGTCGTTGAACATATCGCATTCAACCTATAAACGTACAAACCACAGACTAGGTAGGCACTTCAAATCACAAATTATCCTGGGTGGCATCAAAACAACTAATTCAGATTAATCACGCAATTTGCTGCTATTTAATACAGATTCTTTTTCATTTTATTGACTATTAAATATTTGCACTTTGTGATTTACACATTACTCTCTGCCCAATTTAACATCAAACGTAGCTGCAATACTCCAACACTTAACCGTCACCATAAAAAGACTTTAAATTTCTTGCTTAAACAACAAATCGACTGTATCTTGTCACAGCCGTCGCTCGACTCTCTTCCCCAACCTAAAAAACATCAAACGCATTTTCAAACAAACAAGTCCCTCTACCCCACTACCTGTACCTCGTTGAAGGTCAAATGGTCTTTCATTTATTATTCATTCCATCGCGCAGAAAACTCGATTTATTTCTCTATAGGATTTAAATATATTTAATATATTTTCTGTACAGGGCGATGTTTAAAAATTAACCGTTACACCACTCTCCTTTTTTTATAATAATAATATTTGGTCAATATAGTCAGAGATAGTTTGTCCACGCGCGTAACCTTGAGTTGCCACAACTAGTACATAATATAAAAAACTGACAGTTTCTTTCCTGGACAACTGAACGTCGATGAACATATCGCATTCAACCTATAAACGTACAAACCACAGACTAGGTAGGCACTTCAAATCACGAATTATCCTGGGTGGCATCAAAACTAATTCAGATTAGTCACGCAATTTGCTGCTATTTAATACAGACTCTTTTTGTCATTTTATTGACTACTAAATATTTGCACTTTGTGATTTACACATTACTCTCTGCCCAATTTAACATCAAACGTAGCTGCAATACTCCAACACTTAACCATCACCATAAAAAGGCTTTAAATTTCTTGCTTAAACAACAAATCGACTGTATCTTGTCACAGCCGTCGCTCGACCACAGAACATATACTCAGGAGAAGCGCAAGCCAGTGCTTTAAGAGCCACAACAAAGTTTGGCTCGCCATCTGGTAGTCGCCTGGAAGAACTAGGCAATATGCGGGAATATTGAATTAGAAATTTGTGCGGGAATATTGAATTTGAAATTTGTGCCCGATCTTATCTACTCATTACAGATACTCGACATCTTAAACTTTTCATTGTTACCAGACCTTGTGAAGAAAATTTTCTTTTTTTTATGTAAAATATTACCTTCCGCTCATTCATGAATTTAACATAAATCTCTAAAAGAAATTCTTTCTATCTGGCCTGTTAATTAATAAAAAGTCAAAGACGGCGTGTGTACCTGCGAAATATTTAGACAGGGAAAAATGATACAATGATTTGAAAATATATAAATATATATTTAAAAATATTTGTCTACATAAATGCAGCTCCAATTATTACACTTGTAACAATTTTAACAATTAAATTCAACAATATAACGTAAAAATAAAATTAACAAAAAAACTGCTTAGGCAGTGGCCGGTTAACTTGTAATTGGCCAACAAGACACACAAAACGAAATTTAAAATTAATACATTATAAAACTATAGTGAAATACATAAAATGGTACTTACTGACTACTTTTGTATGTGAATGGGGGTGAATTGGCCTGCTTATCAGAAAAGTTGTTTGAATTATTTATAAAATAATCATGATCATTAAAAACCGACATTACCATATTAACACTATTTGACTGCTCAGTATTATTATTATTTGCACTATCATCAATTATAACATTCTCGTTAGAAATAGGCACTTGGTTTTCCTGTTCATTAATAGGACATGGAGCGGCATTTGGAAGAAGCAAATGTTTTGAGACATTATTGACGAAGTCATTGCTTCGAAAGTGCTCTTCACAAACATAAAAGTTTCTACAGGCTTTATTCAAGTCATCTATTTTGCATACTTGTTTCCAAACAAGGGCACGTTCATGATTTAAAGGAAATCTATAAAACCGTTTATTTACCACTTTTTTTGCACCTTTTGTCCAATAATAACTATTTTCGCAGCTAGGATATTTGCAGGAGTATTTTTTTTGTGGATTCATTATAGAGTTTTCTCAAATTCAAAATACAGTAAGTAACAAGGTTACCTCACAAAAGTACAGACTACATTTACAAAGGTATAGTAATATATCACAGTTGATCATTACTTATATAAGCCGTGATATTGATCTTATGTTTATGTAAGCTGTACGCATCATTGCCTTCACACACCATATCTGAAAATGAAAGTCTCTGGTAATTTTAATAAAATGAAAATTTTGTGCGAACATACCTACACAAAATCAAAATTTTTGTTACTCTAGCTGGATCAAAATTGCTGCAACTTCTCTTTTTGGTCACCATTAAAACAAAAATTATTGCATGCCAATACAGGGCCATTACAATTATAGTATGTCCAAATAAGGGGAATGTAAGTACTCCTGAAAAATATAAAATTGTTTAGCTGGTTGGAAGAGGGAATCAAAATTCAATCCAAAATTAAAATGATAGGTAATTACCACAGACTTTCTTACTTATTACAGGTGAAGTTTATCAATATGTAGTACCAAAAAACGGACCTACCTAACAATTAACAACTATACTTTTTTTAATGAACTGAACAAAGTATTTACATCTCAGATAAATTGTTTATCTGGGAATCATAGCGACAGTCTACATTGTTATACCTATTCATAGATCATAGGTTAAGTTATGAATTATGTCATATTAGAACACAGATGACAGATTTTCCTTGACGGAAATAATTCGCCGACTTGACATTTCTGCCTGGATCGACGCCATGTTTGTTTACATTCTGTGAATTCTACTTTCACTCCCATGCGCTCGACTCTCTTCCCCAACCTAAAAAACATCAAACTCATTTACAAACAAACAAGTCCCTCTACCCCACTACCTGTACCTCGTTGAAGGTCAAATGGTCTTTCATTTATTATTCATTCCATCGCGCAGAAAACTCGATTTATTTCTCTATAGGATTTAAATACATTTAATATATTTTCTGTACAGGGCGATGTTTAAAAATTAACCGTTACACCACTCTCCTTTTTACTTCCCTCGCATACCGAAGGGAAGTATTGTATTCGAGAAAAAATCACCCTCCGAGATTTTTTCGGATTCTGACGTTTCAGAACACGTAGATTCCGAAAATATAGGTTTTTCAATTCCGTCAGTCTGTCTGTCTGTCTGTCTGTCGGTCTGTCTGTCTGTCTGTCTGTCTGTCTGTCTGTCTGTCTGTCTGTTGGTGTATTTACTAAAAAACTACTTGACGGAGAGCACTCAAATTTGGTAGGTAGTTAACCCTACTGTCAGCGAAGAACTGGTAGAATTTTCACTGAAAAATATACAGGGTGGACCGTCTAAACGGAATAAATAGTGAAAAAAATTTTTTTTTGCTCAAATTTAAAATTTCCACGTTTCATGTCGCGCTAAACCTGTTTCAGGAAAAAAAAATTTTTGAAAATTTTTTTCAAACATTTTTGGAAAAATTTTTACCAAGATGAAAAAAATTTTTTTTTGCTCAAATTTAAAATTTCCACGTTTCATGACGCGCTAAACCTATTTCAGGAAAAAAAATTTTTTGAAAATTTTTTTCAAACATTTTTGAAAAAATTTTTACCAAGTTGAAAAAAATTTTTTTTTGCTCAAATTTAAAATTTCCACGTTTCATGACGCGCTAAACCTATTTCAGAAAAAAAAAAATTGAAATTTTTTTTCAAACAATTGAAAAAATTTTTACCAAGATGAAAAAAATGTTTTTTCGCTCAAATTTAAAATTTCTACGTTAATATGCTTTCCTATTCCAGGAAAAAAAATTTTGAAAATTTATTTCGCCAATATTTTTGAAAATTTTTTTACTATTAAAATGAAATAATTTTTTTTCTTTCTTCAAATTTAAAATTTCCATGTTTCATGACGCGCTAAACCTATTTCAAAAAAAAAAAATGTTGAAAATTTTTTTCAAACATTTTTGAAAAAATTTTTACCAAGATGAAAAAAAATTTTTTTTGCTCAAATTTAAAATTTCTACGTTTCATGACATGCTTAACCTATTCCGGGGAAAAAAAAATTGAAAATTTATTTCACCAATATTTTTGAAAAATTTTTTACTATTAAAATGAAATAATTTTTTTTTCTTTCTTCAAATTTAAAATTTCCACGTTTCATGGCATTCTAAGCCTGATTCAAAAAAGAAATTCTTTGAAACTTTTTTTACCATGTTACCACTAAAATAGATGGATTTTTTCTTATTTCTTCAAATTTAAAATTTCCACGTTTCATAGCATTCTAAATCTATTTAAAAGAAAAATTAGATTTTTTTTTTACTATTTTTAAAAAAATTTACCACTAAGATAGATTTCTTTTTCATTGTTCAGATTTAAACTATCCATGTTTCCATGGCATCCTAAAACTATTCAATCAAATTTGAAAATATTTTTGGAAAATGAAAAAAAAAATTGAAAACATTTTTAATCTATTTATCATTACTACAGAATAGACGAAAAAATTTGTTTTGCTCAAATTTAAAATTTTCACGTTTCATGACATTCCAAACCAATTTCGGAAATAAATTTTTGCAATATTTACCAGTTTGGAAAAAAATTTAACACTGTCTAGAATAGATGGAAACTTTTTTTTGCTCAAATTTAAAAGTTTCACGTTTCATAGCATTCTAAACCTATTTTTAAAAAAATATGCAATTTTTAAATTTTAAACTTCTTTACCACTACTATAGAATAGAAGGAAACTTTCCTTTTTGCTCAAATTTAAAATTTCTACGTTTGACATTTTAAACCTATTTCAGAAGAAAAAATTTTGAAATTTTTTTTTCCCAAAATTTTTGAAAAATTAAAAAAAAAATGAAATTTTTTAACCACCACTACACTTCCACTCTATTACGTGAATGTTGGATTGAAAATATGACAGATGGCAATAATATCTGGCATATGCACCTATTATACTTTTATTGAAAAATGTACAGGGTGGTCATCCCAAGAAATAATTCAGTCATGGTGGACATTTGTAAAGGTATTTGCGCAGCCTGCCATATGTGGCACCTGCCATATGTGGCACCTGCTATTTAGTATTGAACTTTTGCTGTTGGATGAGCAATCTGTATGTTGTTTTGACCAAAACTTATCAAGTTTTCTTCGTAATAATAGCAATAACTATATTCCGATTATTATTCTCAATGTCTTTTCGTAATTATTAATTTTTTAGAGTGACCGCCATGCACACATAACGAGGGAAGTTCTGTGTAAATACCTTTACCGATTTTTTTTATAATAATAATATTTGGTCAATATAGTCAGAGATAGTTTACTAATTTGCATCCCAGCTGACTAATGGGATATGTATAGGGAAATACAAATTACTTGGCGCCCTAAAAGTCAAAACTACTGCCTACGCCCTAATGCAGCCACTAAGTGAACCAAGGGCTCGTACATATTTAATTGTTATCGTATTTTAGCCGAATACGCGGAACTAGATTTTTATCTACATCACTGATTTTGTTAAAGTTTCGCCCAAAGTCCTCTTGCGACACGATACATTTTTGTTGAGCAACACAAGTGCACATTGTACACAGTACTGAAATAAAGAAAATGCCGTTTTGTTATCTCTTTCATTATTTCCGTGAATGGTGAATTGATATTGCCTGTGCAGTTTGTTGTTGAATGTTCCTGATACGAGCGTTTTTCTGTTCACGTGAAAGCGCAACCGAGATTGAAGTAACGCTATAGTGACGGGTTTGCAGCCTTATGAGTGAGGGATCGATATAGAGTACATCCGTTCTTATCGCTTTTCTTCCGCAAAATAAATCCCGCTGAGCATTCCAGCCAAGTTTAGATACACTACGCCACTTTGCACTTTAAAGAGACTGAAAATTAGTGTGTTACATTAACTTACATTATGGTAGATCTATTCACAACAGTGACAACTCTTATCTAATTAAATGCATATAAAAATATAATTGAGGATATAAAGTAAAGGCACCACTAGTTGACATTTCAGTACAATTCTAAAGTGAATTATTTATTCTTTGCTTAAAGATGTAGTAAAAACGATTTGGATTTCGAAAACAACAGAGAAACTTCAAGCAAGAAAATCTGAGACTTTGTTTTTGTTTTTTTTTTGTTAATTCATGTATAGCTGTATGTTATACAGATACGAAAAGTCAGGTATGGTACAATGTAAATTTACGTAATACGTAGAGGATATAAATGAATATAAAACAAACAAAAAAAAAATCGGTAAAGGAATTTACACAGAACTTCCCTCTTTATTTATGCGCGTGTCACTCTAAATAATTAATACTTACGAAATGACATTGAAAATAATAATCGGAATATAGTTATCACTATTATTACAAAGAAGACCTGGTAAGTTTTCGTCAAAAAAATATACAGACTACTCATCCAACGGCAAAAGTTCAATACTAAATAACAGGTGCCAAATATGGAAGGCTTGCGCAAATACCTTAACAAATGTCCACCATGAATTATTTCTTGGGATGACCACCTTGCACATTTTTCAATAAAAGTATAATAGCATATGTCAAATGTTATTGCCATCTGACACATTTTCAATTCCACATTCACGTAGTGGAGTGGAAGTATAATGGTGGTTAAAAAATTTCATTTTTTTTGAAATTTTTCAGAAGTGTTCAAAAAGTTTTCAAAATCTTTTTTCTTCTGAAATAGGTTTAGAATGTCATGAAACATGAAAATTTTAAATTTCAGCAAAAAAATTTTTTTCCATCTATTCTAGTGGTAAAATTATTTTCCAACATGGTAAAAAATGATTCAATTTTTTTTTTTTCGAGGTAGGTTTGGAATGTCATTAAACGTGGAAATTTTAAATTTGAGCAAAAAAAAATTTTCATCTATTCTACAGAAAGTAGTGAAATAGATTAAAGATTTTTTTCATTTTTTTTTAAATTTGTTTGAATAGGTTTAGAATGCCTTGGAAACGTGGAAATTTTAAATTTGAACCAAGAAAAAAAATTATTTTTTTTTATTTTTCAAAATTGGTTAAAAAAAAATTTCAATTTTTTTTTCTTCTAAATTAGGTTTAGAATGTCATGAAACGTGTAAATTTTAAATTTGAGCAAAAAAAAAATTCCGTCTATTCTAGTGGTAATTTTTTTTCTAAAATGGTAAAAAAATGTTAACCACTTTTTTCTTCCTAAATTTTTTCATGGAGCGTGGAAATTTTAAATTCGAGCAAAAAAATTAATCTATTTTAGTGGTTAAAAATTTTTCAAAAATGTTGGTGAAAAAAATTTTCAAAATCTTTTTACTTCCCTCGCATACCGAAGGGAAGTATTGTATTCGAGAAAAAATCACCCTACGAGATTTTTTCGGATTCTGACGTTTCAGATCATGTAGATTACGAAATTATAGGTTTTTCAATTCCGTCAGTCTGTTTGGCTGTCTGTCTGTCTCTTGGTGCATTAACTAAAAAAACTACTTGACGGAGAGCAGTCAAATTTGGTAGGCAGTTTACTGACAGCGAAGAAATGGTAAAATTTTCACTGGAGAATATACAGGGTGGACCGTCTAAACGGAATAAATAGTGAAAAACATTTTTTTTCGCTCAGATTTAAAATTTCCACGTTTCATGACACGCTAATCCTATTTCAGAAAAAAAATTTTGAAATTTTTTTCACCAACATTTTTGAAAAATTTTTTACTACTAAAATAGATGAAACATTTTTTTTTGTTTCTTCAAATTTATAATGTCCACGTTTCATGGCATTCTAAGCCTTATTAAAAAAAAGTATATATTTTTTTTACCATTTTTGAAAATTTTTTACCACTAAAATAGATGGAAATTTTTTTTATTTCTTCAAATTCAAAATTTCCAGGTTTTATAACGTTCTAAATCTATTTAAAAGAAAAATTAGAATTTTTTTTTACTATTTTTAAAAATTTTTACCAAGATAGAATTTTTTTCTTTGTTCGGATTAAAACTATCCACGTTTCCATGGCATTCTAAAACTATTCAAAGAAATTTAAAAATGTTTTTGAAAAATTTAAAAAAAAAGTTGAAAACATTTTTAATCTATTTAATTTAATTTTTTTTGCTCAAATTTAAAATTTCCACGTTTCATGACATTCCAAACCAATTTCCAAAAAAAAAGAATTTGCAACATTTTGTTACCAGTTTGGAAAAAAATTTAACGCTAGAATAGATGGAAACTTTTTTTTGCCCAAATTTAAAAGTTTCACATTTCATGACATTCTAAACCTATTTCAGAAAAAAAATGTTTGAACATATTTTCACCAACATTTTTCAAAAAGTTTTTACCACTAAAATAGATCGAAATTTTTTTTATTTGCTCAAATTTAATATTTTCACGTTTCATAGCATTCTAAACCTATTTTAAAAAAATACGTAATTTTTAAATTTTAAACTTTTTTTACCACTACTTTAGAATAGAAGGAAACTTTCCTTTTTGCTCAAATTTTAAATTTCTACGTTTGACATTTTAAACCTATTTCAAAAGAAAAAAATTTGAAAATTTTTTTACCGACATTTTTGAAAAATTTCAAAAAAAATTAAATTTTTTAACCACCACTATACTTCCACTCCATTACGTGAATGTTGGATTGAAAATGTGACAGATGGCAATAATATCTGGCATATGCACATATTATACTTTTATTGAAAAATGTACAGGGTGGTCATCCCAAGAATTTTTTCAGTCATGATGGACATTTGTAAATGTATTTGCGTAAGCCTGCCATATGTGGCACCTGCTATTTAGTATTGAACTTTTGCTGTTGGATGAGCAATCTGTATATTTTTTTGACCAAAACTTATCAAGTTTTCTTTGTAATAATAGCAATAACTATATTCCGATTATTATTCTCAATGTCATTTCATAATTATTAATTTTTTAGAGTGACCGCCATGCACAAATAACGAGGGAAGTTCTGTGTAAACAACTTTACCGATTTTTTCTGAAATAGGTTTAGCGTGTCATGAAACGTGGAAATTTTAAATTTGAGCACAACATTTTTTTCAGTATTTACTCCGTTTAGACGGTCCACCCTGTATATTTTCCAGTTAAAGTTTTACCATTTCTTCACTGACGGTAGGGTCAACTACCTACCAAATTTGATTGCTCTCCGTCAAGTAGTTTTTTAGTAAATGCACCAACAGACAGACAGACAGACAGATTGACTGAATTGAAAAACCTATATTTTCGTAATCTACGTGTTCTGAAACGTCAAAATCCGAAAAAATCTCGGAGGGTGTTTTTTTCTCGAATACAATACTTCCCTTCGGTATGCGAGGGAAGTAAAATGTAATATTACATTTTAAAATTATACAAAAGAAATATCACAGATAGACTATATAATAAAGAGAACATTTAATATGATATGTGACATGTCGAAACTGAAATAAGTATGTGAAAAACAAAACAAAAATATTATATATTATGAACAGACGAAGATAAAAACTCATGTATACCATAGAAGCACCCATTGACCAACATGATTTTTATATGTTTTTTAAGAATGTTATAACTTGTCACGGTTTTCAAATTTGTGGGCATTTCATTATATAAATTGATGCAATTATAGTTAGGTGAATGTTTATACCATGTCGTGGTATGTTCTGGAATACACAATAGTTCACCATGCCTTGTACTTTCGTTATGAATGCAAGAATTACAATTAATTAAATAGAGATGTTTTTTAGCAAATGTTAAACATTTGAAGATGTAAACAGAAGAGGCTGTAAGAATTTTGTTATTCAAAAACCTACAAAATTCAAATTAAAAATTAATCTGAAAAGCATTTTTTGAGCTACAAAAATTCTCTGTAAACCTCTGCCACACCTCAGATGAATATATTCTGAGAAATATGTGAGTAAGTCATTGCATAGTATATGTTTAGTGGTCCTGGAACAGTTAGGGTATCCACCATTTATAAAATGACATAATACGATTTATTTAATTTTCTACAAACAGCGTCCACATGAGCATCCCAGGTAAGCCTGCCATCAACACAAGTAGGCAGAAACTTTACTGTGTCCTTTACATGTCATTAGACTAATTATTATTAGAAATACCTCTTCTAATAAAAAAATTTATACATTTGGTTTTAGTTTTCTTCAGAACAAGTCTATTACATTCACACCAGGGACTTAATTCACAAATAGCATTTCGAGTCACATATTCCAGTTTTTGTAATGCTTCTGCTGATAAGGATATAGTCATGTCTTCAGCAAACATTGTAACTAAGCCCCCAGTTATATAGTTCTTAAGGTCATTAATAAATAATAAAAACAATATTGGTCCTAGCACAGATCCTTCTGGAACGCCAAGTTAACGTCATGCGCCGTTGATTTAATATAATTAATATTAATGACCCTACTCCATCCTTCAAGATAGGACTGGATTCAGCTAAACTATGTTGTCAGGTAAGATATAACTACTGAAGAGGAGAGAAACAACATTACCCACATCCAATATTCTATTAGTAACCGACTATATAAAGTTTACATTGTTAATTGCTAGATGTAAAAGTTACTTACTAACGAGGTAAATTTTCCTGAAGGTTACAGTAGGATAATTCTCACCTGAAAAAGAAAGAAAAAATTACTAAAATATCTTTACATATATGTTTCAAACTTCAGAATTCAAATAGTACTCAAAAATCTAGTCCGAGAAAAGACACCCCTAAATTGTCATACCAACGGTTCGAAAATATAGTTGTGAAAAAACATGTAAATTTTGTGAAATGGCTGCGTATCTTAATATAGAGGGTACCAACCTGTACGCTAGTGCAAAAAAGCTTAAAAAATAATCACCAAATACATTTTATTGCTGAGAATGAATTAATTTCATGTTTACATTAAATAGATAAGGCTTTCATTTAAATTTCTAAGTGATTATCCTTGAAATTATGGTTAACAAACACTACAAGCTCAAATTGTAAAGGTCCTTATTAATTAGAATAATAAATTGTTTCCTCAATACTCGATCCAGGACCAGCCAGACGTCCACGGTGCAAAAGTGTATGTACAATAAAAATCTCAACTCCTCTTGTGGTACAGCAAATTCAAAATGGCAATAATAATAAAGTAACTAAGAAAGACGTTTCTAAAACAATTAAAAAATTTGGTACTCCGCAAGGATCAATTCTGGGACCGTTGCTTTTTAATATCTTTATAAATGATATTGTGGAAGTTACTCAAGTTGACTGTTTACTCGACGCATATGATCTCAAAGTTCTTAGGAATATTAGTTCAATAGCAGATTAAAATATATTATAAAACAGCCTCTAGAACATCTGATTGGTGTGCTCGAAATAAGTTAAAGTTAAATGTGTCCATGTACAATGTAATGTGCTACACAATAAAACTCATTCCCACTACGTTTAATTACAACTATAGATAATGTGGAATTTCAAGGGCCCGTGACTTTTAAGAATCTTGGAGTAATTTTTGATAAAGAACTTTCCTTTGTACCTTACATAAATAACATACGTTCAGAAGCTCTTTAGACTGGGATTTCCATTCAGATCAAGCAGAGAGTTTACCAATACTGATACTCTAAAAATACTTTACTTCGCATTTGTTTGGTCTAAACTTGAATACGCGTCACTCTCGGCCACCGGAAAATGGGTAATTTAGAAGGTAAGGTTAAAAAATTATTTTGTTTAGAGTATGTAAATGCAGATTTCGCGGGCTCAGGCTTACTGGAAACTTGCACCACAATATACCCTGATTGTAAAATAATTACAATACGCTATTTAGAAAATGTATAGTATTAGTTTTAATATGAGCTTTCAAGCGATATCATTCGATATGCTCTTATTTTATTACTATTATTATTATGATTTCCCAACGCTGGACAGTCTTCCGTGGCCTCCGACATCACACGCAGGGAGCGCTAGCAAAATATCCACAGCCACTCCCCACTTCTCGCGGGATTAGTGACTGTAAATTCAAGAATCTTGTGCTCTAAGTAGGCGAAGGGACCCCAAGATGACTGCTTTCTGTATTTGACCTGCCAACCAATCGGCAGATTTCTGACATACCGGTATGATCTTCAATCCTGACAGCAGCGTGGGCTTCATACCTCCGAGTACACCGATTATGAGGAAGACCATCTTGATCGAGTAGCCTGGGTACAGCACTTGGAGCTCGTACCGGATGTGACGGTATTTGGTCCGTTTTTCCTCCTCTTTTAAAGCAATGTTTGGCTCAGCAGGTACCGAGAACTCGATCACAAACATCGTCTTGTTTTGATGGTCGAGGAGCACTATGTCAGGCTTGTTGGCTTGAATTAGCTTGACCGTCTTAAAAGAGTAGTTTCAATAAATTCGGCACCTCTCGTTTTCGACAACAGACTCGATATCTTCGGGGACGCAAGGCAGCACTGGTGTTTGGTCTATCCCGTACGAGTGCCGTAGATGATAGTGCAGCATCCGTAACGTCGCGTTATGGCGGTGGAATTAGGCCGAAATCGCATACACCGGACATGCAAAAAGTAAATAAGTGAGCGACTCCGGCGTCTGATGGTAGGTCCTATGGTTTATATCAGGAACCTCACCACCCATTACGCGGCTTCGATAGACCAACGTGTTAATTACACCATCTTCGCAGACCACAATAAATCCCTCGATTTCCGACTTTAGCCCGGCTGACCTGAAAAAGGCAAATGTCAACCTAGTCGATAATCCCAGTGTTTCTACGTTCTTATACTGTACACCGTGCATGGGTTTATCGACATGCTGCCTAAACAGACGTTCCTGCTCGGCAGCTTTTATCTGGGCCTTAAGACGAGGTGGCTGAAGTTAAGTGACTGACTCTGGATCAGCACCACGCCGGCCTCCTCGCCTGTCGTCGAATATGAGACCAAGTTTATCTGCGGCTCCTTTTGCCGCCTTAAACAATCCTGCACCCACACCTGCATTTTCGTGACCTCTCACTAATTGCAGGAGCGGGTCTGAGCTCCTAAGTACATTACATGCCATGCTCAGTGCTACTCTGCCATACACTACAACCGCAGGAGCCCCTCTGCTCCCCGATTTCGTGGGAGGTATACTTATTATTATTGTTATTTTTTTTTTTTTTCGCGTTAGCGATGCTGGACAGTTCTCCCGTGTCTCCGATATTCTCACAGGGGAAGCGCCAGCGAATTATCTACAACCAGTCTCCACATCCCGCAGGGTTAGTGGTTGTAGATTCCAGATTCGTGGGTCCTAAGTAGACGCAGGGACCCTAAGACGACTGCCTTCTGCATTTGGCCTGCCAACCATTCGGCTGATTTTTGGCAGGCCGGTATGGTCTTCAATGCTGAGAGCAGCGTAGGCCTCATTATTATTATTATTATTATTATTATTTTTTTTTCGGTTTATCCGTTGCCGGACAGGGCTTCCGTGTTTTCCGACCGATACCACACGGTAGCCGCGCCGGCCATAATTACAGCCACTCCCCACGACCTGTGGGGTTAGTGACTATAAATACCAGAATCGTGTGCCCTAAGTAGGCGGAGGGACCCCAAGATAACCGCCTTCTGCATTTGGCCTGCCAGCCATTCTGCTGATTTCTGGCAGACAGGTATGGTCTTAAGTTCCGAGAGTAGCGTAGGCTTCATACCACCGAGTACACCGATTATTAGGACTACCATCTTGACTGAGTAGCCTGGGTATAGCACTTGGAGCTCGTACCGTTATTATTATTATTATTATTATTATTTTTTTTTTTTTGTTAAAAACCAGTCACCCTTCTCTGTGGCTCCGATCCTCACAGAGGGGAGCTGGTAGTACCGGTAGCCACTCCCCACACCGTGGGGTAAGTGACTACTGGGTCCGGGAATCGTGTGCCCTGAGTAGACGTAGCGAACCGAGGATGACGGCCTTCTGCATCCTACCGGCTAAGATCTCTGCCGAGTTTCGGCATGCCGGTATGATCTTCAGTTCCGTAAGCAGTGTGTGCCTTGTTCCACCTAGGGCTCCTATTATCAGTACCACCAACTTAACAGTATGGTCTGGGTAAAGTCTACGGAGTTCGAAGAGCAAATCTCGACATTTTGTCCGTTTTTCCTCCTCCTTCAAGACAATGTTGTTTTCCGCGGGAGCCGAGAACTCCACGACAAACATTTTGTTAAAAACCAGTCACCCTTCTCTGTGGCTCCGACCTTCACCGAGGGGAGCTGGTAGTGCCGGTAGCCACTCCCCACACCGTGGAGTAAGTGACTACTGGGTCCGGGAATCGTGTGCCCTGAGTAAACGTAACGAACCGAGGATGACGGCCCTCTGCATCCGAAAGCAGTGTGTGCCTTGTTCCACCTAGGGCTCCTATGATTAGTATCACCAACTTAGCAGTATGGTCTGGGTAAAGTCTGCGGAGTTCGAAGAGCAAATCTCGATATTTTGTCCGTTTTTTCTCCTCTTTCAAGACAATGTTGTTTTCCGCGGGAGCCGAGAACTCGACGACAAACATTGTCTAGAGTTGGTGATCGAGGAGTACTACGTCAGCCTTGTTGGCTTGTATTTGCCTGGCGGTGGGAAACGAGTAGTTCCAATAAATTAGACACTTCTCATTGCCCACAACGGACTCAATATCCCCCGGAGCATAAGGCAGCACTGGTGTCTCGTCTATCCCATACGAGTGCCTTAAATGGTAATATAGCACTCGTAATGCTCCATCGTGTCTTTGGATATAGGCTGAGACTGCATATGACGGGCAAGCCGACAGCAAGTGCATTACAGTCTCTGGCGCCCTGCTGCAGGCCCTGCATCTGACATACGGGACCTCTATACCCATAACATGGCTCCGATAGACCAGAGTGTTGAATACACCATCCTGGCAGGCCATTATGAATCCCTCTGTCTCAGACTTCAGCCCGGCTGACCTTAAAAAGGCAAAGGCCAGCCTTTCGGGTAAGCCAAGGTTTTCTGTATTTTTATAGAAGACTCCCTGTATTGGCTTATCCATGTGCAGCTGCAGAAAGATGTTGTGTTCTGCAGCTTTAATTTGGGTTTTTCGCCGAGCAGGTTCCAACTCGGTGACAGACTCGCAATTTACCCGCTCGGCGTCGAAGGAGAGACCAAGTTCATCCGCTGCTCTCTGTGTTGCCTTAAACAGAAAGGCTCCTACCCCTGCATTTTCATGGTCCCGGACCATGCAGAAGAGGGGATCCGAACTCCTGATGACGCTAAAGGCTCCATCCAGAACCATCCTGTTGTGGAGACTCTCCAAACTTAAGAGTCCATGCCCTCCCGATGTCGCGGGAAGTATAGCCGTGGAACGGACGATTTGGGATGTAAACTCCTGTTGAGATGCACCTTCTTGCGGGTTCCTACGTCGAGTTGATGCAACTCCTCTCGAGTCCAATTCACCACTCCAAAGGAGTAGAGAAGGATCGGAACGGCAAGCATGTTGGTTGCAGACACCTTGTTCTTCCCCGACAGTTCTGAAGACCAGATATGTAGGAGTCGGTGCTGATATTTGCCGCGGAGAGCGTTTTTCACTACACTCACTTTTTGGGTGGAGCGTTGCTCGACACCTAAGTAAGTGTACGACTCTCTGGCATCTAGATGATGTAAGATGCTTCCGTCTACGAGCTGCGCGTCCTCCGTAGTCTCCGCATCGTCCTCTCTTAAGATGGACCAGTGCACATTTTTCTAACCCGAACTCCATACCGACAGCCTGCGTGTACTCCTGTAACACCCATTTCCGCTAAAACAGTCAAGCTAATTCAAGCTAGTAAAAATATAAAATTTTCGGTCTTTTTCTAGACATGCTGTACACCCAAGTCACAAAGTTTATTCCAGTTAAAGTTTTAACATTGGATGTGCCAAAGAAATAAATGAAACGAAATAGAAAACCTTTTATAATATGTTCTGTATACTTATAACTTCACGTGAAAAATGGGCTCATAAAAGTCTAGTAGTTTACTATTAAAAGTTATCTACTTGTTAATGTACCTTATTCTCAACAAATTAAAGTTGGTAACACATATTTCCTAACAAAGGTAAATTCACTTTCGCACAAGTAAATATTAGTTATGTGCTGAAAGCAGTTTTGACGCTTTATGCTAGAATTCAGAGACGAGTGAAAAGCTAAATCAAATTTACTATCTCAAGTATTTAAGCGCTCGTCTAAATGTAGTTTCTTGATGACACAAATATACGTATATTATATTATACAGTATACTATAAAACCAAGTTAATTTAATTTCTTAACCGAGATGGTGACAATGTGGGTTTGCTTTGTTCATTGCCAGTAGTTCTAACTGGTTTGTTTGGCTACAATACAATAAGAAAATAATTATATAATTGGAAAGTCGGATACAATGCAAATAAAACTGGTAGAAAGAACAACTTGGCACAATATTGTGATAGAAAATTAGAGCAAAAAGAGGGTTGATATGGTTGTTATGATTTTGTTAGCTCTGTTTACATATTTCGTAAAAGAATATAATATAATATAATAATAAAAATAACGAGTTTCACCCACATCTCATGTCAACAAAATAATTAAAATAGTATGTAAGTTGATGCTACCACACATATAATTCTTTACAAGATATAGTAAAAATAATACTAATGAATGGCATGATCGGATTACACTCACCAACACAACAGAGTAACCAGTTATCTTCATTGAGTCATGTGTAAACTATACGATATTTCGGTGCCGCAAAAATATTATGATTATACCCCTAAAACAGTTGTTAACACCGAACACTCAATGGGAGAAGTTCTGTTTATTGATCGATGTGTCCACCACGAATGACGTCAACATGATGCTCAAACTGAAAAGTACAAGTACAATGGGCTTGTTCAGCATTTTTTTTTATTTCATAAATCGAAAGTGCAAGTATAAATTAATGGATCTGCAAAAAATTAGAATCTTATTCGCACGTTTAGTATCTTAAAAACTATTACAAATCTCCATCTCACGAAAATGGGGCGTGGCCAGGCGCTACGTCACTATACGCATAGACTCAGCGATCTCAGTAGACTTGATGCTCCTTACTTGTTATAATTATAAGTGTTTTCAAAGTATTGTTTGTTTTGTTTACTACTTGACAGTAGGGGAGTACAATTTGGTGAAATGTCAAATAATTACAATTTTCTATCGCTCCTGCCGGGACGAATTTTCGATTTTGACCATGCAATTTACGATTAAAATTGATCGCCGACCTTCTCCTTTCCTTAGAGACATAGAACGAACTTTCACTCGACGTATTTATTTAGTTACCAGCGTTTAAAAATTCCATGTTTTTCGACTTTTCAGGTAAAATTTGAAAGATCCCAGAAGCCATTTTTCTTAAGTCACTTACGTATAGTGACGTCACATATGAGCCCTCGGTTTTTGCAACATTACCAATTTCAACTCCTTATATCTCGAGAACGGAAAAAGTTAATAATACGAAATTTTTAAGTGTATAATGAGAATATCGAGTACTATATGAAAAAGTATAAAAACCATATAAAAAGAATATCATGGAACAAGCCCATTCAAGTCACGAATGTTGTCGTTCACTAATCATCTTTTAATTTTCGAATCAATTTTTTTGCCGGGCACTTTGAGATTAGTTCCTTTACGAATAGTAATATTATGCAACACAATGTTTCCGTTTGTGTTGAAAATTTATCACTGCGGCGCCCATACTTCTTTTATGCTCTACTGTAACGCTCACGTTTTGAGAAATAGTATAATTTAATTTGTAAATCTCAATTATGTGTGCCAAAGCGATATAGCGCGCGATTATTCCTTTTACTATTTAAATTTAAATTATAAGATATTGATCTGAGTATTATACGCATTTAAATTATATCGGTAGTCATGACAAATGCTTGACCAATAGCGTGGTAGCTTGCACGACCAAGTTTAGCCAATAGTAAGCGGGCATATTCCTACGCCAAGTCGGCAACGAGGGGAAACGCTAAAAAGATGGCGTAGAGGCGGTTGGCCGGTAGGCCGTAAGATTTAAAAAGCCGCCATGTAGGTATTTGTAAATATCTGTATATGGTGAATAATAACTGCGAATAGAATCAATAAAGTAGTTATTTTAGTTTATATGTTCTGTTTTATAGTGTAACATTGCCCATAGTCACAGCAAGGCAATGTTTTCGTCGAATCAACTGTAAGTACAACAGACTTTTATATTATGTATGCCTCTCGTGATGCTAATGTTGCTGTTTGAAACCGATTGCGGCAATGCAAAATTATTGATGGCTTCAATACCTCATTCCATGTTTGGCCAGTAATATTCTTGATTGTATCCAGTGTCCGCCATCCCGTATCCGTATAAGTATTTTTGGTAAAATAATGTTGGCCCCTGTAATCAAATACATAACACAACATTTTTTTCACACTTTTTAGGACATTTTCAGTCATATAGATCGGCCATTTTGTTTTTTGAAATACCTCCCAACAGCATTCGAAAGCTTAGGTCCTAACAAGAGATTGCTACGCTGGCTTAATTTCTTTTACAATAATTAATACTCATTATAAATATAATTTTTTATATGAATTTTCAAAATTCTCACCATTTCAAGCTCCATATGAAGCCATCATTTTGTTTTTTGAAAAACACCAAGTGGCATTTGAAAGCTTAGGTTTTAACGAACAAATAGATATCTTAAAACTTTTCTTCCGTTCATTCAATCTTTGGAGAGCAAGGTGATTTAGTTGACATCAAATATCCCATATGTATTATGCATTACACCCCCAAAGAAGTGGAGACTGTTACTCCCATGACCAACTACTAGCTGAAATTAAGTAAAAATGTTTAGGGAGTCTGTAATACACGCCATCTCTTCTGGAAGTTTGTAGATGGCTCTAGAGTTATACATTGTTCTAGTTGTATATTCTCGAAAAGGTTAGAGTCTATGCCAGATTTTTCTGGATGTTTTTCTGTTGAATATATAAGGCGCGATTCACGGCGGAGGAGGTAGAAGTTGAAAAGTGACAAGTGAGAGGTTAGAATTCCGAGGTGCCAGAAATACAAAGTAGTAAACATTATAAAGATCATTTTAGTCCAGTAAAAGTGTAGTTTATTTAAGGAGAATATTGTGTAGATTCGGTAAGTTATTAAATAAAGTCTTAGTGCTCATCCCTTGTTGAAATTATTTTGGACTCACGGATCCTGAAAGGTGGTTTCAGGGGTGAAAATACGCGACAATATTATATTTCATAAAAAAATGTTTCTTAGGCTCGCAAAAGCTACTTCGATGGGAAATTATTTTTCCTGCAAAAAGGCGCCCTTGTAATTTTTTCAATTCCACTTAGTTTTTGAGTCATATTAAAGAGACCCAGAAAACCACCCTCTTTACCCGTTCTCAAAAATACACCCATAAATTTAATAGCATCTCGTGATTTTTATCTCTTTTAGGTGACCAACTAATGGATGAAACGATAAAAAACCTTTAATGCAATTATTGTTCCTTGCTAATGTGTTAGCCCCCTTGTTCCCTGTTTACATTAACCTGGCGGTTGTCACTTTTATTGACTATGTTAACGAATTAAATCAATCTACCCCTTTCATAATTAGACACATTTACACTACGTGTGACTAGCAAGGAATAATCATCAATCCATCAACGGGTCTGTCTCAAATACTTTACTCACAGTCACTCTGCATATTGTGCCACGTTATATTTGGAATGCAGTATCATTATACGTGGACCGTTCCCAGAGATATGTGTGTACCCCTTAATATGTTACAGTTCAAAAACTTACCCCTTTTCGTTGTCAAGCCTGCTGATTCACCGCGGTAATCTACTAACTCTTATCTACTCGACTTTCACAGAGTTTTAGCCACACTTGAAACTATATATTTACAAAGAAAGCACGAAAATACTCGGTGAAACATTTAACAAAAATAGTTAATACCTAAATTTAAAACAAAAGGAAATGCTACTTAAAAGTCAAATAAAGATAAGAAAAACAGACCGTAGTCTCGTACTTATGCGAAAGATATTACTTTGTTAATGGGAAAATCGTTTACAATAAAACACAACTGATTGCCAGAAGGGCACAAAAGAAACAATGCAATTAACGAACATGAAGTTAATTATTTCTGAAAACTATACTTGATAACTAATGCAGAAAACGTCCTAGTGACAATTCTAGTGGGGTAAAATTTAATTTGAACTCTAAAGAGTTAGTGAACTTTTAACACAAAATCTCTAAATACACAAATAACCGGTAACACCAAAAATGTCTACGTTAGAAGTAGAACAATGCTGCACCACTCGGAGCTGATCGAAAATTGTTTTATTTTCGTGACGGAATTATCTTAGTCAATTCTTTGGTGAAATAGAGCGGGGTACTTCTGAAGTACTTGGACCAATGAAATGCGGACCCATCTCTAACTAGTACTTCCTCAGAGGTACTACTTAGGGACCAAAACATCACTTGGCAACTGACGTTCTGCATCGAAAAATATAGCCAAAACGGCTTAATCTAAATATAAACAATTCTTTTCATAATAACTTAAACTATTCTATATCTAAGCAAGATGAAAAAAACCCTGTTGTGTTTAGAATTCTTCTTATCATATTCATAACTTAAAGGGAAATAAAATCTCCCCATCACTACCTAGTATACATTTCGGGGAATTCTTGTAATTATTTATGATTTGATTCGCGCCCTAATTAATTTACACATTCACCGAAACGCGTAGTTTTACCTCGTGTAATTACCCGCGCGTTTGTTACATTTCTAATAAAATGATTTGGTAATGACTGCAACTTTCCCATGATTTGACATTATTAGCTCTGGAGAGGTCTATATTAGGGTTGCCAAAAAATCGTTCTGTTTTGGAAACAATAATACATAACATTTGCAGTTACTGCCGAAAAGTCTTTGTCATAGGCACGGAGCGACTGTTAAATTATAATTTTATACTAGATTGTATACTTTTAAAAACTCTCTAATATTACATTGCCGACGCCTTTATTTTATTTTAGCGTATTAGGAAGTGACATTCGAACTTTCTACAAAACCTAGTTATATTATAGCAAGTAATTTTAGTTTCCTTATATTTTGTTACATTTGTTACACTAAATCACATAATCAGTAGCCTATAACACTTAGAAGATCACATGAATTAGTAGAAAATTCAATCTGTACAACATTTATCAGTAATATTTTCATTTCATTGTCATAATTCCATTCCATTCATACACACAGCAGTTTCTTAAAATTAGTTCATTGTTTTCCAGACAAGTGCTGGATCTCACAATAAATCAAATTGACAGTGCACTTGACTTGAAGCTTCAGCGCAATCTTGTCCATGTTGAAGCTAGTCATTGTATGAAGGGCACTGCACGGTATCACACACGACTAATTTACAATTATGTTCACCGCTGGCATCTATTGTGTACCTAGGCATAGTGGAGCCATTGTTGACAGACTATAACTTACAGTGAGGCAATGCGTTGTAGTTTGCATCTTATACTAATTGCATACTGATCAAACTGATATAGGATTTGAATAATAGTCCATGGGATTATGACAGATGGCAGATTGTGCTTGTGATACTGAAATATTTGTCACAAATATCAACACTGTGGGTATTAATCATCTCGAGATGTTAACGTGATTGGTAAAATGCGTGGAGAGTGCAATACTGAGCGCTATCTTAATGTATATTTGCTTCTTCCATCAATTTATCGTTTTATGTTGTCGGTGTCATATTTTCTATAAAAATGTTCATTCGTATATTTTGTACGAAAATAAAACAACCATTTAAATGTAAATGATTAATAGAAATGCTTGGAAATTTGGCGAAGGTTCTAGTGAAAAAATATAAAATTTAGACTTCGAGTTACAATAAAATATTTATTTTCTTAGTTTTTTTGGGCATATTGCAACAGAAAAATATTTGAAAATTTTAAAGGAAAAACGTATGCGCCAAATTGACCAGACATAGGGTTGATTCTTAAATGCTTGATTGTTACAAAATGCCTCACACCTATAAATACATAAACTAGAACAATGTTATAAACCATAAGCTGAAAATTTATGACAGTTAACGTTTCGGAAGGCTATCTACTTCCGTTCTCAAGACTTTTTGGCAGTCATGACAGTTCTTTGTTTATGTGCTTCCTTAGTCACGTGAGACATTGAATTATATTTATCTTATTTTTACTTATTTTGTCTCTAAAGATGGATAACTAACTGGTACAAAAATCTATTGAATAATTTGGAACGCATCTATCCTCGTTTAATACAATACTCGTGGAATCCTTAAGTATATTTTTTAGTTCCGTTACTCTCATCCAAATTCTTTGCCAAGTGTCATTGGGTCCTGTGAATATTATCCCACGCGTGTTCACAAATTTTGGATTTTCCAAATTCTCCCCTTCTGGCACAATTCCTGTGTTCACCAAGGCTTACATTGAAAGGCCTTGATGACTCACCTACCTAATGTTCTCCGCACTCAGAAGGAACACTATAAATAGAATTTTTAGAATTTTGAACAACATTTAGGGGTTTGGGTTTCGATAAAACCGTTCTTAGCGTGGAGCCCGTTTGAAAAACCATTCATACAGAAAGCGTATTCCCAATTCTTCGTAATTTATTTGATAAACCATGTATTATATGGAATTACTTCTATAGACCTAAAGGCATCAGGTTGTAATGATATATTATCTCTCCTTACAATGTTCTTCGACGAACTATCAACAAGCTGCTTCCCGTTCCTTAAGATTACACCATTTAATGGAATCATTTTAGCTCTCTCATAAAAACATTTAACAATACTTCTCTTAACACTAATATGTTGATTTAAATTGTAAGTGTGTTTGTTTATGCACACTGGTTTGATATATGTTATCTAATTTTTTAATTAAAATATCTAAGAAAACTAATTCATTATTATTGTCTATTTCTATTGTACATTTTATTTTTTTTCATTAATCTGATTTAAAAAACTATTTAAATATTCTTTACTGTAAGGCCATATTGCTAAATTGTCATCTACATATCTCTACCACACAATAGTTTTACTTATAGCAATAGTAAAAAAATGTTCAAAAAATGTTTTTTCTTGAACTCGGTTTAGAATGTCATGGAACGTCGAGATTATAAATTTAAACGAAAAAAAATTTTCTGTCTGTCGGTCTGTCTGTAATTTTTTTGTCCGCACGCTTTCTCCGGAACAGTTTAAGATATTGACTTGAAATTTTCTACACATATATATCATAACGAGATATGGAACTCGATTGTTCTTTGAACATATCTGGTGAATGGTTTGGGGGGTAAATAGGGGAAAATAAGTAAAGCAAGCTGGTAAGAGTACAGAAACTTGAAATTTGGTGTATGTACTAGAAGCCAAGGCCTCGAGATTTTTTATAATCTACCCCCGCCTCCCCCCCAACCTCATTTATTGAATTTGTTGTTAAAAAAAAACTGAGATATTCACTTGAAATTTGTCATACGTATATATTATATTAACATCAGTAACTAGATTATATTCTGGGATTATTCCGTTGAAGGGTTGGGGGTTAAATTAGGGGTAAATAGGGGATAATAAATAAAGCAAGCTGGTAAGAGTACAGAAACTTGGAATTCAGTGCATATACAAGAATCCAAGGCATCAGATTTTTTTGTAATATAGTTCAACCCCCACCACCCCTACTCAAATATTAAAGGGGTTGATAAAATAACACTGATATATTCACTTGACACACGTATGTATTATAACTACATCTGGCACTGGATTATATTTTGACATGATTCCGTTGAAGGGTTGGGGGTCACATAGGAATAAATAGGGGAAAATAAGTAAAGTAAGCTGGTAAAAGTATATAAATATGAGATTTTGTGTATATACTAGAAGCGAAGGCCTCAGATTTTTTAAATAATATTTTACATCCCCCCACCAGCCCACTCCCTCATTAAAAGTTATGATAAAATAAAATTGAGATTTTCACTTGACATTTTGTACACTTATATATTATAACGACGTAGAAGTAAATAAAGAAAAATAAGTAAAGTAAGCCGGTAAGAGTACAGAAACTTGGGATTTGGTGTATATACTAGAAACCAACGCATCAGAATTTTTTCTAATATTTTTCAACCCCCCACCATCCCCACCTTCACTCCATTATTAAAGGGATAGATTACATAAAATTGAGATATTCACCTGAAAGTTACTACACGTATGTATTGCAATGACATCTCATTGAGATGATTCCCTTGAAGGAGTGGGAGGTGGCAGGTTTTGAATAGCGCAAAATAAGTAGACCAAGCTAGAAACTTCATTTTACTTCCCTCGCATACCGAAGGGAAGTATTGTATTCGAGAAAAAATCACCCTCCGAGATTTTTTCGGATTCTGACGTTTCAGAACACGTAGATTCCGAAAATATAGGTTTTTCAATTCCGTCAGTCTGTCTGTCTGTCTGTCTGTCTGTCTGTCGGTCTGTCTGTCTGTCTGTCTGTCTGTCTGTTGGTGCATTAACTAAAAAACTGCTTGACGGAGAGCAGTCAAATTTGGTAGGTAGTTAACCCTACTGTCAGCGAAGAACTGGTAGAATTTTCACTGAAAAATATACAGGGTGGACCGTCTAAACGGAATAAATAGTGAAAAAAATTTTTTTTTGCTCAAATTTAAAATTTCCACGTTTCATGACGCGCTAAACCTATTTCAGAAAAAAAAAATTTTTGAAAATTTTTTACAATGATTTTTGAAAAAATTTTTACCACTAAAAAAAAATTTTTTCTTTGTCAAATTTAAAATTTCCACGTTTCATGGCATTCTAAACCTATTTAAAAGAAAAAAAAAATTGAAAATTTTTTACCAACATTTTTGAAAAAATTTTTACCACCAAAATAGATGAATTTTTTTTTTCTCAAAATTTAAAATTTCCACGTTTCATAGCGTTCTAAATCTATTTAAAGCAAAATTTAAAAAAATTTAAAAATTTTTGAAAAAAATTTACCACAAATAGATGGAATTTTTTTTCCGATTTAAAATTTCCACGTTTCCATGGCATTCCAAATTTATTAAAACAAATTTAAAAATGTTTTAGAAAAATAAAAAAAAAATGAAAACATGTTTTAGTAATCTATTTATCACCATTATAAAATAGACGAAATATTTTTTGCTCAAATTTAAAATTTCCACGTTTCATAACATTCTAAACCTATTTCGGAAAAAAAAATTTGCAACATACTTTCACCAATTTGGAAAAAAATTTAACACTAGAATAGACAGAAAACATTTTTGAAAATTTGTTCTATATTTTAATCACCACTATACTTCCACTCCATTACGTGAATGTGGGATTGAAAATGTGAGATATGGCAATAATAGTTGGCATATCCTATTATATACTTTTATTGAATAATGGCATCCCAAGAAATAATTGAGTCATGGTGGACATTTATAAAGGTATTTGCGCAAGCCTTCCATATTTGGCACCTGTTATTTAGTATATTGAACTTTTGCTGTTGGATGAACACTCTGTATATTTTTTTGACCAAAAGCTATCAGGTTTTCTTTGTAATAATACCAATAATTATATTCCGATTATTATTCCCAATGTCATTTCGTAATTAATAATTTTTTTGAGTGACTGTCATGCACAAATAACGAGGGAAGTTCTGTGTAAATAACTTTACCGATTTTTTAATGTATATGGTAGAAACCAACGCCTCAATTTTTTCTATGATATCTGCTTGGAATATTATTTAAATTCTATGACCAATAATTTCCACATGCTAGAGTGCAAATATAGTAAAGACGTTTCCTTTAAAGTGACCTGGTTGAAAAATCTGGATGGGGAAGTAGTGATTCCTTAGGCAGCGGTTTTTTAAGTTAAATTAATTATTATTAATATTGCTATCCTCAAAATTTTTCATGAAGATGTTACTTAATATTGGAGATAAGAAGAACCCATGGCCATCCTAAAGTCTTGTTGATAGAAATCATTATTTAACTGAAAATATGTTGTTTTAATACAGAGTGTAAGCAATTCCGTTTTAGTTTCAATTCTTAACTTAGTTCTGTTCGCCAAATTTCCATCATGTAGCAATTTGGTTTTATTTATTATTAGTGCTTTATAAACAGGAATATTTGTAAATAGACTTACTACATCAAAACTGACCATTAGATGAGTTTTATTAAAGAGATTTTCTGACAGTTTTTCCAAAAAATATTTTCTATTTTTATTATAAGACTCGGAGGAAACCGATAATGTATTTAGGATTTCTAATAAATACTTTGAGAGCTTGCTACATGAAGAATTAACTGAACTCACGATTGGTCTTCCGGTAATGTCAGGTTTATGAATTATTGACAAACCATAGAAATGAGGAGGATTGCTGTGATGTAGAGTTAATATCTTTCAAACAAACATTCGTTTTTGTGTTTAAATAAATATAGATTTTGTTTTCTAAAGAATTTATAGAATCTTTACGCTAGAAGACGAAAATTTGAATAATAGAAAATTTGTGAACACGCTTGGGATAATAATGATCTAATGGGACTCGGCGAAGATTTTGGAAAAAGATAGCAACGGTACTGAAAGAAAACTTAAGGAATCCGCGAATATTTTCTTAAACGAAGATAAATGCGTTTCAAATTATTCAATAGATTTTTGTATTAGTTGGTTGCCCGTCCTTAGAGACGAAGTAAGTAAAAATAAGAAACATATAATGGGCTTGTTCCATGATATTCTTTTTATATGGTTTTTATACTTTTTCATATAGTACTCGATATTCTCATTATACACTTAAAATTTCGTATTATTAACTTTTTCCGTTCTCGAGATATAAGGAGTTGAATTTAGTAATAGTTGCAAAAACCGAGCGCTCATTTGTGACGTCACTATACGCACGTGACGTAAGAAAAATGGCTTTCTGGGACCTTTCAAATTTAACCTGGAGAGTGGAAAAACATGAAATTTTTAAACGCTGGTAACTAAATAAATACGTCGAGTGGAAGTTCGTTCTAAGTGTCTACAAAAAGAAGAAGATCGGCGATGAATTCTAATAGTAAACTGCAGGGTCAGAATCGAAAATTCGTCCCGGCAGGAGCGAGCGAAAATTGTAATTTTGTGACATTTCACCAAATTGTACTCCCTTACTGTCAAGCAATATGCAGAAACAAACAATACTTCGAAAACACTTATAATAATTATAATAGGCCAGTAGAATTAGAAAAACCGCTGGATGAAATTCCTTACAGCTAACCACATGATATATTCGATGTATTCATTGATAAGGAACATACCTGTGAATTTCCTCCCATTTTCCAGTGGGGGAACATTTTTTAATGAACGTTTTTTTGTGGAAAAATCTCGAAAAATCGAGATTTTTAAGCGTAGCTCTAAGCCAATTGACAATAGCCATATTTGATGTTATACGTTTCGTAGGTGATATAAAGACAGTTCATTTGCCACCCGAATAATTTAAATTGGTTATTAATTTTTTTTTTATAATCGAAGAGAACTGTCGAAAAAATCGAAAATTTCAACAATTTTTAATTCCGTGAATTTTTTTTTTATATCCTTAGAACTTGGTGAAAACATGTCTTATGTAACCCTGGAGCTACCATAAAATTTTCATAAAAAAATATTTATGACTTTTCGAGAAAATGCATTTGTTTATAAAAAAAGTCTTAAATGTTTAATTCAATCTGACCCAGATATTGTCTGTAATTGTTTATGTCAGTTGCCGTCATCAAAAATGACTCATTCGGAGCTCATTTTTTTCGTTGTGACGTCTAGTTTACGAATACATTGTTGTTATAATGATTTTTTAATATTTTCATCAACAAAATGGCGTTTGAAAAAGTACGACTTGTTCGGACAGAGTTTTTTGCGAATATCTTAATAACAAATTATTGTAATGGCATAAAACTTTCATGTTCTGGTAGCTGGTATTTTTACACGAATTTAAAAAAAATATTGTTGTAAAATGTTTAGAAGCCGAGATAATTTTTTTAGTTGTTAATTACGCCATTTGTTTATTTATTAACATAAACATTTGAAATTTACATAGTAACTAGTTGAAGACTTGATTTTTGTAATTCAGTGAACTGTCACGTATAATGTTATGTATTAAGGGTCGTAATGTCAATTTTTGTACACTACAGTCTGAATGAGTCTTCGTGTCCCGCCCTCAGGTGTCCACGTTAACGTTTTCGGTCAAGCGACTTCAAATTTCGACGAAAAAAAAATCGATGTGTCTGCTTCATTTATGATGCGCTTTCGACGTTTTTCTTTTATTTGGGGTACCACGATGAAATATTAACTACCGTATTAACATTGTTGAAATATTGTACTTCAAAATTGTTTTTAGAAAAAAATTAATTAGTGCATTAGTAAATTTTTGACTATTTTCTGAGACTATTGGCAAGTTAATGGCGGTAGGCAGGCAGGCGGTGTCATTGGTATCAACATTTTAATTGATAGCAAAAGTAAGAAGCAAAGAAATAAATAAATCGGTAAAAACAGCAGTAAGTAGTAAGCAAAGATTATGATGTGCAAATACCAAGCAATAGCAACAATTATTTACAGTAAAATCATGCTTATAGGAGCGGTCAACATATATGTGTGAAGAGTTGGCAAAATTTAATTTCGGTGCATTTATGGCGCCCTAGTCGACGTCAAATCCATACATTCATAAAAAAGTGAAAAATTGTATCCATAATTCTTATTGAATAAGAAAACTTAGGGTACCAATTTCTTCGTTAGAACTTAAGATTTTTAATGCTAATTGATATATCTTAGAAAACAAAATAGCGGCATTATATCTCCCTTAAAATAGTGAGAATTTCAAAAAAAATATACTTACTACACGAATTATTGTTAAAAAATACAAAAAAACGTAACATATATTTTCTTAGAACTTAAGCTTTTAAATGCCACGAGCCATTAAAAAAAATGGCGGCTGAACATCTCTGTGAATTCTATGAAAATTGGCAAGATTTTTTGTAGTTCCTTGATGAAATTTTACATCATTTCACAATTTATTAGTCATTTTCAACTGGGTTCTTATTACCTATGTTTTTTCATGTAATTACTTGGATCGACCAACCCTGGATCTGCACATGGTAGTGGCTGGAAGAGACGTATAGCTGGCTATCGACATTTTTCCAGCGCAGAGTTTCCCTGGAGAATCACCGTTGACCAGGACACGATTAGTCAGTCCTCATTCCCAGGTACCCGTGGCCATCTCCAGGGTTTCACTTCATTGGACCATGCTCACCGCCAAAGTTACGTAAGGAATATATCATCGTGTCCATTTTCGGTAAGAAGAATAAACTCATGTAAACCAGTTAATATTTTAGATTTTCAAGTGTTTCTTTTATTCAATAAATGTCTTGTACTGTTATCTAGTCGATTCAGTAATTTTTATTATTTGATACATAATCATTTTTAAAATTTAAATTAAACGAACTCAGTTGGAACAGCACGGAACTAGAGGATCTTACGAGGTATTGTCAATATATCGTTTCCTATTGAAAGAGCCAGCACAGAATTTTACAGATTTATATTAACCAATTCTCGTGGACTTGAACCTCCTGTCATATAAAAATATAGGTGGCATTAGATGCTTAGCGAATTTGATTTGTCAGCATCAACCTTGTTCAGAATTTTTGCATGCCATAATAAATGAAACGAAAAATACGTTTGAACTATTTGTATCGTATGATATGTACAAGGCAGTGCAATACAGCCAGGCAGCGTTATAAATGACTTAATTCTAGTGAATATTTGAACAAATTATTAGTTTCATTACTGTGTTTGAGTGATTTTTTCCAATTAATTGTTTAAAATGGCATTTTGGAGGCCTTTTGATAGTAGTGACAACGAAACAAACGATTTTGATACAGAATCTATACAAGCGGAATTTGAAAATAAAGACATACACGTTCAAACTCAAAGGGTTATTTTGAATATACACTCGTGTTTAAAAGGCAAAAATATTGATTTTTCATATAATCAACTTGTGAAGAGGATTTGTGAATTAACCAAATTTAGCCGTACTAAAATTTATAGCGTTGATCATTCTATTAAACGGAAAAAGAGTTGGACAAAAACTTTAAAAAAATTGATAACGCGTTCAAAAAATGTCATTCGTCCATTTGGGTATGACTTTTACAATGAACAGAAGGTGCCCACATTAGAAATGAAGTAGTTTCTTCCGTGTTTTGCCGCGGTCGTCAAACTTGACTTGACGTTGCGCTGATCATGCTGTCAGCTTCATCAGAAGGCTTCCCTTCTGAAGAAGCTGACAGCATGATCAGCGAAGCGTCAAGTCTAGTTCGACGACTGCGGCAAAACAGGGAAGAAACTGCTTCATTGGACAACGGCCGCGAAAACCTACATCGCACATTAGAAATGATTAGGGATAAGTTACGCGACTGTCCAGATTATAACTATAAATCATTAGATACTTTGCGAAACGTTTTGCTCAATTGCGGTTTTAGGTGCAAAAAATTGGACAAACGATTGGTAGTTATGGAATCAGCACGCATCGTTGATCATCGACACGAGTACCTGTGTAAAATGAAAGAATACTGAGATGCAGATAAAGACACAATTTATCTTGACGAAACATGGTTTGACACCCATGATGTAGTTCAATACGGTTGGGTAGATAACACCAAAAAGTGTAATTTAAGTGCTCCATGTTCTAGGGGAAAAAGAATTATAATTCTACATGCCGGAAGTAAAAACGGTTTTATTCCAAATGCGTTGTTGTTGTCTGATAAAAATATCAAGCAATCCTTTGCCGACTGCCACGAGGATATGGCAGCCGAATTATTTTAGAAGCGGGCAAAGGAACAGCTGTTACCAATTATCCCACCAAATTCTGCAATTGTTATGGACAATGCATCATACCATTCGCGGTAACACACAGAGATTCCGAACACAAACACAAGAAAAGGCCATGTTGAATTTATGAAAGGTAAAGGCTTGGAAATACCAGAGAAAAACACAAAAAAGAATTTATTAGAACTGATTCGAAAGCAAAATTTTAAAAAGGAATACGCTGTTGAAAAAATTTTTGAAGCACACGATTATACCATTTTACGTCTTCCTCCATATTATTGCCATTGAAATGGTGTGGGCTGATCTAAAAACAACACTACGTCAATATAATCGATCCCCACAATTAAGTGAGTCTGTCTTAAAGAATATAGAGGTAATAGTAGACAAAATAGGCAAAAGCGATATATAGAGGAAGTGCGTATCTCATGTGATAAAAAAGGAAAATGAATATTCTATATTACCACCTATTATTAATCCAATTATTATTAATGTAAATACAGATTTAAGTTCTAAAAACTCGGATAGTGACGAATGAAATATTTTTCATAGACAAAGCATTTTGAAATTTATTTGTTTAACGTCGACCTATTTCCGCTTCTGAGACCAATTACCGATGCCAGAAAACGAGTTCCCCCTTTAAAATTTTGCCGAGTCTTTCCTTTATAGAATGGTAGAAATTTGCCTAACATCATGATACTGCAAAGTTCATAGTATTATGATCTAACATTTAATAAAACAAGACAGTCGCTGCTCTACGCCCCTTCGGAACTATTATGTACCAGCTCTGCAACTCCCGCCTAAGATTACATAACTTTGCCGCTAGAAGATAGAACAAGAGATAGGTCAGTAGACAATAGACGTAGCCTTAATACATCATTTGTGTGAGTTATCAAATATGATAAACATATTTTTTCATTAACCACTTCCATTGAATAAATGTATTATAGAAATCCCTTTCTTTGACAATTAAAAATAATAATTTAGCATTTAAAGTATTTTTACATTTCTACGCCGTCGCCTATGTCCCATAAAGGAGATGCCGACTTTACTCCGAGTTTTCGTTTTTATGCTGTCCCAATTGAGATCATATATACTTATATCCAGTTGTAAAGTTTTTGTGAAATGTATACTTGTTATCAGTAGGTTGTTATTTAAAATTGTTTTTTTGACTGTCTTCTCCTAATTGTATTGCAAGAATATTAGCTATCTGTTCTCTTTCTTATATAATATGTTGTTGAATACGCTGGCGCCCTAAATCTATTTATTTAAAATTAGATAATAAAAATTTTAACTTCAAACCTCGGTACACAGTAGTACACACTGAGCTAAGCTGGTTGCAACTGTCGCTCACCTTTTTTCCTCAGCGGCTAACTGAGAAAAAAGTTACATCTGTAAGATAAATAAGTAAGTCTTGTAGACCAGCATCTAGTCGAGAAATGAGAAATTTTAAGTGCCTTATAATGTCTATTAAATATTTTAAATGTGGTTGCAAATGTACCCTACTTAGGCTTATACTTGAACGAGTCTGTAAGTCCTCTGTAAAGTGAAGCGAGGAATTAAACGAGATGAAATTAAAACAAAACGAAAAAGAAGCGACTTGAGATCTTAAATCTATTGTTTGAATAAATAATAGCATTGTTACAGTCATCAAAGGCGAGAATTTTAAATTTTACGGGTCGGTGACATTTGTCACACTACATTATCATAATTGTATCAGTTCGCTGGATCAGCGCATTTGTCTTCCTTTATGTTTCCTTGACAAGGAAGCTTGTTCAAGGATAACTAAGGGTTGGGAATTTTATTAATCTCATGATCCACTGGAATGTATAAATTTTGAAATGTAATTGTTTGTTGGAGCGAAATTCGTCGTGCTATGACAACCAACCACCAACCCCAAGGCAAGCTCCGAGCGCAACCTCGAACTACACAAATCACACCATCACCTCGTTGTAAATTTGATTTGCGTAAAGGGTCACTAGGTAAATCCGCTTTGCTTATATTACTTCCACATCAACGTATTAGATTGGAAATATCGTAAGAGATTCTTAGTTCTCAAAATTTCTTTTGCTGAAACAGGTTTAGAATGTCAGGACATGTCGAAATTTTGAGAAGGACAAAAAGTCTGTCGGTCTCTTTGCATGTCTGTAACTTTTTTATGTGCCCACGTTTTGTCTTAAACGGTTAAAGTGACTGATTGATTGATTGATTTGTCAGCAGAGAGACCCGCATGACGCATGGGGTGGGAATATAGGATGGGAAATGCGGGTGTTTGTGAGATACTTCTTTTAAGTTTCCATGCTTCTATTAAGCTTCCATCTGCCATCATCGGTTAGGGTGTGCAGGTGTTTGCAAGATGCTTCTTTTCAGTTTCCATGCTTCTTTTAAGTTTCCTTCCATCGGCATCACCTTATTTTTCTGTTTCTAAGTTTTCTGTTTCTTCTGTTTCTGAATCTGGCAGCTTCCGTTTTTTTATTTTTTGTTTTGTTTTTATTTATTAACCGTTCCACAGGTAAATATCCATTTTCAGTGGAGTTGCTAGGAAGGGCCCTATCTCTCGGTAACTATATTTCATTTGCGCGTTATGAGAAAAGAGGTCCGAAGGGATAGTTTGCTCACCCTGTATGTCGCTTCTTTGAGACAATCGGTTTCAATTTCCACCTTCCAAATTAGCAATAAAATATTAGAATAGAAGAATAGAATAGAATAGTTTATTGGCCCAAACTAACATACACAGTACAAAGGGCAGGTCACAATATTCAACATTACTAGACATAGATAAAAGCTCAGTTTATAAAATAGTGATCACAAAAACAAAAAAACAGTTAAAATTTTAAGACAAGATTATTTTAGTTATAAAATAGATAAGATTATATATGGGACAATAGACACATAATACATAATTTTTTTTTCCTTTCTTCCATACACATTTTTACTCATTTAAGAATTAAACTTATTTACAAACTCATCCAATGTGTAGAAACATTCATAAATCAAAAATTTTTTTATTTCTGATTTAAACTTTGTGTAAGATGCAATTGATTTGAGATGTTCAGGGAGGTTATTATATAGAAATACACTACTATAATGTGGCGATTTTCTGAATGTAGTTGTTTTATATTTATCAAGCAATAGCTTATTAGAATGTCGTGTCTCATAATTATGTATATCTTTTTGGCTCTTATAATCTGAATAGTAATTTTTTACATAAGTAACACATTTTAGAATGAAGATGCATGGGAACGTTAATATTCGCTTTTCTTTAAATGTACTTCTGCAGCTTTCTCGAGAACTTAGGTTAAACAATAGTCTGATTACTCTTTATTGACAAATAAATATTCTTTCCCATCCTGTAGTCTGTCCCCAGGAAAAAACGTTAAATGATAGATGACTATACACAAAGGCATAATATAAATTCATAAGGCCCTTTTGATCCAAACACGGTTTCATTTGTAGAATGGCATAATATGCTTTGTTTAATTTGGCACCGACAAAGTCCAGGTGTGCAGTGAATGAAAGATTAGAATTAAGCCAAGTTCCAAGGAATTTGGCATCGTCAGAGAAATTTAAATTAAATTGTAATTGCGCTTCTGCGGAAAGCTGTTTTCTAATAAAGAAGTTAATGTAATTCGTTTTGCTTTCATTGAGAATTAGTCTGTTTCTTTGACATCATGTATCCATTTCCTCATACACCAGTTTTATGTTTGCTTGTAGTTCTTCAGGAGTTTCAGCCGTCACAGTGACAGTTGTGTCATCCGCAAACATAGTGATCTTCCCTTTTGTGACAAATCTTGGCAGGTCGTTAACATAAAGTAAGAAAATCAATGGACCCAAAACTGACCCCTGAGGAACTCCAATCGGGACATCGTGCTGCGTTGAAAATTGTTCTTGAATTTTTATTATAATAGATCTGTTTTGAAGATATGAATTGATCCAGGATAACAGAGGACCTCTTATGCCTAAGTAATACAGTTTGTCCAATACAAATGATATATTAATACTATCGAAGGCCTTAGTTAAGTCAGACATAATTGAGACTACAAGTTTACCCTTGTCCAGCTCAGCGTAAATGTAATTTAAGAAGTTGTAGCTTGCTGTTTCTACAGATTTTTTTGCTCGAAACCCGTGTTGGTTGGTTGTTAATAGGTTGTTTTGCTCTACAAATTTTATAATAATGTTCTAAACACAGCGTTCTAAGATTTTAGAAAATTCAGGTAATAAAGATATTTGTCTATAGTTATCTATTTGTAAGGTGTCTCCTTTCTTGAATAGTGGGAAAGCTAGTGCAATTTTCATCTGCTCGGGAAATTCACCGTTCTGCAAAGATAGGTTTATAATTCTAGTTAAGGGACATATAATATAATTCTGGATTATCTTTATCAATTTGGGGAATATAAAGTCAATTCCATGACAGCCTTTGTTTTCCATCCTATTGATTATATCAGCAATATCATCTTCAGTAAAAGTAGGAACGAGAATTGTGTTTAAAGAGCTGACGGACAAAGTACATGGAAGAGAAAGGTTTTGGCCAAAATGTTCAATAATTTTTTTGTTACATGTATGAGAAAAATAACTTGCAAAAACTTCAGACAATTGTTTATTATCAGTGACGACATGATTGTTGTTCATGATCGCGATGTTGGAATTACTTCTTTGCTTACCTAAGTTCTCGTTTATAATTTTCCATGATTCTTTGATTTTGTTGGAGGCCGAATTGATTCTGCAATTGTAGTGTTCTCTTTTAGCTACCATAATTTGCCTTTTATATTCCTTTTTACAACTTACATATGCTGCTTTAACTTGATCACAGTTTGTTGCTACCATTAATACGTGAAGTTTATTTAACTGATTATTTAGAATTTTTAAGTTTTCTGAATACCACTTCTTATTTTTATTATTTTTTTGTTTGCTATATCTGCTGATAAGTGGACAGCTACTTTCTAAGCACCAATTAATGTTAGTCAGAAATTCCTCATAAGCCTCGTTCACATCACATTTTGTATAAAAGTTATTTCACTCTATTTTATTCAAATGAAATATTAGCTGTTTTAAATTGGATTCTCTCATATCACGAGTTTTATATGAAGTTACAATCTTTTCAACTTTATCGTGGCTTGTTACGTTTAAGGAGAAATCATGTGCAAAATGATCGCTCAAGTTGGGGTTGATGATTTTTGAGTGATAACTTTCTGTAGCAATATTTGTTATTACATAATCAATAGTGCTACTAGAAGTGACACCATTAATGTTTGTGAATATTCGCGTAGGTTGATTTGTTGTTACTTGTAGTTGAAATGATTCTAAGATATCGAATAAGATTTTAGTACATAAGTCATTTTTGTTATCATAATGAATATTAAAATCACCTGTTAAAATAATACAAGAGAATTTATTGAATATATATTTCAGAGCTGCTGTTAGTTTATTGGCAAAAATTTTAATGTCACCGCTACCTGGTCTATAGACATTCAGTACGCCTATATCAGTATTCCCTGTAACATAACTTATCCCACAAACTTCAATATGGCATTCATCTGAAAAATCTTTGATTGATAAAATTTCTTTTGAATTAATACTGCTTATGGCATATATTGCTGAGCCACCATGAATGTGAGTTTTTCGAGAGAAGTGTGTAAGAAGTTTATAGCCTGGTAAAGAAAAGCTCTCAATGTCTTCATTGACATACCAATGTTTTGAATCAATAAATCGAGCTGACAAAAATTAAGATGGTAACGATCAGATAGAATAGAATAATATCAATCAAATCAGATAAAATTAAATAAATTAATTTATAGCTTATCTGTCTTTCTGCAGCGTGTTGTGATTGCTGTTTTATTTTATTTCCTTCCCTTTTTTTCTTGGGTTGATTTGATTTTGTCCATTTAAAAACTTTCCACTGTACACAATTACTTTAGGTCACAACACAGCTATATTGCTTTGCAAACATATGTGCCTCATTTTAACACTGACTATACTATTATTTATTGCCCATGAACCACTTAAAAAGTATCTTGTTTGGTCGTCTAGGGTGTACGTAGGGACACTGCACTTTTCTTGAGCTTGTTTGCTTTCTTTGATTTAGTATTATTAGAAAATGTTGTAATTATTAATTCCATATGAACTCTGTTTTTCTATTTAGGCGCTTAACATAAAATTGAGATATTTACTTGAAAGTTAGTACACTCTGGAACGGCTTAAGTTATTGACTTTAAATTTGGTACACGTATGTATTTTAACGAGATTTGAAACAAGATTATTATTACTCTGAGCTGATTTCGTTGAAGGGTTGGGGGTAAATAGGGTTAAGCAGATGAAAATAAGTAAAGCAAGCTGGTAACGGTCCATAAATTTGGGAGTTGGTATATACAGGGTGATTCTTTTAAGGCGGCCATTAGAATATTTCCCACTTGCAAATGAGATAGACATTTTAGTGGTACCCTATCATAGTCGACCATAGCGAGTCTGAAAATATTAATTTCAAAATGGTGACACTTCAGGAAATACCAAGAGTTGATGCAATCTTTGTTTCCTAAATGTAAACGCCCAATTTTTATATCTTTCTTGAATTCAGCATTAAGTTCTAATATTCATATCTTTTAAACCGTTCCGGCTAGGTAAATATGTTTGTTTTCAGTCGGAATCATTTAAGTGGCCACGATAAGTCAATGTAGAATTTTTAAAGTGGAGTCGTCTCAGCACGTCCTATACCTAACACATAAACTTTTTGAATTATTCACAGTATTTTGTAGAAAATTATAATTTGCCCAAAAAATTATAGAAGCCTATGCAACAGTTAAACCAATAAAACAAAAGAACAAACAATTTTCAGTTCTTCAGGATTTCAGTTTTCCACAAATACCGAATTTCAGATGAACCGGTCCATAAATGATGAAATTTGTCCTTCAACTCATGCCACCATTTTGAATTTTTCAATTTCGATTTCAGATTCGTCATCAGCTACCTTGAAAATCCCACATACCGATTTTGAGCTGGATGGGACCATAAATGACAAAATTCGCCCGCCATTTTGCGATTCTGACGTCATATTTGTGATCAACGTCGTCGATTTTCCCCGGTTACCGAATTTCAACCCAATCGGACGAAAAAGAAGGAAATTTAATTTAAATTGTTCACACACCGTTTATATCATGAAATTATTTATTTTTCAAACGTTGGTAATGAATTAAAAGTCAACACTATATATAACCTATAAAATTAAACTGACTGACTTGTAATATCCAATATTTAACAACCTATAAAATTAAACTCTTTGACTTGTCTGTCGCAAAGTGTAAATGTCACGTTAAAATAAAATGAGTTATACTTTTCAAATATAAAATAATTTATTATGTAATTTCGGTAAATTGTTCGCACACCCCGTATACCGTGAAATTAATTCTCTACAAACTCAGCTGTGATGTCATTACTGCCGGGATGGGCCTCCACTTTGACCGCTCGCGGCTCGCTTATTTCTGGAGCGGGACGAAAATAAAGACAACGATTTTCAGATCGTTTAATTGTACATGAATTCGTTGGGGTCGTAGTATTTTGCTCTAGGAGCCACCGTTTAGAAGTTATGAAGATTAAAAGGGAAATATGTCCAATTTCCCGCCTTACACCGCCGCTTATTTCGGCCGATATCTCCGAAACGAAAAACCGCGGGAAAATACCGATGGAACCAGACGATCGCTCACGAAATGAACTCGTCCTTCGAGATTTTTATTTTCGAGCTAACTCCACCGGTTTCCGAGATATAGGCGAAAAAACGCAAAAATAAAACGGGCTCTTCGAAGGGGAAGAAATTGCGAAAACGTGCGATCTTAAAACGCTCATATTTTTCGAAATACGCCTTCGCAGAGACCGTACGGCGTCGCGACGGAAAGCGGAAAAGTCCTATTTGGTCGGCATCGTGAATCGCGCAGCGCAAATCCAAAATTCGGCCGATAGGAGCGAACAAAAAATGACATTTTTTGACGTCTACCGATTTCTGCACGGAACGAAAGCGACGTTTAGCGGGCATTCTATCTCGAGCCCGCATAGACGTGTAATCGTGTAAACGCCAAATAGAAGTAAATAGTTGGATTTAATGTGTTAAAAAAATTCAACCTGAACGAATACGATAACGAAATATAGCCTATTCCAGGCGGAATTCGGTTCCGATTCCGCCACATGGCGCCAGACCGGCGGCTTCTCCCCATATCTCGGGGCCGATGAATGAGTATGTGCGCACGGCGCATCACGTTTTTGCGTAGTATTTTCAACAACTGTATTTTATTATATAATGGACTGGACCACACTGCATGTTTACTAACAAAATGTTTCAAATATGAAGGACAAAAGTTACCCTTAAAGTGCAGAGAATATGTGAAGCCACTACGTCGTAAAAATATAAGTATTTGCAGTATATTGCGAAGAAATGTAAATCGCTGCCTAAGTAATCACTACATCCACATCGAGATATTCCATCCAAGTCTCCTTAATCGAAATCATCTTGATAATATATTTGCACTCTGGTAAGTGTAAATAATTGCTCATAAAATTTTAATAATACAATATTTGAAATAATCGGCCCCAGAGGCAAATGTTATAAAAAATTAAAGTCTTGATTTCCAGTGTATACACTACTTTTGCTTTACTTATTTTCACCTATTTACAACCAACCCTTCACCGGGGTAAGCTGAAAGTATAATTTAGATCCAGACTTTATTATAGTACATACCTGTACCAAATTTCAAGTCAATATCTTAAACCGTTCCAGAGTACGCGCGCACAAAAAAGTTATAGACATACCGACAGACAAACTATTTTTGCTCAAATTTAATAATTCGACGTTTCATGACATTCTAAAATTATTTCAACACAACTTTTTTTTTCAATTTTGTCACTGTTACTATACTATAGAAGTAAAAACTTAAGCTAATGTTTAATACAGGGCCTTCATTAATGACCGTAAGACACGTGACCGCAAAATGTATGCAACCCACTAAACACTGTTGGCGCGCCTGTTTAACAAAAATCCCTAAATCCAGTGGCGTCGACTTGAAAGTTTACTGTTTACTGTTGGATAAATTTAATTAAACCCAATATTTACGTTTTTGTAACTTTATTCTCATTGCTAAATTGGAACCAGTGTAACATTAATAAACTCGCTTAGATAAATACATATAATTTATTAATCTTATTGAATTTTAAAGATGTAAGTACTCATATTTACAAATTGGAAATCTAACCTATAATTAGCGGTCTGTTTTCAACATTGAGTTAGAATCAATATTCAACAATATTGAAAACTGATATGAATTTTTACTGAAAGAGTTTGTTAATGTTACACTGGTTCTAATCTAAAAATGTGAATAAAAACATTAAAAATATGAGAATAAACTAACAAACACGTATAATTTGAGGTTATGGGATATGCTTTTTGTGTTTTTATTTGCAGACTGGTTTCGAAATTTTCAGATTTTCATGTGATAATCTTCATGTGTCACTAATTTATCTACCGAATTTAAGAAAAGAGATAACATCACTGGTACAGAAACCGCATGCAATTACCTGACACAAAAGTGATACGATACATTTTCTTAATGGTAGAAACTTCAGTAAATAACTCGAAATGTCTTTTCCAATTGGTGCAAGTATTTGTTTTAAGCAAATATTTTTTTATCGATTACTTGCCACTTAGTGAACACAAAATACAACTGGCATACATCCCGGTTACTGGAGGTCCAGTGACATACCTACAAGCTATGTCACTAGGCGTGACAAAGAAATATGATCTAATTTCTTTGTGGTCGATTAATTACCACTTAATAATTACAAACATACGATTGACTTACGCAGTTAGTAGAGTTCTGAGATATGTTGAACCAGCAAGGGGTCTATTTTTATGCATGATTAGTAAATATCAAGCTGATTTTTCGTTAAATAATTAATTTTATTTATAAATTAGTTTGCACCATTAAGAAACATTCTTTTCTTTTTTCTTACTTACCTGAGATTTTTAGGCCTATGGCAGCAATTCCATATATACATGGTTCATCGGATAAATTACGAAAAGTTGGGAAGAGGTTTTCCGTACGAATGGTTTTTCAAGCGAGCTCCATGCTAAGATCGGTTTTATCAAAAACCAAACCTTTAAGCCAAAAGTTTTGAGAACGGATGTAGACAATCTTCCGAAACGTTAACTGACTAGCTTTCATATTCATTTTTTTAGTTTATAACATTGTTCTAGTTTATATATTTTTAGGTGCGAGACATTTTGTGATAAACAAGTACTCAAGAAACAACTTCTATCTGATCCGTTTGGCGGAGGCTTTTTCATTAAAATTTTCAAATATTTTCAGTGGCAAAATACCCAAAAAGTAAGAAAATCTGAATATTCCACAAATAAACAATTATAGACAATATAAGAAACATTCTTATATCGCTTTTCTTGTCCGCCGTGCTTTAAGGAATAACCATGTTTCTAGCTGTTACAAATGGTCGGGTAATTGCATGCTGGCTTCTGTACCAAACGATATGTTTTTGACAATAATAAAGTAGAATGGTAGATGCCTTTTATGTCAATGAAAAAAAAAAAAAACAACGTAAAGAGGGGAATAAGTCTTATGTCGTATGTTTCATAATTCTATTAATATGCAACTTTTTGAAACTTGCCATAGTCTACAAAAGATACAGTAAATTATTTGAAGATTTGTCAACAAATGGCTTTCAAGACCTGTATAAATGTCAACAAAAAATTACTCATACGAATGAATTTATTATATAGAATTCAGAATAAATTAATAATCTTTAATTCCAGAAACGTCTATAAGTGTATTATTTATCAAGTTATAATATTTAATAAGATTAATCAATACTATGAAATAATGAAACATGTTCAAAAACAATAATAAACTACATAAAATTACAAGTATTGAATCTACGTTAACAACCAATGGGTTTAATATATGAATCACACAACTCGGATAGTAGGTAAAAACAGTTACTTGATAAAAAAATATTTCATGAAAATTCTATTGCCGTTCTATAGTGTACGGTACAAAAAGTACTAATTTAGAAGACGATAAACAAATTTTAATACAGATCGATTATGAAAAAATTACAATAATTGTTCAAAATGATGGCCTCGAGCATTTAGATATATATGCACTCTTCGCTTCATATTATCAAATACATTTTTCAACAGGTCAACTGTTATACTGCGAATTTCTCTTTCCACTGCTTGTTGTAGTTCGTCAAGATCATGCAATCGATTTTTAAAAACGTTGCTCTTTAAGTGTCCAAATAAAAAATAATCAAGGGGTGTTAAATCTGGAGAACGTGCAGGCCAAAGTCCCTGGCTGATTAATCTATCATCATAGAATTCCTCTAAAAATTGCATAGTAGCTCTTGCTGTATGGGCAGTAGCACCATCCTGTTGGAAGCAACCAAGTTGCAATTCATCATCATGTAGCTGATTCAGAAAGGGTTCCAAAATTAGATTCCGATACCTTTCTCCATTTATGGTCTCTTGAAAAAATATTGGGCCTATTATTCTTCTCCTGGATATTGCGACCCATACACCTATTTTTAACGGATGTAAACTTGTTTCCACATAACAGTGAGGGTTTTCTGTAGCCCATGTCCTATAATTTTGGCTATTGATATAACCACTTAGGTGGAACCATGCTTCGTCAGTGAAAAAAGTCAAATCCAGCACATCATCATTATTTAAATTTTCGTTAAACCACGGACAGTATCTTTCTCGTTTACCAAAGTCAAGGGGTAGTAGTTCTTGCATAACTGTTACCTTGTAGGGATGTAAATGTAGCTTTTTTAAAGCTTTATGGGCTGTACCAACTGAAAGACCTGAAAAAGTTCAAATCCATTGATTTGTTGTTTGCAGTAGGTCATTTTATAGTCGAAAAGCCAGCGATATTTTTTTCAATGTCAATTGAGCAAAAATAATTTATAATTTTTCCGCCAACTTACTATTTATTAGAGGGTACAACAGCTCATCCCTAAAGCCATCAGCACAAAATAATTGTTAAACTTTTTAAAGATATTTCTATTTATTAAACGATTAATACAAAAATAAATCATTACATAAGGCAAGATTATGTGTGAGTATGATAGTCAGAGAGCTGTCTATATGTTTTTGCGACAGGTAATGGGACTGTCTGCTGACCATAAAATATAATTGTTGGTAGTGCCCCAAGTCACCTAGTCAAGATTTTCAAATTTCTACGTGGCACCTTACCGGGGTGGTGGGGGGCTTTGAAGTGCAGTCGGTTTATGACAGGTCCAGTAACTGTCTACCGTTTTGATATATCAGTAGATATGATTCTGAATATACCTCCTGCAAAGTCTGACGCTCGCAAGTGGTTGCGATTCAGAGATATGTCCGAAAAACCATCATTTTGGAATTTTGCCGCATACTGTTACATGAATTGAGGCGACAGGTCCCGGTAACTGTTCAAAACCTTGTTAGCTATCGTGGAGCTCATGAGAGGGATGGGAAAATACGTTTGGCAGACACGCAAGTGGTTTTGGGCAAGTGTGGCAGCACTTTGAAAGACCGAATTTTCACAAAACTGCAACTTTTGTTAAATATTGAAAAATATGTAATAAAAATATCTGCTGGTTTTTTTTTTATATACCTATATGTATTAAAAATAATAAAAATCAAACAGCAGAAATTTGTATTCGTATAAAAAATTTTTATGTTAAAAAAAACGAAAAAACATATCTATAAATAACTCATTAATACGATATGTATAGAGCTGTACACTTTTATACACAATAAATATATGCAATGGGGTTGTCGTTTTCAGTACATACAAATAATCCCCGCCCCCAGCCTCAAACGTTGAGCACTCCGTAAATTTGTGCAAAACTAATTTATTTTCTGGTTTCTTATGGGTTCCTAGAACATTTCCTTTTACGACCTATATAAAAATAAATTTATTTAATGCGGCCTTATTATACAGGACCCTATAAAGAATTTGTATAAAAAAATTACTCACTACCTACGGCTATGACCTCAGATCGCATTACTAACACGTCAGCATAGGCCTCATATCGTTGCCTTCTACGTACAGTGTAACGTCACACACATCTGAACTGTTTTAAATGACCTGCTGAAGTTTAACACTTTAATTAATTACTCACATTTAAAGCCTCATATTTTAAATATTTAATTTTCTTACATATTTGAATATTTTTATGCAATAAAAAAGATGTGCAAGTTTCGTATTCCTCATCGGCAAACTGTGAAATGCAATCGCCAACTTTAATGTAACAGTAAAAATTCCGAATTGTCCTTACCTATGCTGAAATGACATTGGGAAAATATTGTGAGCTCTTCGACTATTGAGAGAATCCCACTAATTTATTTTTATTCAAACTATGATTTCATGTGTAGAGCAAAAGTTTTAGCTATCAGTAACTTAATGTAGGTAATCAAATTGATAAAGAAGTCAGAGATAAATTACCTGTTTGAGCAGATAACTTTGATACAGACTTTGTTGGGCTTTGATCCATTCTTTCCTGAACGTCATTCATAACCACCTCAGTTAAAATAGTTTTCCTCCCAGTTGGCTTTTCCTTGCAAATGCAGTGTTTTTCTGCAAAACGTTTAAGGACTATGTGCTTACGATGGGCCAATGTGTCATATAGAATATTTGCATTAGGAAATTCTTCCCTAAATTGATCAATGCACGATTGAAATGAATATATCCACGATCCATCTGCGTTGCGAGATCCACTTCGAAAATGGGCCATTAAAATAAAGGCATCTTGTTCCGGCGTAAAAGCCATTGCAAATTGCACACGTCTGGAACATTAGAAATACACTTAACCTAAAATTATCAATTATCATTCTCTTTATTACTTACCACCAAAAATAGCAAATGTATATTAGGTAGTTCTGAAAAGAACTGGTAAATTCGCAAATTACAATAGCAAAAATAATTAAGGACACTTGGCAATGAAAAAGGACTGGAAATAACGAAATAAACACTTTCCGTGCGTACGTCTATGCCCTAGAAAATAACTAGATGTCATGTCACAGATTAATATTTTAGAGACTGCTCGAGAATTGTCAAATCGGGCGACGCTGCTTGCTTCTTAGGCTCCGTAAAGATGCAATGAGCGATCTACGTAGGATTCATCAAATTCATGATAAATCCCTAAAAAACCTGACATAAACATGACAAAGATAAAATTCAAATTAACTGGTCACGTGTCTTATGGTCATTAATGAAGGCTCTGTATAAAACTAGCGATTATTGTATAATACAACTTGCTAAGTGTAAGTTTTGATGTTATCAACAGTTTTGGTTTATAATCATTATTACCTACAATGTTTTGTTTAATATGGTTTATTCCCACATTGCATTTATAGTTTTGAAACAATATTTGTAACACTTGGATAAATAAATATCATTATAATTACTTTATTATTACAAGAAAATGTAAATGAATTTCAGACGCACTTTTCCCAATTTTAGAAATTATTGACATCACATACATCAGAATGTGGTTCGTGAAACTCTTAAACCACGAGCTTTGTGAAACAGACTAGGAAAACCAGAAAGGCGGTAACTGGGAGTGCAATCCCTAACTACGTGACTATGGCCTCTTCCGTGCGAGTTCACTGAATATTTTGTCATCTGCCCTCCTGTAAGTCTCTGACACTTTAAACATCCTATCGACAAGCCTGCTAGCCTGAACTTCTATTGTTTTCTTCACTGGTACCTTGTCACGTCTGTTTATTGTAAAATGTCGTGTGCACGTTGTGTTGCTTTCGGTACATTATTTAATTTTTAAAACAAGTGTTTGCTTGTTGATCCAACGTGAGGTTGACTTATGAATAATTTACCTATGAATGAGTTCGGTTACTAAATAAATAGTCAAAATACAAATAAACGGTTTATACAGGGCGTAATTAGTTTCATGTCAATAAAAAGCTGGTGGTAGGGAGAGACAAGACAAACGAGAAAACCTTATATAATATGGGGTCTAAAGCTCATAGTTTTGAAGAAAAAAAATAAAGTAAAATTTCCAAAATAATTAATAACATAATTTGAGAACTGCTGGCATCCTCTGACATTCGTGCAAATAAGTATGGTGTCCTAAGAGATCTTCGAAAAGTATGCCGACAAAGCAGTTAAAAGCGACCGACAGAGGACACCGCCATGTTTTTTGCTTCTCCGCGGCCAAATTATCTTATTACGTGTGCTATACTCTCCCTTGTAATATTCTCAAGTAGTAATTTCAGTTTGTATCCTTACTTGGTAAACAACGTACACATGGCGCGACCTAGTCGTTTCTTGGTTTTGTCTGTTGCTTTTGTTCTTTTTCAATTTTGTGTCACTTATGTTAAGATTTATTTTCTTGACTTATCGTTCAAGTCGTTAGTACTTGGTTACGTAAGACACTGCTTCTCGTTCGCGCTTCTTGTGTTACTTTTTGGATTTTGGACCAAGTTTTTCTTTTTGTTTTCTTTATTGATAATGTTAATTCACAGTTTAGTGTGGTGTTTGAAAACGCAGATTTTGCACATTATGGGAGATTACACTTATCCAGAGCTCGCGGATATGCACTTGGTGTATGGAGAAAGTGGTGGAAATGCAGCTGGCGCGGAAGAGCTTTATCGTTTAAGGTTCCCCAATCCACGTCATCCTTGTGCTCATACATTTGTTAGTATTGACCAGCGTCTTCGAGAAACAGGTCGTCTCGATGGACATGGAGGAGGACGAGGTCCACAACGCGAAGAAAGGTTAACTGACGCAGAGGTTCAAATTTTGGAACTTGTAGAAGAGGATCCAACTTTAAGCACCCGCGATATCGCGAACCGTGTGGGAGTATTTCATTTTGTGGCATGGAGGACATTGAGAAATATGAACTTACATCCCTATCACTATCAACGTGTCCAACGCACTAGAACCTCAAGATTTTGCAGAGCGAATGCAATTTTATATGTGGATTTTAAGAAAACACGCGGCAAATGAGGATTTTTTAAATGTTCTGTGTTTCTCCGATGAGTCGTGTTTTACCAGAGTGTTTCATTTTAAAAATATGCACTATTGGGCAGACGAAAAATCCATGTGTAAGAGGTGCGCATTTTCAACGACGGTTGAGCGTTAATTTGTGGGCAGGAATGTGCGGTAATGAAATAATTGGACCTTTACAATTACCCGCTAGATTAAATGGTGACGTATACTTAAATTTTTTGCAACAAACATTGCCAAATTTGCTGGAAGATGTACCCTTGGCTACGCGCAGAAGACTGTGGTATTTGCACGATGGCGCGCCAGTTCATTTTAGTCTGGCTGTTCGAAATTTTTTGAACAGAAAGTTTCCTCGACGATGGATTGGACGTGACGGACCAGTACCATGGACTGCTAGATCGCCCGACTTAAATCCGATGAATTTTTACTTTTGGGGGCATTTTAAATCTCTGGTTTATCGTGATCCTATTGACACTTTAGAACAACTGCAACAACATATTTTAATGTGCACAGGAACCATAAAAAATGATCCTAATCTACCAAATGTGTTGAACGGAGTGCGCATGTTCTTAGTTCTACGTGCGGAAATGTGTGTACGTGGAGATGGAGGTCATTTCGAACAATTTTTGTGAAAAATTCAAAAGAGTTTTTCAGTTATTGGGTGTTACCTATTGGGCATTAAATGTATGATTACACAGGTCAACATTTTATCTAGGCCTGTGCACGGGCATCGGAGATGGTATCCTAGAGTTCTTGGGGGTAGCTGATTACGATGAGCGGGTCGGTTAGGCTCCATCACGTCAAGTTCAAGGTCATTTGAAGGTCAAACGGTCAAAAAACGTTCCAAAAAATCTGAAAAAATTCATGGATATGTTTTTGAGGTTGCCGAATCCGAGTCCGGCGTTTGCTTTACTTTGCATGCATCCTCGAGGCCATTCAATGTCATTTGGTGGGGTTTTGAGACAAAAATGCTAAGTACCATCCGAAAAATGAGAAAAAATTCATACGTTCGTTTTCGAGGCCCCTGAATCTGAATCTGAGGTCAGTCGACCTCAGTTCAAGGTCATTTAAAAAGCCATTTGAAGGTCAAACGGTCAAAAAAATCTTCCAAAAAATCTGAAAAAATTCATGGACATGTTTTGGTGGTCGCTGAATTCGAATCCGGTGTTTGTTTTTACTTTGCATGCATCCTCGAGGTCATACAAGGTCATCTCAATTCGGGTATTCTAGTCCTGTGGCACAATTGTGCGTTTCGCAGATTGATATTGTTACCATGTTATGCATTAAGGAAATTTATTCTATAAAAGATTCTTTGGAAAATGACTGAGAAATGTAAGATTTTATGAAAAATTGAAATATTAACTGGTGTTAATATTATATCGGCACAAAATTTGGCTTTAAGGGTTTTGGAAGGTGCTGATTCGAATGGAAAGGTTCGTTTCTGATGACACCAAAGTGTTGAAACTAGGGGATGAGGGTGAAAAAGTGCAAACATATAATGTTTTGTATCTAAACGTTAGATTTCCACTTAAAATCTAAGTACAATTTTAAATTCGTGTTCATTACTTGGTAAATATATAGTTATATGAAAAAAAACTAGTCAAATAGACAACCTGGGTTCTACTTATTTACCTGGATTCTGCACTCATTCTACAAAGAATCTTTTCTGGTATAAATATCATTAATGCATAACATGGTAACAATCTGAATCTGCGAAATGCACAATTGTGCCAAAAAACTAGAATACCTGCCTTGAGATGACCTTGAATGACCTCGAGGATGCATGCAAAGTAAAAATAAACATCGAATTCGAATTCAGCGACCACCAAAACATGTCCATGAATTTTTTCAGATTTTTTGGAAGGTTTTTTGACCGTTTGACCTTCAAATGGCCTTGAAAATGACCTTGAAATGAGGTCGACTGACCTCAGGTTCTGATTCAGGGTCCTCGAATACGAACGTATGAATTTCTTCAGATTTTTCCGATGGTACTTAGCATTTTTGTCTCAAAACCCCCTCAAATGACCTTTAGATTACCTTGAATGACCTCGAGGATGCATGCAAAGTAAAAGCAAACACCGGACTCAGATTCAGTGACCTCAAAAATATATCCATGAATTTTTTCAGATTTTTTTGAAGGTTTTTTGACCGTTTGACCTTCAAATGAGCTTGAACTTGACATGATGGAGCCTAACCGACCCACTCATCGTAATCGACCCCAAAAACCCTTGGTCACCATCTCCGATGCCCGTGCACAAGCCTAGTTAAAATGTTGACCTGTGTTATTATTATTATTAGTAGTATTCGCTGTTTTGTTTTGATCTGTTTATTATTGTTTACATTGATTTTCATAGAGGCCAAAGACTCGATTTTTAGTGTTCGATACCTGATTGGGAAAAATTATGAGCTCAATTCGTTAAAAAAATCAGATTTTTTCCTAACTTAAAATACACAACTATTTTCTGTTATTACGGGCATTAATCATCTCGGACGTCTAACTGTTCGCTTTCCAATTTCATAAAATAATTACTAATTTTTTAAGCTTTTAACACAATGTTACAAATGTTCATGAACCACTTTTAAATTTTATAAATTCTTATAGACGACAATAAAAGCTACAATTGCTTTGTTCCAAATTAAAGAACACATCTAAACAAATACTATTTAAACCCCTGCGGCCATACTATGCTTGCGTTGTGCCGAAAGAGAAGGAATTATTTACACTTTCATAATTTATTTATTTATTTATTTATTTTTATTTATTTATTACTGCAACAAAATTATTAAACAAAATGTCTTAACCTAATTACATAAAGAACAAAAAAGTGACACCTGAGGAGACCTCGTATTGTGTCGAGCAGTATTTACATTCTATATCTACATATGTGTTCTATATCTACATATATAATTAATCATCTTTAAACAATGTGTAAAATAGTATATAAATTTGATTGAAGTATAATAAGTTGATAATTAATAAAGTGGGCATAGAAATAGTATAAATATTTTGCGGCTGTGTAGAAAAGTGTGCAATAATTTATAAATTATAAACGGGGGTAATAATTATGAGGTGGAAAGAAAGAAAAGAGATGGATATATAAAAAGAATTGTAAGTTTTAACGGTAGACTGCCACCTATATAATACATTAACCTTTATAATTTTAAATTTGTAGTAATGTTAAGTATATTAAAGAAATGATATGTGACGTTTTTGTATAAGTTATGCCAGGATGGACAGGAGTGTAGTGTAATTGTCAATCAGATATTTTTTTGTTTCTATTCTAAAACGTTTTTTCCTCATTTTTTTAATGTGCGGTTGAAGTTTATTAAGTAGTTTGGTTCCATTGTATTTAATGCATTTTTGAGTGACAGTTTTGGTATGGAGCGGTACTGTGTATGTGCTGTATGTCCTAGCCCTTGTTTCATATTGGTGTTCAATAACAGATCCAATGGTGTCCTTCTTATGTACGTAGGATATGGCAGCATGCATGTATATACCCTTCACATCAAGCAATTGTTTTTCGATGAATATGTCTCTGCAGCTGTCTCTGGTTTTTTTGTTAAAAATTATTCTTAATATATAGTTTTGTGTTATTTGCAGAGGTTGTAAAGTTGCTTTATAAGCGGAGCCCCATACTGTGACACCATATCTAATTATAGATTCAACTAAACTGTTGTACACAACTACTAGAGTTTTATTGTTTAGTATGCCCTTTAGGCTATAAAATTTATAGATTAGTTTCCGTAATCTTCCATTTAAATAAGCGACGTGACTTACCCATTTCATGTGCGGGTCTAGGATCAACCCTAAGTATTTTATGGTGTCGGCACTATGTACACAATTGTTAATCGATTTATTAACGAGTATAGGTTCTTGCACTTGGGGCATTCCAACTTTTGTTGGGGAAAATGACATATATTTAGTTTTCGTAATATTTAGTTTAAGGCGATTGGTATCTAGCCAAGTTTTTACTTTGCTAATTGCATCGGTAGCTTTTTGTTTTGTGGATTTCCATGTCTCCTCTGCACAAATTAGCACCGTGTCGTCTGCATATGATATAATATTGCATCCGTAGTTTCTTTGTAAGAGGTCGTTTATATATATAAGGAATAAGCTAGGACCTAGGATAGTTCCTTGTGGAACGCCAGTTCTTATTTTTTTTGCTTCGCTGTACGAATTACCTATTTTAACTTGTTGTGGTCTATTGGCTAGGTATTCTTTGAACAAATTAATGGTATAGAAATTTAGGTACAAGTAATCCCATCAAAGTGCCGCACTCCTACCGGCGGGAACACAAGTCGGGTATTACAGTTTTTTATTATATCTAGTATTTGGAACTATAACATCAATTGACCCTGAAAAACAGTGGTTTTCAAATGTTTCCTACCTTAACATTAAAAATGTAAACCCAGGTCAGTTTTTTCTAAGTGTCCTTAGAGAAAGGAGCCATATAGGTTTCTTGTTTGTCTAGTCGACCCCTATTATCAGTTTTTTTAATGACATGAAACTAGTTACACCCTGTATTTGTTTCCGCATTTTTTACGGGCATTAATCATTTCGTAAGTGGTTTCGAAGCGGGCGAGAGTATAACGAAGGCAACGTTGCCGTAATTCGTCGTGGCGTCGATAGCATGCGTTGGGTACCTTTTTGTTTCGCACCGACGTCGGATAAATAACAAGTAACACAGTAGGTCCCAGCATGCTGAAGGTGTCTAACGGTCAACTTATTTTAAGTCCGTCGAGGTACGTCATAATAGACTACTAACTGTAATCAACCCAGCGTAGCACGCTGAAGTCCAATGCCAGAAGAGCACTGATTTTTCTTGAATTCTGTCGTGCTTTTATATCCGAAATCCAACCAGTTGGGAGCGTGTGCAACCTTGGGTCCGTGTGCAAATTTCGAGTACATCGGCGATTTATCATTATTGCATACGTGTGCAAAATGCTGGGTAAACGGAAAGCTAGTAATGTGACATGTATTTATGAATGTATACAGAGTTAGGTACCAGTTAGGTAAAGGTTTCTACTACCCAATACCCCAATTAAAATATTCTCTAATTTATTTATTTATTCATTTTAGAGGCTGTACTGAAACTACAGAACGCATTTCCTATTACGAGTAAACAACACATATAAACATTTATTTATTTTTATTTATTTTTTGCTCAAATTTAAAATTTCCACGTTTCATGGCGCGCTAATCCTATTTCGGGAAAAAAAATTTTTGAAAATTTAAAAAAGGTTTTAAAAAATTAAAAAAAAAAATTGAAAACATGTTTAGGTAATCTAATTATCACTATTATAGAATAGACGAAATATTTTTTTTTCAAATTTAAAATTTCCACGTTTCATGACATTTAAAACCTATTTCGGAAAAAAAAATTTGCCACATCCCTTCACCATTTTGGAAAAAAATTTAACACTGGAATAGAGCGAAACATTTTTTTTTGCTCAAATTTAAAATTTTCGCGTTTCGTGACATTCTAAACCTATTCAAAAAAAAAAGTTTTGAAAATTTTTTATATTTTTTAACCACCACTATACTTCCACTCCAATACATGAATGTGGAATTGAAAATGTGACAGATGGCAATAATATTTGGCATATGCACCTATTATATACTTCTATTGAATAATCCCATTTGAGATGCTATTCCAAGAAATAATTCAGTATTGAAACATTCTTTATAGGATTTTGCAAACAGCAGAAAAATTGACTATCTATAAAAGAAAAACTTTGTGTAGAAATATTAATGAAATCTTTGCATTCTTTCCATTTCCTGAATTCTGGTTATGCTAGCAAATTAAAATCCTAAAATGAATTTGTCTAATTTCTTATTTGACAATTCTCATTCTAACACTAGCATCCACACAGTCCCCTACGGCCATGCAGATTAAACTAGTATCCACATAACCCCCTACGATTATGAAGATTCAGTTAAAAATGAGAACAAAGACCTAAAATGAATTTATTTATCTACCTTGTCTTAAAAAAATGTTCATTCCAATGGATTACATTTTCATGAAATCTATCATTCTGTTTCCTGGAAATGCTTAGCCTTTGAAACGTTTTTCGCCCCTATTCTGGAGCTCATCAGAAAGACATAAAGCCATTCATAAAGATGTTTCATGCAAAACCAAGACAATTTCTATGAATAAGTGTGAAATGATTATATTTGACATTGACTGATAAAAACAACCTCACCTATCTATTAGCTAACTAGTATTGGAGAATATATACTCTACGCATGTTTAAAAATGAATTATTATTTGTTTTCTTATAATTGTATTGAAACATTTTTTATAGGATTTTGCAAACAGCAGAAAAATTAACTATCTATAAAAGAAAAACTTTGTGTAGAAATATTAATGAAATCTTTGCATTCTTTCGATAACCTGAATTCTGGTTATGCTAGCAAATTAAAATCCTAAAATGAATTTATCTAATTTCTTATTTGACAATTCTCATTCTAACACTAGCATCCACACAGTCCCCTACGGCCATGCAGATTAAACTAGTATCCACATAACCCCCTACGATTATGAAGATTCAGTTAAAAATGAGAACAAAGACCTAAAATGAATTTATTTATCTACCTTGTCTTAAAAAAATGTTCATTCCAATGGATTACATTTTCATGAAATCTATCATTCTGTTTCCTGGAAATGCTTAGCCTTTGAAACGTTTTTCGCCCCTATTCTGGAGCTCATCAGAAAGATATAAAGCCATTCATAAAGATGTTTCATGCAAAACCAAGACAATTTCTATGAATAAGTGTGAAATGATTATATTTGACATTGACTGATAAAAACAACCTCACCTATCTATTAGCTAACTAGTATTGGAGAATATATACTCTATGCATGTTTAAAAATGAATTATTATTTGTTTTCTTATAATTGTATTGAAACATTTTTTATAGGATTTTGCAAACAGCAGAAAAATTAACTATCTATAAAAGAAAAACTTTGTGTAGAAATATTAATGAAATCTTTGCATTCTTTCGATAACCTGAATTCTGGTTATGCTAGCAAATTAAAATCCTAAAATGAATTTATCTAATTTCTTATTTGACAATTCTCATTCTAACACTAGCATCCACACAGTCCCCTACGGCCATGCAGATTAAACTAGTATCCACATAACCCCCTACGATTATGAAGATTCAGTTAAAAATGAGAACAAAGACCTAAAATGAATTTATTTATCTACCTTGTCTTAAAAAAATGTTCATTCCAATGGATTACATTTTCATGAAATCTATCATTCTGTTTCCTGGAAATGCTTAGCCTTTGAAACGTTTTTCGCCCCTATTCTGGAGCTCATCAGAAAGACATAAAGCCATTCATAAAGATGTTTCATGCAAAACCAAGACAATTTCTATGAATAAGTGTGAAATGATTATATTTGACATTGACTGATAAAAACAACCTCACCTATCTATTAGCTAACTAGTATTGGAGAATATATACTCTATGCATGTTTAAAAATGAATTATTATTTGTTTTCTTATAATTGTATTGAAACATTTTTTATAGGATTTTGCAAACAGCAGAAAAATTAAGTATCTATAAAAGAAAAACTTTGTGTAGAAATATTAATGAAATCTTTGCATTCTTTCGATAACCTGAATTCTGGTTATGCTAGCAAATTAAAATCCTAAAATGAATTTATCTAATTTCTTATTTGACAATTCTCATTCTAACACTAGCATCCACACAGTCCCCTACGGCCATGCAGATTAAACTAGTATCCACATAACCCCCTACGATTATGAAGATTCAGTTAAAAATGAGAACAAAGACCTAAAATGAATTTATTTATCTACCTTGTCTTAAAAAAAATGTTCATTCCAATGGATTACATTTTCATGAAATCTATCATTCTGTTTCCTGGAAATGCTTAGCCTTTGAAACGATTTTCGCCCTTATTCTGGAGCTCATCAGAAAGACATAAAGCCATTCATAAAGATGTTTCATGCAAAACCAAGACAATTTCTATGAATAATTGTGAAATGATTATATTTGACATTGACTGATAAAAACAACCTCACCTATCTATTAGCTAACTAGTATTGGAGCCTATATACTCTATGCATGTTTAAAAATGAATTATTATTTGTTTGCTTAAAATTGTATTGAAACATTCTTTATAGGATTTTGCAAACAGCAGAAAAATTAACTATGTATAAAAGAAAAACTTTGTGTAGAAATATTAACGAAATCTTTGCATTCTTTCGATAACCTGAATTCTGGTTATGTTAGCAAATTGAAATCCTAAAATGAATTTATCTAATTTCTTATTTGACAATTCTCATTCTAACACTAGCATCCACACAGTCCCCTACGGCCATGCAGATTAAACTAGTATCCACATAACCCCCTACGATTATGAAGATTCAGTTAAAAATGAGAACAAAGACCTAAAATGAATTTATTTATCTACCTTGTCTTAAAAAAATGTTCATTCCAATGGATTACATTTTCATGAAATCTATCATTCTGTTTCCTGGAAATGCTTAGCCTTTGAAACGTTTTTCGCCCTTATTCTGGAGCTCATCAGAAAGACATAAAGCCATTCATAAAGATGTTTCATGCAAAACCAAGACAATTTCTATGAATAATTGTGAAATGATTATATTTGACATTGACTGATAAAAACAACCTCATCTATCTATTAGCTAACTAGTATTGGAGCCTATATACTCTATGCATGTTTAAAAATGAATTATTATTTGTTTGCTTAAAATTGTATTGAAACATTCTTTATAGGATTTTGCAAACTGCAGAAAAATTAACTATCTATAAAAGAAAAACTTTGTGTAGAAATATTAACGAAATCTTTGCATTCTTTCGATAACCTGAATTCTGGTTATGCTAGCAAATTAAAATCCTAAAATGAATTTGTCTAATTTCTTATTTGACAATTCTCATTCTAACACTAGCATCCAGACAGTCCCCTATTTCATTAATATTTCTACACAAAGTTTTTCTTTTATAGATAGTTAATTTTTCTGCTGTTTGCAAAATCCTATAAAGAATGTTTTAATACAATTATAAGCAAACAAATAATAATTCATTTTTAAACAAATAATTCAGTCATGGTGAACATTTGTAAAGGTATTTGCGCAAGCCTTCCATATTTGGCACCTGTTATTTAGTATTGAACTTTTGCTGTTGCATGAGCACTCTGTATATTTTTTTTACCAAAAGTTATCAGGTTTTTTTGTAATAATAGCAATAACTATATTCCGATCTGTATTCTCAATGTCATTTCGTAATTAATAACTTTTTAGAGTGACCGCCATGCACAAATAACGAGGGAAGTTCTATGTAAATAACTTTACCGATTTTTTTTTTATAAAATGGGTGATGGAAAAAAATTTTTTTTTGCTCAAGTATAAAATTTCGTGACATTCGAAACCTGTCTCAAAAAAAATATATTTGAAAATATAAATGGAAAAAAATTTCGAAATTTTCAAAATTTTCTATAAAATGGATGACGAAAAAAATTTGTTTGTTCAAATTTAAAATTTCCACGTTTCATGACATTCTAAACATATTTCAGAAACAATTTCTTTTAGAAAATTAAAAGAAGTTTGAACATTTTTTTATAAAATGGGCGATGGAAGAAAATGTTTTGCTCAAATTTAAAATTTTCACGTTTCGTGACATTCTAAATCTATTTGAAAAAAAATTTTTTTGAAAATTTAAAATGGAGAAAAATTTTTAAATTTTGAAAATTTTATATAAAACGGATGATGAAAAAAACATTTTTTATTTAAATTTAAAATTTCCGCGTATCGTGACATTCTAAACATATTTTTTAGAAAATTCAACATTTTTTATAAAATGGGTGATGGAAAAAAATGCTTTGCTCAAATTTAAAATTTCCACGTTTCGTGACATACCAAACCTTAAAAAAAATCAAAATTTAAAATAGGAAAAAAATTTGTACCTATTAATTGGATGAATTTTTTTTTGCTCAAATAAAATGTCCACGTTTTATGACATTCTAAACATGTTTCAAAAACAATTTTGTCAGAAAATTAAAAAAGAAAGAATTGAACATATTTTTGCAAAATAGGTGATGGAAAAAATTTTTTTGCACAAATTTAAAATTTTCACGTTTCATGACATTCTAAATATATTTCAAACAAAGAAATTTCTTTTGAAATCTTTGTAAAATATTTTATTTACCACTACAATAGATGGAAAAAAATGTCCGTTCTTCAATTTTTAAATTTCCGTTATATTCTAAGCCTATTTCAATAAAAAATGTTTTGTAAATTAAAAAAAAACAAAAATTTGATACAAAATTTCCTCCACCACTATACAGTAGCTGATGGAAAAAAGTTATGAGGTTTTCTCTGTAATAATAGCAGTTTAAGGCTTGTTGGTACATATTCGTACCACTTTATATTACGGTCGAACAATCAGTTTAAATTTCATACATTACCCACCTTATGTTTCGTAAGGATGTTGTAGCTGCTTTCTGGTGAAAATACGTACCATATATCATATATCCCGCCTACTATCTCGATAGTTTCAGAAACTGTCAAAAAGTGGTATATATTTGTACCACTGGTTGCTAATGTGCGATATTTGCAAATGTGCCTTATTTTCTCAAGTTGTGAAGTTACAATATTTATAAAATAGTGAAGAAGGTAGGTAACAGTGACTCTATTATCTATATTTAAAATCTTTTTAGAAAAATTTGCTTGCAATAATATTTTTACATAAAAAATCTTACTTTTAGTAATTTAAGGTTAAGAAACAGCTGATTTTGTGGTTGAGTTAGTAATGACTTATTTGGTAATGATAATCTGTATGTGTCTGCGAATATGTGAATTCGGTTTATAAATATTTGATTATTCTTTACAATATATAACATGTGCAATAACTTTTTCGGCTAAGAAAATTTTTTTGTCTAAATAAAAGTGGTACATATACGTACCATTAAACTTTTGTTTTTACGTGTACCACTAAACTTTCGTTTCTGGATACTTACAAAAAATTTATATTTCATTTATATAGTTCCTATAATCGTATAGGGATATGACTTTTAGTTCTCTCTCTCTTGATTTTCAGATATTCAAAAAATTTTTTTATGATTTGGAGAATCCCAAAGACGTCGAATTGTTACTAAACGAAATAGATGATGATATATGGCAATAAATTCTGATGTAAATGGAGATTCAGATGCAGATGATGACATTCCTAATTAAGTATGTTGAAACGCATTCTTTATAGGATTTTCCTTAAGGATTTTTAATTGGCTAGCATAACCAGAAGTCAGGTTATCGAAAGAATGCAAAGATTTCATTAATATTTTTACACATAGCTTTTCTTTTAGTTCTCGTAGATAGTTATTTTTTCTGATGTTTGCAAAATCCTATAAAGAATGTCTCGATACAATTAAGCAAAGAAATAATAATTCACTTTTAAACATTCCTAATTACCTAAGAATAACTGTTTCCTTTTTAAATTTTTAATATTTTATGAGAAAGAAAATATGTAATAAGAATTATTGATTTCTTTATAATTATAGGAATGGATTGTTTATTTTTCTAAATAAAATGAATTTGATAAGTTTTTTGTTGTTTAAATTCTTAAATAAGGAAAAACAAAATGTGGTATACATTTGTACCAGTGCTCACTAAATCTTTTTTTTCGCTATAACGCTCAGTGGTACAAATATGTACCACCCATTTTCAAAAAAACTAACAAAAAAATTAGTATTCTAATGACAGATACTTTTCTATTTTACATTACTTAGAACATATAATTGAGGTAAAACAAAATTTGAAAAGTCCCAGTGTTCTGTCCCTTAAAGGGATAGGGCTAATTACATGGCGATTATAATTCTCATGTCACCTCTTAATTAATAATTTTTTAGAGTGGCCGTCTTGTACGAAGAAAGAGGGAAGTTCTGTGTAAATACTTTTACCGATTTTTTTATGTATTTTTAAACGCTCATATAAAATTTTCCAATATATTTTGATAATTCTTGATGATATTTTTGTTCTAAAATTACTCAAGATATATATTTAACTGTGGCAAACTCGGTTATAGAATATCTACAATATTAGTTCGATTCTAGTTTCAGTTCGTGCTATAAGGAATATTCCATTCGAAATAAAATGGACACCCCTTTTAAAATATTGCTGACTTATCTACGCACTTATGTATGCAAGTAATTTATATAACTTTCTTCGTTTGAACACCCTGTGTGCAGGCGCAAATGAAATATGGGAGAAATTAACATAGTCTTAGATAATATACAGAATTCATATATTTTTTTTACAATAAATAATATTTCCACTTTTGGAAAAGACGAGAATCTTAAATTATAAATTTCATGGGTCGATGGCATACTGCCATAACAACTGAATTATCATAATTGTAACAGTTCAGTGAGTCGAGCCGTTTTGCTCCCCTTATGCTGTAAGTTTCTTTAAAAGGCGAAATCTTTTCAGAAATAAAATGTGGGAATCCAATAAAAGAATGCTTGAACGTAATTAACTTTTGAAAGGGAAAGGACGAGAGAAATAATTGGAACTCTTGGTAGAAATGATAAGTACTGGAAATTTATTAATTGCAACTAAAATTTTAACTTAACATTTTACATATAGAGTGCAGTTCAGATGTGTGAAACAAATTTATTTCAAGCGTAATTATGAGCTTTTAGGAGAAATCCTGAACGAGCAGAATTTTAATTTGAAATTGCCTTTTTCTAGCATGAAAATAGTACCTCCCCCAGGCCCGACGAGAGGGGAGGGGAAGGGGTAAATTTTCAGGGTCCATTGAAGTATAGTTTCGCAAGTAAGAATTTTTAACACATATTTTATTTAGTTGTTGTTATGTGTGCTTCCCTACGTTCAGGCCTGACAAATTGATACCACATACCATATAAATGACCAATACTTGAATGCCGAATGTAGCCCTACTTGGGGGTTAAACCCCAGGGTAACAATGTGGTACTATACTGTCATAGTTAGACTAATGATCACGTACGCTTCTGTCGTCTGGTGGCCTGCAGTAACCGGGCGTAACATACGGCAGAAGCTAACACAACTCCAAAGACCTGCCTGTCTGGGAGTCACAGGAGCATTACGCACAACCACCACGGCAGCTCTGGAGGTCCTCCTGGACCTCGTGCTCCTTCACTTGGTGGTTGTGGCCGAGGGTCGGAAAGCGGCCTACAGACTGAAATGTGGTGGTCAGTGGAAGTTCGGAGGAGAGCAATTAGGCCACACAAGGGCCCTATCTGATGCGATAGAGGCCCACCCACTCCTGGAGGCCAGGAGTGACGACGTAGTGCCTTCCTTGTCCTTCGCACAACCCTTTGAGGTGGTCATCCCCAAAAGGGAAGACTGGAACCCACTCGAGGACACACTCAGGCCTGCCGATATCGTCTGGTTTACAGACGGATCGAGGCTAGATGAAGGTACCGGAGCAGGGATATATGGAGAAAGGCCCAGAGCTGAGCTTTCCTATGCCCTGGGCAATTTCGCCACAGTATTCCAGACTGAGATCTTTGCTATCTTGGGCTGTACACAGGAGAATATCCGAAGGGAATACTCTAACAAACACATACACATATGTAGTGACAGCCAAGCGGCCCTCAAGGCCCTTGCATCGACAAGAACCAAATCAAAATTGGTTCAAAACTGTAAACAGGCTCTCTGTGAACTTGGCTCATCCAATTGGGTCAGGCTTCTCTGGGTGCCTAGACACAGCAACATTGAGGGTAACGAGCGGGCAGACGCCCTGGCCAGAGGAGGCTCTCGGAAGCCTCTACTGGATCCGGAGCCGGCCCTAGGTTACCCTAGATCCAACGCCAGGAGGTTAATATAAGACTGGGCCCGCTCCCAGTTCACTGACTACTGGACATCCCACCCAGGACTCCGGCAAGCGAAGCTCCTCATCTCAGGGCCCTTGCCGGAGAGAACAAAACAAATTCTGCGACTAAGCAGGAAACAAGTCAGAGTCGTAACAGGTCTTTTGACCGGATACGGCTATTTCAGGAAACACCTGCACACCATGGGGGTGGTGGACCACCCCGACTGCAGGTTTTGCGAGGACGAGGAAGAAACTTCTATCCACGTCCTGACTTCCTGCCCTAGGTTGATGAACCTGAGGCACAAACACCTCAGCATTGGCTTTCCAATGCTGGAGGAACTAAGAAATTCCCCCATAAGTAGGATTCTGGCCTTTGGAATCCGGCCAGTGTGGGGGCTTTCAATAAATTCGTTAGCGGCTGCACAATGGACCACAAGGCCTGAGTGAGGCGACCTTTGCTCGCCCCGCTAGAAGAAGAAGAAGAAGCCCTACATGGATTTAAACGGCTAGAAAAATACAATGACATTGAAATTCCTAAAAAAATTTTGGCCGCGGCACTTCTTTCGAGCTTCTGCACCCCCCAGCCCTCCACAGGATCAACAGCTAGTCACCTATACTGACAGTGTTGGGTTCGAAAATACCTTCTGTCCCGGGACCCGCTCTGGCTTATGTGGGACACCAAAAAGTATACTTTCACAAAGTTTGAGATAAATCGAAATATTTTTGTAGCAGAAAAAAATTAAAAACAGAAGAAACGGTTTTTTGTGTATTTATCGAAAAATTTTGTGTTTAGGATAAAAATGCTCACCACAAAAGTTGTAGATCTCTTTATTATCTACAACCTTAATTTAATTATTTTCGATAGGATGCGTTGTTTATCCAGAAACAGCAAAAACCCATTTTCGCCCATAAAAATCCACCCCATTTCACCCTAGAAAGTCGCAGATGGTTCGGACTATTTTTCCTTCTTTACTTGTGATTTGTTCTAAAATATTCTGCTATCAGCTTTCTGATAGAGAAGAATTCTGTGAATTAATGATGAACAGAATGCAATCAGATTTGCAGTTTGTAAACAAAATTGTTTTTTCCGACGAAGCCACGTTTCAGTCAAACGGAATGTTAAACCGCCAGAACAGTCGATATTGGAGCAGAGACAATCCCCATTGGATAATGGAGGCTAACACACAGTTTCCTCAAAAAGTGAACGTTTTAGCTGGTATCAATAATTAAATTATTGTAAGCAAGTCCGTACTGTTGTGTTGATTTTGCTGGCAGCAAGCTAAATGTAACCCTATTAGCTGCTTCTTCAACTTCTAATGAATTTTTACCAAAATCTAACCACTTCTAACTGTACAAAATAAACCCCATTTGAATGAGGTGAACAGAAGTGATCTTATTCGAACTTTATTTATAAACAAGGCGTGCAGCAATCAAGCATTCCATCTTTATAAATTAAACAAGCTATAGTATTTACGAATTCAATTGGAACAACACGGAACTACAGTCTCTCGCAAATCACATTGTTAAAATATACTTTATTAAATCGAAGAGGTCCAATTCACCTCTTCCTTGTATACCGGATAGTAGCCGGAACTCGACTGCCTCAAACCAATGAAAATTTACCTGTACGAATTAAACAACACCCCTTGTCCCCGTCTGCAATGAGTTAAAGGTCAAACGGTCTTGTACCTGCTAGAAGATAAAATTTTATTTTCGTACAAAAACAATTTTATAAATACACAGAATTTTTACAAGCTTTTATTTAATTTTAGGTACTGAGTGTTCTTTTAAAACGTGACCCTTACACAATTTATAGGGTTATTAGAACCGGGGATGTAGTTTATCATTCTATTAAAAGGAAAAGAATTGGACAAATAAAACTTGATAACGCGTCCAAAGATGTCATTCGTCGATTTGTGTATGGCTTTTACATTGAATAGAGACATAATTTATCTTGACGAAACATGATTTGACACCCATCATGTAGTTCAATACGGTTGGGTAGATACCACCAAAAAGTGTACTTAAAGTGCTCCATGTTCTAGGGGAAAAAAATTATAATTCTACATGCTGGAAGTAAAAACAGTTTTATTCCAAATGCGTTGTTGTTTCGCAATGATAGGAAGAGCCGACATCGAAGGATCAGAAAGCGACGCAGTTATGAAAGCTTGGCCGCCACAAGCCAGTTATCCCTGTGGTAACTTTTCTGACACCTCTTGCTGAAAACTCTTCAAAGGATCGATAGACCGTGCTTTCGCAGTCCCTATGCGTACTGAACATCGGGATCAAGCCAGCTTTTGCCCTTTTGCTCCACGCAAGCTCGCTGAGCTGACCTTAGGACATCTGCGTTATTCTTTGACAGAAGTACTGCCCCAGTCACACTCCCCGCTAAAAGTATCAAGCAATCCTCTGCCGACTACTACAAGGATATGACATCCAAATTATTTGAGAAGTGGGCAAAGGAACAGCTGTTATCAAACATCCCACCAAATTCTGTAATTGTTATGGACAATGCGTCATACCACTCGCGGCAACACACGAAAATTACGAACAACAACACAAGAAAAGGTGATATTATTGAATTTATTAAAGGTGAAAGGCTTGGAAATAACAGAAAAAGGAAACACAAAAAAGACTATTAGAACTGATTAGAAAGCAAAATTTTGAAAAGAAACATGCCTTTGAAAAAATTTTTGAAGCATACCATCATACTATTTTACATCTACCTGCATATTACTGCGTTTTCAACCCCATTGAAATGGTGTGGGCTGATGTAAAAACAAAACTATGTCAACATAATCAATCCCCACAATTAAGGGAGTCTGTCTTAAAGAATATAAAGATAATAGTAGACGAAATAGGCAAAAGCGATATATGGAGGAAGTGTCATAGACAAAGCTTTTTTGAATAATTTTATTTTTATTTTTTTTAACATTTATCTATTTCCACTACTAAAATCAATTGCCGATGCCTGGAAACGAGTTCCCATCCCCGGTGCTGATCTTTCCTTTATAGAATAGTAGAAATTGTCTACCTGCCTAACATCATGATAATGAAAAGTTCATAGTACCATGGCCTAACATTTAATAAACAAAACAGTCGCTGTTTTACGCCCCTTCGGAAGGATTATATACCATCTATGCAACTCCCGCCTAAGACTACATAATTTTGCCGCTAGAAGATAGAACGAGAGGTAGGTCACTAGACAATGGGCTTGTTCCATGATATTCTTTTTATATGGTTTTTATACTTTTTCATATAGTACTCGATATTCTCATTATACACTTAAAATTTCGTATTATTAACTTTTACCGTTCTCGAGATATAAGGAGTTGAATTTAGTAATAGTTGCAAAAACCGAGCGCTCATTTGTGACGTCACTATACGCAAGTGACGTAAGAAAAATGGCTTTCTGGGACCTTTCAAATTTAACCTGAAAAGTCGAAAAACATGGAAATTTTAAACGCTGGTAACTAAATAAATACGTCGAGTGGAAGTTCGTTCTTTGTGTCTATGGAAAGGAGAAGGTCGGCGATGAATTATAATCGTAAATTGGAGGGTCGAAATCGAAAATTCGTTCTGGCAGGAGCGATAGAAAATTGTAAATGTTTGACATTTCACCAAATTGTACTTCCCTACTGTCAAGTAGTAAACAAAACAAACAATACTTCGAAAACACTTATAATTATAACCAATAAGGAGCATCAAGTCTATTGAGATCGCCGAGTCTATGCGTATAGTGACGTAGCGCCTGGCCACGCCCCATTTTCGCGAGATGGAAATTTGTAATAGTTTTTAAGATACTAAACGTGCGAATAAGATTCTGATATTTTGCAGATCCATTAATTTATACTTGCACTTTCGATTTGTGAAATAAAAAAAAAATGCTGAACAAGCCCATTGACGTAGCCTTAATATATCATTTATGTGACTTATAAAATGTGATAAACATATTTTTTCATTAACCACTTCTATTGAATAAAGGTATTATAGAAATCCCTTTCTTTAACAATTTTTAATTTATTTAATTTAAAGTATTTTTACATTTCCATCACCGCCTATGTCAAATAAAAGAGATGCCGACTTTACTCCGAGTTTTCTCGTTTTTATTCTGTCCCAATTGAGATCATATATAATACTGTACTATACAGGATGTCCGGAAAGTAAAGGGACCCAGCTTAACTGTAGCTTTCTGAGGTCAAATGATGACGATTAAACTAAACATACCTTAGTCCAAAAATGCTTCCTTAAGGAGTTATAGGGCATAAAAACAACCTTTTTTAGATTTTATAATGGGTATGCTTCGGAAAACAATTGACTAATCAAGCTGAAAATCGGTGCACATATAATTTAGGGGAGTCAGAATATTGTGAGGGTATAAGTACATCTGCATATAATAGATGGCGCTGTCGGCATATTTTTTTGACACGTTTTTTATCATAACTTTTTATTATTATTATTTTGTATTCATATGACTTAATATTATGATATAACAACTCATTTTACAAAAATAAGGTCTACTTGTTTCATGTCGATAAAATGCACCGTTTTCAGTACAATCGCACTTACGTATTTCAGCGCATTCCAAGCGCTACCATGCAACATGATATTCGATCAAGTTAGCCTTTGTCAAATTGATATTATTGAACCATTCTAGTGACTAAATCAAAAGTACCTTAGTCTTAACGTGCTTCCTCATGAAATTATGCGTTTTTAAATAAAACAAATATCTTGTTCTTAGGTATATTTCAGGAACAAATTCTCATAACTATTTAAATCAAAGATGAATTTTTAATTACTCTTATTGCAATTTAAAGAAGGTTCTCAAAATGTCCACCATTTTGTTCAATACATTTTTGACACCGTTTTGCAAGATTTTGTCTAACTCGAAAAAATGATATTATTATTTCTAATTTTATTTCCCGCCTCTCTAATTCTTCCTGACAATTCGCCTCTAGTGTGACTTGTGTGTTGGTACACATTGCATTTCATATGGCCCCAGATGAAAAATCTAGTGGATTAAGGTCTGAACTTCGTGGTGACCATATATGATCAGATCCACGTCCAATCCACCGTTGCGGAAACAGGTTATCTAAATAATTTCGGACATTTCGTTTGAAATGTACAGGGGAGCCATCGTGCATAAACCATATATTTGGATGCAGATTTAAAGAGACATCTTCTAGCAAAGTAGGCAAAATGTTTTCCAAAAAATTTAAATGACTCGCCATTTAAACGAGAAGGAATTTCGTAAGGTCCTAATAAGCAGTCACCAACAATACCACACCATATATTAATAGAAAATTCATGTTGAAAATGTTTGGCTCTTGTTATATGGGGATTTTCTTCACTCCATGTGTGGGAATTCTGTGTATTAAAGATACCACGGCGAGTAAAAGTTGCCTCATCAGTGAAGAGCACACGGCCAAAAAATGTTGGGTCATTGTTTTGCTTGTTACGTAACCATCTGCAAAAATTAAATCTAAGTGGTAAATCATTTGGTAGCAACTCCTGTACTTTTGTATGGTGATATGGATAGAGAAACTGGGTCTAAAGAATGTTATGAACGCTTGTCCGGCATACACCAGCAACTGTAGATAAACGCTGTACACTAATATTAGGATTTTCTGCTACTCGCTCTAAAATATCCTCCTCTTCTTCAACAGTTCGAGCAGTTGGTCTTCCTGAATGGTGCTTCACTCAAACAGTCCCATATTCTCTTTGCCGTTGAAACAAAATTTGAAACAGTTTTCTGTTGTGTTGGCGACGATTTTGGTACAGTTCTCTGTACCTTCTCGCTGCAGCTCCTCCATTAAATTGCATTTGACAATAAACAGCAATCATATCCGTCATTTCCGAGTTGGAAAATAAATTGTGTCGTGGCATCTTCTCAAAATATGGTAAAATACGAAAGGAAAAATTACACAGTAGAAGAACACAATCGCAAATGTCTTAGTAGAACAACAATTATCACTAAACTGGTTCAATAATGTCAATTTGACAAAGGCTAACTTGATCGAATGTCATGTTACATGGTAGCTCTGGGAATGTGCTGAAATACGTAAGGGCGATTGTACTCAAAACGGTGCATTTTATCGACATGAAACAAGTAGACCTTATTTTTGTAAAATGAGTTGTTATATCATAATATTAAGTCATACGAACCCAAAATAATAATAATAAAAAGTTATGATAAGAAACGTGTCAAAAAAATATGCCGACAGCGCCATCTATTATATGCAGATGTACTTATACCCTCACAATATTCTGACTCCCCTAAATTATATGTGTACCGATTTTCAGCTTGATTAGTCAATTGTTTTCCGAAGCATACCCATTATAAAATCTAAAAAAAATTGTTTTTAGGCCCTATAACTCCTTAAGGAAGCATTTTTGGACTAAGGTATGTTTAGTTTAATCGTCATCATTTGACCTCAGAAAGCTACAGTTAAGCTGGGTCCCCTTACTTCCCGGACACCCTGTATATTTGACTGAAGTAATTGTGAAACTTATTTTTTAGCCATTTTTTTTATTAAAGTAATAAATTGCCGGTTATAATATACCTGTTTGATTAAATCAAACAAGTATAAGAATCCTCTTCATCTAATGAGATATTTAATAAGATTTAAAGTGAGTTTCTGAGTGCCTAGGTGTCCTCTTGGATTTTTCTCATATCCTGCGGGATAAGACACTTAACTTCTGGGCACTTGAGAGAGTGTACTTGGGTGCTTTTAGTAAATACAGAATTGCATTATATCCTACCACTTTACGTACCATCGTTAATAAGTTCCCACTTGACATGAAATACTTAAAACATGACAACTGCACCCCTCTCAAAGTAAGTTGGTTAGGTTTCCCCACTTCGTTTATTTCTTCCAACACGTGTATGTAAAGCATTCCTAATTAATTGTATGATTATAAGTTGTGACTATTTTGTTTTTATTTGTAATGTACTTGCCGATACAAACTACTTGATTCAGTTCAGTTTGTCTATCTAATAGTAACAAATCGTCTTTGTTAGAAAGGAAATACAATTTCTTTAATGTAAAGGGCGAAGTTTAGCTCAACAGGTATTCTACCGCCTATATTCTTAAATTCATAACGGGAAAGAAATGCTTGTACAAGAAAACCATTATGGGATGGCCGATGGTCGCGCAGAGAGAGAAGAAATATCATCGCTGTTGGATAGAGACAAGTTTCTTGCTCTCTATTCACCGAGAATCTCGGTATGCCACAGGTCAATTTTTATTTTCGAATGAACAACAGTTCTTTGTTTTTATATTTGAAATATTTGTAAAATGTAATATTTAATTGATTTAGTTTGTGGCGTTGTTTTGGAAGGTTTTATTCGATGTTAATATATTGCCCAAGTGTTCAAGTGGGCCACCCTACGAGCGACGTGGTTAGCGTCACTGGTTTCACCTGGCTAGCACAGTAAAGATCGGAGAGCAAAAGGGCGTTGAGTTCAAGGCTTGGGCGCCATTGATTACTTAGTGTAATCAAGGAAAATTAAAGATAAAGATAAACAAGAGACAAAAGTTACGTATATATAGTAGTACTATATTACAAAAATATTGTATTACAAAAAATGAACTATCACAGCATCAACCATACTGTATAGCAAAATACTAGACAGAAATATATACAAAAGAAACTATATTACAAAAATATACTATATTATAAGATACTCTATATTACAATTTGCTCAAGGGCAAGGCAAATTTGAGGCGTGTACGAGAACCAAAAATATATTACAAAAGATATACGTCTTGTAACTTTACCTCAATACTAAAATTCATATATTACAACAAAATTAGGTAAACTTGAGATTCTTTCCGAGAGACAAAATAACTATATTACAAAAAATAAGTCTCGTAAATTTACCTCAATATTAAAAATTATATATTACAACAAAATTAGGAACTTGAGATCCTTTACGAGAGACAAAATACTATATTACAACAAATATGCCTCGTAACATTATCTCAAAGTCCATAAACTTTAAACACTCTCGTTACCATAGAAATGTATTACAATACTACGATGAAATATGTGCGACAATGAATTTAAGACATGTAACTATGAATTAATGTACGACAACGGATTAATTATAACAGCGTATTTAAAATATAATGTAACAAAAAATTAAAATAGATTTAGCTTGAATCTCATATTTTAAATTTAGGCACTTGGTTTTTATGACCCAAAACTACAATCATGTGAAAATAACCCCTTTTACATGTAGCAATCAAAAGTACTTATCTTTTATTTTATCCTGATTAAGGAAATTCCTAAATATGATCCTCTTCTCCGATGATTATGGATTTAAAGGTTGTGTTTCACATGTGGCTGCCTTAATCCCATTTTGAGGTTATGAAATCGTAGAAACGTTCGTACAAGATTTGTCGCCAAGACAAAATGGAGAAAATCTCATCGCTCAGAATGTATCGTATATCCCAATTCAAAATGTAGTATAGAAAGGTTGACTTCATATGAACATTACTTGCTTAGTGAAAGCATAGTAGGTATTGCAAATTGAATATAGATAATGTCAAATCTTGCTTAAAGCAAATAATGTAACGTTGAAATACTTCTACATTAAAATCATTAGACGTGAATAAGTTTTGTTATTAAGAGATTAATTCTTAATTTATAAGATTATGAGAAAAACCTAAAACAATATTTTAAATGTTAGATGGCATTTACCGGTATAATAATTAAAACCTTACCTCATGTGATCATCACGAGATTTTTCAAATTCTAACATCCCCCTTACAGGTCAAACAAAATTATAAATACGTCTAATTAGTGCAATGGTTCAACGAGAAAGCGTTTCACCCGGCGTTATTTAGTTGAAATATCATTCCTGGTGCGCTATCTAGTATTCACGAACTTTAACTGCAGACAGATGACGTATGTTCATCATACTCTAAGGAGTAAGTGCACTCTATTAGTACTAAGTTTTGTGGTAATAATATTTCCGATAACTTATAATTTCTCTAATAAATATTAACAGTGTAACGAAGGATGCTATTGAGCATTCCTCATGTTACAAGTTTCAAGTAAACAATACGACATAGCGAACATACAAAATAAATACACATTGTATTAAATGTAATGAGACTACAATTATAAAATTAGTGACAAATGCTTACAATATATTTTTTATTTGCCTCTGCTCTGTCCAACTTCCGAAGTAATCTAGCAAACTAAATTAAATTATATTACTAGTAGTCTTAATAATATAATGATAATGATTTTGATGATGACATTTCAACACGTGATACCCGGCGGCCAGCCGTGGTTACAAAAAATGTCCCTTTTTATACTCTGTCTTTGTAGACTATTTATAACATAATTTTTTATGCAATTAAAATAAAATGTATTTTGCTATACATAACACAACTGATATAATAGATTTGTACACATACTTTTCTAAATGGTATAATAGGAGCTCCAGCTGTAGATTCCTGCTCCATACATTTTAAAACAAAACTTGCTTTCAAATACCATGATATTTTCTTATAAATACTGCTACCTCCCGTAGAGATGGGCGGTCTTCGACCACTGTGCCTCCTAATCTCATCGGCCATTCTAGAATGCTCAACCTGTATTAAGTTAAACACTAATAGGAATTATTCATATAAATAATGATGATAACACCAATCAATATTCAATAATATTAATTAACAAAGTTGCAATTATCTAACAAAAAAATCGGTAAAGGTATTTACACAGAACTTCCCTCGTTCATGGCAGTCACTCTAAAAAAATAATAATTACGAAATGACATTGAGAATAATAATCGGAATAGAGTTATTGCTATTATTACAAAGAAACCTTGATAAGTTTTGGTCAAAAAATATACAGATTGCTCATCCAACAGCAAAAGTTCAATACTAAATAGCAGGTGCCACATATGGCAGGCTTGCGCAAATACCTTTACAAATTTCCACCATGACTGAATTATTTCTTGGGATGACCACCCTGTACATTTTTCAATAAAAGTATAATAGGTGCATATGCCAGATATTATTGCCTGACACATTTTCAATCCAACATTCACGTAATGGAGTGGAAGTATAGTGGTGGTTAAAAAATTTCATTTTTTTTTAATTTTTCAAAAGATGTTGGTAAAATAATTTTCAAAATTTTTTCTTCTGAAATAGGTTTAAAATGTCAAGCGTAGAGATTTTAAATTAGAGCAAAAAGGAAAGTTTCCTTCTATTCTATAGTAGTGCTAAAAAAAGTTAAAAAGTTAAAAATTGCGTATTTTTTAAAATAGGTTTAGAATGCTATGAAACGTGAAAATTTTAAATTTGAGCAAATAAAAAAAATCGATCTATTTCAATGGTAAAAACTTTTTGACAAATGTTGATGAAAAAAATTTTCAAAATTTTTTTTCTGAAATAACTAGGTTTAGAATGTCATTTAAATTTGAGCATTCTAGTGTTAATTTTTTTTTCAAACTGGTAACAAAATGTTGCAATTTTTTTTTCCGAAATTGGTTTGGAATATCCTGAAACGTGGAAATTTTAAATTTGAGCAAAACAAATTTTTTCGTCTGTTTTATAGTAGTGATACATAAATGGATTAAAAATGTTTTCAAATTTTTTTAAAAATTCTTAAAAAACATTTTTTGAATAGTTTTAGAATGTTTGTTTGAATAGTTTTAGAATGTCATGGAAACGTGGACAGTTAAAATCTGAACAAAGAAAGAAAAATTCTATCTTAGTGGTAAAATTTTTTAAAAATAGTAAGAAAAATTTCTAATTTTTCTTTTAAATAGATTTAGAACGCTATGAAACATGGAAATGTTAGATTTGAAGAAATAAAAAAAAATTCCATCAATTTTAGTGGTAAACAAATTTTCAAAAATTTTTATTTTTTTTAATCAGGCTGAGAATGCCATGAAACGTGGAAATTTTAAATTTGAAGAAAGAAAAAAAAATTATTTTATTTTAGTAGTAAAAATTTTTTCAAAAATATTGGTGAAAAAAATGTTCAAATTTGTTTTTCCTGAAATAGGTTAAGCGTGTCATGAAACGTAGAAATTTGAAATTTGAGCAAAAAAAATTTTTTTTCATCTTGTTAAAAAATTTTTTCAAAAATTGAAAAAAATTTTCATTTTTTTTTTTTTTCTAAAATAGGTTAGCGCGTCATGAAACGTGGAAATTTTAAATTTGAGCAAAAAAAAATTTTTTTCATCTTGGTAAAAATTTTTTCGAAAATGTTTGAAAAAAATTTTCAAAAATTTTTTTTTTCTGAAATAGGTTTAACGCGTCATGAAACGTGGAAATTTTAAATTTGAGCAAAAAAAAATTTTTTTCACTATTTATTCCGTTTAGACGGTCCACCCTGTATATTTTTCAGTGAAAATTCTACCAGTTCTTCGCTGACAGTAGGGTTAACTACCTACCAAATTTGACTGCTCTCCGTCAAGTAGTTTTTTAGTAAATGCACCAACAGACAGACAGACAGACAGACAGACAGACAGACAGACTGACGGAATTGAAAAACCTATATTTTCGGAATCTACGTGTTCTGAAACGTCAGAATCCGAAAAAATCTCGGAGGGTGATTTTTTCTCGAATACAATACTTCCCTTCGGTATGCGAGGGAAGTAAAAACCGCTGCCTAAGGAATCACTGGTGTAGCATTTGAAAAATCTACATTAACAATTTCAGTTTCAATACAGTAAATTAACCCATTAGTTCATTTGTTTGATAGGCAACCACTCGTACTTCAAAGGGCATAGCTGGTTGCATATCTGAAATTCTTAACAGGGAAAGAAAGCGTGCTTTCTTTTGTGTATAATATTTTAAGTTAGAGGTGTTACTCACGTATTCTGTTGTTGGGATATTACACAATGGTGTAATTCGGTCTTTAAATTACAAGTCCTTTTTGTTGGCGCATTTTTATTGGCTAGAGAAAGAGTTCTCTAGATGCTCAAGTTGGCAACACTGGGAACATGCTGAACTGTCAAGCGGATTTTCCGTTGGGGATTGATCTTTGAGACAGCCTCGAGTGAACAGCGGCGGTTCCGATTTTGTGTGGAATTTTTGGGTTTTACATCGTTTACACTGAAAATGGATTTGATTGATGTACCCAATGATCCTCACCGCTTTGCTGTGAAGATTTTGTGAATTCCCAGCAAGGAGTTTTGTCGGTTGCCATAAATCTGATCGCCACGTGTTTCAGAGGTTATGTGATACTCTCTATAAGAGGTAGGCTTTTTATTTTACTTAGTTTGGTGTTTTATTTAGTTCTTATTTATTGTAATTATTACAGAGTGTTTGGTATAAGCATATGTTTGGTACTAGTATATGTTTGGAGGGACTGGCCCTTGAAAATAAGTTATGTTTTGGAGAGGCTTGTACTTGGCATAAGCACGTGTTTGGTGCTGTCATTTTGGTTATGTAAGGGGGCCCAGCATTTAGAGGAGTAATAGGAGGAAGTCTATTACTCAGATGTTTGGTTTTATGTGGGTTCTGCTAACGTTTAGAGAAGTTTTGGTTGGAGAGTTGTCCGCAGCAGTCTCCAAGAGATTTTGGCAGAGTTTTGGGAGTGACACGGAGTCGTAGTCGTAAGCAACGTCGAGAACATCTTAAGAAGTGGTGACAGGTCACGCTGCAGTTGTCAGAGAAAACGCCAAGGCTCCAACCAGGTTTTACCGTTTCATTTTAGTTACATAATTTTAGAGAAACTTTTATAGTTTTATTCAGTGGTTTTTGTCAAAATATTAAAGTAAATTACACAACGATTATGCAACTACACACCTAGTATGTGAAGTATCTTAAGATCTTTTTTTGTAAGTAGAGCATGGTACCAAGCGACACTAGTTTACTTTCTACTATGTCACATATGAAGTATTTTTAATAGTAAGCGTAGTTGTATTTCTATAAAAAGAGACAAACCACTGAAATAATTTGAGAAAGGGTTCTTGCATATGTTGCATTTCTTTTGCACATGTAGATTAAGTTTGGGGAACAATTGGGGAACTATTTTGTTTTTTATTGTGGTACATCTCATGTCTGTGTTTTAATAAATGTCTAATGTCTACATGTTCTTATTATTTGCACTGATACTCCTGATATTTGCTTAAATTTTGAGATTTGAGAGTAAAGTAGAGCTTAGATATCACAGATATATTTTGAGTATTCCATCGCATGGTTGCTAATAACTTAATTTTGTTCCGAGCTGGCAAAATTATTTAAATCTTATTACGTAACATACAGCCGGTGGCGCCCTCTTGAGTGTCCACACACAATCCTAACCCACGGCCTATGCTCTCCAACAAAAATCGGCTGCCGTTCGCACCGGAATAACATGTTTTAATACTTAGGTATCAAAATATGTTACACTACTTCCACATCCAAGTCTCTTTAAACGAAATCACCAATGCACTGGAGTTGGTAAGTGGAAATAATTGTTCATGGAATTTTATTAACATGATATTTGAAATCGCCTGCTCGGAGGTGCTAATGGAGGTGGATAATGGCAAAAAACTTTTGAGAACTTTTGTACAATTTCTTTTCATTTTTTTTTTTTATAAAAAAATCAGATAAGAATGACTATTAAACATCAATAATTGTACAAATCACAGGTCTACAGAAAATATCGTTTTGTACTCTCCCTCCCCCAATACAATATCAAAACACAAAAGTGGCGACCACTCTTTGCGAAAACGCAGCGAACTAAACTGCTGGCCACTCGAACTTACACATAGAGACTTTTAGGCAAAATTTAAGCTGCATGACGTATATTTATCGTAGGACCATAAGTTTATGATCAATGAAGTCATGCAAAAAATCAAAAAGTTTGTATGAGTGAAATTTCCGCAAAAAATTTTTTTGGTCTTTGCAATATGGTTCCTTACTAAGGTAACATCAATATCTCTAGACAGTTTTGTCAGTTTTTGGATTAAGGCCCTTAGGCCTTGTACACACTGCTCAACATAAAATTTGGATACCGAAATTTTTAAAATACTATAACTTGACATTGGATTGACCGTTCTTGATGATTTTTGCGGATTTGGAATCCCTATTTCACGTAGATTTTCTATGGTCTAAGCATTTTATTTGAGGGTTGAAATTTACACATTATACCGGGTCGATAATAAACAAAAACGTAGCGACAAGAACAAGTTTATTACATTAAATTCTACAATATACAACATTGCTTAACAACGACTAAAAGTCAATTCTAAAAAAATTTATAATTATAATTCTGGTAATTTTTAATAACTGAAAAAAAAATAAGTAAAAAATTAAAAATTAATTTAATTTATACTTAAATTAAAATTAAATTAAAATTACCTAATTAAAATTAGGTACATTAATTTAAAAAAAGCGAAGCTAATATTTTGTTGGTCCTCCTGCTCGGAATATTACTTCCCGACATCGATTTGGTAGAGTATCCACAAGATTATTTATAAAATCTTGTGGAATATTCTCCCATTCTTCACGAATGGCCTCACTGAGCGTTTCTAAGGTTTCAGGGGTACATCAAGAGATCTTACTTTAAGTTTTAAATAAGAACAAACGTGTTCGATGACATTAAGATCCGGAGACTTTGCAGGCCAGTCCATCCTATTGATGTTTTGTGCCTGCAAAAACTCTGTGATCCTTCGCGCTCTGTGAGGTCGAGCGTTGTCATCCACCAATAGGATTTCTGGGCCGTAATGTCGAGCAAAAGGAACAACAATAGGTTCAAAAATTTCCTCCTGATAAACAGTAGCATTAATGGTTTGGTTGGTAATGAATAGCTCGGTTTTAGCATTTCTTATGATACCTCCCCACACTGTAACACCTCCGCCACCAAATGCTTCTTGAGGAGCCATATTTTCCTCCAAATATCGCTGATTTGGCCTTCTCCAAACTAACATTCGGTCATCGGAGTGAAACAAATTAAATCTTGTTTCGTCAGTAAATAAACAATGGCTCCACTCTGCATTACCCCAATTCGCATGCCGATTTGCTCATGCCCGAATATTCGCTCAATGGCGTTGTAATAACCGCACAAATTTTGCTCTGCGACGGGCTCTATAATTTAAAATGTTTGGCATTATGTTATGTTTAAAAAAAAATCCCACCTCAAGTTGTTTTTATTTAATGTTCTTCTCACTGTTCTGTCCGAAACTCTCACCCCAGTTTGTTGTCTTAAAGAATCATTTAGTTTTCTAGAGTTCTTTGTTCTATTCCGCATAGTTTCTCTCATTAAAATTCTTTCGGTTCTTTGGTATATTTTTTTTGTATGTCCACCCCCATGCCCATAATTATGATCACCAGTAGTTTCGACGCGGCGGTTCAAATTATAAATTGTCTTTCGGCTAACATTGTAAATGTGCGCAACTTGCTGTTTTGACATTCCTTCGTTGAGAAGTCGAATGCAATTTTCCCTTTCTGCTGTGGTTAAACGCCTCATATTAATTAAACTTTACAAAATTATAACATTGACATATGTCAGATTATTTCTAAAATAATGTAAACAGTTTTTAATTCCATAGCACCAAATTTGTTTTTCCAATGCCTACTTTGAAATTGACGCGTCGCGTAGAAATTACACCCGATCATAATTATGGGCATGGGGGTGGACAAAGAACTCTGTAAAACTGAATGATTCTTTGAGACAACAAACTGGGGTGTGAGTTTCGGACAGAACAGTGAGAAGAACATTAAATAAAAACAACTTGAGGTGAGAATTTATTTTTACAAAAACTTAAATAATGCCAAACTTTAGAGCGCGTCGTACCCTACGTTTTTGTTTATTATCGACCCGGTATAATGTGTAAATTTCAACCCTCAAATAAAATGCTTAGACCATAGAAAATCTACGTGAAATAAGAATTCCAAATCCACAAAAATCATCAAGAACGGTCAATCCAATGTCAAGTTATAGTATTTTAAAGATTTCGGTATCCAAATTTTATGTTGAGCAGTGTGTACAAGGCCTAAGGGCCTTAATCCAAAAACTGACAAAACTGTCTAGAGATATTGATGTTACCTTAGTAAGGAACCATATTGCAACGACATCAAAAATTTTTTGCGGAAATTTCACTCATACAAACTTTTTGATTTTTTGCATGACTTCATTGATCACCCCGTATATAATAAACTTATGGCCCTACGATAAATATACGTCATTCAGCTTAATCCGAAAAAAACTAGCTCTTAAAATTTGCAAGCAGCGTTCAAAAATTTGCATTCCTGTTGAAAATATTGAACTTTAAATTTTGCCTAAAAGTCTCTATGTGTAAGTTCGAGTGGCCAGCAGTGTATATACTATACTACTTTGGTAGACGTTAGAGGTAATGATGAATGCACCAGTAATTCAAATAGATCTCGGCGGCCGCTGGCACCTGATTCATTAGTATCAATTAGTTCATTAAAAGTGCATAATCTCTTGAAAATCCCTATTTCGTTTATTAATTAAGATCGATGCACAGAGTTTCCATTTATATTCTTCTTTAGATATCTGAATGAAATTATTAATATTTGATGTACATATTTGATATACAGTGTGACCCAATTTGAATGGAAACACCCCTGTAGAAAATGTCTCTATTATCTGATATTAACGGGACTTTTTTTAAAAGATAGTCCATCGAAAGCTCTACTTTATGACAAAAATTTAGAGATAAATTTCAATTTTCAAGACCTACTATGATTTTTTTTTCAATGTCAAAAATACAAAAATTTTATTAGCGATTTCTTTTTATAAAATCTAACTATACTAATGGATTCAGAAACATCTCAAATGGGTAAATTAAAAATTTCGTGAAAAAATATTCAATAATGACAGATTTATGATAAAATTAATGTATAATAACTTTTACATGATTTCTTTAAAGATCGATGTAGCCCATGAGAAATAAACAATAGAAAGATAAATTAAGTGGATAGTTTTAATAATTATTGTCTTTTAAACAAACTTAATCATATTTTACTTAAAAACATGTATAAACAATTGAAAATAATAATAATTAGGTATTTAATAAACAAAATAACAAAACATTACAATATTACACTAAAGCACGATAATACAATTCATCTTATATATTTGTAGCCTCTACACGGCCGCCGTTTATTTCGATGCACTTGTCGAATCGTTTCTTAATATTATTTACGGCATTCCGTAATTGTTGCCGAGTAACTTCTGCACAAGCTTGTCTTATTCTTGCGCACAAATCTTCTCTATTCCTCGGGCGTGACCTATAAACTTTAGATTTTATTAAACCCCATAAAAGGAAGTCCATCGGTGTTAAGTCCAGGAATCGGGTTGGCCATCCAATTAACGGGCTACCGAAATGAAATTTCAAGTGAAAATCTCAATTTAATTTTATCAACCTCTTTAATAATGGAGTAGCGGTGGGGGGGTTTGAAAAATATTGCAAAACAAATCAGAGCCCTTGGCTTCTAGTACATACACCGAATTTCAAATTTATGTACTCTTACCAGCCTGCTTTACTCATTTCCCCCTCATTACCCCCTCATTACCCCTGTTTATCCCCAACCTTTCATCAGATATGTTCAGAGAACACTCCAGCGCCAGATTTCATTATAATATACCGGGTGAGTCACGAATTGCGCTCGCCCCGATATGGAATAGAAAATTGAAATTTGGAGGCCTTATTACACGACTAAAATACCATCTTTTCAATAAAAAATCAAGTTTGGTGCACATCCGGTTTGACCGGAAATGCCCACAACTTTCGATTTTTAAATGGAACACCCTATATATTTTTACATTTTTGGAATCTAGAGGAAATTCTGAATACAATACATCCATTTTGGTCACTTTTTGATAAACATTAAAAATTTTATTAAAAAATCTATTTCTGAATCCAGAGTGCTATGGTGCACAAAATATATTTTAGTTTGTGTGCTACATTACTATAAAAATAAAAAGAGCAATATGATTGCATTACCTTAATTCTCTAGAGGCGTTTAAAATTTTTAAATGTGATTTTTACCCACTAACTCGGTTTTTTTAAATGGGAATTTAATCGTTCACCAACATTTTTAAATACCTCATTTTCATACGAATCTAATGATACCAAAATTTTGAAAATCAGCTCAGAAATATTTGAGATTTCAACCAAAATACAATGCAACCAAGTTTTTAGAAACACGCGGCTAATAGATAATAGATTAGTGGGCTTTGGAAACTAAAATGGCGCATTTCTGTGTAAATCTGGTAACCTAATAACATTGGAAAAATCATAGTAGCCATTGAATGTAATAAAACAATATCAGCTGTCAGAAAGATACAAAATAAAGTGTTGCGGAAATCTCTTTGAGTGAAAATTAAAGAAAATGAATAATTTTGGTAAAATGAAAAGGTCGATATGTTACTGATATATGGAGAGCGTCTCAAAAATTCAACTGCAGCTGCAGAACTGTATCAGCAACGATATCCCAACAGACGTCATCCAAGCAGACACTTGTTTGCCAGAGTGGAACAAGAATCAACAAGATGACCATCAACAAGATGACCATCAAGCATTTATTGTAAGTGAGGACAAAGAAATTGATGTATTAGGATTTGTGATGGTACATCCAACAACATCAACAAGGGAATTGTCAATGGAATGCGACATTAGTCAGTCTTCGGTTTGCAGAATTTTAAAGAAACATAAGTTTCGGTCTTATAAATACCAAATACACCAACATCTTTATGGAGATGATAACGACAGGAGGCTAGTATATTGCAACTGGTTCTTAAATGCAGTACAACAAAACCCAGGTTTTCCTTTTCATATTTTATATTCAGATGAAAGTAGATTCACGAACCAAGGTATGTTTAACAGAAATAATACTAGGTACTGAGCTCAAGAAAATCCGAGGTTGGTAGGGCGGGGGAACATTCAGGAAAGATTTGGGTTTAACTGTTGGCTTGGAGTACTTGGAGGTCGAATAATTGGACCCATATTTTTTGATGGAACACTTACTGGCGAACGATATTTATTCTTTTTACAAAACCAGACAGCAGAATTTCTTGACTTACTTCCTCTTGCCTATTTACAAAATCTGTTTTTCCAACAAGACGGTGCTCCCCCACATAATTCCAGAAGAGTGATGGAATATTTAAACAACTTGCATGGTGAACGCCTTATCGCAAATCAAGGTCATATCAGTGGCCTCCTAGGTCACCTGACTTAACACCCCTCGACTATTATGTATGGGGCACTCTTCAAAAATAAAGTTTACAAAACTTCTTCAAATACCCGTGAAGAGCTGCAAAATAAATTTGTACGGGCTCTTAATGAAATAACGCCGGCTGAATTGCGTAGAGCCATTCAAGCAACTGTACGCAGAGCCGAATTGTGTATAGAATAAAATGGTGGACATTTTGAACAATATCTATAAATGTCAATTTATGGTTTAATTATATTAATTATTTTAAAGATACCTACTGTAACCTAGTTTAAGTTTAATTGTTCAAACGGAATTGATTTTTATTTATTTATAGGCCCGATATTTATGTTCATTTAAGTAAAACTCTGAAAACCGAACTAATGTCGCATTCTATTGCAAATGTCCTTGTGGATGTAATTGTGTTTACCTCCGCATACCTATGCTACACTTAATTGTAACGTTCTTTGCGCTCACAATTATTAAATGTTTGATAGCTCAAGATTGCCTGTAACTACATGAGACTGTCTGACAGCTGATATTGTTTTATTACATTCAATGGCTACTATGATTTTTCCAATGTTATTAGGTTACCAGATTTACACAGAAATGTGCCATTTTAGTTTCCAAAGCCCACTAATCTATTATCTATTAGCCGCATGTTTCTAAAATATAATAATAAACACCACAGGTAATACAACCCCCTTTATCCCTGAAAGCTCTGAAAGAGCCTTGTGCGGGAGAGGGCTACACATTTAGAGACAAGGGACACACATCCAATATCCGAGTATACTAGGATTAATTTCTTTCGGAAAAAATCCCAGTGCCACGACCGGGAATCGAACCCAGAACTCCTGGCTGAGAGTCAAGCGCGCTTGCCACTCATCCAAAGCTTGGTTCCATTGTATTTTGGCTGAAATCTCAAATATTTCTGAGCGGATTTTCAAAATTTTGGTATCATTAGATTCGTATGAAAATGAGGTATTTAAAAATTTTTTTTGAACGATTAAATTCCCATTTAAAAATACCGATTTAGTGGGTAAAAATCACATTTAAAAATTTTAAACGCCTCTAGAGAATTAGGTAATGCAATCATATTGCTCTTTTTATTTTTATAGTAACGTAGCACACAAACTAAAATATATTTTGGGCACCACAGCACTCTGGATTCAGAAATAGATTTTTTAATAAAATTTTTAATGTTTATCAAAAAGTGACCAAAATGGATGTATTGTATTCTAAATTTCCTCTAGATTCCAAAAATGTAAAAATATATAGGATGTTCGATTTAAAAATCGAAAGTTGTGGGCATTTCCGGTCAAACCGGATGTGCACCAAACTTGATTTTTTATTGAAAAGATGGCATTTTAGTCGTGTAATAAGGCCTCCAAATTTCAATTTTCTATTCCAAATATTTAGGAAATATCGGGGCGAGCGAAATTCGTGACTCACCCGGTATACGTGTACAAAATTTTAAGTCAATATCTTAAACCGTTCCGGAGAAAGCTGCAGACAAAAAAGTTACAGACAGACAGACCTTCAGATAGAAATTTTTTTTTTCGACGTTTCATACATTCTAAACCTATTTCAAGATAAAAGCTATTTTGAATTTTTTTTTACGATTACTATACTTCCAATCCACTACATGGTTGTGGAAGTAAATATATGTACAAATGCTATGTTTATAATTTATTCAATTCCGTTCCGTTTTACTCGTAAACTGCTTGTCCTACAAAAAAATATCATGGGACCGTGAACCTGTAGAAATATCGTAGTAGGTACTTCAAACAAACTTTCTCTAAAAATGGAGCTCACCAATATAATACAATATATAACAGAAAGAAATTGTTAATAAGCTCTCTATGTTGTTAGAGGATTTTCTCTTCAATTTCCAAATATATTTTGCAAAAATTACTGCAACTAAAATAACAGTCCAAGCAAGGGACTTGCATGTGAAAAGCTATAAAGGAAATGAGTAAAGAGCGATATCTGCTCAAATAAGTAACAATCAACAATGTTTTAAAAAAGGCACGCGCACGGTAGCATCTTAGAGATCACGAGAGACGCTCATCCATCAGACCTGCCATCGATATCAAAGGCGCAATTAGTCTCCATTACACGCACACATTCACTCCACTCCTCCATTTGCACTGAAATTATCAGTCTGCTATTTTTGAGTGGCCTTGTTTTTGTTAGAACTCGGAACCCCCCGTTTTATTTACCTTTAGAGAATTTATGATTTTTATTTATAAAATATGTGGTGTCATTTATTATTTGTGGCGTTCGGAAATCGAGGACTATATAAGTATAAATCAATAAAGTGCTCGGAACTTTGTTGTTAGCATTGCTACAAAGTAACACATAGTGGAACAAATTTCATGAGATTAGGGTTTTTCTTTAAAATGACTAGAGATACAAGAAAATCGGTTAAGGTACTTCCCTCTTTATTTATACCGGTTGGTCACTGTAAAAAATAATTACTTAAGAAACGACATCCCAACTAGCACCAAAGTGACAGTAACTGAGATAGGAACTTCGTATGAGTAACCATTACGTAATTGCGACTAAATTTACGACTTTGGTGTAAAAATAACTTCATTTGACAAGTCTACAGTCCCTGCCTCGTAGTTTCTACCACTAATTATTACTTTATAGTTATGCAACTTCTACGTAGCTTTCGTGGTACATGGGAACGTGGTAGTTACCAGTGGGACGACTTTCGGGTTTTCAGAACTTGAAGGTGGTAAACTATAGTAGCAGCGACTAACTCGCATCACTAAAATGTGACTTCAAAGTTGCAATCACCTTCAAGTAGCTTTAATAGTTGCCGCCACGTTCTGGGAACCTTCACTATTTCTTTAAAGTAGTGGAACTTGTAAGTAATATTCATAGGTGTTAATGGCGTTACTGCTACCTACAGAACTGTGTACGGCTAGTACAAAGTACACATCACCTCTGAAATTTAACATGAAGTAAATTTCACCATCTAGTTCCCAATGTTGACCATAGATAAAGTTAATGCAACAAACCTAACCTATATAATATGCTTGCCTAACCTAGACTAGAATTATATGCTGCTATATTCATGCTATGCAACATTTTATGTTCAAAATAAGGCAACAAAATATAATATTTCAGCACAGTTTTATTACACCTACCTTTTCTTCTATGTTATCTATCACTGTAATAGTATATTATACCAACAAGGGTTATGTTTATTAAGTCGTTGGTATATGGCTACATACAAGTAAATTGCGACAGCTGATAGGTTTTTCAATGTGAAGTTAGGTAAATGATAAAGAGCAAAAGCTAGGAACGCGTTCAGTCTAGACCTCAACGTACGGCTAACACGTACGTACCGAATCAATAGCGGGAGAAATGTAACCATGAAGTAGCAGCGGCAACTTTGAAGAGGTAATTTGTGGTAGTCACAACTTTGCTACGACTTTAAAGTAATGCTACAGTTCCATTCGCAGATTTGTGGTAAATATAACTTTAGAGTTACGTATTTGCAGTTTTCGTCACTATCGCCAAGTAGCAATTACTTTCAAGTAGCATTTCTTGGTCAAATCGACCTTAAAGTCATATTTCCTGAAATACGATGGCCAAAATTATCGACGCCATTATTATAACACATGAACCACAACTTTACAATTGACTAATAAATTTAATTTATCGCAATTTCTTCACAAAATACATCAAATCAATACATAAAAAGTAGTGTTTAGTTCCGAAGAACAATAAAAAATAGGTTTGGGCATCTAGTGTGTCATATTCTCGCATGACATTACATATTTTAAAAACATTTTCATTAAAAAATGCATGTTTTAAAGGCGCGTGGTTAGATTCGGACGTTTTATCATTGTGTTTGTCAGTAAAATTGCATTCGTTTTAATTATGACCCTTAGACCACTGAAAAATAGCACAAGTTTTGTTGTCTAATATTACCTTCTGATATTCTATTAAATTTCTGAGTTAGGGAAATTAACAAGAACAAGAATCATATGTAAGAATGAAACATAAATATAATAAGATCGGTTGCAATACAAAGAAGGGGCAACATCGATTTGAAAGAGTAGAGAGTGGTAAAGTTTTTTGAAAGTTGCGGCGTCTACGCCGCCACGTCGCCGCTCCGGAGCAACAACGTCATTGGAACGTAGCCAGACAAGTTCCAGGAACGTGGCTGGAACGTTATCGTCACCAAAAAAGATTCCCCATTTAGGTCATAAACACGTATTAGGAACGTTCCTATTACGTGTCTGTGACTAGTACCAAAACACTTTAAAGTCCCTACAATAGTGATTGCTACGGTCCCACGACTAATTGTACTAGTTGGGATATGAGAATAATAAACAGACTATTGATACAAAGATACTCTGATAATTTTTGGTTAAAAAAATACACAGAATGGTCATGCAACAGACAAATCAGTAATAAGGTAAAGGTGCCAGTAGTTGACAATTTAAGTAAATTATTTAAAAAAATTGTAGTATCAAAGATTAATTATTATTCTTACAAATTTTGCCGAATGCTCAAAAGCATCTTTCGTTACATTTTTAATATTTATTAGAAAAATCGTACTATTTCGCTCTGGTACTGCCACAGAAGAAGAACTTCAGTAGCTTATGATTACGCCTCGAAATAAAAGATGGCGCACGCTCTATAATATCTAAATTAAGTAAATAGATCAAAGTAACTTTAATTTGAAGATGAGTAGATTAAACTATATTATAATAAAGTATATTAGCCACATGAAAATGTAGAATTATCAAAATAAATATATATCCTTTCTTTAATTTAATATTACCTTAACAACAGCGAACTACTTTCCCTTGAGGCCACGTGACCAGCGGTCAGTACAATAATAAGATGATATTTAACGATAAACCGCGCCGGGTTCTTTTTCGCTTGAGCCGTCAATCTGGATGGGCGTAATTAAAATTTTGTTAAACCTCTAAGTGGGATATTAATAAGGGGATACCTTATGGACCCATGAGGTGAGTGTTAAAATAATTATATATCGTTAAATACCATCTAACGTTTAAAGTATTGTTTTAGGTTTTTCTTTAAAAGATAAAATTTTGATACTGCGTGCTTCTTTATAAGAACAAATGTTGCAGATCAACGTGTATCCTTTCACATCACCTTGCTTTAAAATTTTTCTTTCAATTTGTTATACAACTACAAGTCAAATATGATAACCATCCTATCCTATTTCGTTGTTGTAAATTATTTCGTGGTTTTGTAACGGTTATGTTTTAAAAGAACACTCAGCACCTAAAATTAAATAAAAGCATGTCTAAATTGTGTGTATTTATAAAATTGTTTTTGTACGAAAATAAAATTTTATCTTCTAGCAGGTAGTAAGACCGTTTGATCTTGAACTCATTGCAGACGGGGACAGGAGTTGTTGTTTGTTTCGTACAGGTAAATTTTCGTTGGTCTTAGGCAGTCGAGGGTCGGCCCCGAGCCGATATAGATACCACGAGAGAGGTGAATTTGACCTCTCCGGTATATTTAGGTGGTAATGAGTCGAACAATGGCTGTAATGAGATACGGCCAAGTTGTTTAAGCAAGAATATTTAAAGTCTTTTATGGCGACGATTATTCTTTTTGAGTATTGCCGCTACGTTTTATGTTAAATTGTGCATCAGAGTAATGTGTAAATCACCAAGAGCAAACATTTAATAGTCAATTAAATGACAGAATGAATCTGTATTAAATAGCAGCAAATTGCGTGATTAATCTGAATTAGTTGATTTGGTGCCATCCCCCAAGCAGCACAATTAGTTTATTTTACCAGTTTAAAGCCATAATGACCTAAGATAGTTGATATAACGTAATTGCAACCATTACTTTCAACTTTAAAGGCATATGGACTTAATAGTAATTAATTAAGCAATTTTAGGTATTATTTTCTTAAGAAATGCCTAATAAAGTCACATTGACTTTAGTGTAATTTTCAAGAAATGTTAACGTAATTGTTCCTTAAAATTTAACTATAAAGTTAAAGTCCATATTGAGGTCAATGTATAAGAACATATTACGTAATTTTAGACAAAGTTATTGACTTTGGAGTCGCTGACTTTTGTCTATATAGAAACAGGGAAATTTGATCAATTTTTAACATAAATGTAACCTATGATTTGTCTTGTCCTTGTAGTCAGATTTTAGTTAAAACTTTAACCTCATGGTCACAAATAGTTCCAATTTTAGGTAAAATTTACGTTAATTTTACTTCCCCACTTACCTAGCATATGTGTTTAACCTAAAGGTAAATATTACTTCATATAATGTCCTAGAAGTTATTTTTACTTAAAAATAGAATTAGGTCTCTTTCCTGGAAGGCAAAATTACGTTTTCATTGTCTAAATTACTTCAAAGGACTAAAATGACTGTATTATGTTGATGCCCCTCCCAGTAGCGTCAACTGTCAAAAGTTGCTTCTTTACTTTTACTTTAATGCTTGGAGTCATGGGGTAGTGTCACATTTCCATATAATAAATTTTCAGAGGTTATGTTGACAGTTGTTGACCACATAAACAAGTTTTAATATTTAAAACTTGTTTCGAAATATCGCGCGTCGGAAGGCAAGAGATCGACACGCCACCTACAGTCAGATTAGGGAAATTTTACTTCCTGACCTTTCCTCACAATAAAATCTCGAACCTAGTCGTTCATTTTTTCTGGAAATAGGAACGTGTCATTATTTTTTGTTGGATAACTTGGAAGGGAGAAGGTGTGACTAAAACCAGCATTTTCCACTAATTGGTATTAAGTATATTTTTATAATTTTACGCATGAATGACACTGTGAACTAAGGCCACGTGACCAATGCATTTCAGATAAATAAAAGACATATTTATCTGAGGTTTTAATCACGGCCGTTTCTAGAGACGGCCGTGTTTTAATACTCTTTTTGCTTTTTTTGACGAATAAACAATGATTGTTGTTCTATTTTCCTTGAACCTGATGGCAAACCTGAACTGGGAAATACGACCAATTTAGTTCTAAATGAACTTTAGAGACTTTACAATTTTGAAGACTACAAAATTATTTTAACCTATATTGGTCTCATTTAACTTTAAAGTCAATAATATAAGTTTTAACGACTTCGACTGTAGGAAAATGTTAGTGAGGTTTAAAATATTGGGAAAGTATACTTTGAAGTCGCGCGGTACTATATTCGCCATATTTTTCAACCAGTAAGAGACCATTTTATAATGAAATTTTGATGAGTGATTAATTGAAAAAAATCATTAATATAGGGTTATTTAACAGATATCAAGTACAACATTAGCATATTTTATGCTCCAAGAAAGTCCTGAAGGGCAATTGTATAGGCTTTTACAAATATTTTTAAAACACATTGAAGCTGTAAAAAAAATTTTTTTTTAAAAACGTAAAATACTTGAGGCGCTTTTCATATTCCGAGGTAGAATTGATATATTTACGATGAAAATTGATTGGCAGCAAAAAACCACAGAGAGGAAAAAGGTGGACACATTATTTCACAACTAGGTCTGACATTATATGATATACTCCTACTCCATCATTATAATAGATGTCTGGTTTCTATTATGTCTTATGCTGCTGTTGCCTTATAAGTAAATCATCATTGCTGTAGATAAAACCTCATTAGTCTGAGAAAGAAAGACTGCAGTTGAAAAAGGATAAGTGGTTTGGTAGATATTACGTATTAACGACCACAATTAAACACAATATTTACGTTTAAATTACCTGTTCAAGGAAATATGTTCTATAACTTATAGGCCATTATAACTGAGTGGCCTTATTTAAGACGTATTACCGACGTAGTCTCATTCCCCATTTACTTATATTTTACGTATATTTTAAGTCAATTAGGTTAGGTTAAACGGGAAAACGATACCAAAAGCAGGTCTACATTACGTAATTCAGACCTAAGGTGCTACTTGGGCCATGATTATTGGTGATTTTAATTATCTGGTTTTTACGTTCATTTTTGTTGAATGCCATACGTTCATGGACCCTCATATGTCCAGGAATGAAACTGTAAGTTTTTTATTTCATGTACTGGTTGTGGTAGCTCAAAACGCTACGCGCGTGAAGAACAATATTTTTAGTGTTGTTAAAGAACTAGTTTCGTGATTGATTTTTCCTATCTGTGTGAGATCGGTAGACAATTTGACCGCTTTCATGTTACTTGTAGACGTTGGCCACATTGAGTAGATTTGTTGACAATTTCGATGCCCCAATAGGCTTAATTAGTGTGTGCTCGCTAGCAACATTTAAGGTTGTTCCGAAACAACAGAAAAACCGTTACGCGCCGAAAGCTTTTTGTGTGTCTCCCCAATTTGGGTATTCGGTTGTGAAACCTTTTGAGGATTAAAATTTAGAGTGCCATGTCAATTTATATAATTAGTTTAACTGGTTAATTCTTGTTAAAAATGCTATTTGTTGTACAGTTCCTAGTAATTTTAGTGGGTAAGTTATAAGTTTTCTTAGAACGGTCATTGAGCTCAGGCCTGGCGATACAAAATATTCATGTCTGTAATACGATTTTTTGACTAGAGTGTTTTGTTTGTTTTTTGTAACTCCGAATGGTTATAGATTATTTGTTTTTGTAGTTGTTTAATTTCATTAAGCTGGCACTCATTTAAACTGGGATAGCTCGATGTTTCCTTATTTTGCCGGGCCAACTTATAGCTTAAAGTGAGCAGAAATTGTGTGTGAAATTGTGACTTTCAGTAACTAAAAATAAGGTATCGTTTTATTGAGCTTTGTAGAGCTGTGTATTTATTTTTTGGTAATTTCGTATTATTAAGTATTTGTCAAGGTAAGTGATAACCAATATTAAGCCAAGCTATCAAGGATAATCTACCCCCTGGTCTTAAGCTCTATTTTGAATTTTAATTATGATCGCGAATTTAATATGACTAATAGTCAAGGTTATAGTTTCCCGTATCGTATTTGTATATAGTATTTCATCGTCTTATAATACATTCTTTTTTTTAATATTGGGATAATTTAAAAACCAACTCTTTTGAAACATATTTAATTTAGCTCTCGTAAAAAAGTCTCAAACTTACCTCGAAATTAGGCAATTGTAAGTAATATATTTTGTAGATATTTCTATTTGATATTTTGCTATATAGTATCTTTGATTCTGTGATAGTTCAGTTATTTCTGTAAAATAATATTTTTGTAATGTAGTATTATTGTATATATGTAATATGTCTTTTGTTTATCTCTAGCTTCCTTTTTTCTTGATTACACTAGTTAATCTGGCCCAACGACGACAAAGTTTTAGTAAGTAAAACAATTTTAATAAAATATTTACTTTCTTAACAGTTCTGGCAAGAAGAAATAAGAAATATTTATCTTCATGTACACATTATAATAATAATAACGTTTATTTGAGATAAGAATATAAATATAAGACATCACTTACATCTAAATACAAATAAACTTGAAAAGAAATCACAGAAGGTTCAACTAAACCTTGAATGTGACTGTAACAAGGGGCATAAAAGAAAAAAAATTACAAATTAATGCAATAATTAAAAAGGATTAATATACATTTAAGATATCCTATTTGGGAAATAAAATAATAAGAATTCAGAGTATAGACAATCATACTCTGTTTCATATTTTAGGTACTGTTTAATTTTCCAATTTCTAACAATTTCGTAGCATATTTTTTTTTTTCATTTACAGTTTTATGTAAAGTATATGGTATGTTGATAGGGCATATAGTTTTCTAAAATTTGGTAAGTATCACATTTATTTAGCTTTTTTTAAGTGTTTTTTAAGTCTAATAATTAGCGTATTTCATTTCTGGGAGTTTCTGTTATAAATTTTTTTACATGTTTCTTAAATAATTTCTTATTTAATAATTTTTTTAATGTTTCAGGTATAAAATTAAACGCCTTAGGTGCTAAGAATATATGGGATCGTTGTCCAATTATTTTGTATATTTGTTTAACAGGTATTAGGTTGCCTCTATGTCTGGTGTTATATTCATGTTGTAGAATATTTCTACTTCCAGAGTACTGAACAACGGTCAGACTGAAGAAGAATAGCTGACGTGGATCCATAATTGACATTTCTCTATATAAATTATCAGTGGAATAGGTATGGTCCTTGATGTACCTAATTTTAAGGATTCTTTTTTGTGTCATTTCTAGCTTATTTAAATGTACATTCATTACGCCTCCCCATCCTATTATGCCATATTTAATGTGTGGCTCTACAAGGGCCGTGTAAATTATTTTTAAGTGTTTAATATCTAGTACTTGTTTCAGAAATTTAAAAAGATGGGTATGTATTCTTAGTTTCTCTGTAACATAGTTTACTTGTTTGTCCCATCTTAGATGACAGTCGATAATTAATCCTAGGTATTTATGACATGTTTGAGAAGATATTAAATACCTATTCTGTTGATCATCTTTTATTTGTAGGGATTTGCAGTGTGGTAGGAAGCAACTATACGAGGTAAAAGGTACAAACACTGTTTTTTCAAAATTCAGCGATAGAAGCTTATTATCAAACCATGCTTTTATATTTTCAAAGTCATTCTGCACCTTTTCCCGCAAGTTGTTCCAGGTATCACTTTCATAGAAAATTGCTGTATCATCAGCAAAGCTGATGATGGTACATTCCGAGTTAATTTCAAACAAATTGTTAAGGTAAATGATGAACAAAATGGGGCCCAATATGGTTCCTTGTGGTACACCAAATTCAATTGTTGTGAAATTACTTCTATAGTTACCGATTTCTACACATTGTTTCCTGTTTGATAGGTAACTATGCATTATTTTGAGTGCTGTACCTCTAATACCGATGTCGTCTAAGTTTTGCAGTAATAGCGTGTGGCTAATTGTATCGAATGCCTTCGCTAAGCCTAAGAATAAACATAGCGAAGGTTTATAGTTATCAACAGCTTCATAAATTTTTTTTGTAAGTACATGACACTGCACTAGAGCTTCATGTTGGGAATAGGACAGTTGAGGATTTCAACTAACATTGTAAAAAAGATAACTTGACCAGTTTCTTCACATTTTCAAAACATTTTAGACCTCTTAGAAACTCTTATTTAAGCATATAAAGTTGGAGGTGTTAAGTACTGGTGCAGTGTCAAGTACTGATACGCTTACCCTAAATAAAAGGTGCCAAATATGGTCTGTGTAAACACTTTTACAAATATCCACCATAGCTAAATTATTTCTTAAGATGACCACCCTGGGATGTTGTATCATGAGAGGGACATGGCTTAATTGAAGGTAGCGAACATCAGTGGTAATCAGTCTCGCACAGAAATGTGTTTCTTTGTCTTTACTACGAAGTTACAGGGTGATTTATAATTTTTGCCAAAAACAACTTTTTGTCAGTACCTTGACAGGAAATGGAACATTGAATTCATACTAGGTACAGCTAATATAGTAACGATCCCTCCGAAGTAGATGTAAGACACGAAAAAAAATATCCAGGTCTAAGAAACACGACCCTGTATATTTTCTTTGAAATTTCTATACGATATTCGAAAATCTTGCCAATTCAAAATTTTTTGTTAAGATTTATTTTTTCCAGAATTTAAAATCATTCTTATCAGTGCTCTTAAGCGAAGCCCAGCCTAACATTCAATATGAAAACAAATGTATTTCGTTTGCAGATACAACAGTCAGTTCCATGTTTGTCAAAAGCCATAATTAATTTTACTCAATTGACAGTAAATGGCGTTCATTGTGAACCACGCCTTAGGTGGTTATAGAAACGACTACAATTAACATAATTATAAATTCAATTAAATAATAATTGAGAGTCTGCCGCTTGGGGTGTTTGCATAATTAAAATACACATTTAATATAATGTGTATTTTAAATGGTTACAGTTCCTTTTTAATATGACACTGGACAAGAAATTCTCGATATAATTTTTTGCTTTGTGGCGAAAGAATTTTCTCTGTACTGTCTCGTTTGTGAGAAGTTAAAAAAGAAAATTTAACGATCTTAGCTTTAAAACTGAATACGATGTAGATAGAAATGTTGTTATCCTTTTGGTCAATTTGATGACACTTTCTATTCAATATGGTGATGTGGCAGGCGAGAGAAGTCAAGAATCATGATTTTTATTCAGGAGCCATAATTATAATTGTCATTTTAGAGCAACTATTATAGATATTTCAGAATGAAACTCAATAGAAACACAGAAATGTATAGACATTAGCTTTAATCTTTCGATTTATATTCTATTTTCTACAAAAAAAATGTACTCAAAAAATTATCTTGGAACTTGGTGACCAAAATTAGACTAAAATATCTATATAAAGAAGAATTCTTATTAAGAGAAGCTGCCGATATTTAACGCTTTTTGGTCAATAGGTTTAAAATGGTTCTAGCGAAAAACTAATGAAATGGATTTTTAACATTCGAAATGTTTAAGGAATCGGGAATGTAATGGTAAATATATAGAGACACATACATCGAAAGTGAAACAAATGTTCGGACGTCACCGCTAGACGTAGGGGTGGTTAGATCGGAGTAATTTGAGTGGCGTTGTGTAGGTTGAACCTTTGTGTATCGAATAGAAGTTGTCCGGGCATTCTAAGTTCACGGGGGCGGCAAGGGGGAGGCCAATAGTGAAGCTCTATGTTTTGACTATTTTAATACAATGATGCCGAGGTTTAAATGCGATATAATAAAATTAGGGTGGTCAGATCGGGATGATTTGAGTGGCGTTGTGTAGGTTGGACCTTTGTGTATCGAACAATAGCTGTGCGGGCATTCTAAGTTTACGGGGGCGGCAAGGGGGTGGGGTTCAAAAGTGAAGCTCTACGTTTTGACGATTTTAATAAAAAACCGCTGCCTATGGAATCACCACTTCCACATCCAGATTTTTCATTCGTCACTTTAAAGGAAACATCTTGACTAGAGTACGTGGAGATTGATTATTAGTCATAGAATTTTAATAATATTTGGGGCAGATCTTATAGAAAAGTTTGAGGCGTTGGTTTCCACTATATATGATAAAAATTACGTTTCTAGTTCACCCTACTTATTTTCCCCTATTCACAACCTGCCACCTCCCACCCCTTCAATGGAATCATCTCAATCTTATGTCATTACAATACATAATAATTGTTCTAACTTTCAAGTGAATATCTCAATTCTATGTTATGAATCCCATTAATAATGGAGCGGAGATGGAGGGGTTTGAAAAATATTAGAAAAAAATCGGAGGCCTTGGTTTATAGTATATACACCAAATCCCAAATTTCTGTACTCTTACCAGCTTGATTTACTTATTTTCCCTTATATACTCCTATTTAACCCCCAACACTTCAACGGAATCATCTCAAAATATAATCTAGTTCCAGATGTCGTTATAATATACACGTCTACTATATTTCAAGTTAATATCTCAATTTTACCTAATCAACCCCTTTAATAATGAAGTATGGGTGGTCGGGGGTTGAAAAATATTATTAAAAAATCTGACGCTTCGGCTTTTAGTACAGGCACCGAATTTCAAGTTACTGTACTCCTAACAACTTGCTTTACTTATTTTTCCCTATTTACCCCTATTTAACCCCCAACCCTTCATCAGAATAATCCCAAAATATAATTTAGTTCCTGATGTCATTATTATATATACGTGTACCAACTTTCAAGTGAATATCTCAATTTTATTTCATCAACCCCTTTAATAGTGAGTTGGAGGGGGTGGGGGGATGAAAACTATTACAAAAGATTTTGGGGCCTTGGCTTGTAGTAGATAGATCAAATTTCAAGTTTTTGTACTCTTACCAGCTTGCTTTACATATTTCCCCTTATTTACCCCCCATCCCTTCACCAGATATCGTCAAAAAACAATCCAGTTCTAGATCTCATTATAATATAAACGTGTACACAATGTGAAATCAATATCTTAAACCGTTCTGGAGAAAACGTGCGGACAAAAAAAAGTTACAGACAGACAGACAGACCAACAGACAGACAGACAGATTTTTTTTTTCACTCAAATTTAAAACCTCGACATTTCATGACATTCTAAACCCATTTCAAGCAAAAACAAAATTGAATTTTTTTTGCGATTACTATACTTCCAATCCACTACGTGGATGTGGAAGTAATTATGCCGAGGTTTAAGTGCGATATAAGAAAATTAGGGTGGTCAGATCGGGATGATTTGAGCGGCGTTGTGTAGTTTGGACCTTTGTGTATCGAACAACAGTTGTGCGGGCATTCTAAGTTTACGGGGGCGCCAAGGGGGAGGTCAATAGTGAAGGTCTACGTTTTGACTGCTTAAAATCATTGAATGGTTATAAAAAATTAAACATTTTGGGCATTAAATTGGACGTAGAACGGGGCCATAAGACCGATGTTCATTTTTGAGATTTTCCGGGAGGGAAAAAAAGCGGTGGGTGGGGGACGAGGCGGAGCCGAGTCCCCCGTTGGAAATGTAGTAAGATACCTTTGTTACCAGAATTTCTTTAATTGAAGTTGTATTTGTATAAATACATAAATACATGTATTTACTCGTATATGTCAGTGATGAGGCGTTTCATTTTATTTATGATAACTATGTTCATTTCCAATGTGTAAGAAGATTGCTTGATGGCGATTTCTGTAATTTTTTATGTCAGAATCCGTTTCAACATTTTCAATAAATAAAACATAGGAGAAGATGATTCTGATCAAAGGCGTATCCCTCTTTTTATTTATGTTAATAATAATAATAATAATAATAATGGTTTCTTTATTCTCGTTTGCTATACAATAGTACAGGTGCGACAAGTCATATGTGGAAATCCAGATGATGAATGCTATTATTGACAATAATACAATTAATAAAATATATAATTACAATTTGTGGAGTAACATTTTTTCATATAACATAAACGGAGAACATATACAAACAATAAGCGCATCTATATTTAAAAATGACCTGATAATAAAAATAAGCAACACACATATAAAAATGCCAGAATTTAAAATATAAGAGTATTGAATCAATTAATAAGTGTAACAAGTTTTATACAATAATGATTTATTCGTCACTACCATTTTCAAAAACCTCTTGTATAGTGTAGAAGCGTTTTCTAACAAGGTACTTTTTTAATTTGTTTTTGAATGTAGAGACACTTTGTTGATTTTTTATGTTAACGGGTAGTGAACTAAAAATGTTGGCGCAGCAGACGTACGGACTTTTTTTGAAAAGAGAGAGATTGTAAGTATTTATCGATAATTGATCGGCTATGCGAGTGTTATGTGCATGTCTATTGAAGTTTAGCGTAAATTTATTTTTGTTTTGATAAACGAGTAGTGCAGCTTCGAGTGTGAAAATTGAAGTTAACGTTAAAATATGATTCTCAGTAAACATTGGTCTACATGAATCCAGTGGCATCATTGAGAACATCAGACGAATTTTTTTTTTTTTGTAAAATAAAGACTCTCTCAGCTTCTATGCCAACACCCCAAACAATAACTAAATATCTCAGATGAGAGTGTACAAGACCGTAGTATACATTTAATAATTGTGCCTCAGATAATAATGGCTTAAGATTTCTTATTGCGAAAAATGCTGAATTTAGCTTTTTGCATATATGTTCTATGTGATTAATCCAGGTGAGTTTTTCGTCTAATAGTAAACCTAAAAATATGTTGGCCTGTGTTAGCGCACTAGTCCTCTTTTTATCCTGAAGTCTTTAAATATTTTTCCTTGATCTTGACACTATTACTGATTATATAGGAAGTCTATATCGGTAGATGCAAATAGCATTCTGTTAATTCGTAATACAGTTTGTGGCCCTCTGGAAATACAAATGTAATGCGGGAAGTAGTGGAATAATACCAATATTCGTTATCCATTTTTACCGTTTCATTATTTACGATACAGTGCACCCATTGTGGTTTTTATTAACGTTTTATCGTTGAATTCAAATGGGAAAAATAAACGTGAATACGATATTGAGCTGTTTTAAAAACGGTAACGTATTGCATTTTGTGTACATTGCAAACCGAAATCTTGAATGAAATAATAACATTAAATATCTGTAATAAGTGAATGCATACAGTTAACAGAACTTGCATGGAGATTGGGATATATTAGGTTTTTGGTTTATCGTACTCCTAACCCTTATGTGATACGCTTATACAGTGTGAATCTAAAGAAACGTACAAAACTCATATCTTTAATGTGTCTCATTTGTCAAAAAAATCCTCGAACAGGTGGATTTTAGTTTTGTAAATGTAAAAGCTACATTTTGTCACTATACTAAAATTTATGACGTCATTGGTTTTTGAGTTATCGCCATCATATTTTTTTTTAATGGAAACAGACATTTGTGTTTACTGTTTTTGGGGTATATTCCTTTAGCTTTCTGGTGATATAAAAAAATGATATTACCTGAGCTATTCTTTTGGATAAATGACATTTCATGTAAAAATAGCTTACCTTTCGCAAACACACGAGTAATGTTCCGCTTTCTTATGAACTGATAAATCTTGTTGCCTACATTTTTGTTTTAACTAACACAAGTATCGATAACTTTTTTATTCCTGACACGTGTGGAAGCTCAGTTTTGTGACACTTCTGAGACAGTGTAAAACTAGTGAATGCAATGCCACGTTTAAGTGGAAAAGAACGCGTAGAACTTTTGATGTTGGTTGGATATGGTGATAGGCTGAGAACTCATTAGGAAGCATGTGATGTTTTCAATGCCAAGTATCCCGAAAAGCAAATTTCTAGATCCACTGTAAGTAGATTGGAGGCTAGAAATGATGAATCTGGCAGTGTTGCTGACCTCCCTCGATCTGGTTGCCCTAGCACAAGCAACGAAACCGAATTAAATATTCTTCTAGAAAGTCAGGAAAACGACCATCTTTCGACAAGGCAGCTGGCTTTAAATCATAACGTGAGTCAAACTTCTGTTGTACGTCTATTGAGAAAAGAAAAATACCATCCATACAAAGTGCAATTAATCGACGAATTGAATGAGGACGATTCAGATCAGCGCTTACAGTTTTCTGAACAGTTGATCACCTTGTGCGATGAAAACCGAAATTTTTTAAAGAACATTGTTTTTTCTGATGAAGCTACATTTTCTTTAAAGGGGACTGCACATCGGCATAACTGTAAGTATTGGTCACGCGAAAATCCTCATTGGATTCAAGAAGCCCATACACAGCGACGAGGCAAAGTAAACGTGTGGGCAGGTATGATTGGTGATCGTTTATTGGGACCTTTTTTTTTGAAGAAAATCTTATGGCCGCAAGATATTTACAGTTTTTGCGAGTTGAGTTAGTGCCCTTAGCAGTTATGTTTCCGAACAATGAGGATGAAGATATATGGGGCCCCACCTCATTTTAGGATAGCAATACGTCAGTTTTTAGATGACACTTTTACTGGAAGGTGGATAGGTCGTCGAGGTCCTTATTGAGTGGCCCCCGCGTTCACCGCATTTAACCCCCCTAGACTTTTTTCTTTGGGGCTACTAAAGTCGAGGGGTGTATTTTAACAGACCGGATACCATAGAAAAATTGAAAGACAGAATTGGCTTGGAGATGAGACGAATTGCCATTTTTGAAAAATTTAAAAAAAATCGGTAAATATATTTACACAGAACTTCCCTCTTTATTCATACAAGATGGTCACTCTAAAAAATTATTAATTAAGAGATGACATTATATGAGAATTATAATCGCCATGTAGTTAGCCCTATTATTACAGAGAAAACCTGATAACGTTTTTTCCATAATCTACTGTATAGTGGTGGCAATTTTTTTTAAATTTTCACAACATCTTTTTGTTGAAAAATAATTTTTCCCATCATCTATTCAATTGTGGTAAAGTGGTAAAATAAAAAAGATTAATATATTTTTTAAATTTTCAAAACAAATTTCTTTCTTGAAATATGTTTAGAATGTCATGAAACGTGGAAATTTTAAATGCGAGAGAAACATTTTTTTCCCATCACCCATTTTATAAAAATCTCAAAATTTCAAAATTTTTTTCTATTTAAAATTTTCAAAAAAACATTTTTTTTGAGATAGGTTTAGAATGTCATGAAACGTGGAAATTTTAAATTTGAGCAAAAAAAAAAATTCCATCTCTAGTGGTAAAATTTTTTTCAAAAATGGTAAAAAAAAATTTCAATTTTTTTTCTGAAATAGGTTGGGAATGTCATGAAACGAGGAAATTTTTTTTTTTTAATTTTCTGTATTTATTCCCTTTAGACGGTGATCCACCCTGTATATTTTCCAGTGAAAGTTTAACCATTTCTTCGCTGACAGTAGCGTCAGCTATCTACCAAATTTGACTGTTCCCCGTCAAGTAGTTTTTTAGTTAATTCACCAACAGACAGTCAAAACTCCCTTAAAACAAATTGAATACTCTACAACGAATGCTCTACTATGAAGACATTACCGTGAAAGTAACGGCTGATGCGCTAGAAAGCAAAGTTTGTCGAGAACCCTGGTGACAAAACGCGTTTCTGAAAATCTATGATTTTAGCCAGCGGATATCTCGAAAGCTGTTGGGAATAGAAGAATAATGAATAAAAACAATTTTGTATGAAATTTTGTCAGCTTTAATTTTGAATAGATTATCATTTTATCTACGATGCGCCATTTCCGAGATAGGGACAGGGAAAACCCAAAAAGGTGACCTTCAATGTGCCCCCCTGCACCCCGCTCACCTCGTAGATTCGGGGACTTTTAGCATATTTACCCCTAAGTACTCCAAACACAGCCCTGAAGTCAAAAATTCTGTTCTCGACCATGTCCTCTACACCCCACTTTTGAGCGTTCATTGACTGAACTATAAGTGATGCATTAAACAACTTTATTGTGGTGTTATATTTTGAAATCGAAAAAAAATATTTGGTACGTCTTTCACTCCACGCTAATGAGCTCTGATCGACAGTTTTTAAAATCATTTTTTAATTATTGCAAATATTGTTTTACTACTTTATGTTAATTGATAGGCATGATGTACATTATTGGTTTATAATCAATAATGTTAGTTTAATTAACAACTCCATAAATGATTCAATAAAAGTAAATAAATATCATTCAGCCTACGGCTATGCTACCTGCAATATTAAGAATTAACCAAAAGCCGGTAACGGACTTGTTATGGTGAGTCAGGTAAACAATCGACTACTTTCGTTTAAGGTAAGCGCATAACACATTTGGTTAACTATATCCGTACATGGGTATTATTTGTATTATTCAAACACGGTCTCGGTGTTATTCTACCCTAAACAAGCTTTGTGATGAGTTCCTCTGGTAGCAACGCTTTACACCAAATTTCTAAATTGAGAATAGAAATATTATAAATAAATAAAGCTACAGGCAGTGAAGGCAAAATGTTGTAAAAACCTCGCAAAAATAAAAAAAAAGAATCATGTCTGGGATTTAAGTAGTTAATAACCTGTAGAATGGAATGATGCATTCTTTGCACTTCCAAGTTCCGGGAAAATTCAGAAAAATTTGGAAAATTTTTTTGATTTTCAGTTTTTTTGCTCTAACGGCTAAAATAATGATTATACAGAAACAAGTTTTGAACAAAATTTGTATCTCGTCTCTTTCTCTACAAAATAGGTCTTTACCAATTTTTGTCTTACTTAAGCCGTTTAGGAGATAAATTCAGTTTTCCACTTATAGTTTTGAGCCGCTCCGAAATGCGTGGAAAATGAGAATTCTCTGGGAGTTTCGTACGACCGGACATATCGATCGATAATTATTACTATTCAAGGCCGCTAAAAAAAATGTAGAGAAAAGTCTCAGCTTTAATGTGGAACTAATCACAAAATTCATACAAATTTTTATCATTGTTAGTGTTAGAAGATGGCTTAGTAAACTGTATACAGTTGATTTATTCACATCTTTGAGTTTTATGCATCCTGCCTATTTCTCCCGTAACAATGGGTGCTTTTTCACTGCATGGATTCGATTCCATGCACTTTAATCTATATTTCGTGAAAATTTCATTGAAGAATGTTAAGAAACAAATAAGTTGTATATGTTTTACTGTATAATTGTGCATTTTCTGAACGTGTATGAATAATGTAGACAAATTCAAAAAGTACTGCGCACATTTGAAAAACTAAAGTCGTTCGAAAGAATATGTTTTATTGTACTTATAATCCAAGAATTAAGACTGTGCTATTATTATTACCTAAGATATACTTTGATCGCAAGGCATATTTTTCCAACAAAAGTAATTGCAATAAAGTGTTAATTGGATTAATTTATCATTATATAAGAATATATAAGCAAAATGAATTATCATTCTAACCACTCCCGGCAAAGATATGAATAAATCTGTGGATCAACTGTACAAAGTTCACTAAGCCATGTTCTGACACTTTCTCTCCTTGATAAATTTTTTTATGAATTTTGTGATTAGTTCCAAAACAGTATAAAATAGGTTGATATCACTGCATATATAACGATATGTCATGTTAGTATTGTTTTCTGTCAAATTTGACACAGGACAGGACGTACATGCGCGTCCGCCGCTTATTGCATAGAAATTTGAAGCCCTGTGCGAGTGGACGCGCATATGCGTCCTCAACAAAAAAAACTAAAGATGTGAAATTATAAACTTCTATTTTCACTCAAGCCATAATAAAACATGAAACAACTAAAAATGAAGTGCCATAAAGCTACAAAATAATATTTTATATAAAATTCTTATAAAAACAAAACATAACCTATGTTGCCTTGTGATATTTCTCAAAACAAGGTTCGAGACAGAGTCCTGGAGAGTCTGGGCACATAGTGCAATGATACAATGAGTCCTTACGAATTTTTTTCTTGAAGCAAACTCTGCATTTTTTTCTGCAAGTTTTCCCCTGCGCTGTTTTTTTTTCTATTTTTTGTGGCAGATGAGGAGCAGATCTCCTAGTAGGTGCCTTAGTCTTTGTTCCATCTTCTGGAAGCATTTTCTCTAGCACTGCCAAGCGAAAATCGTAGAAAGAAATATGTTTTTCTAATTTTTTGTTGTACAGATGCCAAGAATTATGAAGCAGTATTTGAATAATATGGATACCTACTTTCTTGTACCACCGCAAAATTTTCCACGTACACGGATAATATGCCATCATTTGGTCCATGCGGTCTATCCCGCTCATACTTTTATTATATTCGGGGATCGGCAAAGGTTTTTCCTTTTCGTCACCCCACCTGTTTTTCACCAAGGTCATCTCGTTTCGGAATTCCGTTGATAGATAAGTGACATCGCGTTTGTCCCGCCATTTCGCCACCATAACACCATCCCGATACGCAGCTCTTGTCTCGCCTTTTTTCAATTTGGCCTTCATAATGTCTTTGGGATTGTCTTTCCTATCAAATCGGAGGGTCCCTGTACAATATGTCTTTAAATCAAGTAATTTTTTCGCTATTATAGAAGTTATCCATAAAGATTGCATGTCCATTTCCTAGGTACTCACGCATTAGGTGTAACACGACCTTGCTAGTATGCCCTTTGCCACCCAATTCATCAAGTTGACCTGTATATAAAGCCAAGGTCAGTACCAAACCTTCAGGTTCAATTAGGACATAAAGTTTGATTCCATATTTGTGTCTTTTATTCTTAATGTATTGCTTGAAGAGAAGCCTTCCTCTCCACAATAACATCGATTCATCAAGTGACAATCTCTTCGAAGGATAATAAATGTCCTTCATTTTTTTATAAAAAAAGTCAAGCAAAGGACGAATCTTATAAAGACGATCGTTTGGTGGAGTTTCGCCTTCTGCCGGATTTTCTGCGAAATGGAAGCAGCGCAAAATGAGGAGAAACCGATCGCGACTCATATATTTTGAAAAACTGGTCAATCCAAACAACCAATGAGTCTTCCAATAATCTTGGATTTTATTACATTTTATAGTTCCCATATGTAACAATAATCCTATAAAACGTATCATCTCATCGATCGTGACGTCAACCCGTTTTGTAATTCGAGAGTTCTCGGTCGTTTTATCAGATAAAAATACAGTAACAGCATACCTATTTGTTTCACGAACCAGCAAATTCAATAGTTCCTCATCCAGCAATAAACGGAAGTAATCATACGGACCAGCGTCTCCATCTAGGTTCACTAATAAACCGCTAGTTTTCAGAAAAGTCATTTGTTTCATTGCATCTGCAGCACAATCTCCTGTCCATGATGTTTCTGTTTCATTCATAGATCCCTCTTCTATTACATTTTCATCAATTGAGACACCATCTGAAGCCGGAGCCAGATTCTGTGCAACAGAATTGCGAATATCCTCAATATCTAGAAAAATTTGTTTGAATTGCAAAAAACAGAATATAATAATTTGTTATTACCATCGTCAGATGATGTCGAATCGTCCTCTTCTGATGGAATGAATTCGTCCCCACTTTCCCCAGAATCATCCTCACTAGTTGCCCATTCGGAATCAGATGCTAACAGTGCACTCAGCAACTCTTCTTCCGTCAATTTTTTGCGGTTTTTCACTTCTAATTTGGCTTTTTTTACACCTGAAGGACCAGCTGTTACATCATCGTTAGCAGCCATATTCGACATTGGTAAAATGGCGCTTAAAAGTATCAAAACACGAGAGAGCCCGAAACTGCTGTTGTCACGTAATAATTAGTACCTTTCCTATATGCTGACAATACAACCAACCGCATTTGCCGTGTGCTGAAGCTGTACTGCCGACCGCAATAACTCTATGCACAGGACGCTCATGCGCGTCCGTCGCATACCGCTCAACCACACCTAGGACGCGCATGTGCGTCCTCCGCATTGAACGTGTTAAAGAAAAATAAAAAAAATTTTAAAAATTTTTGAAAAAATTTTACCACAAATAGATGGAATTTTTTTTCCGATTTAAAATTTCCACGTTTCCATGGCATTCCAAATTTATTAAAACAAATTTAAAAATGTTTTAGGAAAATAAAAAAAAATGAAAACATGTTTTAGTAATCTATTTATCACCATTATAGAATAGACGAAATATTTTTTTGCTCAAATTAAAATTTCCACGTTTCATAGCATTCCAAACCTATTTCGGAAAAAAAAATTTGCAACATTTTTCACCAATTTGGAAAAAAATTTAACACTAGAATAGACAGAAAACATTTTTGAAAATTTGTTCTATATTTTAATCACTACTATACTTCCACTCCATTACGTGAATGTGGGATTGAAAATGTGAGAGATGGCAATAATATTTGGCATATCCTATTATATACTTTTATTGAATAATGGCATCCCAAGAAATAATTGAGTCATGGTGGACATTTATAAAGGTATTTGCGCAACCCCTCCATATTTGGCACCTGTTATTTAGTATATTGAACTTTTGCTGTTGGATGAACACTCTGTATATTTTTTTGACCAAAAGTTATCAGGTTTTCTTTGTAATAATACCAATAATTATATTCCGATTGTTATTCTCAATGTCATTTCGTAATTAATAATTTTTTTGAGTGACTGTCATGCACAAATAACGAGGGAAGTTCTGTGTAAATAACTTTACCGATTTTTTTCTTTAGGGGCTCTGAATAGTAAGAATTATCGATCGATGAGCCCGGTCGTACGAAACTCCTGGAGAATTCTCATTTTTCGGGCATTTCGAAGCGGCATAAAATTGTAAGTGGAAAACTTGATTTATCTTCTAAACGGCTTAAGTTAAACAAAAATTTGTAAAGACGAGCTACAACTTTTGTTGGGAACTTCTTTCTCTATTTTCATTACTTTGGCCGCTAGAGCAAAAAAAACGAAAATCAAAAAGTTTTCCCAGATTTTTTTGAATTTTTCCGGAACTTGGAAGTGCAAAGAACGCATCATCTCATTCTCCAGGTTATTACCTACTTAAATCCCAGAGATGATCCTTTTATTAATTTTTGTTACCCTAAATTGTTAATTTGCCTGTACTAATCGATATGTGTCAGGATATATTTCTAAAATTAAACTGCAAAATATTGAGTTTACTAAATATTTATTAGGACCCTGTATAGGAGCATAACCTTATTTTATGTTGAATATTTTACGTGATATTTTATTTCCTGATATATATGGAGGAAAGTTACTTATATAGATTATTTTATCGTTACGTCTCGAATGACCTATAAAGAAAATATACAAAAACCATTTTTTATCCTTCAGAAAAATAAAGTTAAAATATCGGCCAATAATGGACAGAAGCGAAGCGAGTAGGAAACTAAATATTATTGATGGATATATGTTTGCAACTTCCTTTTCAACTAAATATAGAATGTTCTGTTTACTGGTAATTATTTGGAAAGTGATATATTATGAAAATATTTACTTAGAAATAAATACTGTATATAAGGTAGTATTTTCATTCATTCACTGCAATATAATATTTAGTAACACATTAAAGTCCATGTACTACTTAAACTGCCAGCAACTTCAATCTTCTCTTCTCATTCACAACGTAATGTTAGTGTAATAACTGGGGTTGTATTCCTTCAATTACATGATTATTAGACGTTGCAATTGATATGGTACGGAGTGTCTCAATTACATTGCAGATTCCATCGATATTATAGTATCTTTTCAAAATCTAGACTGTGCTTACTCTTCTCCTTTCTAGGTACTTGTGTCCCTTTCTCTGTACACAGAACTTTTCTACGTATCGACTATCGAGTAATAAAACACAGTATTTCTCAAAACACTTAAACACTATATTTACAGAAATAATAAAAACAAATGAAACAAGAAACACAAACATTTAATCATGAAATAAATTAAGAAACAATAATTACGCAATACAAGAATATGAAGTGGTTCACGGCAATTTCAAATTCTGAGGAGAATCGCGGACCGAATACTCCTAGGTTAATTACATCACAAGAATTTACGTTATAACCGACAAAACACCGAGCAAATTTACATAAACTCTAACTGAAAAGGGTTCGCCCTGTCGATGATTACCGAAGACACGCTAAACCAGAAATGCCAAATTTACCTTCTCGGAGTGGAAGTAACTTAGTGGTGGTTAAAAAATTTCTTTTATTTTTAATTTTTCAAAAATGTTAAAACAATTTTTTTCTTCTGAAATAGGTTTAGAATGTCATGAAACGTGGACATTTTAAATTTGAGCAAAGAAAAAAAATTTCCATCTATTTTAGTGGTAAAAATTTTTCAATGTTGGTGAAAAAAATGTTCAAATTCTCTTAGAAAGGTTTGGAATGTCATGAAACGTGAAAATTTTAAATTTGAGCAAAAACATTTTTTTCCATCTATTCTGGTGGTAAATTTTTTTTCCAAAATGGTAAAAAAATGTTGCAATTTTTTTTTCCGAAATAGGTTTGAAATGTCATGAAACGTGGACATTTTAAATTTGGGCAACATTTTTTATCTATTCTGTAGTAGTGATAAATAGATTAAAAATTTTTTCAAAAAATTTTTTTTATTTTTTAAAAAAATTTTTAAATTTGTTTGAATAGGTTTAGAATGCCATAGAAATGTGGAAATTTTAAATCCGAACAATGAAAAAAAATTTACATCTATTTTAAAGGTAAAATTTTTTCAAAAATGGTAAAAAAATTGAAATTTTTTTTTAAATAGGTTTAGAACGCTATGAAACGTGGAAATTTTAAATTTGAAGAAACAAAAAAAATTATCCATCTACTTTAGTGGTATAAAAATTTTTAAAAATATTGGTAAAAAATTTGTACCAAGAATTTTTTTAAATTTATTTGAATAGTTTTAGAATACCAAGGAAACGTGGAAATTTTAAAATTGAACAAAGAAAAAAAAATCCATCAATTTTAGTGGTAAATTTTTTTAAAAATTTTTAAAAAAGTCGGTAAAGGTATTTACACAGAACTTCCCTCGTTATTTGTGCATGGCGGTCACTCTAAAAAATTATTAAATACGAAATGGCATTGAGAATAATAATCGAAATATGGTTATTGTAATTATTACAAAGAAATCCCGATAACTTTTGGTCAAAAAATACTGCTCATCCAACAGCAAAAGTTCAATACTAAATAACAGGTCTACCATGAATTATTTCTTGTGATGACCACCCTGTATATTTTCCAATAAAATTATAATAGCATATGTCAAATATTATTGCCATTAGACACACTTTCAGTTCCACATTCACGCAGTGAAGTGGAAGTATAGTGGTGGTTAAAAATTTCATTCTTTTTTAAAATTTTTCAAAACTGTTGGTTGAAGATTTTCAGTCTTGTTTCTTCTGCAGTAGGTTCAGAATATCATGAAACATGGAAATTTTAAATTAGAGCAAAGAAAAAAATTTTCCATCTGTTTTAGTGGTAAAATTTTTTTCAAAAATGTGTAAAAAAAATTTCAATTTTTTTTTTCTGTAATAGGTTAGAATGTCATGAAACGTGAAAATCTTAAATTTCAGCAAAAACAAATTTTTCCGTCTATTCTAATGATAATTTTTTTTTCCAAAATGGTAAAAAAATTATGCAATTTTTTTTTCCGAAATAGGTTTGGCATGTCATGAAACGTGGAAATTTTAAATTTAAGCAAAAGAAAATTTTTCATCTATTCTATAGTAAGTAGTGAAATAGATTTTATAATTTTTTTTTAAATGTGTTTGAGTAGGTTTAGAATGCTATGGAAACGTTGAAATTTTAAATTTGAACAAAGAAAAAAAATATATTTTTTTATGAAATTTTTCCTCGAATTTTTCCAAAATGTTGGTTAAAAAATTTTCACATTTTTTTCTTCTGAAATAGGTTTAGAATGTCATGAAACGTGTATATTTTAAATTTGAGCAACAAAAAAATTTACATCTATTCCAGTGGTAATTTTTTTTCCAAAATGGTCAAAAAATGTTACAATTTTTTTTCTTCCGAAATAGGTTTGGAATGTCATGAAGCATGTAAATTTTCAATTTGAGCAAAAAAAAATATTTTCTTCTATTCCATAGTAAGTACTGTAAGTAAGTGATGAATACATAAATTTTTTCAAGAAAATTTTTCAGAAAAATTTCCAAATTTGTTTTAATACGTTTAGAATGCCATGGAAACGTGGAAATTTTAAATTTGAACAAAAAAAAAACACGTATTTTAGCGGAAAAATTTTTTTCAAAAATGTTGGTTAAAAAATTTTCAAAAATTTTTTTTAAATACGTTTAGAATGCCATGTAACGTGAAAATTTTAAATTTGAAGAAAGAAAAAAAATTTCTTCATATATTTGTGGTAAAAATTGAAAAACCTGTATTTTGGAAATCTACGTGTTCTGAAACGTCAGAATTCGAAAAAATCTCAAAGGGTGATATTTTCTCGAATACAATACTTCCCTTCGGTATGTGAGGGAAGTAAAAATTCATATTTTTATTTTAAATATTTTTAGAACGTTATGAAACGTGGAAATTTTAAATTTGAACAAAGAAAAAAAAATTCCCTCTATTTTAGTAAAAAAATTTTTCAAAAATGTTGGTGACAAAAATTTTCATTTCTGAAATAGGTTTAGCGTGTCATAAAACGTGGAAATTTTAAATTTGAGCAATACAAATTTTTTTCCATTATTTATTCCCTTTAGACGATCCACCCTGTATATTTTCCAGTGAAAGTTTAACCATTTCTTCGCTAACAGTAGCGTCAACTACCTACAAAATTTGACTGCTCCCTGTCAAGTAGTTTTTTAGTTAATGCACCAACAGACCGACAGACAGACAGACAGACAGACAGACTTTCGGAATTGATAAACCTATATTTTCGAAATCTACATCATCTGAAACGTCAAAATCCGAAAAAATCTCGGAGGGTGATTTTTTCTCGAATACAATACTTCCCTTCGGTATGCGAGGGAAGTAAAAAGTATCACTTCTGTATTAGATACCTACTTAAATAAAAACGTGTTTCCTGGATCTGGTAAAAAATCTGTTTTGATTTACTAATTTTCCCCGCGTAAACTTGGCTTGCAAATGCACCAATCAAAGACAAGGACATATGTTCGCTATCTTTATAAGCACTGCATTTTAAACTGAGATAAACTATAGTCAAGATTATACATACTGGTTCAGAAATATTCGTACCCCCCCATAATTAGGAAACATTTTGTTGGTGTATTTACTACGAAACTATTAAACACCTAAATTTAATTCATATTAGTACAATCTGTCTATTGAAACGGCTAGCGAATGTACCATGACACAGATAAAATTAATTCAATTAAAGCTCTGTCGATGATTAATTTTCAATTAGCGCATTTCCCATATTTTACTGTCATATTTTTAACTCACGCTCATTTATTTTAATATAATCCCTTTTTTATGTTTTTTATATTCATTTGTAGGCGAAGCCTAATTATATTTTAAGCGATGACTGTCTGAATTTTGAAATTGTTATTCATAAAACTACGACGGCGCGGCGACGAATCATTTTACGGTAAATACGCGTTTAAAATATATTTCGATAAAAAAATATAAATGAATTTATATAGATTTACACAATTTGCGGTGCCTTCACGATTTTAACATTTTAAAGTGGAATATTTTCATTCTACACACCTACGCTATAATTAACTCATTCACACTTCATTTAAATCCTTGCTTTACGAAACTTATCTTAATTTCACTTGTGTGAAATGAATAATATGGAATTTAATATTAAGAAATGCAAAACATTCATTTTTCGAAGGGAAGACAACCAACTTTACACAATTATGGCCTAATCCGATTGGGTCTAACTCGTGTTAATTGTATTGATGACTTAGGCGTTACACTTACTAGTGATTTAAAGTTTGATGAACATACAGGGTGTCCCGTAAATAATGAATAATCCTGAAACTAGAAATAGGCCAGGCCATGACCTATCCGAATATCAGAACTTGATCTTATGGAAAACAATACGGTTTTCGAGTTATGGACACTTTTTTTAAAATTTTCAAAATTTCTACTCTAGGATAATGTTTTACATGCCAGTGCCAGAAAGTAAAGATTTGTTCATTCTGTTTTTAGGTGAGTATTCTGGAATAGTTGTGCTATCAAACGTGTATAGGAGTATTTTGGACTACAGTATTTTCAAAAAAGAAGTATTTCGTAAATTTCTGTTCCACCAAGATTCCGTCTGCCGACTTTGACCTTTGATGGTGTAAAGAAACTTGCCACTTATCTTAAAAACTTGCCCACTTATTGTTATATTATAAAATGTTTAAAAATTATGAGTTTTCTTGTTAGGAAAAAAGACATAGCTGTTTGAATAGTGGAGGAGCCAAATTTATCCAATTAAAATTTTTAACAAGTAAGCCTAGGTATCTTTTAATTGTATTGCTTGGCCAAAGCATTCGTGGATATTCTCTTATGTGACACATGTCATTTTGTAGGTTTGGTGTTAGTAGTCATTCCTCTGAAATTATTTAAATTTTTTAAGAGTCGCATTTCTGTAGACTTATTGAGAACCACAATGCCTCATATACAGTATATACAACGTCAGTATGGTAATATATCTTCTATGGCGAATATCCGGGCAACGCCAGTGCATCCGCTGTGCGTTATCGAGAACATAACGCGTACTGCGAAGGACGGATTTCTAGTCTTCGTGGTATTGGTGGTGCCAGTGAAGGAAGACAAGATTTCGACGACGAGGTGCTTGATGAAATTAACAACGATCCGTCTCACTGGTGTATTTAAAACAGCGGTACATAGGATTTTAAAACGGTACCAGCTCCATCCTTTCCATGTACAATGTGTGCAAACTCTACTACCCAGAGATTATCCCTTGAAGGTGGTATTTTGCCGGCGAATGCTGCGGATGATAGGAGAGGATCCAGATTTTTTTAATAAAATTTTGTAGTCTGACGAATCATCATACAGAAGCGATGGCTTTGTAAATTTACATAATCTGTATAGCTGGCAGTCGGAAAATCCCCATTTTATGAGAGAAGATCGATCACAATACCAATTTAAAGTAAACTTGTAGACAAGCATCCTGAGGATGTATGAAGGAAAAGGTGTACTTCCGACCTGTTCAATCTTTAAATGAATTACATGAGCGTATCGGAGTAGCCGCCGAAGAAATCAGCCGATCCGGATATTCACGCCACCTAAAACTTTCCTTTGTTAAAAAGTGCAACAGGGCTGGAGGAGAGCAATTCGAACATTCTTTATAGTGACTTTTATTTTTAATAATAACGATGTTTTTTAATAAATCCAGCAGAAATAACTTTTTAAAAATATTTTTTAATATAACAATAAGTGGGCAAGTTTTTAACATAAGTGCAAGTTTCACTTGGCACTTTTCTTTACGCCATCAAAGGTCAAAGTTAAAGTCAGACGGAATCTTGGTGGAACAGAAATTTACGAAATATTTCTTTTTGAAAATACTGTAGTCGTTATCTAAAAACTCCTATACACGTTTGATAGCACAACTATACTAGAATACTCACCTAAAAACAGAATGAACTTGTGGCACTGGCATGTAAAGCACTAAGCTAGAGCCGAAATTTAAAAAATTTCAAAAAAGTGTCCATATCTCGAAAACCGTAGGGTTTTCAATAAGGTCAAGTTGTGATATTCTGATAGGTCATGGCCTGGCCTATTTCCATTAAAAAAGCGCATACATTGTGTGGATACTGTAAGATCTCCTCGTCACTATTGTGCCTATAGCACAATAAAACTAATTTTGTTTGGCAGTTTCACAGGTTCAAATAAACAAATGCGATAACCTACCACCAAACAGAATTAGGCTCCGGCTAGCCAGTTTTATAGGAGGCAAGGGCCTGGGTAAGCGTCAACGACAACTTAAATAATAAGGCCAAGAGCGATTAAATTATAAAAAGTTTAAGTTTAAAAATTTAATTTAAGTGTTTAAAATCTAAGTTTTGTATTCAAAAAAATATATTCAAAAGTACCTTGGGCGCCAAAACCTAAAGGAGGTTTATTAAAAGGGAAGATACGTCACAGACAACACACAGAAAAATGACAGGTAAAATTGAAGTTGATTTAATATCAATTAACATATATAAATCACGGATAAGTAAATAATGACATCACAACATTTGAATAACAAACACGTATGAAAAATTACTAATACAAGAAATATGGGTTAGTCAAATTTAGAAGTAGGGTTAAAATGTTACGATAAAAAATATAAGTTACAGATAACTGTACGGTAACGGTTATCACCAAATTAGATAAGAAAAAGTTCTAGCGATAAACAACAAGATAATACCTTAAGCAGTTTCGCAATAAGCTACCAAATATATTCACTAAAATTTTAACTACTCGCAATTACATAAAGTTAATTCGGGGTAAAGGTACGAGACTATGAATTTCTCATAACTGGCAACCTAGATTGACATATAAGACAAACTATCGAAATAGGGAGCAGTTCCCTTCTTGCTAGAGATTTTTTAATGTGTTGCTAAACCTGATGACAATTTAATAATTATCATATGACATATCTCAACCGCCAAGAAAAATAAGGTACAATTTACCGGGCTATATAAAATGATAGCAAGTGGGAATTATTAAATCAACACTAGAGATGACATCTAATTAAATTTGTACTTAATCACATTCATTAAACTGCTCGACAACAATGATAAAAAAGGTAGCCACGCCTTGCTAGAGTAAGAGAAATTTATATAATATTAGTAAAAAAGTGACACACAAGGCTAAAATAATGGCGCTTAGCAACTAAACTATAAAACAATTTTGTTTATCACTAGAAACTTCACTTATAGACACTTCTAGAACTCTAGAAACTTATTACTAACAATACCCGAAACTAACCTAAAATTTACAAAATCTCATAAAAAATACATGCCTCTCGGCTACAGATAATATGACCCCATGGCCAAAATATCACGATACGATAAGATACAAACTAACGGTAAAACTGGTAGGTATAAACCAAATAAACCAGAAAATAAGAAAATATTTACGGGGTTAAATAGCGTAAGGCTATAGAACTGACCGGCGATTTTATGGCAGCACTGAAACACAAAATCGTCTCACGGACTAAAAATTAATGAAAACTTCATTAACAATGCTGTTTCTTACGGTCTAAAACCTTATCCGACACAACTACCATGAAGTTAAAAAATAGCAAAACTACACAAATTTACGTATAGGCTCATTACTGTTACATTTGTGGTTGGTAAACATGAAATTTTATTTAATTTAATATCCCGTCTAGCGGCAGTTAATTACATGAAGATTAACGAAAATTTTGTTGGAAATAAGTAATAACAGTGTACTTAGCTTATGAAAAGTTTCCTGTTGGTACTTGGCATGTAGCTGGTGATATTGTAGTAGGTACTGTTGTCTCTCTCATACACGTGACATGAGTGAACGGTGACTTCCAGGATTCTCCAAGTGCGGTATTCATAAAAACAGCAGAAAAAATTCAACAAAAACTTCCTCGTGATGGTTGATCAGGCAATTCGAAGAATATTTACATCGCTGGATAATGACCTTGGCAGAATATGTTACGATATGTTGTAAAACTTCTAAAATGTGTCCATCAAGCAGGAAAACTTCAAAGGTATTAAAATACGTAAATCGATAAACTGGGAAACTTGTAAATTAATCCCTTATTGAATCAGTAAATGGTGAAATCGAAAACTTTAACAAACATGAAACAGATTTAAGTAGGTTTAAATTTTAAAAAACTTCATTTTAATCTTGAAAAAAATAATAAATAGGAATAGTCATAAAATAGCTATATAAGTAATAAATCGGAATATATCAGAAAAGGTATATCAGATAAATCGGAATAAACCAGAAAAGGTATATCAGATAAATCGGAATAGATCAGAAAATAAATCAGAGAATGTCAGAAAAGGTACATCAGATAATATCAGAAAATATCGGAAAATTTCAGAAAATTCAATCCATAATCTAAAAGAAAATGGGAACGTATTAATATCAATTTAGATTAAAATTTGAGACAAACTACTTACATTCAAATATCCTTTTTAAGCGACTGAATAATAAAATTTAAGCCGGTAGGTTAAAATACATGTTAACCGCTCGAAAACTAAACAGTAAGAGAGCGTATTCGATTTCACTCGATACAATATTTTAAATCGTTCCGATGCTGCTGACATCTCGTGCCTAGGCCTATCACTTATTTCAACACGGAAACGGTTTCTACAATCCATTAGAGATGGAACATTAACGGAGTGTTGTTACAATACATTCGTAGACAGTGTACAGATTTTAAGGATATAAACTCAATTCTAATATTATATAAATCTTTTAGTCCTTAGTAGTCTCGAATATTGTTCGGAAATTTGGAATCCGAAGTTTATGAATAATATTAACAGGCTTGAACGTGTTCAAAATAAATTTGTCAAATTCATTTTACATAAGCTAAACACTACTTATGCACAATTCAATTACGATGAAAAAATAAATATGATAGGTTTGGATTCTCTACAAAACCGGAAATTTGCAAATGAAATATATTTTTCTCTTAAAATAATAAATAATATATATGCAATAGCCGAACTGAGAGAATTTTTTCATTTACGTGTACCAGTATATGCCACAAAACATTCATATTGATCACCACAACACAACATATGGGCAACATTCAATTATACAAAGTTAATGACAAAGTATTAATTATATATCCCAGATATAGATATTTTTAATATTACTTTCAAACAGCTGACGAGATTTTGCAATAGGTTTGTTCAGCATTTTTTTTTATTAGACAAATCGAAAGTGCGGGTATAAGATAATGGATCTGCAAAAAATCAGAATTTTATTCGCACGTTTAGTGTCTTAGAAACAATTACAAACCTCTACCGCGCGAAAGTGTGGTATGGCCAGGCGTTACGTCAATGTACGCATAAACTCGGCGATCTCAGTCTAGTTGCTTTTTAGTTGTTATTATTATGGAGGGAAAATTAATAAACCAGAACGAATTTAGTGTATTTTATTCTTACTGCAATAAAACAAGAACATCTATGCTGTAATTTTAATTAAATAAATTCCGTGTATTTATAAGATCGCCTAATGCGAAATAAAAGTGAATTTAAACCGTTAACTTTTACTTTGTGTACCAATGGCCTCGAGACGACCTCTGTGGCGATGCAACTTACACGGTAATTCCGATATGTCTGTGTAGGCAACTGCATTCTAATATGAGATATACTATAGATATAGGAGTTTAAAGATTTGATGTTTTCAAATTTTAGGTTACGTTTTAACACTTTTAAAAAAGGAATTTTTTCTCGCCCTTGCAGAGCCGAATTTCCCTACACAATTTGATATCAGGAGAAAGAGCCAATCTTGCTCTTTTCACAAAAACCTAGAACGGACTTCCATTTCACGTATTTACTTACTAGTTATGAATTTTTTAAAATTTAGTGTTTTTCAATTACTTCCACATCCACGTAGTGGATTGGAAGTATAGTAATCGCAAAAAAAATTTCAAAAATTTTTATTCGTGAAATAGGTTTAGAATGTCATGAAACGTCGAGATTTTAAATTTGAGCGAAAAAAAATTTTCTGTCTGTCTGTCGGTCTGTCTGTCGGTCTGTCTGTCGGTCTGTCTGTCTGTCTGTCTGTCTGTAACTTTTTTTGTCCGCACGCTTTCTCCGGAACGGTTTAAGATATTGACCTGAAATTTTGTACACGTATATATTATAACGAGATCTGGAACTGGATTGTTTTTTGAGGAAATCCGGTGAAGGGTTGGGGGTTAAATAGGGGTAAATAGGGGGAAATAAGTAAAGCAAGCTTGTAAGAGTACAGAAACTTGAAATTCGGTGTATGTACTAGAAGTTAAGGCCTCAGATTTTTTTATAATATTTTTCAACCCCCCACCACCCCTACCCCATTAAAGGGGTTGATAAAATAAAGTTGAGATATTCATTTGAAATTTCGTACACGTATGTATAATAACGACGTCTAGAATTAGATTATATTTTGGGATGATTCCGTTGAAGGGTTGGGGGTTAATTTGGGGTAAATAGAGGAATATAAATAAAACAAGTTGGTAAGAGTACAGAAACTTGAAATTCGGTGTATGTACTACAAGCCAAAGCGTCCGATTTTTTAATAATATTTTTCAACCCCCACCACCCCTACTCCAATTTGAAAAGGGTTGATAAAATAAAATTGAGATATTCATTTGAAATTTTCTACACGTATGTATTATAACGACATCTGGAACTAGATTATATTTTGAGATAATTCCGTTGAAGGGTTGGGGGTTAAATAGGGGTAAATAGGTGAAAATAAATAAAGCAAGCTGGTAAGACTACAGAAACTTGAAATTCGGTGTATGTACTAGAAGCCAAGGTCTCAGATTATTTATAATATTTTTCAACCCCCACCACCCCTACTTCATTATTAAAAGGGTTGATAAAATAAAATCGAGATATTCATTTGAAATTTGGTACACGTATGAATTATAACGACATCTGGAACTAGATTATACTTTGAGATGATTCCGTTGAAGGGTTGGGGGTTATTTAGGGGTCAATAAGGGGAAATAAGTAAAGCAAGCTGGTATGAATACAGAAACTTGAAATTCGGTGTATGTACAAGAAGTTAAGGCCTCAGATTTTTTTATAATATTTTTCAACCTCCTCACCACCCCTACCCCATTAATGGGGTTGACAAAATAAAGTTGAGATATTCATTTGAAATTTCGTACACGTATGTATTATAACGACGTTTGGAATTAGTTTATATTTTGAGATGATTCCGTTGAAGGGTTGGGGGTTAATTTGGGGTAAATAGAGGAATATAAGTAAAACGTTGGTAAGACTACAGAAACTTGAAATTCGGTGTATGTACTAGAAGCCACAGCGTCAGATTTTCTTATAATATTTTTCAACCCAACCACCCCTACTCCAATATGAAAAGGGTTGATAAAATAAAATTGAGATATTCATTTGAAATTTGGTACACGTATGTATTATAACGACGTCTGAAACTAGATCATAATATGAGATGATGCCGTTGAAGGGTTGGGGGTTAAATAGGGCAAATAGGGGAAAATAAGTAAAGCAAGCTGGTAAGACTACAGAAATTTGGGATTCGGTGTATATACTAGAAACCAAGGTCTCAGATTTCTTTCTAATATTTTTCAAACTCTACCACCTCCGCTTCATTATTAATGGGATTGATAACATCAAATTGAGATATTCACTTGAAAGTTAGTACACGTATGTATTGTAGTGACATCTGATTGAGATGACTCCATTGAGGTGGTAGGTTGTAAATAGTGGAAAATAAGTACGGTAAACTAGAAGCTTCATTTTTAACGTATATGGTAGAAACCAACTCCTCAAACTTTTCTATGACATCTACCCCAAATATTATTAAAATTCTATGACCAATAATTTCCACATACTAGAGTGCAAATATAGTCAAGATGTTTCCTTTAAAGTGACTTGGACGAATAATCTGGATGTGGAAGTAGTGATTCCTTAGGCAGCGGTTTTTTAATAGAAAAGCCATCTTTCGTTTGGCTGTGCCAAGCCAGATTTCCGGTTTTGCCCATTCACTTTGGTATCAGAACAAAACGCCACTCTTCCTGTTTATTTAGACACCTAAAACGGCCCCCAACTCCACGTATTTACTTATAACTGAACGGCTGTTAGTGGTCGCGGTGTGGTGACGTCACAAACAAGCGTACTGCTTTTGCAACTGTTACTAATTTCAACTTCTTATATCTCGAGAAAGGAAAAAGTTAGTAATACGTTAGTAATAATAATGCATAATTAGAATATCGAGTACTATATAAGAACGCATAAACAATATCATGGAATAAGCCTATTATAACATGCATCCCTATATTGATATTATCCATTACTTTCAGATTTTTTTACTTTTAATTCCGTATTATTAGTATATATCTTTTCCATTTACTTATATAGTGTTAGTAGTTTTTCCTTTTAATTGTGTAGGATCAAGTATTGCCATACATTTTATTGTCAGTTTAGGTTTAAATGTTAAATCATTAACATTAAAAAATTTTAACTCTCATTCATTTTTCACTATAATCAATATTCCACTATTTGGGTTTTTAACCTGTTATGTACTTGAATGGTAAACAAATACATAAATAAATAAATAAATAAAATATATTTCAATACAAAAGTATAAACCACAATTTGAGGTGCCTTCGCGACTTTAACTTTTTAAAGTGGAGGATTTTCATTCCGACCCCACGCTATAATTAACTCTTCATTTAAAACCCCTACTTCATGAAATTTATCCAAATTTCCTGGTATTTTATATCTACAGAACTGAAAGTTTTAATAAACATAATAACCGGATTAAAAACTTTAAAACCAAATAAAGTTGTGGAGTAATCTAGGATTACGAAGTTTTCGGTATAAATTACTTTTGATTAAATAAAATTGTATTTTTAATCACGGAATAAACTTGCTGTTTAGATGGAATTCGCGACCGGGAGTTAACTTATTGCATGACGTTCAAACTTATCTGATATCTGGAATTGTGTTTTATAAAGTTTTGTTGTTTTTTTATATAATTTTATTCTGCGCCCTAAGCTAATTATTCGAGAAATCGTGACCATATTTATATTAATTACTTTAATAACAAACGAAATAATTTTAAATTACGACAGGATTTGTACAATAACATATTTTTACCAATTACAGCTTTAAATATACAGGGTGATTCACGTAGGCCATTCATTAGAAGTTCTTCAACTTGCAGTTGGATTAGAAACTTGAAATTTACTATGCAGCCATAATCGATCAGGCCCGTTCTATCTAAAATATGTTTAGTCCTCCAACTATACAGGGTGTGCCAGAAATAGGTACCAACTTTCTTATTTTAAACGGAACCTTAATTTTTCTTTACATGGTTCGATTGTTCTTCTAATTCTGAGTTTAGAGAACCTAAGTTATGTTAACTTATCTATTACAATTTTTGATATATGTCCAATTTTTGAAAAAAATTGCCGCTCTAGTACTTTACGAACAAATTTGTATCTCGCAAACCTTTAAAAATCATGAAACCAAATTTGTGAAGCAGTTAGCTGGAAGTCCAGGCTAACTTTTGATGTCCCATCAGTGGTCCCATTTTGTACCATATGGGCGCAGTCGATTTTCAAATGTCGCAATCAAGAATTGTCAAAAAGTCAATTTTTTCAAATGGTACCTACCATTTTTCTTCACATCATTCGAAAGAAAATTGAATTTTAGGGTGAGTTACTTAAGCATTCCCTATACCTAACTTCACCCCATATCGAGTTATTCAATAAAAATCAGGAAATACCTTATCTTGCCGAGAGATTCCTTACTTCATCAAGTATGCCATGGAAACAAAAGACAGTTGTAATAATTTTTAAAGAAGAATATGGATTCTTGTTTAATTACACACAACACCAACAAATTATTATTAACGAACAAGAACAATGTTGAAGAAATTCTGACGTAAATGTTCAATGTGACCACCATATTTTTGTTCAAATATTCTATTATTCTACTTTCAACAGATTGCGTAGCACATCTTTGCGCTTACCATTTCTGACGCCAGAAATCAATGCAAAATTGAATTTTAGGGCCACTTTTATTAACATGGTGTATGTCTATCTACAGTCGTTTTTGAGTTGTTGGCATTTTTTGAAAAAAATATTGTTTTTTTTCTCAGAGGTAGTAGGCTTTGGAAACAATCATTTCATTTTAATTTTTATTCAAAAATCGTATTGCAATAATAAATAATAACAACAAATAAACAGAGTATCAAAATAATTATTTCAATACAAATGCTCAATGTGTGCACCGTTTTCACTGACAGAATTTCGTCAACATTGCTCTTGTTCGTTAATAATAATTTGTTGGTGTTGTGCGTAATTAAATAAGAACCCATATTTTTCTTTAAAAATTATTACAACTGTCTTTTATTTCCATGGCATACTTGATGAAGTAAGGAATCTCTCGGCAAGATAAGGTATTTCTTGATTTTTATTGAGTCACTCGATATGGGGTGAAGTTAGGTATAGGGAATGCTTAAGTAACTCACCCTAAAATTCAATTTTCTTTCGAATGGTGTGAAAAAAAAATAGTAGGTGCCATTCGAAAAAATTGACTTTTTGATAATTTTTGATTGCGACATTTGAAAATCGACTACGCCCATATGATACAAAACGGGACCACCGATGGGACATCAAAAGTTAGCCTGGACTTCCAGCTAACTACTTCACAAATTTGGTCTCATAATTTTGAAAGGTTTGAGAGATACAAATTTGTTTGTAAACTACTACAGCGGCAATTTTTTTCAAAAAATTGGACATATGTCAAAAATTGTAATAGATAAGTTAACATAGCTTAGGTTCTCTAAACTCAGAATTAGAAGACCAATCGAACCATGTAAAGAAAAATATAGATTTCCATTTAAAATAAGAAAGTTGGTACCAATTTTTGGCACACCCTGTATAGTTGGAGGACTAAAAATATTTTAGATACAACGGGCATGATCGATTATGGCTGCATACCAAATTTCAAGTTTCTAATCCAACTGCAAGTTGAAAACTTTCTAATGAATGGCCTACGTGAATCACCCTATATATTAACCAGGTGGTATGGGCGTATGCGTTTTGCATACATTTCTAACGCACTCATTTTGCTAGAATCAAAAGAAGCTACTGACAATGAAAATATATTTTACAATAACCTGGTTTGATACAGCTTAGAACAATTATGTTTATACTGATAGGGTATATTATTTTTTGATATATAGTTGGACCGATTTCCAACAGTGTTCGATAACTTTTCTTCATAAAGTTGATATTTTTAATGTTATTAATTTATTTAAATTGAGAAATCTCGAATTTTTCGATTTTTGAGACTATAAAAGTATAGTATAGTATAAATGTTATTTTACAGTATATAATTTTTTATAATATCTTTAGACCTTGCTTATGAACTTCCAAAAAAAGGAATTGACGATTTTTAATTTTATACCTGATAGCGACCACTTTTCTTCGACGGTTCTTGAAAAATGCATGTCGAAGAAAACTTGTCACTATGAATCTAATTACAGTTTAAGAAATCCTATATGGAATGGCACTTGCATGATAATGCTAAATACGGGCAGGGAGGTTGACTTTGTACTGGATTACTATGTAAGATGAAAAACAAATAGCAATACAGGAGATTAACACAATGGAGTAAATTGCGAAAATTATGAAAAGTGGGTGACAAATAATTTATTAAAATCTGTACGTCCCAGGAGTGTTATTGTTATCGACATTTCTCGGTATCATAATATAAACAAATATAAACATGTGCAAATTCTGGCACTAGAAAAGCTGACATGCCTCGTGAAATGCAGCATTGATTGAGGAACAAAAATATAGCGTTTAACGAAGATGCATTGAAACCCGAATTATGTAAGATTGTAAAGCTTCATAAACCTCTAAGTATAAAATATATCGACTACCACCTATCACCCCGATCTTAATCCAACTGAATTGGTATGAACAGTCTGAAAAAGTATCTTCGATAAATATGAACAGTGTTATGGAACATTGTGACGACTTTTTTGACCAGTTCACAGTGGACCAATGGAAGTCGAGGTACGAACGAGTCAATAGGTTCGAAGCTGAATATGTGGCACGAGAACCTATGATAAATATAATTGTCGATGAACTGATAATAAATGTGGGTGAAGATAGAAGAACTTATTGATACAGAAGATCCAGGCCCAAATAATTATAGACATTATTAGTTATCATTAGTTATCAAGTTGTCATTGGAGCTGTACCATTGAGTTAGAAGGTAGGGAGAAGCTGTCACGTGATTAAAAACGGCATCATTTCGCCATCCTGTTACTACTTTTCCGTCAAATAGTGACAGTTTGTTTTCCGTGAGATTTATTGTGATTTTTACTGGTAGTTTGTTAAATTTTAGACAATAAACATTAAAAGGACTATGGTGTCGTGTGCTAAAAGAAGTTGCTCTTCTAGAGATGATGTTTACAAGAAGAAATTAACGGGAATGTCATTTCATAGGTAGTGTGAACAACAAACAGAGCCGTAGTTAAAAAAACAGCTAATTAAATGTTTTTTTAATATACTCAGGTTATATATTTCATAGAATAGAAACAAATTGTTTATTTTACTATAACATTGCACATTTTATATATCAAGGTAAATAAAAACTGTTAAAACTATTGCATTTATGGAATTGGACATTTATTTACGTTATCTAGATAGACCGTCTCGTCGGGGTACAAAGTTCTTATTATTTTAATTGGTCCGAGTCTGACAAAACCACCATATTGTTACTACATTTAGCCACGCGTATTGATTCCGTTTCTGTATAGGAAATTTGTATAGGATGTCGTCTCCCTACCTTCTAACTCAATGGGCTGTACTGTCAGTAAATCATTTTATATGCTTATATACTTTTTGAAAAGAAATATTATACTCATAATCAAAACTTATTTTCTGTGAGTAGTATGATATACGTAGAATAAAACAAAACCCTAAATAATCATTCAATAGCTTTACGATATACTATAGTTTCTCTATTTCCACATGCTTATTCGCTATTTTAAAGTATCCTGAAAGTATAACCCCAATACAGTGAAATTCTAATTACATAAATAAACTATTATTATTATATTACATATTTTGAATAACCTACTTTTAGGAAGTAGGATGAATTAAATAATTATTAACATATTTTAGTATTATTAACTACATTATATACTTTAGAAGTTTATTATTGGCAACAATAGCAAAAATTTCATAATAATTTCAATCTCAAATAATCATAAAAGTAGTTACTGACATTTGCATAAGAAATCGTTAAAATAGGTTAATTAATAATAATCTTTGTTGAACACCGACCCTATTTCTCCCTTTTATGCTCATTTCGCGGTACCAAGCTAGTCTTGGCAAACTGTACGTTAGACAACTGCTCTATTAGAAAATATATACCGATAATATTCTACGTGTTAGTAGGATAATATTAAGTTTCCCTTCGTAAACAGCAAGTAAATGAAAACAAGAAAAAATATATCGCAATATTAACTTTCTTCGAACAATTTATATCATCTTTATTGCGAGCCAAGTTCGACATAAAATTAAGGCAAAAAATATTAAGCCATAACACAACACAATCTCCGTCTATCAGCTTAATGTGTAAGAAGTGATGATCATTATTTAGCTTACGTCTAGACAACGTAACAAGATAAATCAATTCACCACCATTACGCCCACGTAGGCCAAGTTCCCACGATACAAAAGTGTACGGGGTAACAAATTTTGTTTGTGAATTTAACAGAAAATATTATAGAAAATATTACATCGTTGGAAGCCAAATTCGAATTTTTTAAATTATTTTTAATTGAATTAATTAGGAGGAAAACGTCAGTGGTATACAACTCAACTCTACTTGATGACAGATTATAGAGAGATTTCAACAATTTATAATTAATTAAGTCTGCCTTGTCTTGATATGCCTAGCACACCGCTCCCAAATGAATAATTTTCAGTATGTCAATTACGTCATCACACAAATTCCTTTCTCTATTTGAAGTTTAAACCATCCTTTACAAAAACATGTACAGAACTAAACTCTCTAATATGCGAAAAAAATGAAATCAATCCATGGTTGTCCGTTAGGATTAGGATCTTGGCTTTAAAAATTGGTACCTGTTTTTACTTCCCTCGCATACTGAAGGGAAGTATTGTAATCGAGAAAAAATCACCCTTCGAGATTTTTTCGGATTTTGACGTTTCGGATTACGTAGATTCCGAAAATATAAGTTTTTCGACTCCGTCAGTCTGTCTGTCTGTCTGTCTGTCTGTCTGTTGGTGCATTACCTAAAAAACTACTTGACGGAGAGCAGTCGAATTTGGTAGGTAGTTGACCCTACTCTCAGCGAAGAAATGGTTAAACTTTTACTGGAAAATTTTCAGGGTGGACCGTCTAAAGGGAATAAATAATGAAAAAAAACATTTTTTTGCTCAAATTTAAAATTTCCACGTCTCGTGACACGCTAAACCTATTTCAGAAAAAAACAATTTGAAAATTTCTTTCACCAACATATTTAAAAAAAATTTTGCCACTAAAATAGTTGAAAAAAATATTTTTCTTTTTTCAAATTTAAAATGTCCACGTTTCGTGGCATCCTAAACTTATTTCAAACAAATAAATTTTTTGGAATTTTTTTTGCCACTTTTGAAAGATTTTTACCACTAAAATAGATGAAATGTTTTTTACTTTGTTAAAATTTAAAATTTCCACGTTTCGTGGCATTCTAAACCTATTAAAAAAAAAAATGAAATTTTTTTTACCAATATTTTTTAAACATTTTTTACCATTTAAATTGATGGAATTTTTTTTTTCTTTCTTCAAATTTAAAATTTCCTGGTTTGATAGCATTCTAAACTTATTAAAAAAAATTTGGAATTTTTTGTTCAAATTTAAAATTTTCACGTTTCCATGGCATTCTAAACCTATTCAAACAAATTTTAAAAACATTTGAAAAATTTAAACAATTTTTTTATTTATCACTACTTACTATAGAATAAATACAAAAAAAATTTTGCTCAAATTTAAAATTTACTTAATAACAAAATTTTGCAATTTTTTTTACCATTTTGGAAAAAAAATTTACCACTAGAATGGATGGAAAAAATGTTTCTTGTTCAAATTAAAATTTTCACAATTCATGACATTTTTGCTATATGCACAAATAAAGAGGGAAGTTCAGTGTAAATACCTTTACCGTTTTTTTCTATTTGAAGTTTAAACCATTCTTTACAAAAACATGTACAGAACCATTCTACGTAATGCGAACGGGACGAACATCTAATATGCGAAGGAAATGAAATCAATCGATGGTTGCCCGTTAACACCTCTCTGCATAATGGTCTTAGTTTAGTGCAATTAGACAAAATATGTAAAAAATCTCCGAACCCAGTTATACTGAATGGATTGAACTTCATGTTTTTTTTTTTTATTGAATTTCTAATACTGACTACTAGAAAGTTTACCGCCGAATCTGATATAGAATCATATTGTAAGAGAAAAAAATTGGTAAAGGTATTTACACAGAACTTTCCTCTTTATTTGTGCATGGATCAAAAAAGAAAGATTCCTTCTATTCTATAGTAGTGGTAATTTTTTTTAAATAGGTTTAGAATGCCATGAAATGTGAAAATGTTAAATCTCAGCAAAGGAAAAAAAATTTTCCATCTATCATAGTGGTAAAAATTTTTTCAACAATGTTGCTGAAAAAAATGTCCAAAACTGTTTTTCTGAAATTGGTTGAGAATGCAAAAAAAAATAGTTTACATTTATTCTAGTGGTAAATTTTCTTTCCAAAATGGTAAAAGGATGTTGCAATTTTTTTCCAAAATAGGTTTGGAATGTCATGAAACGTAGAGTAAATTTAAGCAACACAACATTTTTCATCTATTCTATAGTAAGTAGTGATAAATAAAAAAAAAAAAATTTCAAAATTTTTTTAAATTTGTTTGAATAGGTTTAGAATGTCATGGAAACGTGAACATTTTAAATTTTAATAAAGAAAAAAAACTTTCCATCTATTAAGTATAGTGGTAAATTTTTTTCAAAAATGGTAAAAAAAAATTCCAAATTTTTTTTAAATAGGTTTAGAACACTATGAAATGTGAAAATTTTAAATTTGACCAAAGAAAAAAAATTCCATCTATTTTAGTGGTAAAAAATATTTCAAAAATTATTATTATTTTTTTTTTAACAGGTTTAGAATGTTATGAAACGTGGAATTTTTAAATTTGAACAATGAAAAAAAAATCATCTATTTCAGTGGTAAAGAAATTTTCCAATATGCTGGTAAAAAAAATTCGAAAAATATTCTTTTTTAGAAATAGGTTTAGAATGCCATGAAAAGTGGAAATTTTAAATTTGAACAAAGAGAAAAAAATGTTTCATTTGTGGTAAAAAAAATGAAACGTGGGAATTTCAAATTTGAGCAAAAAAATTTTTTTCATTATTTATTCCCATTAGTCGGTCCACCCTGTATATTTTCCAAAGAAAGTTTAACCAACTCTTCGCTGACAGTAGCGTCAACTACTTACCAAATTTGACTGCCCTCCGTCAAGTAGTTTTTTAGTTAATGCACTAACAGACAGACAAACATAGAGACAGAATTGAAAAACCTATATTTTCGTAATCTACGTGATCTGAAACGTCAAAATCCGAAAAAATCTCGTAGGGTGATTTTTTCTCGAATACAATACTAACCTTCGGTATGCGAGGGAAGTACAAATCGGTAAAGGTATTACACAGAACTTCCCTCTTTATTTGTACACAACGGTCACTCAAAAAAATTATTAATTAAGATATGACATGAGAATTATAATCGCCATGTAGTTAGCCCTATTATTACAGAGAAAACCTGATAACTTCTTTCCATCATCTACTGTATAGTGGTGGGGGAAATTTTTTTTTCAAATTTTTGAAAAAATTTTTACCACTAAATTAGACTAAACATTTTTTTCTTTGTTCAAATTTAAAATTTCCACGTTTCATAGCGTTCTAAACCTATTAAAAAACATTTGTGAAAAAAATTAACCACTAACATAGATGGAATTTTTTTTTCTTTGTTCAAATTTAAAATGTCCTCCACATTTACATGGCTATCTAAACCTATCCAAACAAATTGAAAAAAAATTTTAATAAAATTTTTAATCTATTTATCACTAATTAATATAGAGTAGATGAAAATTTTTGTTTGCTCAAATTTAAAATTTTCGCGTTTCATGAAATTCTGAACCTATTTTAGAAACATATATTTTGAAATTTTCACCATTTTTAAAAAAAATTTTACCACCAAAATAGTTGGACATTTTTTTTTCTTTGTCAAATTTAAAATTTCCACGTTTCATGACATTCTAAACCTATTTCAGAAGAAAAAAAATCGGTAAAGGTCTTTACACAGAACTTCCCTCGTTATTTGTGCATGGCGGTCACTCTAAAAAATTAATAATTACGAAATGACATTGAGAATAATCGGAATATAGTTATTGCTATTATTACAAAGAAAACTTGATAACTTTTGGCCAAAAAAATATACAGATTGCTCATCCAACAGCAAAAGCTCAATACTAAATAACAGGTGCCACATATGGCAGGCTTGCGCAAATACCTTTACAAATGTCCACCATGACTGAATTATTTCTTGGGATGACCACCCTGTACATTTTTCAATAAAAGTATAATAGGTGTATATGTCAGATATTATTGCCATCCGTCACATCAATCCAACATTCGCGCATTGCAGTGGAAGTATAGTGGTGGTTAAAAAATTTCATTTTTATTTTAATTTTTCAAAAATGTTAAAAAAAAAAAATTAAATTTTTTCTTCTGAAATAGGTTTAAAATGTCAAACGTAGAAATTTTTAATTTAAGCAAAAAGGAAAGTTTCCGTCTATTCTATAATAGTGGTAAAAGAAGTTTAAGATTTAAAAATTACAAATTTTTTTAAAATAGGTTTAGAATGTCATGAAACGTGAAACTTTTAAATTTGAGTAAAAAAAGTTTCCATCTATTCTAGCGTTAATTTTTTTTCCAAACTGGTAACAAAATGTTGCAAAAATTTTTTTTCCGACATTGGTTTGGAATGTCATGAAATGTGGAAATTTTAAATTTGAGCAAATCAAATTTTTCGTCTATTCTATAGTAATGATAAATATAGATTAAAATTTTTTTCAAATTTTTTAAAAAATTTCTCAAAAACATTTTAAAATTTGTTTGAATAGTTTTAGAATGCCATGGAAACGTGGATAGTTTAAATCTGAACAAAGAAAAAAAAATCTATCTTAGTGGTAAATTTTTAAAAAAATAGTAAACAAAATTTCTAATTACTTCCACATCCACGTAGTGGATTGGAAGTATAGTAATCGCAAAAAAATTTTCAAAAATTTTTATTCGTGAAATAGGTTTAGAATGTCATGAAACGTCGAGATTTTAAATTTGAGCGAAAAAAAAATTTCTGTCTGTCGGTCTGTCTGTCGGTCTGTCGGTCTGTCGGTCTGTCGGTCTGTCGGTCTGTCTGTAACTTTTTTTGTCCGCACGTTTTCTCCGGAACGGTTTGAGATATTGACTTGAAATTTTGTACACGTATATATTATGACGAGATCTGGAACTGGATTGTTTTTTGAGGAAATCCGGTGAAGGGTTGGGGGTTAAATAGGGGAAAATAGGGAAAAATAAGTAAAGCAAGCTTGTAAGAGAACAGACACTTGAAATTTGGTGTATGTACTAGAAGTTAAGGCCTAAGATTTTTTTATAACATCTTTCAACCCCCCACCACCCCTACCCCATTAATGGGGTTGATAAAATAAAGTTGAGATTTTCATTTGAAATTTCGTACACGTATGTATTATAACGACGTCTGAAATTAGATTATATTTTGAGATGATTCCGTTGAAGGGTTGGGGGTTAATTTGGGGTAAATAGGGGAATATAAGTAAAACAAGTTGGTAAGAGTACAGAAATTTGAAATTCGGTATACGTACTAGAAGCCAAGGAGTCAGATTTTTTTATAATATTTTTCAACCCCCACCACCCCTACTCCAATATGAAAAGGGTTGATTAAATAAAATTGAGATATTCATTTGAAGTTTGGTACACGTATGTATTATGACGACATCTGGAACTAGATTATAATTTGAGATGATTCCGTTGAAGAGTTGGGGGTTAAATAGGGGTAAATAGGGGAAAATAAGTAATGCAAGCTGGTAAGACCACAGAAACTTGAAATTCGGTGTATGTACTAGAAGCCAAAGCGTCAGATTTTTTTATAATATTTTTCAACTCCCACCACCCCTACTCCAATATGAAAAGGGTTGATTAAATAAAATTGAGATATTCATTTGAAATTTGGTACACGTATGTATTATAACGACATCTGGAACTAGATTATAATTTGAGATGATTCCGTTGAAGGGTTGGGGGTTAAATAGGGGTAAATAGGGGAAAATAAGTAAAGCAAGCTGGTTACACTACAGAAACTTCAAATTCGGTGTATATACTAGAAGCCAAGGTCTCAGATTATTTATAATATTTTTCAACCCCCACCACCCCTACTTCATTATTACAAGGGTTGATAAAATAAAATTGAGATATTCATTTGAAATTTGATACACGTATGAATTATAACGACATCTGGAACTAGATTATTCTTTGAGATGATTGCTTTGAAGGGTTCGGGGTTATTTAGGGGTAAGTAGGGGGAAATAAGTAAAGCAAGCAGGTATGACTACAGAAACTTGAAATTCGGTGTATGTACAAGAGGCAAAGGCCCCAGATTTTTTGATAATTTATTTCAGCCCCCACCACCCCTACTCCATTATTCAAGGGGTTGATAAAATAAAATTGACATATTCACATGAAATTTAGTACGCATATGTATCATAACGACATCTGGAACTAGATTATATTTTGAGATGATTCCGTTGAAGGGTTGGAGGTTAAATAGGGGTAAATAGGGGAAAATAAGTAAAGCAAGCTGGTAAGACTACAGAAACTTGAAATTCGGTGTATGTACTAGAAGCGAAGGTCTCAGGTTTTTTTATTAGTATTTTCTATTTCTCCCCACCACCCCCACTCCCTTATTAAGAGTTGATAAAATTAAATTTAAATTTTCACTTGAAATTTGGTACATTTATATATTATAATTATATCTGAAATTAGATTATATTTTGACATGATTGCGTTGAAGGAGTCGGGGTAAGTAGAGGTAAATAGGGAAAAATAAGTAAAGCAAGCTGGGAAGAGTATTGCAACTTGAAATTCGGTGTATGTCCTAGAAGCCAAGACCTCAAATTTTTTAACAATATGTTTCAACCCTTCCACTACCCTTACTACATTATTAAAGGGGTTGATAAAATAAAATTGAGATATTCACTTGTAATTTGGTAGACGTATGTATTATAACGACATCTGGAACTAGATTATATTTTGGGATGATTCCGTAGAAGGGTTAGGGTTAATAGGAGTGACTAAGGGAAAATAAGTAAATCAAGGTGATAAGAGTACAGAAATTTGGGATTCGGTGTATATACTAGAAACCAAGGCCTCAGATTTCTTTCTAATATTTTTCAAACTCCACCACCTCCACTTCATTTATTAATGGGATTGATAACATCAAATTGAGATATTCACTTGAGATTAGTACACGTATGTATTGTAGTGACATCTGATTGAGATGCCTCCATTGAAGGGGTGGGAGGTGAATAGTAGAAAATAAGTAGGGTGAACTAAAAACTTCATTTTTAACGTATATGGTAGAAACCAACTCCTCAAACTTTTCTATGACATCTGCCCCAAATATTATTAAAATTCTATGACCAATAATTTCCACATACTAGACTGCAAATATAGTCAAGATGTTGCCTTTAAAACGACTTGGATGAAGAATCTGGATGTGGAAGTGGTGATTCCTTAGGCAGCGGTTTTTTTCTTTTAAATAGATTTAGAACGCTATTAAACGTGGAAATTTTAAATTTGAAGAAATAAAAAAAAATCCATCTATTTTAGTGGTAAAAATAATTTCAAAAATGTTGGTAAAAGAAAATTTCAAAAAATTTTCAAAATTTTTTTTTTCTGAATCAGGCTTAGAATGCCATGAAACGTGGAAATTTTAAATTTGTAGAAAAAAAAATTATCATTTTAGTAGAAAAAATGTTTTCAAAAATGGTAAAAAAAAATATTTTTTTTTAATAGTTTTAGAATGCCATGAAACGCAGAAATTTTAAATTTGAGCAAAAGAAAATTTTTCATCTTGGTAAAAAAATTTTCAAAAATGGTGAAAAAAATTTTCAAAATTTTTTTTTTTCAGAAATAGGTTTAGCGTGTCATGAAACGTGGAAATTTTAAATTTGAGCGAAAAAAAATTTGTTTCACTATTTATTCCGTTTAGACGGTCTACCCTGTATATTTTCCAGTGAAATTTCTACCATTTCTGCGCTGACAGTAGCGTCAACTACCTGCCAAATTTCACTACTCTCCGTCAAGTAGTTTTTTAGTAAATGCACCAACAGACAGACAGACAGACAGACAGACAGACAGACAGACAGACAGACAGACAGACAGACAGACTGACGGAATTGAAAAACCTATATTTTCGTAATCTACGTGTTCTGAAACGTCAGAATCCGTAAAAATCTCGGAGGGTGATTTTTTCTCGAATACAATACTTCCCTTCGGTATGCGAGGGAAGTAAAAATTGGAAAATTTTTTAACCAACATTTTTGGAAAATTTTACAAAAATGAAATTTTTTAACCACCACTACACTTCCAGTCCACTACGTGAATGTGGAATTGAAAATGTGACAGATGGCAATAATATTTGGCATATTATGCTTTTATTGAAAAATGTACAGGGTGGTCATCCCAAGAAATAATTCAGTCATGGCGGACATTTGTAAAGGTACTTGCACAAGCCTTCCATATGTGGCATCTGTCATTTAGGATTGAACTTTTGCTGTTGGATGAGCACTCTGTATACTTTTTTGGCCAAAACTGATCAAGTCTTCTTTGTAGTAATAGTGATAACTATATTCCGATTATTATTTTCAATGTCATTTCGTAATTATTAATTTTTTAGAGTGCACAAATTAAGAGGGAAGTTCTGTGTAAACACCTTTGCCGATTTTTTTTAATAGGCTTAGAATGTCACGAAACGTCGAAGTTTTAAATTTGAACAAACAAAAATTTTTCTCATCCTGTTTATAAAAATTTTTCAAAATTTTTGAATTTCCTTCTTTTTTAAATTTTCAAAAAAATTTTTTTTAGTAGATTTAGAATGTCACGAAACGTGGAAATTTTTAATTTTAGCAAAATATTTTTTCCATCAGCCATTTTAAAATTTATTTTTTTAATTTTCTAAAAAAAATTTTTTTGAAATATGTTTAGAATGTCATGAAACGTGGAAATTTTAAGTTTGAGCAAACAAACATTTTTTTCATCATCCAGTTTATAAAAAAAAAATTCTATTTTAAATTTTCAATTATTTTTTTTTTTCAAATAGATTTAGAATGTCACGAAAGGTGGAAATGTTAAATTTGAGCCAAATATTTTTTCCATCACCCATTTTATAAACTTCTTTTTTAAATTTTCTAAAAAAAATGTTTTTGAAATGTTGAATGTTCTCCTTCAACTAGTTTTTTAGTTAATGCACCAACAGACAGACAGACAGATAGACTGGCGGAATTGAAAAACCTATATTTTCGTATTCTACGTGATCTGAAACGTGAAAATCCGCAAAAATCTCGGAGGGTGATTTTTTCTCGAATACAATACTTCCCTTCGGTATGCGAGGGAAGTAGAGGTGTTTCAGAATCTTATGAGCCGCGAAATGCGCAAGAGGCAAAGTTTATTCTGCATTATAAGTATTTTTTTGAAGACACTGGGAGCTGCCTTGCTGTATATATAAACAAGAGCTCGTGATAAATTGTAAACAATAAATATAATATTTTTAAGAAGTGTAACTGAGTCGACGGGGGACATTATGTCTCTGCGCACATGAAGGTCACAGCTCATGAGATTTTAAAACACCTCTAAAAGGCTGTTTACAATTTTTCATGATAATTTCTATTTTCCAAGTTATAAGATTAGGATTTTGGCTTTAAAAATTAGTACCTGTTTTTTTGTAAATAACTCAAGCATAACATTTATGGAAAAAAATGGTGTGGTACAGAATAATATTATGAAATTACAATCAATTAATTTTTTTGTTTATTTGATGTTCTCTATAACATTTTCTGCCAAATTTACAAATAAAATGTTAACAGTGTTATCTCGTAAACTTTTGTGTCATGAAAGCTCAACCGAATACCATTTTTAGTCTCACTATGAATTCTGGAAATACACATAATTATATGGACTGAAAGCATGAAACATTCATCTAAACAAATGTACTGTATGTATAACTAGTGTAGTAAAGCTTCTATTGCCGTGTAAATACCTGAGCACTGCTTACTTAGAATATACCAAAAAACCGCTGCCTAAGGAATCACTACTTCCACATCCAGATTCTTCATCCAAGTCACTTTAAAGGAAACATCTTGACTATATTTGCACTCTAGTATGTGGAAATTATTGGCCATAGAATTTTAATAATATTTGGGGCATATGTCATAGAAAAGTTTGAGGAGTTGGTTTCTACCATATACGCCAAAAATGAAGTTCACCCTACTTATTTTCTACTATTCACAACTTACCACCTCCCACCCCTTCAATGGAGTCAGTTCAATCAGATGTCACTACAATACATACGTGTACTAATTTTCAAGTGAATATCTCAATTTGATGTTATCAATCCCATTAATAATGAAGCGGAGGTGGTGGAGTTTGAAAAATATTAGAAAGAAATCTGAGGCCTTGGTTTCTAGTATATACACCGAATCCCAAATTTCTGTACTCTTATCAGCTTGATTTGCTTATTTTCCCCTAGTCACTCCTATTAACCCAAACCCTTCTACGGAATCATCCCAAAATATAATCTAGTTTCAGATGTCGTTATAATACATACGTCTACCAAATTACAAGTGAATATCTCAATTTTATTTTATCAACCCCTTGAATAATGGAGTAGGGGTGGTGAGGGGCTGAAATATATTATTAAAAAATCTGAGGCCTTGGCTTCTAGGACATACACCGAATTTCCAGTTTCTGTAGTCTTACCAGCTTGCTTTACTTATTTTCCCCTATTTACCCCTATTTAACCCCCAACCCTTCACCGGATATCCTCAAAAAACAATCCAGTTCCAGATCTCGTTATAATATATATGTGTACAAAATTTCAAGTCAATATCTTAAACCGTTTCGGAGAAAACGTGCGGACAAAAAAAAAAGTTACAGACAGACAGACCGACCGACAGACAGAAATTTTTTTTTTTCGCTCAAATTTAAAATCTCGACGTTTCATGACATTCTAAACCTATTTCAAGAATAAAAATTTTTGAAAATTTTTTTGCGATTACTATACTTCCAATCCACTACGTGCATGTGGAAGTAATTACGCGACCCTTGAAGTGGTAATAGTCGCAAATCCTTCACATACGAAAGGAACTAATAACATGTATAACCACTAGTGTACTACAACAGTGGTTCTTAATTAGTTTGGCTTCTGTAGTAGGTATTAGTATAAATATTACATTACCTGAAGTTTATTCTATTTTGAATTTATACTGTATAAGAGGTCTTAGTAAGAGAACTCTCGTATGTTTAAAAGCTGATTCTATATGCAAAAATAGGCAAGTTTCAATAAACCAAAGAGCAACTGAATAGAAAAAGACGTTGCCTAAGTAATCACTACTTCCACATCCAGATTTTCCGACCAACTCTTTAAAAATATCTTTACTATATTTGCACTCTAGTATGTGGAAATAATTGACCATAGAAATTTAATAATGCAATATTTGAGGCAGGTGTCATAAAAAAATTTGAGGCACTGGCTTCTAGCATATCTGTCTGTCGCCACAGTGGTCAATTTTTAAGTTCTATGGGGACGAAAATTCTACAAATTTGCAAATGAATAGAAAATATTCGTTAGAAAAGCGGAAAAGTATTGAAAAAAAATGTAGACATTAAAGGGTTGGTTTTTGAAGGGTTTTGGAAAAATTATTCAGTTTTAAAATTTTGAAACTGTAGATACGATAACATGACCCGTGAATATACCAAAAATAGTAAAAAAATTCTAAGGAGCAAGAGTATGGCTTTAAGGGGGTTGAAAATTAAACACTGCTTTAAAATTACGTAACTTTAGAATAAGGCTTGTTAATCGTTAATCGACGAAAAACATGTTTACATTATAATTACTTATACAGTATATACTCATACAGCACAAGGACATCCTCAGAACATACTGGGGACAACTTTTCAGGACATATGGGATATCCTGGGAAGATCCCATTATCACCTTAGGATGTCCGTAGGATATCCAAATGGGACAGTTCGGGCTTTGCTGATGACGTCCTCAGGACATCAGTACGGGTGTGTACAGGACGTCATCAGCTCTTATATGGCCTGGGCTTTACTATGAACAACCTGAGGACATTGATTGGACTTTTTATAGGACATCCTCCAGTTCTTTTAGAGTTTATTGGATATTTCTAAAGACAGCAAAAAATACATATTATTTTATAATATAGTAGACAATTACTTTTAAACTGAGCCAATAAGCAAAGACAAAGGAATACAAGTTTATATAATGACAAATCAAAATTTTGAGGTATTGATATAAGTTACTTTGAAGTATTTGAACACGATTAATGAAAGAAAATTTCTTTTCAACCCCGAGAAGGGGTGAAAAAAAATATAACAAAGTGTTTTTTCAAAATTACTCAAAATGTGTAAAAGCTAGTAAAAAAAGTTTCAAATACAAATTGTAAAAGCATGAAATATTACATAAAAATGATCTCTTGCCTTTTTTTGGTATAATTAAAATCAACAGAGTTTAGGGTGGATAGAAGTTATAAGGGATATGTACAACTTTAAAAAATCATAGGGTGCTGAAAAGTTATAATGAATTTAAAAAAAAATTATTCACTCAGAAAAATATAAAGGATTACCTATCTGACAATAACATCTGCGGACAATAACCAATCACATTTTCCCCTTTTAGATAATGGAATAAATACAAAGATATAACATATTTATGAAATACCTATTTATCGTAATCTTATTTGTCGAAAGAACTTTAAAATGAACGTGGATAAGACATCGATGCCCGGCGGATTTCTTAGAGCTTTCGACAAATAAGTTTTTAGAAGCAAATTTTACAAACCAATAAAAGACACCATAAAATAATATATATAATAATAATATATATACTTTTTATTTTTGTTGTTGAAATCTCCTAAATAATAATACCTATAATAGGACGACTCTAGGACTTGCCCAGGATATTCTCACACTGGATATTTTGTTAGGCTTTTAATATCTTTGCAGGATATTACTAGGACATCCTGCCAGGATTTGTCTAGGATATCCCCATTTGGGATATTCTCAGGTTGTATATATTTTATTGGGATATCCTAAGGATATCCTGAGGAATGTTGTCCTCGACTGGGACATACGGGACCAAATGAGGATATCCTAGGGATGTCATGTGCTGTGTGGGTAGTATAGTAATCGCAAAAAAAAATTCAAAAATTTTTTTTCTTGAAATAGGTTCAGAATGTCATGAAACGTCAAGATTTTAAATTTGAGAGGAAAAAAAATTGCTGTCTGTGGGTCTATCTGTAACTTTTTTTGTCCGCACGTTTTCTCCGGAACGGTTTAAGATGTTGACTTGAAATTTTGTACACATATATATCATAACGAGATCTGGAACTGGATTGTTTTTTGATGATATCCTGTGAAGGGATGGGGGGTAAATAGGGGTAAATATGGGGATATATGTAAAGTCAGCTGGTAAGAGTACATAAACTTGAATTTGATGTATGCACTACAAACCAAGGCCTTAAAATTTTTTATAATATTCTTCATCCCCCCACCACTCCCCATTCCATTATTAAAGGGGATGATACAATAAAATTGAGATATTCACTTGAAATTTGGTACACCGATATGTTATAATGAAATCAGGAACTAGATTATATTTTGGGATTATTCTGATGAAGGGATGGTCGTTAAATGGGGGTAAATAGGGGAAAAATAATTATAGCAAGCTGGTAAGAGTACAGAAACTTGAAATTCGGTGTATGTACTAGAAGCCAAGACCTCAGATTTTTTACAATATTTTTCAACTCCCCACCACCCCTACTCCATTATTGAAGGAGTTGGTGAAATAAAATTGAGATGTTCACTTTAAATTTGGTACTCGCATGTAGTATAACGACATCTGGAACTGGATTATATTTTGAGGTAACTTTGTTGAAGGGTTGGGGGTTATTTAGGTGTAAATAGGGGAATATAAGTAAAGCAAGTTGGTAAGAGTATAGTAATTTGAAATTCGGTGTATGTACTAGAAGTCAAAGAATAAAATTTTTTTATAATATTTTTCAACGCCCCACCACCCCTACTCCATTATTAAAGGGGTTGATAGAATAAAATTGAGATATTCGCTTGAAATTTAGTACACGTATGTATCATAACGACATCTGGAACTAGATTATACTTTGAGATGATTCCATTGAAGAGTTGGGAGTTATTTAGGGGTAAATAGGGGAATATAAGTAAAACAAGTTGGTAGGAGTACAGAAACTTGAAATTCGGTGCAAGTACTAAAAGCCAAAGCCTCAGATTTTTACATCATATTTTTTAACTCCCCACTACCCCTACTTCATTATTAAAGGGATTGATAAAATAAAACTGAGATATTTGAAAGCGTGTAGCCGGATAAGCATTTGGAAAATGCCCATAAAGGAAATAACACGAGAGGGGCACCAAAACAATTCCTCGGATGTAAAAAAATTTCAGTTATTGTATTATTCTAAAAAGTCAGGAGTAGGCTGAGATTTCATAAGAAATGTACTTGTACATTAAAAATTCCTTGCAGCTTACGTTGTGTACCAAACAATTTGAAAAAATTAGGGAACGTAGAGACCTTCAAGGGAAACTCGCACTTGGCGCGAAATTCAAATTTTTAAAAAATAAATAATTTTAAAAACTGCTCTTTCCTCCATTTCTTGACAGGGTGCTATCATAATTTATTTACATAAATGCATATTCGCATCATTATTATTCTCAACATGCCAAAAAAAAAATAATTTCAACAAAAATCTTTTATTAAATTTTTCTATACAACTGCTGAGAACTATAAATAGAGACATAATTAATCCTCGAAAACGGACCTTTAACTAGACCGTCTTCGTTTAAAGACCTTGGAGTAATCTTTGAAAACTCAGCTTTGTCAATCATATAGACACATTAATTTGCGATGTAAATAGAACTCTTGGTTTTATTATACGCAGTGGGCGTGATTTCTCAAATATCTCGACATTAAAATTATTACATTTTTCTTTTTTGCGATCTAAACTATAGTATGCGTCTCTTGTTTGGCAGCCCAGCTATAATATTCATAGTCTTAAATTAGAAAATGTACAACGCCATTTTCTTAAATTTCAATATCTAAAATCCCATGGTATATATCCACCAATTGGTTTTCCACAAAGTGATCTACTTCAGATGTTTTTTATGAGTAACTTACCTGAGACACGCATCGACTTTGCCATAAGTTTCTTGAAAAAGGTGGATTCATTATGATATTGACTGTAGTGAGATACTCCAGAGACTTAATTTCCACATTCCGCGAATAAATTCAAGACAGAACCAAACTTTTTACCTTGCTATAGCCCGAACTAATATTTTAAAGTTTTCACCAATCTACAGCGTGTGCTCTAATTATAACCACGGCCAGCGAGACATCTTTCATAAATAGGAGATCTTGTCTAAAATCGTATATGTATTATTACGTGTTTCCACCCCTAGGAAACACCCTGTATGAATTCCGTGGGCTTCAAATAATTTTAACAAGGGGTAAACAACTAACACTTTAATAATTTACTGATTATACAATACTTCTTAATTAACCAAAATAACCTTTACAATTTGTTTACTTGACATTTAACCTCAGTTGTCGCTACCAACTTCACTTTTATAAAGACTCCTCTCTCCGCCGTCGATATCGCCTTATATATCCTAAAATTGCCTCTAGATCCATCCAGAGATTTCCAATTCCAGAACAATATAACTCTAGAGCCATCTACAAGCTTCCAGAAGAGAAGTGTATTACTGGTTGCCTAACCATTGGTACTTAATCAAAGGTTAGAGAACTATTGATATCATGGGCGTATCACTTGCCAGGCCTCAGGAAGGTGCAATACGTAACAGTATGTATTTTCTCTCTTTATTATAAGTAAAATCAAGTAGCTGTTTTCTCTAATATTTATATTATTGTATTGTGCTACTTATATCTTTATTGAAATGTATGGTAGTAAATTTAAGTCATTTTTGTATAATGAAAGTGTTGTTTCACATCTTGTAAATGGTCTTGCACTGATAGATGGTGTATGAATAAAATAAATAAAAAATAAATAAAATAAAAATAATTGAAACTGCATCTTCATGGCCATAGGGGGTTATGTGGACACTGATTTACTCTGCATAGCCGTAGGGGACTGTGTGGAAACGAGTGTTAGAATGAGAATTGTCCAATTAGAAAGACAAATTCATTTTAGAATTTGAATTCCTAGCATAACCAGAATCCAGGTTATCGAAAGAGTACAAAGATTGTAAATCAATAATTTTACAAAGAATATGTTTCATTCTAAAAACATGTGTTTCATATAAATTACGAAAAATTAGGAATAGGTTTTCTGTACGAACGGTTTTTCAAACGGGCTCCACGCTAAGATCGGTTTTATCAAGAACCAAACCTCCAAATATTGTTCAAAATTCAAAAAATTGTATTTATAGTGTTCCGTGTGAGTGCGGAAAACATTACGTAGGTGAATCATCTAGACCTTTCAACGTAAGGCTTGGTGAACAGAAATTGCGCTAGAAGGAGAGAATTTGAAAAATCCAAAATTTGTGAACACGCGTGGGATAATAATCATAGAATTAAATGGGACTCGGCGAAGATTTTGGAAAAAGAGAGCAACGGAACTAAAAGAAAACTTAAATGATCCGCGATTATTTTATTAAACGAGGATAGATGCGTTTCTAATTATTCAATAGATTTTTGTACTAGTTGGTTGCTCATCCTTAGAGACGAAGTAAGTAAAAATAAGATAAATATATTTTAATGTCTCAGGTGACTATGGAAATACATAAACAAAGAACTGTCATGGTTGACGGCCAAAAAAATTTTGAGAACGGAAGTAGATTCTCTTCCGAAACGTTAACTACCTATAGCTTTGATTTTCAGTTTTTAGTTTATAACATTGTTCTAGTTTATATATTTTTAGGTGTGAGACTTTTTGAAACAGTCAAGTACTCAAGAACCAACCTCTGTCTTATACGTTTGGCGAAGAGGTTTTTTCATTAAAATTTTTTCAGTGGCAAAACACCCAATAAAAAGTAAGAAAATCTGAATATGCCACAAATAAACAATTACAGACAATATCTGGATCACAGGTATGGGCCTAATATCAATAGATTTTTTAGAGATTTGGAAATTTTACATAAAAAATTAGCTCACACCGAGAATAGTATTACCTTTTTATGCAAGTGTCGTCAACATGACATTATTCCAAAAGGGTTGCGTTTAAGAGCATTATATATCAGCGATAGATGCAATAATATCTTAAGAAGACCCACTGCTGCAATGGTTCGGGAATGAATACAGTTCCATAGGCAAAATAAAGCACACATTGTAAGAGACATTGAAATTATCTTAGAAAATGTATGTCACTGCGTCGAAGAGGATGATCACAACCAAATGTTTAATAGTGTCTTACGTACGTACAATATAGTTTTTGATTCACAAAAGAATAGACATTTAAATAAATTTAGAAATTTATATAGTGAAAGACAACATATTGAATTACAAAACTTTCAAAATAATCCTTTAATTGACAAAACTGTCATCAACCTGTCAAACCGCGAACTAAATATATCCGAGAAACTAGTATTAACTAAAGGCTTGAATTATGCGTTAACACCAAAGGCTGTTCCCAAAGTTAATATAATAACTGCAATTGAACAGGATGCACAGAAGCTTCCATTAGATGATGCCAATGAATACCGAATTCGTTCTATAATTGAATTAGAGAAACAATATAAGACTAAAGATAATTTAACATCCGATGAAAAACGTTCCATTTCATCTCTAAAAAATGATCATAGCATTAAAATTTTACCAGCTGATAAAGGCAATGCCACGGTAATCTTAGATACAGCTATATATGATAAAAAAATTGCGAACTTAGTAAATGATGGAAATTATTCCAAATTAAATAAAGATCCTACAAATTTTTTAGAAAGCAAAATATATAGAGTCTAATTTAAACACAAAAACGAATTTACAGATATCGAACGAAAGATGTTAACTCCACATCACAGCAAGCCTCCTCATTTCTATGGTTTGCCAAAAATTCATAAACCTGACATACCCTTAAGACCAATTGTGAGTTCAATTAATTCTCCATGTAGTAAACTCTCAAAATATTTATTAAAAATCCTAAATCCTTTATCAGGTTCCTCCGAGTCTTATATTAAAAACAGTAAACATTTTTTGGAAAAGCTGTCAGAAAATCATTTTAACAATAATAATCTAATGGTCGGTTTTGATGTAGTAAGCCTATTTACAAATGTTCCTGTAGATAATACATTAATAATAATTAAAAACAAATTGCAACAAGATGGGAATTTGGCGAATAGAACTAAGTTAAGCATCTAAACTATAATGGAATTACTTGCACTTTGCATTAAAACAACATACTTTCAATTAAATAATGACTTCTATCAACAAGACTTTGGGATGGCCATGGGTTCTCATTATCTCTCTCATTATCTCCAATATTAAGTAACATTTTCATTGAAAATTTCGAGGAAAGTAATATTAATAATCTAGCTTATAAACCCATTGTATGGTGGAGATATGTAGATGACATTTTTGCAATATGGCCTTATAGTAAAGAATGTTCAAGTAATTTTTTGAATCAGATTAACGAAAAAGAACATTCAATTAAATTTACAATAGAAATAGAGAATAATAATGAATTACCTTTCTTAGATATTTTAATTAAAAAATTATATAACACATACCAAACCAGTGTGTATAGAAAATAAACACACACAAACAGATACTTAAATTTCAATTCAAATCAACATATTAGTGTTAAGAAAGGTGTTGTTAAGTGTTTGTATGACAGGGCCAAAATTATTTCTTCAAATGATGTAGTATTAAGGAACGAAAAACAATTTATAAAAACTATCTTATTAAATAATCAATATCCTGAGAGTTTTGTTGATAGTCAGTTATTGAACATTGGCAGTAGAGAGAATATACTATCACAACCTGAGGTATTTAGGTCAATGGCAGTAATTCCATATATACATGGTTTATCGGATAAATTATGAAAAATTGGGAATAGGTTTTCCGTACGAACGGTTTTTCAAACGGGCTCCACGCTAAGATCGGTTTTATCAAGAACCAAACCTCCAAATATTGTTCAAAATTCAAAAAATTGTATTTATAGTGTTCCGTGTGAGTGCGGAAAACATTACGTAGGTGAATCATCTAGACCTTTCAACGTAAGGCTTGGTGAACATAGAAATTACAAATCCAAAATTTGTGAACACACGTGGGATAATAATCATAGAATTAAATGGGACTCGGCGAAGATTTTGGAAAAAGAGAGCAACGGAACAAAAAGAAAACTTAAAGAATCCGCGATTATTTTATTAAACGAGGATAGATGCGTTTCTATTTATTCAATAGATTTTTAAACTAGTTGGTTGCCCATCCTTAGAGACGAAATAAGTAAAAATAAGATAAATATAATTTAATGTCTCACGTGACTATGGAAATACATAAACAAAGAACTGTCATGGTTGACGGCTAAAAAAGTTTTGAGAACGGAAGTAGATTCTCTTCCGAAACGTTAACTACCTATAGCTTTGATTTTCAGTTTTTAGTTTATAACATTGTTCTAGTTTATATATTTTTAGGTGTGTGACTTTTTGAAACAGTCAAGTACTCAAGAACCAACCTCTGTCTGATCCGTTTGGCGCAGAGGTTTTTTCATTAAAATTTTTAAATATTTTTCAGTGGCAAAATACCCAATAAAAAGTAAGAAAATCATATAAATTCAGTTTAAACATTCTAAACTTTACATTTGTATGTTCACTATTTTAAATCGTATTTTGTAAATAAATAATAAGAAACATTATTAAATGACAGAGAAATAATTAAAGCTGTTATCATGGTTTACCTGAGACATGAAATCAATAGAGACTGTTATATTGTATTTTGCTCGGTTGGCAATAAATATTTAGTTCTTGATTAAACGCTTTGAAAGTAAACGAATAAGATCGTAAGGTGGATATAGTAAGTTTAAAATGTTATTAGAGTAATGAAATTTCTATCCGGGAAAAATTGGGCGCTGAGTTTACTTTTATATTTCGTCTCCACTTCAATCAGGTTAAGTATTTCCCTTTTAGTGTCAATTTTCTCTCTCAAAGTTGATCACTTAAAAATTATTCGCCTAATTATTAATAAGGAATTCGTTTGCCGTCTTACATATCTCAGGCCTAAAGGGGAAATTAAATTATTTACATTTTCTTAATTGAATCGGTTAGTACTTAGTGAAAGCGGTAAATGTCTTTTATATATTCTATACATTTAAGACGCAAGGTGATATCTTTTTTTAATTCGACAGCGCATAGTGTATCGAAATCATGAAAAAATGGTCAAATATCTGATTAAGCTTTAAATGATAATGATAATAATAATTGTGTTCAAGTTGAAAAAGTGCCCTTTTTTCGGCATTAAATAACTCGGAAATGGAAACACCTCGAAGCCTGCAACTCAGTAATTGTTGTTTACAGGGATATAAGAAAGTTTTCCAAATTTCAGCAAAATCGGTTTTTAATTGTTTAAGTAATAGACGATAGATTTTTCTTTCAAGCTTTAATTGCAAATCGCGTCATTTCTTTTGTAAATAATTTAAACTAGCCAAGCCAGGCTAGAAAATTTAAAAAACTGTTGGAATTTGATACGTCCTTGAAATTTTTAGAAAATATTGATTTTGGCGATTTTATAACGATTTCTTTAGAGTGACCTTTTTACGCAATGAAACGTATGAAATGATATAGCCCTTTTATTTTCGAGTGCAGTTTTAAAAAGCGCTCTCAAGTTATGAAAAAGCGGATAATCTACATTCAAAAATAAAAAACTTATATTACTTCCCTCACATACCGAAAGGAAGTATTGTATTCGAGAAAAAGTCACCCTCCGAGATTTTTTCGGATTTACACGTTTCAGATCACGTAGATTACGAAAATATTGGTTTTTCAATTCCGTCAGTCTGCCTGTCTGCCTGTCTGTCTGTCTGTTGGTGCATTATCTAAAAAACTACTTGACGGATAATAGTCAAATTTGGTAGGTAGCTGAAACTACTACCAGTGAAGAAATGGTTGAACTTTCACTGGAAAATATACAGGGGAATAAATAATGAAAATAAATTTTCTTTGCTCAAATTTAAAATTTTCACGCTTCATGGCATTCTAAATCCATAAAAAAAAAATTGACATTGAACATTTTTTTACCAGTAGAAAAACGAATTTTTATTCTGCTTAAATTTAATATTTCCACGTTTCATGACAAATTTATTTCATAAAAAAAAATTCAAAGAGAAAAATTTAAAAATTTTAGAAACATTTTAAAAAATGTTAAAATATATTTTTACCAATAGAATATGATGGAAAAATGTTTTGCTCAAATTTAAAATTTACACGTTTCATGACAATCTAACTTATTAAAAAAAATAATAAAATCAAAAGCAAACATTTTTCGAAATGTTTTTTACTATACCAAAAATAAATGGTGGAAAAATTTTTTTTTGCTCAAATTTAAAATTTCCGCGTGTCATGACATTCTAAGTCTATTAAAAAAAATTTAAACTGAAAATTTTTTTACCAGTAGAAAAACGAATTTTTTTGCTCAAATTTAAATTTTCCCGGATTCACGACATTTTAAATTTATTTCACAAAACAAATTTTTGAAAAAGAAAAATTTAAAAATTTTGTCAAAGAATTTTTTTTTAAATATTTTTTATACATTTGAAACAACATTTTTACTATAATCTGTTTTTAAACCAGGAGGAGCGTTTTGAATTTAACGCGCTAAATCATGCATCTGTGATTGGATACGCCCTCGCCAGTTTTACACAAAGCAAAAGTCGTAAATTTTGACATATTGTAAAAATTTTAATTTCATGTCATAAACTATTTGGTTATAATTTCTATTTTATCGTTTGCACATTATATATCAGTTTTGAATCCCTTTTGTATAAATCTGAAGGTAAAAGTTGCTAATTACTTGGTGCCTTTATATTGCGTAAATGATATGGATGTTTTTTAAAATACCCAGAGGTCAAATAGAGGTCGATGCATTATATGATATAATAACATACCCGCAAAAAACACTGTAGTCATGCATTGTTGGTTGCCCAAAACGCCAAAAATTTTTTAGTGTATTTTTTGGTTACTTTTATGGTGTAAATCAAACTTCCATGTTTACTCCTCCTGGTTTAAAAACAGACTATAATGGAGTAATATGATGGAAACATTTTTTTGCTTAAATTTAAAATTTCTACGTTTCATGACATTTTAACCTTATTTCAGAAAAAAAATCAAGAGCAAACATTTGTTGAAAATGTTTTCACTAAATGGTGGAAAATTGTTGTTTTTTTTGCTCAAAGATAAAATTTCCACGTTTCATGACATTCCAAACCTACATCAGAAAAAAAAATTCGAAACTTTGAAAGTTTTTTCCATAAAAATAAATTGTTTTTCAGTGAAAATCCCATGACGATTGTATCATGTGGGTAGGACCTACGAACTTTTTCGTTTTCTGCTGTTGGTATTTTAATTATTACAAGGTGTTATAGGACAATTTCCCAAGCTCTTCCAAATACGCTACAGAATAATTTATAATCCGTAAAAAATTCATACAATATAAAATCTGGGTAATAACGTAGTTGTTTTATCTTTCAAAAATTTCTCAAAGTTTAATTTGAGCCCTATAGGATTTATTTTGTACTTTCCCTTGGCCCGCTATGTACTATGCAAAAACAGCCGAATTTTAGGCCTTCTTTGCGGTCATTCTTTGTAAAGGTACTTACGAAAGCCTTACATATTTGGCACCTTTTATTTAATATTGAATTTTTGCTATGGGATGACCACTCTGTATATTTTTTTGACCAAAAGTCATCAGATTTTCTTTGTAATAATACCTTCCGATTACTATTCTCATATGTGGTTTCGCAATCAATAATTTTTTAGTATTAATAAAGAGGGAAGTTCTGTGTAAATAAATACCTTTACCGATTTTTACTTCCCTCGTATACCGAAGGGAAGTATTGTATTCGAGAAAAAGTCACCCTCCGAGATTTTTTCGGATTTTGACGGATCACGTAGATTACGAAAATATGGTTTTTTCAATTCCGTCTGTTTGTCTGTCTGTCTGTCTGTCTGTCTGACTGTTGGTGCATTAACTAAAAAACTACATGACGGAGAGCAGTCAAATTTGGTAGGTAGCTGACCCTACTGTCAGTGAAGAAATGGTAAAACTTTCACTGGAAAATATAACAGGGTGGATGGTCTAAACGGAATAAATAATGAAAAAATTTGTTTTTGTTCAAATTTAAAATTTCCACGTTTCATGACACGCTGAACCTATTTCAGAAAAAAATATCGAAATTTTTTTTAACCATTTTTTAAAAAAATTTTACCACTAAAAAATGTTTTCGTCCTTGTTCAAATTTAAAATTTCCACGTTTCATGGCATTATAAACCCACTTAAAAAAAAATTCTTTCGAAATTTTTTTTACCATTTTTTTTAAAATTTTCCCACCAAAATGGATGGCAATTTTTTTTTCTTTGTTCAAATTTAAAATTTCACGTTTCATGGCATTCTAAACCAATGTCAAAAAAATACCACTGTAGAATAGAAGGAATTCCTTTTTGCTCAAATTTTAAATTTCCACGCTTCATGGCATTCAGAAGCAAAAAATTTTGAAAATTTTTTTATCAACATTTTTGAAGAATTGAAAACAAAATGAAATTTTTTAACCACCACTATATTTCCACTCCACTACGTGTATGTGGAATTGAAAATGTGACAGATGGCAATAATATTAGGCATATGCACCTATTATGCTATTATTGAAAAATGTACAGGGTGGTCGTTCCAAGAAATAATTCAGTCATGGTGGACATTTATAAAGGTATTTGCCCAAGCCTTCCATATTTGGCACCTGTTATTTTGTATTGAACTTTTGCTGTTGGATGAGCACTCTGTATATTTTTTTGACCAAAAGTTATCAGTTTTCCTTCGTAATAATAGTGATAACTATATTCCGATTATTATTTTCAATGTCACTTCGTAATTAATAAATTTTTAGAGTGACCGCCATGCACAAATAAAGAGGGAAGTTCTGTGTAAACACCTTTACCGATTTTTTTATAGGTCGCGCGTTGCGTAAAAAGGTCACTCTAAGGAAATCGTTAAAAATCGATCAAAATCAATATTTTCTGGAAATTTCAACGGCAGATTAAATTTGGATGGCTCGTTGAATTTTCTATCCTGTTTTGGATAGTTTAAATTATTTACAAAAGAAATGCGTGATTTGCAATTAAGGCTTGAAAAAAAATCGATTATTTATTATTTTAAAAGTTAAAAACCGATCTTGCTGAAATTTGGAACACTTCTTCATATCGTTGAAAGCAAAGTTTCAGGCTTCTAGGTGTTTCCGAGTTATTTAAGGTCGAAGAAAAGGTAATTTTTCAAATCAATACAATGGTCCGGTTATCTGTACCAATGCACGTACAACAATCATGTATAAAACTTAAGTGGAAGAATTATAAATCATTTCTAGAAAGTTTCGAAGAAGTCGCCTCCATCATTTTCAGGTTTTATGCGGATAAACAAAGATACACATATACATGTAATACTGAGAAAATCCTTTTTCTTAAGTTTATCAAAAAATCAGTTATTTATGCAACTGTATGTGCTTAGTTGCTTAGGGTGGTCCTCAGCAATAGGTGTGGGATTTTTTTAATGTGATCCCTCCAACCACTCAATGTGTTCTAAAAATGATACAAACGTACCTTCGTTTGTATCATTTTTGCACGTGACATACGTATGAAGTACAGACATTCTTGCAAACGCGCCTTAGTCAGCCCCTCATAAATTATGAAATGGCTGTGTGAGATAAGGGCTCTGCCTATCACTCGTTAAGCAATTAAAAGTTTTCCAACAAACTTTAACGGTTAATATAATTACACTTAAGAAATTTACTATGCTCTTACCCACTTTGGTATTATATTTTGTATATAACAACTCTAAAGTAAGAAAACAATCAAATATATGCCAAAACGCATTTTGGCCCAAATTTGCTCTAATACATTAAATTTAAATGTTTGTACTTGGATCTTAACTTATTTGCGAAACTGTTCAAAAGGGGTTTGTAATTTTTCTCTTTATTTTTTAGTAAGAACTTACCAGATTCCTCAGATATTGTTTTAATACCATTATAAATTTTCCTTAAGTATCTGCCGGGAGAAATCTTAAGCTTTTAATTTATGTAGGAGGATTAAAATTTACTCTTTCTTAAAGGGATTTTACGATTTATTTCACATCTTGATTAAAAGATTTTTTACCAAAGATTTAAAGTCTCCGATTTAAGTATTTAAAACGCTATTCGCCCATGCTTCAAATACAAATTTGGCCTACCGATAGCATACCTTGATAAATACAAGAGTGCTATTTTGCTATGATCGACATTATAACTTATTTTATGTATTTTTAGGTTAACCAGGTTTTATACAGTGAAAGTCGTAATTTTATCGAAATTAAGGCTTTCGGCCATTATCCCGAAATTCAGTATTTAAATTTTTTTTGGACTTCTGATTGGCATGTCATGAACCACCTCTGTGAAAACTTTCAGTTCCGGGGAGTGAAACCCAAATTTCATTTAAAATGTGTGGTCGACTTCCAGTGGCACCAACTGGTGAGCCAAGATTGGTTAGCCCTCATTTTAATAAGAATCTGTTATATATACAATAGAACTAAACTGTCTGGCATACTTACTATGATAGATAGATAAAATATATAAAATAACGTATTATAGCCTTAGGTCTTAGCAATTTGTTGACAATACCTGAAACAAAAGAAACATGTCATTAATATTTATAGCAAATATTGTTGTAATAGTTGGTGTAGGCATATAATTATATTACATACGAATTACATTTTCCGTTGGAATCTAAAACAATGTTTTAGGTTTTTTTTAAGTTGATTAGCGTTATTTAATTTTTCATTATTTGGATAAATAAATGCCCCTCCGTGTTTGCATTATTTTCCTTATTACATATTCATTTTTGATCACGTGACCAATTCAGGCTATTGATTCATTATTTGTATTTATAGACCGCATCGCACAAGATAATTAAGGGGGGTCAAAATATAACGAATAACCCTCTACACAGATACGTCGCTCTACTCGATGAAAAAGTCCGCAGTGCTGATGACAATTTAAAAGCTAGTATAATTTTGCCATTGCGTGTTATCAAGAAATTTACTTTTACATTCAATTATATCTATCCTAATGCTGCTATAAATTTTAGTTAGGATCTAGGCTAGCAGGATATGTTAAGTTCATACCCAAACGAACAATAATAAACCAATTACTGCATCTAGTAGGCAAGCCTCTTGCATAAACTAGCCATATAATAATATTACCAGTTTACAGTAACCAGGTTGACCCTAGTAGCAGTCAGTAATTATATTATATAATAACTACAATAAAGTGTCTTTGTTTAACAACATATAGCTATCACATAGGGCAGAGGTTAGTCTAATAATATATATGTTAAAAAGTTTTGTTCGTGAGGGATTCCATTAAACCTTCTCTCTTCATATCTCAATAATAGAAGCCAAATTGTCAATCTAAATCATTATGTAACGAGATATATGTGAAATAACAGAGGGTGTTCCTCAAGGATCTGTTTTAGGTCCTCTGTTATTTATTATATACGCAAGTGATTTGATAACGTATCTAAATGGAATATTAAACGCTCATTCTATATGTTATGCTGATGACATGAGCATTCTTATTATAGACAGTGAATTAAATACAACAAAAAATACTGCTAACCTAATGTATTCTAATATAATCACATGGTCAGACGAAAACATGCTAAACTTGAACAAAAATATATCAAAAGTATTATTATTCACTTTGCAAAAAAACGTAGATATCGGTCTCTCTGACAGTGATATAGAAATATGCGAGTCTGTAAAAATACTAGGAATAATTTTCGATAATCATCTGCAGTGGGGAACTTATCTAGACAATCTGTATAATAAATGACGTAGTAGGTGCTGCGGGTTACAATTTATGTCCCTGCATTGTATCAGTGAGATTCTTTTGAATCTCTTTGCAAATTTTCACTATCATTTGAGGCATGGGATCATAAACTGAGGAACAGTGTATACACAAACCGCATATTAATTCGACAGAAATGTGTCTTAAGAATTATTGTGGGACTAGGATTTCGTGAAAGTTGTAATAGCTTTAAAGATTTAAAGATTTTAACTGTAAGAAGTTTGTATATTTCTGAAGTATGCCACTATGTGTACAAGAATAAACATAATTTTCTTCCTAATCGAGTCAACCATGATCACATTACAAGACTTGAAGGTCTACTGCAGCCAAACACATGTAGGATATCATTTTATCAGAAAATAGATGTAAATGTTTAACTTTTCATCTTATGATGTAAAATCGTCAAAGAACATCTATGTTTTCAAAGCAAAATTGAAAACATTATTGCTAGAAGAAAACTGCTATGAAATTGATGTTTTAGTCGCATAATTACTTCCACATCAACTTAGTGGAGTGTAAACATAGTAATCGTAAAAAAAATCAAACATTTCTGCCTGTCTGTTTGTCTGCCTATCGGTCTGTCTGTCTGTCTGTCTGTCTGTCTGTAACTTTCTTTGTCCGCACGTTTTCCCCAGAACAGTTTAAGATATTGACTTGAAATTTTGTACACGTGTACACTATAACTAGATCCGGAACTGGATTGTTTTTTGAGGATATCCGGTGAAGGATTGGGAGTAAATAGGGGTAAGTAGGGGAAATAGGTAAAGCAAGCTAGTAAGAGTACAGGAACTTGAAATTTGATGTATGTATTACAAATCAAGGCCTCAAAATGATTTATAATATTTTTAATTTTTCTAATATTTTTCAAACCCCACCACCTCCGATCCATTATTAATGGGACTGATAACACAAAATTGAGATATTCACTTGAAAGTTAGTACACGTATGTATTGTAATAACATCTGATTGAGATGCTTGCATTGAAGGGGCGGGAGGTGGTAGGTTGTGACTAGGGGAAAATAAGTGGGGTAAAGTAGAAACTTAATTTTTAACGTATATGGTAGAAACTAACGCTTCGAACTTCTCTATGACATCTGGCCCCAAATATTATTGAAATTCTATTACCAATCATTTCCGCATAGTAGAGTGCAAATCTAGACAAGGTATTTCCTTTAAAGTGACTTGAATGAAAAATCTAGATGTGGAAGTAGTGATTTCTTAGGTAGCGGTTTTATTGTTCTCTTTTGTTTCTGTTTGTTTTCTCTTGTTATGAGTGTATTGTTTGCTATTTACGATGTCTGAATTTACATATAATATTTTTATATACTTTGATTATGACTTTGTACATATTTTTTTATTTTTTTTGTACTATTTTGACTTGTGTAAATCAATTTCCATTATATACGTCAATAAATATTAATATTATAATGTTTATGGAATATTTTGCACCAAGTTACCCAGATAATAACGTTAATACCCCAAATAAAACGTTTATTTACCTTCTCAGAGAGCAAAATAGAAGAAAATTGTGGTTTAAAATGGTAAAAATACAGGAGAAAGTACGTAAGACTGGAAACATTTTCTGCTATGAAGACACGAGTCCACTGTCACCTCGTCACTTGTCAACTTTTCTTAGCCAATCCAGCCAATATAGGTAACATGAAATGCGCTCTATAAGTAAATATTTTTATCTAAAATCTAAAGACTCAAATGCATAGCAATGCTTGCAATGCAATGCTTTTCGAATAAATATACTTACTTTAAAATTTGAGCATCTAGTGAAAAACCGATTGTGTCAAGGCACCAACCGTAGGAATGCTGTGACTCAAACAATTGAATTAGATTCTATTCGAAACAGCGCGTATTTCGGAAATTTATAAAAACACCACGCAAAGGATTTTCATGGACAACAGATATCATGCCTATCATTATATGCGTGTAAAACATGTTACAATGCAAAATTAGATCAATATAGATTTCTTCAATTAGGTTTAGAACAGATAAAGACGGGTCCAAATTTTTTGCTTAAGGTAATTTTCATGGATGAATGCTCTTTTTTCAGCAAAGGAATATTTAATAGACACAATTGTCATATTTAGGCAAAGACAATTCACATGTTTTCAGATCCAGAAGTTTTCCGAAGTGGTTCGGTGTAAATGTAGGGCTGGAAAGTAAATTATTACGAAAAAAGGTCTGTAATGTTAAAATTGTTTCTGCAGATTGGACCGTTTGACCTTCCTGCTTACTTAAAAGTCAAATATATGGGACATCTTTAACAGAAGACGAGCCGGAATTGTTGTAAGATGTGTTGTTACTACAACGTCGGAACATGTGGTTTCAACTTGACGGTGCTCCACCACAGTGTGCATTGCACGTACAAATAATTTTGAACAGAAGGTATCCAAAGTGGATAGGACGTGATGGTGTAAAATGGTCCATTTTAAAATTTGAAAATATTTAAGGAGAATTAAATTGAAACAAATTCCCATGAAACATTTTCACTTCGCGAGAAACCGAATAACTCCTTTGGCATCGTTCCAATAAGAAATTATTTCACTGAAAATGTCTTTGAAAAATACCGTCATTCGAAATTTATATCCGAAAGTATCAAAAGCTGGAAAAATGTCAAATTGCGGCGGTCGGAGATCTGCTCCGCCCATGGAAATTTTCTATATACCACGAAATATTTTCGGAAGTACCACTAAATATTTTTTCGAACGTACAACGAAAGAATTTGCACAGGGCGGATATCACCGTCAGGATGTAGCGGACTCAAAGTACTTTATAAAATGGCCTAGGCGGGCATCGCCATAAGAGCTGCTCGAAGGCGACTGGACGCCAAAAAGGTATCTTTGGGTTCAATACCATTAGTATGTTTTATCAAATGGAAAACCATTAAATTCATATAATTAGCCTCACGCAGCACCCTGACAAAGATTGCAAGCAATTTGAAAATTTCAGTCCAAAATTAAAAGTGAATCATTTTTCAAAGAGTCGGACATATATTTTATTATCATAATTGACTGTAGTGCAGGCAAATTAACAATTTAGGATAACGAAAATTAATAAAAGGATCGTCTCTGGGATTTAAGTAGGTAGTAACCTGCAGAATGAGATGATGCATTTTTGCACTTCCAAGTTCTGGGAAAATTCAAAGAAATTTGATTTTCGGCTTTTTTGCTCTAGCTCCCAAAATATTTAAAATAGAGGAAGAAGTTCCCAGCAAAAGTCGTAGCTCGTCTTTTTCTCTACAAAAAAGGGTTTTACAAATTTTTGTCTTACTTAAGCCGGTAGAATATTTATCGAGTTTTCCACTTATAGTTTTAAGCCGCTTCGAAATGCGCGAAAAATGAGAATTCTCCAGGAGTTTCGTACGACCGGGCTCATCGATCGATAATTCTTACTATTCAGAGCCCTTAAAAAAATGAAAATAACATACAATGTTGAGGAAAGTCTCAGCTTTAATGTGGAACTAATCACAAAATTCATAAAAAATTTTATCAAAGAGAGAAAGTGTTAGAAATTGGCTTAGTGAACTTTGTTCAGTTGATCCGCAGATTTATTCATATCTTTGCCGGGAGTAGTTAGAATGATAATTCATTTTGCTTGGATATTCTTATATAATGATATACTAATCCAATTAACATTTTATTGCATTTACTTTTGTTGGAAAAATATGCCTTGCGATCAAACTACAGGGTATATTTCTCATCGATCAATCACCTCCTAACTTTGGAGTTCAGTTCGCTATATCTTAAGTAATAATAATAGTACAGTCTTAATTTTTGGATCATAAGTACAATAAAATATATTCTTTCGAATGACAAGAGTTTTTTAAGTGCGCGCATTTTTTTTTAATTTGTCATTTTTGAAAATCACAAATATACAGTAAAACGTATACAACTTATTTGTTCCTTAACATTCTTCAATGAAATTTTCACGAAATATAGACTAAAGTGCGTGGAATCCAATCCATGTGAAAAAGCACCCATTGTTACGGGAGAAATAGGCAGCAAAGCTCAAATATGTGAATAAATCAACTGTATAAAGTATACTAAGCCATCTTCTAACACTTTTTCCTCTATGACAAAAATTTGTATGAATTTTGTGATTAGTTCCGCATTAAATCTGAGACTTTTCTTAACATTTTAGGTTGTTTTAATTTTTTTAGCGGCTCTGAATAGTAATAATTATCGATCGATATGTCCGGTCGTACGAAACTCCCAGAGAATTATCATTATCCGCGCATTTCCGAGCGGCTCAAAACTATAAGTGGAAAACTGGATTTATCTCCTAAACAGCTTAAGTAAGACAAAAATTTGTAAAGACCTATTTTGTAGAGAAAGAGACGAGCTACAAATTTTGTTGAAAACTTTTTTCTCTATTTTCATTATTTTAGCCGTTAGAGCAAAAAAACCGAAAATCCAAAAGTTTTTCCAAATTTTTTTGAATTTTCCCGGAACTTGGAAGTGCATCATTCCATTCTACAGGTTATTAATTACTTAAATCCCAGAGATGATTCTTTTATTAATTTTTGCGAGGTTTTTACAACATTTTGCCTTCATTGCCTGTACTATGGGAGTCTGAATCTTTTTGTACAGTCGATTGTTATACTAGTCTCGCCGCTGAATGAGTTGCAATCCTTAGGGATGTAACACCTTGCGTGATGCTCTCTGCCGAGTTGTCTTACATACAATTGGATAAGTATTTAGTATTTATATTTTTTGTATTTTACGAATTTTATTGCAATAAATGAAAATATATTTTGAATTCGATTCTTTATTGATCCACTAAATCTAAGATTGACGACTGACGTGCGGTTCTGTGGCGTGAATCAGATAACTGCTTTCAACGTGTCGACTTTGATCTCGTTGCGATTGTACGGGGGTCCTATTACTAACAGAGTCCGTCCATGGCGTTAATAGTCTAAGAAGTATTTTTCAGGTGTTAGTTATAAGATATCTGACCAGAAGTGCAATCAAATTAAGTAAAATTTTGTTTTAGTTTGGTCTTTGGGGAGTTACTAGAATCCCCTTCGATAGTGGATATTGTTTAGATATCGTTGCGAAGGCACGACTGGCGCCTCCCGCTTATACATTTATGTCGTGTCCATCAGACGCACGACACTACGTTCATCTGCAATGGCCTGCCCGATTGCCCGACTTGAACTCACTGGACCACTTTCTTTGGCGTCTTTTAAAACAAATTGTTTACAGTACGGTCTCTATTCATACTCTGGAAAGGCTATATGGTAATATTGCCTGTATAGATACGCCGTAAATGTATGCTGGATTTAAGTCGACGAGCACAACTCTTTTTGGTAAATGGATGGAGGCCATTTTGGATAGTTAATAGTTAATGATCAGATCTACTTTAATTATGTCCGAAATATCAGTTCGTAGCAATTCATTTTGGTTATACCGTCTACCAATCAATAAATCTTAGTCTTGCACAGGGGAACTTGCGAAACTTTAATAGCGTTCAGCTTGAAAACGCTCGTCGCCTCGACACAATTGTATTAAGATTATTGTTGTAAATAATCTGTCCTTACGAGCTCCAACGCTGTTTTTGGATACCCTGTATCCGGTATACGGTTCTCTGCGGACCTCCATGGTTGTTGTTTCACTTAACCCATTAACACCCAATGTTGCTATAATGCAACATGAGATACTTGATTTTTTTTGACAAGTCAATAACATTTCTGGATATGCTGGTTTTGAAGTATAGTTAGGAAGCTTCTAAATGATACTTTTTATATTTTCACTGCTATAGTCTTAAAACAATGTTTTGAAACGGCCCGTTTAATTTAACCGAAATGTCTGTTTGAGTTTTTCATACATATCTCTAATTTTTGTAATTATTTCGTCATCAAAACTGGCCAGATTTGTATTGAAGAGGTGAAGTAGTAGTATTATAGGCAAAAACAAATATTTGTATTTTTGTTACATCAGCTGACTGACTCTAAATGACAACGTTGCGTTAGCGCAACGTTGGATGAAAGTGTAGGGGTAGGTAAGACTTTGGGCGTGGCCGACGATACAAAACCTGCCTGCGATCAGTTCTGTTTTGTCAGTGGTGAGCTACAATATTCATTTTAATTCTATTTACTAGTGACAATATAAAGTTGTGTTGTCTTAGTGCCACGCCACGTGTCTATTGTATCGCAAATATTAGGAATAACTATTTACATTACATTCTATAACGGTAAGATTATAATCAGGATACCGTTGTTTTAGTTCTCTAGTTTTCTAAATTTCAGAGTAAATATTTGGATAATTCCAAACGGGATCTGACTCAGAGGGAGCTAGAAGCTATAGTTGAGGAAATATTCAATGAAAATGAGGTCAACATTGCTTATATTCCGCCAGATGTGGATGAATTGAGTGACGAAGAGGACATAGATGACAACGAAATCGGTGAAATAAACAGTTTGTCTAATGATTTAGCAGGCACCTATGAAGTCATGTTACCAGATAATGATGACTCAGTACAATGATGATCAAACTGTAGCTCAAGTAAAGAGAAAACTTGACGATACTATATGGTGTAGAACACCTATCGACTATGAGAATGTATCGATCTCTAATGAAGGTGCAGTCATTGAACATATCAAAGAATCTATGCATGGTAAAAGTCTACTTGACTTTCTTCAATTTTTTTTTCGATGATGACGTCATGCATTGTATCATAAATTTTTCCTTGAAATATGCGCAAGGTAAGAACAGACACGATTTTCAGTTAGGATTACAGGATTTAGAGAAATTCCTTGCTATTTTGATCCTCAGTCGCTACAATATTCTTGCACAGCATTACAGCAACGCATGTACTGGTAAACGGATGATGATAAGGGTGTCCTACTAGTAAAAAATGCAATATCTTTATAAATTAGCAAATATATCAACATAATATGTTTATTTATTTCTAAATAAACACTTTTCAACAAAAACAACTGTTTTTTTATCGAGAGCGTATTACTGGGTTTTAATGGGTTAATGCATCATAAATTACTACGAATTGCTGCCTATTCATTAATTAACGTTTCATACGTGCATGTGAAGCTTCTCTGAGACCAGTGTAGTCCAGTATGCGTAAATGTCGAGTGTGGTGAACGGTATCAATCGCCTTTGCAATATTGACGTACACAATACTTGATTAGTCTTCAACAGATTTAGTAATTTTTGCTTTTAAATATACTTTAGCATTACCCGTCAATCTGCCTTGCCTGAAGCGAATGCCACACCAAATAATATGAAAAGTAGTAGGTCGACATATTAAAACCTCATCTTGTTACATTAAATAGGGAATTTTCAAACAGGCCTTTTTAGAATAATAATTTATGAATTTAATAACATCCACGCAAGTTTTAATCATCTAATTCATTCTTTGTCACGTAGCTATTGTAAAAAACTTCTTGAAACGGTCGGTTTTACAAATTCCTCTATTTTATATTACAGTAATGCTATGCAAATGAAAGAAGAATAATTGAACGAGAAGATTAATGATGCTAAGCCATTTAAACAAAACAATGATTTTTATTTACTCGTGTCTCTTTCTCCCGTTCGAACTTGTGTTTGTCCACGGAAAAACTACCTAGCGTCATTTCATTGTTTCGAGAGCAATGAAAAAATGTCGGCTCGATCATATAAATCATTTTGAGGGATTAAATCTACGGTTATAGATTAAAGGCTATTAATTTTAGTGCTCGAGGGGGCTTAAGATATAGCTAACGATTTTCAAATCAGATCAGCTCTAACCTCGAGTAGGTCAGCCATTTGTTAAAATTGCAATAGGATGCTCAAGCTTACGCTTCGGATATTCGACGTCATCCTCTAGGAATTATACTTTATGTAGTTTAAAACCTTCCCAGAAGATACTTTTATTTTATGTAAGTAGTTTTCAGAAGTTAATAAGCGGGATTTCTTATACATCATATATCATATAACAAAAAACAGGAGTGAACAGACATATGTTTTGCTAGTGTAGGTAAATGATGCTCTTGATTTTTTCATTAACATAATCACATGGTGTTATAATATTACGTACCCAATAAAATAGGTAGCAATAAAAAGAGCGGTATTAAAGACAACAAAAGAATAGTTAACAAAAGAAATAATTGAACAAAGTGACTACATAAAAAATTTATACTGGCTTATGATAAATACTAAATCTGGGGAAATAAAAATTCTATATAACGAACAAAAAACTATATATAAAAACAATATAAAAACAACTAAACAAAATTTCTATAAAAACAATATAAGTTATGCATCTAATAAAACAAAAAAGAAACGTGGGATATCATAAATACCAAGTTAGGCATGAAAATGTAAGAAATCTTTTCATAAACTATACCGGGTGAGTCACCAATTGCGCTCGCCCCGATATTTCCTAAAATATTTGGAATAGAAAATTGAAATTTGGAGGCCTTATTACACGACTAAAATGCCATCTTTTCAATAAAAAATCAAGTTTGGTGCACATCCGGTTTGACCGGAAATGCCCACAACTTTCGATTTTTAAATTCAACACCCTATATATTTTTACATTTTTGGAATCTAGAGGAAATTTTGTATACAATACATTCATTTTGGTAACTTTTTGATAAACATTAAAAATTTTATTAAAAAATCTATTCCTGAATCCAGAGTGCTGTGGTGCCCAAAATATATTTTAGTTTGTGTGCTACGTTACTATAAAAATAAAAAGAGCAATATGATTGCATTACTTAATTCTCTAGAGGCGTTTAAAATTTTTAAATGTGATTTTTACTCACTAACTCGGTTTTTTTAAATGGGAATTTAATCGTTCACCAACATTTTTAAATACCTCATTTTCATACGAATCTAATGATACCAAAATTTTGAAAATCCGCTCAGAAGTATTAGATTTCAGCCAAGATACAATGCAACCAAGCTTTTATAAACATGCGGCTAATAGATAATAGATTAGTGGGCTTTGGAAACTAAAACGGCACATTTCTGTGTAAATCTGGTAACCTAATACCATTGGAAAAATCATAGTAGCCATTGAATGTAATAAAACAATATCAGCTGTCAGACAGACTCGTGTAGTTATAGACAATCTTGAGCTATCAAACATTTAATAATTGTGAGCGCAAAGAACGTTACATTAAGTTTAGCGTAGGTATGTGGAGGTAAACACAATTACATTCACAAGGACATTTGCAATAGAATGCGACATCAGTTCGGTTTTCAGAGTTTTATTTAAATGAACATAAATATCGGGCCTATAAATAAATAAAAATCAATTCCGTTTGAACAATTAAACTTAAACTAGGTAACAGTAGGTATCTTTAAAATAATTAATTTAATTAAACCATAAATTGACATTTATAGATATTGTTCAAAATGTCCACCATTTTTTTCTATACACAATTCGACTCTGCGTACAGTTGCTTGAATGGCTCTACGCAATTCAGCCAGCGTTATTTCATTAAGAGCCCGTACAACTTTATTTTGCAGCTCTTCACGGGTATTTGAAGAAGTTTTATAAACTTTATTTTTGAGAGTGCCCCATACATAATAGTCGAGGGGTGTTGTCAGGTGACCTAGGAGGCCACCTGATATGACCTTGATTTGCGATAAGGCGTTCACCATGCAAGTTGTTTAAATATTCCATCACTCTTCTGGAATTATGTGGGGGAGCACCATCTTGTTGGAAAAACAGATTTTTGTAAATAGGCAAGAGGAAGTAAGTCAAGAAATTCTGCTGTCTGGTTTTGTAAAAAGAATAAATATCGTTCGCCAGTAAGTGTTCCATAAAAAAATATGGGTGAAGTTATTCGATCTCCAAGTACTCCAAGCCAACAGTTAAACCCAAATCTTTCCTGAATATTCCCCCGTCCTACCAACCTCGGATTTTCTTCTTGTTGATTGGGTTCGTTTCTTAATTCTTGTTCCACTCTGGCAAACAAGTGTCTGCTTGGATGACGTCTGTTGGGATATTGTTGCTGATACAGTTCTGCAGCTTCAGTCGAATTTTTGAGACGCTCTCCATATATCAGTAACATATCGACCTTTTCATTTCTACTAAAATTATTCATTTTCTTTAATTTTTACTCAAAGAGATTTCCGCAACGCTCTATTTTGTATCTCTCTGACAGTGATATTGTTTTATTACATTGAATGGCTACTACGATTTTTTCAATGTTATTAGGTTACCAGATTTACACAGAAATGTGCCATTTTAGTTTCCAAAGCCCACTAATCTATTATCTATTAGCCGCATGTTTCTAAAAGCTTGGTTGCATTGTATTTTGGCTGAAATCTCAAATATTTCTGAGAGGATTTTCAAAATTTTGGTATCATTAGATTCGTATGAAAATGAGGTATTTTAAAATGTTGGTGAATGATTAAATTCCCATTTAAAAAAACCGAGTTAGTGGGTAAAAATCACATTTAAAAATTTTAAACGCCTCTAGAGAATTAAGTAATGCAATCATATTGCTCTTTTTATTTTTATAGTAACGTAGCACACAAACTAAAATATATTTTGGGCACCACAGCACTCTGGATTCAGAAATAGATTTTTTAATAAAATGTTTAGTGTTTATCAAAAAGTGACCAAAATGGACGTATTGTATTCAAAATTTTCTCTAGATTCCAAAAATGTAAAAATATATAGGGTGTCCCATTTAAAAATCGAAAGTTGTGGGCATTTCCGGTCAAACCGGATGTGCACCAAACTTGATTTTTTATTGAAAAGATGGAATTTTAGTCGTGTAATAAGGCCTCCAAATTTCAATTTTCTATTCCAAACATTTTAGGAAATATCGGGGCGAGCGCAATTCGTGACTCACGGGGTATATTATGTGAGAATCAAAATGAGAAAGTCTCAGATAAACATGACATATTAAATATGTTTGGGAGCTACTTCTCTACAGATGGACAGAATAAATTGAATCATCACTTTGGTTCAAAATTATTTTTGCCGTGTAGTGTCTCGTCATATAGGGAGCATTTAACACAGAGTGTAATCAGTTTCATGTCATTAAAAAAACTGGTAATGGAAACCGACTAGACAAACAAAAAACCTTTATGACTCTTCCCGCTAGGGGCACTTTGAAAAATCTGATCTAGGTTAACATATTTAATATTATGGTATTGAGAACCACTGCTTTTCTTGGTCGATGGACTTGTATTTCCCAATTACACATCTTTTAAATTGTCATAAAAAAGTGCTCGCCGGCACACGCGGTGTCAAAGGATCATCGACCGCCTTTGATGAACCGCCTCAACTGAACTGAGGCAAGTATAAAGAGGTAAATAATTCGTTCTCTCTTCGTGCACAATTGCAAGCAAACAATGGCCATAGAGGTTTAAGCAGAGCATTTCTTTATATGTGTGTTTTTTAATTTGGAACAAAATATTGGATTCTTTGTAATTTAGAAAATTTAAATGTGGTTTGTTAACATTTCTAACATAAATGAGTGTCCTGGATTAAAAGCTTACTACCTACCTAAATGATTCAAAGTCTCTGCATCTGTATCAATACACAGTTCGGTACGTCGAATTAAGTACATACGCACTTCGTTGAACACTAAACACTTAACTATCAACTAACGCTGTTAATAAAGAAAAATAAAATAATAATTTGGTACAAAAGCCAAAAAGGAATACAAAAGGAACGAACAAGTAAGTTGTATTTGTACGTAATAAAGAATTTGACAACTTGAACGGTAAGTCAATAAAATAAATCTTATGACGCGAAATTCAAAAATAACAAAAACAACGAACGGCGGGTTGGACGTGTGTACATAACGAAACACCGACAATAACTAAAATATTGCACAAAGGAGAGTTAGAGTATAATTTTCTTCAGATCAGATCTAGATCTAAACCTACCTCAACATTCCAACAGTTCTCAAAAAAATTTATTGAAAATTTGCGAAATTTTTGTTTATTTTTTTTTCCTCCAAAACTATGAGCTTTAAAGCCCATGTTATATAAGGTTTTTTTTGTTTGTCTTGTCGCTCCCTACCACCAGTTAAATGATATGAAACTAATTACACCCTGTATATTTTGCACATATAACTCCTGAGGAAATAAGTGATGCCATTAATAACTTGAAAAGTAAGCTATCTACTGCTATTGATGATATAACAGACAATTTATTAAAAACTATTAAGGATAACATATTACATCAGTTTTGTCTACTTGTTTAATATACCAATTCACCAGGGTTGTGTCCATGATACACTTAAGTTAGCGAAGGTTGTACCTATGTTAAAAAAACGGTCACCGGATGAAATAGAAAACTATCACCGAATTTCTATATTGAGTGTAATTTCAAACTTATTTGAACGGAATGTTTACAATAGAATTATATCTTTCATAAAAAAATCGGTAAAGGTATTTACACAGAACTTCCCTCTTTATTTGTGCATGGCGGCTACTCTAAAAAATTATTAATTACGAAATGACATTGAGAATAATAACCGGAATATTAATATTACGAAGAAAAACTGATAACTTTCGGTCAAAAAAATATACAGAGTACTCATCCAACAGCAAAAATTCAATACGAAATAACATGTTCCAAATATGGAAGGGTTGCGCAAATATCTTTACAAATGTCCACCACGGTTGAATTATTTCTTGGAATGACCACCCTGTACATTTTTCAATAAAAGTATAATAGGTGCATATGCCAAATATTATTGCCATGTCGCATTTTAAATTCCACATTGACGTAGTGAAGTGGAAGCACAGTAGTGGTTACAAAATTTCATTTTTTTTTAATTTTTCAAAAACGTTGGTAAAATAAATTTCAAATCTTTTTTCTTCTAAAATAAGCTTAGAATGTCATGAAACGTGGGAAATTTTAAAGTTGGGCAAAAAGAAATGTTTTCTTCTATTCTATAGTAGTGGTAAGAAAACATTACAAATGTTTTGAAAAAAAAAATTAAATTTTTTTTTAAACAGATTTAGAATGAACTTGAAACGTGGAAATTTAAAATTTGAGCAAAAGCATTTTTTTCCAAAATGGTAAAAAAAAGTTCAAAATTTGTTTTCCAAAAATAGGTTTAGAATGTCGTGAAACGTGGAAATTTTAAATTTGAGCAAACAATTTTTTTTTTCATTTTATGGTAGTGGTAAAAAAATCGGTGAAAGTATTTACATAGAATTTCCCTCTTTATTCGTGCAAGACGGTCACTCTAAAACATTATTAATTAAGAGATGACATATGAGATGTATAATCGCCCTGTAGTTAGTCCTATTATTACAGAGGAAACCTGATAACTTTTTTCCATCATCTACCTTAGTGTAGTGGTGGGGGAATTTTTTTTCAAATTTTGTTTGTTTTTATTTAACAACTATTTTTTTGTTGAAATAGGCTTAGAATATAATGAAACATGCAAATTTAAAATTGAAGAAAAAACTATTTTTCCATCATCTATTCTATTATAATGGTAAAAAATTTAAAAAAATATGTATTTTAAAGTTTTCACACCAAATTTCTTTTTTTGAAATATATTTAGAATGTCATGGAATGTGGAAATTTTAAATTTGAGCAAAAAAAATGATTTCCATCACCCATTTTATACAAAATTTTCATTTTTTTTTAATTTTCTGAAAAAATTGTTTTTGGTATATGTTTAGAATGTCACGAAACGTGGAAATGTTAAATTCGAGCAAAACGTTTTTTTCCATGACCCATTTTATAAAAAATGTTAAATTTTCTAAAAAAATTGTTTTTGAAATGTATTTAGAATGTCGTGAAACGTGGAAATTTTAAATTTTTGCAAACAAAAATTTTTTTCATCATCCAGTTGAAGATAAAAAAGTTTTCAAAATTTCAAAATTTTTTTTTTCAAATAGATTTAGAATGTCACGAACCGTGGAAATTTTAAATTTGAGCAAAATGTTTTTTTGTATCACCCATTTTATAAAAAATGTTTTTTTTTAATTTTCTAAAAATATTGTTTATGAAATGTGTTTAGAATGTCATGAAACGTGGAAATTTTAAATTTGAGCAAACAAATTTTTTTCTCATTATCTAGTTTATTCAATACTTTCAAAATTTGAAATTTTTTTCTATTTTAAATTTTCAAAAAAAAAATGTATTGTAGTAAAAAGATTACAAATTTGTTCTCATTTTTTTAAAATAGATTTAGAATGCAGAAACGTGGAAATTTTAATTTGAGCAAAGTATTTTTTTCCATCACCCATTTTATAAAAAATGTTCAAATTTTTTTAAACTTTTCTAAAAATATTGTTTATGAAATGTGTTTAGAATGTCATGAAACGTGGACATTTTAAATTTAAGCAAACAATTTTTTTTTCATTATCCAGTTTATTCAATACTTTCAAAATTTCAAATTTTTTTCTATTTTAAATTTTCAAAAAAAATGTATTGTAGTAAAAAGATTACAAATTTGTTCTCATTTTTTTAAAATAGATTTAGAATGCCGAAACGTGAAAATTTTAAATTTGAGCAAAGCATTTTTTCCCATCACCCATTTTATAAAAAATTTTCATTTTTTTTTTTAAATTTCCTAAAAATATTGTGGAAAGTTTAAATTTGAGCAAATACATTTTTTTTTCATTATCCAGTTTATTCAATGTTTTCAAAATTTCAAATTTTTCTCTATTTTAAATTTTCAAAAAAAAGTGTTTTGTAGTAAAAAGATTACAAATTTTTTCTCAATTTTTTAAAAATAGATTTAGAACGCCGAAACGTGGAAATTTTAAATTTGAGCAAAAAAAATGTTTCCATATATTCTAGTGGTAAAGAAAAACCAAAAATGTTGGTAAAAAAATTTTCAAAACATTTGTTTTTTGAAACAGAAATTTTAAACTTGAGCAAAACAATTTTTTTTATGTATTTTTGTGGTAAAAATTGTTCCAAGAATGGCAAACAAATTATTTCTTATGAAATAGGATTAGAATATCATAAAACGTGGAAATTTTAAATTTGCCTCCTAAATATAAAAATCTTGATCTCAGGCGTTTTAAAGCAGAAATTAAGATACTTTTAAGAAATAAGAGTTATTATTCTCTAAATGAATATTATAGTGATGATAGTCTGTGATCTTGTTATTTCTAATTAATTAATGTTTGATCTTTTGTGTAACGTGTTCTTCTTAATTGTTTGGTATATTTTATTCTTAATTGTACCCCCATATTTTTATTTATCAGTAACGTGTATGTACTATCTATTTAATTTCTATTGCATTCTGCTATTTGACTTATCTTGTATCATGTAATGTGATCAAGGGGATGAATAAATTTTTTTTTCGCGTTAGCGATGCTGGACAGTTCTCCCGTGTCTCCGATATTCTCACAGGGGAAGCGCCAGCGAATTATGTACAACCACTCCCCAGATCCCGCAGGGTTAGTGGTTGTAGATTCCAAAATCGTGTGCCCTAAGTAGACGCAGGGACCCTAAGACGACTGCCTTCTGCATTTGGCCTGCCAACCATTCGGCTGATTTTTGGCAGGCCGGTATGGTCTTCAATGCTGAGAGCAGCGTAGGCCTCATCCCACCGAGAACGCCGATTATCAGGACGACTATCTTGACCGAGTAGTCTGGGTATAGCGCTCGGAGCTCATACCGGATATCTCGGTATTTGGTCCGTTTCTCCTCCTCCTTCAAGGTGATGTTTGTCTCGGCAGGTGCCGAGAACTCGATGACATACATCACCTTGGTCTGGTGGTCGAGGAGGACTATATCAGGCTTGTTGGCTTGAATCAGCCTGACGGTCGGGAACGAGTAGTTCCAATAAATTCGGCACTTCTCGTTCTCGACAACGGACTCGATCTCTCCGGGAACATAAGGCAGCACTGGTGTTTGGTCTACCTCGTACGAGTGCCGAAGATGGTAATACAGCACTCGTAAAGCCGCGTTATGTCTGTGGATGTAGGCCGAAGTCGCGTAAATCGGACATGCAGATAGTAAATGCATGAGCGACTCCGGCGCCTGATGGCAGGTCCTACAATTTAGGTCGGGGACCTCTACACCCATAACACGACTACGGTAGACCAAGGTGTTAATAACACCATCTTGGCAGGCCACAATGAATCCCTCGGTCTCCGACTTTAGCCCTGCTGACCTCAGGAATGAGAAGGTCAGCTTTCTCGATAAACCCAGTGTCTCTATGTTGTTGTAGAACACTCCATGCATGGGTCTATCGACGTACTGCCTGAACAGATTTCTCTGCTCGGCAGCTTTAATTTGGGTTGTCAGGCGATTAGGCGGAAGCTCAGTTACTGACTGTGCGTCAGCACCTCGCCTGCCTCTTCGCCTGAAGTCGAAAACGAGACCGAGATCATCTGCGGCCCTGCGTGCTGCCTTAAATAAAAATCCGCCCACTCCTATGGTTTCATGATCTCTCACTAACAGCAGGAGTGGATCTGAGCTCCTCAAGATGTTACATGCCATACTCAGCGCTACTCTGCGATGCATGCACTCCAGGCTCAAGAGTCCTCTGCCTCCCCGTTGACGTGGGAGGTACACTCGAGGAACGGACGATCTAGGATGAATGCTTCTGTGAATATGCATCATCTTGCAGGTATCCCTATCCAATTGACGCAGCTCATCTACTGTCCACTTGACTACTCCAAAGGAGTAGAGCAGAATCGGAACGGCAAGTATATTAGTCGCAGACACCTTGTTCTTTCCCGAAAGTTCGGAATACCAAATCTTTTGAAGTCGGTGTCTGTACTTGCCGCGGAGAGTGTCCTTAATTTGTTTTACGTCCTGGATGTGATGTTGTTGCACACCCAGGTACGTGTAGGTCTTTCCGGCATCCAGATGTCTTAGGATGCTTCCGTCTGCCAGCTGCGCATCTTCGGGGAATAGCCCGCATCGTCCTCTCTTGAGGTGGACGACTGCACATTTGTCCAACCCAAATTCCATGCCAATAGCCCGCGTGCACTCTTGGACCACCCTAAGAGAGTTTTGGAGTTCGCCCTCTCCGGAGGCATACAGTTTTAGGTCATCCATATAGAATAAATGGGTGACTTTGTGCCTCCGGTTGCTGGGTGATCCACATTGGTATCCGCGCCCTGGAAAACTCCTCTCCTAAATGATACCGCCTCTGTTGAAATCCGCTGGGCACCAGATGTTACGGTGAAGCGGGTTCTCCAGAGTGGCATCCGTTGTTCAATGCATCTCACTATTGGGGCAGGTACCGCAAGGCATTGGAGCAGGTGTAACAATAATGCATGTGATGTTGTATGAAATGCCTTACGGTAATCGATCCACGCCATTGATAGATTACGCTTGTATTGCACAGAATCCTGAGCAATACCGCGGTCTATCAATAGGTTCTCTTTGCAGCCTGCCACACCTTTTTTAAATTATTATTATTATTATTATTATTATTATTACTTAGTGCACCCTCGCATCCCACATTCGCCATACTATAACTGTGTTATACATTTTATTGGTCTCCCTGCTGGTATCCAAAATAAATAAAAGTTTTTATTTGAGCCATTTATTAATATTTGTTTCATTAAAAGAAACAATCAATCTATTTGTAAAATCCAAAGTAATACGCTCTTTGTAATTAGAGAGATTGTGTTTATTTCGGAGAGTTCAACAATATTACTACAAGCGTATAGCGTATTGACATCTCAACGTATTTTAGTTGATAATAATCGTCCAACCAGCTTACACATTTAGCTAATGAAATAAAAGGATACAAGCATAAAAAGCGCCACAACCGACAGAAACAAACTAATTTGGCCAACAGGATAAATCACATTTTTTCTTATCTTCCTTGATGATGTGACAAAACCAGGTTCTGTATTAAAGAAATCTTGGAAAAATATTAATACAGCCTGTCGGACCTCTGTCATTAGGCCATCTGTAACATTATAGCCTACATTTATCAACATCTTACCGCCTCATTTTATAAAGAAATTCCCGCTTTAACTTCCCAGGGGTAGCTTTTTATTTTTTTGTTTACGAACAACCGGCGAAACGGCTTTGTCACGTGATAAATTTGATTATAATTTGTTTTAATGTTTGGTCGTGGAGGAGAAATTGTCTTTTGCGATAAATCTGGTAACACAATTTTGCATACAGGGTCGCTGATATGTATGGAAATGGCCGATTATCTCCTAAAATAAGATAACTGTCGAAAAATGCTAAGACACAAAATTTTTACGGTTTTCTAAAATCTATTACATAAAAAAATAATTATACAGAATCAGTCAAAAAATCATGATGAACCAAAGTTGCTTTTTCTTTAATGGAAGACCCTGTCTATTACTCTATATTTCAGTTCTTCCAGAAATTCTAAACAAAATTTATATGGCACATCATATACTTAAACTTAACCGTTTTCGACCCCTAATAACATATCCGGCACTGGTGTGGTGGCGCTGCCAGGAGCGCTACACAAATAGGGCTCGCCTATGTCAAGTTCAAAGGCTAGCTTGCCTTGGAATTACAGGAGCTATCAGAACCACTCCAACGATAGCAATGGAGGCTATTCTTGGACTCACTCCCTTGCATATCGAGGTCTAACTGGAAGCTAAAATAGCAGCAAATAGGCTGTTCAAAAATGGAATGTGGAACGGGACTGGTCGGGAATGGGGGCACACAAAGGCCCTGGATCTGCCGGTAAGGGACCGGGTCATCGCCCAAGCGGAGGATAACCGATGTCTCCCTGACTACAATTTCACTATTCTATACTCAGTGTTTCCCAGTTCATAGGACTGGGAGCGCGACAAAAATCGCCTTTCGAGTCCCAAAGATCTCGAGTGGTACACAGACTCAGGAGGTAACTGGTGCTGGCATGCACGGCTGCAAACCAAGGTCTCGTATATCGGTGCAAGCGAGAATCTCAGGAGAGGTATCGCCAACAAACATATTTATATATGTAACGACAGCCAAACAGCCTTGAGGGCTCTTGTGTCAAACAAAGTGACCTCAAGACTAGTTTTAAAATGTCGGAATATTTTGACAAAACTGTTCGAACACAACTCTGTCAAACTCATATGGGTGTCCGGTCACAGAGGTGTGGAGGGCAATGAAGAGGCAGATCGATTGGTGGGAGAAGGAGCAATAACTCCGTTCTCTGGCCCCGAGCCAGCCTTCGGTCTGCCAAAAAGTCCGATTCAATCAGAGTTACGAAACTGGACCACTACAAGGTTCAACAACTATTGGACTCAGGCTACTGGAATGAGGAAGTCGAGGCTCCATATAAATGGGCCCTCGACTGACTCAACTATTAAGCGGCTGCTTGGGCTCGATAGAGAATAAATGAGCCGGATAGTAGGCTTCTTAACAGGACACTGTCCTCTGAACAAACATCTTCACACAATGGGGTTGAAAAACAGCCCTATTTGTAGGATGTGTGGAGTGGAGGATTGAATGTAATGGATTTTAAAAAACCCTTAACCTTTTGTATCTTAATATTTTTCACTAGCTTTCTTACTTTAGGAGATAATCGACCATTTCCACATATATCAGCGACCCTGTATAATAAACTATGGACAGTCCCTAAAAATTATCATATTATTTACAGGGTGAGGAAATAAAACTCGCATCATTTTTAAGTTGTACTTATTTCGAACATTGATGCGAAACTATTGCAATTGGTACATAATGGACTTTTTTAAAGAAGTCTTATTACGATCCAGCGAGCTTATTAGTGAGACTAATAAGAAAAAGAATTCATTAAAGTCGGATTATGTACGAGTTGAACACAAAGCTGCATATTCGACTGCTACAATTATCTAGTTAGTGAAAAAAATTCAAGTTTGGCACCTGATGATGTAAACATGGTTGACGCAGTGCACAGTTAAACTGACTGTATCCGAGTGTAAAGTGTATGTACTTTGATGTTTACGATGACTAATTCTCGCCATAGATTATTTTCGAAGTATATTTAAGTTAATTTAGTTGCAGGTTGTTGTCTGTATCTCATCAAAAGATTTGTTAAAATAATTTCGGTTTGAAAGCAAATTAATCTTTAAATTTCTTTATATTCCAAAACTATATCTTTCAGTTGTGGACTTGCTATTTTAGGAGCATACTGTTAGCTGATATGGTCACCAAATTATTTTCTTATTACAGTCAAATATACATGAAACATATCCTTTATAGTATTTTGCAGACAGCGGAAAGAAAAACTATCTATGAGAACTAAAAGAAAAACTATATGTAAAAATATTTACATACCTTAGGGGTCATGTAGATACTGGTTTAATCTGCTTAGCCGTAGGGGACTATGTTGGATGCTAGTGTTATAATCAAAATGTCAAATATTTTTACATATAGTTTCTCTTTTAATTCTCATAGATAGTTTTTCTTTCCGCTGTTTGCAAAATCCTATAAAGAATATATTATACTATAATCAAACAAATAATAAATAATTCACTTTTGAACAAAAATACATATTTTATGATAGTTACTTGTGATATAAGTGTAAAAAGTGATATGTTATTTCGTAGGTGGGGAAGTCACGAACAAAATAAAATCACCTTTAACACGCATATTCACACACTATTTTTTGTATGATCACTATTGAAAGCATCATTGAATATCTTGATTTTAAATACATAATATCTGCGTATTATTGCAAAATTATCAAATTTAAAATTTGTATTTGTCTGTCAAAAATGACATTGTGTCATGAAGTTAGACATTCAAAGCACTCAGAGAATTTCACTTAAATAAAATTACTTCTGTTCACCTCGTTCAACTGTGGCTTATCTCAAACAATTTAAAGTGGTTATTTGTTAAAAAGCGTGTGATAATCAAGAAAATTCATTAGAAATTGAAGAAGCAGCTAATAGGGTTACTTTTAGCTTGTTGCCAGCAAAGTCAAGAACACAGTACGAGATTGCGTGTAACAGCTTTATGGAATGGTGCATAAGTAGTAATGTTGTATCAGGCAAGAATAGTGAAAATGTATTCTTGAAGTACTTTGAAGACAAATCTAAGACAGGACAGGCTTCAACACTTTGGTTCAACTACTCTATCATCAAGGCGGTGCTGAATATACGTCATAAACCAATGCTATAGGCTTATTGCGTTTTTGAAAAGAGAAGATGAAGGAAACAGATCAAGAAAATTCAAAATACTGACTAAGGAGCAGGTGGATAATTTTCGTACGGAAGCACTAGACGAAAAGTATTTATTGCTAAAAGTGGCTACAATTATCGGCATATTTGGAGCTTATCGTCATGAGGAACTATGCCACTTGACTTTAGAAGACATTTGGATAAGGGTACTGTACTATTAGTAAACATCTGACACAGGAACCTAGGTAACACGAAATATTGATATTAGTGGTTCAATATATTATTTTAATTATAGAAAGTATGTAACTCTCTGTCTAAGTGATTAATGATCAATGACTGTTCATTAAATATGGAAATAATAGATGTATGTCGAATCCAGTTGGAATAAACACGTTCGGAAAATGCCTGCAGATACTGCTGAATTCCTTAAACTTACAGATCTTCGCTTATATACAGGACACTGTTTTCTCCGGTTTTCGGCAAGCTTGCTTACTGATGCTGATGCAACTCGTGCAACTATTACAAACATGGGGGGTGGAAGTCCAATTAGGTGGCGATAGGATATGTAAAGAAACCACTGGAGAATAAGAAAAAGCATTACGATGGAAATTTAGCCAAATGTTATTACGACTCCCAACATAACCAACCGCAATGTCTTGCAAAGGAGTTACTGCCACAGGTGTCGTCGGTACACTAATTAAGTCTGACCATTGTATTTCAATATCCAACTATTCTACTATTGTACCATTTGAGGTGCTACTAATTAAATCTAAATGTAATCGTTTTTTCAACATAAAGCTTATTAAATAGTTATATATGGATTTTAAATGTGTTTATACAAAAAAAAATAGTTTTCGTAAGATTTATTGTGTACCTATATTATACGCATAAACTTTTTTGAATCGCAAAATATATGAAATCTGCTTACACAAATTTTAACAGAGCTTTTAAAAAATGTTTGTTAATTAGTTGTTACCAGGATTTATTACCAATGAAAGTGAAAGCCAGAAAAACCTTTTGTAATACTTGCCATACGTTGAACAAATTAGCAGGAAAAAATGTTATATGTGTGTAACGAATGGCGATAATTTTATATTTTGACACAATGTGAATACTAGTAAGCATGGACACCCGTGAGCGAGGGGGAAAATAAAGCAGTTAAAATGTGGGTAACAAAATATTACCTCTGCTGTTAAGGGCATTAGGTACCGGAAAAATAATATTTAATGTAAACAGGATGAGAACATGACAAATTTGAAGTGATTTTAAAATATGGCTAGTATGTTGTAAATTACTGTGGGTATACCAATATTAAATTAAAAAAAAAACTCAAGGAAGTAATGAAATGTTAATACCAAGCTGAAATTTGCCATATCGACTTTAATATATGTATTAGTACAGTGACATGGTGATCTCACTTCGGACAAATTTTTAAGAGTGGGTATGCCGTCTAGAAATCAGAAATAAAATGGTCTAAAACGTCGCACCGTGCTCGACAGATTATAATTAGACCACTACAATTACGAGATTTGTACAAGCGAAAAACAAAAGAAAACATGTCAATCTAGGTTTGTATCATATTCATATTTTGAAAAGATTTAGTATTAATTAATAAGACTTGTTTTAATTAGCAGTAATTTGCGAGATTTTATGATTTTTTTAAAAATATTTAAAATCAAAATATGTAAAAAAGGACTCGATACAAACCTTCATTTACGTTTTCTGTGTAGCGCACTATTTTTGTTTTTGCAAAAAACATAACAGTTTTTGGAAAAACATGTATAGCACGGAACCGTGTAAATGCAAATTTTGCCACAAATATTACACTGATACGAGCTCCCTCTGGATTTATTATAGTTTAAGCTCCGCCCTTCATTCAGTATCACTTCATGAATGAAAAAACATAACGAAGGAACGAAATAAGAAATTAAACCAAATCATTTCTAATAACGCGGGACGCCCAATAAAATACCAAATTCCATTAATTTACTATTATACATAACAGGTACTCTACTCTTTGATTATGCTACAAGTACCGAATTATAACAATATTGTAACTAGTTATATGTAGTCACCCATGCACTAACAATAATGTTTAATTGTATTTCAATTCTTCTTTTTAAAATGGTGGTATGCTGGTATATTTGAAAACATATATTGGGCAGTACAATTGACATTAATTTTTAAAGATGTCTTCTTGTAGTAAACACATGAATATAGAATTATAAGGGGCAATGCGATTTGCAATGAAAGGAGTTAGAAACACAAAAGTAAAGCGCACATTTTTCCCATTTTCTCATCAAGTCACACGCATTAGTATGTTGCATTAATAGACCAAGCGCCAGAAACGAAAACAGACCTAATTGTGTCAAATTTACGTAGAAGGCCGCTAGATACCATGATTCTGAATAAGTATCTACAGCCAAGAAAATTTTGAAAATACTTTTCGTAATAACTTTTATTTCTTGGAAAAATAGAAAGAAATGTTTGGGATAAAAACTGTGGGCAGTAAAGTTAGCTATCGATCTGTCAAAATAATGAAATCTAGGCTCAACATTTAAAAAGAAACAGAGAAACCAACTTACTCCTTTAAACCCGAAAATATTTTCGAGAAAAAAGCAACCTTCGTGAAAATTTAACAAATCAGAGCTAAAAGTATTGTCCAGAAGGTGATGTGTACCGATTTTGAAAATATTTCTTTTTGAGATCGCGCACCAATGTAGACGTTCTAAGACTCAAGTTGCAGGTTTTTATCTCTGCTTTCAAAATTTGTAGAGAAAACATTTTTGAATACAAATTTTAGCCATCTTTTTTTACTTAGAAAATTTTACAAATTTTTAGAAGGCTCTGACATTCGTGTTTTTAAAAAATGCACTATTAAATTTATATTTTGATGCGGGGCTTAGTTTAAAACATCCATTAAACGTTTACCTACTATAAAAGCAAATTTATAAGTTCTCCCGCATCCATATATTTTTTAAGAAAATATGAATAATAATTGGTGAAACTAAAAGTGTACACCAGGTAAGTTATTTTATATAATATGTGCTAATATGTGATTTTGTCGAGAACTACTTCTCCTAGAAAGTAAAGTTTCAAATAAAAGGTTGCCTCTATCCTGGATCTTTATTTATTCTCGATATACTTACCTGTACTGACTTCGAAAAATTGGCATTGGCTTGCTACATTTACGTTTGCAAATTTCCCTTTTGGATTGTAAAGAAATTCTTATTTTATACTATATACTATCAAAACAGTACCTGAGAGGTCAACCACTTGTAGAAATTACACGAACTGCCAAGACTGCCTTGCCTGAGGCGCCTGCGTAACTCCAACCAGACGCACTTGAGGGGCTTTCAATTATATTACCGCCACTGTCATGGATTCCGACAGCCTGCCTAAAATTCGGAGAACGAATGCCGACGGTGGTTTAGCCCTCGATAGACAACTACTGAATTTCATAATGATCCGTTGAATAGTTTAATGATTATAAATAATTACTTATCACTAACTTTCTGCGAACTATTTCTCTTATTCTCGGCGTCTATTGGATGCATAACAATAACAATTGAAATTAGAAAACAATAATTTTTTGGTTTAACTTGCCATAATTCAAAAAACGAAAACATTATTGGATCTCAATTTTACTATGTCATCACTACATATTTATTAATAAACTGTGGTAATATGAAGGTCAAATTTTAATAATTGTGAAAAATATGATTTTTTCTCAAAAACCATGTCGATAAAATGTGAGCATTTGCAGTTAACGAACGGAAAACTGTTTAAGTCTATGCTGAGAAGAAATAAAGATGGAGACACCCTTTTTATTTGAAACTGTTTTTCTAAGTTTAACAGTTTTTAAGAAAATCGCGTATAGACAAAATAGACCAATAAATAACCAATACTATACGCATAACACTTATTGGATAAAACAACTTGCGTGGTGTATATTTTTGAGTTTAACAATGGTTGCTAATTTTTGTTTATTGGTAAACTACCATTATTTGAGGGACACTGCAAAATGAAAATTCAAGAAGTCCTGAGGAATCCCCTGGGGATCCATGAGTTTTGATTTGTTGAATGATGTGACAGCTAAAGCCTTAAGCTTTACTCAAACGAAAACTAAACAACGTTAAAATGTTAAGTTTTCTATTTAGTTATAAACAAGAATTAGTGCTATACCCCCAAGAGCAAACAAGACTGCAGATACGCACACGTATTTCGGAGTTATTGCTTTTCATATATGGCATATGAGGTACGAAGGTACAAAATAGAGTACTTACCATGTACTGTGCTTTCCTACCTTTGTTGGTCTTGCTTTTCATATAACAATATTATGTATGATATCCTACACTGATGAGGAGCAATATCTCTGAAACGTGTGTCCGTAGCTGCAATCTTGCATACCACTAATTTTTGTTTATAATTTTTATTGGACCTCATCAACTCTTTCATTCTTTTTATTTAATATTGTTATTTCCTTATTGACGATTATTATTAATTAATGTAGATTACTAATTATTGAATATCTTTTCCACTATGCAAAAATATAGATATACTCGTATACTCCATATTACAAATTAAAATTCTAGAGAAGTACCTAGTCGCTTAAATTATAAATACTGTATTTATTAAAGGAATAATATGTTAAAAACGCATTTAGGTTAGAACGATAGGATAGATATGTCGGCATAACCTTTGAGCTTTGGTAGGTAGAATTTATATACCTACAGCTCATGAACTAATTATGAGCTTATTCGTAAGTTGAATCACGGTCATTCATTTCTATTTACTACATAGTACTATAAAGACATAAAATAATATTTTATCGTTTTTAAAGGACCGCCCACTGGACTTTCCGTTTCACCTCCCCTGATGCAAATTTTAGCAGCAGAGAATATATTTTGAATTCGATTTTTATTGATCCACTAATAAGATTTGTGACCGATGTGCGATTCTGTGGCATGAGTTGGACAATTACTTTCCGCGGGTCACCTTTGATCCCGCCAAGTCTGTGTACGAATACTCATAGAATCCATCGACGTATCACTAGGTATCACTATTATTACAAATAAAACCTGATAACTTTTAGTCAAAGAGATATACAGAGTGGTCATCCGATAGGAGAAACTCATATTTAATAAATAAACGGTGCAAAATATGGAAGGCTTGCGAAAATACCTTTATAAATTTCCACCATTGTTGAATTATTTCTTAGGATGACCACCATTATATTTTTCAATAAAATTACAAAAGGTGTCTTCCTTGCCAAGTGTGTCAACTGACCACCAGTAATTCACCAATTTTTTTAATCAGCCGTAGAATAACACAAGTAACGATCAAAACTGAAATCTTATTTGCTGTGTGAACCAATAACAGTGTCTCTTAAGTTTATAACGTGTCAACTGTTTTATTTTAAATTTAGTGTCAATGAAGGTCACGGTCTGAGCTAGTGCACATGTTACTATTGAAACCACCTATTTGGTAATAAGAGAGGAAAGTAAACAGTGTTTTAAAAATCCGACAGTATTTTGATAATCCTATAACTTTTATAGAAAATTTTGATATATAATTTATCTTGCTTATTTTCTGTTTCCAATTCTTGTATTATTTAACTTTAAAATTACATTAAAATATCAAAAAAATAGTGGACAATGATAGGTTATATATTAGGTAGTGTGTAGTAGTAATTGACCAATTGATCAAACACTAATAATTTTTAAATGTTGACATTGTCTATGACACTTCTTGCTACATAAGTGAATTAAAATGCAAGGAGCGCGTTTCTCTTTCTAATTCGTTGTTGTTCAGTAGTTGAAAAGTATTTTGTAGTGGTCAATTAATAGTTCAAGATAAGTGGTCAACTACTGGATTTATGAAAGCCAAATAAATTAAATTGTTTGTATATCTACAATATTCTAACAAAAAAATAATTAAAGGTGTAGAGAAGAAAGAAAGGACATTCTTCCAATATGGTGAAGAGGATGTTGAGATAGCCGACATTGAAGCTGTAAGTGTGCGATAAAACATGCTGGAGGGGAATACAACATTCCAAATTCATTGATAGCTGATCAACAAATTATAAGAAAATTGGGACCTCAAACTGTTTTGATGGTAGATGAAGAGTTTAGGATTCTGACGAATGCTAAAAAGGAGATTCCGCTTAAAGGAAAGGCGTTATTAGAAAACGTATCAGACATAATTAAAAGTGACAGACGGCCTAATAAATTTACCATTTGTGTTCATGGAAATAAATGATTCCATGCTTTTTTGGGAAAACATCTTCAAATAAGTCTTGGGCAAGCAGTATCGATAAGCAAGACCAGGGCTGTAGTTATGGAACAATCTATTAGAATATGGCACCAGGAAAATAAAGTGAATTTGTAGCAAAATGATTCAGTCAGTAGATTCTAAAGAAGAGAAACTTCCTTATGCAAAGACTTCAAAAAGGTAGCTTCAATGGCATGAAGATAAAATGTAACGAGGTAAATTTTCCGTTGCCAAAAATGTAGTTTAAATTAATAATATACTTCGTTATTTGCTCCGCTTACATTCGAATCATATGTATTGTAAATTATTATTATAGATTTCTCCTAATAGAGCTGGCTAAATCGCGAAATAGAATTCTACTTTAAATAGGTAATTTGATAAACCTGGCAGTTAGAGGGATATCCGTAATATTTACATTAATTACAAAAATTAACATTGAGGGCGTTGGTAAGAGAGGTGCGTAAATTAGTTTCATTAAACCACATTTGAGAATCACTTCTGTCCGATCCGTCAAACAGCCCAGTCGGGTACTATTCCGTATATTCACAAGATGTAAGTACACCGTTTTATCATCGCCGCTGGTTTCTTGTCGACCTTTTTATATTAACACCGATAAGAATAATTCACTGAAATGTGTGTTTTAAAGCAATAATTTGAAACCGATTCCGTTTAAATGCATCAGAATATAATTATTATTTCCCGACTTAGGCGAAATGAAATTAATATAAGTTAAATTATTACAATATAGTAAGAGAGTCCGAGTTAGGACCTGTCAACTTCTCCGATTTTATCCAAATAGCTATGTTCGCAAGAATTTCCAAATGGGAAAAAGAACATAGATGATATTTCGAGAGAAAATGTGTACCGTTTACCGTTTATATTATTTTATTCCAGACCATGTGTGATGGTACTGCGATAAAATAATATGTTGTTCTACCAAATGGGTAGAAGTTATAATTACCGTATATTTTATTTTAGCTAGTTCGTAGCAAAATAAAATCTGTCTTTGCAAAAATTATTTTTGTGAAATTTATTGTAGTGTTATTGTTAATTTACCATTCATTTTGTTTCCAATATTTTGTACTGATACGAAATGGAACGAAATTCCTTACTCTGAAATAATTTGCAGAAATTTATTATAGTCCGGGAATTGAGAATAAAATCTAGGCTACCGTAAATAAATTAACTAACATTATATTCTGAGACATAAAAAATTTTCCGCATCAAATCCAACAAGATACCACGTGGCTGAACCGAAATGCATTTAATGAAGGCACCCAGCTGTGGGGTTTGACGCGCTTGGCAAACACCGCATCAAGTGTTCATGTAATTTCAAGATTTTTGAACCGAACCGAAACACCACCGTTCTGATTATTGCTGTCTGTCCGTCTAGGCAGAATAATCTTAGCCGTAAGCTGATACCAAATCCGATAACCATTTTATTTTCCAAACCGAGTGTAATCAAGGTTACACACAGCTCCAAATCCGATAACCGTTTTATTTTCCGAACCGAGTGTAACCAAGGTTACACACCGCTCCGAATCCGATAACCGTTTTATTTTCCGATCCGTGTGTGACTTAAGTTACACACTGCACCGAATCCGAAAACCGTTTTATTTATTTGGTATCAGTTTTATTTAGTTTTGCCAAGTTCTTCACACCCAAACTCTAATGCATCATGTAGGCATGATTATTGCTATAGTAACCGCTTGCTTTTGCTTGGTATTTGCACGCTGTCCGTTTTTTTTTAATTACTTACTTGTGCAGTTTTTCCGTCTACTGTTTTTTTATACCGCTTTTACTACTGTTTTAATGAGTAACTAGTAGCTAACTAGCTTCTCACCGCCTGGTTACCCGTACGTCACAAAATGGCGCCCTACCTAATTCAAATTAAATTAAAATGACATGTCTTAAGTTTTTTTAATTTTATATATAAGAAACTCCGTATTTTGGTACCTAACCGTTTTTCATTGTTTTGTAAAAATTTCATTGTATGTTAATAAACTTTGTTATTTACCGACATCCGCCTTTTACTGTTGAATGTGAGTGAAAGTCTAATCTGCCATCCAGACCCTTGGACATACCGTGTCTCCACTGTAGCTATCCCAGCCCTACTGCAACAGGCTGCGTTTAGGAGGCTAATGTGGGACCTTTGCCCCACGTAAAAATTGCAAAGGTGGCGCTCGATATTACCGAATTTAACCGAAATACAGCTCAGCGCCAAAGTGACGCTTCCACTTGCTTATGCGCTAGGCAACTGGAAGAAAGCACGTCACAAAAAGACAGTGTCACAAAACAAAAAGAGGAAGCAAAAGGCAAAGGGCTGAAAGAAGAACTGTCGTTAGAACAAAGAAATAAGGGGAAAGTCATAATAAGAAATCCTGTAAGAAAAATTGTAAAAAGAGGACAAGAATCGGATACAGAAGATAAAGAAGAATGGAGAGAAAGTGGTTCAAACGCGCATGAATTTAATAAGTTATCCATTATACTCTTCGCTGATTTACTGCACTCTTTATATAATTGTTGCCCATTCTACACCTGCAGCTCACCTCCCGTCTTCTGCTACACCTAAACGATTTATTTTAGAAAAATGATTCAAACGGGACAATAGACTGTTTGTTAGAGAGCACATTTTTAAAATATTTTTGAATATACAGGGTGTTCCCTGGGTGTCCCGTTTGAATCATTTTTCTAAAATAAATCGTTTAGGTGTAGTAGAAGACGGGAGGTGAGCTGCAGGACCCTGTATAGGATACCCTTCGCAGTTTTTTTGCAAATAATATTAGATTTAGACATTTGTAGTTTAATTGCAAAACATTAAAACATTTTTTTTTGAAAAATTAACAACTTTTTTATATACTGATTGATTTTGTTCAAAAGCGATATGGTTCTTCCCCTAGCTAACACTAACACACTGTCCAAACTTCAATATAATCGGACCTTCCGTTTTTAAGTTATCGTGCTTACAAAATACCTGACGGGCCGACAAACAGACGGATAGACAGACGGGCAGATAGACGAACAGACAGACGGGCAAACGGACGGACGGACATTTTGGAAGTTGTTCAGAATTCGATCACCAACACAGTGACATGAAATTTTTTTCCCTCCAAGCAATATTACCGGTTTTAGAAATGTGCCGATCGAATGCAATATACTCGTAGTTATTTAGTATTTGCGAAGAGTATAATAATCGATAATAGAGACGTGTCAGAGGAACTTTATTCTGAAGGTCCAAGGAAGAAAAAATCATACTGTTTGTATTGTCCAACGTGTTTTTCCAGAAAATGTACTTGAAGTTTGGGCGCTAACGTTTTCTAATCCAGAAAATACTTTGTTCGCCATTATTGAAAATGACATCATTATTATTGAAAACAATCATATTACATGGCAACTGGAGGTCCCCTAAGTTGTCATGGGGGTAACCGAAGTAAGTATGCGTTTGGCAATAAAGTTAACGATGTAAAGTGATATTGCAAAAATCGAATTCTATTATTATCAATTTATACACAGTGTGTCCCAGGATAGATGTAACAGGAGGAGTAATGGACCAACAATTTTGGAATTTTGAAATGGTATTTGGGGATTGAGTCCTGCTTGTTGTAAAACTAAACTATACCAAAAATGACTTGATTTGGTGTTCTACAGGATGTTTTATAAGCAAAGTTGTAAAAATCACCACTAATAAAGTACCTTTATTTTTGAAAATATGAAAAAATTCCACTAAGAAAAGTTATTTAGAATGCAATTTTATACCTCTGTACCAAATTTTAGGAATATGAAATTTAGAATATAAAAGTTGTGTAGGAGCAAATGTTAATCATCTCAAGAAGTAGGCTATTGGTAAATAAGAAATTGAATATACGAGATGTAAGAAGGTATAATGTTAAACGAACTAATTGTAAAACAAGAAACAATTACTAACAGAAGATTAATGAGGTTTAAAAATTATAACAAATAATAAATATCAAAAACAAATAAATTATTGACCAATACAAAATAATGTTTACAATTTTTTTATTATTCGATGTAGCTACCACCCACATCCACACATATCTCGATCCTTCGCCTGAAGTCCTTAAAACTGGTTTGAATATGATCTAACGGTATGGAGTTTACGGCATTTGTAATTATCTACTTCAATACTGCTGCATCGTTAGGAAGTGGTTCAGCGTAAACCAACTGCTTGAGGCGACCCCATAAAAAGATATCTAATATTGATAGGTCTGGGAATCTCGCCGGCCACTTGATCGGTCCATTTCTGGCAATCCAATTTTCTCCAAAATTTAAATTCAACCACCGATTAACCATTTCTGTGGTGTGGCCAGGACAACCATCATGTTGAAAATGAACTAAAGGGATATCTCTTAAAATATTTAAATGTTCTTCAGAAAATCTTTCAAGAAGCTGTAAATAAGTGTGCTGGTTTAAACTTCCCTCAATGAAATAAGGTCCAATAACTCAAACGTGATAAGAAACGGCACACCACATATTCACTTTTTTATAACAATGTCTTTTACAATGAATTCTAAAATTTGAACTTTTAGAAGCCCAAGACCGACAATTCTGAGATGAAACAACACCAATGGTTGTGAATGTGGATTCATCTGAGAATATTATGAAATGATATAAAAATCTCTCTTCCATGATTTTTTCTCCAATGGTCAAACAAAAATCCAACCTACGGCCGTCATCTCCCTCTTCAAGCGTATACTTATAATTTGCTTTATATGCCCTAATTTTCTTTGCCTTGTAAATTCTTTGGAGTTCGGACTTGCTAATATTAATAAGAGTTGACCTCTCTCTTAGTGGCATCCTAGAATTTTCTATAACAGAGGCATGAGTTATAATAGCCCCAACATTGTCTTCATCATATGCTCTTATTTTTCTTTTCATGTTAAGAACACTACCAGTAGCCAGAAACGTTTTAATTATTCTCATAGCCTGAGTACGTGACAAAGCAGTGTTTGAAAATCTCAAATTAAATTGGGTGTTCACTTCTCCTAGCGAGTTTTCACCCTCAATTCCGTAGCATTGCACAATATAAATTTTTTCACACACTGTGAGTACCATTTTCACTTAATTTTTAATGCTTGGTTCGTTAATTTGAACCAGAAATTAAGGTTAATATTGACAACGTTTGACAGATATGTCAATAATAAATGATACATGTGTATCCACTGCTTTTCTAATAGCCTATTTTTAGCTTCTACATAACTTTAAATATTAATTCACAAAAAATAATTTCTATGCATTTTTAATTGAATGGTTCAAAATAAAATACTAATTTATTGAAAACATGGGAAGTTTCAAAAAAATAATTTTGCATTCCTGAAATTTGGTACAGAGGTATAAAATTGCATTCTAAATAACTTTTCTTAGTGGGATTTTTTCATATTTTGAAAAATAAAGGTACTTTATTAGTGGTGATTTTTACAACTTTGTTTATAAAACACCCTATAGAACAGCAAATCAAGTCATTTTTGGTATTCTTTAGTTTTACAACAAGCAGGATTTAATACCCAAATGCCATTCCAAAATTCCAAAATTTTGGGTCCATTACACCTCTTGTTACATCTAGCCTGGGACACACACACTGTACGTACTGGAAATTCGCATTTAAATAAAAGCATATTTCAACAGTATTTTACTTCAGTTGTTTACCATTTTATGATAAGAAGTGAAAGCCAAAAAAATTATTCAACCACTGATAATACACTGGTCAGAGACTGATATCCTTCTGGATAATTACTATCAAATAGTGTACTTTTATGTTTAGGATTGTTTTCTCAGTGACCCGTGTTTATATTCTTACATGTAATAATCTAGTTCTAATCCTTATTAAACACAATTTGCAATAAAAGTGACATTTTTTCTATTTGCAATCAAATATGCCAATTAAAATTACATCAAAGAAATGAAAACTCTTAAATGGATTATTGGTCAGTTTACCTTCTTAAACAACAGTTTAAGGTCACATGATCAATTTCCAGGTCAAAATCTAAATGAATTCCAGTGTTAAGACCGTTCACAGAATAACTAAAATAATATCTTAACTGAAGCAACATCTAGAGCTGCTTTACATCAGAATTTAAACCCGAAAGTAGTATTTCAGTTAAAGTTGTGTCCAAAATATAACATTCAAAGCGGCATCCCTTAAGAATTGCATCACAGAGAGCCACGCGCTTGCAAACGAACACCTGCTTAATGCGTCCAGAATCGGATTCAAAATTTTTATGACTACATTCGTATTTTACTTGTCGCATCACAACTCTCCATTTAAATATTTATTACCACAAAAACGCTACTGGCAAATTTTCCAATTTAATCTCATTAAAATACTAGCACTACACTACAGTTTCTTGGTTTCTTCTTATCGGCAGTTTCAACAAAAAAGGCACGCACCACAAAAATAACAGAAAATTAGATTCATATTTATTCAGCGAATAAAAAATTTCCGTCAAAGGAGTCATCGTATGTGCTTTATAAATATGAACTCAGCTTTTTAGCATTTCTTTTATTACTGTCAAATATGTTTGTTTTTAAATGTGTTACTTTCCTCGCATACCGAAGGGAAGTATTGCATTCGAGAAAAATCACCCTCCGACATTTTTTCAGAATTTCACGTTTCAGATCACGTAGATTACGAAAATATAGGTTTTCTAATTCCGTCAGTCAGTCAGTCTGTCTGTCTGTCTGTTGGTGTATTATCTAAAAAAAAACTGCTTGACGTAGAACAGTCAAATTTAGTAGGTAGCTGGCGCTGCTGTCTGAAATGGTTAAACTTTCACTGGAAAATATACAGGGTGGACCGTCTAAATGGAATAAATAATGGAAAAAATTTTTTTGCTCAAATTTAAAATTTCCACGTTTCATGGCATTCTAAACCTATTTCAGAAAAAAAAAAATTCAAAACTTTTTTTGGTCGGATGACACTTTAAAATGTTCTCCAAATGTACCTTCCTCGAGAGGTAAACGTATAATAATAGTACACGCGGGTAGAGGTGTTTCAGAATCTTATGAACCGCGAAATGCGCAAAAGGGAAAGTTTGTTCTGGGTTATAAGTGAATTTTGAAAACACTGAGGGCTACCTTGCTGTATATATAAACAAGAGCTCAGGATAAATTGTAAACAATAAATCTAATATTTTTAAGAAGTGTAATTGAGTCCACAGGAGGGATTATGTCTCTGCGCATATGAAGGTCACAGCTCATGAGAATTTGAAACACCTCTAATGAAGATGGATTTGTAAAAGGGTGTAAACACCCATTAAAATGTTTTCCGCAAAAAACATGGCAAAGTCATCGACCGATTACCACCAAGATATGAATGCCACTTTTCTTGAAAAATGTTTTGCAGAAAAACTATTGCGTTACATAAAGCCAAATTCGGTCATAGTGTTAGATAATATGCCTCTTACCATTCGCGACAAGCTGAGAAAATACCAACTACATCGACGCGAAAGTTTGAAATAATTGAATTTAAAAAAAAGCGGTGAAAAATGCCATTGTTAGGTAGGTTCAATATAATGCTAGAATTAAATCCTAGATAAAATGAATGTAGGGTTGTTGTATTTTTATTTAATAATAGGTAGAATTGTGAAATTCGACATTTATGAAAGCAGGAATATTTTACTTTCATTGTTTCATTACTTGCCAAACTCTGAAATTCTAACTCCGGCTCTGCAAGTCAACGTGGACTCTGTATACTAGACTAATACGCATAATAAAATTCGACCAATCAGTAGATCTGTAGCAGAATTTGCCATCAATCAGATTTAGTGGGCGTACCTTATTTACTTAACTCTGTCGTAGTTTATAAAAAAACTACTTAATTTAATTTGTGGTCATTTTTTGTCACACCTCCAGACAATAGTAAAAAAAGAATAAAGGAAGCCGCAAATGCTCCTTATATTTTGGATTTGAGTTTACGTGGATTAGCGTAACTAATAATTTTAAAAGCTCGCCGTGGCAGCAACTCGTTTTTACCACCCCAGGCCAACTATTTCATAAACTAATCTCTCCATTTAATTATTCAAAATATAATTAACACTCCGCTGAACCGGGAGAGGAAATAAAACTTATAAACATACACATAGAGCCAAAGATTTAAAGTAAAGTCGGCCATAAAGAGAGAATTTACACATCGTGAAAGCTCGTATTAAGTAGAATTATCTATAAAGCTAGGTGCTTTGCTTAATGATACCTTTAATTAAATGTTCAAATATAGCTAACATTATGTACTATAAGGCAACTCATAGGCTTGGTTAGAATTTATAATACTTGATATTATTGTAACTACTGTATTATGTTATTTGCGCGCTTAATTGGGGCAGAGCACGTAGGAATTATATTTTCTGGAATTTAATTAATTGACATTTCGTTTCTATTGCATAACTTATTAATGTAAGCAATAGCGTATGTAATAAACATCGAAATGGAAAAAAGCAATAATTAATTAATAATTAAGTATTGAGTGGTAGATCAATATTTCCAGAAATATATGACAATATTGGCAGTGGGGCAACCTCATTCGATTAATCTTAAAATGATAAAGATATACGTAGGTTTAATTATTTTCTTCTTCTCATTCATAGTGTCTAGGAAACCAAACCTATTCTTTATAGGATTTTGCAAAGAGCGGAAAGAAAAACTATCTATGAGAACTAAAAGAAAAACTATATGTAAAAATATTAATGAAATAATAATAATATAATAATAATAAATTTCTTTATTTCCCACAGAAAGAACATTTTACAACATAAGTAAACAGATACAAAACAAACATAAAAATATTATAAATACACACTTATTACATAATAACTAAACAACCATGGGAAATACAAGGGGAAGTTCACTCAAGCGAGTGCTCTACCTCTTAACCCTTGATACTAAACTAGATTAAACTAACAATAATAATTAAAATAATAATTGTTAAGAAATAAACATAAGGTTAGGATATTTAAGAAAACACATGCTGATTACACACACCGAGAATGAAATCAAGTATAGAGTGTCCTTATTATGCATTGAGAAAATACTTATATATGTTCATTTTAAATTTAGCGTTCGTGAGAACCTTCAAACTATCTGGGTTAGAGTTGTATAGCTTATAAATGGTATATCGAAAACTCCTTTCAAAAAAAGACTTTTTGTGAGGAGGAGGCGTCAATTGACCTTTATATCTTATGTTAATATTATGAACATCACTTCGAAACGATATTTTGTTATGCACATAGGGAGGTGTCCGAGATAATATAATTTTGTGAAACAAACCAAGGGAATAGATTTTAAGGCGATCTTTTATATTTAACCAATTTAATTCGTTCAGCTTATGAGACACATGGTCATATTTTCTAATACCACATATGAAACGGATACAAGAATTTATCTAAAATCTATCTTAAATTAGTCCAAGATTTTTTGAACTACTTGATGGCTCAATTTTGACATGCTCAACCTCAATATTCATATCGTGTTGTAGATGATTACAATCCGTTTTTTTTTGCCAAATAAGAGGACAGCTGATTTCATTGGATTAAGTATGATAGAATGCTGTGTAGATATTCTAGAGAGTGCCTTCAAATCACTATTAATTTTTTCTTAGGCATCTAAATGTTCTCGGGCATTAAAGAATTAATCAATTGAGTGTCGTCGGCATACATGTGTATCGCACTATGCTCGATAGATTTAGGAAACTGGCTGGCGTAGATTGTAAACAACAGAGGACCTAGAATTGAGCCCTGCGGTATACCTCGTCTCAGTAATCTCGCCTCGCAACCTAACCCTCTGAGTACAGCCCTGCAAGTACGACTGGAGGAGTTGAGTTCCCTCAGCATTTATTCCAAACGAAGTCATAATAGCCACCAAAATAGTATGGTTAATGGTGTCGAAAACCTTACTAAAGTCAAGTGAGTCTAGGGCTGTGCACTTTCCCTCATCAGCAGCTTGTATAATGTTGTCAGTTATATCTAACAATGCTGTACAACAACTGTATCCTTGGCGGAAACCCGATTGTACATTGGACAGAATATTATTTCTGTCCAGATATTCACGTAATTGCATTTCAATAACCTTTTCTGCTAACTCTGATAACCCCGGCAGAATGCTTATTGGTCTTAAATCTGAAAAATTTTGCGGATCTTTTTTTTTGGAATCGGAGTAACTAGAGCATTTTTCCAACAGGATGGGAATTTACAATCAAGGAGGACAGTGTTAATAATATTAACTTAATATTTTTTAATAAAAGGATAACATAATTTTATTAGGTCTATACTAATATTGTCTGACCCAGGTGATGTAATTTTAAGTTTTGCAAGAATATCGGTTATTACTTCTTCGGTAATTAGGATAAAGCCAAAATTGGAATAGCATATTAATATTGTTTGGGTTGTGAAGATTAGTGGGGATAAAAAATCTTTTGCATTCTTTCGATAACCTGACTTCTGGTTATACTAGCAAGTTAAAATTCTGAAATAAATTTGTCCAGTTTCTTATTTGACATTCTCATTATAACAGCAGCATCCAACATAGTGCCCTACGACTAAACAGATTAAACTAGTATCTACATGACCCCATACGGTATGCAAATTCATTTAAAAATGAGGACAAAGGCCTGAAATTAATTCATTTACCTACCTTGTCTTTAAATATTTTTCATTCTAATGAATTACATTTTACATTTATTTATTATTTGTTTGCTTATAGTAGTGAAACATATTCTTTATATTATTTTGCAAACAGCGAAAAAAAACTATCTATGAGAACTAAAAGAAAGACCATTAGTAAAAATATAGTTTTTCTTTCCGCTGTTTGCAAAATCCTATAAAGAATATGTTTCATTACTATAAGCAAACAAATAATAAATAATTCACTTTTAAAAATGTATAAAGTATATAGGCTCCAATACTAGTTAGCTAATAGATAGGTGAAGATCTGTTGGTTTTTATCAGTCAATGTAAAATATAAATATTTCATACTTATTCATAGATATTGCCTTGGTTTTCCATGGAACATCTTTATGAGTGGCTTTATGTCTTTCTGATGAGCTCCAGAATAAGGGCGAGAAAAGGCTAAGCATTTCCAAGGAAGTGAATGAGGGATTTCATGAAACTGTAATCCGTTAGAATGAAAAGTTTTTAAGACAAGGTAGATAAGTAAATTCATTTTAGGCCCTTGTTTTCATTTTTAACTGAATCTTCATGATCGTAGGGGGTTATGTGGATACTAGTTTAATCTGCATGGCCGTAGGGGACTGTGTGGATGCTAGTGTTGAGAATGAGAATAGTCAAATAGGAAAGTAGAAAAATTCATTTTAGGATTTTAATTTGCTAGCATAACCAGAATTTAGGTTATCGAAAGAATGCAAAGATTTAATTGATATTTTTACAGAACGTTTTTCTTTTAGTTATAGATGATTATTTTTTCTGCTGTTTGCAAAATCCTATGAAGAATATGTTTCAATACAAATAATAAATAATTCACTTTTAAACATGTCTAGGAAACCTATCGTGTTCCACGGAATATAATAATTGGCCTCCTTTACTAGGTGGTACATATATTTGAAATTTGGTTACTGATTTAAAAAAAAAATGTTTACTTGATTTAAGTTGATTTATACAATAGATGAGGTGCACGATTTGCCAGGTGACCGACCCTGGAGAAAAAATAACCTTACATTTTCAATGTAAACATTTGTGAATGTGAAGGTTTTAACTTAACTAAATACTTAAAAAAAAAAACTCAGAGACAAAATAAAATTCTGATGACGCTATCAAATTCAGGAGGTCTAAATACATAAAGATTGGCAGGTTTTGTTTCTGGGTCTGAATATTTTTCTTTTTGTTGGGCTGTGATTCGTGCAGGCGGTGAAAGTATCACCTGCAACTGAAAATAAATATAAATAAATGATTGAAATTTCATCAGTACTACTTACTTTTTCCTAGACTACAATATTGTTTTACACATATTACTTCCCTCGCATACCGAAGGGAAATATTGTATTCGAGAAAAAATCACCCTCCGAGATTTTTTCGGATTCTGACGTTTCAGAACACGGAGATTACGAAAATATAGGTTTTTCAATTCCGTCAGTCTGTCTGTCTGTCTGTCTGTTGGTGCATTTACTAAAAAACTACTTGACGGAGAGCAGTCAAATTTGGTAGATAGTTGTCGCTACTGTCAGCGAAGAAATGGTAGAAATTTCACTTCAAAATATACAGAGTGGACCGTCTAAACGGAATAAATAGTGAAAAAAATTTTTTTTGCTCAAATTTAAAATTTCTACGTTTCATGACGCGCTAAACCCATTTCAGGAAAAAAAATCGGTAAAGGTATTTACACAGAACTTCCCTCGTTCATGGCAGTCTCTCTAAAAAAATAATAATTACGAAATGACATTGAGAATAATAATCGGAGTAGAGTTATTGCTATTATTACAAAGAAAACTTGATAAGTTTTGGTCAAAAAAATATACAGATTGCTCATCCAACAGCAAAAGTTCAATACTAAATAGCAGGTGCCACATATGGCACGCTTGCGCAAATACCTTTACAAATGTCCACCATGACTGAATTATTTCTTGGGATGACCACCCTGTACATTTTTCAATAAAAGTATAATAGGTGCATATGCCAGATGTTATTGCCATCTGTCACATTTTCAATCCAACATTCACGTAATGGAGTGGAAAAAACTTTTTTTTTTAATCAGGCTTAGAATGCCATGAAACGTGAAAATTTTAAATTTGAAGAAAGAAAAAAAAATTCATTTTAGTAGTAAAAATTTTTTCAAAAATATTGTTGAAAAAATTTTTTTTTTCCTGAAATAGGTTAAGCATGTCATGAAACGTAGAAATTTTAAATTTGAGCAAAAACAAATTTTTTTCATCTTGGTAAAAATTTTTTCAAAAATGTTTGAAAAAAATTTAAAAAATTTTTTTTTTCTGAAATAGGTTTAGCGCGTCATGAAACGTGAAAATTTAAAATTTGAGCAAAAAAATATTTTTTTCAACTTGGTAAAAATTTTTTCAAAAATGTTTGAAAAAAATTTTCAAATTTTTTTTTTTTCTGAAATAGGTTTAGCGCGTCATGAAACGTGGAAATTTTAAATTTGAGCAAAAAAAATTTTTTTTCAACTTGGTACAAATTTTTTCAAAAATGTTTGAAAAAAATTTTCAAAAAATTTTTTTTCTTGAAACAGGTTTAGCGCGTCATGAAACGTGGAAATTTTAAATTTGAGCAAAAAAAATTTTTTTCACTATTTATTCCGTTTAGACGGTCCACCCTGTATATTTTTCAGTGAAAATTCTACCAGTTCTTCGCTGACAGTAGGGTTAACTACCTACCAAATTTGACTGCTCTCCGTCAAGTAGTTTTTTAGTAAATACACCAACAGACAGACAGACAGACAGACAGACAGACAGACCGACAGACAGACAGACAGACAGACTGACGGAATTGAAAAACCTATATTTTCGGAATCTACGTGTTCTGAAACGTCAGAATCCGAAAAAATCTCGGAGGGTGATTTTTTCTCGAATACAATACTTCCCTTCGGTATGCGAGGGAAGTAAAAATGTTGAAAATTTTTTCACCAATATTTTTGAAAAATTTTTTACAGCTAAAATGAAATATTTTTTTTTCCTTTCTTCAAATTTAAAATTTCCACGTTTCATGGCATTCTAAGCCTGATTAAAAAAATCGGTAAAGGTCTTTACACAGAACTTCCCTCGTTATTTGTGCATGGCGGTCACACAAAAATTAATAATTACGAAATGACATTGAGAATAATAATCGGAATATAGTTATTGCTATTATTACAAAGAAAACTTGATAAGTTGTACATTTTTGAATAAAAGTATAATAGGTGTATATGTCAGATATTATTGCCATCCGTCACATCAATCCAACATTCGCGTAATGGAGTGGAAGTATAGTGGTGGTTAAAAAATTTAATTTTTATTTTAATTTTTCAAAAATGTTAAAAAAAATTTTTTAAATTTTTTCTTCTGAAATAGGTTTAAAGTGTCAAACGTAGAAATTTTAAATTTGAGCAAAAGGGAAAGTTTCCGTCTATTCTATACTAGTGGTAAAAGAAATTTAAGATTTAAAAATTATATATTTTTTTTAGGTTTAGAATGTCATGAAACGTGAAACTTTTAAATTTGAGTAAAAAAAGTTTCCATCTATTCTAGTGTTAATTTTTTTTCCAAACTGGTGACAAAATGTTGCAAACATTTTTTTTCCGAAATTGGTTTGGAATGTCATGAAACGTGGAAATTTTAAATTAAAGCAAACCAAATTTTTCGTCTATTCTATAGTAGTGATAAATAGATTAAAAATGTTTTCAATTTTTTTAAAAAAATTTTCAAAAACATTTTTAAACTTGTTTGAATAGTTTTAGAATGCCATGGAAACGTGGATAGTTTAAATCTGAACAAAGAAAAAAAATTCTATCTTAGTGGTAAAATTTTTTTAAAATAGTAAACAAAATTTCTAATTTTTCTTTTAAATAGAGTTAGAACGCTATGAAACGTGGGCATTTTAAATTTGAAGAAATAAAAAAAAAATCCATCTATTTTAGTGGTAAAAAAAAATTCAAAAATGTTGGTAAAAAAAAGTTTCAAAAAATTTTCAATTTTTTTTTTATCAGGCTTAGAATGCCATGAAACGTAGAAATTTTAAATTTGAGAAAAAAAAAATTGTTCACCTTGGTAGAAAATTTTTCAAAAATGGTGAAAAAATTTTCAAATTATTTTTTTTTTTTAGAAATAGGTTTAGCGTGTCATGAAACGTGGAAATTTTAAATTTGAACAAAAATTTTTTTTTTATCTTGTTAAAAAATTTTTCAAAAATATTGGTGAAAAAAATTTTCAATTTTTTTTCCCTGAAATGGGTTAAGCGTGTCATGAAACGTAGAAATTTTAAATTTGAATAAAAAAAAAATTTTTTCATCTCGGTACAAATTTTTTCAAAAATGTTTGAAAAAAATTTTCAAAAATTTTTTTTCTCTGAAATAGGTTTAGCGCGTCATGAAACGTGGAAATTTTAAATTTGAGCAAAAAAACATTTTTTTCACTATTTATTCCGTTTAGATGGTCCACCCTGTATATTTTCCAGTTCCAGTTCTACCATGTCTTCGCTGACAGTAGCGTCAACTACCTACTAAGTTTGACTGCTCTCCGTCAAGTAGTTTTTTAGTAAATGCACCAACAGACAGACAGACAGACAGACAGACGGACAGACAGACAGACAGACAGACAGACAGACAGACTGACGGAATTGAAAAACCTATATTTTCGTAATCTACGTGTTCTGAAACATCAGAATCCGAAAAAATCTCGGAGGGTGATTTTTTCTCGAATACAATACTTCCCTTCGGTATGCGAGGGAAGTAAAAAAAAATTGGAATTTTTACTTCCCTCGCATACTGAAGGGAAGTATTGTATTCGAGAAAAAATCACCCCCCGAGATTTTTACGGATTCTGACGTTTCAGATCACGGAGATTACGAAAATATAGGTTTTTCAATTCCGTCAGTCTGTCTGTCTGTCTGTCTGTCTGTCGGTCTGTCTGTCGGTCTGTCTGTCTGTCTGTCTGTCTGTCTGTCTGTCTGTCTGTCGGTGCATTTACTAAAAAACTACTTGACGGAGAGCAGTCAAATTTGGCGGGTAGTTGACGCTACTGTCAGCGCAGAAATGGTAGAAATTTCACTGGAAAATATACAGGGTGGACCGTCTAAACGGAATAAATAGTGAAAAAATTTTTTTTTCGCTCAAATTTAAAATTTCCACGTTTCATGACGCGCTAATCCTATTTCGGAAAAAAAATTTTTGAAAATTTTTTTCACCAACATTTTTGAAAAATTTTTTACCAAGATGAAAAAATTTTTTTTTGCTCAAATTTAAAATTTCTACGTTTCATGGCATTCTACAACTATTAAAAAAAATTAAATTTTTTTTACCAACATTTTTGAAAAATTTTTTTTTACTAAAATGATAAATTTTTTTTCTTCAAATTTAAAATTTCCACGTTTCATGGCATTCTAAGCCTGATTCAGAAAATAAAAATTGAACATTTTTTGAAATTTTTTTTTACCAACATTTTTGAAATTTTTTTACCACTAAAATAGATGGATTTTTTTTTATTTCTTCAAATTTAAAATTTCCACTTTTCATAGCGTTCTAAATCTATTTAAAAGAAAAATTAGAAATTTTGTTTAGTATTTTAAAAAATTTTACCAGTTAGATTGAATTTTTTTTCTTTGTTCAGATTTAAACTATCCACGTTTCCATGGCATTCTAAAACTATTCAAACAAATTTAAAAATGTTTTTGAAAAATTTTTTTTTAAATTTGGAAACATTTTTTAATCTATTTATCACTACTATAGAATAGACGAAAAATTTGGGTTGCTCAAATTTAAAATTTCCACGTTTCATGACATTCAAAACCAATTTCGAAAAAAAAATTTTTGCAACATTTTGTTCCCAGTTTGGAAAAAAAAATTAACACTAGAATAGATGGAAACTATATTTTTTTGACCAAAACTTATCAAGTTTTCTTTGTAATAATAGCAATAACTATATTCCGATTATTATTCTCAATGTCATTTCGTAATAATTAATTTTTTTGAGTGACCGCCATGCACAAATAACGAGGGAAGTTCTGTGTAAAGACCTTTACCGATTTTTTTTTTACCATTTTTGAAAATTTGTTTAAAATAGATGGATTTTTTTTATTTCTTCAAATTTCAAATTTCCACATTTCATAGCGTTTTAAATCTATTTAAAAGATAAATTAGAAATTTTTTTTACTATTTTTTTTTTTAAATTTTACCACCAAGAGAATTTTTTTTTCTTTGTTCAGATTTTAACTATCCACGTTTCCATGGCATTCTAAAACTATGCAAACAAATTTAAAAATGTTTTTGAAAAATTTTTAAAAAATTTGAAAATATTTTTAATCCATTTATGTATCACTACTATAGAACAGACGAAAAATTTTTTTTGCTCAAATTTAAAATATCCACGTTTCATGATATTCCAAACCAAGTTCGGAAAAAAAAAATGCAACATTTTGTTCCCAGTTTGAAAAAAAATTTAACACTAGAATGCTCAAATTTTAAAGTTTCACGTTTCATGACTTTCTAAACCTAGGTATTTCAGAAAAAAAAAATTTGAGTTTTTTTCACCAACATTTTTCAAAAAGTTTTTACCACTAAAATAGATCGAATTTTTTTTTATTTGCTCAAATTTAAAATTTCTGCGTTTGACATTTTAAACCTATTTCAGAAGAAAAAATTTTGAAAATTGTTTTACCATCATCTTTTGAGAAATTAAAAAAGAATGAAATTGTTTAACCACCACTGTACTTCCACTCCATTACGTGAATGTTGGATTGAAAATGTGACAGATGGCAATAATATCTGGCATATGCACCTATTATACTTTTATTGAAAACCGTACAGGGTGGTCATCCCATGAAATAATTCAGTCATGGTGGACATTTGTAAAGGTATTTGCGCAAGCCTGCCATATGTGACACCTGCTATATAGTATTGAACTTTTGCTGTTGGATGAGCAATCTGTATATATTTTTCACCAAAACTTATCAAGTTTTTTTTGCAATAATAGCAATAGCTATATTCCGACTATTATTCTTAATGTCATTTCGTAATTATTAATTTTTTAGAGTGACTGCCATGCACAAATAACGAGGGAAGTTCTGTGTAAATACCTTTACCGATTTTTTTTTTCAGCCGTCGATATACTGCCTGGTTCTAAGCTTCAAGACTTTTGTAAGCTTTCTTCCATGGTAAAAGCAATTTTGGTGTGCGCAGATATGTTACTATAATGATAATAATAATAATAATAATAATAATAATAATAATAATACATTTATTAACCCAAGAGATCATAGTACAAGATATAGGGTAAGTCTAATGAACACTTGTTCAGTTGACTTAAAATTAAAAGGAAAAAGATTACAGTAAAATAATTAATTAAAAAGCATGAAAAAGATATTCGTTGCCAAAGTAAAAATATTGGATAATCTAAATCTGGATACATCTTAGTAACATATGATAGTTCTGTAGAATATTCCTCTAAATTAATCATACATGGATTCATTGCCTACAGAGATAATTTTGACAAATATCTTCCTTGATGCACCTAATCGAGCTCTGCATAATAGGTTGTCAGATTCAATTACTACATCACTACTTCCACATCCAGATTTTTCATCCAAGTCTCCTTAAATGCAAACTTCTTGAGCATATTTGCACTTTAGTATTCGGAAATAATTGGTCATAGAATTTTAATAATATTTAGAACAGATATCATAAAAAATTTTACAAAAGCTTCAATTTAGCAAGCTTCATTAGGATATTGAAAATGAACTAAGCTAACTTTCAAGCCTGACATGATATTTACAAAATCTGCAAAATGTACAGGGGATAAAAATAAAGGAAAGTTTTAGAAATTTTCAAATTTATTAAGTTGCGGATGAAAAAATTAAGAAGTTTCATAACTCGGAGTAATTGTAATAGGCTTTACATTAATATTCCTCAAAAAAATGGGTTTAGGAAAAATGCGAGAACATGAATCTAGATATCAAAATTTATCAAGTACACAAGTTTTACAAAAATGACGCTAGGCGTCAGTCGGCGTGGAGACGTAAAAATGAAAGAATATGAATCTAGGTATCAATATGTACCAAATACACAAGTTTTATAAAAGCAACGCTGGACGTCGGTCAGCGTCGAGACGCAAAAATGCAAGACCATAAATAGAGGTATCAAAATTGATCAAATATATAAGTTTGAAAAATTTTGTAAAAAAAATTTGAGGCCTTGGCTTCTAGTATATACAGCAAATTTCAAGTTTCTGTACTCTTACCAGCTTGCTTTAAGTATTTCCCCCTATTTAGCCCCAATCCTTTACCAGATTTGTTCGAAAAACAATCCAGTTACAGATCTCGTTATAATATATACGTGTACAAAATTTCAAGTCAATATCTGAAACCTTTCCCGAGAAAGCGTACGGACAAAGAAGTTACAGATAGACAGACCGACAGACAGACAGACAGACAGATAGACAGACGAACGGACGGGCGGACGAACGGACAGACAGACAGAAAATTTTTCCGTTCAAATTTAAAATCTCGACCTTTCATGACATCCTAAACCTATTTCAAGAAAAAAAATCAGTAAATATATGTACACAGAACTTCCCTCTTTATTCGTACAAGACGGTCACTTTAAAAACTTATTAATTAAGAGATGACATATGAAAATTATAATCGCCATGTAGTTAGCCCTATTTTTACAGAGAAAACCAATAACTTTTTTCCATCATCTTCTGTAAAGTGGTGGGGGAAATTTTTATTCAAATTTGTGTTTTTGTTTAATTTACAAAACATTTTTTTGTTGAAATAGGCTTGGAATATAATGAAACTGGCAAATTTTAAAATTTAAGAAAAAACATTTTTTCCATCATCTGTTCTATTGTGGTGGTAAATTTTTTAAAAAAATATAGTTTTTAAAGTTTTCAAAACAAATTTCTTTTTTTGAAATATATTTAGAATGTCATGGAAATTTTAAATTTGAGAAAAAAAAATTTTCCATCACCCATTATATACAAAATTTTCAATTTTTTTTTTATTTTCTGAAAAAAATGTTTTTGAAATATGTTTAGAATATCATGAAACGTGGAAATCTTAAATTTGAACAAAAAACATTTTTTTTTCGTCACTTTTATGGTAAAAAAAATTCTAAATTTCAAATTTCTTTCCTATTTTAAATTATCAGATTTTTTTTAAATAGGTTTAGAATGTCACGAAACGTGGAAATTTTAAATTTGAGCAAAACATTTTTTTCCATGACCCGCTTTATAAAAAATGTTAAATTTTCTAAAAAAATTGTTTTTGAAATATGTTTAGAATGTCACGAAACGTGGAAATTTTAAATTTGAGCAAAAAAATTTTTTTCGTCATCAATTTTATACAAAAATTTCAAAACTTTCCATTTTAAAAATTGAAAAAAAAAATTTTTTTCAAATCGATTTAGAATGTCACGAAACGTGGAAATTTTACATTTGAACAAAATATCTTTTTCCATCATCCATTTTTAAAAAACAATATTTTTTTAGAAAAAAAATTGTTTTTGAAATGTGTTTAGAATGTGGAAATTTTAAATTTGAGCAAACAAACATTTTTTTCATCATCTAGTTTATACAAAATTTTCAAAATGTCAACATTTTTTTCTATTTTAAATTTTCAAAAAAAATTTTTTAAACAGATTTAGAATGTCACGAAACGTGGAAATTTTGAATTTGAGCAAAATATTTTTTCCATCTCCCATTTTATAAAAAATGTTCAAATTCTTTTTTAATTTTCTAAACAAATTGTTCTGGAAATGTGTTTAGAACGTCATGAAACGTGGAAATTTTAAATTTGAGCAAACAATTTTTTTATTCATCAGGCAGTTTATACAGTTTTTTCTATTTTAAATTTTCCAAAAAAAATTTTTGTAGTAAATAGATTACAAATTTTTTCTCAATTTTCTTTTTTAAAATAAGTTTAGAATTGCATGGAACGTGGAAATTTTAAATTTGAACAAAATATGTTTCGATCTATTCTAGTGGTAAGTAAATTTTCTAAACATTTTTTTTTAAACAGAAATTTTAAATTTAAGCCAAAAAAATTTTTTTTTCTGTCTTCTAGTGGTAAACGTTTTTTTCAAGAATAGCAAAGAAATTTAAAAATTTGTTTTATCCGAAATAGGCTTAGAATGTCATGATACGTGGAAATTTTAAATTTGACCAAAAAAAATTTTTTTCATTATTTATTCCCTTAAGACTGTCCACCCTGTATATTTTCCAGTGAAAGTTTAACCATTTCTCCGCTGACAGTAGCGTTAGCTACCTACAAAATTTGACTATTCTCCGTCAAGCAGTTTTTTATTTAATGCACCAATAGACAGACAGACAGATAGACTGTCGGAATTGAAAAACCTATATTTTCGTAATCTACGTGATCTGAAACCTAAAAATCCGAAAAAATCTAGCAGGGTGATTTTCTCTCGAATACAATACTTCCCTTCGGCATGCGAGGTAAGTAAAAAATTGAAATTTTCTTTACGATTTCTATACTTTCAATCTACTACGTGGATGTGGAAGTAAGAATACTTTGCTTATTTTAGTAACATATGTAGAAAAGTACTGACCTCACTCACAAAGTATTTACACAACAATTTACATCATTACAGGACACTTAAAACAGCACAGTGAAAAACACTACAAACTCACATAAATAACGAGAGGAAATTGAAAGTAAATTTGACAAATACTCCAACTGCACGATACTGAACTGACAAAATGCTGAACGTTCGTTGCGGCTTCAACAAGCGACTGTATTACTCATCTCTAAAATGCATCGTTTCGCTTGGGACTTCTGTCGTAGCCCCAGCAGACGTGGCTTTCTGTTACTCTCGCTAGTATTTAAGCTGATACAAAAATCTCATGCCTTTGATAAGTACATAAATTGAAGACGTGAACGACAACATTCATGATTTGGACTGTACGTGGATGTTTGTTCCATTACAATCGACCAAGAGCTTAGTTATTCGTTACAAACAAACTTAAACTTAACAGTGTTAAATCACAAAAACTTGTTATATCATCAAACCATAGAATCAGTAAGGGTGAGAGTGTAAAGCTACTAGGCGTTGTATTAGATGATAGATTGAGTTGGTTGGGTCATGTTGAATTTTTGTTGAAGTCACTTTTGAGTACAATTTACTTATTACGCCAGTTGAGGCTAATTATAGGAAGCAACACATTGCTCTCAGTATATTTTGTCCTTTTTCATTCCCGAGTTACTTATGGTGTGATTTTATGGGGAAATTCAATGCACGCCATAAACATTTTTCGGCTTCAAAAGAAAGCTGTCAGAGTGCTGGCTGGAATTAATGATAATAGAGTACATTGTAAGCCACTGTTTGTGAAGTTTGGTATAATGACGTTACCATCTTTATTTATATAGTATTCTTTAATTGAAATACACATAAATATCAGTACTTTCAACATGCACTCTGACATTCATAACTACAATACTAGATCCGTAAATCTATTGAGAACTCCCCGTTTTACACTGAAAAAATCTGAGAATCACTTTAAATTTAATTGGGAAGAAAACTATATTAGTTTTTGATTTTCACTTTATTTCTTGTCAACATGACAATTGTTTCGCCACACAGAGGCTTCTTCATCAAGTAACGGCCCAATCTGTTCAATCCTTACATTTAAACATGTACAATGTCTTGACAAATAGTATAAAATCATAAAATACAAACTCTTTTAAAAAGGCCCTGAAAGCAATTTTAATTAAACAATGCTACTATTCTGTAGATGACTTTATGACAAACTCAGTTCAGACTGAAATAAATTAATGACAGATAATTAATTCATTAATGTTGATATGAAGCAGGCACACGAGGTGTTTAAATAATTTTGATTTTAATGTAGTATTAGATATTATAGTTTTTGTTTGTTTTTTTTTTTGTCATGCTTTGTCATGACAAAACATATTTATTGTTTTTTATATATTTATGTGATCCTTCTATATTTAGGCTTATGTGATACTTTATATTTATACAGACTGTCTATTTTACGAGGGCCACACCAAATATCTCGCTTAATATCTATTGTAGAAGAACAAAGTTTCAGAAACAGTTATCCCATTTTTTGTGAGCTATATTTCAGTAAAAAGAAATTTGAAATCCATAGCCTACTTTATGAGATATATTACAAAAACCAGAAAAATAGGAAAACCACAAACGGTTATAGCTTCCTTATTTGAGGAGATACGAAAAAAGTTACAGGAATGAAAGTTGACGGCAAAGACAATAAGAATAATAACGTGTAACAAAAAAATCGTAAAATGCAGTTGGCTCTGACATACGCTATTGTGCAAAAATGAAAAATACGTATCTCAAAGTAGGCCATGACGCCATTAATTCCGTTATTTTTTTCTCATTCCAATGATATAAAACATGTCACAGAAATTTTAACCGATAGTGTCAATATTTAATATTTTATGAATACCGCAATTCATATAATTGAATCGTAACAATCAGCTGTGCCATAATAGTAAAAATTCACTTTATAATAATTATAATTCCGTAATTATTTATTACAATTTAATACAAACCAATAAATATCTCATAAATAAAAATACAAGTACAAAACGAACATCCAAAGAAAAAAACGAAAAACTATGTATAACAGTACTACCTACTACTATATTGAAAAGAAATTGTGTGTATTTATTTTTCTAACTACAAATGCTCAAATTGTGCACCATGCATTCTGACACATAAACGTGCTCTACGAGACACGTCACGCATTACATTTTGGAGCATTTCAGGAGTAATTGCCTCACATGCGTTTCGAATTCTGGTTTTGATGTCCTCAATATTTTCAGGGGCAGTTTGAAATACCTTGTCTTTAATGTAACCCCAGACGAAAAAATCCAAGGGAGTAATATCTGGTGATCGAGCTGGCCATAGAATGGGTCCATAGGTGCCTATCCAGCTATCTGGCATAACTTGATTTAAATAATTTGTACATATTACAGCAGTGTGAGGTGGAGCCCCATCTTGTTGAAAATATGAATAATTTAATCTTTCTGCCACTGTTAATTCATAAAGAAAATCTTGAAATTTGTTTAGCAGGAAATTAAGGTATCTACGAGCGGTTAATTTGCCATCATAAAAATAAGGTCCAATTACTTTAGTCCCTAAAAGACTCAACCAAACATTCGTAGAAAATCTTTCTTGGAAAGCAGTCTCTCTGCACCAATGTGTATTTTCTCGTGTCCACTTATAATGCATATTTCTATTGAAAAATCCATTATTAGAAAAATTTGATTCGTCCGACCAAAGAATTTTGCTACATATCAGCGCGTCATTCCTTTTCTTATTTAATAACCATCTACAAAATCTTACTCTCCTTGGCTTATCTCCCTCATTTAAATGTTGAACTTTCCTCATTTTGTAGCATCGAAATCCGTTTTTTTTGCACTGTCTTTTTTTATGCGACAGTTTCTCTGAATTTGTCTCAAAGAGGTTTCCTCATTTTGGTTAACATAATTCATTACTCTATTCACTTTTTTTACATTATCCGCAACATGCGCTCGCCTTACTACTTTTTTTGAAAATGAACCGTGCGTTTTTAGATTTTGATCTAACTTCCTAAACATAGTTCGATTTGGCTGCGGAGCATCTGGAAATCTATCTCCGTAAACCGTGACTGCCATCTCAGCATCAAAATTGCACTGACAATAAATGCTAATAATATCGAATTTGTTATTATTGGACTATTGGTGTACACCATAATTACTGATATAAAATTTGTCTTAGAACTCGACAGCGCAACATACAACATACAACAGTGACAATCTGTCAAATTTATTAATAACTGTATACATTGTTTTTCACTAATTATGGCATAGCTGATTGTTACGATTCAATTATATGAATTGTGGTATTCGTAAAATATTAAATATTGACACTATCGGTTAAAATTTCTGTGACATGTTTTATATCGTTGGAATGAGAAAAAAATAACGGAATTAATGGCGTCATGGCCTACTTTGAGATATGTATTTTTCATTTTTGCACAATAGCGTATGTCAAAGCCAACTGCATTTTTCGATTTTTTTGTTACGCGTTATTATTCTTATTGCCTTTGCCGTCAACTTTCATTCCTTTAACTTTTTTCGTATCTCCTCAAATAAGGAAGCTATAACCGTTTGTGGTTTTCCTATTTTTCAGGTTTTTGTAATATATCTCATAAAGTAGGCTATGGATTTCAAATTTCTTTTTACTGAAATATAGCTCACAAAAAATGGGATAACTGTTTCTAAAACTTTATTCTTCTACAATAGATATTAAGCGAGATATTTGGTGTGGCCCTCGTAAAATAGACAGTCTGTATATGTTTTCTTCTTTTTTTATAGTTACCCTTTTACAGTAACTTAATTTCATATTTAATTTTTGTTTTTCCGACTTGCTGCAAATGTACTCTTGTGTATGTAAAGTAGTTAAATAAATTATCTATCTATCTATCTATCTATTCGCAGTCGATTACCAGTTCAATAATATGCTCTTAATTAGCAGTTATTACTCTGTTCATTATTCAACATGCATTTTATATAAAAACGTACACAAACTACACAATATGTATGCAGAATTGCAGAAGAGACCTTTTCATCTAAATAACGCTTTCTGATTTTCAGCTGAGTATTTGCGAGACACGTAGTGAAAATAAACGTTAAAAGAGAAGATCACGTTTTTCAAGTGGATGTGAAGATGTTTGTCTTGACATTTTGTTTCGCGCTCTCATGACTATTACGAGTGTGCTCTCGTTTCCTTGTCAAGTCTTTTAACAAATATTTGAACACGACTTACTTTTCCTTAAGTATGTTGTTAAAGTAATTATAGCGTGTATATGAGACATTGTACGGATCCTTTTCGTGAATTTCTGTTGATGGCTTTATTGAATATTAAATTGAAATTCTTATTGTGTTTCCTGGGACAAATTAATAAATTATTTATATGGAGGTAATGTTAAATTATGTGAATATAGTGGAGTAAAACTAAATCTTCTAGGGAATTGTCTTACTGTAGCAATTTTTTCGCTGTGACTTGTTGAAAACATTTCAAGAAGTGTAGTAAAAAGTTTTGGATTAAATCTGTGTGGTGGAAAACTTTCGCTTAAACAAGAGAATGTTCAATATCGTCTTTTTTTCGCAATTTTTCTTATATCGGGTGGCATGAAAGTACGGGGACATCTGGATAACTTGAAAAGTACGAATCCTAGAAGAAAAAATCGGTAAAGGTATTTACACAGAACTTCCCTCTTTATTTGTGCATGGCGGTCACTCTAAAAAAATGTTAATAATTACGAAATGACATTGAGAATAATAATCGGAATATACACTGCTGGCCACTCGAACTTACACATAGAGACTTTTAGGCAAAATTTAAAGTTCAATATTTTAAACAGGAATGCAAATTTTTGAACGCGGCTTGCAAGTTTTTTAGTTTTTTTCGGATTAAGCTGCATGAGGTATATTTATCGTAGGACCATAAGTTTATTATATACGGGGTGATCAATGAAGTCATGCAAAAAATCAAAAAGTTTGTATGAGTGAAATTTCCGCAAAAAATTTTTTTGGTCGTTGCAATATGGTTTCTTACTAAGGTAACATCAATATCTCTAGACGGTTTTGTCAGTTTATGGACCCTTAGGCTTTGTACACACTACTCAACATAAAATTTGGATACCGAAATCTTTAAAATGCTATAACTTAACATTGGATTGGCGGTTCTTGATGATTTTTGCGAATTTGGAATCCTTATTTCACGTAGATTTTCTATGGTCTAAGCATTTTATTTGAGGGTTGAAATTTACACATTATACCGGGTCGATAATAAACAAAAACGTAGCGACAAGAACAAGTTTATTACATTAAATTCTACAATATACAACATTGCTTAACAACGACCAAAGGTCAATTCTTAAAAAATTTATAATTCTAATTCTGGTAATTTTTAATAACTGAAAAAAAATTTAACTAAAAAATTAAAAATTCATTTAATTTAAACTTAAATTAAAATTAAATTAAAATTCCCTAATTAAAATTAGGTACATTAATTAAAAAAAGAGAAGCTAATATTTTCTTGGTCCTCCTGCTCGGAATATTACTTCCCGACATCGATTTGGTAGAGTATCCACAATATTATTTATAACATCTTGTGGAATATTCTCCCATTCTTCACGAATGGCCTCACTGAGCGTTTCTAAGGTTTCAGGGGGTACATCAAGAGATCTTACTTTAAGTTTTAAATAAGACCAAACGTGTTCGATGACATTAAGATCCGGAGACTTTGCAGGCCAGTCCATCCTATTGATGTTTTGTGCCTGCAAAAACTCTGTGATCCTTCGCGCTCTGTGAGGTCGAGCGTTGTCATCCACCAATAGAATTTCTGGACCGTAATGTCGAGCAAAAGGAACAACAATAGGTTCCAAAATTTCCTCCTGATAAACAGTAGCATTGGTGGTATGGTTGGTAATGAATAGCTCTGTTTTACCATTTCTTATGATACCTCCCCACACTGTAACACCTCCGCCACCAAATGCTTCTTGAGGGGCCATATTTTCCTCCAAATATCGATGATTTGGCCTTCTCCAAACTAACATTCGGCCATCGGAGTGAAACAAATTAAATCTTGTTTCGTCAGTAAATAAACAATGGCTCCACTCTGCATTACCCCAATTCGCATGCCGATTTGCCCATGCCCGCCTATTCGCTCTATTGCGTTGTAATAATCGCACACATTTTGCTCTGCGACGGGCTCTATAATTTAAAATGTTTGGCATTGTTATGTTTAAAAAAAAAATCTCACCTCAAGTTGTTTTTATTTAATGTTCTTCTCACTGTTCTGTCCGAAACTCTCACCCCAGTTTGTTGTCTTAAAGAGTCATTTAGTTTTCTAGAGTTCTTTGTTCCATTCCGCATAGTTTCTCTCATTAAAATTCTTTCGGTTCTTTGGTTTATTTTTTTTGTATGTCCACCCCCATGCCCATAATTATGATCACCAGTAGTTTCGACGCGGCGATTCGAATTATAAATTGTCTTTCGGCTGACATTGTAAATGTACGCAACTTGCTGTTTTGATATTCCTTCGTTGAGAAGTCGAATGCAATTTTCCCTTTCTGCCGTGGTTAAACACCTCATATTAATTAAACTTTACAAAATTATAATATTGGAATATGTCAGATTATTTCTAAAATAATGTAAACAGTTTTTAATTCCATAGCAACAAATTTGTTTTTCCAATGCCTACTTTGAAATTGACGCGTCGCGTAGAAATTACACCCGATCATAATTATGGGCATGGGGGTGGACAAAGAACTCTGTAAAACTGAATGATTCTTTGAGACAACAAACTGGGGTGTGAGTTTCGGACAGAACAGTGAGAAGAACATTAAATGAAAACAACTTGAGGTGAGAATTTATTTTTACAAAAACTTAAATAATGCCAAACTTTAGAGCGCGTCGTACCCTACGTTTTTGTTTATTATCGACCCGGTATAATGTGTAAATTTTAACCCTCAAATAAAATGCTTAGACCATAGAAAATCTACGTGAAATAAGGATTCCAAATCCGCAAAAATCATCAAGAACCGTCAATCCAATGTCAAGTTATAGCATTTTAAAGATTTCGGTATCCAAATTTTATGTTGAGTAGTGTGTACAAGGCCTAAGGGCCTTAATCCAAAAACTGACAAAACCGTCTAGAGATATTGATGTTACCTTAGTAAGTAACCATATTGCAACGACCAAAAAATTTTTTGCGGAAATTTCACTCATACAAACTTTTTGATTTTTTGCATGACTTCATTGATCACACCGTATATAATAAACTTATGGTCCTACGATAAATATACGTCATGCAGCTTAATCCGAAAAAAACTAGCTCTTAAAATTTGCAAGCCGCGTTCAAAACTTTGCATTCCTGTTGAAAATATTGAACTTTAAATTTTGCCTAAACGTCTCTATGTGTAAGTTCGAGTGGCCAGCAGTTTAGTTATCATTATTATTACAAAGAAAACCTGATAACTTTTGGTAAAAAAATATGCAGAGTGGCCAGCCGACAGCAAAAATTCAATGCTAAATAGCAGATGCCAAATATAGAGGGCTTGCGCAAATACCTTTAGAAATGACCACCATGGTTGAATTATATTTCGGGATGGCCACCCTGTACATTTTTCAATAAAACTGATATAGGTAGGTGCATATGCCAAACATTATTGCCATCTGTCGCATTTTCAGTTCGACAGTCACGTAATGGAGTACAAGTAGTAGTGGTTAAACAATTTAATTTTCTTTTTACATAGGTTTAGAATATTATGAAATGCATTCTGGTGGTACAAACTTTATCATCTGTTCTATAGTAGTAATTTTTTTTAATTAAAATTTTTTAAATTTGTTTTAAACAGGTTTAGAATGCTATGAAACGTGGAAATTTTAAATTTGGCAAAACATTTTTTTTTTGGTCTATTTTACTTCCCTCGCATACCGAAGGGAAGTATTGTATTCGAGAAAATATCACCCTCCGAGATTTTTTCGGATTCTGACGTTTCAGAACACGTAGATTCCGAAAATATAGGTTTTTCAATTCCGTCAGTCTGTCTGTCTGTCTGTCTGTCTGTCTGTCTGTCTGTCTGTCTGTTGGTGCATTTACTAAAAAACTACTTGACGGAGAGCAGTCAAATTTGGTAGGTAGTTAACCCTACTGTCAGCGAAGAACTGGTAGAATTTTCACTGCAAAATATACAGGGTGGACCATTTTTTTCAATCATTTTTGAAAAAATTTTTACCACTAAAATATGGGAAGAAAAATTTTTTTTTTCTTCAAATTTAAAATTTTCACGTTTCGTGGCATTCTAAACGTATTTCAAAAAAAAAATTTTTTTGAAAATTTTTTTACCAACATTTTTGAAAAAAATTTTACTAAAATAGGTGGAATTTTTTTTTTTGAAAATTTAAAACTTCCACGTTTCCATGGAATTCTAAACGTATAAAACAAATTTAGAAATTTTTCTGAAAAATTTTTTAAAAAATGATTGAAAAAAATTTTTTGAAAATTTTTTTCAATCATTTTTGAAAAAATTTTTACCACTAAAATATAGGAAGAAAAATTTTTTTTTTCTTCAAATTTAAAATTTTCACGTTTCGTGGCATTCTAAACGTATTTCAAAAAAAAAATTTTTTGAAAGACTGAAAATTTTTAACCAACAGTTTTGAAAAATTTCAAAAAAAATTGAAATTTTTAACCACCTCTATACCAATTCACTGAATGAAAGTAGAACTGAAAATGTGTCTAATGGCAATAATATTTGGCATATGCTATTATACTTATTGGAAAATATACAGGGTGGTCATCCCAAGAAATTATTCATGGGTAGACCTGTTATTTAGTATTGAACTTTTGCTGTTGGATGAGCACTATTTTTTTGACCAAAAGTTATCAGGACTTCTTTGTAATAATTACAATAACTATATTTCCATTATTATTATTCTTCTTCAATGTCATTTCATATTTAATAATTTTTTAGTGACCGCCATGCACAAATAACGAGGGAAGTTCTGTGTAAATACCTTTACCGATTTTTTTATTTTGTAGTGGGCAAAAATTTGCAAATTTTTTGTTTTCTTTATTTTCAAAAGTTTTTGCAATAAGCTTAGAATGTCATGTAACGTGGAAATCTTAAATTTGAGAAAGAACAGTTATTTTCCATCGTCTATTTTGTATTTTGTAGTAGGTAAATATCTGCAAATTTTTTATTTTCAAAAGTTTTTGGAGTAGGCTTAGAATGTCATGAATTATAGAAAATTTAAATTTGTGCAAAAAATCTTTTTCCGTCTATTCAATGGTAAAAATGTTTTTCAAAATGTTCTAAATTTTTTCTTGAATACGTTTAGAATGTCATGAAACGTGGACATTTTAAATTTGAGCAAAAAAAAATTTTCATGTACTCCATAGTGGTGGGAAAAAAGAAAGAGAAAGAGATGGTGTAGATAAAATTAGTTTTTTACTTCCCTCGCATTCCGAAGGGAAGTATTGTAATCGAGAAAAAATCACCCTCCGAGATCTTTTCGGATTTTGACGTATCAGATCACGTAGATTACGAAAATACAGGTTATTCAATCCCGTCAGTATATCTATGTCTGTCTGTCTGTCTGTCTGTCTGTTGGTGCATTAACTGAAAAATTACTTGACTTAGAGCAGTCAAATTTGGTAGGTAGTTGACCCTACTGTCAGCGAAGAAATGGTTAAACTTTCACTGGAAAATATACAGGGTGGATTGTCTAAAGGGAATAAATCATGAAAAAAATTTTTTCTTTGCTCAAATTTAAAATTTCCACGTTTCATGGCATGCTAAACCTATTTCAGAAAATAAAAAATTTGAAAATTTCTTTCAGCATTTTTGAAAAATTTTTATCACTAAAATATTTTTTTTTTCTTCAAATTTAAAATTTCCACGTTTCATGGCATTCTAAACCTATTAAAAAAAAAAAATGAAATTTTTTTTACCAACATTTTTGAAAATTTTTTACCACTAAAACAGATGAAAAAAAAGAATTTCTCTTTGTTAAAATTTAAAACTTCCAGGTTTCATAGCGTTCTAAAAGTATTTTAAAAAAAATGGAACATTTTTTTACCATTTTTGAAAAAAATTTACCACCAATATAGATGGATTTTTTTTTCTTTGTTCAAATTTAACATGTTTACGTTTTCATGGCATTCTAAATCTATTCAAACAAACTTTTTTGATTAAAAATTTTTTTGAAAAACTTTAAATTTATCACTACTTGTAGGTACTGAATAGATGAAAAAAAATGTTTTGCTCAAATTTAAAATTTCCACGTTTTATGACATTCCAAACCTATTTCGGAAAAAAATTTGCAACATTTTTTTAATATTTTGGAAAAAATGTACCACTAGAATAGACGGATTTTTTTTTTCCTGAAATTTTTAATTTTCACGTTTCGTGACATTCTAAACCGATTTCAGAAAAAAAAAATTTGAAAATTTTTTTCACCATTTTTTAAAAAAATTTTACCACTAAAACAGATGAAAATTTTTGTTTTCTTTGTTCAAATTTAAAATTTTCACGTTTCATGGCATTCTAAACCTATTAAAAAAAAAAAAAATTACCACTGTTGAATAGAAAACTTTCCTTTTTACTCAAATTTAAAATTTCCACGTTTCATGGCATTCTAAAACTATTTCAGAAGAAAAAAATTTTGAAAATTTTTTCACCATTTTTGAAAAATTTCAAAAAAAAATTAAATTTTTTAACCACCACTATACTTCCACTCCACTACGTGAATGTGGGATTGAAAATGTGACAGATGGCACTAATATTTGGCATATGCACCTATTATATTTTTATTGAAAAATGTACAGGGTGGTAATTCCAAGAAATAATTCAGTCATGTTGGACATTTGTAAAGGTAAATACCTTTACAAATGTCCAACATGACTGCAAGCCTTCCATAATTGGCACCTGTCATTTAGTATTGAACTTTTGTTGTTGGGTGAGCACTCTGTATATCTTTTTCACCAAAACTTATCAGGTTTTCTTTGTAATAATAGTGACAACTATATTCCGATTATGATTTTCAATGTCATCTCGTAATTATTAATTCTTTAGAGTGATCGCCATGCACAGATAAAGAGGGAAGTTCTGTGTAAATACCTTTACCAATTTTTTTTAACTGTTCATATTTTCGCTTAATTTCAATATATACTAATAATTTATATTTTTGGATAAACTACTGATGAGTAAAATGCATTTGTTTTTTAAAAAAAATTAGAAAAATGAAATTAAATTGATTTTAAAAAGCTTAAAATTTATTTTCGTTAACACGCAGTACGGTTTGATGTCGAATTTGTACTTGTTCTTTAGGCTTTACTATAACCATCTTTATTTGAAACTTGGCTTGATGACTTAGCTCTACAAGGGGCATATTCTTTATCAACTGGTTAAAAATGGCCAGTCTAAAATGTTTTTATGTATTGCGACTTGGCATATTGACTAAAAAGTTTCAGATAAATCTACTTTTCTTCATAATTTCGCTGTGAACAATTTGTTTATCTGTCTTTATTTCGATACGGGTTATACAACCAGAGATACCTATATAAAAAAACCGAGAAAAAACACGATTATGAACATTCTTTTGTTTAAACAAAAGCTTTCCACTACACGGATTTAATTCAAAACTATTTCCTACACTTCTTAAAACGTATTCAACAAGTTTGAGCAAAAAAATAGCTATAGTAAGGCAATTCCTATTAAGACAATTGAAATCATCAGTTTTATTCCACTAATATTTAAAAAATTAAATTTCTATTTGGAATTATAATTTAGATATTTAGTCAAAAGGGTTCTTCATTCTAAAGATTATTCGCACAATAGTAACCAAGTAACCCGAATTTAATTAGTGAGCAAATCACCTTTCAAGTATATCTCCGTACTACTCGTGCTTTATATTAATAATGTCATTATACCTTGACTTAATCAACAACACAAATAATTTTAATAATCGTTGCGGATAAAAAATATTTGAAGAGAATTCCATTATATACCGCATTGAACTGAAATATCAAAAACAGTGTCTGTGTATACTTTTCTATTATTAATTTGGAAATTCAGTCAAATCATTATAAGGCCTGATGTAATAGAAGACACCCGAGATCGCGTAGTTGAATATTGCAAACGATATCCGTATACGAATATAGTTCACCAGCTTAAGATGAAAAACAGAAGTCATGCAACGCATGACTACCTGATCTTCGGCTTTTTCCAATAATTGCATTATTTTTTTTTTGCAGAAACTGTATATTATTTAATTTTTTTATATTTGTATTGGAAATAAAGACCTTTTATTATTATTATTATTATATCTTATGCGCTTACCTCAAACGAAAGTAGTCGATTGTTTACCTGGCTCACCATTACAATTCCTTTGTTATAATTTATAAGCTCTTGGTTATTGCCGGTAGCATAGCCGTAGGTTAAATGATGTTTATTTATTTTTATTGAATTCATGTTCATTAAACTAACATTATTTATTATAAAGAAATTATGTTTTTCTTACTTTTTGTTGGGTATTTTGACACTGAAAAATACCTAAAAATTTTAATGAAAAAACCTCTGAGCCAAACGGATCAGACAGAGGTTGGTTCTTGAATACTTGACTGTTTCAGAAAGTCTCACACCTAAAAATATATAAATTAGAACAATGTAATAAACTAAAAACTGAAAATGAAAGCTATAGGTAGTTAACGTTTCGGAAGAGAATCTACTTCCGTTCTCAAAAGTAGAAAGATATGGGACCTAGACCAGCTGATAAAGAAATAAATAATGTATTATATTCTTGGTTGACGACCTCTTCCCTTGGTTGAGTCCAAGCTTGTGAACTTTTTAATATTCGAGATCACATTTTTTTTTATGCCGCGCGCCTACAAGTAAAAACACGTATTACTCGGAAACTGCTACACTTAGGTGAATGATTCTAGCTTTGATTGATAGAGTATATTCCATATAATTACTCTACATTAAAAAAGTGTTGTAGTTCGTCTATTTACATTTTGAAAAAACGAAATATATTTTGCAATAATTGATTAAGATGCCTTCACACAGGCATAGCTTTTAATTTCACGATATTGATTCAAATTTCTTTACATCAACTTATTCCCTGATGTTTATTGAACATTTTCTGTCATATAACATGTTGTCGTGTTTCACAAATAAAGGCTATATAGAATATATTAGCTATTTGAACACACGTCGCATTAGTCTAGTAGCGTATTAGTCGCTTTATTTTGGCATCTTACGTCTAAAATTAAAAGTACAGGGACAATTGACTTAATTTTCGCTGCAAAGAGTTCAGATAGATATTTAGAAAAAATAGTAGAGTCAATTTCTCTGGAAAAACTTGTATTCTTTTCTTTTTTAGACTGACAGTGGCAACTCGGGGTTTCTCGTGGTCGTTGATAACAAATCCGATGTTCAATAAGAGAAGATTCAAAATGGCGGACCGGAAGTAGAGCCAGATTCTCAGGAAAACCTCGTATTTTTTCTTCCCTGGGCTGATAGTACCAAAAATATTAGTTTCTCCTGAAAAATGTACTACTTCCGAGTTTCAATTTTCCGTAACTGGACATCAGATTCGTTATCAGCGATAACGAAAACCTCCGTGTTCCCACTTTCAGCCCAAAGAAGAAAAGAATACGTGTTTTTCCAGAGAAATTAACTGTTCTTCCTGTACGCCATTTTGAACTTCGTAAATTGGTCCATAGACTCATGACTAGTGACGTCAAAAACCTCCGAGTGCTTATTTTCCGCCCAAAAACCAGAAAAATACGAGTTTTTCCTAAGAAATTTCCGCCAAACAATAAATGTAGTGTTTTTTATAAATATTTTTCTAAACTTTTTGCAATGAAAATCATGTCAATTGACCATGTACTTTTCATTTTAGAAGTAAAATGCCAAAATGACTAATGCGCTACTTCAATAATGCGACACGCGCGTGTTTAAATATCTATATATAGCCTTAATTTATGAGACGCGACAATATGTTATATGACAGAGAATGTTCCTTAAACATCAGAGAATAGGTTGATGTAAAGAAATTTGAAATCGATATCGTGAAATGAAAAGTTATGTCTGTGTGAAAGCAGTACATGAGCATTTTAATCAATTATTGCAAAATATATTTCGTTTTTTCAAAATGTAAAAAGACGAATTACGACACTTTTCTAATGTAGAGTTATAATATGGAATAAACTCTATCAATCAAAGCTGGAATCATTCACCTAAGTGTAGCAGTTCCCGAGTAGTCTGTGTTTTTACTTGTAGACGCGCGGTATAGAAAAAATTGTGATCTCTGAAATTAAATGCTAACAAATTTGGTCTCGACCAAAGAAAAGGTCGTCAACCAGGAATATAATACATTATTTATATCTCTATCAGATGGTCTAGGTCCCATATCTTTCTACTCCGAAAAAACTTTTTGGACGATTTCAACCCCTATTCCGCTCCGCTATAGGCCGTGGTTTTTATATACGTGATTTATAAAATAAAGCCCATATAGAGACTAATGTAATATTAATCGATAAGAAACAAAGTATTTGGGATATTGTTATCTGGTTAGATCTAATTATAATATAGAAGCATAAAAAATTCCATTAATATGCTATGGAGCAGACATACCAATTTGGGACAAAATATGTCTAATAATAATACACCACCCAAATAAAATTTCTCATAAATTATATGTCTTTAATAGCTTGCTATATAGAAAAGATACACTATAATTTTGTCCAATGAATAAAATATCATTAAGGGGAACGACGACAATCGACATTATTTGGTGATCTATAATTTTTGGTATAATAACAAAGTAAGGTATTTATGTAGATCAATGGGACATGTCAGCAGACTGAAATATATCAGTTATTCATTGACAATCTTGTTTCCATGTAATCTTTACCTTTTTGTCTATTTTGAATTAATGAAACTCAATCAATATATTTTAGATTCTACTGTTACTTAATTAATTATTATTATTATAGTATTATTTAAATAAATACAATATAAGGTCAAGATGTGCTCTGCTCATGGTTAGCTAATTGTTAGTATTTAGTAAATCGTTTTCGTCATTATTTATTTGTAGTAAAGTAATTTAGTAGAGTAAAGAAACCAGAAACCATTAAAAAATGTGCAGCTTTCTAAAAACCAGTTTCCTGTGTTGTTTTCGTCGAAAAGTTAAATATAGTAGAGTGCAAATTAATTTCTATCTTTCCCCCCGTTGGCACTTGTTTTACTGGCAAAAATAATATGGAACATTGAAGGGGAAAAATGGAGAAAGAAAAAAAATTAAAAACAGTTCAGATGGATGGTGCATGTCCAATAACTTCTTCAGGCGTGTCCTTGCGTAAAATGAAATTTTTTTCAATAAAATAGCTTTCTCAAGTAATGACCAGGAACACAGAAAGAAAAATAAGACTATTAGCCCACCAAAATCCCATAATTTTCTAAAGAATTTGTGCTAACGATTTAAATGCTATAGAAACTGAATATCATGTTTAATGTTTCTAAAGTCACAATAGAAAATGCAAAGTTTCATGCCTCGTTTTCTGAATTAACATATTTTTTGTTTCTCTTTGTAGATTTAACAATTTTGACCCCTTTGCAGGTAAATGTATTTATAAGTAGTCTACTGATATCTCTTTTAGACTTATATCTGTCCATTCTAGACACTTCTCATCATAATTTGACGACATACCATACCCTTTTTGCTTTAAAAATTTTACATATTTTAGTAGAACTCGGTTCGTTTTATGTCCGTTTTCCAATTTTATTTTTATTGTTAGATGGACCTCTGCATTTTATATAGCGACTTTAGAAACATGAAATATGATATTCAATTTCCATATGTATTAAATCGTTAGCACAAATTCTTTCGAAAATTATGGGATTCTGGTGGGTAGTAGTCTTACTTTACTTTCTGGTTCCGTGGTATTAATGTACTTCTGACAAAAGTACATTTCTCTATTTAAAAAAATTAGTTTACGAAAATACACATCGGAAAAAGTTGATGGACAGGCATTGGATCCATCTGAACTCTTTTCAATTTCCTTCTCTGTTTATCTCCTTAACAGTTCTATCTTTCTTTGGTTAGTAAAACAAGAATAGCAATTTCGGTGCCAAACCAGTCAAAATTGTTTCTTTTTTGAATGACGTAATGCTAGGATATAGATCATCTTCTCCTTGGTTATTTATTTTTTCATAGATTTTTAAACAATCAGTAAATGTTGCAAACGATTTCTCAAAACCTTTGATTACAGGGCCCGGTTTCATACAAATTAAGCTAATATGTTACGAATCTGTTTTATATTAAATTGTATTTTTATCAATCTCACTTTCAGAATTTGTGCTATCAGTAGTACTTTTCATTTTAATTTCTTCTAAAAAGCATATACATCAGTTAAATATATGCTCGAAAATTTAAAATACATACCAGTTGGAAGTATCTTGCAAACAGTGAACTATAGGGAGTTTCTTATAACGTGTTAATCTATTACACAATAATTTTAGGCAGGCTATAATTTTTATGTAAGTCCATGTAACACTGAATTAATATTCTACAAATATACTTACATTTATTTCATAGTAATAATCATTTTCAAGATATAAATTTCAAAATACTATGAACCACGAGAGCTACTATGCGCCAATCTATCTAACGGTAGGCCAGAGCGGGTGCGAAGTGGGGTGTGTTGAAGCAGTTTTAAAGAGTGGGAGAGCGAGAATCTGCAACGAACGCATGCCTCTGATAAGCTTCGAAAATTGATATCACGCTACATATTATTAAATATTTTGGTTATGAAATTCTCAAAAATCTGATTTAAAAACCATTGTAATCTGGAATGTATGGCAAATATTTTATAAATAATATATTTTTTTGATAAATATAATAGTTTGGGAGATATCGTCGTGGGAATGCAAAAGTAGACGAAAAATGATTAATTTTCAGCCGTAGTCGAACAGAGAAAATGACGATTTTTGATTTTTACTACCATATAAGTCTACGCAAAAGTTCGTTTCTTTATTTATTTTAAAAATAGAAATTCTACAGAGAATTTAATGATTTTTGGATAAAATACGCTTCATGATTGACTCTATCGCGTGGTGTGGTTAATTAGAAAATTTTGATTTGCGCCCTTATATTCATGACGATTCTTTGACGTCAAGTGGATTCGTAATCCACAGGGCATAAGTAACATATCTGACAAGGCCATACATTTTATTCTAAAAGTGCCAACGAGATCGAAAACTAAGCGACTTTTGTCAACGCGAGCACTCTACTAATATACATCTTGAAGTTTATAAAATACCTTTTTGAGACTAGCCCCTTGCATTTGTTTTTGAGTTTTTTGTAGTGCTTTGTGTAGAATTTTTTGTAGTGTTTTTTTTAAGTAAAAATTGTATACGCATTTTTATGATTAACTGAAAAACTATAGATCTAAAAAATATATTTATTATAAAGTTAAAGGGCAATCAAATTCTGAACAATTCGTTTCTTAGCACGACCGTCTATAATAAAGATTGACCAAGTTATTGTTTTTTATTACTAAAGAAGTACATTTTTATGAAACTTTAATATTTTAAATTGCTATGTGAAAAAAACATTCCTTAAACTATTTTGCAGCTTTTGGATAAATTAAATGGCAAATAATATTTTCTATAACACTATCTTAGAAAATACAAATTGTATAAAGTTGAATATTTTCAGTTTTTAAATTGACTCAATTCCATGTAAGCATTAATAGGAATTTTACAAATAGCTCGTGGCTAATTTAAAATAACGAATTTATATTTAAACCTGTACACCTGCAATCCGCAGAACTGATTAACAATTTACCAAAATAATCAAACCAGACCATAATTATCGTGTAGCGGTATGATTTAAATGTATATAGGAAGCGTATATTTGTTGTGTAGGATGTGCTGTGCATTTATGTAGTTCGTGTCCGGAATACAAAGTGCTAATAATGATTACCACAATACCAAGGATCCTCAGTTCTTAGTTTGCCAGCGAAAGGGTCCATGTTACGAGACTACAGAATAAGACCACTTCCGAATGTTAGCATTAGTGGCTGACTCAATTCCCTCTTCATTGTAACGCTTGACCCACGGTCGTAGGCTTCACATCGCATTTTCCAACAGAAGAATAATGCGATAGAAACACAATTAAATTATCTTTTAACTCACAACGATGTAACTTAACAAATTGATGTAATATATATAAAAATTTAATATTGAAGATGTATATTGTTACACGTGGCATGCGTATTAAAATCTTTCACATTAAGCTATATTAGATTATTGGCATACCGGGTGGAACAGGATCATGGTATACCCCCTTTTTCTCCTTCAGTTTTGGCGATAATTGATTGAAACTAAGGCACTTTTTGACATACAATTGATTTTTATTTCTCTTCCGGTTTCGCCGGAAGTGACACAAACTTTCGTTTTTAAATAGAACACCCTATGCATTATTGTATTTTTGAATTCTACGTAATTTTCTGAATCCAACGATGCCAAGTAAGTGACATTTCAAACATCAATTTTTTTTTCATAGTGTAATTTTTAGTTTTTCATTTAAGTGTGCCTCGGCGGTTCCGATTTATTCTAAATGACCCGTGTATTGCTACAACCATCGAGATCCCGTTAAAAACACTAAATTACGTAATTTAGGAGCAAATAAAATTCACCAAAACTGGTTTTTTGGCAAAACTCATTTTTTTCAAATGGAACCATATCGGTACCGTGGTACCATTTATTAGTACTATTAATAAGGAATTTATTCATATGTCGTATTAAAATGTGCGACAAATACAAACAAAATTACAGATAAAAGAAAATAAGAAAATATAATTTTGTTCTAATTAAATGTTAAGAAGTAACTAAGGTGGCTTTGAAAACAGTAACATATTTAATACACTGAACTGAACTTGTGGTAGGTACCTTGTGAAACATCTTGAAAATAATTGTTAATAAATTAAACACTGCTTTTAGATGAATCAATCAATATATTATAAATACTCTACATATGTTTCGGCTTATTAGGCCTTTATCAAGAGTATTTCATAGTGAATACTAAAGTTTCCGAAACTTTAGTATTCACTATATTTTGAATTCGTTATACCTCTGATAGCTCTCTTCTGTAATTTTAAAATTTTGACAGAATGTGCAGGGCGGCCCCCCAGTAAATTCCATAACGCATTATGCTATTAAGATAATGCTTTCATTGATGTGATTTTCAAGTTTTTTCAGCATATGTATTCTACTAGACAATTTTTTGGGTACGCAATTTATGTGGCTCTCCCATGTTACTCCATATGACTTCTATTGCATACATTACAAAGTTATCTTGAATCAAATCGTTTACTGCAAAATGGTTAATGAAAGTAGGCAGCGAGAAATCTCAGAAAAGCATTCGCAACTAGTTTAAGAAAGTTGTGAGACCTTATTCATCTAGGAATCGGAGACTTTACAGTTTGGGAACTATTCAACTGCGTTAATAACAAGTAATTTTGTGGTGCTGTAGATCTCGACTAATATCAGCTTTTGAAATGGATTTTAATTACAATCTCTAGGCACCTGTGGGTGAGAACTATCGTGTTACAATGTTTAGCTGTACTAGATTTTGGAATACGAGTCAACCTTGCAAAGTTTCCACCTCAAAATGTAGTTTAGAGCAATATTAAGTAAAATACATAATTACATACAGGGTGTCCCGAATTGCATAGGCCAGGCCAAACTTCACTAACTAATACAAGTTTTCAAAGCAAGAAAAAATGTTCCTATAAACATGGATAGGGAAGTGATTAGTTTCCGATATACAGGGTGTTCAAGTAATTCTCCTGAAAATATTTTTTGTGAATATTATCGAAACGTCTAAAGGTAAACAAATGATAACTTACACAAGAATTTAACGTTTTATGCTTTTTAAGAAAAAACGACAACTATGTACGAAAATCGTTCAGGAGCTGGGGGGCCTAGGTATAATTTTGCCCCAACTTTATTGTGACACTTTTAAATTAATTTATGAGCAGAACTTCAATATGTGAAGTTGTAGCATTTGAAAAGGCTACATTAATATATGTATGGTTAAATACAGTAAATTAACCCATTAGTTCATTTGTTTGAGTGGAGAGGTAGGCAACCACTCGTACTTCAAAGCGGCATAGCAGGTCGCATATCTGCAATTCTCAACAAGGAAAGAAAGCGTGTTTTCTTTTATGTATTATTTTTGAGACAGAGGTGTTACTCACATGTTCTTGTTGTTGGGATATTACGGTGTAATTCAGTCTTTATATTACAAGCCCTTTTGTTGGCGCATTTTCATTGGCTAGAGAAAGTGTTCTCTAGATGTTCAAGTTGGCAACACGGAAAACTGTCAAGCAGATTTTCCGTCAAGGATTGGTCTCTTAGACAGCCACAAGTGAACAGCGGCGGTTCCGATTTTGTGTGGAATTTTTGGGTTTTACATCGTTTACACTGAAAAGGGATTAGATTGATGTACCCAATGATCCTCACCGCCTTGCTGTGAAGATTTTGTGAATTTCCAAGAAGGAGTTCTGTTGGTTGCCATAAATCTGATCGCCACGTGTCTCGTTAGGTTATGCCATAGTCTCTATATGAGGTGAGCTTTTATTTTACTTAGTTTGGTGTTTTGTTTAGTTCTTATTTATTGTAATTATTACAGAGTGTTTTGGAGAGGCTTATATTTGGGATAAGCACATGTTTTGGAGGGGCATATATTTTCGGAGAGGCTTACAATTGGGATGAGCACATATTTGGTGCTGTAATTTTGGTTTTGTAAGGGGGCCCAGTATTGTTAGAGGAGTAATAGGAGGAAGTCTATTACTCAGACATTTGGTTTTATGTGGGTCCTGCTGACATCTAGAGAAGTTTTGGTTGGAGAGTTGTTCGCAGCAGTCTCCAAGAGATTTGGGCAGAATTTTGGGAGTGACACGGAGTCGCAGTTGCAGCCAACGTCGAGAACATATAGAAAAGTGGTGACGAGTCCCGTTGCAGTCGTCACATAAAATGCCAAGGCCTTAACTAGGGTTTTCTGTTCATTTTAGTCAAATATTTTAAAGAAAATATTATAGTTTAATTCAGTGGTTTTTGTTCGTATGTTGAAGTAAATTATACCACAATCTTGCAACTATAAATCAAGCTCTAAGTTTATGTGTAAAATGATGATACATTAAGAGTTTTACTGTAAAACACCCATGGTACCGTGAGATGTTAATTCACCTACTATTATGTCACACATATAATATTCAATTCATGGTAAATCTTTAATTCGTCGTTGTAAGTTATAACTCATAGTTGCATATTGGCAAACTCGTAGTTGCAAGAGAATCTCAGTCAGAGATCTAAGTTTGAATTCAAATCAAGTTTTTTGATCAACTGTATAGAATTTCTTTCATACGTATGAACCACGATTAGGTAAGGTTTGAAGTTTTTTTTTGTTTTTACTCTTTACTGTTGTACATCTCATGTGTGTTGTAATAAATGTCTAATGTCTACATGTTCTTATTATTTGCACTGGTACTCGTGATATTTGCTTAAATTTTGAGATTTAATAGAGTGAAGTAGAGTTTTCATATTACAGATATATTTTGAGAATTCCATCGCATGGTTGCTAGTAACTTACTTTTGTTCCGTGCTAGCAAGAATATTTGAATCATATTACGTAACACACAGCCGGTGGCGCCCTTTTTGAGTGTTAACACAATCCTAACCCATGGCACTATGTTCTCCACCAAAAATCGGCTGCCGTTCGCACCGATGTAACACGTTTTAATATTTAGGTATCAAAATATGTTACAAAGCTTTCTACACAAAAAAGTCTCTTGTGTTTTTTCTCTAAAATTATCAGTTTTTGAGTAAATCTTATCTGAGCATTATTAATTAGTAACCATTATTACCAGCATTCCTGGTATGCAGGAGTGTGCCGTGATTGTAACGTTTGTAACAAATGAAAATTAATCCAGCACGCAATGCCAGAATGACAATAATGACGTTGCTTTTTGGTTTTCTGTAGTCCATTGTTCTGTAGTTTTATTATTTCCTTTTGGAAAAAGTGTTCTATTGAAAAGTAAAAAATGGTCATGTTTAGTAATGTGGAGTACACGGACATTCATTTTATTTATGTATATTGTAACGGAAACGCGAATGCCGCGGTACGCGAATATCGTAGAAGATTTCCTAATAGAAGGAAACCATCTAAAGATGTTTTTATTCGAACCCCGCTAGAATTTAGAAATTTTGGAATTAAAAGAGGTCCAAGAAATGAAAAACAGCGAAATGGGCGATTTAAAAACACAATTTTGGCCATATTTAGCAATAATAATAAATTAAGTATCAGAATAGCGGTCCAACAGCTGCGTGCGCAAGCTGTGTATGTTTTTCCAAAAACAAAGTTTTTCGGATTCTGAATAAAGCCCACAGAAAATCTTTTCGAATGCAGCCAGTCCAAAGCCTTCAACCAGGTGAACTCGAAAGGCGTATCAATTTTTGTAATTGGTTTATAAATGCCATGGAACAAGATCTCGATTTCGGAAGTAAAATTATTTGGACTGATGAAACTACCTTTAACCATAATGGATCGGTTAAATTTAATAATTTTAGAATCTGGGCTCATCAGAATCCTCATATAATTCGCCCTAGGGCATTTCAACATGAGTCTAGCGTTAGCGTATGGTGTGCTGTTATAAACGGGACTTTTTGCGGGCCCCACATCCTTCTTCCCCTTTTAAATGGACCATTATTTAATGATTTTTAAATAACCATTTTTTTCAATATCTCGAGGATATTTCTCTTAATTTAAGAAATGAATGCTGGTTTCAAATGAACGGAGCTCCTGCACATTTTGCTGTTGAGAACCGTTTGTGGGTAAACAACAATTATCCTGAACGGTGGATCGGTCGATTAGGTGCAAGAGCCTGACTACCCCGTTCACCGGATTTAACTCCAGTTGATTTTTTTGTCTGGGGCTATTTAAAGGACAAAGTCTACGCAGTCCCTGTAAACAGGAGAGAAGAGTAAATATAAGGAATTCTCGAAGAATGTGATAATTTGCGGGCTAATCCTGATTTCATTCGTATAGCTACACACACTGTATGGCGCAGATGTCAGAAATGTGTTGAAGCTGGCGGAATGCATTTTGAACAACTCTTGTAATTTGTAATTTACCTTTAATTTAATTCATTGTTGTCTAATAAAAAACAGTGTAATCAAATTTTGTTTTACTGTCATTGTTTTTTCTGTTCTGCCAAAATTATTCATAAAAAACTATTCCCGAATAAAGTTCAGATAAGATTTAGGTACTCAAAAACTGATAATTTTAGAGAAAAAACACAAGAGACTTTTTTGTGTAGAAGAGTTCAAACTTTTAAGTTCTGCTCATAAATCATTTAAAAGTGTCACACAATAAAGTTGGGGCTTACCTAGGCCCCTCCAGTTTCGCCCGCTCCTGAATGATTTTCATACATAGTTGTCATTTTTTCTCTTAAAAAGTATAAAAAATTAAATTCCTGTGTAAATTATCATTATCTTTAGACGTTTCGAAAATATTCATAAAAAAATCGGTAAAGGTCTTTACACAGAACTTCCCTCGTTATTTGTGCATGGCGGTCACTATAAAAAATTAATAATTACGAAATGACATTGAGAATAATAATATAGTGGTGGTTAAAAAATTTCATTTTTATTTTAATTTTTCAAAAATATTTTCTTCTGAAATAGGTTTAAAATGTCAAACGTAGAAATTTTAAATTTGAGCAAAAAGGAAAGTTTCCGTCTATTCTATACTAGTGGTAAAAAAAGTTTAAGATTTAAAAATTATATGTTTTTTTTAAATAGGTTTAGAATGTCATGAAACGTGAAACTTTTAAATTTGAGCACAGAAAGTTTCCATCTATTCTAGTGTTAATTTTTTTCCAAACTGGTAACAAAATGATGCAATTTTTTTTTCCGAAATTGGTTTGGAATGTCATGAAACGTGGAAATTTTAAATTTGAGCAAATCAAATTTTTCGTCTATTCTATAGTAGTGATAAATAGATAAAAAATGTTTTCAATTTTTATTTTAAATTTTTCAAAAATATTTTTAAATTCGTTTGAATAGTCTTAGATGGAAACGTGGAAGACTGAACAAAGAAAAAAAATCGGTAAAGGTGTTTACACAGAACTTCCCTCTTTATTTGTAGATGGCGGTCACTCTAAAAAATTAATAATTACGAAATGATACTCAAAATACTAATCGGAATATAGTTATCACTCTTATTACAAAGAAAACCTGATAAGTTTGGGTCAAAAAAATATACAGAGTGCTCATCCAACAACAAAAGTTCAATACTAAATGACAGGTGCCAAATAAGGAAGGGTTGCGCAAATACCTTTACAAGTGTCCACCACAGTTGAATTATTTCTTGGTATGACCACACTGTACATTTTTCAATAAAAGTGTAATAGGTGCATATGCCAAATATTATTGCCATCTGTCACATTTTCAATTCCCTATTCACGTGGAGTGGAAGTATAGCGGTGGTTACAATTTTTTTTGTTTTAAATTTTTCAAAAATCTTGGTAAAAAAATTTCACAATTTTGTTCTTCTGAAATATGTTTAGAATGTCATGAAAGGTGAAAATTCTAAATTTGTGCAAAAAGAAATTTTTACCATCTATTCTAGTGGTAAAATATTTTGCCAAGATGGTAAAAAAATGTTGCAATATTTTTTTCCGAAATAGGTTTGGAATGTCATGAAACATGGAAATTTTAATTCTGAGCAAAAACAAATTTTTCATCTATTCTATATTAGTGATAAATAGATTAAAACTTTTCAAAATTTTTTAAAAAATTTTCAAAAACATATTTAAATTTGTTTTTGTTCAATAGGTTTAGAATACCATGGAAACGTGGAAATTTTAAATTTGAAGAAAGAAAAATTTTTTTCACCTTGGCAAAAATTTTTTCAAAAATATTGGTGAAAAAAATTTTCAATTTTTTTTTCCTGAAATGGGTTAAGCGTGTCATGAAACGTAGAAATTTTAAATTTGAGCAAAAAAAAATTTTTTCATAGTAAAAATTTTTTCAAAAATGTTGGTGAAAAAATTTTCAAAATTTTTTTTTCCCGAAATAGAATTAGCGCGTCATGAAACGTGGAAATTTTAAATTTGAGCGAAAACAAATTTTTTTCACTATTTATTCCGTTTAAACGGTCCACCCTGTATATTTTCCAGTGAAATTTCTACCATTTCTGCGCTGACAGTAGCGTCAACTACCTACCAAATTTGACTGCTCTCCGTCAAGTAGTTTTTTAGTAAATGCACCAACAGACAGGCAGACAGACAGACAGACAGACAGACAGACTGGCGGAATTGAAAAACCTATATTTTCGTAATCTACGTGTTGTGAAACGTCAGAATCCGAAAAAATCTCGGAGGGTGATTTTTTCTCGAATACAATACTTCCCTTCGGTATGCGAGGGAAGTAAAACATTTTCATGAGAATTACTTGAACACCCTGTATCTCGGAAACTATTCACTTCCTGACCCATGTTTATAGGAAGTTTTTTTATTTTGAAAAGTTGTAATACTTAGTGAAGTTAGGCCTGTGCAATTCGGGACACCCTGTATATCTAACGAGAGGATATATTTAAACAAAGATAATCAAAATGGACCGTAGTCCCGTACTTAGGCAAAAAATATTAATCTGATAATGACAAATTCATTTACGATAAAACACAAACTGATTACCTGAGGTAGAAAAGAAACGGTACAATTAACGAACGAGAAATTAATAATTCCAAAAACTAGTTAATAAAACGTCCGTTGACTGTGACCATTTGAATGGGTTAAAGTTTACTTTGAAATTTAATGACATTAAGCTAAATTTTAGGACAACCGAAGATCACGAATATACCTTTTGGATACTAACAACTATCCCGTTGAAAATGCGATAATACTAACGCCCCGACGGCTAAATGAAAAGTGAGCCCTTTTTCAGACGAAATCATCCTAGTAAATTTTTGAGTTAGTGGGCGTTTACGATTAATGAGTTGGGGCTCATCCCATTTATGTGTAACTAAGTCTACTTGACTGACAACTGGCGCCATCTACAGTACAATTTGGGCCAAAATTACTTCCCATAAATATAACATACTCTTTTAATAACTTAATCTATTCTAATATACAGCTACCTAATAATGTTAACGAGGTGAAAAACCTCTTTTTTGTGTTTAGATTACTTCTGATTTTTATCATATTCCTGAAATAAAAGGGAAAACCTTGCTAGTTCCCCGTCCACTTTACAGTAAATTTGGGAATCTGTGGACCAATTACAATATTTATGAGCCTATCGATGCCCTAGCTAATTTAAATATTCGCTTAAACGGTGTCGTTTTTATCTCGTTTTCGATTAATTGACCCCGCGTTTGATATTTTTATAAAATAGTTTGATAATGACGGTACCGAAATTCTCCCAGGCCTCGACGTTATTAGTTCCTGGAAAGTCTTGTTTACTTGCAATAATGCACTTCCGATTTGGAAGATATACTACAGAATACTTTATAGTTATTGTCGCAAAAGTTTTTGTCATAGGCACGGAACGACTGTTAAACTATTTTATACAAGAGTATTTACTGCTAATAATCCTCTTATATCTCCTTGAGCCGACTTTTTTATAATTTCTAAGGCACGTAAACTGGCATCTTAATTTCTGTAAAATAACCGTACTACTTTACGAAAAACAATTATAATTTCTTAACCCCTTTATCACACTTGTTACACTGTGTTGTATTTGACTAACGGCAGGTTATTCTCTGGCTGACTGGAACTTCTGCATAACGAGTGCATCATAAATTCGAAAGAGTTTTACACGGAAACCTGGGATTTATCACTTTCTCACACATTGTGGATCTGTCATAGGAAAAGAAGTCGACTTTTCATTAACCATCTTTAAAATAATATACGCACATATAATATACCCTAATAGGGATGTTCACAAAAAAATTAAATACTGTTTAAACATCATAAAATGGTTAAAAATAGTCTTATAATAATATCCACAAAGTTTTACAAAAATCAACAAATCCGTTCTAAGGGAAAACCCCTAAAGAAATACGAATATTTATTTGAATGCGTGAAACGCTCCTTAATTGGTGTGACGTCATGTTGCTCATAGTTAAACGCGCGCGAATATAGTGGCTAGGCTTTCATGCACGTTTCATATGAGAATTAGGGATGGCAAAAAAATGTAATATATCGATATATGAATTATTTGCTACATCACAAGACTCAGATCAATATATTCAATATATCAACAAAAAATTATCGATATTTCTATGTATCGATATACAGTTCTTTGTTTATATATTTCCATAGTCTATGGAAATACATAAACAAAGAACTGTCATGGTTTACGGCCAAAAAAGTTTTGAGAACGGAAGTAGATTCTCTTCCGAAACGTTAACTACCTATAGCCTTAATTTTCAGTTATTAGTTTATAACATTGTTCTAGTTTATATACTTTTAGATGTGAGACTTTTTGAAACAGTCAAGTACTCAAGAACCAACCTCTGTCTGATCCGTTTGGCGCAGAGGTTTTTTCATTAAAATTTTTAAATATTTTTCAGTGGCAAAATACCCAATAAAAATTAAGAAAATCTGAATATGCCACAAATAAACAATTACAGACTACATCTGAATATATTCATGGTTTAGGACTAATATATCCATATTTATTTTATATCGATACATCGTTGCCATTCCTAATGAGAATAAATCCAATTGCAATATTCCATCCTACGTTCGTAATCACTTTCGTATAAATGCTGGTGCAATTGGTATTTAACAGATTTATAGTGGTATTTGTGCAAAATTCGGCTTACTGTTTGGTGATTGATGTTCAATTCAAACCCAACTCGTCTTAAAGAAACAGTCTTATCAACTTCTATTCGATCCAAAACATTAAGGGCGCCATGTTCGCAAAAAAAGAATGAGAATTGGTCTGCGTTTATTGACTTCTGCGAACTGTTGTGTCCGTGTAGTTTTTCGTTTTGCGACTTAATTTTAATTAAGGCATACTTCTAAAATAGAGGAAGGTTTTCAAAAGGCGGACTCGCATAATCTGCTAACTGTGGACGTTACCATGATTTCAGAATTTTTGGCAATGGTGATAGACTTCAATCAGCCTCAATCTAGTGGTGTAAAAACGAAACAGTACTGTTGTATATAAATAAGTAATAAGTACTATATAATACCAAACCTTTAGTACTACATTATACAGTGTGTTCCATATTAAATGTGCTTTGCTACGTTGGAAATAGGGAACAGGAAACATTGTATAATCGGAGACCGATTTTGATAAACGCGTTTAAGGTAACAAAAGTTTAAAACAAATATCATTGGTTTAAAAAAGATCCAAAGCTTCTTTCTTTTTACATTTTGTGGCACAGACATAAAAACCTTTTCTGGGTTATTTACTGATGCATTTGTACATCCAGGAACAAAACAGCACTTGTTTCTATTATCTTTAACAAGTTAGTCCCCCAAAAACAGAGATAAAACAATACTGAAACAAACAATCCATATCACGTTGGTATACGAGTTCCGCTATGAGTATTATGACAACACGCGCGCTACTCTCACTGCAGGGATCGTTTACTAGCCTCGTTAATTTCGGAGTTTCTATTTTTAGTTTATTTTCAAGAAAAAAGTTTTTAGGCGTTTTAATGGTTATTACGTGTTTCTGTAGCTTTAGAACTATCATTTTTTATTACAATTAAAAAATAGAAAACATCCCTATTGCAAGTGTGGATGTTGAAAGACTGTTTTTGGAGAGATTCTTCAGCAGAAACGTGATAATTTCATGTCTGAACATTTAGAACAACTTATTATTTTGTTCACTTATTCAACGTCGGCGTATTTCCACTACTCTGGACAATCACCGACGCCGTAAAAAGAAAAAGAAGCTATTTTCAATCTGGAATTATTACCGAACCTCTTCTCTATCGAAGAGTAGGTGATATAGTGGTTGAATGTAATGGTGTACTCGATATTTACAACAATTCTTACTTATTGACTTTTTTCCACTACCACTATAGATGCATAGGTTTTGTGTCCTAAGGGGTGTATTATTGCGTGAATTCTATCAATTTTAAGCATCATAGCATGGAAAAGGTAACAATTTTGCACATGAAATTCGTAACAACTAAGAACGTTCTTGCAAAACCAGTCTAAGTCCACTACTAATTGTCATATTACAACATAAGATACGGACGCTATAAAAATATACACCATTACCTGGATATGTGTGCTATGTGTGAATAGACGTATATTTAGTGAGCTCCTATAAATTTCAAATATTCGTGGTAACTTACAGCGTTAATTAATAATTTGTTGCAAAACGCATATATAATTCAATTGTGCTCTGTTGCCAGTTAAACTGCAATTGAAGTTGCATAAGTGCAAAATTTTAATCGTGTTTGTGGATTGTTACCGTAAAAGTAGTTCTACCACCTCAATAAAGTAGTCAGTATGGCTAAAATTACCAGAGAATTGAAAGCTGAAATAAAGCAAGTCTGCAATGAATCTATTACAGAAGATTTGATGAGCAAGGTATGTAATACCATATTAATGCAATTAGACTCAAAAGTGGAAGCAATTAATGCCAAGCTGGTTAAATTAGATAAACTTGATGATATGAGTCAAACTATTGCCGACATAAATACAACAATTAAATCTCTTGCAAACTCTGTAGACAGTAATAAAAAAGATATTATTGATTTAAATAAGTCTTACGACTTTCTAAGTCAACATTCCAAGAGAAACTCGTTGAGACTTTATGGGTTAGCAGAAAGTGAGGAGGAAAATGTCTTAGAGAGGGTTGTTAATTTATTTGAAAAATCGTTGAACGTGTCCTGTATTCCTAAGGATATTGATTCCGCCTTCCGGGTCGGAAAAATCAACGGCGATCATGATAAACCCCGAGCTATATTGGTTAACTTTGTCAACAACTGGAAACGCTGTCAGGTGTTTGGTGAAAAAAAATCTTTAAAAAAACTGGGTTCGAACATCTCCTTATTTGAGGATTTAACTAAACATCGGTATGAAATATTATTAGCGGCTAAGAAGAAATATGGGAAAAATCAAGCCTGGTCATCAGGAGGAAAAATATATGCGATGAATAACGGTAAAAAAATTTTAGTGAGCGATGTTGTGGAAAATTAATATTTATCGACATGGGAGGACTATATATTTTATATTAAATGGTCACTGAATATTATCTTGAAAGTTAGCATTAGATCCATTTCTTCTAACTTTTTTTCATGTACCTATCAATTCAGTATCATATCTAATATTTACTTGTCCTTGTAAGTTAATATAAATTCGAGTGAATTATTAAAACTATCTACTTATTTCTTATGTCTTTTTTTTTTTTTTTACATGATCTGTTTCTTTTTGATAATTTGATAATGTTTTATGTATTTTTCTTTCATATTTAATAGCATATAGGTATGTTTACATTACAGTGTTAAATTTTATTTACAAATTTTATTTACAATTTTTCTACTCAATGTTAAATGTAAATTAGGTAATTGGAGCTCTCTTAATGTCTTCATATGCATAATACATGTTTCAGTTTTGCTCACTTCAATTGTCGCTCTGTTTGCACAGGTTTTGACTTGCTAAAAGATTTGATTATAAATGAAAATTTTTCCGTGATTGGTCTTTCTGAAACTTGGTTGAATGATAAAATTCAGAATAATACTATACATATAGAAAATTATGTTCTAGTTCGTAAAGATAGGGAAACTCGTGGAGGGGGTGTAGCTTTTTACATAAAAAATTCTATCAATTTTCAATTATTAAATGTCCCAGACAACGGCTCTATTGAGCAACTATGGATTAGCCTGAAAATTGAAGGTAAGAAGCTGTGTTTGGGAGCCGTATATAGACCGCCTAATGCAAATTTAAAAATGGCTCTTGATAGTATTGAACATGTTTTGATAGACTGTTTATCTGATTTTGATTACGTCTTATTTGGAGGCGATCTCAATGTTGATTTACTAAATAGAAATAACTCTTCCTCAATTTTATTAGCTAATTTCTTTGATAAATATGGTCTACATCAAGCTGTTGATGAGCCTACTCGTATTACCGACGGCACTCGAACACTTATTGATGTCATTGTTTCTAATAGTAAAGATGTAATTGTTAATTGCGAAGTTATTAATGCAGATGACATATCTGATCATAGGTTAGTAGCATGTAATTTAAAATTTCAAAAAAGTAAACAAAGTGTTTTATATCGTACTTTTAGGGACTTTTCTAATTTCAATTATGATTTATTCTTGCAAGACCTCAATCTTATTAACTTTGACCTGATGTATCAGTTAGAAACTGTTGATGAAGTTGTGCAGTTTTGGAATGACAACATTACTTGGTTGTTTAACATCCATGCGCCATACAAGAATATTAGAATTACCAAGCCGCCTGCTCCATGGCTTACTGAAAACCTGAAAATCATGATGAAATTAAGGGATAAGGCGTATTTTAAGTATAAAAAATTGAAATCTGATGCGGCATGGGTAGCCTATAAAGAGCTCAGAAATTTAGTTAATATGGCGGTGAAATCTGAAAAAAAGGCATATCTACAATACAAGTTTAAGAATGACCCCAAAACGTTTTGGCGTACATTAAAGTCTCTCCATATTCATTCCAAGGTTACTAATCCGGTTGGCAGTTTAGCTAGTCCGGATGACTTTAATAATTTTTTCATTAATAGTGTACCTCAGGCTACTATGGATGATGATTTTATAGCCGATAAGTATGTTAATAAACTATTTCCTAATTTAGATGAAGAATTTAACTTCCATGAAGTTTCTGTTGATGAAGTTGAAAAGATTTTTACCACCATTAAATCTAATGCTAAAGGTGCAGATGAAATTGACCTTAAAATGTTATCTTTACTCCTCCCTCATTTAAGTACCCATCTAACATTTTTAGTAAATAAATGCTTAATAACAGGTTCGTTTCCAACTTCATGGAAGTTTGCACATGTCCTTCCAGTGCCTAAGAATACCAGTCCTACTCAAATATGTGACTTTAGACCCATAAGCATATTGCTTACTATCTCTAAAATTTTAGAAAAAATTATTTACGAGCAAATTACTACCTTTCTGAATAACAATAACATTCTACCTCCCACTCAATCCGGATTCCGAGCTAACCATAGTACATCAACAGCATTGTTACATGTCACTGATGAATTATTTAGAGCTAGGGACAAAGATAAAAACACATGTCTAGTTCTTTTAGATTATAGTAAAGCATTTGACACCTTAGACTCTACTACTCTATGCATTAAGTTAAAATACTTTGGTTTTGGTAACATACCGTTAAAGTTTTTCACTGATTATCTTTCTAATAGGCAACAAAAAGTGTATTTAAATGGAACTTTCTCTAAAACTATTAAGGTAAATAAGGGTGTGCCACAGGGTAGCATATTGGGTCCGTTATTGTTTTCTGTTTACACTGCTGACTTTTCTAAATATTTACAATTTTCCGATTCACACCAATATGCTGATGATTATCAAATACTTCATCACTTCTCTCTCCAAGATATTCAGCTGGCAGCAGACAACCTCAACTTTGACTTAAATACTATTTGTTCCGTGTCGCTTGCTCATGGGCTAATTTTAAATGAAACCAAAACAGAAGTACTTGTTTTTGGCAAGCACAGGGAATTAATTTTAAACAATCCTGTATTTACCATTTCTCTTAACGGTAAGATCCTACCTTATAGTGAGTACTGCAAAAATTTAGGCATCTTTCTGGATACTAACCTTAGATTTCAAAAACATGTTTCTAATATAATACAAAAGTCTTTCAGTAAGTTAAAAGTACTGTATTTTCATAAAGACATTCTTAGTTCAGACGTCAAGTTAAGGTTATGTGATACATTGATACGGAGTTATGTAGCTTATGGTGATTTAGTTTACTGGCCTGCTATATTAAACAGAGATAAAGAGAGCCTTCAGAGACTTCAAAATGCTTGTCTCAGATTCAGCTACGACTTACGAAAATTTGATCATATCACTAGTAAATTTTTAGAATCTAAGTGGCTGAATCTGAACGATCGTTTTGTGAGTCATATGGCTTGTCTTGTTTATAAAACGAATAAATTAAAAATGCCAAAATATTTACATGATAAGCTCATAAAAGGATATAATAGACACGACCGTACCACTAGATATCGGGATCTGTATGCGGTTCCCAGACACTGCTCTGCCCAATTCCAGAGGTCCTTTACCTACAATGCCATTAAAATTTATAATAAGCTGCCCCCCTCCATCAAGTCTTCTCCAAGCATCCATACCTTTAAGAAAAATGTCAAGTCATACCTTGTTGCAAACAGAAATGTATAGTATTAATTTAGTGTAATCTACTCACATATTTATATGTTATACTGATAATTTTATGATTATTATAATTTTTTTTTTCTTCTCTTGTATTTTATATGGAATGGTTAGGTGGTAGAGCAACTATGTTGAACCTCGCCATTCCTGTTGTTATTAATATTTTGTACAATATTTCAAAAAAAAACAATAAAGACACATTATTATTATTATTATTATTATTATTATACACCACGTGAAGAACAGGAGTCTTACAATGAATGTGCACATACAGAGAAGTTTTACACACCATTGGACAAAAGCTCGGTTATTTCGGTCATATCGTGACCGTAAAATTACTGTTTACAGCAGATGTTAATCTTCGAGAGATGATGATAATACTATTTTATTAAAGCAATGTTGATACGACGTTTCACATTGTCTACGTAATATTTAAGGAAAGTATATATCGTTAACATCCACTAGTCATTTTAAACGTTCTGTATGCTATCTTTAATCATTAATGTATATAAATAAATGTTTTAATTCAACAATAATTCACATGGAAATACTGGGATTCTTTTTTTTATACGCACATATAGATTAAAAGTATACATTACCCAATGTATCAGAGAAATTCAATTGGACATTTTTATTATTTAGGCAGCGTCATTTCACTTCAGCTATAAAAGTGTTAACGGCATAAAAATTTACATGTTTATAGTTCGTAATTCCAGGCATTTACGCATTTTTTACATGAGATATCAATATTTACAATGACCTGATGAAAGGTTATTTGAAAACAGTAGGTTATGAGTTCATAGATCATACATCAATTGGTATGTTGTTACCCACACGTGAAAAATCTTAAATTTACTTAACTAAAAAATTTTAAAATTTACAACAGCTGTTAGGAATACTATTCTTTAGATTGAGGTTCAAATGACAAAAATTGAGTCAATTATATTGCATAAACACAAGAAATATCAATGAATTCTTATAATCCATAATTCAAATGCATTGAGCCTCCATTTCAACAGAAAATATCAGAGAAACAGGGGAGGGAAATCAATTGAAAACATTTTGTGTTCATTGTTTTCATATTGTATATTACTTGCTGAATTACAACACTGCGACGATTATTTATGCCACAAAATTTATCCATTTTTAACGAGATTTCGTTAAATTATTATTATTATTATTATTTGTATGTAAAGTGGTATTGAAGCAATATCTTTTTTACATGTTATATTTTTTTTTTATCCAAGCAATTCATTATTTACACCAAAACATCATGTCGGTAAAAATAACACTGGCAAGAAGTGCAGCGAGGCACAGTGAGAAAAAACCAAATCAACTTATAGGTCGTAAAATTGAAGATTTTAAGATGCATTTTTTACATGTTCGTTATGAGATTCTCTATCAATTCCTCCAGGCTGGATTTTCGATTCTCGTTCCCAATTTTATATCATTTTCATCTAACAACGCATTTTGACTAACAAATGTATATTTATAATTATTTTCTATTTTTTAATTTTAAATTTTCATTTTAAAACTCAGGAAATGATCTTTCAAATTATGCTTTCCATTTTTTTTCACATCTGCCAAATTAACTATAAAATATAATAAATTTAAAGTGTATCTTCTGTTATATAGAAAATAATGTAAGAATTTAAAGAAAATAAATATAAAATACTTTAAGACTTTCTGGTTACGTGATTATTGATACCTACTAATCTTAAAATTTGACAGCGGTGAAAATGTCTGTCAACTTATTTAAAATGCCATTTATTAAGTTTTACTTCCCCCGAAGGGAAGTATTGTATTCGAGAAAGAATCACCCTCCGAGATTTTTTCAGATTTTGACGTTTCAGATCACGTAGATTACGAAAACATAGGTTTTTCAATTCCGTCAGTCTGTCTGTCTGTCTGTCTGTTGGTGCATTAACTAAAAAGCTACTTGACGGAGAGCAGTCAAATTTGGTAGGTAGTTGACGCTACTGTCAGCAAAGAAATGGTTAAACGTTCACTGGAAAATATACAGGGTTGTACGTCTAAAGGGAATAAATATTGAAAAAATTTTTTTTTCTCAAATTTAAAATTTCCACGTTTCATAACGCGCTAAACCTATTTCAATTTTGAAATTTTTTTCACCAAGATTTTTGAAAAATTGTTTACCAGTAAAATATATGAAAATTTTGTTTTCATTGTCCAAATTTAAAATTTCCACGTTTCATGGCATTCATAACCTATTTAAAAAAAAAATTTTGAAATTTGAAATTTTTTACCAACATTTCTGTAATTTTTCCACCACTAAAATAGATGAAAACATTTTTTTCTCTGTTCAAATTTAAAATTTCCACGTTTCATAGCGTTCTAAACCTATTTAAAAAAATTTTAGAAACTTTTTTACTATTTTTGAAAAAAATTTTACTTACCACTAAAATAAATGGAAAATTTTTTTGTCTTTGGTCAAAATTAAAATTTCCACGTTTCATGGCACTCTAAACCTATTTCAAAAAAAAAAAATTACCGTTTTTGAAAAATTTTTACCACAGATGGAATTTTTTTTTCATTTCTTCAAATTTAAAATTTCCACGTTTCCATGGCATTCTAAACCTATTGAAACAAATTTAAACATGTTTTTGAAAAATTGAAAAATTTTGACATTTTTTTTAATCTATAATATCACCACTTACTATAGAATAGACGAAAAATTATTTTTTGCTCAACTTTAAAATTTCCACGTTTCATGACATTCCAAACCTATTTCGGAAAAAAAATTGCAACATTTTTTTTACTATTTTGTAAAAAAAAATTACCATAATAGATGAAAAAAATGTTTTGTTGCTCAAATTTAAAATTTTCACGTTTCATGACATTCTAAATCTATTTCAGAAAACGAAATTTTTAAAAATTTTTTCACCGTTTTTTAAAAGATTTTTATCACTAAAATAGGTGGAATTTTTTTTTCTTTGCTCAAATTTAAAATTTTCACGTTTCATGGCATTCCGAACCTATTTAAAATAAAAGAAATTTGTGGCTACTATAGAAGAGAAGGAAACTTTCCTTTTTGCTCGAATTTAAAATTTCCACGTTTCATGATATTCTAAACCTATTTCAGAAGAAAAAAAAATGATAATTTTTTTACTAACATTATTGAAAAATTAAAAAAAAAAATTAACCACCACTCTACTTCCACTCCACTACGTGAATGTGGAATTGAAAATGTGATAGATGGCAATAATATTTGGCATATGCACTTATTATACTTTTATTGAAAAATGTACTGGGTAGTCATCCCAAGAAATAATTCAGTCATGGTGGATATTTCTAAAGGTATTTGTGCAAGCCTTCCATATTTGGCACCTGTCATTTAGTATTGAACTTTTGTTGTTGGATGAGCACTCTGTATATTGATTGACCAAAATTTATCAGGTTTTCTTTGTAATAGTAGCGATAACTATATTCCGATTATTATTTTCAATGTCATTTCGTAATTATTAATTTTTTAGAGTGACCGCGATGCACAAATAAAGAGGGAAGTTTTGTGTAAATACCTTTACCGATTTTTTTTATATAATAGAAGATACACTTTAAAGTTATTATATTTGACAGTTAGTTTGGCATCTGTCAATAATAAGAAAATGGAAAATATAATTTGACAGATCATTTGCTTATTTTTAAAATGAAAATTTAAAATGATAAAATCAACAATATTTATACAGTGACCTTGACACTGATTTTCATCGGAAAATCCCACATTTTTGAGTAAAAGTACGTTATTATGTTGGTTTGGGTGGAATACTAGAGTTCTGTTCCACTGTGCGACGTGGAAGGGGTGTGTTTATAGCAGCTAGCCAGATGAGTACTTAAAAAGATGTACACATTTTTACTGGTTAATGAAGTAATCTTGACAGATCATTACTGTTTCCTTTTTGCTACTTTTCTATAAAGCATACATTTGGAAATCTATTTCTGAATACCAACACTCAACAAGCGTTCTGCTAACCACATTAATATTGTCGGAAGATGACTAAAACACAGTTTAAGATGATTAAATATTTCCATATTTTTTTATGATTTTAATTTTTTGTTTATTTGGCTTTTAGTTATTTTATGTCGATTTTTAGAAATTTATAAAGACTCCGCTTCGCTTAAATGGAACATAAGCATTACAATATATCAATATTTCAGAACATTTCACTGAAACTTAAATCCCATTTAAATTCAACGAGATCCTTTGACTTACAACAAATATTTTTTATTATCATATCATTAGAGTGTAGTTTTTTGCAAGATGTTAACTCTGTTGTCGCATTTCAAGTGCTACATTACAATTTTGATACTAGAGTGTAAATTTTGACATTAGTTCTATATTTTTAAAATTCCATCTCACGATTGGTAGCAACCTAATTTTGCTGCTTGGCTGACAAAATATATCACTAAATTTTATCATTTTAAGTAGCGCCCTCATTTAGTGCCCACCCTCCTTATCCATGCGCCTTTGCTCTCCTCCAAAATACGGGTTGCCGTACGCATGGGAAACCGTTTTATATTTAGGTATAAAACGTATTACACTTTAAATGTTTTTTAGACCATAACTGTGCATCGTTGTTAATTTACATCATTGTTGTGTTTGAAATAATTTCTCTCTCATTGTCATAAAGTCGAGTTTTAGTTTTGTTTTTCTTGTTTCTATATGCGTTGTGCTTATTAATATTTTTGTGGCTGCTATGGCATAATGGTGATAACGATAACACATTTATATTCTATTTGCATACTCTATATAACCCAGTTAAAAATGTAATTATAAAGTACCAATTTAGGAGGAAAATCTAATTTAAGTATGCCAGAATTGTAAATATTTAATAATACTAAATGAGAACGTTCAACTAAATTGAGTTTTAAATAAAGGCTTGTTTGCATTTGCCAGGATATATACTACGAAATTACATACTTGCGAGCATGTTTATGTTCACAAGGAAACACCAAAGAGGAGGGCGTGGATGAGAACATTGCGACCAGTTTAGGCTGAGAGAAGTGTGAAAATTTCCAATTTAATCAAGATATACACATAAAAAAACTTTTTATTATCTGGTCAAGCGGATAACTTTTCCGAATATTTTATACTTTTTTAGCTTAAAAATAGAACTGAAAAAAGACAATCATTCAATTGAAATTAGGTGTGGGCGTAACAATTAGAGCAAGTTCTGCGATGAATATACAGGGTGTAATTAGTTTCATGTCATTAAAAAAAGTTGTAATAGGGACTATACAAACAAAAAATCTATATGACTTTTTTCTCTAGGGACACTTTGAAAAAACTGACCTAGGTTTATAAATTTAGATAGGAAACATTAGAGAACCACTGTTTTTCAGGGTCAATGGATGTTATAGTTCCGAATATTAGAAATAATAAAAAACTGTAATACCCCACTAATGTTCCCGTCGGAAAAAGTGCATCACTTTGATGGGATTACTTGTACCGAACTTTTTATACTACTAATTATGAAAACGTAACTAATTCCTTCTCTTTCGCCACAACGCAAGCATAGCATGGCCGTAAGGGTTTAAATAGAATTTGTTTATATGTGTTTTTTAATTTGGAACAAAGTTATTGTAGCTTTTATTGTCGTTTATGAGAATTTATAAAATTTAAAAGTGGTTTATTAACATTTGTAGCATTGTGCTAAAAGCTTAAAAAATAGTAATTATTTTATGAAATTGGGAAACGAACAGTTAGACGTCCGAGATACAATAACAGAAGATAGTTGTGTATTTTAAGTTAGGAAAAAATCTGATTTTTATAAGGAATTGTGCTCATAATTTTTCCCAATCAGGTATCGAAAACTAAAAATCGAGTCTTTGGTCTCTATGAAAATCAATGCAAGCAATAATAAACAGATCAAAACAAGACAGCGAATACTAATAATAATAATCATACATTTAATGCCCAATAGGTAACACTCAATAACTGAACAATTCTTTTGCATTTTTCACAAAAATTGTTCAAAAGATCTCCATCTCCAGGTATACACATTTCGGCACGTCGAACTAAAGACATACGCACACCGTTCAACACATTTGGTAAATTAGGATAATTTTTTGTGGTTTCTATGCACATTAAAATACGTTATTGCAATTGTTCTAAAGCTTTTCTGCACCAGCTGCATTTCCACCCCTTTCTCACATTAAATAATTTTGAAGTGGGGGTAGTTTAGGGTAATGGGGATATTTTTAACATGCCGGCAATTGCCAGTGTGCCCCTTCCAATGGCTAGTTTCACTTTTTTATAAAAATAATTTGTTTGCATTTCTCTCAAAAATTTGTCCTCTTCTAGGTTATACTATTTTTTACGATTGCATTCCAAAAAAACTCTGCTATTAGAAATCGATGAAAAAATTTAGGGGTGCCGTTTGAAATTATAAAGTTCGGGAGGCTTGGATCACACCTTCTCTCGTTGAAATATGTCCTCATTGACATTCAAGAAAATGCCGTTTACTGAAAAAAATGCTTTAACGGTTTTCGAGATATTAAGGGTGGTTCTCTTCAAAAAATCTCTCGGTATAATGTTTAAGTGTAGTTGAAAATTCGAGTTTTATTTTTAAAAATGAATTATTATTTGTTTGCTTATAATTGTATTGAAATATATTCTTTGGAGGATTTTGCAAACAGCAGAAAAAATAACTATCTATAACTAAAAGAAAAACATTTGCATTCTTTCGATAACCTGAATTCTGATTATACTAGCAAATTAAAATCCTAAAAAGAAATTGTCTAATTTCTTATTTGACAATTCTCATTCTATCACTAGCATTCACACAGTCCCCTACGGCCATGCAGATTAAACTAGTATCTACATAACCCCCTACGAGCATGAAGATTCAGTTAAAAATGAGAACAAATGCCTAAAATCAATGTATTTATTTTACCTTGTCTAAAAAAAATTTCATTCTAATGGATTAAATTTTCATGAAATCTATCATTCTGTTTCTTGGAAATGCTTAACCTTTGAAACGTTTTTCGCCCTTATTCTGGATCTCATCAGAAAGACATAAATCCACTCATAAAGATAATAATAATTCATTTTTAAACATGCATAGAGTATATAGGCTCCAATACTAGTTAGCTAATGGATAGGTGAGGTTGTTTTTATCAGTCAATGTCAAATATAATTATTTCACACATATTCATAGAAATCGTCTTGGTTTTGCATGTCTTTCTGATCAGCTCCAGAATAAGGGAGAAAAACGTTTCAAAAGCTAAACATTTCCAAGGAACAGAATTATAGATTTCATGAAAATGTAATCCATTAGAATGAAAATTTTTTAAGACAAGGTAGATAAATACATTTATTTTAGGCCTTTGTTCTCATTTTTAACTGAATCTTCATGATTGTAGGGGATTATGTAGATACTGGTTTAATCTGCATAGCCGTAGGGGACTGTGTAGACGCTAGTGTTAAAATGAGAATTGTCAAATAAGAAATTAGACAAATCCGTTTTAGGATTTTAATTTGCTAGCATAAGCAGAATTCAGGTTATTGAAAGAATGCAAAGGTTTCATTAATATTTTTACACAAAGTTTTTCTTTTAATTAGGTATAGATGTTACATCACACACAACACAAAGAACTTTTTAAAAAATATTTATTTTGATTAAGGATAGTAGCTACTATCCTGACATGAAATTAATTATACAAAAGTGAGTTAAGAACTGAGGAGCAAACGTTCCTTTACATATATTTATAAGTTTAAAACTGCTGACTTGAAGAGTCTCTAGAACAAAGGGAGTAACATTGTGCAATTTATTCTGGGAACATAACAAAGGAAATAATGTTGCAATCCTGTGAATCAGGTGATGCTGAATAAGCAAAAGGAGCAGCTGCAATATGTAATATGATATACCTGATAGGTCTACTTGTGTATGGCTCTAAGTATCATGAATTACGTTATAATATTTTATATAACAGCTTCCCCCTTATATAAAAAGTTGGTGCTTATGCAGTAACTTTTTGAAAGTAAAACAAATGGAAAGTATATGAAATATTGAAAATAATAAAATATAACAATAAAAATGTTAAAGGTATATAAAATGTAAAATTGTAAAATTGTAACTTGTAAAATGTAAAAATATAAGATATAAAATAGTAAGCGTAAAAATGCAATACAGTGCATGTATAAAAAGCATCAAAATATTAAAATAAAATCGAATAAATTTTCGCTGAAGAGTTTCAGCACAAAAGTTAGAAAGGCACAAAACTGTTTTAACTAAGCTCTATGTCTTCGGATTCTTCGTCTTCTCTTCTTAGTGGAGGTCGTCTTCGTTGAGGAAGTATGCTAGTAAATGTCCTGGAGAGTTTACTAGGTCTCGGAGGAGCTGGGGGCGATGTGGAGACATCGGTGGTTGAATTTCTTCGGTGTATTCTATATTTATAGAATAGGTACACAAATAATAGTCCAAAGATTAAAACAATTATGAAGTAAGTGAACCAAGAGACGTGTTTGGTGACAAATGGTTCATTAATTAAGTCGTCTAAGTCTTTTGAATACTGATCGAGTTTGTGTTTAGCAATCTCGAGGTCTTCGGTGTTTAAATTGTTTAACTTCAAAGGTTTTAGATTGGGCACTCGAATGTTTTCGGGAATTTGGCCACAACACTCAAACGGGATTTGAATTGGGTGATTATTGTCTTTTACACTGATAGAGTCACTTGTGCTAGCTTGGATTTTGGTAATACCTATAAAAGCGTAGCACTTTGGTTCTAGTTTAATGATTGAGTTTTTAGATATTATGTCGGTCGAACTTATTTTGGGGCAATTAATCGTCACATGTAAGGGTTCTGCGTTTATCACTAACCACTTGTTCTCACCTAGTTCTTGCACGTTGTAGCCTTGACTGATGATGAGTGACGTCTGGCAGTTTTCAGGAAGTGTGTCGAGGTTCTTGAAGAGACGGGCTTCGCATATGGCATTGTTGTCAATTGGATATGCAAATAAATTTGAGCATAGCTTGGTATTAGGATAGATTGGTTTGCATCTTTCGAGGTTTGCGATGGGTATAAACATCAAAGAATCATCATCTCTCGCGATATATTTTTGAGAAGTTGATAAAATGTGAAATAGACCAGTTCTATTATCCAGAATAGGAATGGGATATAGTTTAAAAACAGAATATGTTTGAGGGTCTATTAGTGGTATGTCTAATACGAATATTAATTCTGAGTTTACCTGAAAAGCTTTCAATTCAATAATATCTAAGTATTGTGAAACCTTTGATAATTTGATCGGGAGAGGCAAATTGTTCTTTTGTAAGTTTTGTGAAATCTCTTGTAGAGAGTTTACCAAGTCCTGAGGATTAATGATTGATGTGTGAATTATCTTAAGTCTCGCAAAAGTAATGGAATTTAAAATATCATTTAAATTGTCCTCGATAAATAAATAGCTTGCCATGAGTTGCTCGCAAATACTTAGGAATTTTAATTTTGTATAAGCTATTCGCGTTTCGCCTTCGATTTTTAAAATCTGTTTTTCGATTTCTTTTATGTCCTTATTGAATGTCTCTTCGTCGATTTGCAATTGTCGAACAGTTAGATTGAAATTCTTTATGACCGAAGTTGTGACAGATATTTGGTTTTTGAGCAAGTTCTCCAATTGGTGTTCGTCATTATTAAGTTTGTTAATACAGTTTAGATAGTATTCGCCATCCTCAGCATCTAGATTGCCGGTGATTGATTTAAATATTGAACCTATACCGTTCAAGAGTCCGCGTTTGTAGCGTTTCGTATCGAACAGTATTTCGTCAAATTTACTCTTTATGGATTTAGAAATTTGTGTTAATAGACTAAGGTGTGTTTTAACTTCACTTGTGAAGGTTACCATGTCTAAATATGCCGGGTCAAGTGTGATGAAGATTTTGTCTAAAATTTTGTCGTTTCTGTCAATAGCTGTCTTGAGTGTTGATATATTTTTGTGCACTAGTAATGTCCATTTCTTGTGGGAAATTACAATGTCAGTGTCTCGGTGGTAATACACTCCGATAGTGTTGTTTATTGGCGTTATTGAGTACTGGGATACTGCTGATCCGAACAGCAAGAGAAACATCAACGTTTTCATCTCCGTGGAGTCTTGTAGTTGAATGCGACTTCGTAAAGCGTGCTCCGTCTGTCTGACGTCGAAGACACCAACTTGTGCGACCAGGGATGATTTCTTACTTGCTAAAGTTTTGTTGCTTGTTGAGTGATTGCTTCTTAAAACTAATTGTTGCTTGTTGTGTTTCTTAAAAGTTTCTTGATTGATTGTTGCTTGAAATTGATTTGTTGCTTGAAAAATTGCTTCTTGGAATTGATTTGTTGTGTGCTGAGGTTCTTTTTCTTCTTGAAGAATTGGGATTCACCACTCCTGTCCTAAAGTTCTCCTTGTTCTTCCAGTCTTTCCCTCCAGTTAGGCACCTTTTTGCAGATGTTGTCCTTGTTCTCTCGGGTAGTTTCTGGTAGTTAGGCTCCGGTACAGGGTGTTTTGAAGATCCTACCGACTGCGCCAATTGTTACATCACACACAACACAAAGAACTTTTTAAAAAATATTTATTTTGATTAAGGATAGTAGCTACTATCCTGACATGAAATTAATTATACAAAAGTGAGTTAAGAACTGAGGAGCAAACGTTCCTTTACATATATTTATAAGTTTAAAACTGCTGACTTGAAGAGTCTCTAGAACAAAGGGAGTAACATTGTGCAATTTATTCTGGGAACATAACAAAGGAAATAATGTTGCAATCCTGTGAATCAGGTGATGCTGAATAAGCAAAAGGAGCAGCTGCAATATGTAATATGATATACCTGATAGGTCTACTTGTGTATGGCTCTAAGTATCATGAATTACGTTATAATATTTTATATAACATAGATAGTTATTTTTTCTGCTGTTTGCTAAATCCTATAAAGAATATATTTCAATCGAGTTTTATTTATTTACTAACTAGTTGAGAGTCGAGTCATAAAGTTGGATCACAATGGAGAACCCCCAGGCCTGACATGACGAAAAGGGGTAAGTTCTAGAATTTTAACATCAGTGTGTACCCAAATATCTCTCATAATATATAAACCATATTAATTCATCTAGATAATACATGGCACAATATTCTGAGCGACTATGAGCACAAATCTTGAAAAAGACCCGCGGTGTAGATTTACGATAATTAATAAAAGGATGTTTAAAATTTGTGTATTTATAAAATTGTTTTTCTACGGTCATAAAATTTGAACTTCTTTCGGGTATAAAGACCGTTTGGCCTTTAACGTGGAAATGGGACGACAGAAGGTCTTATTTGTTTCGTACAGGTAAATTTTCGTTAGTTTTAAGAGTCGAGGGTTGGCTTCGAGCCGATATAGGTACCACGGGAGAGGTGAATTTGACCTCTCCGGTATAATTAAGTGGTAATGAGTCTAGCAACGGCTGTGATGAGACACGAGTTATTGTTTAAGCAAGAAAATTTAGTCTCTTTATGGTGACGAGCGACGGTATTGCAGCTTGATTTTATGTTAAATTGTGCATCAGAGTAATGTGTAAATCACAAAGTGCAAATATTTAATAGTCAATTAAATGACTTAATGAATCTGTATTAAACAGCAGCAAATTGCGTGCTAAATCTGAATTAGTTGCTTTGATGCCATCCATAATAATTTGTGATCTTAAGTACCTTGTTTGTAGTTTGTACGTTTATTCTTTTTGAGTGCCATACGTCCATTGACCTTCATGTGTCCAGGAATGAAACTGTAAGTTTTTTATTTTATGTACTAGTTGTGGTAGCTCAAGGCTACGCGTGTAGAGAAACAACTTTTTTGGTGCCGTTAGGGAACTGGTTTCGTGATTTTTCCTTTCCGAGTGAGATCGGTAGACAATTTGAGTGCTCTCATGTTAGTCATAGACATTGGCCACATTGACATGATTTGTTGACAATTTCGATGCCCCAATAGGCATACATAGTGGCTTAGTTAGTGTGTGCTCGATAGCAACATTTAAGCTTGTCCAGAAACAATAGAAAAACCGTTACGCACCGACAGCTTCTTGTATGTCGTCCCAATTTGGGTATTCGGTTATGAAACCTTTTGATGGTTAAGGTTTAGAGTGCCATGTCGATTTATGTAATTAGTTTAACTGTTTTAATCCTTGTTAAAATGCTATTTGTTGTACAGTTCCTAGTAATTTTACTGAGTAAGTTATAAATTTTCTTAGAACGGGCGATACAAAATTTTGTATCGATTTATCTCTCTAATACTATTTTTGACTAGAGCATTTTGTTTCTTTTTTGTAACTTCGAATGTTAATATATTACCCAACTAGCACCAAAGTGACAGTAACTGAGATGGGAACTTCGTATGAGTAACCATTACGTAATTGCCACTAAATTTACGACTTTGATGTAAAAATAACTTCATTTGACAAGTCTACAGTCCCTGCCTCGTAGTTTCTACCACTAATGATTACTTTATAGTTATGCAACTTCTACGTAGCTTTCTTGGTACATGGGAACGTGGTAGTTACCAGTGGGACGACTTTCGGGTTTTCATAACTTGAAGGTGGTAAACTATAGTAGCAGCGACTAACTCACATCACTGAAATGTGACTTCAAAGTTGCAATCACCTTCAAGTAGCTTTAATAGTTATCGCGACGTTCTGGGAACCTTCACTATTTCTTTAAAGTAGTAGAACTTGTAAGTACTATTCATAGGTGTTAATGACGTTACTGCTACCTACAGAACTGTGTACGGCTACTACAAAGTGCACATCACCTCTGAAATTCACCATGAAGTAAATTTCACCATCTAGTTCCCAATGTTGACCATAGATAAAGTTATTGCAACAAACCTAACCTATATAATATGTTTGCCTAACCTATACTAGAATTATATGCTGCTATATTATGCTATGCAACATTTTATGTTCAAAATAAGGCAACAAAATTTAATATTTCAACACAGTTTTATTACACCTACCTTTTCTTCTATGTTATCTATCATTGTAATAGTATATTATACCAACAAGGTTTATGTTTATTAAGTCGTTGATATATGGCTGCATACAAGTAAATTGCGACAGCTGATAGGTTTTTCAATGTGAAGTTAGGTAAATGATAAACAGCAAAAGCTAGGAAAGCGTTCAGTCTAGACCTCAACGTACGGCTAAAACGTACGTTCCGAATCAATATCGGGAAAAATGTAACCATGAAGTAGCAGCGGCAACTTTGAAGAGGTAATTTGTGGTAATCACAACTTTGCTACGACTTTGAAGTGATGCTACAGTTCCATTCGCAGATTTATGGTAAATATAACTTTAAAGTTACGTATTTGCAGTATTCGTCACTATCGCCAAGTAGTAATTACTTTCAAGTAGCATTTCTTGATGAAAACGACCTTAAAGTCATATTTTCTGAAATACGCCATGTTGATGGCCAAAATTATCGACGTCATTGTTATAACACATGAACCATAATTTCACAATTGATTAACAAATTTAATTTATCGCCATTTCTTCGCCAAATACAGCAAATGAATACATAAAAAGTAGTGTTAAGTTCCGAAGAACAATAAAAAATAGGTTTCGGCATCTAGTGTGTCATATTCTCGCATGACATTACATATTTTAAAAACAATATTTTCATTAAAAAATACAAATTTTAAAGGCGCGTGATTAGATTCGGACGTTTTATCATTATGTTTGTCAGTAAAATTGCATTCGTTTTAATTGTGACCCTTAGACCATCGGAAAATAGCACAAGTTTTGCTGTCTAATATTACCTTCTGATATTCTGTTAAATTTCTGAGTTAGGGAAATGAACAAGAACAAGAATCATATGTAAGAATGAAAAGTAAATATAATAAAATCGGTTGCAAGACAAAGAAGGGGCAACATCGATTTGAAAGAGTAGGGAGTGGTAAAGTTTTCTGAAAGTTACGGCGTCTACGCCGCCATGTCGCCGCTCTGGAGCAACAACGTCATTGGAACGTAGCCAGACAAGTTCCAGGAACGTGGCTGGAACGTTATCGTCACCAAAAAATATTTCATTAAGCAAGCACTCATTTAAACTGTGATAGCTCGGTGTTTCCTTATTTTGCTGGGCCAGTTTATAGTTTAAAGTGAGCAGAAATTGTTGTATTAATTGATTTCCAGTAACTAAAAATAAGGTGACGTCCTACTATCGTTTTTTTGTTGAGCCTTGTAGAGCTGTGTATTTATTTTTTGGTAATTTCCTGTTATTAAATATTTTCCAAGGTAAGTGATAACCAATATTAAGCCAAGCTATCAAGGATAATCTGCCCCCCGAGGTCTTATGCTCTATTTTGAATTAGAATTATGATTGTGGATTTAATATAACTAAAAGGCAGGTTATAATATAATCAATACCCCCAGATTAATGTAATGACGGTAGCGAGGATGTCACACTAGGTTTACCAAAAATAGGATAGTACACTCCATAGCAACGATGTCGGCAAATCCCTAAGCTACTGTGGAAAGCAGATCAATATATTATATTTAGGTTTTTCTAAATTAATTGTCTAATAATTAAAATTTATATTGAGATTCTACCTTTTTCACATTGTTAACACCAGTTTCAATAAAAAAGTAGGCAAACGTGGCGAGCTTATTTAGTTACATTAATCATGTATATCTCCTGTCATCGGCGTCGGCATCGAGAACAAATTATGACTCATGTTTTAGTCTTCTGCCGAAACAGAAGTCGTTTGAGCGCAAGAAAATAGTCTTCTGCCGAAGCAGAAGTCATTTGAGCACAAGAAAGTCTATATAAGAGGACACTTTTTCTCAGCGAGCAAGTAGTGATCAATCCTTCAAGTAGTAATGTTCCAGCCTTCAGCAACTAATAGTCTTCTGCCGAAACTGAAGTCATTTGAGCACCGACGCCAACGCCGACGCTGATGAGGTTATCCCTTCCTCTTGTGTTGTAACCAGACAGTGTGTTTTACTTGAGTTTTATTGTGTTGAGTGTCAAGTGGCAATGCATACCCGGAGTGGCAAGGCAGTAGGCACCGGGGTCGCGAGCGACGTCTCCACGTCGGCCCCCCCTCACTGCACGACGCCCCTCACAGCATCTGACCACGAAGTGCTCCGCCAACACGACGCCCTGACAAGGGGTACGGGGGTCACGCCCGACGTCTCCACGACGGTGGCCCCCACACACTGCACGACAAGCAACACAGCAACCCGGCTCGGCGAGGTAAGCATGTCCTCTGATTTCTCCACAGGCACAAGTGCTCCGCATGGCGTCGCGACGACGGCGCCCCAATACTGTGCGTCGCCGGGCTCAGCACCCAGGCATAGCGAGGCAGGACTCGCCACCAACATAGGACACGACACTGGGGTCACGTATGACGTCATCACGACGATGCCCCCTCGCTGCATGGCACGCAGCGCAGCCACCTGGCATGAAGCCCAGGCAACAAATATGGAATGGAGTAGCAACGATTCTCAGGCGATGCCCCCCTACTGCATGGAGCGCAACGCAGCATCGTGGCATGGAAACTCGGCGACGGAACAGAGATTGGGTGGTGATGATGATATGGTGATGCCCCCTCGCTGTATGGTGGACCCAACAGCATCCCGGGCCAACGACGATTCCTTGGCGCTGGAAGATCGCCGCTTCGCTGGATTCGCTTCCACACATGGGGAAGCCTCCATCTCTGACTCAGGGCTGCCCAGCGGTCAGTACACCATTGCGGCCACACCCGACTGGCCCCAACTCTTCAGCGACGCCTCGCTGACACCTCGCCGCCAGCTGGCCACCCCTCGCTGCATGGTACCACCAACCAGCCCAAGTCCAAGCACGCCGCCCAACGCACAGTACTTCGTCACGCCTACCTCGTCGGCCGGCGCCTACCACGTCACCCCACCGTACCAGACGGCAAGACCTAGTGCTACGCCACGAAGACAAATAGTGCTCCAAACCCAAACGACTGGAACGATCCCAGTCCCCTCTGCCGCTGTGACGGCTTATCCCCAACCGAGCTTGGGACTACCCTCTTACGAACAATTAACACAACTCCTGGCTCTGACGACTTCAAATTTAGCCTCCATTACCCGGCAACAAGAAAATAGCCGGCCACCCATCACTGCACGGAACGCATCACAGCCGTACGCACCGGAAAGGGCGAATATCCGTGGACATGGCGACCAACAGCGTGAGGCCAGATCTTTCCGGAGGGAAGAGGATCCACGACGACCCGACTACACAGATTCTGGGGAAATGGACCCCCAGTGGCGCCCAACACAAAACCTAGCAGAGAGCATGACAAGACTAATGGAGGGAAGCGTTCAAGCCGCAATACACGTAATACAAGGTCATCACAGGATGCCCACAAGAAGAACGAGAGCGCTGCCCACTTACTCAGGCCTGGAATGGGAGGATCCAGTCAACTTCCTGGATGAGCTCGAGGAGGCGATGCTCCATGAAGACATCCACGGTCGAGATAAAGTGAGAGTAGCCATTGAACAGCTCGAGGGTCAGGCCAGACGCACCCTGGAGATGTGGAAGTCCCACAACATAACATACGAATTCTTAAAGGAAAAGCTCCTGCGGCAGTTCAACGACACTGCCACCCTGGGGAAGCTACGCTCCAGGTTACACGGTGAGAGACAAAAAGACGACGAACCCGCCGCCGTTTTTATACAACGCAAAATTGGACTCTGGCTGAGGGTAGAACGGTATACGCCGGAAGAAGAGATGGTTATGGAGGTGCGCGAGCTCCTGCGACCGGAACTAAGATTCGCAACTAGAAATGTCCCAGTGGCCACAATGGAAAGCTTGAGCCGAGTGGCTGAAAACGCCGAGGGTGACTACAGGGAATTTCAGAGGCAACTCCGACCGCTGCCGAGGCCAGCCACCATCCCGCCTGCGAGTAATACTACCAATAGTCTACCAAAGTGCCGCAAGTGCCCGGGATTTCACTATCACCGAGACTGCCCCACCAACCAAACTCAGTCAGAGCCCCAGCAAGGCAACTCCAACTTCCGCGGACACGACTCCAACCAGCGAGCCAACCCCAATTTCCGTGGACACGACTCCAACCAACAGGGAAACCCTAACTTCCGCCAACAAAATGTCCAGACAGGGGGTAACAACTTCCGAGGGCATGGCGCCAATTCAAACAACCCTAGCCAACAAGCAGGTCCAACCAATAACTCAGGCCCTGGACAGACATCCACGGCACCACCGCAGCGACGAAGCCAGGCAGCCCCCCGGCAGCAAGCTAACAGTCAGCCCCAGGCGGGAAACGAGCAGCGAGCCGGCCCAAGCCAGGGTGCCCGGCTCCAGAATTAAGTGCGTCAATAGGACTGACGGCCGGTCCCGGCCCATCATCCCACTTGTGGGTCGAGGCCAATGGATGCCGTTTACTAGCCCTGCTGGACAGCGGGGCGACTCATTCCTTCATCCACAGCAACTACGTAGAGGACCTTCCGAGGACTAATCACCCGACGATGCCCGTGCTCTTGGCTGCCGCCAAGGAGATCAAGCACACCCAAGGCAGCGTGGAAGTGCCCCTGCAGATCGGAAACTGGACGGTTTCGGTCGAAATGCATATTTTGGAGGATATGACCAAGGATATCATCCTAGGAAGAGACTTCCTAGCGAAACAGGAAGTGGTGATCGACTTTCCGCGGCACTGCATACACGCAGGGGTGTCAGAACGGCACACCCTGTTCTGGGACATGGAGGTTAGGACCGAGGACTCGGCCCGCACCGTAACAGCCAACCCGGAGCAGCTACCAGAGACGCACAGCCGTGCGTATGAGGAAGTCATCACTAAATTTTCTGATGTATTTCAAGAGACGCTCAAACAGCCTACTACACAACTCACTACCCATGAAATCCGTCTGAAAGACGACAAACCATTTAAAATACGACGTTACCAGTACTCGGCGAATAAAAAGGCAATAATCACTGAGGAAGTGAAGAAGATGCTGGCAGCTGGGGTAATTCGACGCAGTAACAGCCGTTACTGCTCACCGATCGTCATTGTGAACAAAAAGGATGGGACTTCCCGCTTTTGTGTCGATTACCGCCAGCTGAACACCCAGACGTTGGAAGAAGTGTCTCAGTTGCCGCCGATAAGGGAAACGATCCGAGAGCTAGGTGCAGCGAAGGTTTTCACTAGTTTGGACTTAAAGAGTGGATACTGGCAGGTCCCGATGCACGAGAATAGTGTACCCCTGACAGCTTTCAGTACCCCAGACGGAGCGACATTCGAGTTCCTTGTGATGCCATTCGGGTTACGCAACGCCCCCTCAACGTTCCAGAAGTTAATGACAGAAGTGCTGGCCGACTTCATAGATGTCTTCGTGAAAGTATACCTAGACGACATAATAGTATACTCTGAAGATCATCAAGACCACCTTCGTCACTTGGCTCTGGTATTAGAGCGTCTGAGGATACATGGATTGCACTGTGGACTCCCGAAGTGCCGATTTGGAGCCTCCGAGCTGGACTACCTGGGCTACAGGATTACTACTACTCAAAATCAACCCCAGGAGAAACACGTCATCCAAATAAGAGACTTTCCCACTCCTCGCACCAAGAAGGAACTCCAGGGATTCCTAGGCACCGCCAACTGGTTACGAGAGTTTGTACCCGAGTTTGCCGAGCTGACAGCCCCGCTGACAAACCTAACAGGAAAGGAGAGGTTCCAGTGGAACACAGAAGCGGAGACAGCGTTCGCACTGATCAAAGAGAAGCTATCACAGCCTTTAGCCCTTTGCAGACCGGAGCCAGGACTGCCTTTCTACCTCCAAACCGATGCAAGCAACCATGGCATGGGTGCGGCTTTGTATCAAAAAACGCCAGAGGGGGAGAAACGGATCATTTCCTGCTCCAGTGCAAAGTTTACAGGACCTGAGAAACGCTATCACATCAATGAACAGGAGACACTCGCCGTAGTATGGGCCTGTCGTCGATACCGCCACTGGCTGGAGGACCAGCACTTTACACTTGTCACGGACAGCCGAGCATTGCACTGGTTACATCAGTTCAAGGACGAGAGGGCCAAGCTCACCCGGTGGGCCTTGCAGCTGCAAGAGTACACCTTCACCGTAGAACACTGTCCAGGACGATTGAACCAGCTGCCCGACTTCCTGTCGCGTCATCCCCAAGAAGCCATGCCAGCTGATACCGGCGATGACTCCCGCTTGCTACCTCCTGACGAGGAATCCACAACCAAACAACCAACCACGCCAAGGGCCATCATCGATACCCCGACCACGGAGGAACTTCTGATGATGGAAGCCGAACCTGAGGAGCTAACCACTCTGTTCGATGAGATCAAGGCCGCCCAACTCGCGGACTACGCTATTTCTGGTTCCATCGGACATTGGGGGGACATCCAGGATCAGGAACGAGGCTTAGACCCCTGGGAAAGACGACTGAAAGAACAATTCAGGGTAGAAGATGGACGCTTATGGCATGTCACTGAAGAGAGGACCGCCCTCGTTGTGCCCGAAGCCTTGAGGCCCCGCATTCTGCACCACTACCACGACGCCCCACATGCAGGTCATCCAGGCCGCGACGAGACGTACCGGGCAGTGAACAACCGTTACTACTGGCCCCAACTCCGCAAGAACGTCACGACGCATGTGCGACTATGCATGGTATGTGCTGCAACCAAGCGAGGACCCCTTCAAGCTGCCGCTCCACTCCGCCCGAGACCACCCACCAAACCCTGGCAAGTACTCTCGTTAGACGTCATGGGACCCTACGAAGAGACACCAACCCATAACCGAGTTATCATCGTGATAACAGATCTCTGTTCCAAGTGGATCGAGGCCGAAGCTGCACCCCAAGCTGATGCCAACCACATCTTAGGGGCCTTGGAACGAGTCTGCCTCCGATGGGGATATCCCGATGAACTCATCACCGACAAGGCACCCACCTTCACCGCCAAGAAGATCCTCAACTTCTGCAAGCGGAATAAAATCAGACATTTTACATCGCCGATCTACCACCAGAGAGCCAATCCTGTAGAGAGGCGTAACCAAGAGATAAAGAAGGCCCTACGAGAGAAGCTGATGGGAAAACGACAGAACCGATGGGACGTCGTGCTGCCGCAGATCATCTTTTCCTTGCACAACAGAAAAAATGCTGCCACCGGCTACTCACCCAGCGAGCTGCTGCTTGGGACCGAGTTACCTCGCCCAGGAGACTGGCAACACCCAGAGCAACGCCGCCCGCTACCAGAACCTCGACGAGCAGCTAGGAGCAGACATGAGAAAGCGGCGCAACGACAGCAAGTCTACCAGAGGAATCTTTTCCCAGAGCCAAGGACAGCCCCGATCGAGTATCGACCCCAGCAACAAGTGATGTGCCGAGGCTTCAAGGAGCGCCGGACCAGCTTTGGACCCACATGGGAGGGACCTTTTGTTGTCATTCGAGCCCTGGGTGATAACACGTACGAAATTCTCAGGAACGAGATCCCAGTGCCCATTCACATTGATGACATCAGGCCCATGCCAGGCCAGAAACCCGACAAGCGACCTCCAGTGCCTCCAGCCGTACGAGCCATCGCAGCTGATACCGACGATGACGACAGCAACGACGAGGATGACGATCCCGAGGATCCAGGACATCCAGCCCCACCAAGGCTCGCAGCTCCTACTGTCACAGGACCAGTAGCGCCCGCTGCCCCAGAGCCAGCAGCACCCGCTGCCCAACAGCCAACCACGCCTACTGTCACAGGACCAGTAGCGCCCGTTGCCCAGAAGCCAGTCACGCCTACTATCACAGGATCAGTAGTGCCCGCTGCCCAACAGCCAACCACGCCTACTGTCACAGGACCAGTAGCGCCCGTTGCCCAGAAGCCAGTCACGCCTACTATCACAGGATCAGTAGTGCCCGCTGCCCCAAAGCCAGATGCCAACGCACAAGTCTACATCCGTGGATCTGGTACCTACTTCCGTGGACATGGCGACTATCTACGTGGACATAGCACCACAGCCGCCGCTAAACCAAAATTTCCAGCCCGCCGACTGCCCCCAGTCGTGCCTGGCCCATCCACCTCAGCCAAGAGGAAACAAACAAACAAGAATGAGAAGTCCCCGGCGCTGTCAGCCGCACCGCCGCCGCCAGCAGACCCTGGGCCTTCTACGTCAAGACAAGAGCAGCCGCTCGACACGACGCCCATACTGTTCCCGATGCCGTTCTGGGCGAAGGCCGTGACCACGCCTGGCCACGACCGACAGCAGCCATCCGCCAGCCAGATGCCTGTCCCAGTCCGGACACGAGTATTCGTCAACTCGAACGCCAGCCCGAGCTCAGCCGGCTCCGGCGCACCGCTCCAGGATCCCGCTACCTTAGCACGTAGCACAGCAGGACCTAGCAGCCCCCACGAGGCGCTCCAGTATCCCACTGCCTTAGCCCGCAGTACAGCAGGACGTTGCAGCCTCAATAAATCGCTCCAGTCTCCCGTTGCCTTAGCAAGCAACACAGCAGGACGTTGCAGCCTCACAGGTTCGCTCCAGAATCCCGTTGCCTTAGCGAGCAACACAGCAGGACTTAGCAGCCCCCAATTCGCAACAGGATCAGGCAGCCCCGGGCGTCGCGGAGACGACGTCCAGAAGAGCGAAACTTGCGATAACATACCAATGTAAATAATTCAACGCCACAGGGCGAAAACTTTGTTCAAACTAGAATATATTTATGATTTGTCACATAAAATACTTTAATTTTAAATATCTTGTTTTACCTAAAATATCTTAGTGGACCTATTATTAGTTAATTATCTAAAAAATCTTACCACACTTAATCTTAGTCTATATATGTTAAAATATCTTAGTTGTTGAAATATCTTAACACTTACTCTTAGTTTATAGTTTTGAAAATATTGTATCTACTCACTCTTACATTATATAATTGAAATTTTGAACTGAACCATAACCTGTATGCCTTTATTAATGTTCAATAAAGTCACAAAAAAGGGGGGTGGTGTCATCGGCGTCGGCATCGAGAACAAATTATGACTCATGTTTTAGTCTTCTGCCGAAACAGAAGTCGTTTGAGCGCAAGAAAATAGTCTTCTGCCGAAGCAGAAGTCATTTGAGCACAAGAAAGTCTATATAAGAGGACACTTTTTCTCAGCGAGCAAGTAGTGATCAATCCTTCAAGTAGTAATGTTCCAGCCTTCAGCAACTAATAGTCTTCTGCCGAAACTGAAGTCATTTGAGCACCGACGCCAACGCCGACGCTGATGAGGTTATCCCTTCCTCTTGTGTTGTAACCAGACAGTGTGTTTTACTTGAGTTTTATTGTGTTGAGTGTCAAGTGGCAATGCATACCCGGAGTGGCAAGGCAGTAGGCACCGGGGTCGCGAGCGACGTCTCCACGTCGGCCCCCCCTCACTGCACGACGCCCCTCACAGCATCTGACCACGAAGTGCTCCGCCAACACGACGCCCTGACAAGGGGTACGGGGGTCACGCCCGACGTCTCCACGACGGTGGCCCCCACACACTGCACGACAAGCAACACAGCAACCCGGCTCGGCGAGGTAAGCATGTCCTCTGATTTCTCCACAGGCACAAGTGCTCCGCATGGCGTCGCGACGACGGCGCCCCAATACTGTGCGTCGCCGGGCTCAGCACCCAGGCATAGCGAGGCAGGACTCGCCACCAACATAGGACACGATACTGGGGTCACGTATGACGTCATCACGACGATGCCCCCTCGCTGCATGGCACGCAGCGCAGCCACCTGGCATGAAGCCCAGGCAACAAATATGGAATGGAGTAGCAACGATTCTCAGGCGATGCCCCCCTACTGCATGGAGCGCAACGCAGCATCGTGGCATGGAAACTCGGCGACGGAACAGAGATTGGGTGGTGATGATGATATGGTGATGCCCCCTCGCTGTATGGTGGACCCAACAGCATCCCGGGCCAACGACGATTCCTTGGCGCTGGAAGATCGCCGCTTCGCTGGATTCGCTTCCACACATGGGGAAGCCTCCATCTCTGACTCAGGGCTGCCCAGCGGTCAGTACACCATTGCGGCCACACCCGACTGGCCCCAACTCTTCAGCGACGCCTCGCTGACACCTCGCCGCCAGCTGGCCACCCCTCGCTGCATGGTACCACCAACCAGCCCAAGTCCAAGCACGCCGCCCAACGCACAGTACTTCGTCACGCCTACCTCGTCGGCCGGCGCCTACCACGTCACCCCACCGTACCAGACGGCAAGACCTAGTGCTACGCCACGAAGACAAATAGTGCTCCAAACCCAAACGACTGGAACGATCCCAGTCCCCTCTGCCGCTGTGACGGCTTATCCCCAACCGAGCTTGGGACTACCCTCTTACGAACAATTAACACAACTCCTGGCTCTGACGACTTCAAATTTAGCCTCCATTACCCGGCAACAAGAAAATAGCCGGCCACCCATCACTGCACGGAACGCATCACAGCCGTACGCACCGGAAAGGGCGAATATCCGTGGACACTCCATAAGGTACCTTTTTTAAATTCAACAAGAAACTTTTTATGCCAGCGCGCTCGATGATCCTGAGGGACAAGAAATCTTCCTCGAATATATGCGATGTTCGCATGGCATTCGTCTGAAGCAAAGCTACGTTTAAAGTATACAAAGTTCCCTCTTTGCATAATAACAAACGAATAATCTACAAATTATGTGCCGTTCGTTGTATCAGACAAAGTTGCTAGATGAAATGTGCCTGTAGTTTTGAACTTGTTTTTGTAGGAACTTTTGTTGTATATCGTTTAAACGCTTTCTTGTCCCGTGTCACATATTTTCATGAAACTCGAGTAGGTATTCTGCAGTAAAAAATTTGTTTGCTTATTTTTAAATGTTTGGTGCCAAGCTCAAGTAGAAAAGTAATTAGTGATTGCATTAAATTATCATATAGTCTTGTATCCAGGGTGTGATTTTCAAAAACGCAAGCATTCACGAGTCTTTCCTATTGGCTAAACATAATTATACTAGGTTAGAGTTCTCCATACGAAAAAACTGCTGCCTAAGAATTCACTACTTCCACATCCAGATTTCCCATCCAAGTCTCTTTAAAGGAAAACAATATTCGCCCTCCAATTTGTGGAAGTAATATAATATCTGATATCGTCTGCTGCGGTAATGGGTGTGCCTGGCTGATGCTGAAAATTGATGGCAGATGGTAGTGGAGGCAGATCTCATGAAAAAGTTTGACATGTTAACTTCCAGTATGTACCCTAAATCCAAGGCTTCTGGACTCTCACTAGCCTGCTTTACTTCCGATAAAATCGAAAGTGAATTTATTACTAGTAAATAATTTTCTTATAGCAGACAACAAATTTACCGAGAACCTACATCCGAGAACCAATATTAAGAAAGCTGCAGCAGTAAAAAAAAATCGGTAAAGGTGTTTACACAGAACTTCCCTGGTTATTTGCGCATGAGGTCGCTCTAAAATTTTTTTAATTACGAAATGACATTGGGAATAATAATCGGAATATAGTTATTGGTATTGTTACAAAGAAAACCTGATAACTTTTGGTCAAGAAAATATAGTTCTCATCCAACAGCAAAAATTCAATACTAAATAGCAGGTGCCACATATGGCAGGCTTGCGCAAATACCTTTACAAATGTCCACCATGACTGAATTATTTCTTGGGATGACCACCCTGTACATTTTTTAATAAAAGTGTAATAGGTGCATATGCCAGATATTATTGCCATCTGTCACATTTTCAATCCAACATTCACGTAATGGAGTGGAAGTATAGTGTGTAGTTAAAAAATTTCATTTTTTCTACATTTTTCAAAAGATGTTGGTAAAATAATTTTCAAAATTTTTTCTTCTGAAATAGGTTTAAAATGTCAAACGTAGAAATTTTAAATTTGAGCAAAAAGGAAAGTTTCCTTCTATTCTATAGTAGTGCTAAAAAAAGTTTAAAAATTGAAAATTATATATTTTTTAAAATAGGTTTAGAATGCTATGAAACGTGAAAATTTTAAATTTGAGCAAATAAAAAAAAATTCGATCTATTTTGGTGGTAAAAACTTTTTGAAAAATGTTGGTGAAAAATATTTTCAAAAATTTTTTTCTCAAATACCTAGGTTTAGAATGTCATTTAAATTTGAGCATTCTAGTGTTAAATTTTTTTCCAAACTGGTAACAAAATGTTGCAAATTTTTTTTTCCGAAATTGGTTTGGAATATCATGAAACGTGGAAATTTTAAATTTGAGCAAAAAAATTTTTTTCGTCTGTTCTATAGTAGTGATACATAAATGGATTAAAAATGTTTACAAATTTTTAAAAAAATTCTTCAAAAACATTTTTAAATTTGTTTGAATAGTTTTAGAATGTCATGGAAACGTGGATAGTTAAAATCTGAACTAAGAAAAAAAAATCGGTAAAGGTGTTTACACAAAACTTCCCTCGTTGTTTGTGCATGACAGTCACTCAAAAAAATTATTAATTACGAAATGACATTGGGAATAATAATCGGAATATAATTATTGGTATTATCACAAAGAAAACCTGATAACTTTTGCTCAAAAAAATATACAGAGTGTTCATCCAACAGCAAAAGTTCAATATACTAAATAACAGGTGCCAAATATGGGAGGCTTGCGCAAATACCTTTATAAATGTCCACCATGACTCAATTATTTCTTGGGATGCCATTATTCAATAAAAGTATATAATAGGATATGCCAAATATTATTGCCATCTCTCACATTTTCAATCCCACATTCACGTAATGGAGTGGACGCATAGTGGTGATTAAAATATAGAACAAATTTTCAAAAATGTTTTCTGTCTATTCTAGTGTTAAATTTTTTTCCAAATTGGTGAAAATATGTTGCAAATTTTTTTTTCCGAAATAGGTTTAGAATGTTATGAAACGTGGGAATTTTAAATTTGAGCAAAAAAAATATTTCGCCTATTCTATAATGGTAATAAATAGATTACATAAACATGTTTTCATTTTTTTTAAATTTTTCTAAAACATTTTTAAATTTGTTTTAATAAATTTGGAATGCCATGGAAACGTGGAAATTTTAAATCTGAAAAAAAAAATCCATCTATTTGTGGCAAAATTTTTTCAAAAATTTTAAATTTTTTTTTTTTTTTTCTGAAATAGGTTTAGCGCGTCATGAAACGTGGAAATTTTAAATTTTGAGAGAAAAAAAATTCATCTATTTTGGTGGTAAAAATTTTTTCAAAAATGTTGGTAAAAAATTTTCAAAATTTTTTTTTCTTTTAAATAGGTTTAGAATGCCATGAAACGTGGAAATTTTAAATTTGAACAAAGAAAAAAATTTGTTTTAGTGGTAAAAATTTTTTCAAAAATGAAAAAAATCTTCAAAATTTTTTTTTTCTGAAATAGGTTTAGCGCGTCATGAAACGTGGAAATTTAAAATTTGAGCAAAAAAAAAAAATTTCACTATTTATTCCGTTTAGACGGTCCACCCTGTATATTTTTCAGTGAAAATTCTACCAGTTCTTCGCTGACAGTAGGGTTAACTACCTGCCAAATTTGACTGCTCTCCGTCAAGTAGTTTTTTAGTTAATGCACCAACAGACAGACAGACAGACAGACAGACAGACAGACTGACGGAATTGAGAAACCTATATTTTTGGAATCTACGTGTTCTGAAACGTCAGAATCCGAAAAAATCTCGGAGGGTGATTTTTTCTCGAATACAATACTTCCCTTCGGTATGCGAGGGAAGTAAAAAATCTTAGTGGTAAAATTTTTTTAAAATAGTAAGAAAAGTTTCTAATTTTTCTTTTAAATAGATTTAGAACACTATGGAACGTGGAAATTTGAAGAAATAAAAAAAAAATCCATCTATTTTAGTGTTAAACAAATTTTCAAAAATGGTAAAAAAAAAAATTCAAAAAATTTTTTTTTTAATCAGGCTTAGAATGCCATAAAACGTGGAAATTTTAGATTTGAAGAAAGAAAAAAAAATTTTTTTCATTTTAGTAGTAAAAATTTTTTCAAAAATATTGGTGAAAAAAATTTTCAAATTTTTTTTTCCTGAAATAGGTTAAGCGTGTCATGAAACGTAGAAATTTTAAATTTGAGCAAAAACAAATGTTTTTCATCTTGATAAAAAATTTTTCAAAAATGTTTGAAAAAAATTTTCAACATTTTTTTTTACTGAAATAGGTTTAGCGCGTCATGAAACGTGGAAATTTTAAATTTAAGCAAAAAAAATTTTTTTTCACTATTTATTTCGTTTAGATGGTCCACCCTGTATATTTTCCAGTGAAATTTCTACCATGTCTTCGCTGACAGTGGCGTCAACTACCTGCTAAGTTTGACTGCTCTCCGTCAAGTAGTTTTTTAGTAAATGCACCAACAGACAGACAGACAGACAGACAGACAGACAGACTGACGGAATTGAAAAACCTATATTTTTGTAATCTACGTGTTCTGAAAATTCAGAATCCGAAAAAATCTCGGAGGGTGATTTTTTCTCGAATACAATACTTCCCTTCGGTATGCGAGGGAAGTAAAAATCGGTAAAGGTATTTACAAAAAACTTCCCTCTGCTCATACAGGACGGTCACTCTAAGAAATTATTAATTAAGAAATAACATGAGAGTAGTAATCCCAATGTAGTTAGCCTTATTATTAGAGCGAAAGCCTGATAACTTTTTCCATTATCTACTCTATAGTGGTGTGGGGAAAAGAGACACATTTTTATTGTTGAAATAGGTTTAGAATATAATGAAACAAGGACATTTCAAATTTGAAGAAAAAAGAATTTCTATTGTAGTGGTAAAAATTTTTTAAAAAAAATTGTTCTTTTAAAATTTTTAAAACAAATTTTTCTTCTGAAATATGGGGGGGAAATTTTAAATTTTCCTCTTTATTTGTGCATGGAACAAAGAGGAAAGTTTCCTTCTATTCTATAGTAGTGGTAATTTTTAAAAAAAATATGTTTAGAATGCCATGAAACGTGAACATTTTAAATTTGAGCAAGGAAAAAAATTTCTTTCATCTATTTTAGTGGTAATTTTTTTTTTTTTAAATGTTGGTGAAAAAAATTTCCAAATTTTTTTTCTGAAATAGGTTTAGAATCTTATGAAGCGTGATCATTTTAAATTTGAGCAAAAAATATATTTTTCCATCTATTCTAGTGGTAAAATTTTTTCTAAAATGGTTAAAAGATGTTGCAATTTTTTTTCCGAAACGGGTTTGGAATGTCATGAAACGTAGATATTTTAAATTTGAGCAATAAATAATTTTTCATCTATTCTATTGTAAGCAGTGATTCAATAAAAAATGTTTTTTAAATTTTCTTAAAAAATTTTTAATTCGTTTGAATAGGTTTAGAAAGCCAAGGAAACGTGAAAATTTTAAATTTGAGAAAAGAAAAAAAAACTTCATCTATTTTCGTGGTAAAAAAATTTTCAAAAATGTTGGTGAAAAAAATTTTCAATTTTTTTTTAAAATAAGTTTAGCGTGTCATGAAACGTGGAAATTTTAAATTTGAGCAAAAAAATTTTTTTTCATTATTTATTTCCTTTAGACGATCCCTGTATATTTTCCAGTGAAAGTTTTACCATTTCTTCGCTGACAGTAGCGTCAACTACCTCCCAAATGTGACTGGTCTCCGTCAAGTTTTTTAGTTAATGCACCAACAGACAGATAGACAGGGACAGACAGACTGAGGGAATTGAAAAAAATCGGTAAAGGTATTTACACAGAACTTCCCTCGTTATTTGTGCATGGCGGTCACTCTAAAAAATTATTAATTACGAAATGACATTGAGAATAATAATCGGAATATAGCTATCACTATTATTACAAATAGTCGGGCAGATCTGGAGAAAAAGCAGGGTCGAAATGTGACTGCTCCGAATGAACAAACTTATTTTGCCAACTTATAAAGTTAAGTCCCCTCCATCATTCCGACAAGTTTTTACAGGGGGGAGTCGTCGGGGGTGGTGGAAACGGCCCATTAAAAGCATGAGAAAGCAGTTTTTCCGACGTATCTCCTTAGGTGTTTGTCCCACAAAAAAATCGCGCATACCAAAAGTGAAAAGCTTGACAAAACACGTAAGCTCGTTCCAACCCGAACCCGATCGCATAGTTAGTACGCGAGATATCGCGATTGAAGTTGCGAAAAAACGAAAAATTTAATTATTTATTTCTCGAGAGGCAGGGGAGTTGGGCCCTCATTTTTTTCTGAATAGAAGGATATTAATGAACACTTGATGAGGCCGGAAGGTTGGGGTGGGGGAACAATGAGGAGGGGAGATGTGGGGGTAAAACCAGAATTATTAAAGGTCTGATAACTCTGCTACTAATGGAGCTACGCCAATCTGGCCGGGACCAATTTGCGTATTTTTTTATTTGCTAAAAGATGACAGTGGCAATTTTTTTTGTTTCCAAATAAATGCCTGGCGCTCAAAATAAAAATGGCCGGTTTTTGTACGTCTTTTTGGGCATGAAGGAAGGGGGTGGGGGAAATAATTTTTTCACCAATTGACAGCATTTTTTCTTCTCTTCAATTTCCGTCCAGCAAGATCGCGATCGGATGATTAGGAAGGGAGATACAGGCCGGCAAAGTTTTTGCTGTATAGCGAGAGAACGGAGAGGGGTGGGCGGGTTCAAGCCGGGATCCGAATGTTGAGAAATCTTTTCTTTCGACTTTTCTATTATATAAGTCCCCAATGTCCATACATTGTCCGCCCGCGCGAATTACAAAATGAAAGGCAGAACGGGGCGGGCCCATAATAAACGATGGCATTTCTGGCATGCATGACGAAGCACCAAGCGAATCTTCATTAATATCAGAACTGTGCGGCGAAGATCTGATAGATTGCATACGGCAATATAAACATAGCGATGACAAATCAGCGTTAGACTTCGTCTGTCTTTAAACTGTACTCGATACTGTAGACAGTAAACAATAAGCTCGCTGCTACAAACTATATAAACTCATTTTTCTTAGTTTCGTTCGGTTTGCGAGGCTCCAAAAATAGGCCCTTTATCTTAAGTAGTTGTTGGGGTGTCATGTCGGTTGAAAAGATACAAGAAAGAAATAAACAATACTCTCAATTATTTTATGTTCAACAATTTGTCGAGTTTCAAGTCGAGGAAACGAGACCAGTCAAACAGATGTTTAAGTACGACAAACCTTCGCGTCGAGGGGTCTAGTTAGATTTACAGGACTAAAGTAGTTGATTCGGAGAGGATTCTAGAAAATATAGGTAATAGTCTTAGTAAAAACTAGATAGGCCAACTAAGGTAGATTTTATTGTCTCCATACAAAAGCAAAGTAATGGAAAAAGTGGTTTTTTCATCTGCCTTACTGGCATAAATGTTAGATAGGGTAAATTACCATAATAAAATAGCAGGGATTCTTTACAGCATCATGTGATGCACATAGTCATGTTTCGCAAATCCCATGGTCCGTTAGGTAATTTCAAATTGGGGTATGGTTTAAAGTAGGGAAAATTTTAATTGGTAGAGATTTCAGGGTATACCGCCCACATTTGAGAAGTCTTATTTTCTGAGAGAAAATAGGATTTCTGGGTTAGCATTCCTTTGGTCAAGATCTAGCCATAGGGTGATAACAAATTCTTTCAGTTTTAAAGTTTATGTAAATTTCGGCACTTTCTCGGTTATAATGTAAATGCACGTCTTGTAATTATATCAAGAGTGTTCGGCCCGCGATTAGACTAAGGATTTGAAATTGCGGACCGCTGCATTTTCTTCTAATATAACACAGCCATACAAAAAAAAGTGGGGTATGCTTTTGATGCGATATATCATATCCAGTGTATTTTTGCCTGCTAATCACGAATCCGATGTCAGAAATGGTCCATCACATCCTCATTTTTTTCTAACCTCAAAAATAGGTGAAAATTTGTAAAAATCGAGGAAAATGCACTCGTAAAAATAAAAAAATAAAAATTTACTATCTATATCTATATTCTGACGTATTTGAATCCGCTTAACCCAAATCCACCGCCAGAATTGGGTCAGACCATCTTGTTTTTTTCCTAACCTCAAAAAGTTAGCTGGATATCATGATTTTTGAAAATCATGATATCCAGCTAAGTCTTTAGTTGTTTTTTGGTTTTGTTAAGTAGGATGATTTAAAATTAAAAACAACATTATTGTGACAGTTACGCTCTGCGCAATGTGCATATTTCTTTTTTATAATCCAATGTTCATGGCATATGGCCAGCAAAGTATTTTTTTTTTAGAAAGATGTATGTTTCAGTACTTATCTATAATAAGTCTTTAGTAAGAGCTTGACATTATTATGAGTATTTTTTGCTAGTAATATATTTATTTCCTCAGATTCTATATAAAAAAATATGTTCATACGTTTATTCACATAATAGTTACTTCTCATAATACAGTTTTACATCTGCACGAGTCGCATAGTTTTAAATTTTACCTATGTAAGTAAATTATATAAACCCGACTTTTATAATAGGTGTAATAAAGCATCATCTGAGGATTCTGCATTTAACAAAAGAAGAATATTTCAATTTTCATGACAAACAGTTATGCGGCTTGCTCAAAATAAAAGGTATAAGTGGCTCGTAGCTGTTGGAATATTTTGAATCGAAATTTATAGTGAAAGAGAGTCGAGTCTATTTGCAGCGTGCAAATAATAGCTGTTAGCTTTCACAGGAGAAGTTACTGGAGTGAATTGCGACTTTTTATACATACAACTGAAACTCTGCTTTCTACAGGCTGAAAGTAGTTCCTACTGCAATTTTAACAAACTTCATTCACTGTTAACTCTATTGATTTCAATTAAGAAATGTTTTCTTATTATTATATCTACAGTGTGACACGCTTAAAATGGAGACATCCTTGTATTTAATTTATTTTTAGAAAGAAATAAAATAATATCTAGCCAACAGTTTGGATTTAGACAAAATATGAGCGCAGAACACGCTACTATGGAGTTAATAGGAAACATTGTTTGCAGCTTAAATGAGAACAAAAAATGTCTTCCTGTATTTTTAGATTTAGCTGTGACGTTCTCCCCGAGACAATCTTACCTTCAACACTTACCCTGAATTGCTAAAGTAGAGGCAGCGGCCTGCCAGCTGCAGTGGAGACGGGCCGGGTCAAAAATAATAGTAATACTAAAATTGGAACGCCACTTGGTTTAACGCTACCACTACTTCAATATCAAATATAACCAAGAAAAACCCAGGTAAGTTTGTTTTCAATGCTATGAGGTAAGTACTTGTATCAATTAAATAAGTTAAAGGCTAAATTTGGCTATACAAATATACAATAGTTTATTAGAAGTAATATGTTTCAATTTTTACAAGAAATTCAGTTCAGTAGTTTAAGTAAGTATATTGCGAAATTTGGTGACACATTAAGCTAAAATAAAAATATACAAAGATGTAATTTTAGCGCAAGCTTTACCGTACGTGTATACACGCGCAGCGTACAGTCGCAAAAAAAAGTGTAAAATAATGAACTTATCTACTAAATAAAGGATAAACACATAAATTAATAGGGGACAAAACTTTAGCTCTGATACACTAAATTTAAAAAATAAGCAAAGTCCACTGAGCTCTACTAGAAATAGTAATAATAAGAAAATATTTTTAAAAAATCATCAACTACACTAAAGATCAAAATAATTAAAATTACTTAATTATTGTTTTTCTTATGCATGAGCAGTTAGAAGTACATTAATACGTAGTCATGGACTATAAATAAAAATGTATATATACAATTATGAGCTCTAATATACAATAAAATATTATGTTTAAACAAAAAAAATATAGAGCGAGCTGATATGCAATCAATCAATTCAATAAGCAAAGCATATGATCAATAAGCATGCAAACTTAGCTGGTTCCAAGGTCAATCAGTAGGCAGTTGGTGAAAAATCCTGCAAATGGCGATATACATGCAGCAAAGCGAGTGAAAGCAGCAGATTCCTACAGCAAAGCAAAAGCAAGAGAATCCTTAATCAATAACATTCCAAACTCCACGTGTAACCAGTCTGGACCAATACGATAACTTCTCTTCCTTGCCAGAAAATAAAGGAAAAACCAAAACAACAGCGATAAAAAAAACCCTAAAATAGGATAAACAAGTATGAATACCCCTATTCAAGGAAAATATATAGAATTATACTTTTGAACTAGGTAAGTATACGCTTAAATGATTTTTCATAAATCTGTAGCACTCAAAAAAAAATGATATAACAAGCTCTCGTGCAATTTACTTTCAAAAGAAATTATATTTACCAACAAAAAGATGAGTACAGTTTGATTTCTATTCAAGTAAGTATATATTAATTACTTATTATTATTATTATTATTCTAATAAAATAAAGAAACAAAATCATAGAAGTTTAGCGACTAAAGCAATAGTAACTGTAACAACAAGTAAATCGGTTACCTTAATTTTGTCGAGCAGTGTATACTCGAAAAATTATTAATGACATGATTTTCACGAGATACATATATTAATTAAATCAATTGATCACCACAAATTGTCAAATATAAAATGTGTAAATTGTATGAGCTGTTTTAACCAAAATTTAAGTAAAATAAAGCATTACCTCCTAACAGCTAGAGGGTTTTCTTTCGAATTTTTCCTCCAACAGGTTTACTCCAGATGTTTTTGTGGATTCTAGTGTGAATGTGGTGTACAAAAGGCAGCAAATAATCCCGTTAAAACGGCTTGGAATTCCACAAAACTGAGCAAGTATTCAACTTTTTCAGTCACCAAAAATACTAAAAATGGAACTTCCAATTTGCGTATAGTGTGGCTAATTCTCCCTTTTCAAAAAGGATGAGTGCTAATACTCATTTTAATTATTAATAAACCAACACGTTAAAACCTCCTTTTTAAAAACACCCATGTGTATTATCTAAAATTCGCGACACTCCTTATCGCTTTACAAGAAAAAGATCTTCCCACAAAAACTGTTAGAAATAATATTTGATTTGCTTCGACATTTATTGACTAGAATAGACCATATATCGCCATCTACCAACAACAATGGAGGCTAACAAAAGATTATAGAGACTTCATATTAAGAAGACTACTTTAAAAAGTAATGTGTGAGCTATTTTAGAATCCATTGTGATTTAGTTATCAAATAAATGTAACTTATTTTACGAACTTTGTGTTAATCAAATACACCACGTAACATAGCCATAGCCTTTGAAACTGTTGATCAGGAAATATTAATAAAGAGACTAGGAAAAGTCGGTGATAGAGGTTCTGCATTGGAGATATTCGAAAAATACATGACAAACAGACAGCAAAAAGTAAGAATTAACCAAATATTGAGTCATCCTTTAATAGTTACCACTGGTGTCCCGCAGGGTACTGTATCTGATCCTATATTATTCTTAATATATTAATAACAAAAAATATGTCCAAAAGATCACATTATGTCTTTTGCTGACAATACGATCCTCGTGTTCCAAGACAAGACATGGAATGATGTATTCTCCAATGCAGAAACCAGTCTAAGAAGAGTATACCCCTGATCAAATGCGAGCCCTCTTACTCTTAATACCTCTGAAACAATGTTTTTAACATTTGCCATATTAGCGGATGATCAACCAGAGAAAGATAATTTAAAAATTCATAACATGTGCAAAAATGAAGAAATAAGTGACTGTCCGCAAATAAATAAAGTAAAAGATTTAAAATACCTTGATCTAATGGTTCAATCAACATCTGAGGTGGAGTGTGCATGTGGAATATCTTGCAAAATTACTATGAGGGCTAATATATAAATTCTATCAACTAAAAGATATTCGTATCAGGAGAACCTCATAATTACAATGCTTTGGCTAAATCTATTATTAGATATGTAGTGGAGTCAATAGAGGTTTTCAGTTAGGAAAAGTTGTGGGAAGCGGTAATTTTTGAGAATGCATCTCTGAGCATGTCAGGAACAACATACCAAAAGTTACCTACAATAGTGCTTGAGCGTCATGTGTTATCAAACAAATTAGTTGCAAAATACCAGTTTTTGTCAAATATCCCTTAAAATATTTTTTCTTAAAAAAACTAATGGCGCCATTCGAAATTACGGGAAATTTTATATTAAAAATGTTTTTTGTACGATCAAAAATGCAGGTTCCAGATTTTTTTTAACGCACGAAAATGGAACGCGGCGACACGTAAGTACAGCGCGCGAATCGCGCGCGGCCTCAGGTTCGCTACCCTAAATTTATTGTAAATTTTTATCTAATTAATGAAACTGAGCTCAATAAGGCTTAAACGAAAAAAGAAACATGTGGCTATTGGATTATTATATTTTCAAATATAAAAATTATGTATGCAGGAATCGGTAAAAGCTCTACCGTTTCTACAATTTGTAGAATAAAAATCTGAAACTTCCACATTACTCTTGAAGTCATGTAGAAAAAGATCCGATGAGTGAAAAGAATGTCAAAAATTTATTTTTGTAGATGTACATTTCCAAAATTTCAAAATTTTTTAAAAAGTGATAAAATTTGATATGTATAACCACCTATTGCTCTGATTTAAATCGCGTTATTAGATTTCTGTAGGTCCAATTTTTAAAACCTGAAATGTGTACTTTAAGGTGTTTCAAGGGGATTTACCTTAAAAATTAAATTAACACTCTTTATTTTACGAAAACAAAAAAATATTATTGCTCCAAAATTAGGTATAGAATTAACGTTAACAACTTCTATAAAAAAATTATTTAGCACACCCATCGAGCATATATTTATAACAGGATCTCAAAATGAGTACATCTGATGTAAAAAAGATTTTTGGAATATATGAACCTATATTTTTCACGAAATATTGAAAAAATCAAGTTTTCTCGGTAAATCAACTCGATGTTGATATTTCTGGTTTAAAATATTGAAAATATATTCTAAATATTCACGTGGTACAGGGCTATGAGTCCAATTATAGTGCCTGAATGACAGAAAGAGATAGAAAGCACAACAACATCTGCGCGGCAAGTAGTACGCATCTCCTGCCTCGCAGGTCTTGTGGTTAATAAAAATCTTTTATTTTCCGTAAACCATGTTTACTTTTTATATCAAGATATATTATTTTTTGGAGACCTCACCAATACCATATTAAGTTTGTTAATCTGAGCGCAATTTATCGAGTTACGTCATTTTGAATAAAGTCGGCCATATTGGATCAACCATTTTGAATAACCATTTTTTGGCATCATAATCTGTTTCAGAGTCCTCGAAAATCCCCAACATATAAATTTAAATAAGTTGCCTCAAAATTTTTCAACCAAGTATTTTTTTTTTAAAAAGTGAATTATTTATTATTTGTTTGCTTATAGTAATGAAACATATTCTTTATAGGATTTTGCAAACAGCGGAAAGAAAAACTATCTATGAGAACTAAAAGAAAAACTATATGTAAAAATATTAATGAAATCTTTGCATTCTTTCGATAACCTGACTTCTGGTTATACTAACAAGTAAAAATCCTTATTTGCCATTCTCATTATAACACCAGCATCCCACATAGTCCCCTACGTCTAGACAGGTTAAACTAGTATCTACATGATCCCCTACGATCTGTAAATTCTGTTAAAAATGAGAGAAAAGGTCTGAAATTTATTTCTTTACCTACCTTGTCTTTAAAAAATTTTCAATCTAACGAATTACATTTCCATAAAATCTCATTCAGTTTCTTGGAAATGCTTAGGCTTTGAAACGTTTTTCGTCCTTATTGTGGACTCATCAGAAAAGCCCAAGCCACTTATAACGATGAATGAGACTATGAAAATGTAATTCATTAGAATAAAACATTTAGAAATTGTCCAGAACTCCTTACTAAAAATAATATCTAATAAAGAAAAACGATATTCCATAGAATTGTTGTATAGCGAGATAGGTTTGTTTAATGTGAGAAAACTGTATACGTATGAGTGACTACTGTAGATATTTAAATCACCACCAAATGTTATAAACCATAAATATGGAACCCGCTGTTCTAGTGCCAATATTCCGAAAGATGTATACCCAAAGATTTATTTTCTATTACGGACCCAAACTATAATACGTTACCTGCAGAATAAAAAAATATGAAAAACAAATATAAATTAAACAAAAAAAAACAATTTTTCATTGAAAACTGTAATCAAATTACGGTAATCTTTCAGTAAAAAAATATTTTAAAATTATCACATCTAGCCTGTATTTCAATATTCCCAAACTTGTTTTCCTTATGCTGAAACGAGAATTGAATATCCTCCTTCTCACCCAACTTTGTTTAGTATGATATTCATTTTGTAAGTTCTATCTATTTGCTCCTGTTCAGTGGCGTTACTGCTTCATCTACAAAGGTCAAACACAAACTCCCAGAGACAGGGACGTCGAGAGAAAATCGGAGGCCCGGGGGTAGTAACATACGACTCCCACCATTCTTTAATACAAATCTATTAAATAATAAACTATTTATCTCTAAAAACCTTCGAAGAGCGGTGGGGGCAGTATTCCCCAGAATTCGAAATTTTGAAGAGCGGGGGGGGACAATATTTATTTCGACCAACGGTTTCAAAAGCAGGGGTAACATTCATCAAAACTGAATATCTATGTCAATCAACATTTTGAATAGTGGGAGGGTAATATTCCTAATATTTATCTCGATCGAAATTAAAGAGCGGGGGGTGGAGGATTACATATTTATCACCAAACAGAAATTTTAAAAGACGGAAGCGAGGATATTGCTTTATTTAACAACTTCTAATTTATCTCATTGTACACAATACGAGTTATTCGAAACTCATTCTTATTACTAAAAAGTATACCACTCTTGTTTCATGCCAGTGCTAATCTTCAACTTTGGGTGAAGCCCCCCCTCTCGGCGGGCCTACCCAGACAGTTTAGGTGATCTTGTAGAGGTGCAGCAATTACCTCTGACAGAGAACTTGTAGCTTGTATTGTATATTAATATTGCACATGCTATGATTGCTACTAATACTACTGCTCTGCACCATCTAGCTCAACAAACTACTTGACGGAGAGCAGTCAAATTTGGTAGGTAGTTGACGCTCCTGTCAGCGAAGAAATGGTTAAACTTTCACTGGAAAATATACATGGTAGACCGACTAAGGGGAATAAATAATATAAAAATTTTTATTGCTCAAATTTACTATTTGTACATTTCATGACATTCTAAACCTATTTAAAAAAAAAAATTTCACCATTTTTAAAAAAAAATTTACCACTAAAATAGATGGAATTTTTTTTCCTTTGCTCAAATCTAAAATTTCCACGTTTCATGGCATTCTAAACCTATTTAAAAAAATATATATATTTTGAATTTTTTTTTTACCTACATTTTTGAAAAATATTTTACCACTAAAATAGATCGATTTTTTTTTTCTTTGTTCAAATTTAAACTTTCCACGTTTTATAGCGTTCTAAACCTATTTAAAAGAAATGTATAACATTTTTTCACCACTTGAAAAAAATTTACTACTAAAATAGATGAAAATTTGTTTTCTTTGTTCAAATGTAAAATTTCCACGTTTCCATGGCATTCTAAACCTATTCAAACAAATTTTTAATCTATTTACTACTTACTATAGAATAGATGAAAAATGTTTTTGCTCAAATTTAAAAATTCCACGTTTCATGAAAAAAAAATTGTAAATTTTTTTTACAATTTTGGAAAAAAAATCGACCACTAGAATAGATGGAAATATTTTTTATTGCTCAAATATACTATTTTTATATTTCATGACATTCTAAACTTATTAAAAAAAAAAAAATTGAAAATTTCTTTCACCATTTTTGAAAAAATTTTTACCACTAAAATAGATGGAAATTTTTTTTCTTTGCTCAAATTTAAAATTTTCACGTTTCGTGGCATTCTAAGCCTATTTAAAAAAAATACCACTATGGAATAGAAGGAAACTTTCCTTTTTGCTCAAATTTAAAATTTCCACGTTTCATTACATTCTAAATCTATTCCAGAAGAAAAAAAAAATTAAAATGTTTTTGCCAGCATTTTCGAAAAATTTAAAATTTCAAAAAAAGATGAATTTTTTAACCATCACTTCCACTCCACTACGTGAATGTGGAATTAAAAATGTGACAGATGGTAATAATATTTAGCATATGCATTTATTATACTTTTATTGAAAAATGTACAGGGTGGTCATCCCAAGAAATAATTCAGCCATGGTGGACATTTGTAAAGGTATTTGCGCAAGCCTTCCTTATTTGGCACCTGTTATTTAGTATTGAACTTTTCCTGTTGGATGAGCACTCTGCATATTTTTTTGACCAAAGCTTATCAGGTTTTCTTTGTAATAATAGTGATGACTATATTGCGATTATTATTTTCAATGTAATTTCGTAATTCTTATTTTTTTTAGAGTGACCGCAATAAAGAGGGAAGTTCTGTGTAAAGAACTTTTCCTATTTTGTATCAGTTTTTAATCAAATGAGTGTACTATAATCTGACAAAAGTGTTTTATAACCATCGTACAAAAAATGTTTCTTAAAAAATCGGATTCATAACACACTGAACTCAATTATCTAACAAAAAAGTTTTCTGTCTGTATGTACGTTCATGTGTAGATCGTCTATTGGAGTTTGGAGTTTGTGGGAGGGCAGTCACATTTAGGTGACCGCAGCACCTAGGCCCCATTGGGCCCCTTGTACGTCCTCCCGAGGGATACAGGACTCCACCTAGGCCTCCAACCATCCTAATCTTGTGAAGAAGGTGGTGATGCTGCCTAGGGGAATATCCCTCAAGTCGGCCAGTGTAGGCCAACGTTCTCCCAAAATGGATTCTCTGCTAGAGGAGACTGCCGGGCACTCACAGAGTACGTGTTGGACAGTCTCGTCTTCTTGTTCACAACCTCTGCATAGGGGTGTGTCATTTAACTTCATGTTGTAAAGGTGCTTCCTCAGCTGGCAATGACCAGTAAGAATTCCTGTCGCGAAGCGCAGGTTCTTCCTGGACATTCCCAGGTAGATCATCATTGTATCCTTGTCAGGGTATCTAAGCAGATCCCTGGCCAACTGACAACAATGAGTTTCATCCCACAGTTTTTTAAATTTTCTGTGGGTGTCTTCTTTAATCATTAGCATTATTGCTGAGGTCGGCAGTATGTTGGAAGGGCCAGGTCCAAGTATACTAAGACTGGCTGCCTTCTTAGCCAGACTGTCAGCTTCCCTGTTGCCTCTGCACTGTGCATGCCCTTTGACCCAGCATAGAATGACACTGTTCATGCTGGAGGCGCCCACGAGTGCCTGATGGCATTCCCATACTGACCCTGTTGTTATTTTGTGTCTCTGTAGGGCCAGTAGTGATTGTCTACTATCAGTGTAGATTCTTATTGTTTTTCCCGTTATTTGTCTACGGGATCGTCTATTGTAAGCACGGAAACTTCTGTTACAGTAAAACACTTTAATTTAAAATTTCAAACATGTGTGGAATAGCACGATAGACACTCTTTATCGAAATTGGGTGATATCCGTCATATAAGGTCCTCGTTAGCGGCATGTAAACTATCGTTATTGCAAATTATGATTTGTTATAATTTGAGAGCAAAACGTTATCAAAATTTCTGACTAAGCACCGTAGTCAGGTATTCATAAATTCATGTCATATTACTGGATTTCCGTTTATCCCTACCAGTGTATGAGTCCCCATCACAGTTGAACAACGTGTGGGGATTTCGGATATGAATGAATGACGAAATTCGACACAAGGCAGTGCGCTTCTGGCATCGGTCTTCAGCGTGCTGCGCTGGGCTAATATCAATATAGTACTCTTAGCGACTTTACCGAGCCGGACCGTGATGTTTTATCCAGAAGAGTTTTGTATTACTTCAAGTATTATTCCTGTCCTTTTCGTTTCAGTATATATTCTCTAGTTTCGCACCTCAACTTTTAGCAAGAGCTTGCTTATTCATAGCACCTAAAATATCAATTTAGAAAAAGTTATAAAAACATAAGTTACAGCTAATCAAATTAGGTCAGTTTTTTGTAGCGTTAATAAAATAAAATCTGATTAGAACGGAACGATGAAATTACCAGATATATCTGTAATATTCTCTAACGAGAAGGAGAATGTTATGACTAGTTCCTTTGGGAACCCGATACATAAAATGCGAAAATTTATGGTCGTAGATTTGACGGACTGAAAACGTATATGAGAAATTTTTCAGCTGAAAAAATTAAATTACATTCCGTAATACGAAAAAGCAATTAAGAAGAACCAACTAAATGTCGTTCAGTCCAGAACCGAAGTAATAAATTTCGTATCCGCACATTAAAAATACATGCATTGTGATTAGGCGTGTTTTTGCATGTTGGTGGTGGTTGAAACCGCAAATTCCCATTCGTTTTATTTTTCAATGCGGTATTATCGAATTACGTACAACATACAACAAAGGCACAAACCAAATGCGCGCTGAATTATTGCATTGCAGCCACTCATTTTTAATCTGAAATTAAAAATGGTAACTGCCGCTTTGGGATCCATTACGAATTTTTTAATCACAGTTTCTTTAACACTCGAAATTTCAGGTAATTAAACTGGACAAAGACCAGCGTAAGAAATTTAGGGGTAAATAAGGTATGGTATTAAAAAGTCATGAAAATAATAATAATCCAATGATTCGGAGAGAAATCAGAATGTCTATACATGATATTTTTGAATATCAATCTTATATGCATAATTCAATGGAGCGTTTTTCGCCTGGGAAATTGCGCACCAAATCACCGTCTATAGTACAAAGGCGTACACGTTGTAGAATAATATTTTAGCACACAGTTTGTTCCCCCTCCACCGATCAAACAGGCACCTGCGTATAACTCAATAGCTGTCCTAGGCGAGAAGGCCACATTTTAATTTCAATTAGTGTTCTACCATCCATCGCATCAGAGCTCTTCCAGTGTAAGCAAGTAAGTAACCGTGTGGGTAAGACCGCTTATATTTTCCCATAAATCCGAAACCGGTGCGCATTCTAACTACGCCGTCCCTAACTCTAGCAGTGTTGTGTCTATTACAGTTTCTGCAAGCCAGAGTTTAATCCACACCGACCGTCCGCAGGCAGCAGTCGACTCCAGGAGCCACCTGTAAAACCTTGCCCAGGCGAGATGGATATCCGACGGAGAGGAAGTAAGACAAAGCTAGTGGTTAGCGTCGATTTGGCTAGGGTTAGGAACAGCATTCACCAACCATACTTTGCCTTTCACCCAGGACGTCAATCACCGATCCGCAAAGTCTTGCTCTGCGGTAGCTTTTCACGTAGCAAGGGACATTTGACTCCGACGCGGTGGTAGGTTTTCATGCAGCTGGGAAGTTGACAGGAGGATATTTTTGTACCTCCTCGCGCTGTGGTAGTTTTTCACGTAACACGGGAATAACCGGAGACGTCTTAATATTTAATTTTCCTTCAGTTGTGAGAGAATCACGTAGGCCCTTGGACGCTTACTTTATTACATGTATTTTGAGCCGAAAGCTGGGGCCGTGATCCGCACCTGACGCTCCAGCGCAGCGCTGCGTTAATTTATCATGCAGCGAGGGAGGCGGCCATGGTTACCCATAAAATTCATGTTTGTGCCTTGAGTTTTGAGGGTACTGCGGTACTGCGCATTAGCCAACTTATACCTGTAATTTAATGTATTGCTGTCTTTGCATGATTTTATTGGTAATTGCTTCCTCTCACCTGGTATCCGTATTGCACTGTCTGCATTACCGCCCGTCATTACCATTTTTGGCCATTGGCATAACTCATAACCGTTTACCGTACCACCGTCTCATCGTTTCCCTAACCGTTTATCCGCCCGTCATCGCCTTCATTACATTAGCTTCTGTTACCGTAACTCGCTTTAGCTTAAGCTCTTGGTTGTCTGTTTAGTTAAATAGTAGGTTCTAAGATAATAAATCTTGTTATATAATTTGAATCGTGCCTATTACTGTGGTGTATGTAAAGCCTAACTATCTCTAGGCTCGCTGACCATTGCCGTCTCTTCATTGTAGCTACTGAAGTTCTGCTGAAGCTCTGGCTTTGAGGGTACTTGGTTGTTCCACCACAAAAGGAACTGGCGCCCGAGCATTCCGCCCGTAAGTTCGAGTACCAAAGTGACGCTTCACCACCTGCCGAGTGCATTTAACATGAAAATATGTATGATATCTGTCTGACACCTTGATATGCGCAAAAATACGTATTTATTAAAATGTTCAAACAACCCGTGAAAATAAATTAGGAATAATCCTAATAATTACCGATAACGCATATGATACGGTTTCTATATGAGGGTATTTCTGCAGCTGACTATGATCTTGTTTAGAATCCCTATTGCGCCGGTGCCAAGCTCCAAAAGAAATGTAACATGTAAACAATAGCAGCAAGTATCAATGGTGCAGTGTTTATTGTTGCTAAAATACATAGTGGTTGTTACAGGTATGTGGTAATAGTAAATGATTGTTTTACGTTTTTAGTAATAGCGAATTTGCAGCTAGATTAGGTGGGCGAATAATGTGCCTTGTTACGATGCGGCCATGGAGGCGTTTACCATGAAAGTTTTCCTGATGTGTGTTCATATTGAATTTATGCAACGGTTTTAAAATATTTATATTTCGACATTTTCAACCAAGCAGTTCATTCTGAAAAAAAAATGAAACAATTGTTTTTAGAGCAGAAGCTTTGTCAAGTTAAAGTAGTTTATAATAGGTAGGTATATAGCATAATGTTGAAGAGAATTATTAGTGAGTATGGACATGGCTATGGAGCGCTATCATGGGCGTGCCCAACATGCCCAACGGATTTTATTTTTCATTAAACAATTTATATATTTTAGTTTTACCCCACGCCTCTAACTACCTCAATTATTTTTTCAAATGGCAACCCACCCCTCCTGTACCTCAAAATAACATTACTATAGTAAGCTACTCAACAAAATACAAGATATTGGAACATTTTGAGCGAAGTTTTAGAATTTTCTTCCCAAACAGAGAATAAAACTGATTTTGATAAAGCAGTTTGTACAAATTTTATTACAGGAAAAAAAATAACAAAGTATTTAATAAGAAACTTTACTATATTTAATAAAATGTTGAAGCTGTGCTCGATTAGTATCCGAGAACTATGGAAGTCGCTGTTCAAAATCTCGTAAGCAGATATCGAATACTATTTGTGGTATTTGGCCAATCTACGCCCGTATTCTATCCTAGAGGTCTAAGAATTTATTTACGCTATTTCATAGACACCAACTTTAAAACAAATCAAGAGGTGTCAGGTCCGGAGCTCTAATCGGCCATTCAACTGACCACCCTCTTCTGTTTATCCTGAAAACCTCATTCAGATACAGTTTTACATTGACACCATAGTACTGAGAAGGACCGTCTTATTAAAACCATAGGCTGCTTACCAGCAGTCTATAGTTTCGGCAATCGCTGCAATCTACCAATTTCAGCGATTACGGGTACTATCTGAGTTTGTCCACGTAAATTACATACATTAAATTAATCTCCATAAAACATGGTCCAAAAGAATGATACTCAATTATACCCGTCCAAACATTAATTTCTTTTGAACGATGCTTGTCCAAAACTTGCATCCAGTGAGAGTTGTTTCTGAGCCAATAGTGACTATTACGCAGTAAAATTTTGTGTTACCGATTTCTGTACAATCACTTGATTGTACTCGTTTCAAATACGTAATTAAACAATTCTTCCTTGATAGCGCGTTCTATGATTTAGACGAATTCCTGTTGACTGATTTTTCCCATTTAATTTTATGAACCTACTTTATATATAACAACCATTATTGTTTGTTCGTTATTTTTTTGTTTTATTTATTGCGTATTTTTTATTATTTTTGTTTAAGACAACCAATATTTCGTTATTTTTTTTGCTTTATTTGCATTTATTTGACGTCTCAAAGCATAATTTGTGTATATATGACCAATAAAGAACTATCCCTATCTATTATGTCTTCGCTTAAATAAAATAATAACTTCTTCAGTGAAAAATAAAAGATTATAAGTGAATATTGTATCACTGCAGCACATTTCCTACGTAATTTCATGTAATCTCAGAGTCAAAGTCATTTTCAGATAATTACTGATATGAGTCAATTGAACGAACCTTACACAGGACGTCTCACCGGAAATTGAGTCGATGGATATACGGAAAAGTATGTAACAAAAAATTAATAGTATATCAAATGTTCTATTTTCCACGTTCATTTTATCAAATCCAAACCTCAAACATTTTTTTAGTTCGAATGGAACACCCTGTATATTTTTACTTCAACTTGTGTAAAATTACGTTCCCCTTTTCAAGCATCGACATTGTAGGGGTTAAAGTTACAACTTTTTGAAATATTGGCAATATTCTTAAATGTTCAAGAATTAATATTTAATAAAATCCAATGGGCGCGAGGCCCTTCCTCTTCGCGATCCAAACCGGATAAAAGCTCCTAAACCGCGTGCTCTCGCGGGTCGGGCCCTGTACCTATCGACGCGGGACGACGGCCGTCGTTGCCGTATATGCGGGCGCCCTAATTACTCGAGGGTTTTCTTATAATTCACTAACGAAAGTCAGCTATCTCTTTAATGAGAATTTTTTTTGACAGAACACAGAAACTTTCATGTTGTAACGCGGAACCGGGACACACCACATATGTATTTTCGTCATGAACTTTTCAATTTTTACGAAAATATCCATCTTTATTTCGCACAGAACTACACAAAATTTTCGATTTAGCCCAGAGCACACACTAGGTAGATGAAATGCCAATCTCCATTTTGAAATTCAGACCTAGATTGATCCTCTGCATCAAGTTTCACTTCCACATCCACGTAGTAGATTGGAAGTATAGTAATCGCAAAAAAATTTTCAAAAATTTGTATTCGTAAATAGGTTTAGAATGTCATGAAACGTCGAGATTTTAAATTTGAGCGAAAAAAAAAAAAAATTCTGTCTGTCTGTCTGTCTGTCTGTCTGTAACTTTTTTTTTTTGTCCGTACGTTTTCTCCGGAATGGTTTAAGATATTGACTTGAAATTTTGTACACGTATATATTATAACGACATCTGGAACCGGATTGTTTTTTGAGGATATCCGGTGAAGGGTTGGGGGTTAAATAGGGGTAAATAGGGGAAAATAAGTAAAGCAAGCTTGTAAGAGTACAGAAACTTGAAATTCGGTGTATGTACCAGAAGTTAAGGCCTCATATTTTTTTATAATATTTTTCAACCCCCCACCACCCCTACCCCATTAATGGGGTAGGGGTGGTGGGGGTTGATTGGTAAGAGTACAGAAACTTGAAATTCGGTGTATGTACTAGAAGCCAAAGCGTCAAATTTTTTTTATAATATTTTTCAACCCCCACCACCACCCTACTCCAATATGAAAAGGGTTGATAAAATAAAATTGAGATATCCATTTGAAATTTGGTACACGTATGTATTATAACGACATCTGGAATTAGATTATATTTTGAGATGATTCCGTTGAAGGGTTGGGGGATAAATAGGGGTAAATAGGGGAAAATAAGTAAAGCAAGCTGGTAAAAGTACAGAAATTTGGGATTTGGTGTATATACTAGAAACGAAGGTCTCAGGTTTTTTATTAGTATTTTCCATCCCCCACCACCCCCACTCCCTTATTAAAAGAGTTGATAAAATTAAAATTAAATTTTCACTTGAAATTTGGTACATTTATGTATTGTAACTATATCTGAAACTAGATTATATTTTGACATGATTGCGTTGAAGGAGTGGGGGTAAGTAGAGGTAAATAGGGAAAAATAAGTAAAGCAAGTTGGTAAGAGTACTGCAACTTGAAATTCGGTGTATGTCCTAGAAGCTAAGGCCTCAGATGTTTTCATAATATTTTTCAACCCTTCCACTACCCTTACTACATTATTAGAGGGGTTGATAAAATAAAATTGAGATATTCACTGTACGTAATTTGGTAGACGTATGTATTATAACGACATCTGGAACTAGATTATATTTTGGGATGATTCCGTAGAAGGGTTGGGGATAATAGGAGGACTAGGAAAATAAGTAAATCAAGCTGGTAAGAGTACAGAAATTTGGGAGTTGGTATATATACTAGAAACCAAGGCCTCAGATTTCTTTCTAATATTTTTCAAACTCCACCACCTCCGCTTCATTATTAATGGGATTGATAACATCAAATTGAGATATTCACTTGAAAGTTAGTACACGTATGTATTGTAGTGACATCCGATTGAGGTGACTGCATTAAAGGGGTGGGAGGTGGTAAGTTGTGAATAGTGGAAAATAAGTAGGGTAAACTAGAAACTTCATTTTTAACGTAAATGGTAGAAACCAACTTCTCAAACTTTTCTATGACATCTGCCCCAAATGTTAAAATTCTATGACCAATAATTTCCACATACTAGAGTGCAAATATAGTCAAGATGTTTCCTTTAAAGTGATTTGGATAAAGAATCTGGATGTGGAAGTAGTGATTCCTTAGGCAGCGGTTTTTAGTGAGATATAGGTGTTTGGAGATTACATGTTTTTTGACGTTTTAGGTTAAAATTGAAAGGTCCCGAAAACACACTTTTCTCACGCCCACCACTGAACTGAATTTTCGATTTTTTCGTTAAAACTTGATAAAACTACATTCTTCTGATTTCCATAGAGACATCGCCAACACTTCGACTATAAGTACTTATTTAATTATGAATTTTTTAAGTACTTACGGTTTTCAATTTATACGAAAATATCCATTTTTATCTCGTACAGAACTATACGAAATTTTTGATTTAGCCCAGAGCATATACTATGTAGATAAAATGCCAATCTCCATTTTCAAATAGAGACTAAGATCGAACCTCTACATTAGGTATTAATTAAAATATGAGTTTTAAGATTTCATATCTGAGAATTTTTTAGGTTAAGTTTTAACACTTTCGTATTAGTCACATTTATCTCGCCCCTGCAGAGCCAAATTTCCGATTTTCCCTGCACAATTTGACATCAGCGGAAAGAGTAAATCACCCACTTTCCATAGAGGCCTAGAACGGGCTTTTATTCCATGTACATGTTCAGTTATGAATTTTTTGGAACATAGATGTTTTTCACTTTATCACAGAAATCCCAACTTTCATACGCCTCTGCAAGGTCGGATTTCCGGTATCCCACATTCGCTGCTCTATCACAACAAAATATTATTCTTTTTTATTAATTTGAGACATAGAGCGCCTTTTAACTCCCATTATTTCCTGAGAAATCACCGTTTTTTTAATCCAAGTTTTACATCCGCCATTTTCTATAACGTACATTCTAGGATTTCTGGGTAATTGACATGATGTACAGGATGTGAAAATCGCATTTAAATTAATTTAAAACTTTTTTCTTATTTGCCGTCCGATTGGGCTGAAATTTGATACTGAGGTGTTATCGACCCCCTAATCACGATTGTGATGCCAGAATCTCAAAATTCAAATTGGCGGCGCCAAGATGACCGACAATTTTGGCTATTTATGGTCCCACACAGCCCGTATGTGGGGGTTTTGGGGTCGCTGAATACGAATCCGACATCGAAATTGAAAAATCCAAAATCGCGGCACGAGATGCAGGACATATTTTGTCATTTATGGACCCATCCGTCGGAAAATAGGTATGTGAGTGTTATCGAGGTGACAGATCACGAATATGTAACCGTCGCCCAAATATTCAAAATGGCGGCGTCACCATAGCCTAATGTTCATTATTTACTGTAACTTTCTTATTTACCGTACGATTAAGCTGAAACTCGGCATGTAGAGGTTATCGGAGTAGCTGATAACGAACATGACATCGAAATTACAAAATTCAACATGATGGCGCCAAAATGGCGGGCAAAATGTATCATTCATGGTCCGAATCGACTGAAAATCGGTACCTAGATGTTTTTCAGGTCGCTGATAACGAATCTGAAATTGGAAAATATTAAAAACTGAACAATTGAACGAGTGAAAACTGAAAACCTGAAAACTTTAGATTGATTGCGAAGCAATCAAGAATGAGAGCGAAGCCCTCATACCCTTCCGGTAGGAGATAGAGAAAGCCTTGGGTTTCTCTAGATTATAGTATAGATTGCCATCAACTTAGCAATGATTAGAAACAATCATTAATTTAAGTCATTCTCTTATGACAAAAAATGCCAGCACATTTAAATTACTCCCACGAGGACTTTTTAGATTTGTTTATTATTTATAGAGAATGTGATAAAATAATTTCAAGAACATGTATCACATTTGCTACCCGATACCCACAAGAACCGAAACCATAACCATACGTTGTAAAACGCACATTCGATAATTTTAAAATTTTTGGCTGTCAAGGCAGGAGTTCTAAGGAGATAGCCTATTATTGTTTATCATGTTGTGGAATAAAATTTTGTTAGTGACTGCTCTTGTTCTAATTTTCTAACCTAAGGATTTAAGGGAGGATTCCAGAGGTTAGAAATTCGTTACAGTATCAGTATCGATCCCTCAGCAATACTGATTTTAAGTTATCTTTAAATGTTACAGGATTATAGGATTTTAGTGAAGTGTGAAATATTATATATTTTAATACTGTTGTAAGTTAAAGATTTTGAATATAATTATATGCAAATGCAACTTCCTGGAACTGTAAAAGCTCTATAACAATAGAAACAAATGAAAATATATTACCAGAAAATACTAGTAATTATTCAAACTTTTACAAAATACTTATCACAAATAAGTTTAAAACATATATCTTTCTTATATCAATTATAACAAAGAATATGCCCATTATGAACAGTACAACTGTTATCATAATGTTATTTTTAATTTAAATTATCCTGCTCAATGAAACCCAAAGATAATCAAAACAAAAGCACTTACCGATATAGCAGTAACACAAAACTTTAGAACATCCACAGACACGTGTTTCGGCATCTATGCCTCTTCGGTGCGGCTTTTTCTAAAGTTCACAATCAACTGAAATATGTAAGCAAATACTCGTGTTATAACTATCAAAGGATTACCAGAACAGGATATTAAAAATTAAAATAAGATTATAATAATAATATAATATAATAATCTTATTTTAATTTTTAATATCCTGTTCTGGTAATCCTTTGATAGTTATAACACGAGTATTTGCTTACATATTTCAGTTGATTGTGAACTTTAGAAAAAGCCGCACCGAAGAGGCATAGATGCCGAAACACGTGTCTGTGGATGTTCTAAAGTTTTGTGTTACTGCTATATCGGTAAGTGCTTTTGTTTTGATTATCTTTGGGTTTCATTGAGCAGGATAATTTAAATTAAAAATAACATTATGATAACAGTTGTACTGTTCATAATGGGCATATTCTTTGTTATAATTGATATAAGAAAGATATATGTTTTAAACTTATTTGTGATAAGTATTTTGTAAAAGTTTGAATAATTACTAGTATTTTCTGGTAATATATTTTCATTTGTTTCTATTGTTATAGAGCTTTTACAGTTCCAGGAAGTTGCATTTGCATATAATTATATTGATAATTATCCCTTTACGGGGAATTTCCTATAATCTTATTTTAATTTTTAATATCCTGTTCTGGTAATCCTTTGATAGTTATAACACGAGTATTTGCTTACATATTTCAGTTGATTGTGAACTTTAGAAAAAGCCGCACCGAAGAGGCATAGATGCCGAAACACGTGTCTGTGGATGTTCTAAAGTTTTGTGTTACTGCTATATCGGTAAGTGCTTTTGTTTTGATTATCTTTGGGTTTCATTGAGCAGGATAATTTAAATTAAAAATAACATTATGATAACAGTTGTACTGTTCATAATGGGCATATTCTTTGTTATAATTGATATAAGAAAGATATATGTTTTAAACTTATTTGTGATAAGTATTTTGTAAAAGTTTGAATAATTACTAGTATTTTCTGGTAATATATTTTCATTTGTTTCTATTTTTAAAGATTTTGAATGTAGATGTTCTAAATCTTGGTATATTAAACATTTCATACGTCCATATATTTACTGAATATTGTTGGTGCCGTCTTGAAGATTTTTCTTTAATATATGATGGCACACGAGAATGAATTATGGAATGAGCAAAGGATAGAAGATGTAACTTCATCCTATTACTTACATTTAACCAACGTAATATTTTTATTCTGGCAGATATTCCCTGATCACATTTACGGAGCCCGTATATAAATGTACAGCATGAGTTTTGTATCTTTTGCAATCTGATTTTGTCTACCGAGTCCAAGTTCATATATGAAACGGCAATAGTTTAAGTGTGATAACCAAGGCTCGGGAATTTTATGTCGTCGGCAGAGACAGCTCTCATATAGACAGAATATTATATGGCAAACACTGTGAAACAATCAGAAAAACGACTAAGTGGTGAAATATTTTTTATTGCCAGCTATAGTATATACAGGGTTGTAACAAAAGTCAAATTAAGGGAGCCAAGTCCGGCCCTGGTCTCATAGAACCACCGTATTTTCTTACTTCTGATTTCTGTAATATTTGAAGGGTCGAGACTTTAATAAACTATCGTAAAATACCGGTCATAGATACATCTGTTTTATGTTATTTTAGAGTTCAGGAAACGTGCTTTGTTAACTTTACTCTTTATTAGGTAGTCGACGTTAGCCACTTGTAAACAATAAATAAGCGTCCAAATTATTTTATGTCCAATTTGCTTTGCCCACTTGAAGTTAAGGGCACTTGTTGAAATACCCAGGGGGTATAGTTAAAATTTTCTAGACTAAGGCAGTTGAAATGGGATTCCAGGAACATATGTAATAGACTAAGATAGATAGACCAAAGAAGGCAGATTTTTTCCCCTATACAAAGGCAAAGCAAGGAACAAAAGGGGTTTTTTTCCATCTGCTGGACTGGTATTATAAAATGTTAAAGATAGGCCATATGATAAATACCATGGTCCGTTAGGTAATTTCAAATAGGGGGTACCGTTTAAACTACAGAAGGTTTTAATTGGTCGAGCTTTTAAAGTTTACTGCCCACTTGTGAAACGTCTTTTTTCTATTAAGATAACATCTTCACTCTTGGTTTAACTTCGGTTCGGTCATCATCTAGAGTATTAGTAGTATAGCAAATTCTCGGTTTGCGAACCTTTTTCAATTGTAAAGTTTAAGTACATTTGTTTAGTATTTTGCCGGTTTTAATAAGTAGAAAATTAATGTGTTGTAATCGAACTAAGAATGTTCGGTCGCGGTTAGCTAAAGATTTGAAATTGCCGCGGACCATTTTATTTCTTGATATAGAGTAATTATCGTTTGTTAATTTATTTAATCGTCTTTAAGTGTTTGTGATTGTCAATTTCATTTGCTTTCATTTTCTTATGTAAATATAGTGGTTTAAGTGTTTTGAGAAATCACGTGTTTTATTTGCTTGTCATGAAATTAAGTTCATTTTACATTCAGTAAAGTTTGTTGGTGAAGTAACCTGGTTGATGGACACCAAAAAGGATAAAATCACCTAGAAAGCAAAGGGTAAGCACAGTTTTGTTTTCGATGGATATACTATGATATCGACGGAGTTTGCAAAGTGATTGGGACACTCCGTACTCTGCCAATGGTAATGTCTGATTAAATCATGTAATTAGGGGAATAAAACCCCAGTTATTTCAGGGTGTCCCGTGCATAGGCCAAACTTCACAAGTAATACAACTTTTCAAAATAAGAAAAAAAGTTCCTGTAAACATGGATCGGGAAGTGATTAGTTTCCGAGATACAGGGTGTTCAAATAATTCTCCTGAAAATGTTTTTTTACGAATAATTTCGAAACGTCCAAAGATAAACAAATAATAATTTACACAGGAATTTAACTTCTTATGCTTATTAAGAAAAAATGACAACTATGTACGAAAATCATTCAGGAGCAGGTGAAACTGGGGGGGGGGCTAGGTATAATTAAGCCCCAATTTTATTGTGTAACCCTTTAAAATTAATTTATGAGCAGAACTTAAAAATTTGAAGTTTTCTACACAAAAAAGTCTCTTGTGTTTTTTCTCAAAAATTATCAGTTTTTGAGTAAATCTTATCTGAATTTTATTCGGGAATAGCTTTTTATGAATAATTTTAGCAGAACAGAAAAAACAATGACAGGAAAACAAAATTTGATTACATTATTTTTTATTAGACAACAATGAATTGGATTGAAGTAAGGTAAATTACAAATTGCGAGAGGTTCAAAGTGCATTCCGCCAGCTTCAACACATTTCTGACATCTGCGCCGTACAGAGTGTGTAGCTATACGAATGAAATCAGGATTAGCCCGCAAATGTTCGCACATTCTTCGAGAACTCTTTCTATTAACTCTTCTCTCGTGTTTACAGGGATTGCGTAGACTTTGCCCTTTAAATAGTCCCAGAATAAAAAACAACTGGAGTTAAATCCGGTGAACGGGGTGGCCAGGTTCTTGCACCTAATCGACCGATCCACCGTTCAGGATAATTATTGTTTACCCACAAACGGTTCTCACAGCAAAATGTGCAGGAGCTCCGTCTATTTGTAGCCAGCGTTCATTTCTTAAATTAAGAGGAATATCTTCGAAATATTGAACAAAATGGTAATTTAAAAAACCGTTTAAACGGGGAAAAAAGATGTGGGCCCCACAAAAAGTCCCACCACACCATACATTAACGCTAAACTCCCGTTGAAATGCCCTAGGGCGAATTATATGAGGATTCTGGTGAGACCAGTTTCATAAATTATTAAAATTAACCGATTCCTTATGGATTTCGAGATCACCTGGTTGAAGGCTTTGGACTGGCTGCATTCGAAAAGCTTTTCTGTGGCCTTTTTCAGAATCCGAAAAACTTTGATTTGAATTTGAATTTGAATAAAAACATCTTTAGATGGTTTCCTTCTATTAAGAAATCTTCTGCGATATTCGCGTACCGCGGCATTTACGTTTCCATTACAATATCCATAAATAAAATGAATATCCGCGTACTCCACATTACTAAACATGACCATTTTTTACTTTTCAACACTTTTTCCAAAAGAAAATAATAAAACTACAAAACAATGAACTACAGTAAATCAAATAACAACAATGTCATTATTGTCATTCTAGCATTGCATGCTAGATTATTTTTCATTTCTTACAAATGTTACAATCACGGCACACTCCTGCATACCAGGAATGCTGGTAATAATGGTTACTAAATAATAAAGTTCAGATAAGATTTACTCAAGAACTAATAATTTTAGAGAAAAAGCACAAAAGACACTTTTTGTGTAGGAAACTTCAAATTTTTAATTTTTATTTTATTATTCCGGAAAAAAATACATTTTTTTACCATTTTGGAAAAAAAAATACCTCTAGAAAAGATGGAAAACATTTCTTTGCTCAAATTTAAAATTTTCACGTTTCATGACATTCTAAAATTATTTCAGAAAAAAAAAATTTGAAAATTTTCTTCACCATTTTTACTTCCCTCGCATACCGAAGGGAAGTATTGTATTCGAGAAAAAATCACCCTCCGAGATTTTTTCGGGTTCTGACGTTTCAGAACACGTAGATTCCGAAAATATAGGTTTTTCAATTCCGTCAGTCTGTCTGTCTGTCTGTCTGTCTGTTGGTGCATTAACTAAAAAAACTACTTGACGGAGAGCAGTCAAATTTGGTAGGTAGTTAACCCTACTGTCAGCGAAGAACTGATAGAATTTTCACTGAAAAATATACAGGGTGGACCGTCTAAACGGAATAAATAGTGGAAAAAAATTTTCTTTGTTCAAATTTAAAATTTCCACGTTTCATGGCATTCTAAACCTATTTAAAATAAAAAAAAATTTGAAAATTTTTTACCAACATTTTTGAAAAAATTTTTACCACCAAAATAGATGAATTTTTTTTTCTCAAAATTTAAAATTTCCACGTTTCATAGCGTTCTAAATCTATTTAAAGAAAAATAAAAAAAAATTAAAAAATTTTTGAAAAAATTTTACCACAAATAGATGGAATTTTTTTTTCCGATTTAAAATTTCCACGTTTCCATGGCATTTCAAATTTATTAAAACAAATTTAAAAATGTTTTAGACAAATAAAAAATAAATGAAGACATGTTTTAGTAATCTATTTATCACCATTATAGAATAGACGAAATATTTTTTTGCTCAAATTTAAAATTTCCACGTTTCATAACATTCTAAACCTATTTCGGAAAAAAAAAATTGCAACATATTTTCACCAATTTGGAAAAAAATTTAACAGTAGAATAGACAGAAAACATTTTTGAAAATTTGTTCTATATTTTAATCACCACTATACTTCCACTCCATTACGTGAATGTGGGATTGAAAATGTGAGAGATGGCAATAATATTTGGCATATCCTATTATACACTTTTATTGAATAATTGCATCCCAAGAAATAATTGAGTCATGGTGGACATTTATAAAGGTATTTGCGCAAGCCTTCCATATTTGGCACCTGTTATTTAATATATTGAACTTTTCCTGTTGGATGAACACTCTGTATATTTTTTTGACCAAAAGTTATCAGGTTTTCTTTGTAATAATACCAATAATTATATTCCGATTATTATTCCCAATGTCATTTCGTAATTAATAATTTTTTTGAGTGACTGTCATGCACAAATAACGAGGGAAGGTCTGTATAAATAACTTTACCGATTTTTTTTAAAATTTTACCACGAAAATAGATGGAAATTTGTTTTTCTTTGCTCAGATTTAAAATTATCACGTTTCATGACATTCTAAACGTATTAAAAAAAATACCACTACTATAGAATAGAGGGAAACTTTCCTTTTTGCTCAAATTTAACGTTTCCACGTTTCATGACATTCTAAACCTATTTCAGAAGAAACAAATTTTGAAAATTTTTTTATCAATATTTTTGAAAATTTCAAAAAAAATGAAATTTTAAACCACCACTATACTTCCATTCCACTACGTGAATGTGGAATTGAAAATGTGAGATGGCAATAATATTTAGCATATGCACCTATTATACTTTTATTGAAAAATGTACAGGGTGGTCATCCCAAGAAATAATTCAGTCATGGTGGACATTTGTAAAGGTATTTGTGCAAGCCTTCCATATTTGGCACCTGTTATTTAGTATTGAACTTTTGCTGTTGAATGAGCACTCTGCACATTTTTTCAACAAAAGTTATCAGGTTTTCTTTGTAACAATAACTTTCGATTATTATTCTCAATGTCATTTCGTAATTAATAATTTTTTAGAGTGACCGCCATGCACAAATAAAGAGGGAAGTTCTGTGTAAATACCTTTATGGATTTTTTATCTTAGATTTTGTCTAATATAAAATTGCTATTTCAATGATAAAATGTAAGAAAAAAAAACGACGATAAATCGAAATTTTGATGACAGCATTGAATTCAGGTCATAATACGTCAAGATTAGTAGGTCTAGTTTCTAGGTCTGAACTTTTTTTGTGTGTGGCTGTGTACATTTTAATGTTTGTTAATCAGTTCTGTGTTTGTTATATTTTAATTTTGTTGACTCTCATTGTAATAATCTCTACGAACGAACTAAATTATTATTATTATTATTATTACTAAATTGAAAACAGCCTAAATAAGAAATTTGATTAAGGATCGAAAGACAAAAAAAGTATATTCATTATTTTACAATAAAATTCTAACTCTACCAGACGCCTACTAAGTAAGATTTTAAAGTATGGTATTAAATAAATAACAGATACTGCTTTCGACATTAAAGTCCTATAGCGTGTTCAATTTTTTTCTTTTATAAAGGGTGTATAGGGTCTAAATTTAATAATAACTTTACTGCCAGTCATAGCTTTTTGCGCTTGTGCTGGTGGTGAAAGAGGAATACGCTCATATAACTTCGGCCACAAAAAGAAGTATTAGGCACCACTCTAGACAGTATATTAAAATTACTATAAATTTATTTTCAAACACATGAAAAACAATTAAAATAATGTATAATTTCGGGTATACCCAATTTACGCTCCAAATCATAGTCAATCCAAGTGTAATATTCCACACGACGTATTTGTACCTGTACCATTCAATGCCAGCTGAGTGAGTCAAGTAAGTGATATAAGAGGAAAAAATCTTATTAAATTCTGAAACTGGCAAATATATTTACCTGAAATTCATTTCAGAACACCTCGAATTGAATTATTTAGGAAAAATGCGTTCGTGCCAGCCTTGGAACGTTTAACTAGTAAACAAGAATCTCCTTTAAGTTTACTGTGCCAACTCCAGGGCACAATTGTTTTATCACCTATTTATGATCTGCGTTGTTTCTTTTAAAATACTTTCTTAATCATCTTTCAAGTCACCAAGGTAACTAATTGAAAATCAAGAATTTTGTGTTAAGTAAAGAGAAACGTGGGCCCTTCAGTTTATGGTGGAACTCGAACAACAGGCAAAGTTCTACATACATTCAGTGAATCTGGTAATATTAAAGGCTCTCAGGTCTTACACATCTGAACAAAAAACAACAAAATCACTCTTTTATGTGAGTTGCGGGGTACCAGAGAACAGAAGATAGTACTTAACTAACTGCCTTGAAATTAAATGTACTGAACCCTATTTTTCGGCTTCAAACCACTTTGTGACTTATCTAACGGACATGACGTGATAAGTTCTACTGGAGCAATACTCCAGGCCAGAGACAAACGGAACAGTTAGTAACTTATTTGAAAAAGAATACCACAAGGCTTCTAGAACTTGAAGAGTTTGTAAAGCTGATGGTATGGTGGTACTTCTAATATGCCCCTGATGCTTGACATCTCTTAGGAATATGGGCAAAGCGAAAATGATGAATGCAGATATTATGATACTGCAACATAAACTTTGAGAGTGAAAGTTATCAATCAGCATTAGGATAAGTAATCTAGGAAAGAGGATATTAATGCCATAATGAAACTATCTCCAAGGAAAATCTCAAGTTTTCTAAAATTGTTTAGGAAATTTGGACAACAACAGATTAAGGTTAGTTCACAAAAGAACTTATAGATCAATGTAATGAAAAGCTGAAGAATGATACGACCGCTTAAATATTCTACATCTATAATTTGCGTAGCTAGTTTATTACATAATATTAGAAAAGTTCAAAAGAATAGAAGTGATGATATTGCATTCTATAATTATTATAAAACACTCGCATCGTGGTTTAGTTGGAACAAAGAAACAGATCTCAACTATTAAAGTAAATTGGTGTATAGAATATGTAAATAGTGTTAGATAGATCAAACTAAGCAATGACTAAACGCTATGATATTGAAACCATAAATACGATATAAGATAGGAATAAAGAGAGTATTGGCTGTTTATTCAGTCGATTCACACCATAGCTTAATTTGAGCTTTGATGTTTTTTGAAGTTAAGGTGGTCATTCCCCATAAAGAGACACCCGATAGGGAAATATTTATTATCTTTGGCCAGAAACTTTTTTCTTAGAAAGAAAATAGAATTGTGTTTATGACTGCTGTAGTTCCTATCCACTACGTGGATGTGGAGATAAATTTGCCTACTTAATAGGCGGGTTCGGTCATCAAAGAAAAAAACATTTTTCTTGGCAGATGTGAAGTTATATATTCAACAAAACACGTATGTGCAAAAAAAATGACAAAAAAAATGCAGCGCCTGCAATTGCCAAATTAAAGTTTCCTGATAATGGTAGAGCCCACAACGGAATTGACGTCAGTGGCCTGATATAAGCTCCAGCTTCACCCTACGCGCACTTATCCCGCATAGCACAAGCAGCGAATCACTACAATATTTAAGTTTTAGGACATTTATCGGTACTGATTTTTAAAGTCCTAGTCGTACAATGCAACCGGTGTACCAGAAAGCCGATTCCCGAAACTTACCACATTTAAATGTGCAGATGGTCTTTGATTTTTTGACAAGTAATGCGAACCTAAATCAAACTCAAAGCAGTGGCGCTAAACACTGTAAGTACCATACTTGTGCATATTTTTTATTTGTATTGTATTTGTATTTATTATTTAGTGAAGTTTCGATAAAGTTTAAACAAACTAACATTTGATTAGGTATATAAAACAAGCAATAGCAGATTGCAAGTAACTTTTCACCGTTTGTCTGTAAACTATTTTGTTTCCTGGCAATGAATTATTATTTTTTATGTATTTATTTATTTATATTCATTAGAATGAAATTAGGCAGAGGTATAAGCAACTGACAAATATACGTCGAGGCCTTCACGCTCCGACGTTTAAGAATTATAATTAATATCTATTTATATAAGTTTACTAGATATAAAAATAAAAAATGCCGCATGTATAAAGCAGATTTAATGAAACTGCCGGCAGGGACTCCATTGTGGGAATTTTTTATGTGACACGTAAATATGAGGTAAACTAGACCAATTTGTGTATATTAAAAACTATAAACTAAAAAATTAAATTGAAGATAAATTTATATGAAAAGCATTAATTGCTAACAGTAGGTATATTATATATTATATTATTATATAGTGTGAGGTGAAAAAGCTCTTGAATAATTGCAAATAAATTTACACTACGTACCTACCCACTTTTTACAGATCAGGAAGCGAAGATTATGGAGAGCGCTCAGCGCTGTCGGGCCACTGACGTCACAGCAGTAGCCTCACGCACAGGTACGTTTCTGGCCTCGCGGAAACGGGAAGATTTTCAAGTATCAATAAAACCTTTATTTTTGGACATTTAATTTTTAAATTTTACATGTTTTTTTTTCCATGGTTTCTATCGATTTAAGCAAAAATTGAAAATTACCGAACCCGCCTATTATTATGTTTGTAACTGACTGGTGAAATAGTATTCTATATTAATAATTATACATTTTACTAATATGTATTTCATAAGATAACATTCATCCTGTGAAATATTATTTTCGCCTAGATACTTTATATTATAGACATTAACGCCTATAAATATAATGAATGGTGATCTAGTGGACATGCTTTATGCTCCAATTCCAATGACCGTTGATTCGAGATAAAAGTGACTGTTACTTCCACATTCACATAGTGGATTGGAAGTATAGTAATCGTAAAAAACTTTTCAAAAATTTTTGTTCGTGAAATGGGTTTAGAATATCATGAAACGGCGAGATTTTAAATTTGAGCAAAAAAATTTTCTGGCTGTCTATCTGTCTGTCTGTAACTTTTTTTTGTCCCCACGTTTTCTCCGGAACGGTTTAAGATATTGACTTGAAATTTTGTACACGTATATATTATAACACGATCTGGAACTGGATTGTTTTCTGAAGATATCCGGTGAAGGGGTAAATTGGGGGAAATACGTAAAGCAAGCTGATAAGAGTACAGATACTTGAAATTAGATGTATGTGCTACAAGCCAAGGCCTAAAAAAATTTCATAATATTTTTCATCCCCCCACCAACCCCCCAAATCCATTATTAAAGGGGTTGATAAAATAAAATTGAGATATTTACTTGCAATTTGGTACACGTATATATTATAATAACATCAGGAACTAGATTATATTTTGGGATTATTCTAATGAAGGGTTGGGGGTTAAATAGGGGTAAGTAGGGGTAATAAGTAAAGCAAGCTAGTAAGAGTACAGAAACTTGAAATTCGGTGTATGTACTAGAAGCCAAGGCCTCAGATTTTTTTATAGTATTTTTCAACCCCCCATCACTCCTACTCTATTATTAAAGGAGTTGATAAAATAAAACTGAGATATTTACTTGAAATTTGGTACACGGATGTATCATAACGACATCTGGAGCTAGATTATATTTTCAGATGATTCCTTTGAAGGGTTGGGGGTTAAACAGGGGTAGATAGGGGAAAACAAGTAAAGCAAGCTGGTAAGAGTACAGCAATTTGGGATCTGGTGTATGTACCAGAATCGAGGGCCTCAGGTGTTTTATAATATTTTCCATCCCCCATAAATTATATTTTGAGATGGTGGTAAGAGTACAGAAACTTGAAATTCGGTGTATGTCCTCGAAGTCAAGGCCTCAGATATTTTAATAATATTTTTGAACCCCCCCATGTATTATAACGACATCTGGAACTAGAATCTATTTTGAGATGATTCCGTTTAAGGGTTGGGGGATTTGGTGTATATACTAGAAACCAAGGCTTCAGATTTCTTTCTAATATTTTTCAAGCCCCACCAGTACCGCTCCATTATTAATGGGATTGATAACATAAAATTTAGATATTCACTTGAAACTTAGTACACGTATGTATTGTAATAATAATAATAATAATAATAATAATAATAATCTTTATTTCTTCATTAAAAATATATATATATGTAAGAGTATACACACATTAAATGAAGAACGCGTCACATAAGGTAATACAAGCAATACAAAAAAAAAACGATGATATCTGATTGAGATGATTCCATTTGAGGGGTGGGAGGTGGTAAGTTGTGAATAGGGGAAAATATGTAGAAACTTCATTTTTAACGTATATGGTAGAAACTAACGCCTCAAACTTTGCTATGAGATCTGTCCCAAATATTATTAAAATTCTATGACCAATAATTTCCACATACTAGAGTGCAAATCTAGTCAAGATATTTCCTTTAAAGTGACTTAGATGAAAAATCTGGATGTGGAAGTAGTGATTCCTTAGGCAGCGCTTTTTTTTACTATATTCGCAAATACAAAACGAGCAGTATATTGCATTATATTGACTCAATCCTAAAACCAGTAATATCTCTCGTAGAGAAAAACTCTCATATCAGTGTGTAGTGGATCATTTATGAGCAACTTTTAAAATGTCGTCCCGTCTTTCTGTTCATCCGTCACGTTTCTGATAAGCACGATAACATAAGAATGAAAAGTCCGATTGTTTTAAAATTTGATTGCCAAGTTCGTGTTAGCTAGAAGAAGAGCCCTATTTTAAAATTGATCAATAAACAAAAAAGTTATTAATTATTTAAATTTATTTCAAAAATCAAATTTCTTATTTTTTGTAATTAAACGAAAACTGTCTAAAATTAATATTATTTACAAAAAACTGCGATTCTATATTATTCTACAGAATGTGCAATAATTATATAAAAAGTGCAGTAAATCAGCGAAGAGTATAATGGTTATCTTAATTTATTTTGAATTTTTCTAAAATTGATCAATCCCAGTAAACTATTACATTTATTTGATCAAACAGCGCGCAACACAGCTTCTCTAAAAATTATTAATATTAATTATTATCCTGTCAAATGTGAACTTTAAATTATTTTTAATGAGTACACCAAATATATAAAATCGCTAACCATAATAATAATTATAATAATAAAACTTTATTGCTATAGATCTTACACAGAAAAGACATTAGCATTGTCAAGAAATGATTACAAAATGTCCAGGTAGATTAAAATAAAACAAGATAACTAAAATTAAAATTTGTAAAATAAAAGAACAACAAGGTAAAAAACATACACTTAAAATTAGCTTAAAACTGATGGTAAAATAACACAATATACTATTATCTAACAGATACAATTGATTAATAAAATTATTTGTTCTTATGCACTTAAAAAATCACTGAATGAATAAAATGTATTTTCTAGTAAGTACAATTTTAGATGTTTTTTAAAGGAGTGGATATTATTTATAGACTTTAATTCTCCTGGCAGAGCATTGTAGGCCTTTGTAGCGTTATAGCATGGGCCTCTTTCATAAAAGCTATGATAATGCACTGGTACTCTGATATCAGGCCCGTTCCTTGTTGTCATAACTCGATATACATCGTTGTTTCATGTAAATTCAGTACTATTTTGCTTAACGAATAACACTAATTTGTATATATACAAAGACGAGATTGTAAGTATTTCCAATTCTTTAAATAAAGGTGTACATGAATCTCTGCAAGAGACATTCATTATACATCTAATTATGCATTTCTGATTGATAAATACGTTCTGCCAGTGTACGGAAGAGCCCCAGAATATTATCGCATATTCTAGAACGCTTTGTACACACGCAAAGTAGAATATTCTTAAACAATCGATGGAGAGTTGGTTTCTCATAAATCGTATTACATAACAAGACTAATTTAATCTCGATATCAAGGTATTAGTGGTTGGCATCATTCGAATACAGTTATTGAAATTCATTTTAGGAACAGAAACGAGTTCAAAGGTTCCCTACCGGCAAACAAATTTTTATGTATATAAATACTCACGTACAAAAAAATTTTCCAAATGAGTGTTGCAGTATGCCAGCTGAACTCTTGAAAACTCTTTCTTTGAACCCCTTTGGATTCATTGAAAACGAAAAGATCAAGGAAAGCAGGAAAAAATTAAAACTTTTATCCTTCCTTTATGTCGTATTTATGTTTTTAAGCAATTTCATTTGGCTCCTATACTTGACTTATATCAAATGCGCCCGGAAGCGACGTAAGCGGAGCATTAATAATGTTTTGTTATGGATTAACAAATGAAGAATGAGCTAGTGAGTCTTTAGGTTTTTTCTTAATCTAGATTATACGTATAGGCTATAAATATCGTTGGCATAGTGTGCATATATTATTTATATCTTAATTGAATATTACAAGTCAAATTTACCTGATATTATTTTACGTTTTATAAACATCTGGAATAAAAGTAAATTGGTATTTCATTCTCAGGTTTTGTAATATTCTATCCCCACAAAAACAGACTCTATGTAAGAAAATAGAGCCAAGTACATTCTGTCCAATAGAATATCTTTCCTCTCTACAAAAACATTAAATAATAAAATGAGAAAATGTGATCTCTTCAAAAATATTTGAAATCAATTAAAATTGCCAAGTCAGGTATCTATAAAAAGAATATTAATGAAAACATTTTTTCTAATACAAAAAAACTTGACGCGAGAAATGCGAATGAAAACATTAAAAATGAGAATAAATTTACAAAAGCGTAAATTTTGAGGTTAGGTGGTTAGTCATATGGTGATATTGGTGCTACTACTCTATTAAAGAGGACACAGAAGCGCCCAATGGTTTTCTTTTTCTTTTCATCATCATTATGTCGTTTAATCACTACATAAAAATTAATTTCTACTTTTTAGTGCAATTCAGTTTTCAAATAAAACCGTTGTCTTAAAAAATATGTATATTTATTTATTTTTACTTCCCTCGCATACCGAAGGGAAGTATTATATTCGAGAAAAAATCACCCTCCGAGATTTTTTCGGATTCTGACGTTTCAGAACACGTAGATTACGAAAATATAGGTTTTTCAATTCCGTCAGTCTGTCTGTCTGTCTGTTGGTGCATTTACTAAAAAACTGCTTGACGGAGAGCAGTCAAATTTGGTAGGTAGTTGACGTTACTGTCAGCGAAGAATTGGTAGAAATTTCACTGGAAAATATACAGGGTGGACCGTCTAAACGGAATAAATAGTGAAAAACATATTTTTTTGCTCAAATTTAAAATTTCCACGTTTCATGACACGCTAAACCTATTTCTGAAAAAAAAATTCACCTATATTTTTGAAAAATTTTTTACTACTAAAATGAAATAATTTTTTTTTCTTTCTTCAAATTTAAAATTTCCACGTTTCATTGCATTCTAAGCCTGATTAAAAAAAAAAAATGAAATTTTTTTTACCATTTTTGAAAATTCGTTTACCACTAAAATAGATGGAATTTTTTTTTATTTCTTCAAATTTAAAATTTCCAGGTGTCATGATATTCCAAACCAATTTCTGAAAAAATTATTGCAACATTTTGTTACCAGTTTGAAAAAAAAATTAACACTAGAATGCTCAAATTTAAAAGTTTCACGTTTCATGACATTCTAAACCTATTTCAGAAAAAAAAATTTTGAAAACTTTTTTCAACAACATTTTTCAAAAAGTTTCTACCACTAAAATAGATCGAATTTTTTTTTATTTGCTCAAATTTAAAATTTTCACGTTTCATAGCATTCTAAACCTATTTTAAAAAATATATAATTTTTAATTTTTAAACTTTTTTAGCACTACTATAGAATAGAAGGAACCTTTCCTTTTTGCTCATATTTAAAATTTCTACGTTTGACATTTTAAACCTATTTCAGAAGAAAAAAATTTGAAAATTATTTAACCACCACTATACTTCCACTCCATTACGTGAATGTTGGATTGAAAATGTGACAGATGGCAATACTATCTGGCATATGCACCTATTATACTTTTATTGAAAAATGTACAAACAATAATTCAGTCATGGTGGACATTTGGAAAGGTATTTGCGCAAGCCTGCCATATGTGGCACCTGCTATTTAGTATTCAACTTTTGCTGTTGGATGAGCAATCTGTATATTTTTTTGACCAAAACTTATCAAGTTTTCTTTGTAATAATAGCAATAACTATATTCCGATTATTATTTTCAATGTCATTTCGTAATTATTAATTTTTTAGAGTGACTGCCATGCACAAATAACGAGGGAAGTTCTGTGTAAATACCTTTACCGATTTTTTACTTTTTAGTTTCCCGTTTGCCTCATTTCTTTTAAATCGAAAGCCATCATTTCGTTTACTCTTGTCAAACTCTTTCATTTGATACCCATATCAAGGGGTTGTAAAGAAATAGGTAATCCGCCATTTTATGTCGGCCGCCATATTTGACTTAATAACATCACACAGCTTATTGTATTCATACCCTCTCATTTCTTACCTCTCATTTGATACCCATTCCGAGGGAGTTGTATAAAAATAGATGATTCGCCATTTTGTACTGGCCGTCATATTGGATTTAGAGAGGGGGTTGTCAAGGAAAAGGTAATCCGCCATTTTGTGGTGGGCGCCATATTGAATCGACCATAATATTGAATATGCTATACTTATTGTACTGTTTTCAGATCCAAAGTTGTGTGCAATATTTCAGCATGATTGAATATCGGGAAGTGGTCAAAAACTCGATCACCAGATTTGAATATACCATATATACACTCATGCAACATTTCGAGCTAAAGAAAACCATTAAAAGATATAAAAGAATGGTCATCCTAAGAAATATTTCTACTATGGTGGTGGAAATCTGCAAAGGTATTTACATAAATCTCTTAGGCAGTCTTAATATCATTTATTCATTTATTTTGTCTAATGATGACATTCCTGTCCATTTTTTCAATTAAAAATAAATCAGATTTTTCTTTTAGCAGCAGTTACTACTATATTTCAAATATTACTAGCATATATCGTTTCTTAATTAATCATATTTTAAAAGTCGCTGTATCCTGTACATAGAATTATATTTGTTTTGTTTTATTATAATTATTATAGACTGAAAATGGAAATTCATATTTTTCAATACCAGCAAAATAATAATTTGTTTAAATAATTTTACTGTTTTATGTATACATCAAATATTTGCTCAAGCCTAGTATTATTTTTAAAAACTAGACACAGGTGCAGTAAATAAAATAATTTAAATTTCCGGGCATATTAAATTGAATTCGTTCTAAAAAACTTTAACCCTTCCACTGTATATTTATATTTATATACAACGCAAGTATGTAATAAAACCGACATATTTAATTGAATAATTTCCCAGTGTAAATAATTGTGCCTGGTTGTATTTCCAGAATTTATAATTTTAAATATTTTAATATTCGAAAAATAATACTGAATATATTTTATTTTATTTATTTTATGAATACAGCTTCCCAGACAGATGTGCATCCAATTACAGGGCAGGAAATATACAAATAAGTATGTATACAATACAGAGTAAAAACTTAAAACTAAATGTTTTACAATGAATAATAACTATCAATTTAATAATGGAAAATGCAAAGTAATGTGAGCAGGTACTTTAACTAAACGGTGATGTAGTAGGAACTAAAGGTTAAGATTGATTTAAAATACATTGCTTTATATTATTAGTACTACAATTAAAAATATCAAGGTTCAACTGACAGCTCAAATAGTTAGAGCACATATTGTGAATAGGAAAATATTTTAATACATTTGTTCTTGGCGTAGCTAAGTAGAATAGGGCGTATGAGCGAGTCTGAAAAGATGGAACATTGAAATGTATGGAACTGAAAATATCCGGGCAGTCTATCCGACCAGCTAATAGTTTGTGTAGGAACAAAACAGAAAAATAGACTCTACGTGTCGCTAGGTCATTTAGATTAAATCTAGCTAGTAAGTTAGATTGTGGCGTCTCTCTGGGGGGATAAATTCCGTCAGATTTAAGGGAGAGATATTTGACGTGCCTTCTCTGAAGCCGTTCCAAATTAAGAATATGAATATTGTATTGTGGATTCCAGATAATACCAGCGTATTCTAGTTTTGGGCGTACAAAGGCATTAAATAGGAGAGAAAGTGTGGAAATATCTTTAAAGTGCCTTGAGTTTCGCATAATAAAGCCTAGATTTCTGTAGGCATTAGCAATTGTTTGATCAATGTGGGCAGTAAAAGTTAATTTTGAGTCAAAGATGACTCCAAGATCCTTGAATTGAGTGCATCTAGTTACCATATCATTGCCTATTTTGTAGGAAAAGTTTATAAAGTTATTTCTTCTCGTAAAGGTCATTGAATTACATTTTGATATATTTAAGGGTAGCCTATTATTTTCGCACCATATGTTTATTTTTGTGAGGTCGTGTTGCAATCGATGGCAGTCTTCTTCGGAGATAATAGATGCAAACAGTTTAAGATCATCGGCGTATAGGAGGACAGTACTTTGTATATCTTGGCAAATGTCATTGATGAAAATTATTAATAACAGTGGGCCCAAAACAGAGCCCTGTGGAACTCCTGATGTCGCTAATACTTCAATAGATGAAAACCCGTGATACTTCACGTTTAATGTTCTGTTACCAAGATATGACTCGAAGAAACTTAGGAAGTCAAGACTAAAACCAAAATCAGCTTCTGCAGTAAGAGCCCATGCTCCAGTCTGTCAAATGCTTTAGAGAGGTCTGTATAAATTACATTCGCTTGGCCACCATGATCTAGTGTGTAACGCTTACCAAGTTGGTAATCGTAGATCTACCTGCCAAGAACCCATGTTGACTATAGGAGATTTGAGATTTAACATGAAAAGAGATTATGTCGTATAGGACAATTTCGAAGAGTTTACCAAAATTACAGAGGATTACTATAGGTCTGTAATTTTCATTATTAGTCTTATCACCTTTTTTGAAAACAGGACAAATTTTTGACCGAGTCCATAATTGGGGAAATGTAGTAGTTTAGAGTGCTAGATTAAAAATGATAGAAAGAGGTAGTGCAAAAACAGAGGCACAGTCTCTTAATAAGAAAGCTGGTATACCATCTGGACCCGTCGTAAGTTTATTTTTGAATTTTTTTAGTGCTTTAAAAACATCATTTTCGGTAATGGTTGGGATATTAAGTTGGGGTACATTGCCTGTAGTTTTTTGTTGGGTTATGTTATATGTAGATGATGTGATAAAGGATGATTGAAAATATTGGGCAAATGCATCGACAATGCTCTGAGTATCATTTAAGGAATGATTGTTGTTACACATCGAATTCGGTATACTAATTGTATTTCTCATAGTATCTAGAAAAGGCCAGAAGTTGCTCGGGTTAGTTTTAATGTTTGTTTCTGTGTTTTGAACATATATTTTGTGTGCAAGTTCAACGTCTCTTTTTATTTGGGAACGCAGTGTTTTGAATTGATTAAGGTAGTGTACCTCATTATTATCCTTATGTAAGTTCCATAGACGGGATTTTAGCTTAATGTCTTTTATAATAGATCCAGTGAACCATGGGGATATGATGTATTTTTAGGAATTGTCTTAGGAACTCTTTGAGGAATACAGAATTTAGTCTATCGTAAAGTTGAGTGCAGGCTCCATTATCATTATCAAAGCTAGACAAATATGACCAGTCTATACTGCACAGATCATCATATAATTTGTTAAAGTCTGCTTTTTTAAAATTAAAAGATGAGTTATTGTTGCTTAGATGTCTATTATGATCCGATTTTATACTAAAGCTTAAATCTAAAGGTGGGTAGTGAGGGTCTTCAGTAGTTCTCCGAGGGATTAACCATTATTTGTGATCTGCTTAGGACCAGATCTAAAAGTCTGCCATTCGAATTTAATACATTATTGCACTGGCTGAGGCCTAGGAACTCACAGAAGTTAATAATTGAACCGATATGTCTGTTGGAAATTTCAGCAGTATATAAATAATTCACATAACTCGGAATATTGAGCATAAAATTACCCAAGTATTTTATAAATTTAAAAAATGCTGCAGGTTTCATTTGATTAATACCTCAATAATCTTCAACTATATAACTTTTAAACATTCTATAAAACCTACACTATTCTCAATTTTTAATCAGTTTATTGTACTTTTCGCCAATACGACATCGGAGAATATTTGATCGGCATTTCTAAAACTGGTGATATGGCCCGTAGAGAAAAAATTATCAAGTCACTGTATTAGTGAACTTAAAAACGAAGTCCAATTGTATTCAAATTAAAACAGTAGGATAGTGTTAGCCAGAGGAAGAACCCAATTGTCTTTGATAAAACTGATCAATAAATAAAAAAGAGATTAATTAGTTTAATATTAACAGAAATTATATTTTATGTTTTGTAATTAAACAAAAAATGTCTAAAACTAATATTATTTACAAAAAACTGTGGATATTATTCTATAGAATGTGAAACAATTACAAAAAAAGTGCAGGAAATCGGCGAAGAGTATAAAGGTTAACTTGTTTTTCATGTGTACTTGCTATATTTGTAATCTTACTCATGCCTCGATGATGCCATCTTGAGTATCGTCAATACTCTTACCAGGTAATATCTTTCTTTTTGTAGAATCTTCATGTAAATTGTTTGTCCTAAAATATTTCATAATTACTTCCACATTCACGTAGTGAATTGGAAGTAGAGTAATCGTAAAAAAAAATTCAATTTTTTACTTCCCTCGCATACCGAAGGGAAGTATTATATTCGAGAAAAAATCACCCTCCGAGATTTTTACGGATTCTGATGTTTCAGAACACGTAGATTACGAAAATATAGGTTTTTCAATTCCGTCAGTCTGTCTGTCTGTCTGTCTGCCTGTCTGTCTGTCTGTCTGTCTGTCTGTTGGTGCGTTTACTAAAAAACGACTTGACGGAGAGCAGTGAAATTTGGCAGGTAGTTGACGCTACTGTCAGCGCAGAAATGGTAGAAATTTCACTGGAAAATATACAGGGTGGACCGTCTAAACGGAATAAATAGTGAAAAAAATTTTTTTCGCTCAAATTTAAAATTTCCACGTTTCATGACGCGCTAGTCCTATTTCGGGAAAAAAAAATTTTTACCAAGATAAAAAAATTTTTTTTTGTTCAAATTTAAAATTTCCACGTTTCATGACACGCTAAACCTATTCCTGAAAAGAAAAATTTTTGAAAATTTTTTTCACCATTTTTGAAAAATTTTTTACCATGAAAAAAATTTTTTTTGCTCAAATTTAAAATTTCTATGTTTCATGGTATTCTAACACTATTAAAAAAAAAAATTTTTTTTACCAACACTTTTGAAAAATTTTTTTTTACTAAAATGATATTTTTTCTCTTCAAATTTAAAATTTCCACGTTTCATGGCATTCTAAGCCTGATTCAGAAAAAAAAAATTTTGAAAATTTTTCGAAATTTTTTTTTACCAACATTTTTGAAATTTTTTTTACCACTAAAATAGATGGATTTTTTTTTTATTTCTTCAAATTTAAAATTTCCACGTTTCATAGCGTTCTAAATCTATTTAAAAAAAAATTAGAAATTTTGTTTACTATTTTTAAAAAAATTTACCACTAAGATAGAATTTGTTTTCTTTGTTCTGATTTAAACTATCCACGTTTCCATGGCATTCTAAAACTATTCAAACAAATTTAAAAATGTTTTTGAAAAATTTTTTAAAAAATTTGAAAACATTTTTAATCTATTTATCACTACTATAGAATAGACGAAAAATTTGGTTTGCTCAAATTTAAAATTTCCACGTTTCATGACATTCCAAACCAATTTCGGAAAAAAAATGTTTGCAACATTTTGTTACCAGTTTGGAAAAAAAATTAACACTAGAATAGATGGAAACTTTTTTTACTCAAATTTAAAAGTTTCACGTTTCATGACATTCTAAACCTATTTAAAAAAAATATATTTTTAAATCTTAAACTTCTTTTACCACTAGTGTAGAATAGACGGAAGCTTTCCTTTTTGCTCAAATTTATAATTTTTATGTTTGACATTTTAAACCTATTTCAGAAGAAAAAATTTTAATTTTTTTTTTTACATTTTTGAAAAATTAAAATTAAAATGAAATTTTTTAACCACCACTATACTTCCACTCCAATGCGCGAATGTTGGATTGATGTTACCGAATATCAATAATATCTGACATATACACCTATTATACTTTTATTGAAAAATGTACAGGGTGGTCATCCCAAGAAATAATTCAGTCATGGTAGACATTTGTAAAGGTATTTGCGCAAGCCTGCCATATGTGGCACCTGTTATTTAGTATTGAGCTTTTGCTGTTGGATGAGCAATCTGTATATTTTTTTGACCAAAACTTATCAAGTTTTCTTTGTAATAATAGCAATAACTATATTCCGATTATTATTCTCAATGTCATTTCGTAATTATTAATTTTTTAGAGTGACCGCCATGCACAAATAACGAGGGAAGTTCTGTGTAAAGACCTTTACCGATTTTTTTTTCTTGAAATTGGTTTAGAATGTCATGAAACGTTGAGATCTTAAATTTGAGCGAAAATAGAAGACAGAAGTAGCTTTTTTTGTCCGCACGTTTCCTCCGGAACGGTTTAAGATATTGACTTGAAATTTTGTACACGTATATGTTCTAACGAGATCTGGAACTAGATTGTTTTTTGAACATATCCGGTGAAGGGTTGAGGGGTAAATAGGGCGAGCTGGTAAGAGTAATAAAACTTGAAATTCGGTGTATGTCCTAGAAGCCAAGGCGTCAATTTTTTTTATAATATTTTCCATCCCCTCACCACTCCCCACTCCAGTAATAAAGGGGTTGATAAATAAAATTGACATGGACTTTAGTAAGGCTTTCGACACAAAAGACCATGCACTGCTCTTGGCAATATTAAAATCATGTGGTATTGATGACAAAAGTTGCAAGCTGCTTCAATCATATCTCGAGGGACGTTCACAAATTGTAAAAATATCTGATAAACTTTCTCAATCAAGAGCGATCAGTAAAGGTGTTCCACGGGGCTCTATTTTAGGACCTCTGTTGTTCACAATTTATACGTCACAATTTGTAAATTTTGTTAAATCTTGTTCGGTTCACATGTATGCGGACGATACTCAGATCTATTATTCTTTCTATGCTAAGGATTATGAGGCCGCTGTACAAAAAATCAATAGTGATCTAGTAAGCTTATCGGATATATCTTCGCAACATTCACTCATTCTAAATCCAACAAAATCAGATATGCTCTTATTTGGTAAAAAGCCCGACTGTAATAATTTACAAAATTTAATCAAAATAGAATTAAACGGATCTTCTTTGAAATTGTTGCAACATGCTAAAAATTTGGGGTTAATCCTAGACACATCTTTAAGATTTAGAGAGCAAGTTTGTAAACTTATACAAAAAGCTTACGCCTCCCTAAGACTGAAATTTATTATCAAAATTCTATGATACATAATTTCCACATAATAGAGTGCAAATATAGTCAAGATGTTTCCTTTAAAGCAACTTGGATGGAAAATATGGATGTGGAAGTAGTGATTCCTTGGGCAGCGGTTGTTTTATATTTACTCAACAAGCTTTGTCAAAAGCAATAGAGTTCTTACCTTAGCTGTCATTAATTCTAATCTAGAGAATTCGGGAAAAATTCGGTCTCAGTATAAATGCCTACATTTTTATCATGTAAATTTTGCCCTGCTGAATAAAAGTCTCATTGAGCACTACCTTAAATATTGAACAGTCTTTGGGCAATGGCTTGTCAAAACTAGATAATGTTCATGATTTTAGACATTTAAGAATTTTTTATTCTGGTTACATTAATTTTAGGGGAAAAGTACAAAAGATAAAAAATGTTTATTTAAATCTAAGTAATAATGATACGTTTTTTTTTCAGAATTTTGTATCAATTTTTATTAATCAATGTGTTAGTAGGTACGTAATAGTGACTTTTTTAAGGAAATTATTTTTTTCAAAATAATTCACAATTCTCCATAAGGCTTCTAATTTAGATCAGGCGGTATAGGATCGTGATTTTCGAATTGATTTCGGACGCAGTTTCTTACTGGTATCACGGAAGGGAATATTGTATTCAAGAAAAAATCACTCTCCGAGATTTTTTCGAATTTTGACGTTTCAGGTCACGCAGATTACGAAAATATATGTTTTTCAATTCCGTCAGTCTGTCTGTCTGTTGGTGCATTAACTAAAAAAACTACTTGACGGAGAGCAGTCAAATTTGGTAGGTAGTTGACCCTACTGTCAGCGAAGAAATGGTAAAACTTTCACGGGAAAATATACAGGGTGGATCTTCTAAAGGGAATAAATAATGAAAACAATTTTTTTTTTGTTCATATTTAAAATTTCCGCGTTTCATGACACGTTAAACCTATTTCAGAAAAAAAATTTTGAGACATTTTTTCAAAAACATTTTCACGTTTCAAGGCATTCTAAACCTACTTCAAAAACATTTTTTTTTAAATTTTTTTTATCACCATTTTTGAAAAAATTTTTACCGCCAAAATAAATCAAATTTGTTTTCTTTATTCAAATTATAAATTTCCACGTTTCACAGCGTTCTAAACCTATTAAAAAAAAAATTAGAATTTTTTTTTACCATTTTTGAAAAAAATTTACCACTACTATAGGTAGATCTGTATGTTTTAACTTAAAATGTTTCAGCAATAGCTACACACTGAAATCTACATGACAACTTTTCCTTATGAATTTTACAAAAACCGCCGAAGAAAAGTGATCGCTATGACGTACAAAATTAAAAATCGTTAATTCTAATTTTAAGAAGTTCGTATGCAAGGTCTAAAGACATTATAAAAAAACATGTATTGTAAAAAAACCGGTTTTTATTATACTTTTAGAACTTCAAGAAAAGAAATTGGCGATATTTCAATATTTGAAAATTAAAAACATTGAAAATATCAACTTTACAAAAAAAGTACATTTCTTGTTACAAATTGGTATAAAAATATTTAAAAAAATTGTTTCATTGAAAAAATGGAATATTTCCTTTCGTTATAAACAAATTTCTTTTAAACAATACCAGACCTGGTTAACGTCTGGTAACATGTAAATTCCTAATTGGTAATGTTTCCCGAACTGTTTTCAGCAAAAGAACTGTATCTGAAATGTATTTGAAATTCATGCACCCACATCACCTGGCAGTGGCAAAAAATGTGCACTTTTTGGCAAAAAATCTGCCGACAGTAGATATATCAATCCACTACGGTTATCAACTATATATGAGTCTGAGAAGTGCAACGGCGGCCGAAATGTCAACCGATGTCGAACCCTCTGATGTCGCTAAAAAGTCAACATGCGAAATATGTAGTGAGAAGATTAGGTCATCTTCTATTAAGTGTGCAAAATGTAATCGCCACGTACACGTAAAATGTTTCGAACTTATTGCAAAACTGTTTAATGCAGTTAATCGAAATGGTTGGTGTTGTAAATACTGCAATGAAGGAGACAGTAAATTGCGCTCGAAATCTCAGGACCCAACATACGAAGTACTAAGCAAGGAAAACGAAGGGTTGAAACGTGAAGTTGAACTTTTAAAAAAGTTAAATAGTGAACAAGAATATGTGATTCAGTTGCAGAAAAAAATTTTAGAAGAACAGTCTACAACCGCTGTAAGTAATAAAAATACACTGTTGCTAGAAAAACCTAGTTCATCAACAAAAGCATCATTCAGTTCCGTATTAAAAAATCCTGTCGTAAAAAAGCCTAAGCAAGAACCTGCAGTATTAATTATTAAATCCAAAGATAAGACAAACAGTTCGCAGATTGAAAAAGATATAAGAAGCAATATTAAACCCTCTAATCTTAACATTGCTATGAAAAACACTAGACCAGTAAAAAATGGCTTATTAATAAACTGTGACAACCAAGAATCATTAAACAAATTAAAAGCTGGTTTGAATATAAAAATTGGTGACAAATACACGGTTGGTGCCCCCCAGAAATTTGATCCCAGGCTAATTATCTATGGAGTTGAAAAATCCAGTGCCGAAAGCGATGAAGCATTTCTACGTGCATTGGTAAACCAAAATAATTTACAGTGTACTCAAGAAGAAATAAAAATTGTTAAAAAGTTCGAAAAGGGTAATTCTGTAAATATAATTATAGAAGTATCGGCTGGCCTTAGAAACGTTATTATGAAAAATAGATCCGTATTTATTGACTGGCAAAAGTATCATGTGTCCGATAATTATGCAATCCGTCGGTGCTTTAATTGCTCTCGATATGGTCATTTGAAGTCTGAGTGCCCCACCACGTCTACCTGTCCGATATGTGCAAAACAACACGAGGTTAAAGATTGCCACTCTGATTGTAACCAATGTATAAACTGTATAGAATATAATAACAAACATAGTGCAAATGTACCCACAGATCACGCGGTAAAAGATATTAACTGTCATGTATACAAAATAAAAGTAGAAGCCCTAATTATGAAAACTAATTATGAATAGTACAAAAAATAGCGTTATTAAAATAGCACATATAAATGTTCGTTCTCTTTGCGCGAGTTTTGCCGATTTTGTGGATTTAGTTGTAGAAAATGATTTTAGCATTGTTGCCATATCTGAGAGTTGGCTTTCGCACAACATTTCCTCAGATGCAGTCTCAATACCGGGGTATGGACTATATCGCAAAGATCGGCTAGGCAGAGGAGGAGGCGTGGGTATTTACGTCAAATCAGGTATAAATTGTCAATTATTACAAACAGAGACTATAGAAGCGGAAGCGGTACTTGAACATCTTTGGGTCAAATTGCAGTTAGGTAGGTATAGCTTAATACTAGGCGTACTTTATAGACCCCCGCACCAAAATGTGGGGCAGGCAGTAGGTCTTCTCGATAATATTGTACCAACATTATTAACATCCTGCGATAATTTGGTTATCGTGGGCGACGTGAATATAAACCTATTTAACTTGGGAAATCCCATTACAGAACTTTTTGATACTCATGGTTTAACACAAATTATAAATGAGCCAACCCGGATTGCACGAAGTAGTTCCACTCTATTAGATCCTATTTTTATAAGCTGTCCTGATATAGTGAACAAATGTGGAACTTTAAATGCTGACTTTCTCAGCGATCACAGACTATCTTACTGTTTTATAACTATTCCTCATTTTAAAAATACCCAGAAATTTATTACTTATAGAAATTTCAAGCAATTTGACCAAGAGCTCTTTTATTATGATCTAAACCAAGTGCCCTGGGATAACTTATTCTATGTCAATAATATTGAGTACAAAGTATCTCTGTTAACAAACTATATCACAGAAATATTTAATATTCATGCACCGATAAAAACAGTGAGAGTAAACAAACCCCCGGCGCCTTGGCTAACCTACCCCTTAAAGCTAATCTTAAAAGAAAAGGGCAGAGCACTATCTGCTTACAACAAAAATAAGACGCAAGAAAACTGGGAAGCTTATAAAAATATTCGTAATTTTGCCTTAGCATCGGTGCGGAGAGAAAAAGCCGCGTATTTAAGTTCGTTACAAAATCAAACTTCTAATCGCGAGTTTTGGAAACGGCTACAACAACTAAATATTCGATTTAAACGTGATAACATCATACCTCCTAATTTACAGAATGCTGCAGATATTAACGACTTCTTTCTTAGTGTATTCTGCAAGAACGATAACTGCAATAGGACGATAAACTTCTATGCTAACACCAAATTTAAAGATAATTTACTGTTCACCTTCACACTTGTTACTACCGATACCGTTTATAATGCTATCAAGAGTATAAAGTCGAACACTGCCGGAAAAGATAAAATAACTCTAAACATGTTAAAATTATGCATCCCAATAATCATAAAGCATATCACCCATATTATTAACTGCTGTCTTGAACAGGGTTACTTTCCTACAGAATGGAAAGATGCAATTATCTGTCCAATACCAAAAACAGCAAATCCTACAACTGTGGAGGATCTGAGGCCTATCAGCTTGTTGCCAATTCTTTCCAAAATACTAGAAAGAATAGTTCACGACCAGATTACTGAATATCTTTTACTGCATAACTTATACCCATTGCATCAATCGGGATTTCGTAAAGCACATAGCACCACTACTGCTTTGTTGAACCTTAGTGATAATATCATCAGCGCACTAGACAAACGTATGGCAGCTATTCTTGTATCCCTAGACTACTCTAAGGCATTTGACACCATTGATCACACGCTTCTTTGTGCAAAGCTAAATTACTATGGTTTCGACGCGATATCCCTGCGGTTTTTCAATTCTTATTTGAGCGAACGTCGCCAATGCGTATCAGTCGCAGGAAATATATCTGATTTTAAAATTATCTCGTCAGGTGTTCCTCAAGGGTCCATTCTTGGTCCTCTTTTGTTTCTTGTATATACAGCAGATATATTTAATGTAGTAACTAGTTCGCATGTGCAAGCATATGCTGACGATACCCAACTTCTTCACTGTTTTGAGCCATCTAATGCAGCTATTGCCACTAATTTGATTAACCAAGATTTAGACAACATCTATCAATATTCGCATCAACATAACCTTAAAATTAACCCTACCAAATCAGTTGTTATTCTATTCTGCTCAGAACATACTCGAGATCACTTAAAGGCTTCTATTCAACTAAATATTAATCAAGAAAATTTGTCATTTTCTACTCATGCCAAAAATCTTGGGATAATAATAGACGAAAAATTACGTTTTATGCAGCACATAAAAATTCTTTTACAAAAATTTTACTCCCGACTAAAAGTACTGTATGCAAACAGGCATATCTTGAACTTTAAACAACGTAAAAAACTTTGTGAAACTTTAGTCATGCCTGTATTCAATTATTGCAATTTTATGTATTTTTACTGCCTGGATCAAGCTACAAAAAATCGACTACAAGTTTTGCAAAACTGTTGTTGTCGTTTTATTTACAACTTGAGAAAATTTGATCATGTTTCAAGCAAATATGTTGAGTTGCGTTGGTTAAAAATGGAACAACTCGTTAAATTCCACTATGCAGTTTTCTTATTTTCTTTAATAAAATATTCTATTCCAAGTTACTTAAGAGACAAGTTAATTTTCAGATCGTCAGTACATACTGTAAACATCAGACATCGGTACGTGCTAACTGTGCCACAACATCGTACAGCCCTCTTCCAACGTAGCTTTTCTTACACATCCGCAGCTTTATATAACTCTATTGATCCCATATACAAAAATCTATCGACAGTTAATATCTTCCGTAAAAAAATCAAAGCCTGGTTCATTAATTCCAACAAAAACTAGAATATATTCTTGGGCATCATTTTGCACTGTGTTTATGATCGATTTTTTATTTAGTAATTTTGAGTAATTAATTCTTTAGTATTTCTATAAATATATTTTATAAAGTGTATACCGTCCGCCTATTACATTGGACTATTGTAATATTGTATTGTATTTTTGTATTTTAATGTTTTATTTTTAACTTAATTAGTTAGGTAAGTGATTTATAAGGTTAAGTGTAAGAATAGCCACATGGCTAAACTTCGCCTTGTAAATTGCTATTTGTAATGTACTTGTAAATGTACATCTACACCCTTTGAATAAAGTCGTTTATTATTATTATTATTATTATTTAAATTTACTGGGTTGAATCTACGGTTGGGTCCTTATGAAACATAATATTTAAATTATGTATAAAACATGCTTTTTAAGGTTTCCATAAGTTTTATTTATTGAACTCTTGACAAAGGCCTAAAAACCGAAACAAGTGTAGAGTTTAAATAAAACTTATGGAAAGATTAAAATTATATATATTAATATTATCTACATAATTTAAACAATTTAAATTGAAAAAAAAATGGAAAATGCCATTAAGACATTGTGCGACAAAGTGGCTTTGGGTTATAACCTAATGTTTTTAAGAGGTTTAGGGGTTAAAATATATTTAAGGTGAAGTTTAAGTGATTGAAAGTTGTTCTTCAGGGTTTCTTGATGCTGATCTCATCTTTAATCTTACTCAAATCCTATCCATCCTTCAAAGAAATGAGATCAGGGCAGTTGATCTCTAAAAATTACGATATTTCAAACACTCGTCGCTAGTTGCGTTTGGACTTGTAAATACTATTTCACTGACAAGTGAAAATATGGATAGTTTTCTATCCACATGATTTTATTCCTATACATTCAGACTAACCTAATTCCACTGAACTGAACTTGTGGTGGGTACCTTGTGAAACATCTTGAAAATAATTGTTAATTATAAATTAAACACTGCTTTTAGATGAATCAATCTATATATTATAAATACTCTACATATGTTTCAGCTTATTAGGCTTTTATCAAGAGTATTACATAGTGAATACTAAAGTTTCCGACGTGCTTATTCTAATTTATACCTACAAGTATTTATATCTTAATCTATTTATGACTTAATCTATTTAAGACTTAAAATCCTTAATTATGGCAAAGTTTGGAGTGGATCTAAACTGATTATATAAATCAATGGATACTTCTTATCAATTTGTTTATTATAGGGGTATTCAAGAAATTTTGCTGGTCGTTCGTGGTACAAGGGTTGTACATGAAAGATTGTTTGATTTCTAGTTGTTCTAGCAGATCTAAACGTTTACCTTTTCTTTCTGAATGAAGTAAATTTATGTTGTCAGTAACTACGAAATGGTTGTTTTCAATACAGTGTGTTGACATTTCTGTATTTTTATGGTTATTTAAGATATATTTTTTATGTTCTTTTACCCTGTTTACAACGCTTCTACCACCCTGATCGATATAGACAGCATTACAATCTTTACAATTAATTTTATATACACCAGATTTATCCATTTTATTTATGTTTTCCTTGTTTTTGACCAAAATGTTATCTATGTTTGTTTTGTTCACACATATTGTAGAGATACCTAAATTGTTTAATTTTCTAGAAATTTTGTTACTATATTTCGGAACATAATAATAAAGCTATATTTTGTAGGTTTGTTAGGCACAGTGAAAAATTTCTTTTGAAGAATTTTGCGTTGTTTGTTTTTGACCATGTTATCTATTAGTGACTCGTTGTATCCGTTATTTCTTGTAATTTGTTTAATTATATTTAATTCTCTATCAAAATCACTTTGATCTAAAGGGAAATTCGTGAGTCTATGTATTAGACTATGAAAAGGTGAAATCTTAATTTGGCATGATTGATGCGAATTATAATGTATTACTGTATCTGTAGTAGTAGGTTTGCGGTAAATGCTAAATTTCAACTGATTGTTATGTTTTTTGATATTAATATCTAGAAAGTTTAATTGACTATTTTGCTCTGATTCCATTGTGAACTGAATTTTACTATTAAAAGGATTTAAAAAATTAAGGTAATTACTTAGGTTCCTTTCTGTACCAGTCCATATACAAAAAATATCGTCCCAATAAAACATCAGTGTATTTAAACTGTTATTGTTACTAAAAATTAAATTTTCTGAATTTGACATAAATATTTCAGCTAACAAAGGAGAAATTGGTGAACCCATTGGTAGCCCGTCTTTTTGTCTAAAGAATTCACCATTAAACTGAAAATAGTTTTGTTCAATAAAACACTCGAAAGATTTTTTAACTCTGTTTTTTCGTTTTCACTGATTTGTGAATTTTATATTAAATTACTTAAAATTAATTTTAGTTCTGTGAGCGGGATTGAGGTGAACAGACTTTTAACGTCAAATGAGATTAATTTTGCGTTATTTGGTATTATTAATTTTTTTGTATTTTCAATAAATTCAAAAGAATTTTTTATGGAACATTTAGATTTAAAATTAATTAATGTTGGTAAAATGTGATTAAGTTTTCTACACAATTTATAAGATGCATTGATGTAAGACACTATGGGGCGTACAGGGTTATTTACTTTGTAGATTTTCGGAAGACCATAAGGAATGGGGGCTGAACGGTTCATAATTTTCAATTTATACGCCTCATTACTTCGAATAACAGTATTATATTTGTGCAATGCAGGTTTTCACGGCCGTTGTCCAATGAAGTAGTTTCTTCCGGGTTTTGCCGCGGTCGTCGAACTTGACTTGACGTTTCGCTGATCATGCTGTCAGCTTCTTCAGAAGAATTAACAATTAACCCAATTCAGTCTTTGGAACCCTTCCGAAGAAGCTGACAGCATGATCAGCGAAACGTCAAGTCAAGTTCGACGACTGCGGCAAAACCTGGAAGAAACTACTTCATCAGTATTACATTTATTTAAGTTAGATACAATTTCGGATTGAAATTTATTGGTAGTGCTTTTATTGATTTTTTCAAAGTCTTCACTATTCAAAATTGTTTGTATTTTTTCATTATATTCTGATATTGTTAAAATTGTTATGGTGTTACCCTTATTCGCTTTACAGAGAACCAAATCATCATTCACCAGTTTTTGTTTAATGCTTTTTAAAAGGTTTATTTCTCCTTTGTTAGTATTACATTTTGTCGAGTTAAATATTAGCTAGACTATGTCTTTCCAATTCCGAAATTTTCTCCACTGAGAATGTAGCTAGCTCTGTATTAACGGCATGAAGTTCAAAATCTTTTTTACTTACATTATAGGGGGAATATTTTTAACCTTTTTGAATGAGGTTTAATTCTTGGTCCGAAAAACTAACATTGGTTAAGTTACTTACTCTGGCAAAAAATGTGAAATTATCCTCAATTTGAGGAGAATTCCTAACTACTGCGATATTATTACTTTTTTTCCATTTTAAACTATTACTGTAATACTCTTGATAAAGGCCTAATAAGCCGAAACATATTGTTATGAATTACACCCCCTTGGAACAGGAGATGGTACGCCTATGCCTACTAATAGTGACTGGAAAGACTCTAGAAAGAGCCAAGGACTTTTCTGGAATGTGGTTGAAGATTCTTGATTGCTTCTAGATGGATCTAGAGGGTCAAATTCGGAGTATATACGGCGCGATTACCAGTGCGGAAGGAGAAGTTTTATGAAGAAAGCAGTTTATAAAAGTGAACAAGTAGAAAAGTGAAAAGTGAGGTTAGATAAATAGTAAATAAAGTGAATTTGAAGTATTCTAGTCAGTAAATAATTAAATAAAGTGTTAGTAGTGTTTAATCTCTTGTTAAAATTATTTAGAACCCACGGATTCATACAGGGTGTTTCCAAGAAGGTGGAAATCCGTAACATTTTGGTGTCGGAAGCGGAATTTTGACAAGAGGATTTTTCGGGAGTGTTGAGAAGACTGGGACAGTATTCTCGGAGTTAGTGCTAACACAAGAAGGACTAGTTTACTGAACATTGTTCGAGGTTTATTTTCGAACAAGAAAAACAGTGTTAAGTGCATTTTTGAGACATTTTTGGAACATTTCATTAGGACATTAGTCGCTAAGTGACGAAGACTCTAGATAAGACTTTTTCGTGCTGTTTCGAGATTTTTGGACAGTTTATTACCGATATTGACGTGATTATTAAATTTTGCTGATAATTATATGCCGGTAACAACCAGAAGCATGGCATCCGAACAACAAATGCAGGACTTTATGGCTCAAATGCAAAAGATGACGAAGATAGATTAGGAAAGAAAGCGCCAAGAAGAATTAAGACAAATTTTTGAGGATCAAGAACGAAGACGTCAAGAGGAGAAACAAGAAGATGAGAAACGACGTCAAGAGGAAAAACAAGAAGCGGAGAAACGCCGTCAAAAGGAAAATGACGACTTAGGGAAAGCTATAGAGACGCAACAGAATGCCTTGTTTACAGTCGCTGAAGACCTCAAAAATAAGATCGAAGTAAAAATGGACAAGGTTGAAGAGGAAGTAAGCGAAGTGAAAGAAAAAGTAGGCAAGGTCGAAGAAGAAGTTGGTGAAGTCAAAGTGAAAGTAAACATGTTCGAAGAAGAAGTCAAAGGAGAAATAGACCAACTTAAACAACAGTTGAGGGATAGAGGAAACCAGCCAGTGGTATCATCAGGCCAGCGATTGAAAATTCCCTCTTTTGATGGTCAAAGTTCCTGGATGACTTACAAGACACAGTTTGAGGCAGCAGCGAGTGCAAACAACTGGAATGACGAAGAGAAGGCTAAGGCATTAATCGTGGCTTTAAGAGGCCAAACGTTGGAGTTGCTCCAGACAATTCCGGCAGACCAACAACGGAATTTTAGAGTTTTAGAAGCTGCCTTAGATCTACGATATGGAGATCAACACCTTGCTCAAGTATACCAGACCCAGCTGAAAGTGCGCGTTCAGAAAGCTGGAGAGAGTCTGCAAGAATTTGAAGCTGCGGTGGAAAGACTGGCTCACTTAGAATATCCTAATGCGCCAAAAGAATTTAAAGAGCAATTGGCAGTGGGAGCATTCCTAGACGGGATAAGGGATGAGGAGATCAGGCGAGTCCTCAGGCTATCCGACATAAAAGTAGTAGTGAAGCTTTGGTGCATGCACTAGAGGTAGAAGCCGTCTATAGGGACACTCCAATGTCAAGAGTGCGGGCTATGACGCTTGAAGAATCGCAGCCAGAAGAGAGAGACCAAAACCCTATCTTGAATGCGATTCTCAAAACGAATAAAATGATCGGTCAATTACTGGCTCAATCGAATCCTCCAAGAAGACAGGAAAACCAACAAAACAGAGAAAGGCCAAGTGGAGGTATTAAATGCTACAACTGCGGCAGGATGGGACATATGAAACGAGACTGTCGACAGCGGAACTCGAGGAAAGTGAATGCTAGAAAGGTTGACGAGACTCAGAACAGAAGTAGTGGAACGCCAAGTGGACGGTGTATGAGATGTTACAGGTGCGGAGAACTAGGACATATCCAGCTTGAATGTCCACGGAGAAGATTGGAGAAAGTAAAGGCCGGAGAAGCTATGAAGCTGAGGGGAAAATCAGAGGAAGCTGGTACCAGAACTGTGTCAGATAAGGAACGTGGTACCCTGAGAGAAGTAAGGATTTCCCAGCTTCGAAGCATTCCGAGAAGTCCACTACTACCAGGACGTGAAAATAAAATGAAATCCCAGAAGGATGCTGATATTTCATCCGGAAGAAGGTGCAAGGAAGATTGCAAGTACTACCACCAGGAGAAACTGCAGGTCACGGGAGCGGTCAACACTGTCAAGGTGGAGGTGCCGGATGATAGGGCAGATGAAGCGCTCAGACAAGAACAATTGAACGATGTGGAAATTGGGCCTATATTGAGAGCCAAAGAAAGGGGAACTCGTCCAAAATGGAAGGATGTTTCGGACAAAAGAGTGGGACTGAAGGCACTATGGGCACAGTGGGACTCACTGAAAGTCAGGAACGGGCTGTTGCGGAGAGCATGGGAAAGCCTGGATGGAAAAAAGTGGTTATGCGTCTAGTGATTCCCAGGTGTCGAGTAGCGAAGGTGCTTCGGGAAGTGCACAATGGGACATCCGATGGACACTTCGGTGTGAACAAGACCCTGAAGAAAATACGAGAACGATTTTATTGGATAAGAAGTCGTCAGGATGTGGAGGCTTGGTGTCGCAAATGCAAGATTTGTGCAGCCAGTAAGGGACCACAGACTGGAAGTAAGGGTGAAAAGAAGCAGTTCAGCGCCGGAGCTCCTTTCAAGAGGTTGGCTAACAATATAGCGGAGCCATCACCAGCCAGTGACCGAATGAAGGCTCGATACGACCAGAAGGGTAGTTCAGAAGGGTTCAAGGCAGGAGACCTGGTTTGGCTGTATAACCCACAGTGGAAAAAAGGAAGGTCACCGAAACTTCAACCGCCTTGGGATGGACCGTATACTGTTATTACCCGAATTAATGATGTCGTCTATCGGATTCAACGAAGCAAAAAGTCCAAGATGAAGATCGTGCATTTGGACAGGCTGGCGAACTACATCGATGATTCTGAGTTGCCTGATCGGGACGATCTAGGCTTAAGGAGGGGGCAGTGTTATGAATTACACCCCCTTGGAACAGGAGATGGTACGCCTATGCCTACTAATAGTGACTGGAAAGACTCTAGAAAGAGCCAAGGACTTTTCTGGAATGTGGTTGAAGATACTTGATTGCTTCTAGATGGATCTAGAGAGTCAAATTCGGAGTATATAAGGCGCGATTACCAGCGCAGAAGGAGAAGTTTTATGAAGAAAGCAGTTTATAAAAGTGAACAAGTAGAAAAGTGAAAAGTGAGGTTAGATAAATAGTAAATAAAGTGAATTTGAAGTATTCTAGTCAGTAAATAGTTAAATAAAGTGTTAGTAGTGTTTAATCTCTTGTTAAAATTATTTAGAACCCACGGATTCATACAGGGTGTTTCCAAGAAGGTGGAAATCCGTAACAATATGTAGAGTATTTATAATATATAGATTGATTCACATAAAAGCAGCGTTTAATTTATAATTAACAATTAACCTAATTCCATTTTTTTTGGTAAAAGCGCTAAATTTCCAAAGTCCTTTCAGATGTTTTCTGTTTTTGTTCCAAGATGAAAGTACTGAACAGATTTATCAGAAAATTACAAACCAACCCGACTAATAAATTTATTTGCATGACTTCTCTCCTACCCTAAATATTAAATAGGACTATAAAATCCAGAGGGCTTATTACGGAACAATAAATGTATCACGTTTTGGTTTCAATTACTGTTTTACATTCGGTTTTAATAAACTATATTCCGTGATTTTATAGCAGTAGGCAAATTTTAACGTAACCTTTCATTTACACCCTTTCAAACGCTGACCTAATTTATTTTATTTATTACCCCTGTTTTATAATTGAATGGTGTGTTCTGTTAGATTGCTGCGAGAGATATTAAACATTGATGTTTGGCACGAACATAGAGCTCTCAGCAGACTATAAAATATCTTCTGATGTATATTAGCAACACGTACCCACTTAGCAAATTAAGTTTCGCATAAAAGTTTGGAATAAATATGGTTTTCTATTGACTCCTGTTTGTATGTTCGTTAGTTTCTTAGTATGTACGTTTAGGTCAAATCTTGCTATCAAAATTTCGGCTAGTTGTAATTAAGCTTTGAAATTCTGCACAGATGTGTAAGTCCAGTGACAATCCGATATAGTGTAGATCATTGTGGTAGTTTTTCTAGATTTCCGCAGAGCTTCTGAGACAATCGGTAGACAATTATTGATCGATTGATTGATTGATTGATTTGCCAGCGTAAGGTGGGCCTTGCTGCCGATTCCGGTGCAGGGAGATTTGTTCCACCACGCAGCCCGATCGCCCACCGATCATCCCACCGTGTGCCGGAACAAACCCCCGGTGCTTTTATATACCGCCGGACTAGCTGCATACGCTGGATTGGACATTGGACATGCCTGTTTTCAGCAGCGAGAGCCGCATGACGCTTGGGATAGGAGTATAGGATGGAGCGTGTAGGTGTTTGTGAGATGTTTCTTCTTGTTTTCCTTCTGTCTTCATCGGATGGAAAGTGTAGGCGTTTGTGAGATGCTTCTTTTAGATTTTCGTGCTTCTTTTTACTTTCAGGTTTTTGTGATATGCTTCTTCTTAGTTTCTGTCTGTGATCATCTTCTTTCCTACTGTACTTCTGAGTTTTCTGTTTCTTCTGTTTCTGAGTCTGGCAGTGTGTATATCCTTGATATTTCTTTATTGTATTCCATTTTTTGTTGTGCCAACTTTTCCCAGTGTGTATAATCCTTTCCTAGCTTATTCATAATCCTCTCGATTATTGTTATCCATGTGTAGCATGGCCTCCCTATTTTCAGTTTGTTGCTGTTCATTCGCAGCGCTTTCTTCAGTAGGTGTGTCGTGTCCCGTCTTTGGACATGTCCCCAGTATTTCATTGCGTATGATTCTATTATTTTGATTATTGTTCTTCCCTCTAGTAATGTTGACGTTTTCTGTCGTTTTTGTGGTTTTCCTGTTTTTGCTAGCAGTTGGATAATGTGTTCTGTTGGCCTTTATCGTTGCTGCGTTTTTGACTCCATATATCATCGTAGGCATTACGATGGTCCTGTATACCCTTTTGGTTAGGCACCATGGTGGTTTGTTGTCCTCAATGAAGGGTAGTAGAGCTCTTGTGACTCTGTAGGCTGTTTTGACTTGGTCCAGGACTGTGGTGAATAGTCGGGGGGATAGGGGGCATCCTTGTTTGACTCCTATATTCTTCATTTTTGATTCCGTCGTCTGTCCAAACCATTGTGTTGCAGTGTTTTCGTGTAGGCATGCTTTTATTATTTTGTTTATTAAGTAGTGCGGTACTCCCCTGTTGAGCAAAGTGTTGACTATAGCCTCATGCCTTATGGTATCAAATACCTTTTGGAGGTCAATTGAGACTATATATAGTTTTGTTCCTTCTTTCCACTTTTCTTCCAGGATCTGTCTGGTGGTGTACATGTGGTCGGCTGTCGATCTACCCTTGATAAATGCCGTTTGATAATCTGGTAGTTCGCCAATGTATTTTTCCATTTCTCTGAGGAGGAATTGTGCGTAGTATTTGTACCCTACACTGCAGAGTGTTATTCTCCTGTAATCGTCCACGTTTTGTGGTGATTTGATTTTAGGGAGTGGCATCTGTATGGTTGTATTCCATTCCTCAGGCAGGGGTGTGGTTTCCGTCCATGCGTTGGTGATGATTTCTAGGATTAGCTGTTTTATGTTGTCCGGTCCATAGTATACTAGTTCGTTATTTATTTTATCTATTTCCGAGGCCGTGTTTCTTTTAGCTCTGGCCATTATTTCTAGTAGTTCGTTTTTTGACGATGGCATTCCCAGAGGCCAGTGGTCCGTTTCTTGTATTGGTTCTATTTGACTTCTCTCTGCGTTTTCTTCTTCTAGTTTCCTGACCCAATGCTGCAGTGGTATGTATTTTCTTGACTGCGTATTGTTGTTTCTCCTGTATGTTTTGAGGTGTCTAAAAGTTTGGTTTAATCTTTGTCCTGCTGGAGTGGATTCTATGTTTTCGAAGAATTCCCTGCATTTTTTTCTGTGCGTGCCTCCTCTCTGTGTCTCTTTTTTCTTTCCTCGCTTCTATTATCAACTATTAAATTTAAATAATTACGAATTTGGACATAATATTGTGAAACGGACGACCAGTTATTTAAAAAATAGGACAAAAGTTACCAAATCTAAAGACGACACATCCTTACCAAAAGAGACAATATTAGGTATACCGCAAGGAACTGACATGGGGCTAACCTATTTGTTCTGTACATAAATGACATTATCAAGTATCTTAACAAATGGAGCATACAACTTTTTGCTGACGACACATTGATACACTTAGTTGGTAATAATGCAGACTCGTCTATAAATATAATAAACAGTGAGCTTAGAGAAATAAAACAATTGTTGAATACGAATAGCGTCAACTTAAATACAGATGAAACTAACTTTACGGTAATTAAAAGTAAATACAGCCGAGCAGACAATCGACACAAAATGCCTTTTTGCATGCGAAGAATGTAGAAAATACGTCTGCGCTGCGAGGCACAAATGTTGTCCCACAAAGATTATTGCAAAAAAGGTACAAAAATATTTCGCAACATTTTGTAAATTATATTTTTATCATCTTACTGGTAAAATGAATTCGATTGATGGGAAGTGTAGAAAAAGATTCTGGTACATGGACGAAAACAACCATACATAAAATATACATTTTACCACATTTCAACTTCTGTTCAACAACAATTCTTTTTCAACTTTTCCCAAATAAATTTTAAGTATGTCGCTCCCATTTCGATGAGTTGCAAAAATTTTGCTCTATATTTTGAAGCAAAATAGAGAAATGATCTAATTATTAATCGGTGCTTCCGCCTTAGCCTTCAAGAAAAAAAAAATGAATATTTTAGGAATTTTTCAAGCAAAAGTGAGGTAAAAAAAATAAAAAGTTTGAGTTAAAATAATCCTATTTCCTCAATGCACCTGATTTTTTTGATAAATATTCGTCCACAGTGTGACAAGATAAAAAATAAGCAAGCAATAAGAGGTTTAATGAACTGTCAGACCCCCGGGGGGAAAGTGGAGGTAAAAGTTATGTCGATCTTTTTTTTTACCATACCGATATAACTACATCACTTATGACTGGTTCTGTGGGCTGCAGCAGCGGCAACGGCAGCAGCAGAAGTAGGCAGCTTTCAGCGAGAACCTGATGATGGTAGATGAAATTCCGCCGAAACGTCATTCAGACAACCATGGCTCCCACAGGAGCCTACTGGGGGAAAACACCCGGAAGCATACCAACACTTCATAATATGTATTATAACGATATACGGGTTAAATAGGGTCAAGTATGAGAAAATAAGTGAAGCAGGCTGGTAAGAGTACAGAAACGTGGGATTTGATGTATACTAGAAGCCAAGGCCTCAGATTTTTTATAACATATTTCAACCCCTCCACTACCCCACTCCATTATTAAAGGGGTTAATAAACTATATTTGAGACATTCGCTTGAAATTTGGTACACGTATGTATTATAACGACATCTGGAACTAGATTATATTTTGAGACAATTCCATTCAAGGGGTGGGGGGTCAGTAGAGGTAAATACAATAAAATGAGAAAAGCAAGCTGAAAGTCGAAATTTGGTGTATAGTGTAAGTCAAGACCTCACATAGTTTTATAATATTTCTCACATAGATGTTGATAAAATAAAATTGAAATATTCACTTGAAATTTGGTGGGCGTATGTATTGTAATGACATCTTTTTGAGATGATTCCGTTAAAGGGACGGGGTTGTAACTTGTGAAAACTAGATAGTGTCCAGAAATCTCATTTTTGGCGTATACGCTAGAAAACAAACACCTCATTTTTTTATGACATCTGCCTCAAATGTTATTAACATACTAGAGTGCAAATATAGTCAATAACTTTTCTTTTCAAGAGACTTGGATGGAAAATCTGGATATGGAAGTGGTGATTATTTAGGCAGCGATTTTTTTTCTGTAATTAGTTTAATATCTCTTTTATGCATAAAAATTGATCTATTAGCGAAAATATGTCTTTCACTACGGCAGACTTCATTTTTTAAGTGAAGCGACCCCATTTTTTAATGTCTGACATGGTGAAAAACCTTTTTTCAATGATAGACAAATTTGTATGCAGAGGGGAATGCATTGATACTGCGCATTCGAAATTAAGTCTGACAAACTGATTTACAAAAATTGTCAGCCAGACAGATTGCAATAGATAGAAAAGATCTTTAACTTAATTTTAAAACAAAAATCAAGAAGGTCTTATTAAGTGCACTTTCGTAAAAGAAAAAAATCGGTAAAGGTATTTACACAGAACTTCCCTCGTTCATGGCAGTCACTCTAAAAAAATAATAATTACGAAATGACATTGAGAATAATAATCGGAATAGAGTTATTGCTATTATTACAAAGAAAACTTGATAAGTTTTGGTCAAAAAAATATACAGATTGCTCATCCAACAGCAAAAGTTCAATAATAAATAGCAGGTGCCTAATATGGAAAGCTTGCGCAAATACCTTTACAAATGTCCACCATGACTGAATTATTTCTTGGGATGACCAGCCTGTACATTTTTCAATAAAAGTATAATAGGTGCATATGCCAGATATTATTGCCATCTGTCACATTTTCAATCCAACATTCACGTAATGGAGTGGAAGTATAGTGGTGGTTAAAAAATTTCATTTTTTTTTTAATTTTTCAAAAGATGTTGGTAAAATAATTTTCAAAATTTTTTCTTCTGAAATAGGTTTAAAATGTCAAACGTAGAAATTTTAAATTAGAGCAAAAAGAAAAGTTTCCTTCTATTCTATAGTAGTGCTAAAAAAAGTTTAAAAATTAAAAATTACATATTTTTTAAAATAGGTTTAGAATGCTATGAAACGTGAAAATTTTAAATTTGAGCAAATAAAAAAAAATTCGATCTATTTTAGTGGTAAAAACTTTTTGAAAAATGTTGGTGAAAAAAATTTTCAAAAATTTTTTTTCTGAAATACCTAGGTTTAGAATGTCATTTAAATTTGAGCATTCTAGTGTTAAATTTTTTTCCAAACTGGTAACAAAATGTTGCAAATTTTTTTATTCCGAAATTGGTTTGGAATATCATGAAACGTGGAAATTTTAAATTAGAGCAAAAACAATTTTTTCGTCTGTTCTATAGTAGTGATACATAAATGGATTAAAAATGTTTTTAAATTTGTTTGAATAGTTTTAGGATGTCATGGAAAAGTGGATAGTTAAAATCTGAACAAAGAAAGAAAAATTCTATCTTAGTGGTAAAAATTTTTAAAAATAGTAAGAAAAATTTCTAATATTTCTTTTAAATAGATTTAGAACGCTATGAAACGTGGAAATTTTAAATTTGAAGAAATAAAAAAAAATTCCATCAATTTTAGTGGTAAACAAATTTTCAAAAATAGTAAAAAAACTTTCAATTTTTTTTTTTTTGAATCAGGCTTAGAATGCCATGAAACGTGGAAATTTTAAATTTGAAGAAAGAAAAAAAAATTATTTAGTTTTAGCAGTAAAAATTTTTTCAAAAATATTGGTGAAACAAATTTTCAAATTTTTACTTCCCTCGCATACCGAAGGGAAGTATTGTATTCGAGAAAAAATCACCCTCCGAGATTTTTTCAGATTCTGACGTTTCAGAACACGTAGATTCCGAAAATATAGGTTTTCAATTCCGTCAGTCTGTCTGTCTGTCTGTCTGTCTGTCTGTCTGTCTGTCGGTCTGTCTGTCTGTCTGTCTGTCTGTCTGTTGGTGCATTAACTGAAAAACTACTTGACGGAGAGCAGTCAAATTTGGTAGGTAGTTAACCCTACTGTCAGCGAAGAACTGGTAGAATTTTCACTGAAAAATATACAGGGTGGACCGTCTAAACGGAATAAATAGTGAAAACAATTTTTTTTTGCTCAAATTTAAAATTTCCACGTTTCATGACGCGCTAAACCTATTTCAGGAAAAAAAAATTTTAAAATAGATGGAATTTTTTTTCAGATTTAAAATTTCCACGTTTCCATGGCATTCCAAATTTATTAAAACAAATTTAAAAATGTTTTAGGAAAATTTTAAAAAAATTAAAACATGTTTATGTAATCTATTTATCACCATAATAGAATAGACGAAATATTTTTTTTTGCTCAAATTTAAAATTTCCACGTTTCATAACATTCTAAAGCTATTTCGGAAAAAAAAATTTGCAACATATTTTCACCAATTTGGAAAAAATTTAACACTAGAATAGACAGAAAACATTTTTGAACATTTGTTCTATATTTTAATCACCACTATGCTTCCACTCCATTACGTGAATGTGGGATTGAGAATGTGAGAGATGGCAATAATATTTGGCATATCCTATTATATACTTTTATTGAATAATGGCACCCCAAGAAATAATTGAGTCATGGTGGACATTTATAAAGGTATTTGCGCAAGCCTTCCGTATTTGGCACCTGTTATATTGAACTTTTGATGTTGGATGAACACTCTGTATATTTTTTTGACCAAAAGTTATCAGGTTTTCTTTGTAGTAATACCAATAATTATATTCCGATTTATTGTTCCCAATAACGAGGGAAGTTCTGTGTAAATAACTTTACCGATTTTTTTTTCCTGAAATAGGTTAAGCGTGTCATGAAACGTAGAAATTTTAAATTTGAGCAACAAAAATTTTTTTTCTTCTTGGTAAAAATTTTTTCAAAAATGTTTTTAAAAAATTTGCAATTTTTTTTTTCTGAAATAGGTTTAGCGCGTCATGAAACGTGGAAATTTTAAATTTGAGCAAAAAAAAATTTTTTTCACTATTTATTCCGTTTAGACGGTCCACCCTGTATATTTTCCAGTGAAATTTCTACCATTTCTTCGCTGACAGTAGCGTCAACTACCTACCAAATTTGACTGCTCTCCGTCAAGCAGTTTTTTAGTTAATGCACCATCAGACAGACAGACAGACAGACAGACTGACTGAATTGAAAAACCTATATTATCGTAATCTCCGTGATCTGAAACGTCAGAATCCGAAAAAATCTCGGAGGGCGATTTTTTCTCGAATACAATACTTCCCTTCGGTATGCGAGGGAAGTAAAATATATTCAAAGAAAAAGGTCTGTCAGAAATTAACAAAAATTGTCAGATGAACATTTTTTTTCAAAAATGGTTAATTATTTATCATAAATTGCTAAAGTTTCAATCAGTTGTTTTGAAAAGTAGAATCTTTTTTTTAAGTGCAATTCAAAAATCCATAAAAAACAACAATTAACAAATTTTGACTAGTCTGGTCGGCGTAACATGATTTTCATGTGCAACCATTTTCACCTTTTAAATTTGAGGTGTACGACGGAATATCTTTACGTTAAAGTGAATTTGAAATGTTAATTAAACAAATTAATTAAATAAGCATTCGCATTCAATCAGGTTCGACTACAACACTCCTCTACTGTTTGACTGAGAAGATCGAAATAATGTGTATCTATCATTCAGCAACAGTGACTCTTTCATTCTATTTCAATAATACAATCACGAATGATTGATACAAAAGATTCATTCTTTTGGGTACTCAATCACGAATGAATCGAATGCTCTCAAAATGAACGAATGGTACATCTCTACCCTGTATCCTTGTACTAGAGAAAATAAATAGCTGCGTAAACTAAGCGTCATTGCCAATATCTTGCAAGTTCGCTCAGGCTTTGTTTTGTCTAGAAGATTATTTGGATAAATCTCTTTACTTTAAAGGCGAACGGGCGAGCGGTTCGGCACACGTAGTGATAAAAGGTCATTTAATGGAGTAATATTAAAAGCCAGTGTTAAAAAGCGGGGACGTCATGATTTATTTAAATGTTGCCCTTGCCGAGGTAAATTATAGGTGAATTAAATATAATTTATGGGGAGAAGGCCTGCTGGTATTTTATTACCTATTTATCTTCATGAGTAATTTGCAACAGAAAACGGAATAAGTGCTTTGCTATTTTGTTTATTTGATATATACCTATTATGGTACAAAAATCGCCCAAATAAGTACAAATGACGAAATTTTAACTTAATGATGAGAAAAATCAAAATGAAGTTAGGAAATCAATGAAAGCTTGCATATATGTTCACTTTTATTCACTCCTTCAGGAGGGCTTCTTGGAGAAGTAGATTGGTAGAAATGCGTTTTTTAACATCTCAATATATAAGCGTATACTTTCAAAATGATCAAGATATGTTTTTTAGTTTACGAAATTTTCTTTAAGTAATTAGATATTTACTTACCACGTAGTGGATTGGAAGTATGGTAATCATATTCAAATTAATTAAATCTCCAAAACCATCATTTGTTTTAGGTGAAAAATATGTAAAAATATCTCTCGATTAAATACTGTAGGTTTTTACTAGGTATTAAAAACTTCCATGAAAATATGATAGTAATAATAATAATTTGTTTGTCCATTCCATCATAAAGCATGATATAGGATAAGTCAATAGGGAAAATTAATAAATAGATATACCGGGTGAGTCACGAATTGCGCTCGCCCCGATATTTCCTAAAATATTTGGAATAGAAAATTGAAATTTGGAGGCCTTATTACACGACCAAAATGCCATCTTTTCAATAAAAAATCAAGTTTGGTGCACATCCGGTTTGACCAGAAATGCCCACAACTTTCGATTTTTAAATGGAACACCCTATACTTATATTTTTACATTTTTGGAATCTAGAGGAAATTTTGAATACAATACATCCATTTTGATCACTTTTTGATAAACATTAAAAATTTTATTAAAAAATCTATTTCTGAATCCAGAGTGCTGTGGTGCCCAAAATATATTTTAGTTTGTGTGCTACGTTACTATAAAAATAAAAACAGCAATATGATTGCATTACTTAATTCTCTAGAGGCGTTTAAAATTTTTAAATGTGATTTTTACCCACTAACTCGGTTTTTTTAAATGGGAAGTAAATCGTTCACCAACATTTTTAAATACCTCATTTTCATACGAATCTAATGATACCAAAATTTTGAAAATCCGCTCAGAAATATTTGAGATTTCAGCCAAAATACAATGCAACCAAGCTTTTAGAAACATGCGGCTAATAGATAATAGATTAGTGGGCTTTGGAAACTAAAATGGCACATTTCTGTGTAAATCTGGTAACCTAATAACATTGGAAAAATCATAGTAGCCATTGAATGTAAAAATACAATATCAGCTGTCAGACAGATACAAAATAAAGCGTTGCGGAAATCTCTTTGAGTAAAAATTAAAGAAAATTAATAATTTTAGTAGAAATGAAAAGGTCGATATGTTACTGATATGTGGAGAGCGTCTCAAAAATTCAACTGCAGCTGCAGAACTGTATAAGCAACGATATCCCAACAGACGTCATCCAAGCAGACACTTGTTTGCCAGAGTGGAACAAGAATTAAGAAACGAACCCAATCAACAAGATGCCCATCAAACATTTATTGTATGTGAGGACAAAGAAATTGATGTATTAGGATTTGTGATGGTACACCCAACAACATCAACAAGGGAATTGTCAATGGAATGCGACATTAGTCAGTCTTCGGTTTGCAGAATTTTAAAGAAACATAAGTTTCGGTCTTATAAATACCAAATACACCAACATCTTTATGGAGATGATAACTACAGGAAGCTAGTATATTGCAACTGGTTCTTAAATGCAGTACAACAAAACCCAGGTTTTCCTTTTCATATTTTATATTCAGATGATAGTAGATTTACGAACCAAGGTATGTTTAACAAATAATACTAGGTACTGGGCTCAAGAAAATCCGAGGTTGGTAGGGCGGGGGAATATTCAGGAAAGATTTAGGTTTAACTGTTGGCTTGGAGTACTTAGAGATCGAATAATTGGACCCATATTTTTTGATGGAACACTTACTGGCGAACGATATTTATTCTTTTTACAAAACCAGACAGCAGAATTTCTTGACTTACTTCCTCTTGCCTATTTACAAAATCTGTTTTTCCAACAAGATGGTGCTCCCCCACATAATTCCAGAAGAGTGATGGAATATTTAAACAACTTGCATGGCGAACGCCTTATCGCAAATCAAGGTCATATCAGGTGGCCTCTTAGGTCACCTGACTTAACACCCCTCGACTATTATGTATGGGGCACTCTCAAAAATAAAGTTTATAAAACTTCTTCAAATACCCGTGAAGAGCTGCAAAATAAAGTTGTACGGGCTCTTAATGAAATAACGCCGGCTGAATTGCATAGAGCCATTCAAGCAACTGTACGCAGAGCCGAATTGTGTATAGAAAAAAATGGTGGACATTTTGAACAATATCTATAAATGTCAATTTATGGTTTAATTATATTGATTATTTTAAAGATACCTACTGTTACCTAGTTTAAGTTTAATTGTTCAAACGGAATTGATTTTTATTTATTTATAGGCCCGATATTTATGTTCATTTAAATAAAACTCTGAAAACCGAACTGATGTCGCATTCTATTGCAAATGTCCTTGTGGATGTAATTGTGTTTACCTCCACATACCTATGCTAAACTTAATTGTAACGTTCTTTGCGCTCACAATTATTAAATGTTGATAGCTCAAGATTGCCTATAACTACACGAGTCTGTCTGACAGCTGATATTGTTTTATTACATTCAATAGCTACTATGATTTTTCCAATGTTATTAGGTTACCAGATTTACACAGAAATGTGCCATTTTAGTTTCCAAAGCCCATTAATCTATTATCTATTAGCCGCATGTTTCTAATAGCTTGGTTGCATTGTATTTTGGCTGAAATCTCAAATATTTCTGAGCGGATTTTCAAAATTTTGGTATCATTAGATTCGTATGAAAATGAGGTATTTAAAAATGTTGGTGAACGATTAAATTCCCATTTAAAAAAACCGAGTTAGTGGGTAAAAATCACATTTAAAAATTTTAAACGCCTCTAGAGAATTAAGAAATGCAATCATATTGCTCCTTTTATTTTTATAGTAACGTAGCACACAAACTAAAATATATTTTGGGCACCACAGTACTCTGGATTCAGAAATAGATTTTTTAATAAAATTTTTAATGTTTATCAAAAAGTGACCAAAATGGATGTATTGTATTCAAAATTTCCTCTAGATTCCAAAAATGTAAAAATATATAGAGTGTTCTATTTAAAAATCGAAAGTTATGGGCATTTCCGGTCATACCGGATGTGCACCAAACTTTATTTTTTATTGATAAGATGGCATTTTAGTCGTGTAATAAGGCCTCCGAATTTCAATATTCTATTTCAAATATTTTAGGAAATATCGGGGCGAGCGCAATTCGTGACTCACCCGGTATATCACAGAACATCATTTAAATATTCATTTAATGAATAATAACTTTTATTGTACAACATATTTTTAACGTGTGTTTTGCACTTTCTTAAATCGAGTTCTTTGAATGAATTTGGTAATTTATTGTACACCTTTATTGCCTTTTTCAAACACAGATAATCTATGATTTGGAACCTCCAGTATTATTAATTCATTCCTAGTATTATATGAATGGTTATTATTTAGAGTAGCTATCTGTAATTGAGTTTTAGCATAAATGAGTAAATGTAAGATAAATATACATGGCAGAGTTAATATATGTAATTCTTTAAAAATGACTCTACAGCACGTTCTACTGTTTGCCCCTACTATAAAACGTACTGCTCTTTTTTGTAACTTGAAAACGCGGATGCTTTCTGGTGATGCACCCCAAGCCAATAAACCTTAAAAAATCACAGAGTTAAACTGCGTTCTAGTAAGTCAATAACACTGATCTACTTACTGTCTTTCGCAGTTGATTAATACAATAACATATTGGGGCGATCTTTTTACTAACGATATCAATATGAAAGGTTCATGAACAATTCTCTGATACGTGCAAGCCGAGAAATTTTACGCGTTTGTCTTGTTTAACAATGCCATCCTTTGTTTTAATTAAATAGCTATGATTAAAATTAGTGTTTGAAGGATTAAATCTTATAAGAGAGGATTTCTTATTATTTAAAATAAGCATATTGTCGTTATACCACTCATGCACCCTTTGTAACATAAAATTGGCTTTCTGAACTGCGTTGTCGGTTTTGATGTCAGAAATAAATATGGATGTATCGTCTAATAATAAGGGCCCTAAAACTGATCCTTGAGGGACACCGTGCGACCTGTCTAGAATATTAGATGAGCAATTGTTTATTTCGGCATAGTGTTTTCTACCTTGTAGATAGGATCTGAACCAATCTAACGGTTTACCTCTAATTCCATACAGTTCAAGCTTTATTTAATAGTCGTTCATGACATACTAGGTCAAAAGCTTTACTAAGGTCTAGAAATACACCAATACATTTCTTTTATCATCTAAGTTGTTATAGAGAGCATTCAGAAATTTAGTGACAGCCCTGGTGGTTGACAGCCCTTTCGAAACCCGAACTGATTATTATTAAGTAATTTATATTTTTCTAGAAAAGCAATCGATCTTTTAGCAACAAATTTTTCAATTATTTTAGAAAAACTACTCAATATACATATGGGTCTATAGTTGTCCATTATGTTTTTTTTTGCCTGATTTTTACAGAGGCTTGATTTTAGCCAATAGTAATTTTCAGGAAATATTCCGCTACTTATCGATGTATTTAATATATTCATTAGTGGTAAAGCTATTTGGTGCATACATTTCTTTAATAAATGAACACTGATGTTGTCACTTCCTGTCGATTTGGATTTTTTTAGATTTTTTATAATATCGAGCACTTCAATATGAGTTGCAGGTTCAATAAAAAAAAAGAGTTTTCACTGATTTTCATATTTTGTATAGGTGCATTTTCAAAAACTGTATCTCCTAATAGTGACTTGGGAATGTTATTAAAAAATGAATTAAAATGATTACTGACTGTATTTTGGTCTCACTATTTACATTTAGTTGTATATCTTTTTGATTATTGTTTGCATTCTTGTTATTAATAATATTCCAGACTATTTTATACTTATTTTTTGCTTTCGCTATCAACTCATTGTTATATGGTAGTTTTGCTTTCTTTATTAATTGTCTATAAATTCTTTTATAACTTTATAGTATATTTTAAAATTGTCATCTTGTGTCAATGATAGTTTGTACATATCTTTTAATTTTAGCGACCATATTTTAAGGCCCTTTGTCATCCATTTATTATTTCTGGTATCCATGTTCTTTATTGTTTTTGTTTTAATTGGGAAAGCCAATTCGAAATAATGAAGGAAGGTACTAATAAATAAGTCGAATTTTATATTAGCATTGATATCATTATTTACTATTTTCTCCCAATTTTCATTTGCAAGTAAGTTGCAAAAATGTTTTATGTTGTTGGGATTATCTAACTGCCTATATTTAATGGTTGATTTATTTACTTTGTTTACTGTTAATGTAACAGTTAGAAGTTGAGCGTGATGATCACTAATACCATTTTCTATTATGTTGATGGTACAAACACTTGGTTCTAGGTTTACACAAATGTTATCGATACAATTATTTAATCTGGTTGGTTCATTTATCGTAGGTCTGATACAATATGAATTCAAAATATCAATTAAATCCGTCCGATTCTTTGATGGTGTTAAAAAGTTTATATTGAAATCGCCACAAATAATTATATTCGTTTTTTTTTTTAATACAAGATTTAACGCTGCCATCAATTTATTTTGAAAGATATTCATATCGCCACCTGGACTTCTATATAATGTTAAAATGATAATTTTATCTGTTGTTGAATATTACAATGAACTGCAGCAAATTCAAAGTGTTTATCTACATATGTCTCATTTATAATGTAGTCTAAATTACAACTGTCTATACCCATTCTAGTATAAATACCTACCCCACCATTTTTATATGAAATTCTGCTATAATAGCTACTCAAATAATAACCATCAATTTTTAAAGATTTTATATGTTCCTCTTGAGGCCAGTGCTCAGTTACATAAAATATGTTACATTTTACATTTGTCGCAGGGCTTGCAGATAAAAGGGGAATATGTAAAAAAGAAAATTACTTTAGAGGCTGATATATCAGCAATACGGCAGGGTAGGATGGTGACCCTGTGCCCTGAAGAAAATTTTTATGTTTTACGTGCAGTCCCCTCTCTGCATTTAATTGGTGGCGAAAGAGGCTCACACGGCCGACTAGACAAGTACCTGGGGAGTGGATCCGACAAATTGGGGCTTTAAATGTACGCTGGTGAAAACAAATACGCTTCTTACTATAACAGATTTAATAATTATATTTAGGTACGCTTACAGCCAAATACCACAGAGATAACATTACACACAATCGATATGCTTAGATGTGTGGCCCACACTTAACCTAATACAAAACATATGATAACTTAAAACTAATAAAATCTTAACTAATAATAGGCAAAATATGACCCCCCCCCAAAATATATTGGCTTAGACGGTTACATAAAATACTGAATAATAGCATAAAATGAACAAAATAATGTGAACTATTTAGTGACGATAGGTTAAATTGACTGTGAAAAATTTGTAAGCGTGGTGTTCAAAACTACTAAAACTTAATTGGTCATATGCAAAATATGTACTGATAATTCACATTTAATGTGTACGGTAAGAAAGCTGACGGGCTCTCTACGCCTCACGTAGAAGGTGGTATGTGATATAAGGTCCCTCGTTAGGTAATTCAAAGACGCTTACCTCCAGCAGGTTTCGAAATGTAACCACTAGGCCTACCAGGGGAGCGTGGCTTCCAAGGGAACCAGGCAGGAGAGTCTCACCGGTACACTCAGGATTCCAAATTCACCAAATATCTTGCCAACCAAGTTTCAGTAAAACCAAATTCACATACAGATGTACAAATCCAACAGGTAAGATGTGGGGTCAAACATACATGATGCGATGCCAGTAAAAGTCCAAGATAAAATGAAACCAAAAGAACAAAAGGTACAAAAAGAACAAGAAAACCAAAAAATCCAAAAAGAACAAAAAGCCCTGCAATAAATAAATAACGAATATTACAAATCTATTTTCTAAAGAGATTTCAGAGGTATACCTTAGACGTTGAGTGGGCTTTCAGAATTCATTTGCCATGTGCTTCCAGCAAGTTGATTTATCCGGAAAATTCCGTAGCAGTAGTTCCCAACAGAAAATAATAAAAATATCAAAATAAAATACTGCTAATTTGTCACTACAGCACTAAATCCCATTAAATGAGCAAATTAACAAAATGCTATCCACGTGCTCAGTGACACAACTTATCCTCCAGCCGGCAAACGGAAAAAATCCCCAAAAATGGCCCAGACGGAAACCTCTGTCAAAATCCGAGAATGACTAAAACTTTGTCCATGGGTACGTTCCGAATGAACACTATACAACATAACCCACGAATCTGAAAAATCTCCCTAAATGACGTCTATATTTCACACATAATACAGTATTTCGTAATTCCATTAACAAAACAATAGGTTTAATTGATAATAACGGTCTTGAAAAGGTTATAATCGAGACGTTCGAAACTCGCTTCCGAAGAAATTACAGTTACGGTGCGTTGCTAGCAATGCGTTGCCAGCAATGCGTTGCCAACATCACTGTGCGTGGCTCACATGGAGCACGAACGGTAGGCAACCAGTTATACTATATGTAGCCTCGACTAAAACGGTAACATATTACCATATTCAAATTGTAAATGTGCCGATACGAAAATAGACTGTAACACATTATTAAGAAAAATATCAAACTGATGAAGTTTGTTGTTAATCCATCTGAATGAAAAATTTTCCAAAAGGCGAGGTATATAAATAAATTCATTTTAGGCCCTTGTTCTGATTTTAACTGAATCCTCATGGCCGTAAGGGGTTATGTGGATACTGGTTTACTCTGTTTGCTCTACATAGCGGTAGGGTACTGTGTGGAAACTAGTGTTAGAATGAGAATTGTCCTATAAGAAAGACAAATTCATTCTAAGATTTTAATTGCTAGCATAACCAGAAGTCAGGTTATCGAAATAATGGAAAGATTGTAAATCAATAATTTTAAGTACAAATATTTTTTCTTTTCGTTCTCATAGGTAGTTTTATCTGCTGTTTGCAAAATACTATAAAGATTATATTTCATTACAATTTTAACCAAACAAAAAATAATTCACTTTTAAAAGAAGATTATTATTATTATTATTATACCTCTTATTGCAATTGCCTTGATTATAAATCCGGCTAATATTTGCATTTTAACAAAGTGGATAAATGTACAATTCAAGCATCTATGTAGCACCATCGAGGTAGATAATTTGATTTGAACTAAATTAGTTCATAATGTAACTTTACGTGAACATCGACGAGTTAATTATTGAAAGCATCTGTTCTTGTTACTCTAGTCCCTGTATCTGTAGTTTAGATCGAGAGTTTCTTGAACAGACTAATTGTTAACTGGTATGTGACAGAAACTTAACAGCAAGCTGTCGAAGATAATTAATTTATTTCAGTTGGATGGAAGGTATATAAAAAACAACAGGTAACGTATTTTGGATCTAAGTTTTAAAGTTCGGTAAGTATATTCAATAAATTCATTAGTATCGTTACTCAATTCTTCTAACTTCTTTAGCTGCTTAATAATTTATTTATCATTAAATTCACGAATAATACTTTAATCCTCATTCCTGTCTTACCCGTTTTTAATAAGAGAAATAAAGATCCTGAAATTGCTGATGAAAATTCACAATTGCACAGGATTGCGTATTTATTTAAAAAAGGGTCGTGACTCAAACAACTGCCAAATGAATCTTTAATTATCACTTCGCATAAATTCTGGTTGCTTACAAACTGCACTTTTTAAAGATTTGTTTCATAAAAAAATCGTTTTACATCACACCTAAAATGAAGCTGTTGTAGTGGTGGTTAGAAATAAATCTAGACACGCTGTATATATTTAAATCAGATATATACGAATGTACCTCACACATTTAAATCTTAGTAGTAATTGTATCGGTATGTCTTGCTTTATAATCAAAATTTTCTATAGTCAAATCGAGAGTCAAAAACCGCTGCCTAAGGAATCACTACTTTCACATCCAGATTCTTCATCCAAGTCACTTTAAAGGAAATATCTTGACTATATTTGCACTCTAGTATGTGGAAATTATTGGTCATAGAATTTTAATAATATTTGGGGCAGATGTCATAGAAAAGTTTGAGGGGTTGGTTTCTACCATATTCGTTAAAAATGAAGTTTCTAGTTTACCCTACTTATTTTCCACTATTCGCAATCTACCACCTCCCACCCCTTCAGTGGAGTCATCTCAATCGGATGTCACTACAATACATACGTGTACTAACTTTCAAGTGAATATCTCAATTTGATGTTATCAATCCCATTAATAATGAAGCGGAGGTGGTGGAGTTTGAAAAATATTAGAAAGAAATCTGAGGCCTTGGTTTCTAGTATATACACCGAATCCCAAATTTCTGTACACTTACCAGCTTGATTTACTTATTTTTCCCTACTCCTATTAACTCCAACCCTTCTACGGAATCATCCCAAAATATAATCTAGTTCCAGATGTCGTTATAATACATACGTCTACCAAATTACAAGTGAATATCTTAATTTTATTTTATCAACCCCTTTAATAATGTAGTAAGGGTGGTGGAAGTGTTGAAAAATAGTATGAAAAAATCTGAGGCCTTGGCATCTAGGACATACACCTAATTTCAAGTTGCAGTACTCTTATCAGCTTGCTTTACATATTTTTCCCTATTTACCTCTACTTACTCCCACTCCTTCAACGCAATCATGTCAAAATATAATCTAGTTTCAGATATAGCTATAATACATAAATGTACCAAATTTCAAGTGAAAATTTAAATTTAATTTAATAAACTCTTTTAATAAGGGAGTGGGGGTGGTGGGGAGATGGAAAATACTAATAAAAAAACCTGAGACCTTCGCTACTAGTATATACACCAAATTCTAAATTTCTGTACTTTTACCAGCTTGCTTTACTTATTTTCCTTTATATACCCCTATTTAACCCCCAACCCTTCAATGGAATCATCTCAAAATATAATCTAGTTCCAGATGTCATTATAATTCATACGTGTACCAAATTTCAAATTAATATCTCAATTTTATTTTATCAACCCTTTTAATAATGAAGTATTGGTGGTGGGGGTTGAAAAATATTATAAATATTCTGAGACCTTGGCTTCTAGTACATACACCGAACTTCAAGTTTCTGTAGTCTTACCAGCGTGCTTTACTTATTTTCCCCTATTTACCCCTATTTAACCCCCAACCCTTCAACGGAATCATCTCAAAATATAATTTAGTTCCAGATGTCGTTATAATACATATGCATACTAAATTTAAAATGAATATCTCAATTTTAATTTATCAACCCTTTTCATATTGGAGTAGGGGTGGTGGGGGGCTGAGGCCTTGGCTTCTAGTACATACACCGAATTTCAAGTTTCGGTACTCATACCAGCTTGTTTTACTTATTTCCCCCTATTTACCCCTAAATAACCCCCAACCCTTCAACCGAATCATCTCAAAATACAATCTAGTTCCAGATGTCGTTTTAATTCATACGTGTACCAAATTTTAAATGAATATCTCAATTTTATTTTATCAACCCTTTTAATAATGAAGTAGGGGTGGTGGGGGTTGAAAAATATTATAAAAAAATCTGACGCTTTGGCTTCCAGTACATACACCGAATTTCATATTTCTGTACGCTTACCAACTTGTTTTACTTATATTCCCCTATTTACCCCAAATTAACCCCCAACCCTTCAACGGAATCATCTCAAAATATAATCTAATTCCAGACGTCGTTATAATACATACGTGTATGAAATTTCAAATGAATATCTCAACTTTATTTTATCAACCCCATTAATGGGGTTGGGGTGGTGGGGGGTTGAAAAATATTATAAAAAAATCTGAGTCCTTAACTTCTAGTACATACACCGAATTTCAAGTTTCTGTACTCTTACAAGCTTGCTTTACTTATTTACCCATATTTACCCCTATTTAACCCCCAACCCTTCACCGGATATCCTCAAAAAACAATCCAGTTCCAGATCTCGTTATAATATATACGTGTACAAAATTTCAAGTCAATATCTTAAACCGTTCCGGAGAAAACGTGCGGACAAAAAAAGTTACAGACAGACAGACAGACAGACAGACCGACAGACAGAAAATTTTTTTTCGCTCAAATTTAAAATCTCGACGTTTCATGACATTCTAAACCTATTTCACGAATAACAATTTTTAAAAATTTTTTTGCGATTACTATACTTCCAATCCACTACGTGGATGTGGAAGTAATATAATCCATACAAGAAACGTAGCAAAAGGCCCACTGCGAGAGAAGATACAAATTCGCTCCTAAGTAGATTCCACATGAAGTATGTTTTGGCGTTTGGGGGCTACTTTATATTCTTTTTCTTAGGTAGTTATGCAGTAGAGCGAAGTATTGGAATTTTCTCAATTTTTTCTTAATATAAGCGGGAGTTAAGCCAAAACAACATTATATCATTTCGTGTTTACCTATATATTGATACTTCTTTCATTCAAATTGTGCTGTATTGTAGGTACCTGTATATTATCTTTAAAAAGTGTGAATCTTCTAAACTAACACAAAAACAATATTGTTACTGTAATTTCATCTTTCTCTGATAACATAAAATACAATTTTTGAACTTATGTTGCAACCACAACTTCTCAGCTGGCTGCTGAGGAAGCTATGAAAGCGTAGCAACCAGTTAGCTCAGGGCTGGTCGAGGGTCACTAGGAGGCGAGAAGAGTTATATATTTTTGTTTCTTAACAATTATTTGCTTGTCAAATTTACCAAACAAAACTTTAATAAACTATACAAATTTGGACGCCAGCGTATTCAGTAAATAACATTCTTGCAAACTTTATCAGGGGGAGAAAACAATCAAAATCAAATATAAAACAAATAATATATTAACACAAGTATAAAAGAGCGAAAATGTTACAACACTTAAACAAAAATTTAGTTTAGAAAAAAAATTAAATTTGAATATTAACAAAAAAATTACAATGAAACGATCAACTGGTTTACAAATTTTCTTCTGACCAAAAGTTGAATTTTGCACATAAATTTGGCTACTTAGCTTAGCGAAGACGTGGAATCCCGACGAGGTCTGTTCCTGAAGATGGCCACGGGTACCCGGGAAGGACGTAATATTCAGGTCCTGACAACGCTGATTTCCAATAGACGCTGCGTCGGAATAGTATCCAATACTTTTAGGATAACTCCAAATATTCAAGTTATGCCTTGTGCCTTGCTTCAATGGTGGTTTGGTCCAGGATTTTACATGAAAAAGGGGAATGTAAAGAACCAGTTGATAATATAAAAACTTTAAAATGGTGAGAAAAAAGAGATACAAGAAAACTACAAAAAACTATGGTGACGAAGGTCACTGCAAAACCAAACTATCAGCAATTTAATAAAAGATCTGAGTCTTGATAAAATTTTACTTTACTCTACTACTGAAAATATATGAATAAACTACTGATTAACATAATATATGAAATTAATAAATAAGAAAACTCTACTCTCATGAAATTTTAGCCGTTTACAAAATGGCTGACTGGTTATGACCAAAAATTTGAATGAAGGTAACAAAATTTAGTTAGAATTAGAGAGAAAATATCTGAAAAAAAACTAATACTGTAACAAATATAGCAAACAAAATTATGGGTTAAATCTCCCAAAAAAAATTAGCTAATAAAAAATGATATCTTAACCTCTTGTACTAACACGAGGTTAACTAAATGCGACAAAATGACTTTAGGTTTCGACTTTTTATGAGATAAGATTGTCTACACACGATTAAGTAACAAAGATTCTAATTTATCCTTTGATTAATTTCCGAGTTTAATCCTCGTACAAATAATCTAAATAACGACAAAACACCACGGTATTGTGTCTCAAGCAACCACAAAATACAAAATTGCCGCGATAATTAATGAATTAGCATGTGTCCAAATGGACGCCGACATCACACAAACATGTGTGTTAATAAAAATTAATTATTATACGGAATATCCTTTAATTCCCAAAAATAACTATACAGCAACGTTAACTCAATAATATGACATCACTTAATAATCAAATATATTCAAAATATCAAAGGATTAAAGAAATAAACGTGAAAATTCGTTAAAGAACAAGTAACAGTCTTCACTCACCTAGGTCGAAATCAAAAGTGAACTAGCAGGGATATTTCAAATGATGCTTCTACCGCGTTTGCGCACTTGTTGACTTCCGGTCGTTATTTCGACGGGTAATTATTTAGCACGGGTGCTTAAACGAAAAAATTATTTTTTCGTTACAATGTGAAAATTATCTGATGATTACTCGATGTCTTATACATCTTTGAAACCTGTAATGAAGATGAACATAAAATTGGCATCCTGAGTTAGCACCCCAGATTCACACTAGATCTGAAACGGCAAAGTAAAGAGCGGTCGCGCTGCCGCTGGCGGGGCTTATTTTGTTTCGAGGAGTAGAAGAGGCCAGCCGGGGGTGGAAAGCGGCAGCTCGTAGCCGAACCGAATTTTCCGATGTAAAAAAATTTTCCGGCTCTGAAATGCATATACAAAGAGCTGCCGCCATTTAGGTTGTGGCAATCATCATGATTCAGTGTAACCCAACCGCCCTCAAATTTTCCAAGGCCAAGAGCTGCCGCTATTTTCTCTCTGTGGATGCTTCTCTATTACCGATAGGTACCTTATGACTTAATTTCAGCGCGGCAGCTCAACGCCAAGTCGAGTTTTCCGCAAGACAAAGAGTTTTTCGACCGTGAAAGGGAAGGGCCACGAGCTACACCGATTTTCTATCTGTGGATGCCTTTCTTTTAACAATAAGCACCTGTTAACCCACTTTCAGCGCGGCAGCTCAAGGCCAAGTCGAGTTTTAGTCTTGGCGTTGACCTGCCACGCTGAAAATAGGTCAAATGGTACCTATTGTTAAAATAAAAGCATCCCCAGACAGAAAATCGCCGCAGCTCGTGGCCCTTATCTTCCACGGTCGGAGAACCCTCTTCCTCCGGAGAAGTTTTGATTGCTTTTTACTATTACTATATTTCCACTCCATTGCGTAGACATGGGAGTAATTAAATATAGCACAAACGGTGCTGATATTTTTACCATCGAACTAATTTTAATTTCCGGTTACACAAAAAATAGTGTTTACACCATGGCCGCGAAAATTTTTAGCGTCCTCGAGATCATTTTGCCTCGGCCGCAAGCGACGTTGGCGACAATATTTCTTTCGGTACTTAAAAATGAATTTCGCAGGCTTGGTATAAAAATAACTATTATACAAATTGCAGGTTTTTTTGCAATAACTTTTTTTACCTCTGTAGCGATTTTTATTTGGAAAGTTTCATAATCTACGGATTTTAATTAAGCACAAATCACCCACTTTTCACTTTCCTCGACGGCCGATAATGTTTCCAGTATTTTAAGAAAACTTATTCGACGCTTTAATTGTTGATAAAAAACGATGCTGTAAATTAAATTTTTTGACTCACGGAATGAGGGATCTCTCCCATTACAATACCAAAGGCATTCTGCAAAAACACTGTGGCTACTAATTTATATACGTCCAAACCTTTATTTGCCTGGCCTATAGCCTGAATAACTGAATGGGCGGTAATATATTCTGACATTAAAATAACAAAAATATCGCCGGGATATCAAACAAACCACAAACAGATATTTCTTTGTATACTGCATATATTTTCCTCCTCGATCCACACTTATTTTTGATATCATCGAGAAGAAAGCCCCTTTATTTTTCATTCAGAGAGGTATGATAAATCTCTGCTCATGTTCTGCAAGTCACGGGAGGTGAATTGTCGGTTATTTCATATATCATTTAATAAATAGACAACCAGTGACCGAGCGTGTCTGCAAATTTGTAAAAGCACGAGATAATTAATTATGGCATGCGTGTATGAGCAAGATAAGGCGAGTGTGTTAGAATTAAAGCTGACGAGATAAATCGACGGAGCATAGACTTCCTAAATATTTAATAAGGCACCAGCCTGACGAATGACGGTGCAGGGGGTAAGATAAATCGTTGTAAAAAGTAATGCTTTAAAATGATATTCACACAAGTGCCAAAAAAATAATTATCAAGAGAAGCTTTTGAAGGGAATATTTTTATCTTTTTCTTTCAGGGAAATATAGAAGGCAATATAAACAAACTGCGTTCTTGTGTGCGTTATAAAATATTAACGGTAAAAGGGCGGTCGTTCTAAAAGGCATGTTGTATGTAATATGTTGTGCTTTCATTTTAGACTAAATTTGAATTTGAAAGAGGCTCTTTTGAATGAAGTATTAAAATTTATGTTAATTTGGTGGTACAAGAAACGAAATTTCTTAGATTGCTTATAAGTTTGTTCTTTTTCATTCGATTTCAATTATTTAAAAATTAAGTTGTATCAAAATGATGGGACATCAGAAAATGAAAAGACATTTTAGTGTGTATAATTTTGGCGTTAGAATTACAACCTTCAGCTGATTCTGCAGCGGTCGCATATCACGTGTGCACTATAGATGTTGATGACCGAACATATCCCTGTCTGATGCCTTTGCCAACTCTACATTAATTAATTAATGAATTTTTATAAATACTGCTTATTTTGAGTGTGCGACAGAATTAAGAAAGTTTTTAGACCAATACTCTGTTTTGCTTTAGGAACTTATCCGAATTTCTTACAAATCTAAAAAGTCATTTGTTTATTTAAAAGAAGCGACCCTAGTTATATTGCAAATTATAGGCCTATATCTCTGTTATCAATATTTTCAAAAATATTTGAAAAAATAATTTTTAATGTCATAGTTAAGTTTTAAAAAAAAAACATACTCTCTCCTAGTCAGCACGGTTTCAGAAAAGATCATTCAACGTATACTGCTTTACTGAGTTTTTTAGATTATGTTTACCATAATCTAGATGTTGGTCATAAGGTCCTTGCAATTTATGTTGATCTTTCAAAGGCCTTTGACTGCGTAGATCATGACATTCTTCTACGTTAATTATAGTGGCCAATGCTACAGCCTTCTAAAATCTTACTTTACAAACAGGAAACAATTTGTAGACTATTTTGATGGAAAGTCTACTAAACTTGACATTGATTTAGGTATACCCCAAAGCAGTATTCTGGGTCTCTTGTTGTTTCTATTAATGACATAAACCAGCATGTGACGGTTTTCATTTTGTATTTTACAATTGCAATAAGTGTCAAGGATATAGACCTTGCAATTGACAGTTTAAGTTCAAACTTGGCATCAGTTTCCCAATATCTTACAAATAACCATTTAATCATCAACAGGGAAAAAACCTTTTTTATGCAGTCTCATCCTATAAATGCAAACTACATTGCTAGCCCTCTTGTTCGGTTTGGAAATAAAACTTTTCAACAAGTGAAAGACTTTAAATTACTAGGAATACATATTCATTTATCTCTAGATTAAAAATCACACATTAATTATATTTGTAATATGTGTGCATGTAGTTTTTTGCTATTAAACGCCTGTCCCAAATAGCCAGTTGAAAATATTTCTTTTAAATCTGAGGTCACTATGTGGATGTGGAAGTAAATAAGTCTGACCCTGTTTTTTAGTAACTTGCAGCAGTATTACTACTCCGAAGAACTACTGCCTCTCCCTCTATTAGTAAAGCGTCAACTTAAATTGGCAAAATTTAATACATTTTTCTAACGTATTGTTATGTATTACGCCCCTTATGGTGAACCAATGACTAATAGCGACGTTCTGAAAACTTGTAGAAAGAGATAGAGTTTTCTAGAGTGTGGTGGAAGGAGATTCTCGATTATGTTCTAGATAACTCTAGAGGCAATTTTAGAGTATATAAGTCGAGATTCCATGGCGGGAAAGAGAAGTTTTATTAAAGTGAAGTTTGGTAGCGAAATGTGAGGTTATAAACATTGTACGAGTTAGTTTAGAAGTGTTGTGTAATAAGTAAATTATTACATAAAGTGTTAGTGGTTATCCCTTGTTAAAATTATTAGAAACCTACGGATTCACACAGGGTTTTTCCCAAAAGGGGTGGAAATACGTAACAGTATTAATATCTTATAGGAGCAAATATTATGCCGATTATTAACTTTTACTTCCACATCCACGTAGTGGATTGGAAGTACCTATAGTAATCGCAAAAAAAATTTCAAAAATTTTTATTCGTGAAATAGGTTTAGAATGTCATGAAACGTCGAGATTTTAAATTTGAGTGAAAAAAAAATTCTGTCTGTCGGTCTGTAACTTTTTTTGTCCGCACGTTTTCTCCGGAACGGTTTAAGATATTGACTTGAAATTTTGTAGACGTATATATTATAACGAGATCTGGAACTTGATTGTTTTTTGAGGATATCCGGTGAAGGGTTGGGGGTTAAATAGGGGTAAATATGGAAAATAAGTAAAGCAAGCTTGTAAGAGTACAGAAACTTGAAATTCGGTGTATGTACTAGAAGTTAAGGACTCAGATTTTTTTATAATATTTTTCAACCCCCCATCACCCCTACCCCATTAATGGGGTTGATAAAATAAAGTTGATATATTCATTTGAAATTTCATACACGTATGTATTATAACGACGTCTGGAATTAGATTATATTTTGAGATGATTCCGTTGAAGGGTTGGGGGTTAATTTGGGGTAAATAGGGGAATATAAGTAAAACAAGTTGGTAAGCGTACAGAAACATGAAATTCGGTGTATGTACTGGAAGCCAAAGCATCAGATTTTTTTATAATATTTTTCAACCCCCACCACCCCCTACTGCAATATGAAAAGGGTTGATAAAATAAAATTGAGATATTCATTTGAAATTTGGTACACGTATGTATTATAACGACACCTGGAACTAGATTATAATTTGAGATGATTCCGTTGAAGGATTGGGGGTTAAATAGGGGTAAATAAGGGAAAATAAGTAAAGCACGCTGGTAAGACTACAGAAACTTGAAATTCGGTGTATGTACTAGAAGCCAAGGTCTCAGATTATTTATAATATTTTTCAACCCCCACCACCCCTATTTCATTATTAAAAGGGTTGATAAAATAAAATTGAGATATTCATTTGAAATTTGGTACACGTATGAATTAAAACGACATCTGGAACTAGATTGTATTTTGAGATGATTCCGTTGAAGGGTTTGGGGGTTATTTAGGGGTAAATAGGGGGAAATAAGTAAAATAAGCTGGTATGAGTACAGAAACTTGAAATTCGGTGTATGTACTAGAAGCCAAGGCCTCAGATTTTTTAATAATATATTTCAGCCCCCCATCACCCCTACTCCAATATGAAAAGGGTTGATAAATTAAAATTGAGATATTCATTTGAAATTTAGTACGCATATGTATTATAACGACATCTGGAACTAAATTATATTTTGAGATGATTCCGTTGAAGGGTTGGGGGTTAAATAGGGGTAAATAGGGGAAAATATGTAAAGCACGCTGGTAAGACTACAGAAACTTGAAGTTCGGTGTATGTACTAGAAGCCAAGGTCTCAGAATATTTATATTTTTCAACCCCCACCACCCCTGAAATACTTCATTATTAAAAGGGTTGATAAAATAAAATTGAGATATTCATTTGAAATTTGGTACACGTATGAATTATAACGACATCTGGAACTAGATTATATTTTGAGATGATTCCATTGAAGGGTTGGGGGTTAAATAGGGGTATATAGTAAAGCAAGCTGGTAAAAGTACATAAATTTGGAATTTGGTGTATATACTAGTAGCGAAGGTCTCAGGTTTTTTATTAGTATTTTCCATCTCCCTTATTAAAAGAGTTTATAAAATTAAATTTAAATTTTCACTTGAAATTTGGTACATTTATGTATTATAGCTATATCTGAAACTAGATTATATTTTGACATGATTGCGTTGAAGGAGTGGGAGTAAGTAGAGGTAAATAGGGAAAATAAGTAAAGCAAGCTGGTAAGAGTACTGCAACTTGAAATGAGGTGTATGTCCTAGATGCCAAGGCCTCAGATTTTATTTTTCAACACTTTCACTACCCTTACTACGTTATTAAAGGGTTGGATAAAATAAAATTGAGATATTCACTTGTAATTTGGTAGACGTATGTATTATAACGACATCTGGAACTAGATTATATTTTGGGATGATTCCGTAGAAGGGTTGGGGTTAATAGGAGTAGGGAAACATAACTAAATCAAGCTGGTAAGAGTACAGAAATTTGGGGTTCGGTGTATATACTAGAAACCAAGGCCTCAGATTTCTTTCTAATATTTTTCAAACTCCACCACCTCCGCTTCATTATTAATGGGATTGATAACATCAAATTGAGATATTCACTTGAAAGTTAGTTACACGTATGTATTGTAGTGACATCCGATTGAGATGACTCCATTGAATGGGTGGGAGGTGGTAGATTGCGAATAGTGGAAAATAAGTAGGGTAAACTAGAAACTTCATTTTTAACGAATATGGTAGAAACCAACCCCTCAAACTTTTCTATGACATCTGCCCCAAATATTATTAAAAATCTATGACCAATAATTTTCACATACTAGAGTGCAAATATAGTCAAGATATTTCCTTTAAAGTGACTTGGATGAAGAATCTGGATGTGGAAGTAGTGATTCCTTAGGCAGCGGTTTTTTAACGAATATAAGAAATTAATGGACGAATTATGAATGATTGAGTGGTACGTTCGTATAATTATCCAAAGGAGCAAACTTTGGAAACTTTATTTCATTTAGTTTTAAAATATAAAATATGATACAGGATAGATTTAAGTTAACTAGTTTTGATAATTATATCAAATCCGAATTCTGGTTTGTTTTTAAAAACATTATTTTGAAAGATTGACGACCGTAAACGCGATATTTGACATTGGTAATGTTATTGAAACCAGTAAAATGATTAACTTTAAAAATATCCGAATTATTAAGAAATTAAGTTTAGACTAAAATTCCCATGAAAAAATCGGCTTTGAAACATTATCACTTTACAAAAGGCCGATAACCACCTTTGGCATCGTCTTTCATCGAACTCTACATAAAAAATTATTTTACTAAAAATGTCCTACAAAAATATTTATTTTTAGTACCAAAAAATTGACTTAGAAAAAATATTAAAACGTGCACAGGGCGGAAAACCGCTCCTCTTGACAAAAATTTCGAAAGTACCACAAATTTATTTTTTTTTAAAGTACCACGAAGAGAATTGCACAGGGCGGAATTTTCAGTCAGGGTGTAGCGACTAGTTATTTTAAATGTCAAAATTTAAGAAAAAATCAATTGGAAAATTTCAGTGCAAAATTAAAAGTGAATAATTTTCAAAAAGTTCGACATACATCTTACAACCATAATTAACTGGGAGTCTGAATCTTTTTGTACAGTCGATTGGTATAGTTCTCTCGACGCTGGATGAGTTACGATCCGACGGGATGTAACGGCTTACCAAGTGGTAGTGCTCTCTGATGTTTGCCTTATATACATTAGTTGGATATTGAGTATTTATATTTTTTATAATTTATGAATTATTTCAATAAATGAAAATACGTTTTGAATTCGATTTCTTATTGATTCAGTAATTATAAGATTGGCGAACTACTTACTACGGGTCACCTTTGATCCAGTCACGTTGGTGTAACTATCCGAGTACTCATAGAATTCATCGACGGTCTTAATTATTAGGAAGTGTTTCTGAGAAAGTGCTAATTATAATAATATATATTCGGTAGAAGTGTGCCGCTCGACATCAAATTACGTTGGAGAAAGCAGACTGTAGCAATCACAATAAGTATAATTTTGTTTATTTTGTGACGTTTTATTCGCCCGTCACACCTTGGCACTCGAGCTTTAGCGGTCAGTAAACGGTAAGCTCGGGCGCCAGTTCCTTTTGTGGTGGAACAACCAATTACCCTCAAAGCCGGCTCAGTAGGGCTTGAGTAGCTACAGTGAAGAAACGGTATGTCCAGAGGGTCTAGGGGTATTTAGACTTCACACACACTACAGTAAAAAGCACAAATTCAGATTATAAAAAGAACATTTATTTCTTACCACCTACTATTTATAATGCTACTACCTCTTAGTATACTACCTAACGCTACACTAAACAGTTACCCAGGAGTTATGACCTAAGCTAAGCTAACAGGTGCTAGACGGTAATGAGAGGTTTAATAGAAAGAAGCGATTAATAAAACGATGAAGCGATGAGCGAGGGGGGGGGGCGGTAATGCGGTACAACGGTATGGATACCAAGCGGGAGGAAGCAATTATCACAACTCATGCAAGGCAAAGCTAAAATAAAGTTATGGATACAACTTGGCTAATGCGCAGCGCGTTTAAATACTGGTAAACATATAATACAGCGGAGAGATAACTTATCGGAGTGCGGGCCCAGCTTTCGACTTAGCCTTTTTGGGGTTAAGCGTCCAAGGGCTTACGCAACGGGCGATTGGGATTTCAGAAGCACTCTGGGCATCCAGGGGTAGACGTGACGACAGGCAGAGAACACACCTGAACCTCACGGTACCGGTCTTTAGGCCCAAAATCCCCCCGTAACCGTCGCAATAGTTCGAAAAATAACCTAAAATAATATTCGGGTGCGGGCCCAGCTTTCGACTTAGCATTTTTGGGGTTAAGCGTCCAAGGGCTTACGCAACATGCGATTGAAATTACAGAAGCACTCTGGGCATCCAGGGGTAGACGTGACGACAGGCAGAGAACACACCTGAACCTCACGGTACTGGTCTTTAGGTCCAAAATCCCCCGTAATAGTCGCAACTATACAAGGTCCCTGCCTAGGTTCGATTCTCGTGTCCAATCAATTGTTTTGCCTTTTTGGGGCTCAAATTGAGTGTCACAGAGACTTGTACTCCCTGTATATTAGATGATATTCCAGGCGTCCAGAGGCAGTCGTGACTACAGGCAGAAAACACACCTGAAACTCACGGTGCCCAGTTTTCGGCCGGAATATCCCCTCAATACTGGAGGTCCCCCAGGACAGAGTAAACACAGCTGAAAAATAAAGTATGATTAGTCAAGTTCAAAACCTAACACCAGCCAAGTTGTTTTACCACTATCTCACTTACTCACTTCCTCTCTATTAGCACCCTCGGAGCGGTATTTAATGGTGACGACTTCCTACTGCGGATCCTCGGAGCGGACTGCTGATTCTTGTTCACTGCAATGGTAATAATACAAGATAATCAGAGTGGGGGCTTTGCGCGTTTAGAGTGCGCCTCGGAATTGGACTTAGAAAATATAGTCCATCTTACCTCCCACACGTTTACTTACGGATTTCTCAGAGCGGAGCTGTACTGGGCACATCTAACGGCTTCGGCTGTCGGTCAGGAACTGATATTCCAGTGTCGCTGGTTTAGAAAGGAAAGCTGGCGCGCCCCACTCAACAGTGGTTTGGTGGGGGTCTAGCCTGCGTATCGGTACGTTCGCCGTATTCCTAATTTTTACAATTTTAATACAATATAATGGAAATATTTAAAATGCACCATATTAAAACAAAACGGTGTTTTACACTTTTTATCTACAATGTACAGCGTAATATAAATATGAAACTTACGGAATAATTATTTGGGATGCAATTTGCATAACAAAAATTGCTTCGAAACATTCTTTATAGGATTTTGCAAACAGCAGAAAAGATAACTATCTATAACTAAAAGAAAAACTTTGTGTAGAAATATTAATGAAATCTTTGCATTCTTTCGATAACCTGAATTCTGGTTATGCTAGCAAATTAAAATCCTAAAATGAATTTGTCTAATTTCTTATTTGACAATTCTCATTCTAACACTAGCATCCACACAGTCCCCTACGGCCATGCAGATTAAACTAGTATCCACATAACCCCCTACGATTATGAAGATTCAGTTAAAAATGAGAACAAAGACCTAAAATAAATTCATTTTAGGTCTTTGTTCTCATTTTTAACTGAATCTTCATAATCGTAGGGGGTTATGTGGATACTAGTTTAATCTGCATGGCCGTAGGGGACTGTGTGGATGCTAGTGTTAGAATGAGAATTGTCAAATAAATTCATTTTAGGTCTTTGTTCTCATTTTTAACTGAATCTTCATAATCGTAGGGGGTTATGTGGATACTAGTTTAATCTGCATGGCCGTAGGGGACTGTGTGGATGCTAGTGTTAGAATGAGAATTGTCAAATAAGAAATTAGACAAATTCATTTTAGGATTTTAATTTGCTAGCATAACCAGAATTCAGGTTATCGAAAGAATGCAAAGATTTCATTAATATTTCTACACAAAGTTTTTCTTTTAGTTATAGATAGTTATTTTTTCAGCTGTTTGCAAAATCCTATAAAGAATGTTTCAATACAATTATAAGCAAACAAATAATAATTCATTTTTAAAAATTGCTTCATTACAATTTTCATCTTGATCGGTCTGAAGGGTAACTTGAATCCCCCTTGTGAGTAGAGTTGATAGATATCGTAGCGACGACACGGCTCCGGTCGAATTAATATAAAATCCTTGTCGAGTCCATCAGATGGTCGATACTGGGTTCATCTACAGTAACATCGTCTTAACTAGCAAAATTGAGGTAAATTAAAAAAACAAAATGTATCTTTAGGTAATTTGATGGAGAACAATTAAAAATTTTAAAGAATGTATTAACCTATACGTCTGAATTTTTCCAGATTTTTAAATTTCATAGCTTACGAGATTTTCTATTTTCCGATAAGGGTCTTTTTTCATGTTTTTCCGGAAGAACTTGGACAGAGTACTACTACCAAAGTCATAAAGGAAAAAAGTCTATTTTAAATAACATATTCATCATTTTGAAAAAAATCGAAAATTTCGAAAATTCTGCAAGAGTAAAAAGTAATTTTTTGTTAAGTTATCTAAGAATACATTTTGTTTTTTTAATTTACGTCAAATTCGCTAGTTAACGAATTAGCAACAAAGTCATTGTTCATAACAATTCCGAGGCAACAGTGGCCATTTTTTTTAGTTTGATCTAGACATCAAAACGAACAGAATCCACAAGATTTCGTTAAAATCCGTTTATTCGGTAAGCTTTTTCAAGTTGAGGTCGATTTTCGTCTAATTTGCCTACACTATAACGCATTCTACAATAACAGGGTGTTGCAGTATTAAATCGTACGCAGTGTATATTTAGAGCTTGTCGCCCATTTATATAGGACAATATAATTCTTGAAAAATGATGTTTATATTTCATGTTTGAATAAAGAAATATTATAAACTTTCTCATTGGAAATTAATTTAGTGGGAAAATCCACCTCTCCAGAATATGGTTATTTTAACATCATCTAGAATTTCAAATGCCGTCATGTTCTGAATAAAATATGCAACCTACGGTTTTTTTAGTCTTCTCGCACGAGTATCAAATATCCAATTTCGTTGCTATCTGACACCAGTCGTAACTTCCATCATTTCTTGGAGTCGCAAATAAATATTTCAATTACTTTTTTATGTACTTCCTCAATAAAGGTTTTCGTTATGGTATCTTACATTATTGTCGTTGAAAAAAAATCAATTTCTTTAGGAATATTTAAAAGTCGTCAATAGTATTTGTACTGAAATCTAGCTACCATACCTTTGGCTTTGAGACTTACTTCAGCAATGTAAAAATACTTATAGTAAAAGAGAAACATCTAGTAGAGGAACAAAGCGAGAAAGGTAGCGGGCGCCCTTTCCAGTTGCTTTGTCGGATTTGGTTATGTAATGAAGCATTCATAAATTCATGACATATTACTAAACCGTTTATCTCTACGTGCGTGCTCATGCATCAAAATCGACGGTGAAAGTCGATACCAACCAGTGCTCCTCTGGCATTGGTCTTTAACATTCTGAGCTGAGCTAATGTCAGTATAGTACTCTTTGCGACGTTACCGAGCCGGACCGAATATAAGTAGACCTCCAGGCTCTTCAGCGTGCTGCGCTGTAAACTTTTGTGTTAACAACTTATTTATCCGACTTCGTTGCGCCGCCGAAGGTACTCCACAGGTGAGTAGCGACGTTACGGACTGAATACAGACCACCTGCAACAGACCAACACGACAACACCAAACTTCTCGCCGTTTCACGACCACGTAACGGACACCGCACGGACTATACCTGCCCAAGTTCCTATCCCTCCAAACAAACTCTCCAAACTCCTTACTTCCCCCACAGAAATACGCAAAATGTTGAAAAACTTGCCAAACTTAAAAGCTCCAGGCCCGGATACAATACCAAACATTTGCCTCAAAAAATTACCATTAAAGGCAATATGTCAAATTGTATATATAATCAACGCCATAATTAAGTTGCAATATTTTCCGAAAGCGTGGAAGCTTGCAATAGTTATTCCAATTCTAAAGCCAAATAAGCCACCACATAACCCCTCGAGCTACAGGCCTATCAGCCTTCTAAATACAATCTCCAAGTTGGCAGAAAGAGTGATACTTCGCATATTAAACAAGCTTGTAAGCAAGAAGAGGCTAATACCGGCGCAACAATTCGGCTTTAGGGCTGGACACAGCACCACCCATGCGCTCTGCAGGGTGGTGCAGGACATCTACAATAGCTATAACAAGAAGCAGTGTACCGTTCTCTTACTTCTGGACATTGAAAAAGCCTACGATACTGTCTGGCACAACGGACTAATATATAAACTTAACAATGTCCTAAACCTACCTCCATATATTGTCTGTCTAATTAAAAATTACATCCTCGCACGGAACATAACCGTCTCGGTGAATGGTTCTCTATCTACACACAAACGGATGTCAGCGGGCGTCCCTCAAGGGGCCATACTCTCACCACTCCTCTATAACCTTTTTTCCTCTGACATTCCCTCTCATCCTACCACCAACCTACTCTTATACGCGGACGACACTGTGCTCTACGGGCAGTCGTTTTATGCACAGACTGCTGCCCAAAAAGTGCGATACCATCTGAACAAGCTCCTGGACTATTTTCAGAAATGGAAAATTAAAATAAATGAAGACAAGACAGAAACAATTACGTTCAACAGAAAATTTACAAACATTCGGACAATCACCAAACTCAAAATACACGACACAGTAATTGAGGAGCGGAACTCTGTCAAATATCTAGGGGTAACCTTGGATAAAAGACTGAGTTTCGCCCCTCACATTACCAAGATGATAAATAGGACATACGCGACACTGAGTAAACTATACCCTCTAATTAATAGACGAAGCAAACTTACAATAGATAACAAACTGACTCTATATAAGACAATTTTCCGTCCCCTGTTGACGTACGCCTGCGTGGCGTGGAACGTCATCTCTGACACGCAGTGTCGGCGTCTGCAGGTGACGCAAAATAAATTACTACGACTTCTAACTAACGCGGACCGCTACACGCCGATAGTTGAACTACATAGAGCTACGGATATGCCCTACATCAGGGAGTTCATAGACGATACGGCACAAAAATTTCTCGCCACTAAAATTCAACTATCGGCAATGACTAGTAACTTGACCGACATACGAATCAACGACCCCAGACAAACCCACAAACTCTTACATCAGAGACTCCCTATATTTAGGGAAAGACGGTGACCTAACTGACACACGTACAACCCACAATACAGACAAAACACACAATCCCAACCAGTCCTCCTACCTTCCGAAATCCCCTTCCCCCCGCTGATATCTCGATCATCGTGAAGCACACGACACCTTTAGAACTCACAATTTTATCAATTGACATTATTTACAGTAGGGTTTTGTTTTGATTTCCCTACATATTTGAAAACAGGAACCAAGTGCTCTCATTGAAAAATTTTTTTTCGTCTTAATTTATAAAATAAACCTAGGTTTAAAAAAGAAACAAAAAATACACTGATACCTTAAAGAATGTGTTATGACTGCTACAATTATAACAAATAAGGGATCATTTCTCCAGCTTACCATCGGCACCTCGAGTCGTGTACATATTTATATATGTAACGGGTCGGGCTATTATTTATTATTGTGAATACGAAATAAATGAAATGAAATAAATACCTATTTGATATGTTCAACCATAGCTAAAAAAATAAAGAATATTTTAATGGTAATGGTAATGGAATACAGATCGATCTCTAGGCTCTTCAGCGTGCTGTGCTGGAATCTTCTGCGTCAACAAGTTATTTACCCGACACTGTTACGCCGCCGCTGGTATTCCATCGATGCTTAGTGACGTCAACAAGCTGGATGGGATATGAACCAACCGATGAGGGTCTTCAGAGTGTTGGGCTGGGGGTCCCATGGTTATTTGTATTAGGCGGGACCTGGTGACATCGAGATCATCGGCGCCACGACGAGATAGAGAATAGCCGCTACTTTGTCATATTACACTCTCGCCCGCTTCACACGTGTATGATTAGATAATACCAAGAGACCGTAAAAGATACGGAAACCAGTAAACTGTATATTGTGTAACTCTTGCTCATTTACCTGTTTACGAGAAATAGACTGTTTATTTATATTTAGACCATCTTATTTAGTCAATTAAACCCTGATATAACCAGCCACCCAAGCAAAGAACGTTACATAATTCGGAGCTCAAGCTCGTTCATATTTGTGCAGAGTGAATGAGGGAGAGAACGTTACAGCTACTGTACAGACAAATCTTACGTCGATCTGTCTTACCTCGCTCCCTCTTCGATTATATCTTTCGCAGCTACTATTTAATTAAAGGTAATAGCGACTAATTTTTGCTAGGCTACCCAGCAGTAATATATTACATTATTCGTAATCATTCATTTAAGTCAAGTTTCATTAAAAAATAGATATTTTCAGGAATCAGCTACCGGATCTTAGACTATATTGGACATGAAAATAGAAATCAACATGTTTAACAAGGTCACTACAGTATTTACCAACCGTTGTTGAAAAGAAGTAAGATGTGTGTGTGTGTGTGTGTGTGTGCATGTGTTTATGTACATACGTGAGTAAACCATAATACCATAACCATAATACAAAACATAATCAATGTCAATCAAAGCGTATTAACGTTAATATGATCTGAAAGAAATTTCATTAGATTTGGATTAGCTGTTATTTTGTTTAAACAAAAAGATTTCAATAATCGGTAAAGGTATTTACACAGAATTTTCCTCTTTATTTGTGCATGGCGGCCACTCTAAAAAATTAATAATTAGGAAATGACATTGAACCTGAACCTGATAAGTTTTGGTCAAAAACATATACAAAGTGCTCATCCAACAGCAAAAGTTCAATACTAAATGACAGATGCCAAATATGGAAGGCTTGCGCAAATACCTTTACAAGTGACTGAATTATTCCTTGGGATGAAATTTTTCAAATATGTTGGTAAAAAAATTTTCAAAATATTTTTCTTCTGAAATAGGTTTAGAATCTCATGAAACGTGGAAGTTTTAAATTTGAACAAAAAGAAAAGTTTCCTTCTATTCTATAGTAGCGGTAAAAAAATATTACAAATTTGTTTTTTTATAACAGGTTTAGAATGCCATGAAATGTGAAAATTTTAAATTTGAGCAAAACATTTTTTTTCATCTATTCTAGTGGTAATTTTTTTTCCAAAATGGTAAAAAAATGTTGCAAATTTTTTTCTCCGAAATATGTTTGGGATGTCATGAAACGTGGACATTTTAAATTTGAGCAAAAAAATAATTTTTCATCTATTTTATAGTAGTGATAAATAGATTAAAAAATTTTCAAAATATTTTTAAAATTTTTCAAAAACAATTTGTTTGAATAGATTTAAAATGCCATGGAAACGTGCAAGTTTTAAATCTGAACAAAGAAAAAAAATTCCATCTATTTTGGTGCTAAATTTTTTTCAAAAATGTTAAAAAAAAATTCTAAATTTTTTTTTAAATAGTTTTATAACGCTATGAAACGTGGCAACTTTAAATTTGACCAAAGAAAAAAAATTGCAACTATTTTAGTGGTAAATTTTTTTACAAAAATGTTGGTAAAGCAAATTATAGATTTAGAATGCCATAAAACGTGGAAGTTTTAAATTTAACAAAAAAATTAAAAAAATTTCATCGGTTTTAGTGGTAAAAATGTTTTCAAAAATGTTGGTGAAAAACATTTTCAAAATTTTAAGGTTTCACGTGTCATGAAACGTGGAAATTTTAAATTTGAGAAAAAATGTTTTTTCAAAATTTATTCCCTTTAGATGGTCCACCCTGTATATTTTTCACTGAAAGTTTAACCATTTCTTCGCTGACAGTAGCGTCAACTACCTACCAAATTTGACTGCTCTCCGTCAAGTAGTTTTTTAGTTAATGCACCAATAGACAGACAGACACAGACAGACAGACAGACAGACAGAGAGACAGACTGACGGAATTGAAAAACCTATATTTTCGAAATCTACGTGATCTGAAACGTCGAAATCCGAAAACATTTTTGAGGGTCATTTTTCTCGAATACAATTCTTCCCTTCGGTATGCGAGGGAAGTGAAAATGGTAAAAAAAATTTCCATTTTTTTTTAATAGGTTTAGAACGCTATGGAACGTGGAAATTTTTAATTCGAACAAGGAAAAAAACATTTTCCATCTATTTTAATGGTAAAAAATGTTTAAAAAATGTTGGTAAAAAAAGTTTATATATTTTTACTTCCCTCGCATACCGAAGGGAAGTATTGTATTCGAGAAAAAATCACCCTCCGAGATTTTTTCGGATTCTGACGTTTCAGAACACGTAGATTCCGAAAATATAGGTTTTTCAATTCCGTCAGTCTGTCTGTCTGTCTGTCTGTCGGTCTGTCTGTCTGTCTGTCTGTCTGTCTGTCTGTTGGTGTATTTACTAAAAAACTACTTGACGGAGAGCAGTCAAATTTGGTAGGTAGTTAACCCTACTGTCAGCGAAGAACTGGTAGAATTTTCACTGAAAAATATACAGGGTGGACCGTCTAAACGGAATAAATAGTGAAAAAAATTTTTTTTTGCTCAAATTTAAAATTTCCACGTTTCATGACGCGCTAAACCTGTTTCAGGAAAGAAAATTTTTTGAAAATTTTTTTCAAACATTTTTGAAAAAATTTTTACCAAGATGAAAAAAATTTTTTTTTGCTCAAATTTAAAATTTCCACGTTTCATGACGCGCTAAACCTATTTCAGGAAAAAAAAATTTTTGAAAATTTTTTTCAAACATTTTTGAAAAAATTTTTACCAAGTTGAAAAAAAATTTTTTTTGCTCAAATTTAAAATTTCCACATTTCATGACGCGCTAAACCTGTTTCAGGAAAAAAAGTTTTTTGAAAATTTTTTTCAAACATTTTTGAAAAAATTTTTACCAAGATGAAAAAAAATTGTTTTTGCTCAAATTTAAAATTTCTACGTTTCATGACACGCTTAACCTATTTCAGGAAAAAAAATCGGTAAAGGTATTTACACAGAACTTTCCTCTTTATTTCTTTCCTTTTATTAAGTGTAACAAGGGTGTTTCATCGAGTTGATTTTAAGATATAACACTAATAGAAACACAACAGACAGACAGATGGAATTGAATAATTTTAATTGTCGTAATATACATAATCTGAAACGTAAAAATCCGGAGAAATCTGGGAAAGCACTTTTTTGCTAATTTTTTGAGTGACTGTCATGCACAAATAACGAGGGAAGTTCTGTGTAAATAACTTTACCGATTTTTTTAAATAGGTTTGGAATGAAATGAAACGTTGAAATTTTAAATTTGAACAAACAATTTTTTTTCCATCTATTTTACTAGTAAATTTTTTTTCAAAAATGTTGGTGAAAATAATTTTCAAATTTTTTTTTTTCTGAAATAGGTTTAGCGTGTCATGAAACGTGGAAATTTGAACAAAAACATTTTTTTTTCATTATTTATTCTCCTAGGACGGTCCACCTTGTATATTTTCCAGTGAAAGTTTAACCATTTCTTCGCTGACAATAGCGTCAACTACCTACCAAATTTTACTGCTCACCGTCAAGTAGTTTTTTAGTTAATGCACCAACAGACAGACAGACAGACAGATAGACTGACGGAATTGAAAAACTTATATTTTCGTAATCTACGTGTTCTGAGACGTCAAAATTCGAAAAAATCTAGGAGGGTGATTTTTTTCTCGAATACAATACTTCCCTTCGGTATGCGAGGGAAGTCAAAGTGTATTTTAGGATTTCTTGAAAAATATTTGACCGATCTAATTTATTCTGATGGCAATAGATACTTTGAAGTATTACGTATGTTGTAGTTTTTATCAAATATCATCTCATAGTTTTTTATAATAGTAAACAAATTATAAAAAAGCAATAAATAATCAATTTTAATAATGAATTATTAAATTCACGCATGCAGTTGATAAAGTGAAGGAACGCTTCACGTAAATTATTTGGACCATTACACCCAGAATATTTCAATAAAATGCAATCAAATAATTTAAAAGAAAATGCCTACTTTATGTTAATTATTATTATTGATATTCATACGTATCTGCACTGAGCACTGACTGGAAAGTTGGCCGTATGCGTCTCAAGGGCCGCACTTTGTTACAAAGATGCCTAATACACGGCCCAGTAATGCGACATCAGGAGCCACACCCTCCCCACAGTTTAAAATTGTATATTCTACACTTTTAATGAACACATTGTAACTCAGTCCATTTCTCTTGCTGTCTTGCAAACATTATTAAAAGTGCCTATACAACGGGCAAGTTGAAATGACACAATAATTAAAATGAAAGTAATGTGAAGGGTAATGGAGATACCAACACGAGCAGCTTTAATTTGAAACGCACTGTATAGATGCTTAAGGTCTAGCAGTTATTAAGGTAAAATAAAAGAAAGGAGAAATAAATAACAATTGGAGAAGTGAAGAGGTTGGATATAAAAAAAGAAATGTTAGGCACGAGGTTATCATTAAAGTATACAAAAAGTAGACAAGAAGCTGGTCTAAAGAGTTTTCGATTAAATTGCAATTGCCAACGCTTGTTGTATCATCAGCTGCGTCGGCTGCTAATAGAAGAAATAAACTGCGGAACATTCATCGTGATTCCAAGAGTCGACGTAGTAGAACATGTAGGAATTTACGAATAAGAAACAAGCAAAGAGCCCTAACGAATAATGGTTATACTTGAAATTGTATGTATCTCTCCATTATTGTTTTTGGTTGTTTTTTTATGCCTGTGCCTTATAGCGTATAGTAAAAGTTTATATCTGGAGAATTAAATGTGAATCTGACTCTTTGATTTTGTTTCTTTTGATACATATCGTACTCACAATTAAACTTCTGTTAAATTTTATTTCGAGAAAGTCTCAGTTAAGTGAATTAGAGAAAAGCTTACTAATCATTTGTGAACAAAAAGGATGAAGAAATGAATTTTTTTCAATAGTGGACAATATATTCCGTGCGATTTCGACAACAGTTCTTAGATTTCATTACACAACCCACAAAAACCGAACGTAAAGTATCCCACTCTTTTAGAATCCACGATCGAAAAAGCGATTCCATTTGGTAAACAAAATTTGAACTTGACCTTGGCCCGATCGAGCTATGTAGATTGTGATTCCGCAACCACAATACCATATGAGAATCGTGACTTCCCCCCTTAAACCTTTCTCCATTTTTAGCCTTAGAATGGCTTTGATCCTGACCTGATAGTGCCAAGTGGACCCCGAATTCGGATTCAGCTTCCCCAAAGACGTATAAAAATCATGGTTTCCTTCACCGAAACTCTTTTCTTCAGATTTGACCTTGGATTAACTATCACTCTGACCTTATGAAGTCAAACAGACAACGAAATTGAATTCAGCGACCCCGAAAACGTCCGAGTATGGTGGTCTAGCCTGATTCGCAGAACACTTTTTTCTTTTTGTGGGGCAGTCTTAATATTAGTTTTCTTCCTAAGCGCTTATAACAGACCATTTCTAAGAGTTTATTCGAAAATAGTTAACTTTTGTGGATTTCACAATATTTTTTTTATTAGCGCAATGTCCCAACATTTTGTCTCTTAAGTATATGATGAAGCACATTGATATAAATAATACATATATGAATAAAAGTGTTGACCTACTGCAATCATATAAAAAGAGAAAAAAAAAATTACGCACATAGATAGATAGATAGATCTTTATTTGACCACTTATTTAATACATTTGTGACAAGTCACAGCTTGGTACAGCTACCTAATATAAAGATATAAAAGTATAAATATAAAAAATATAACAAAAATATATACAGATAGAATAAAACAAATTACATGACACAAATAAAACAATACAACCGAAATTCATGTACACATGAATGTGCACAGCTCAGCCCAGCACGATCAATGCATATCGATAGTTTAAAAACATCACATTACACTCGCATTAAGATATTCATCCACGAAATAGAAACAGTATCTCAATAAAAAAGACTTAATTTTAGTTTTAAAATTCATGATAGGTATTTAATAATTTCCAGTCACTAGGTAATTTATTGTATAAATTGACGTCCAGGGAATTGCTCTTGGATTTGGACAGCCTATACTTAGGAATATATATATTATCTTTACTAGGTGTATTATGAGAATGCACATCGGAGTGTGTCTGCAGTTGACTTTTTTTACTATGTATTTCTAGTAAACTATTGTAAATGTATAGGTTTGGCAGTGATATTATTTTTAATTTAATGAACAATGGCTTACAGTGCTCAAGGTAAGGAACGTCAGCAAGAATTCTAACAAATCTTTTTTGAAGTATGAAAACTCTTTGTGAATGACTAGAGTTACCCCTCCGTAGTTTAAGTGTAAATGAAATAAGCCATAATATACTGCTAGTAGAGTATCTCTATTTATAAGTTTACTCAATCTTCTGATGACAAAGATTATGCTAGATAATTTTTTGCACTGAGAACCACGAATAGAAGGAAATACCTAGGAACATACCTAACGAATCAACTAAAAAGGAGGGAAACAGTAAGGGAAAGAATCAAAACAGCCTGCAGAGTCCCAAGAGCTCTACTACCCTTCATTGAGGACCACAAACCACCATGGTGCCTAACCAGAAAGATATAAATGACCATCATAATGCCTACGATGATATATGGAGTCAAAAACGCAGCAACGATAAAGGCCAACAGAAGAATCCTGAGAAGAGCTGAAAGGGACATTATCCAACTGCTAGCAAAAACAGGAAATCCACAAAAACGACAGAAAACGTCAACATTACTAGAGGGAAGAACAATAATCAAAACAATAGAATCATACGCAATGAAATACTGGGGACACGCCCAAAGACTGGACACGACACACCTACTAAAGAAAGCGCTGCGAATGAACAGTAACAAACTGAAAATAATGAGGCCATGCTACACATGGATAACAACAATCGAGAGGATTATGAATAAGCAAGGAAAGGATTATACACACTGGGAAAAGATGGCACAACAAAAAATGGAATACAATAAAGATATATCAAGGATATACACACTGCCAGGCTCAGAAACAGAAGAAACAGAAAACTCAGAAGTGGAACAGGAGAGAAGATGATCACAGACAGAAACTAAGAAGAAGCATATCACAAAAACCTGAAAGTAAAAAGAAGCACGAAAACCTAAAAGAATCATCTCACAAACTCCTACACTTTCCATCCGATGAAGACAGAAGGAAAACAAGAAGAAACATCTCACAAACACCTACACGCTCCATCCTATACTCCTACCCCATGCGTCATGCGGCTCTCGCTGCTGACAACAAGCATGTCCAATTTCTAATCCAGCGTATGCAGCTACTCCGGCGATATATAAAAGCACCGGGGGTTTGTTCCGGCACACGGTGGGATGATCGGTGGGCGATCGGGCTGCGTGGTGGAACAAATCTCCATGCACCGGAATTGGCAGCAATGCCTACCTTACGCTGGCAAATCAATCAATCAATTTTAATTTATTTGCAGAGAACCATTGTTCAGCTTTTTCTGTAGCTACTACTTCTTGATTTTCTAGTTCTTTTATATTTTTAGAAGAGTTTTTTAGGGTCAGATCATACACACACAAACACCACTCTACGTATATCAGTCCATTTAAAATACGTTTTTATCCCAAAAATGTTGAGGCTGCAGTGCAAGACACGAGGAAACATCCCGTTTCTGGATATTTCGGTACTAGGCAGGCGAGGGCTTCTTGGTTTGGAGTATTTTCAGGGTATATTTATTAATTGAGTAATCTTTGACTAGAAGAGGCCCAACCAATCCTCAGGGGTTGAAATAACCCCCCGTCTAAAAAGTAAAATCACCAAAGAACATGTAAATGCGATGTCCCCCTATTTCCAAAGTCGAGAAACTCGATGGTGACAATATTAATTTTCCTACCCTTCTCTAACTACCCACATATATATTCAACTATTTGAATTTATTTGGCTTTTTTCTTGAAAAAGAAACCCAAACTCTTCAGGGGAAAATACACCTATAAAATGGACACCCTTCCTTTGTCGGCAAAGTAATTTCGTGAGTTTGGTTACCTAGTAATAAATATAGTGTTTAATTTTTGATAATAAACTTTTAATGTACAAGAAATATATTACTTTTCAGCCATTTGGTTCGAGAAAAAAATTATAGATACAATAGAAAAGCATGAATATCACTCATGCGCACAGGAAATATACAGATCTACAGAATTTTTTTTGGCCAGACTTAAAATCTCAATGATTCATATCATTCTCAACCTATTTCAACAAAGAACTAATTGAATTTTTTATGATTGTTGTACTTTCACTCCACAACGTGAATGTTTAAGTAATTCTTTATCCATTGTTCACTGTTAAACAACTTTTTCTCTTTCTTTTCAACGATTTCAAAATAACTAACAAAAAGACGAATTCATACAGTTGTATTATTTCCTAACTATATTCACGAGGTTACCTGGTACAGGAGATCTATATGCATATAATTCCGAGGAGAGCGTGCTGTAAATGTCTCTTAACGTACCTAACACTAACTATAACTAGCAAATCTAGATTTATGCAATTGTATTATGTAAAATTTATACTAAATGTGGTTATAAATTACAAACAAAATTACCCTGCAAATAAGATAACCATGCTTGGAACTGCCACAACAAGAATCCAAGATATGTTAATGCCACGATTTACATACCACTGAATAAACCAACTGCATCCAAATAGAGCGTTGTCTCACATCTGAGCGTATGTCTGGAACAATACGAACTGTCGAGGATAAAAGTCAGCACTTCAAATAACTCGGAGGGGTATTGAGTTCTTAATAAACATTGAAACACTTCTATTTTTACTTCTATCGAGACAACTATTGAGTTACAATTTATATTCAGTCCCTTTAACTGTTTCACTCCTAGGAAAATTCGAACGGCAATTGCGTTTTGAAGGTATTTCAATACCTTGATCTCTATACTAATTTGTTTATTTTAGATTTTCCAATTACTCACTGAGGAAATGGTTTTTGAAGTTTCATTTATAGCACCAACTATTAATTATAAAATTGGTAAAGGTGTTTACAAGTGCCTTCTTTATTTATATAGAGTGATCACTCTAAGAAACTATTAAGATATGATATAAGAGAATAATAATCGCAAATACAGTGGATCATGGTGATCAGATATAATTTATACAGACCTGTCTAAAGCATTTGACAGATTGGATCATGGGCTCCTATTGCAAAAACCATCAGATTTTGGTTTAAGTCTTAACTTTATAAGTTTCTTTGAGTCATATCTTGGTAACATAACACTATATGTGAAGTGTCATGGATGTTCATCTATTGAAGTGTTAGCAACATCAGGAGTTCCACAGGGCTCTGTTTTGGGTCCACTGTTATTTACAATTTTCATCAATGCCAATTTACCGGACCAGCTAATTAACATCTTATAACTTATTTCTAATATAGTTCCTACTAGAAACTTAATTTATATGTTTAATTACGATCTCTGGGGATGTTTAATTTTGATACGGTATCTATCATGGGAGTATTTTGAAATTTAGTTTGTGTATTAGTAACGTTTTTCTGTTTATTTAAGGCCTTCTTGATTTCCAGAATTTTAAACACGTCTAATCTATTTCCTTCATTGACATTGTGTAAAAGCTTAATACTACTACCGTTGAAAAAATGGTTTTTATCTATACAATGTTCTGCGAGATCAGTTACCTTTTTGTTCTCTAAAATAGACTTTTTGTGTTCATTTACCCATACATCTAAACTTCGATCGCTCTGACCTATATATAGACCATCGCAATCCTCACAATTTATTTGACATACTCCCGCTTTTTGTTCGTCTTCAATTTTTTTCTTTATCGTTAATAAGCAAGCGATCTAAGTTGTTTGTATTTCAAATAAAAACAACTTACAACAAACAACTTAGGTCGGTTGCTGATTAACAACAAAGAAGAAATTGAAGAGTCACAAACAGCGGGAGTATATGTAATAAATTGTGAGGATTACGATGCTGTATATTATATAGGTCAGAGCGGTCGAAGTATAGATGTACGGGTAAATGAACACAAAAAGTCTATTTTAGAGAACAAAAAGTCAACTGGTTTCGCAGGATAAAAACCATTATTGCAACGGTAGTAGTATTAAACTTTCTTTTTCCTTCTTCAATTCTTTGGGACTTCCTGCCACATATATGTTTTCTTTTTAAGCGGTGCTAGGGGAATCTACAAAATATATCACAATTAACCAGTATGATACTGGTAAAAAACCTCTACGCCTGTGAAGTTTACTCAAAGGATCAGTTAGAGGCTGGTTTTTTAAAATAAACAACACAAATAAGTATAAAAACTTGAAATTAAATATTTCGCCGACGTTTCGGAAATCTAATCTGTTTCCTTTTTCAAGGCTTTTTTCAAAAATCTTTTTTGCTGTAGATGACAACTACACAGCTCTAAGAATGTTTGTTATATTCAATATCCATAGCTACTTACTATTTACATAGAACTGTTGATATAGTTAACAGTTTCTTAGTTTTTATACAATGTTAAGTTTGTGAAGTTCTTCTTTTAACATTGGCAGCCAAGTTGTACAGACATCTACGGAACAATTCGACACGCAACTATCCTCATTCAATAATATTATCGCGGATTCTTTAATTTTTCTTTTTTTTGCTATCTGCCTCTTTTGTTAAAATTTTTGCCGAGTCCCAGTTTATTCTATGTCCGTTCTCCCACGCGTGTTCGTAGATCTTGGACCTCTGAATTTCATTTTTTCTGATATCATTTTGATGTTCGCCCAATCTTACACTAAAAGGTCTGGATGACTCACCCACGTATTGTGATATATATTGTAGATTCCCCTAGCACCGCTTAAAAAGAAAACATGCATGTGGCAGGAAGTCCCAAAGCATTGAAGAAGGAAAAAGAAAATTAAGAGAATGCCACAAATAACATTTGGACAATATTAAACTTGTACACAATGTCAATAAAGAAAATAGGTTAGACATGCTTGAAATTCTGGAAATCAAGGAGACCTTAAATAAACAGAAAAACTTTAACTAATAAACAAACTAAATATCAAAATATCTCCATAATAGACACCGTATTAAAATTAAACATCCCCAGAAATAGTAATTAAACATTTAAATGAAGTTCCTAGTAGTAGCTATATTAGAAATAAATAATAAAATGTTAATTAAGTTTTCTGTACCACTCAAATCCTATAAATACTTTGTAATGGTCACTTTTAGGTTAATTGTTATAACTCTTTGATAAGGTCTAAACACAAGTCAGAGAAATCTGAATAAAATTGTGAAACAGTAATACCAAGTGTTTTTTAATGCTTATTCAACTTAATATGTTTCATCAAGAACCTACCGCAGACTTAGTTCAATTAATAATAAAACATTTTTATAAAAAGTATTTTTAAGATAAGAAATGCTATCTTTCAAACAAGCTGCAAAAGAAACATTAATTTAAAAGCAGATTTGGTCAAGCACTCGGATAAAGGAGATAAGTCATAAGCGAATGAAATCACGTTGACCAAGTGTCTCAAAAAGGACGCCTGTTCCTGGGTTAAAATAATAGTTGTTTCTTGACAAGTCATTTTTCAATAAATTTGAGAAACAAAATTTGTAATTTTGATTATTTACAATGAAAGCGTGGTGTTTTTTATTGCAAACGTACTACAGAATCGTATGCATAGGTTCTCAGTAGGAGAAATCGAAAAATAATTGAATTTCGTCGATTACAGCGCCATCTATTACGAATTGAAAAAATGTTTCAGACAAATCCTACGTACTCTTAGCAGTACAATCCGAATTTGCAATAAAAAATGGTTCCCATTTAAGTTATAGTAAGGGGTCCAAAGCTTTAAAAATTGAAATGACCCATTCCAACAATGTAAATGATTTTTGGAAACGAATTCAGGAAGAGGGTCCTTAGGTGCATCACGTTGGACTTTTGTTGGCGCTTGCGCAACTTCTCCACAAGAAAAAAACATGGCCGAATATTATTTCAAGAATTTGTGTTTTTAAACTTTTACCTCTTGCTAAAAAATTAAGTACTTGCGATATCGATCTGATTTTTTATTTCCATATACTACAAACACGAGCGTATCTATCTGTACTAATAGACCTTCAAAATCACTTACGGTTTTTTCTAAATAAATCCAAAATCACATGAACGAATTTTGTATGTTTGAAATTTCGACGTGCGGGCAACTATATTAAATATTCGAATTTTGTATCTAATACATACGAATGAAATATGGTCTAAAGATCAAAAATGTTTTTGCAAAAAAATTAGCTCGATATCTTATACAGTTTTCGAGATACGGATTTTTAAATTCGACCATAATAATGTCTTGTTATGATAGCGCGCAACGTGACAGCTACGGCAGGGATCGTTCTGTGCAATTGTGGATAGATCATATATTACTCTAATACCTAATTTGATTTAGGTGTTATATTATTCTTGATCACTCATTGTCTGAAAATTATTAAACAATTATTTCGGTGCAATAAATACGTGGTTTTAAATTATGATGTAATTTGTTACATGTATATACTGCCGTCCTAAGCCAAAATGACGTAAGTACTTGAGTATACGCTCCTCTTGAGATGTTTGACATTTTATGCCGCTAATCTCAGCACATCTTATTTTTTAAAATAGTTTCATTCTATTTTTGGATTTAATTCTATGAGGCAGATGCAAAAATAATGGTTTATTGATTATTGAAAAAAGTCGGTCATTTAACAAGGAAACTTTGAAGTACGTCCAATTTGATTAGGAAATTTTAAGTTACGTCATTTTGGTTTAGGACAGTATATTTAGACTTGCAAATAGAGTACGAAATCGTTAACAAGTTTTAATAAATTGAGTTTAAACATAAAAATTGACCTAAAGTTTAAAAAAGTATGATATGACTTAGAAAACAAGCCAATCATATAAAATACATTTCTGAATATTGGTGTAAATAAGGACAAATGTTGCCCAATAATGTGAACTTGGATTCCTCCCACCTAGCATAAAATTTGAAGTGCAGTCATGAACAAACGAACACAATAATATTTACGAAAGGTATGTTTAATTTTTCCAAAATAGAAAAACTACAAAAGTTTTGTGGGTGTACGACAACAAAGGGTATTTTATAGTATTCACGAAACAATAAATAATTAGGTGAAAAACATGAAGAATATATTGTAAATATTGTTTATTGGCAGTCTATGTAATGTGTGACCTGTCAGTTATTCTTTCCGAAGGGGAAAAAGTGAGCAGTTACAGTTGACTTAAATCAAACAGGCCATCTAAACAGTTTGACTAATCTTGGAGATAACTGCGATGCAATTGGTGATCGTGTGATTGAAGATGGTCGTAAGACCTATGTGAATCTATATGGCCATAGTGAGTTTAATTAGATTCACCAAGGTAGCATTCATTTTTCATAAAGTTATTAGACGCTAAGTCCTACAAGAGAGCTTACTTACTGCATTTGAAACGGTCATTAAGTCCAGTAGTTTGGTATGCTTAGCTTAGCTTGCAAATGAAGTACTTAGCGAAGCAGAGTCAAACCCTGCTTACTGCAAAATAATTTTAATTTTAAAAATTATTCACAAGAAGTGGTTTAGATTCTCCTATACTTTCCTTACCTAACACAAAATCCTGGACAAATTACCTCGGTGACTTGAAAAACGGTTAAGAAAACACATCACACTCTTCCAGAAAATTTGGATATCTGATAGAGAATAACCAAATAAACCCACAAATGATGACAAAAAACCACAAGTGGTTAAAAAAAACAAAAAGTAGAATTGTAAAGTAGAGTGTGACTAAAAATGTTGATGTTCTGTTGCATGTGCATGTGGCCTTTCCTACAATTGTTTTAAGGGCAGAAACAATACAGAGCAGTGTTTAACAGACAGTAATTCTTACTAGTATAGTATAGTGCTTTGTCGATGCTTACTGAACTGTGGATAATTATGCATTATTATTATTACAATCATTATTAGTATTACTTATAAATTACACGTTTTGTGTACGTATTTATATTTTATTTCGATATTGTATAATGATGGTATATAAAATAAATATCTCCTGATACAACACCTTCATAACCTATAAATCTAATAAATCCTATGCCAAATGAGTTTCATTTTACATATTAATATTTTTGTAAAATTATAAATAATAATAACACAATATCAAAAATGTATTGGCTTACTATCTTGATGCATTACAATTAACCAGATAGCAGTACGTGAGATAATAGCCGCATGGTAGGTAATAGGAGTATCAAGGACCTAAATTATGATTTAATTTGAAAAGCCTGTAAGTCAAAAATTGTAAAAGATATGGAGAATTTTTTTTGCAAAAACTTTTTTGATCTTTAGACCATATTTCATTCGCATATAATATATAAAAAATTAAACATTTAATATAGTTGATCACACGTCGAAAATTCAAACACACAAATTTCCTTCCTGTGATTTAGGATTAGGATTTACCTTGCTGGAATGAGTTACTTGGCGATTTTGACGACTTTCGAAGGCGTGGACCCTCTACTACTACGAACCGCCTGACCAACAAGGAGGGGGGAGGGTGATTAATTTTAGCACTAATATATTTCCTCCACGGAATGATTAAATTTTGATTGTCGACACTTTTTACGTAGAGTATTTGTTATTCGAGATATTTGAAAATTTCTGGTTAAAGAAATAACCCGGTATAGTCCTAAAAGTAAAAACAGAAATGTCTTATTTATCCACCACATTCATTACTTTATTTTACGGAATTACCCGAAAGTCCCTAGGAAATGCAATACTATCATGAAGTAGAAGTGAGATATCTTTTACATTTATATTCGCAAGCTCTTGCCATCTTATTTATGTCAACCTAAGCAAATAAATTTGCAACAAATAAATGTCACGAATGGGACAAGTGGCATTAGCCATCCCTGGGTTTGTCACGTTTCTGCCGGTGACGACGCTTCAGAAAAGTTTGATGCGAGAAAAATATGTTTAAAATAGTTTGATTTTATTCAACTTAGGAATTTGACTCAATTACTCGTACAATGCTTGCAGTAACTTCGAAGTGTTAAGTTGAATTGTTATATTAGTCTTTTTCTTTTTATATGTAGACGAGAACTTATCGTAATAGCGATTTCTCTACTTATAAAAGCATTCAAAATTTACCGGCTACTAATTTTGGCAAAGAAACTGCGTCATCTTGATTAAGGTAACAAAACTAAATTTTGGACGTTGGATAACAGTCAGCAGTAGTTTGTCCGTTAAATCAATAATAATAATAATAAATGTTCTTTTTTAAAAGAAAGAAATAGAATGTCTTAGTCTAAAGGGCAAAGTTTAGCTCAATAGCTTTTCCGTCATTTATATCCTTAAAAACACGACAAAAAGATATTTGTACTAAGTAGATACTTATATAAACTAATAGAAATCTTTCAACAAAATAATATTTATAAAGTGTGACTAAGAATAATTAATTGACACAGAATTACATACACAAAACACATTGTGCAAACAAGCAGTTGAAAATAACTATACTTATTGTTCTATTTATTCTGTATGTTCGAATTTACTTCTTGAAAGTAAATTGAAATGAATTTGAATTTATTAATATTTTTAAAGTACTATTAGACGCCAAATAGTTTTAAGAAACTACTAAAGTTTACAGACTATAGTTGTAACATACTCGTAATGTTCCATCTCAAATGGATTGCAGAAATCGCTTCCGTGTTGAAATAAATGATAGGCCTAGGCATGAGATGTCAGCACCGACATCACAACGATTTAAAATATTGTATCGACACGACTCTAATCGACAAAACGTTCTCTTTACTGTTTTATTTCCGAGCGAGTAACATGTGTTTTTAACTCTCCGGCTTAAATTTTATTATTTAGTCGCTTGAAAAGGATATTTGAATGTAAGTAGTTTGTCTCAAATTTTAATCTAGATAAATATTAATACGTTCTCATTTTCTTTTAGATTATGGATTGAATTTTTTGAAAATTGAAATGAATTTTTTTTTTAAATTAAAACTTTCTTAAATTCCTTTTAAGTCCCTTAAATTTTTCGAATTTCACCATTTACTGATTTAATAAGAGATTAATTTTCAAGTCTCCCAGTTTATCGATTAACTGAATTACGTAATTTGATACTTTACAATTCTAGGCATTCACATTTAATACCTTTGAAGTTTTCCTGCTTTGATGGACACATTTTAGAAGTTTTAACAACATATCATCATATTTCGGCATATGATAGTGTTCAATGATGTTATTCCGCCAAGGTCATTATCCAGCGACGTAAATATTCTTCGAATGGCCTGATCAACCATCACGAGGAAGTTTTTTTTGTCGAACTTTTTTGCTGTTTTTATGAACACACCGCATTTGGAGAATTCTGGAAGTTAGCGTTCACTCATGTCACGTGTATGAGAGAGACAACAGTACTGCGATATCACCAGCTACATGCCGAGTATCAACAGGAAACATTTCATGAGCTAAGTACCCATAATTATTACACTGTTATTACTTCTTTCCAACAAAATTTCGTTTAACCTTCATGTATAACGGCCACTAGGCAGGATGTTGAATTAAATAAAATTTCATGTTTATCAACCACAAATATAACAGTAATGAGCCTATACGAAGAATTTGTGTAGATTTGCTATATTTTTAACTTCATAGTAGTGGTGCCGGATAGGGTTTTAGACCGTAAGAAACAGCATTGTTAATGAAGTTTTCATTAATTTCAATCCGAGAAACGATTTTGTGTTTCAATGCTGCCATAAAATCGCCGGTCAGTTCTATAGCCTTACGCTATTTAACCCCGTAAATGTTTCTTATTTTCTGGTTTATACCAGTTTTACCGTTATTTTGTATCGTATCGTATCGTGATATTTTTGGCCATAGGGTCATATTATCTGTAGCCTAGAGGCATGTATTATTCTAATGAGATTTTGTAAATTTTAGGTTAGTTTCGGGTATTTTTAGTAATAAGTTTCTAGAGTTCTAGAAGTTGTCTATAAGTTGAAGTTTCTAGTGATAAACAAAATTGTTTTATAATTTAGCTTAAGCGTCATTATTTTTTTGGCCGTGTGTCACTTTTCTTACTTACCTTATATAAAGTTCTCTCACTCTAGCAAAACGTGGCTACCTTTCTTATTACTGTTGTCGAGCAGTTTAATGAATGTGTTTAAGTACAAATTTAATTAGAGTTCATTTCTAGTATTGATTTAATAATTCCCACTTGCTATCATTTTATATAGTCCGGTAAATTGTACCTTCTCTTTCCTGGGGTTGAGATATGTCATATGATAATTATTAAATTGCCATCAGGTTTAGCACCACATTCAAACAATCTCTAGCAAAAAGAGAACTGCTCCCTATTTTGATGGTTTGTCATGTATGTCAATCTTAGGTTGCCAGTTATGAGAAATTCATAGTCTCGTACCTTTACCTTGAATTAACCTTATGTAATTGCGAGTAGTTTAAAATTTTGGTGAATAAATTTGGTAGCTTAATGCGAAACCGTTTAAGGTTTATCTTGTTGTTTATCGCTAGAACTATTTCTTATGTAAGTTGGTGATAACCGTTACACCTATAGTTATTTGTAATTTATATTTCTTATCGTAAAATTTTAACCCTACGTCTTAATTTGATTAACCCGTATTTCTTCTGTTAGTAATTTTACATGCGTGTCTGTTGTTCAAATTTTTTGATGTGTATTTTAACCTCATTATTTAATTACCCATGATTAATATTTGTTAATCGATATTAAATCGACTCCAATTTTATCTGTCGTTTTTCTCTGTGTTGTCTGTGACGTCTTCCTTTTTTATAAACCACCTTTAGGTTTTGGCGCCCAAGGTACTTTTGAATTTATTTTTTTGAATACAAAACTTAATTTTAAACACTTAAATTAAATTTTTTCTAACTTGAATTTTTTTATAATTTAATCGCTCTAGGCCTTATTATTTTAGTTGTCGCTGACGCTTACCCAGGCCCTTGCCTCCTATAAAACTGGCTAGCCGGAGACTAATTCTGTTTGGTAGTAGGTTACCACATTTGTTTACTTGAGCCTGTGAAGCTGCCAAACAAATTAGTTTTATTGTGCTATAGGCACAATTGAGGGTGGAGATATTACATAGTATATCATTAGCATGATTATCTATACTCTATAGAATGACTTTTACTCAAGGTTCAACGAAGTCGGTTCAGTTATGCCCAAAGTTCAAGATATCAAGCGAAAATAAATCAAACTCAATATTGAACGAGCAAAGTATAAATTTATTAACAAATTTCAGTCTGGAATATAAATATCTAATTTAAATACCAATATCTAACTTAATTAATAACTAATAAATATGGCCTTGTATTTAAATAATTTATTTAAAACATAAATATGTACCATGGATTTGTGATGTAAAGCTTTACCTTGTCTAGGTCTTCTGTAACTTGAGTGACGTTTATTATAACCTCTAACTGGTTATAAAAATTTCCTTGAAATACTATGTCACTTGACTGACTTTTTATAACCTCTCGATGTTTCTTCTTGAAAGATTTATGACACTTGTTTGACGTTTATTTATAACCTCCTAATGATTTTCAAAATTTCGTTGAAATATTCCTGTCACTTGATTTGACGTTTGAATATCTCCGCCTTCAATTATGGATAACTGGATTAACAAATACTTCCCTCTTCAAAACCTGCTTTCAAGATATTCTTCTTAACACCTCCAAAGCTTAAGGTATATTACTTTTACTTTTTATAATTAATGTACTTGGACAAATATTTATTTGATATAAATATATCTGGATAGTAATAATATTCTAACCTTCTATTAGTTTCACTTCTTTTTCCTTTTATAAAATTTGTTGGTTAACCTTCTCTGAATATATTTAGCTTTTACATTTTCAGCGGTCGATGATCAACTGATACGTAATATAAAGCTTTTAATTGGATTAACTTTCAATGTTTCAATTGTTTTTTCTATTCTGATCTACTATTTCAAAATTCTAATTTCATTTTTCCTAGCTTGCCGTGTTTCAGTAATTAAATTTTACGAATTCTAATTTTTCCCTTGAATTGTTTTTTATAATATTTTTAACCTTGGCCATGACCAAAGTTATTTTAATTTTTGTAGTTCCTTGATGAATTTTTACATCATTTCATAATTTGTTAGAAGCATTCTAAACTTAAATAAATAATAAATGGATTGTCCTGGGTTCTTATTACTAATGTTTTTTTTTATGTAATAACCTAGATCGACCAACTCTGCATCAAGCACATGGTAGTTATGCGAGTGGCTGGCAGAGACGTACAACTGGCCGGACATTTCCCGATTCAGTTTTAACCTGGAACCTCCTCGTTGATTAGGATAGGCCCACTGAAGTCCTCATTCCTGGGTACCCGTGGCCATCCCCAGGAACTGACACATGGGAACTCCTCACTCTCCACCAGAGTTACGTAAGCAACGATCATGGTGCCTATTTTTGATTTTCGATTTTCAAACAGAGCTCTTTTTTTTATTCAATAAATAATGTATTGTTGTACTCTTATCTAGTCTAGTGAGTAATTTTCATTATACCGGATGTAATGGGATCATGGAATACCCCCCTTTTCTCCTTTAGCTGGTACCGTGGTACCATTTATTAGTACTATTAATAAGGAATTTATTCATATGTCGTATTAAAATGTGCGATAAATACAAACAAAATTACAGCTCAAAGAATATAAGAAAATACATTTTTCTTCTAATTACCTTGTTACACATAAGGTGGTTTTGGAATTCAAAAAATTAACACAAAATATTACAACAGTTGTTCAAAATACTGTCTATTAACGTCAATGTACTTCTGAACTCGCACAGCTGTTTCCCGAAGAGCGTTCGCCAATTGCTGGGCCGTTATGCTATTAATTGCTCGTCTTACTCGTAGGTCCAGATCTTCACAGGTTGTAACGGTAGTTGCATAGACAATATTTTATAAATGACCCCAAACAAAGAAATGAAGGAGCGTTAAATCAGGTGACCTTGGAGGCCACCTCACAGGACCATTCGTTAAAATTACGTTTTCCTCGAATTTCCGTTGAACGCAATAAATTACTATCCTTGAATTATGGGGAGGAGCGCCATCTTGTTGTCCTAAATCTAAAGGTAACTGATCTAAAATATCCTCAATCCCAATTTCCAGGGATCTCAAGTATCTGGTACCAGTCAGAGGTCCTTCAAACATTATTGAACCAATAATTCTACTACCGATTATTTCAAGCCAAGCATTGAAACTGAACCGCACTTGAAAGTTACCCTCCCGTAATAAATTTTGATTTTCTTGTGACCAGTATTTTGTATTTTATCGGTTAAATAATCCCAAATTTGTAAACCTTGCCTCGCTCAAAAATAAAATCAGTCCTAAAAATCATTGTTTGGCTGCACGTTATTATATAAAATCCAATTGCAATATTCCATTCCACCTATAGTGGTATTTGTGCAAAATTCGGCTTACTCCTTGGTGACTGATGTTCAATTCAAACCCAACTTGCCTTAAAGAAACAGTTTTATCAACTTCTATTCGAGCCAAAACATTAATTTCCTTTCCTTCGTCAATAATGAAGTTTTCTTCGAAATCATTGTTGGGCTCTCTTCGAATTTGGTTTTTAACAAGTTTCAAATAATTTTTCGCTTTACCAGGATATCGCCGGCCATAAGGGTCCATAGCTGCAATTACATTTTTTTTACTTTCCCCATAAATAATTAACATGTCCACTTTTTCATCTTTTGTATAAATTAGCGGCATTTTGAACACAATTAACAAATATTTTAAACAATTTTTAAAGACACAATAAAAACACCGTTAAACCAACAAATGTTGGACAAGCTAAATATTTCATTGTTTTCAAAGCCACCTTTTTTACTTCTTAACATTTAATTAGAAGCAAATTGTATTTTCTTATTTTCTTTTAGCTGTAATTTTGTTTGTATTTATCGTACATTTTGATACGACATATGAATAAATTCCTTATTAATAGTACTAATAAATGTTACCACGGTACCGATATGGTTCTATTTGAAAAAAATGGGTTTTGCCCCAAAAACAATTTTGGTGAATTTTATTTGCTCATAAATCATGTAATTTAGTGTTTTTAACGGGATTTCGCTTTTTGTAGCGTTACATGGGTCATTTAGAATGAATTCGAACTATTATGGAACACTTAAGTGGAAAACTAAAAATTGTATTATAAGAAAAATTAATGTTTGGATTCAGAAAATTACGCAGAATTCAAAAATGCAATAATATAATATAGGGTGTTCCGTTTAAAAATCGAAACTTAGTGTCACTTCCGACGAAACCGGAAGTGAAAAAAAATCACCTGAATGTTAAGTATCGCTTATTATGTATGTAGTATATCCTGAATTTTAATCAATTATCTTCAAAACTAAAGAAGAAATGGACACCATGATCCTGTTACACCCGGTACAATACATAATCACTTTTAAAATTTAAATTAATGTATCTATTTGTAAAGTGGTAAAATTGTAAGTTGTAAAATTTATACTGGTTATCAATAGATTTGTATTTAAATTTGTTTTACTTCCCTCGCATACCGAAGGGAAGTATTGTGTTCGAGAAAAAATCACCCTCCCAGATTTTTTCGGATTTTGACGTTTCAGAACACGTAGATTACGAAAATATAGGTTTTTCAATTCCGTCAGTCTGTCTGTCTGTCTGTCTGTCTGTCTGTTGGTGCATTTACTAAAAAACCACTTGACGGAGAGCTGTCAAATTTGGCAGGTAGTTGACGCTACTGTCAGCGAAGAAATGGTAGAAATTTCATTGGAAAATATACAGGGTGGACCGTCTAAACGGAATAAATAGTGAAAAAAATTTTTTTTCGCTCAAATTTAAAATTTCCACGTTTCGTGACGCGCTAATCCTATTTCGGGAAAAAAAATTTTTGAACATTTTTTTCACCATTTTTGAAAAAATTTTTACCAAGATAAATTTTTTTTCTTGTTCAAATTTAAAATTTCCACGTTTCATGACACGCTAAACCTATTTCTGAAAAAAAAAATTTTGAAAATTTTTTTCACCATTTTTTAAAAATTTTTTACCAAGATGAAATTTTTTTTTTCTCAAATTTAAAATTTCTACGTTTCATGGCATTCTAAAACTATTAAAAAAATATATATATTTTTTTTTTACCAACATTTTTGAAAACATTTTTTCTACTAAAATGATATTTTTTTTCCTTCATGGCATTCTAAGCCTGATTCAGAAAAAAAAATTTGAAATTTTTTTTAAATTCTTTTTACTTCCCTCGCATACCGAAGGGAAGTATTGTATTCGAGAAAAAATCACCCTCCGAGATTTTTACGGATTCTGACGTTTCAGATCACGGAGATTACGAAAATATAGGTTTTTCAATTCCGTCAGTCTGTCTGTCTGTCTGTCTGTCGGTCTGTCTGTCTGTCTGTCTGTCTGTCTGTCTGTCTGTTGGTGCATTTACTAAAAAACTACCTGACGGAGAGCATTCAAATTTGGCAGGTAATTGACGCTACTGTCAGCGCAGAAATGGTAGAAATTTCACTGGAAAATATACAGGGTGGACCGTCTAAACGGAATAAATAGTGAAAGAAATTTTTTTTCGCTCAAATTTAAAATTTTCACGTTTCATGACGCGCTAATCCTATTTCTGGAAAAAAAAATTTTGAAAATTTTTTTCACCAACATTTTTGAAAAAATTTTTACCAAGATAAAAAATATTTTTTTTGTTCAAATTTAAAATTTCCACGTTTCATGACACGCTAAACCTATTTCTGAAAAAAAAAAATTTTGAAAATTTTTTACACCAACATTTTTGAAAAATTTTTTACCAGGATGAAACAATTTTTTTTGCTCAAATTTAAAATTTCTACGTTTCATGGCATTCTAAAACTATTAAAAAAAAATTAAATTTTTGACAAAATTTTTTCTACTAAATTTTTTTTTTCTTCAAATTTAAAATTTCCACGTTTCATGGCATTCTAAGCCAGATTCAGAAAAAAAAAATTTTGAAAATTTTTTGAAATTTTTTTTTACCAACATTTTTGGCCACTAAAATAGATGGATTTTTTTTTATTTTTTCAAATTTAAAATTTCCACGTTTCATAGTGTTCTAAATCTATTTAAAAGAAAAATTAGAAATTTTGTTTACTATTTTTTAAAAATTTTACCACTAATTTTTTTTTTTGTTCAGATTTAAACTATCCACGTTTCCATGGCATTCTAAAACTATTCAAACAAATTTTAAAATGTTTTTGAAAAATTAAAAAAAAAATTGAAAACATTTTTAATCTATCACTACTATAGAATAGACGAAAAATTTGGTTTGCTCAAATTCCAAACCAATTTCGGAAAAAAATTTTTTGCAACATTTTGTTACCAGTTTGGAAAAAAAATTAACACTAGAATAGATGGAAACTTTTTTACTCAAATTTAAAAGTTTCACGTTTCATGACATTCTAAACCTATTTAAAAAAAAAATGTAATATTTAAATCTTAAACTTCTTTTACCACTATTATAGAATAGACGGAAACTTTCCTTTTTGCCCAAATTTAAAATTTCTACGTTTGTCATTTTAAACCTATTTCAGAAGAAAAATTTTTAAATTTTTTTCAGGTTTCCTTTGCAATAATAGCAATAACTATATTCCGGTTATTATTCTCAATGTCATTTCGTAATTAATAATTTATTAGAGTGACCGCCATGCACAAATAACGAGGGAAGTTCTGTGTAAATACCTTTACCGATTTTATTACCACTAAAATAGATGGATTTTTTTTTTATTTCTTCAAATTTAAAATTTCCACGCTTCATAGCGTTCTAAATCTATTTAAAAGAAAAATTAGAAATTTTGTTTACTATTTTTTAAAAATTTTACCACTAAGATAGAATTTTTTTTCTTTGTTCAGATTTAAACTATCCACGTTTCCATGGCATTCTAAAACTATTCAAACAAATTTAAAAATGTTGTTGAAATTTTTTTTTTTAAATTTGAAAACATTTTTAATCTATTTATCACTACTATAGAATAGACGAAAAATTTGGTTTGCTCAAATTTAAAATTTCCACGTTTCATGACATTCCAAACCAATTTCGGAAAAAAAAAATTTGCAACATTTTGTTACCAGTTTGGAAAGAAAATTAACACTAGAATAGAAGGAAACTTTTTTTACTCAAATTTAAAAGTTTCACGTTTCATGACATTCTAAACCTATTTTAAAAAAATACGTAATTTTTAAATATTAAACTTCTTTTACCACTATTATAGAATAGACGGAAACTTTCCTTTTTGCTCAAATTTAAAATTTCTACGTTTGACATTTTAAACCTATTTTAGAAGAAAAAATTTTAAATTTTTTTTAAACATTTTTGAAAAATTAAAATAAAAATGAAATTTTTTAACCACCACTATACTTCCACTCCATTACGCGAATGTTGGATTGATGTGACGGATGGCAATAATATCTGACATATACACCTATTATACTTTTATTGAAAAATGTACTGGGTGGTCATCCCAAGAAATAATTCAGTCATGGTGGACATTTGTAAAGGTATTTGCGCAAGCCTGCCATATGTGGCACCTGTTATTTAGTATTGAGCTTTTGCTGTTGGATGTGCAACCTGTATATTTTTTTGACCCAAACTTATCAAGTTTTCTTTGTAATAATAGCAATAACTATATTCCGATTATTATTCTCAATGTCATTTCGTAATTATTAATTTTTTAGAGTGACCGCCATGTACAAATAACGAGGGAAGTTCTGTGTAAAGACCTTTACCGATTTTTTTTTATTGTTTCCGCCTAATTGTGTTGCGGAAATATCAGCTGCCTATTTTCTTCCTTGTATAATATTTTGTTGAATACGCTGGCGCCCTAAATTTGTTTATTGACAATTAGAATAGTAAAAAATTATTAAATTCAAACCTCGGCCCAACTACTGAGCTAAGGTGGTTGCTACTGTCGCTCACCTTTTTTCCTCAACATCCAACTGAGAGAGAAAGGTGGTGTTACAACTTGTACTTTCTCACATATAGATTTTTTATAATTCGCGTGTATATGTTATGTCATCACACTTTATATACTTATTTTTTACATTTAAATAATTTGACAGTATGTAAAGTACAATGTATAATAACTTAACCCATATAACATAGAATGATGCAAGGAATAAATAACATTATTATTTATTATTGTTGTATAAAATTGTATTTTTATTAGCAAATACAACTTATTGAATTCGTGATGTGTGTATTTCATATTTCATTAGTTAAATAAACAAATGAATAAATATATAATTTTTAATTGAACAATACGCCCGCAGCGAGAGTCTTTTAAATGTATGTAGGTGTACACACTCGAATTTAGTTACGTACTTTTATTTTTGCTGCAATTGAAGTCTCACATTTAAATAAAGCCCCATCGAACGCTTTTTCCCAAAGTATATCCTGAGGCGCGTAGCACAAAAAACAACTTCACACGATATCATCGGTTACAGCAATTTAAACAGGGGCAATACTAAAAATGTATGCAATAATTTGAGGCATAAAAGTCCATGGTACTTATCTCTCTCTATCCGGAAGTAATCGATTGGTGATGAAATAAACACAGAACATTGGGTTTTCACATGCTTTTATAAAAAGGATCGTGATAGTCTAGGCCCAATTTTCTAAAATGCCTTCTGAAATCGATCTTAGAAGCATTTCATATTATGATCTATTAAACGCTTTTCAAGTCGTATTTTGTCTTTTTTGTAACTAATACGTTACTGTGGTTTCAGCACTAAGCTTATCATTCTAAACCATTTACAAGCAAACGAGCTTACAATGGTGTGTTGCAATATTTAAAGCCATTTACCTAAACAGAATACTTTGATCTAATGGGGTGTTTGCATCGAAAAAAAAGCACGTTTTTTATTATCTCGATATATTCTACATGCAAAAATAATACGTTTTGCCAAGTTTTGCGGTTTTTTTCTTTTCCGATTAGTTTTTATTTGAAATTAAAATTAAAATAAATTGAACCGGTAAATCTGCTGACGTAGCTAAATCTAAGAACATATTTCTTGAAATTTACCCAGATTACAGAAATCTTTTCTAGTTGCAACGAATTAATCTCCTTCCTCTTGTCTTAGACAGGAAATTCATCTGTCATTTCAATTTTAAATTTTAAGATTAAGTGATAGATATGTAATACTGCTTTTCTTTGGTCCAGTGCAGGGTAATATTTATATTATTTTCAATAGCTGTAAACCAATCACTTCTGCGTTTAAAATCTTTAGGCACTGTTAAAAATATTTTATTTGACAAATTCACACTTGCATTGCGACAAAAAGGACCGGGTACAACGCATTCCTTAATACTCATATTTAAACTAAAAATGAAACATATTTTACATTAGAAACAGCACGGATTCATTAATTTTTTACACTCTAACGATTTTTGCATTTAGCTAGATACCATGCAAAGAAGGTGATTATGAACATTTTACAACAAATACGTGATTATGGTTTAAATACATCAAGTAGAGGTGTATAATAAATATCTAACTGATCGTTAAGGATACAGTTATGGGGAATATCTTTAGATTCAGACATTCCATTAAATTTTATTTAAAATTTTTACTTCCCTCGCATACCGAAGTGAAGTATTGTATTAGAGAAAAAATCACCATCAGAGATTTTTTCGGATTTTTACGTTAAGATCACGTAGATTACGAAAATATAGGTTTTTCAATTGCTTCAGTCTGTCTATCTGTCTGTCTGTCTGTCATTTAAAGGGAATAAATAATGAAAAACATTTTCTTTGCTCAAATTTAAAATTTCCATGTTTCATGACATAAATTTATAAAAAAAAAAAGTTCAAAAAGAAAAATTTGAAAATTTTGTGAAGGAGAAATTTTTTAAATATTTTTTTACTACTAAGTATAGAATATATGATGGAAAAAATTTTCTTGCTAAAATTTAAAATTTCCACGTTTCATGACATTCTAAAGTTATTTCAGAAAAAAAAAAATTCAAAAGCAAAAACTTTTTGAAAATTTGTTTACTACTATACCAAGAATAAATGGTGGAAAAATTATTTTTTTTTGCTCAAATTTAAAATTTCCACGTTTCATGATATTCCAAACCTATTTCAGAAAACAAAATTTTCCAAACAAATATTTTTACCAGTAGAAAGATGGGAAACTTTTTTTGCCTAAATCTAAAATTTCCACGTATCATGACATTCTAAATTTATTTCATAAAAAAAATGTTTTTTAGTGAACTTCCCATGACGCTTGTGTTATGTGGGTAGGACCTATGAATTTTTTCGTTTTCTGGTATTGGTATTTTAATTATTATAAGGTGTTGGAAGGCTGTAGGACAATTTCACAAATTCTTCCAAATACTCTACAGAATAATATATAATCCGTAAAAAATTCATACAATATAAAATGTGAGTAATAAAAGAGTTGTTTTATCTTTTAAAAAATTCATGATATACTGCCTTTTTTAAATATTTGCTACCCTTAAATAGGGGTGATTTTTGCATTTTTTCAAAAAGTAAAACATATGCTCACCTTACAATTTCTCATAGTTTAATTTGAGCCCTACAGGATTTATTTTGCTCTTTCCGTTAGCCCGCTATCTACTATGCAAAAAGAGGCGAATTTTAGGCCTTTTTGCGGTGACTCTTTGTAAAAGTATTTACGAAAGCCTCCCATATTTGGCACCTTTTAATTAATATTGAAATTTTGCTATCGGATGAAAACTATGTATATTTTTTTGACCAAAAGTTATCAGGTTTTCTTTGTAATAATACCTTCCGATTATTATTCTCATGTGTTGTAAAAAATAATTTAAAACGCCGAGTCGGTTTTGATAACTTTAAAAGAATATAAGTGTTCACTACGTCTAATTTTAAATGTACGACTAGTTTGACCTATGTAAAAGACTTCATAATCAATATAAATTGTCTTATAGGTACCTGATTTTTCCAGTTAATGTAAAGGTTAGAATTTTAATTGCGATTTTTCTCACAGTACGTTTTTAATGTCATAGATAGGACAAACATGAACATTTTTTGGGTGTCTTCATGTTCGGTACTCAAGTGTGACGCTTACTATGGACGATAGAACATATGGTTAAGTAATGAGTTTTAAGTGTTATTAAGTCACTGTTTTAAATCTTGATAACATTAGCGCCCATTTTTTAAGTATGCTCTTTACAGAGATATTTTCGAAAAAGCGAATACATTTATTTTTATACAGGGTGTTAAAAAAACTGGTGGTAGGGAACTGGTGGTAGGGAACGACAAGGCAAACAAAAAGACCTTATATAACATGGGGTCTAAAGTTCATAGTTTTGGAGAAAAAAAATACACAAAAATTTCCAAAATACTTAATAACATAGTCTGAGAACTGCTGGCATGTTGGGGTAGGCTTTATTGCCTCGCGTCTTATCGTACATGATACTCTGACATTCGAACATGCCGACAAACCAGTTAAAAGCGACCGACAGAGGACACCGCCATAATTTTTGCTTCTTCGCGGGCAAATTATCTTACTACGCGTGCTATACTCTCCCTTGTAATATTCTCAAGTAATAATTTCAGTTTGTATCCTTACTTGGTAAACAACGTAGACACGACGCGACCTACCCGTTCCTTGGTTTTGTCTGTTTCTTTTGTTCTTTTTGAATTTTGTGCCACTTATGTCAAGATTTATTCTATTGACTTGTCGTTCAAGTCGTTAGTACTTGGTTACGTAAGACATTACTCCTCGTTCGTGTTTTTTGTGTTACTTTTTGGATTTTGGACCAAGTTTTTCTTTTTGTTTCCTTTATTGATAACGTTAATTCACAGTTTAGTGTGGTGTTTTGAAACGCAGGTTTTGAACATTGTGGGAGATTACACTTATCCAGAGCTCACGGATATGCACTTGGTGTATGGGGAAAGTGGTGGAAATGCAGCTGGTGTGGAAGAGCTTTATCGTTTAAGGTTCCGTAATCGACGTCATCCTTGTGCTCGTACATTTGATGGTATTGACCAGCGTCTTCGAGAAACAGGTCGTCTCGATGGACATGGAGGAGAACGAGGTCCACAATGCGAAGAAAGGGTACTTAATGCAGAAGTTAAAATTTTGGAACTTGTAGAAGAAGATCCAAATCTAAGCACCCGCGATATCGCGAAACGTGTGGGAGTATCCCATTTTGTGGTATGGAGAACATTGAGAGATATGAACTTCCACCCCTATCACTATCAACTTGTCCAAGCACTAGAACTTTCGCAGAGCGAATGCAATTTTGTGGGTGGATTTTAAGAAAACACGCAGCAAATGAGGATTTTTTAAACGTTCTGTGTTTCTCCGATGAGTCGTGTTTTACCAGAAATGAAGTGTTTAATTTTAAAAATATGCACTATTGGGCAGACGAAAAACCACGTGTAATAAGAAGGGCGCATTTTCAACAACGGTTCAGCGTTAATTTGTGGGCAAGAATTTGCGGTAATGAAATAAATTTGCTGGAAGATGTACCCTTGGCTACGCGCAGGAGAACGTGGTATTTGCACGATGGCGCGCCAGTCCATTTTAGTCTGGCTGTTCGAAATCTTTTGAGCAGAAAATTCCCCCGACGATGGATTGGACGTGGCGGACCAGTACCATGGCCTGCTAGATCGCCCGAATTAAATCCGATGGACTTTTATTTTTGGGGGCATTTTAAATCTCTGGTTTACCGTAATCCAATTGACACTTTAGAACAATTGCAACAACGTTTTTTAATGTGCATAGAAACCATAAAAATGATCCTAATTTACCAAATGTGTTGAACGGAGTGCTTATGTCCTTAGTTCGACGTGTCGAAATGTGTATACGTGGTGGAGATGGAGATCATTTAGAACAATTTTTGTGAAAAATTCAAACGAATTGTTCAATTATTGGGTGTTACCTATTAGGCATTAAAGGTGTGATTATTATTATTAGTATTCGCTGTCTTGTTTTAATCTGTTTATTATTGTCTACATTGATTTTGATACAGACCGAAGACTCGATTTTTAGTTTTCGATGCCTCTCTGGGAAAAATTATGCGCTCAATTCGTTAAAAAAAGTAAGAGTTTTTCCTAACTTAAAATACATAACTATTTTCTGTTACCGTATCTCGGAGGTGTAACTGTTCCTTTGCCAATTTCATAAAGTAATTACTAATTTTTTAAGCTTTTAACACAATGTTACAAATGTTAATAAACCACTTTTAAATTTTATAAATTCTTATAAACGACAATAAAAGCTACAATAACTTTGTTCCAAATTAGTGGTATAAAAAGTTCGGTACAAGTAATCCCATCAAAGTGCCGCACTTTCTAATATTCGGAACTATAACATCCATTGACCCTGAAAAACAGTGGTTATCAAATGTTTCCTACCTTAAAATTCAAATTTTAAACCTAGATCAGTTTTTTCAAAGTGCCCCTAGAGAAAAAAGTCATACACGTTTTTTGTTTGTCTAGTCAGTCCCTATTATCAGTTTTTTTTAATGATATGAAACTAATTACACCCTGTATATGCTTTAGTAACATAAATTGTTAGAAAGAATCATTACTTACTTCTTACAAATAGAAATTGAAGCAATAAATCCAAATCGAGGTTAACGTATAATCTCGAGTGATGGTATTTATTAGTATTAGGATCAATTCTTACACGGTAATATTTATCCTTGCCCGCCCTAAAATAGGATTCCATTTCACGCGAACATAATAACTTCTAAAATTCTTATGCCAGTCAAAACCACGGGCACGTGATGAAGGAGGATGGTGACATGCCTTATCGATCACTTCACGGGTTTTTATTCGAGAATTGCCAGAGCGCACTCAATATATTTAATACTAACATCAATATCCTACTCTCTCTCTCTTTGAACTATCTTCAATTACCTACCTAATTATTATGATATTGCGTTTGGAATATTGTTTATGTAGCCTACCGCATCTATGATATTTAAAATAATTTCATGTCTTTAAATTGTGATTATTGCATACCGGTCATATGAGAGTCGGCTCTAGGGATAAAAAATCGGTAAAGGTCTTAACACAGAACTTCCCTCGTTATTTGTGCATGGCGGACACTCTAAAAAATTAATAATTACGAAATGACATTGAGAATAATAATCGGAATATAGTTATTACTATTATTACAAAGAAAACTTGATGAGTTTTGATCACAAAAATATATAGATTGCTCATCCAACAGCAAAAGTTCAATACTAAATAGCAGGTGCGACATATGGCAGGCTTGCGCAAATACCTTTACAAATGTCCACCAGGACTGAATTATTTCTTGGGATGACCACCCTGTACATTTTTCAATAAAAGTATAATAGGTGCATATGCCAGATATTATTGCCATCCGTCACATCAATCCAACATTCGCGTAATGGAGTGGAAGTATAGTGGTGGTTAAAAAATTTAATTTTTAATTTAAATTTTTCAAAAATGTTAAAAAAAATTTAAAAATTTTTTCTTCTGAAACAGGTTAAAATGTCAAACGTAGAAATTTAAAATTTGAGCAAAAAGTTAAGTTTCCGTCTATTCTATACTAGTGGTAAAAAAAGTTTAAGATTTAAAAATTATATATTTTTTTAAAATAGGTTTAGAATGTCATGAAACGTGAAACTTTCAAATTTGAGCAAAAAAAGTTTCTATCTATTCTAGTGTTAATTTTTTTTTCCAAACTGGTAACAAAATGTTGCAAATTTTTTTTTTCCGAAATTGGTTTGGAATGTCATGAAACGTGGAAATTTAAATTTGAGCAAAACAAATTTTTCGTCTATTCTAGTAGTGATAAATAGATTAAAAATGTTTTCAATTTTTTTTTTAAAGGTTTCAAAAACATTTTTAAATTTGTTTGAATAGTTTTAGAATGCCATGGAAACGTGGATAGTTTAAATAAAAAAAAATTCTATCTTGGTAAAATTTTTTAAAAATAGCAAACAAAATGTCTAATTTTTCTTTTAAATAGATTTAGAACGCGATGAAACGTGGAAATTTTAAATTTGAAGAAAGAAAAAAAATTTTTTTCACTTTAGTAGAAAAAAATTTTTCAAAAATGTTGGTAAAAAAAAATATTATTTTTTTTTAATTAGGCTTAGAATGCCATGAAACGTAGAAATTTTAAATTTGAGCAAAAAAAATTTTTTTCATCTTGGTAAAAAATTTTTCAAAAATGTTGGAGAAAAAAATTTTCAATTTTTTTTTCTGAAATAGGTTAAGCGTGTCATGAAACGTGGAAATTTTAAATTTGAGCAAAAAAAAATTTTTTTCATTATCTATTCCCGTTAGACGGTCCACCCTGTATATTTTCTAGTGAAATTTCTACCATTTCTTCGCTGACAGTAGCGTCAACTACTTTGACCACCAAATTTGACTGCTCTTCAAGTATTTTTTTAGTAAATGCACCAACAGACAGACAGACAGACAGACAGACAGACAGACAGAGACAGACAGACAAACTGACGGAATTGAAAAACCTATATTTTCGAAATCTACGTGTTCTGAAACGTCAGAATCCGAAAGAATCTCGGAGGGTGATTTTTTCTCGAATACAATACTTCTTCCCTTCGGTATGCGAGGGAAGTAAAAAGTCGAAAAAAAAGAAAATATGTTTTTCGGTTATTTCGTTCGGGAAAACTTTTTAAATACAATCCTCGAAACGTATCATTACGACTCGAGTATTTTTCATTGATGATGTTTAGTGTATATTATTTGTTCGTCTTTAGGATTAGGAATTTTGACGTTGTCGCGTCTTACTCGAGTGAATTTACAAAGAAGTATTTATTAATAAAACTCTTGTAGTTGATTTTCTGAAATAAATCTTACATAATGAATATCCGAAAAAGTTTTGGGCAATGTATGTGTGGCGTCACACGGAAGTTTTAGGAAATTTTAAATAGTGTATTTAACCACGAGAGGGTGCCGACGGATATTCAATTCAAATAAATTTTGAATTCTAATAGCCACAGAACCCTTACCAACAAATTGCTGTACTGAAATTTTTAAAAAATCCAAAAAATGTTCAATAATTTACCGATTTTTTTGAAACTTCGGAAATATCTTCTTGGGTCCATAGATCTAAAAGTTAAGAGTTTTTTTTTGTTGGTCGAATCTCCGACATTGTTAAATAAACAAATTAAATTAACAATTGAATAACTTCCTGAATAATTATTCAAAATGGCTGAAATTTTATTAGGGGAGTTTTGGGGGTAGCTGATTACAAATTTCATATTAAAGAGTTCAAGATGGTGGAATCAAAATGGCGCATATGTCATTAACTATTTCGTATATTTTTTACTCACAATTGAATAACTGCCAGAAAAATAACTGAAGATTTCTGAAACTTTATTTGGGGGGGGGGGGGAGTCAGAGGTCGTTGATTACGAATTTGACATCAAAGAGTCTAATGATTATTATTTCATTTTTGTATTTTTTTCCTTCCAAGTCTTCGCGCATACGAAGCAATTTTTTTCCAGTCAAAATCGGGATGTTCATTTGATATACGTAATTTATTTTTCACAGGTGATCTATTGCCAAGTTCTTTGTACTCAACTTCCATTTTCTGTTTATGAAAAACTCTACAGTAGCAATAATGTATGTACAAACTTCGACAGGAAGCCTGAACGAATAAAGAACCGTTAATTGCAAAAAATTGATGGAATTCCTCTTTTCTCTTCAATGAAGCTTCTTTTAAAGATTTTTTACCCTTTCCCCAACGACGAATAGTTCCTCAGCTAAATGGTCATCAGGATTGGCCTCGATAATGCACGCGTCGATGTATGACTTGAAGGGTGTCGGGTGAAAATAGGGAATGTCCTACCGGCAAGTTTTAGAGTAAAGTTAATTACTTCATAATTTATGTCCTTGGGCAAATAAAAAAGTCAGAAACGTTGATAATAACTTTATATTTATTAAAAAACACATAGTTTAAAAAACTGTTATAAAATAACGACAAATTCTGTCAAACACACTAATAAGAATGATGTAACATCTGTCTTTTCCGGTAGAAAGCAAGGATTGTCCTCACCAGCATACAGCATATTTTATATCTACAACAAAAGTAAAAAATACATTAGCTACCACCATACATTTTTTTTTTGCATTTTACCTAAACTTTACAGAGTTTTTCGACCAGCTCTTTTTCTGCAGACGGGTTTTCCGGAATTGGCTTTTTCATTGCAGATTTTTTTTATTAGAGACTGTTTGGTTCAGTTTCTTGGAATGTCCTGCGCCCTTAACATCTACAGCTTTCCGTGTTCATTTAGATGGTCCTGCATCTTGATCACTTGGAGTTTTCCCTTTTCGTTTAGATGATCCTGCGCCCTTAACATCTCGAGTTTTTTGTTTTCGCTTAAGTTTTTCCATGTGTGGAATGTTGGCATACAATTGTTTATTTTCCTCTATTTCGCAAAACTTTGATAAAAAGATGAGATCCTTGTATTTGTCCTCATCTATAAAATACGACTGTAAAGGCAGTTCAAATTCAAAGGAGCCGGTGTCATTCGAAAGTAAACTTGAACATTGCTCGACAGAGAGTAGGGGAGATTCCAACATGGATCCATTGTATGAATCTCTGTGTAATATTAGGCGCGGATGGCTATCTACTATCTTGAACTCTCTCATTTTTTGAGTTGGAAAGGGACTCTTTTTCGCATATTTTGTAGAAAAAAAGTCAGTCCATTGTTTAACATAGGTTTTACTAACTAAAATTACCTCAAAAGGCAATGGATTTTACTCTAGAAGCTGCAATGATTTGTTCCCAATCACAAGGAGATTCCATTCTTGCTTTGGTGTTAATTAATCCCATATTTTTGTCGCATTCTAAGTACGAATGTCCACGAATTGGGTAGGTAACTTGAACAGACTTAAATCGTTTAATAACGTTCACCATATAGTGAACTGATATTAGCGAGCACAAATAGGAATTCTGCTCGTTGTTTGATTCTAGCGTCTTAAAATAATTTAAGATTTTCTCTCTGTCACCGTGTATTATTTTTTCTGTACATTTAAGTCTTTTACACTCACAAAACACACCAAATTCATGTGATTGCAAACGCAGTTTTTTCATAACTTCGTACATTCTACCTGAATTTTCAGCGTCGTTAGCCATTTTGCAACACTTCAGAGAAACAATTATGTATTAGGTACATTTACTTCACTTCAACTACTGAAATTACTATTATTACAAACCTAAAGAAGAGTCATTAGTGGACATTCCCTATTCTTTACATTTTAGGTTGGACATTCCTGGTTTTCTCCGTACATAGTGTTTTTAAATATTGTAATATCTTGCGACTGTGCCCGTTTTCTGCCGATCCCTTCCAATTATTATGTAATATAGCATTTTTGCTAACAGATGGCGTAGCAAACATATATTATATAGAAGGTGGACATTCCTCATTCTCTCCCGACACCCCACAAGAAGCATGAATAAATAAAGGGTTATCGCCCGAAAATTTTGAAAAAAATATCGTTTCTTGTAATAGAAGCGTCGTACAACGATATCTTAAGTTCCTGTGAAACTTAAAATAATTCTTTGTTGATGTCCCCTCCATCCATTTTCCGAACCTGCGTGCATATAATGCACGATCGGGAAAGAGGAAGTGAATCTGGCACCGAATCTGTCATTCTAAGAAAATGATAACTCTCAAAGAAACCGAATTTTTTTATACAACAAAATGTTAAATATGACCATGCTTAACGTTTCAAATGTTATTGGTTTGGAGTCCAAATCAGTTATTGTATTCAAAGGCCGTTACTAATAAGCATCTACTCCGCGAGCGTACGGTCAGAATATCGCTCCGTTTTTTTTTTAATTTCTGGGAAACTGTTTAGAATCTTTGAATAAAATAAAATGCAAAGTTTAGCCAATAAACATACCTTTCGACAATTTGTTATTTGAAATCGATATCTATAATTGTTTTCAAATGCGACCCCTCACAAACACTTATCACACCAGCGTGTGGTCGGAAAATCGCTTGGTTTTTTCCGAATTTCTGGAAAATGGTTCAGAATTTTTGAATGAAATAAAATGCAAAGTTAAGCCAATAACCTACCTTTCGACTGCTTTTTGTTTGATATCGATATCTATAATTGTTTTCAAATGCGACTCCTCGCAAGCACCTATCACACCAGCGTGTGGTCGGAAAATCGCTCGGTTTTTTTCGAATTTCTGGAAAATGGTACAGAATTTTTGAATGAAATAAAATGCAAAGTTAAGATATCTATAATGGTTTTCAAATGTGACCTTTCACAAGCACCTATCCCACCGGCGCACAGTGGGGCCGAAAGCAACATTTTTTGGAAAAAATTCAGAAAATTCTGAAGCCGGCCCAAAATAGTCTCGTGAGTACAGGAAAATTAATTTAAGAAATAAGACTTAAGTGGGGGTGGTTTTCAGGGGGTAGAAATCCAAATAACTCAGTAATATTTTGAAACTTCAGGAATTTATAGAATTCGACCTCTGAATTAATGAAAAAATAGTGAAAAAAATCTCTTTTATAAGGAAAGGTAGTTTTTGGGGGTTGAAATCAAAATAACTAATAATCCAAAAATTTGGGATTTATATAGAATTTCACTTGCAAATTAAATGAAACTCATTTTGATGACATACGTTAGCGTTGGTTCTTATCCGGGGGATGTACCTAACGTAAATACATAAAAAAAAATAATAATAAAAGAGCTAGGGCCAAACATATGAATATATTCTATCAGTGTAATAAAAATAAAATACATTTATAATTTAGTAAAATTTAATAAAAATATATCTAATTATTCACTTTCTAACGAGGTTCCTCAACTTTTGGAATCGTCAGTACTGATAATGGTAGAAACAGTCGAAACATTCGAAGTAATACTAACATTTGGCGGCATCAACAGGTCCAAAACATAGCATTCCTCCATTGGACACTTTGTACCTTCATCGACAAATTTCTTCATTTCAGACACTTGATCTTCTAATTTAACGTACCCAGATTGTCTCATCTTATTAAATAATGTTTGCCTAGTTAAATATATACCCATAGAAGCAGATCCTGCAGTAAAAATAAATTAAATATATTAAGCATAAGAAAGAGGGTGATTTTTCGATTTTAACTTTAATTTATTTAGAAACTTATAAAACAAAATGGCGCAAATATGCTCATGATTTTCTTTATTTCCCGGCAAGATCAACCTATCAATGAGCAAATAAATTCAAAATTACACACATGATATTCTATGATATCAACTAAAATTCTACCAACAAAACTTGTTAACATAGATTCTTAAGAATTTTTAAACTGTTTTTGTTAATCGAGATTAAACATTATTACTTAACATAATTTAACAACTATAATTATAAAATGATTAACTTACCTGTAGGTAATGACGCCATGTTAAAAACAGTAAAATATTTGTAAACAGTAAAATAAGATTTCAAAAAGAGCACGTGTCTTATCTCAGCTAAATCACAATAAGCTCTGTTAGTCGCGAAGAAGGACAAATTTCGACTGCCATGATAAGAATACATTCGTGTTTTCTGTTCTTCCTACTACAGTATAGTACTTAGTAGGCATTTAACTTTCGAATTGAGGCATTTATGCTGGTCTCTTATTATTTTTTTATTTGGAGTTTTTTCCAAGAATTACTTATCTTGGCCCCACTGTGCGGCGTGAGGTCGGAAAATTGCTCTGTTTTTTTTTCAATATCTAGGAAACTGTTTCGAATTTTTGAATCAAATAAAATGCAAAATGAAGCCAATAAACGTACCTTTCGACTATCTTCGTGTTTTGGAGCCAATGCGTGTAATTGTTTTCAAATGCGACCCCTCACAAGCACGAGAACTGAGCAGGATGTGTAACCGGCAAGCCAGCAACGTCGTATAAAAAGCAGATGTTCAAGGTTTTTTTTTGGGGTAACCGATTTGTTATTATCATGAATTATATTTTTGATGTATACCTACAAACGATGTATCTATAAGATTCACATAAATATATGCCTATGATAATATATTACACTTCGTATAGGAATTTAAAAATCATCCTTTATTTGGAAATGCACGCAGATTTTTGTATTTCAATAAATTTTTTGTTAATAAGCAAATACTTTTTATGAATTTTTAAATTTATATAACCCCCAAAAGCCCCCTAAAAAATGTCAGCCATTTTGAATATTTATTCAGGAAGTTATTGAATTGTTAATTTAATTTGTTTATTTAGCAATGTCGGAGGTTCGGTCGACAAAAAAAAACTCTTGACTTTTCGATGTATGGACCCAAGAAGATATTTCCAAAGTCTCAAAAAGATCGATAAAGTATTAAACAGTTTTTGGGTTTTTTAAAAATTTCGATACAGCGACTCGACTATATCTGAACTTTAGAAAATTAACTGAATTTGTAATCGTCTGTGTATAGTATAGACAGTGTTTAGAGAAGTGATTAGGATTGTTTTGATTATCTATTTTTATCTGGTCTGTCATCACCTTCGGTGCGTGGATATTGCTTTCAGAGGAAATACTATTTACAGAAGAATTTCAAAATCGAAGTTCTTACCAATCCTCTGAACGATCTTCCCAGTTTCTGAAAAACCTTACGAAGCTAGTCGTATAGTCAGAAAAAGTGTACAGACTGAGTAGAAGAAATAGCTGATGTCTAGTTCAGGACAGTTTGGATAGATACGTTTGCTTTACGAAGATTAGTACCTTGCTTCATTAATGTCAAATTTCTTCCCAATTTTCCCTATTTTAGAAATGCATATTTCGCATCGATTTTTAAAAAGCGATGACCTAGAGAAGATCCATAGTAGCCTGATCTATTGTCTTATGAATATTTACATTACCCTGAACTGAAGTAGGTACCAATGTTTTACAATACTAAAAATATTTATTAATTTCAGAAAATCCAGTACAGAAAGTAATGTACATGAATTTAGGAAATATGGTGAGGCAAATAATTTAACTATGAATAAAATGTGCGATCATACATAAAGTAAATTAGGTAATATATAGTTATACGGTACACATATGTAGTTTAAAAAGCATATGCAATATAAATACATACCTACATACAATATAAAACTTACAATATCATTACTACAAGAGTATATATTTCATTTACTTCGCGCAAAGTCGCACACAACTTATTTTAATTAAAATAAAGTAATTAATTAAAATACTCTTGCATCGTGTAACAATTACGTATGAAAATGTAAAAAAAAAAATTCCAATTTTTACTTCCCTCGCATACCGAAGCGAAATATTGTATTAGAGAAAAAATCACATTCCGAGATTTTTTCGGATTTTCACGTTTCAGATCATGTAGATTACGAAAATATAGGTTTTTCAAGTACGTCGGTCTGACTGTCTGTTGATGCATTAACTATAAACTACTACTTGACGGAGAACAGTCAAATTTGGTAGGTAGCTGACGCCACTGCCACCGAATAAAATCACTGGAAAATATACAGGGTGGGCCGTCTAAAGGGAACAATAATGGAAAAAAATTCTTCTTGCTTAAATTTAAAATTTCCACGTTTCGTAACTTTTTAAACCTATTTAAAAAAATTTTTTTTTTGAAAATTTAAAATAGAAAAAATTTTGAAATTTTTTTGTAAAATGGGTGATGGGAAAAATTTTTTCTTTGCTTAAATTAAAAATATCCACATTAGAAAAAAATTTTGAAATTTTGAAAATTTAAAATGGATGATGAAGAAAAAAATTTGTTTGCTGAAATTTAAAATTCCCACGTTTAATGACATTCTAAACATATTTTAAAAACATTTCTTTTTAGAAAATTTAAAAATTTGTTTCTGAAATCGATGATGTAAAGAATGTTTTGCTCAACTTAAAAATTTCCACGTTTCGTAACATTCTAAATCTATTTAAAAAAAATTTTAAATGGAAAAGCGCTTTGAAACTTCGAAAATTTTGAAAATGGATGATGAAAAAAAACTTTCTTGCTCAAATTTAAAATTTCCACGTTTCATGTCATTTGAACATATTTTAAAAACAATTCTTTTAGAAAATTTAACATTTTTAATAAAATGTGTGATGGAAAAAATGTTTTGCTCAAAGTTAAAATTTCCACGTTTCGTGGCATTCTAAACCTATTTATAAACAGAAAAATTTTAAATGGAAAAAAATTTGAAATTTTGAAAATTTTCTACATATTAAATAGATGATTAGAACATTTTTTCTTGCTCAAATTTAAAATGTCCACGTTACAAACATATTTCAAGAACAATCTTTTCAGAAAATTAAATAAAAGCATTGGACATTTTTTATAAAATGGGTGATGGAAAAACATTCTTTGCTCAAATTTAAAATTTCCACATTTCATGACATTCTAAAAATATTTCAAAGGAAGACGTTTGTTTTGAAAACTTTAAAAGATAGTTTTTTTTTCAATTTTTTACCGCAATAGAATAGATAAAGGAAAAAAATGTTTTTCCTTCAATTTTAAAATGTTCACGTTTCATTATATTCTAAGCCTATTTCAACAAAAAAATATTTTGTAAATTAAAAAAACCAAAAATGAAATAAAAAATCCTCCACCACTATACAGTAGATGATGGAATAAAGTTATCAGGTTTTCTCTGTAATAATAGGGCTAATTACATGGCGATTATAGTTCTCATATGTCATCTCTTAATTAATAATTTTTTAAAATAACCGTCTTGTACGAATAAAGAGGGAAGTTCTGTGAAAACACCTTTATCGATTTTTTTCCTGAAACAGGTTTAGAATGTCATGAAACGTTGAGATTTTAAATTTTAACGAAAGAAAAGTTTCTGTCGGTCTGTCTGTTTGTCTAACTATTTTTGTTCGCACGTATTCTCTGGAACGGTTTAAGGTATTGACTTGATATTTTGCACACGTATGTATTATAACGAGATCTGGAACCGGATTGTTTTTTAAACATATGCGGTGAAGAGTTGGGGGTAAATAGGGGAAAATAAGGACAAATGAGTAAAGGAAGCTGGAAAGAGTACAGAAACTTGAGATTCGGTCTATATACTAGAAGCGAAGGTCTCGGACTTTTTTATAATATTCTCCATCTCTACTCTATTATTAAAGGGGTGAAAATATAACCGAGATATTCACTTGAAATTTGGTACACGTGTATATTATAAAAACATCTGGAATATTTTTAGATGATTCCGTTAAAGAGTTGGGAGTTAAATAGGGGTAAAGAAGGGAAAATAGTAAAGCAAGTAGGCTAGAGTATAAAAATTTAGGATTTAGAGAATATACTACAAGTGAAGGCCTCAGATTTTTTATAATGTTTTTCATCCCCCCACCACCCGGATTCCATTAGTAAAAGGGGTTGATAAAATAAAATTGAGATATTCAGTTGAAATTTGGTACATTTATGTATTGTAACTACATCAGTAACTAGATCATATTTTGTGATGATACCGGTGAAGGGTTCGGAGGTAAGTAGGGGCAAATTTGGAAAATAAGTAAAGCAAGTTGATAAGAGTAAAGAAACTTGAGATTTAGTAAATAAACTAGGAGTCAGGATCTCAGATTTCTTTATCATATTTTTCAAACTCCCCTACTACCTCCCTATTAAAGAGGTTGATAAAATAGAATTGAGATATTCAATTGAAATTTGGTATACGTATGTATTATAATGACATCTGATTGAGATTATTCCGTTGAAGGAGTGGGTAGAGTGGTGTGTTAACTGGGGAAATGAGTAGAGCTAGCTAATAAGATTCCAGAAATCTCATTTTTGGCGGGTATGGTAAGGACCAACGTCTAAGATTTTTTTATGACGTCTGCCTCAAGTATTATTAAAATTCTATGACCACTTACTTCCACACATTAGAGTGCAATTATAGTCAAGATGTTTTCCTTTAAATAGACTTGGATGGAAAATCTGGATGTGGAAGTAGTGATTCCTTAGTCAGCCGTTCTTTAGTAAGTAGCTTCTTAATTTCATTTTTAAATTGATGGATACTATTCACACATTCAATTTCTTCTGATAGTGTTACCAGTTGCAGGCATTGTATCATATGCCCCTTTGATACATATTCGTATTGTGTTTGTCTACTTGCATTAGGGCTCTATTTCTTGTATAGTGGTTGTGGCTACCCACAGTAGGAAATACTTTTTTATTTTTATATGCAAAACATAATATTTCATAATATATGCTGATGGCATTGTTAAAACATTTAATTCCTTAAATGGAGCTTTACATGATTCCTTACGTTTTATCCTAGTTAATACGCGACTTCAGTATGTTTACCTATGAGTCAATAAATCATTGAACGGAAATAATAAACAATAGATCAGATTGTATTGAAACATATTCTTTATAGGATTTTGCAAACAGCAGAAAAAATAACAATCTATAACTAAAAGAAAAACTTTCTGTAAAAAATATTAACTCAATCTTTGCATTCTTTCGATAACCTGAATTCTGATTATGCTAGCAAATTAAAATCCTAAAATGAATTTGTCTAATTTCTTATTTGTCAATTCTCATTCTAACACTAGCATCCACACAGTCCCCTATGGCCATGCAGATTAAACTAGTATCTACATAATCCCTTACGTTCATGAAGATTCAGTTAAAAATGAGAACAAAGGCCTAAAATTAGTTTATTTATCTACCTTGTCTTAAAAAATTTTCTGATGAGCTCCAGAATAAGGGCGAAAAACGTTTCAAAGGCTAAGCATTTCCAAGAAAAAGAAAGATAGATTTCATGAAAATGTAATCCATTAGAACGAAAAATTTTTTAACACACGGTATATAAATAAATCCATTTTAGGCCTTTTTCTCATTTTAACGGAATCTTCATGATCGTAAGGGGTTGTGTAGATACTAGTTTAATCTGCATGGCCGTAAGGGACTGTGTGGATGCTAGTGTTAGAATGAGAATTGTCAAATAAGAAATTAGACAAATTCATTTTAGGATTTTAATTTGCTAGCATAACCAGAATTTAGGTTATCGAAAGAATGCAAAGATTTCATTAATATTTTTACAGAAAGTTTTTCTTTTAGTTATAGTTATCTTTTCTGCTGTTTGAAAAATCCTATAAAGAATATATTTCAATACAATTATAAGCAAACAAATAATAATTCATTTTTAAATAGATCAGATAAATAAGAAGCTTGCTTTAAATGAATTATTAAGACTTGAATTTGAACAATCAGTATCTTATTTTTAGACTTGTGTTTCGTAAGCAAACTCTGTTTCTTTTTTTAATACCGCATTTTTAATACCGCATGCCCAAAAAATGTTGACACGTTTCTTTTATGCACCCTGTAGAGCAATATATATCATATCCATATGGGTATAATATAAGACTATCAGTTGTAAGATCTTCTTAAAGGAGCAACTGGAGCAGAAGTTCAATATCAATTCCATTTTAAATTTTGCGTCCAAATGTGGGTCACTCCCATATCTGCCACATGAATCAACGACGAATTTTAACTTTATATATGTCGGCTAAAGGTTCAATCATCTTTATCTTAGAAGTAAATTCTGCGTAAGGAGATGAGAAAAAATATAATTTTGTTCTAGTACTGTTGTATAATAGATAAGAAAACATAGCTAGCTCATAAATACAAGAATAATCACAGTTGCTGAACACTGTGTCAATCAAACTACACGCACATGATAACTGTTAGTGTTGACATGCCATTTGGAGATTTAAGCTAATTTACATTCATAAACTTTTTTTCTATTTTGTCTTTTAAGATTATATTAGATATATGTATCTTAAATTATCGCAACATCTAGCAATCATGGCAGCGCTTTGGTGAAAACAAGTGATATCATTACATTCGCCCCTAATATCTAATTTGATAAATATAACAAATTGCCTTTGCATACCTTATTTTATATTTACTCAACTCAACTGCTAGCTTTTGTAAATTTAGCCACTTTTTACTTTGCTTATCTCAGTCGAGCTGTCGTCTCAGGGTTCGTTGTAGGTCTTTTAAAACGTTGCTTGTAATGATTTTTGTTTATATTCAATGTTTTATGAATCATGTTTTTTTATAAATAAAAAAAACTCTTATTTTGATCTGCAACTAAATTACAATTGTCGATTCAGTGCTGCAATGTTAGTTGCCTAATCTATTCCCTGTCTTTTTGTGAATAAAATTAATTCTATTTGAAATTTTTATAACAAGTTTATTTTCGAAATATTTAATTAAATATCACTGGAATTGTTAACAACTTATTACTATGTCCCTAATTATCCATTTCCAGTAAATTACTTAACCCAATAACAATATGATCAGTCCGACCGGGATTTTCTGTGACCGCAGTCGGGCATTCGACTGTGTTCAGCATGACTTGTTGCTTAAAAAGTTACATGAATATAGCATAAGAGGTAAACCATATGACTGGTTTGCATCCTATCTTAGTGAACGAAATCAGATGGTAAAAATACACTATATAGAAGGAAATCAAAAAACTTTTCATACATCAAATATATTGGATAATAAATTGGGTGTACCACAATTCTCTGTTGTGGGGCCTATCCTGTTTATTATTTACATTAATGAACTGCCAGATATGCCGATTGAGGCTTTTGTACAACATTTCTTTGTGTAATTTTTGACAATAAACTTACATTTAGCAATCACTGTAGTAAACTAATTAATACCTTGAACTTTAAATGTTTTTAAATCAGAACCCTGAAAAGTATTTTGGTTAGGTCTGGTCTACCAGTATTTTATTTTGGAGAAGTTCAGTCTAGATTAACTCATGGTATTATTATATGGGAAGACTCGTCTAGTGCTCATAATGTTTTTATTGCTCAGAAGCGCATTATAAGAGGTATAGCAGTGGTACCGCCAATTCATTCATGCCGAATTTTTTTTTAAAAATTTAGTATTTTTCATCTACCAAGTTTATATGTCCTAGAATTACTACTATATGTATATAACAATCAGGATATATTTATGAAAAATGAAATGATCCATTTTCATAATACAGATCATAAAAATAATTTTCACATACTACCAACTAAACGCATAAATTTGTCCACAAAATCGCACAATATCTTCGGTCTCAAGTTATATAATAATTTACCAATATCATATAAAAATTTAAAGAATGTGTTTGTTTTCAAGAACCGTGTTAAGGAATACCTGTTAAATATGTGTCCATATTCTGCTCAGGAATATTTTGTTTACAGGAATAGTTGCTAGATGTGTCTATTAGTTTATTTCATTATTTTAATACAACATTAACATTTTAATGTGTAAATAGTTGTGAAATTTTCATGTGTATTTCATTTTAATGTGTATGTGTATGTATATCTATAATTTCTTGACTGTCATATTTACTGCATTTATTATTTACTTTATGTAAATATGTGTGCAATATGCATATATGCGGCTACTTGTTTTTTGTATGCACGTATATATATGTCTATTTAGACTATAAAATTTTGACTTGTCCTATAGCACTTTCTGTATTGCTCTAATTGGGTGAATAAAAATCAAAACAAAAAAACCCTCACATTTATTATTGTTTTTGGGTTAAATTTGTAACTTTTCCTATTCAAATTATTAAAAGCTGTTCTTAATATATGCTTTAAATATCTTACTTTGCATTCCAGTTGATTATTAATGTTTTCCTTGGAAATTTTCTGATACATTGCAGAAAACTGCTTTGTTAAATATTACCAGGTAAATTATACTAACTTATATAACTTTTTTGTTTAAATTTTGCACTAACACCTATTCTGTAGATTTTGTTGCTTAATTCTTAGTCTATTTAATTTAGTTTAACAAAATTTTAATTCATAATTTAACTGATTTAAATTGTAATGATATTTTTTTCTTTTTCAGTATGTTCAGGCCCTTGATTTGGATTCTTATGCAGCAGATGAATTGAACCTGTACCCTGAATCTGGTTTTATGATTTTACAATGATTTTGTGAGCGATTATTTGTATTACTTTAAACTCTGCTGCTGCTGCAGTTTACATTTTGTCTTTTTAGCAATGTGATTGAATCTGCTATTTATTTATATTTTTTTATCATTTTTGTTAATTTTCACCAATCATTTTATTAAATTGGGTCTATTGATTTACTACCATAGTTGGAAATTAAATAAATTCTAAATAAGAAATAATGAATAAGAGCACGTACGTTATAAGATACGAACTTTAAAGCTAGTTGCTTGATAAATGCTACACAGAAGCATCGAAGGTTAATCTTTTTATAGTTAATTGTGAAAAAATGTATTTGATAACTTTAAATGGAGTTACCCTGAAAATATTGTCGCATTATTGATATCACGAAACTAAAGTGAAAGACGCTGCAGTTCCATATCTATATTTAGAATCAATTTGATTGAGTGGAATTATGCGGCACAGCCTATATAGAAAGAAATGTATCCATTTCAAAAAATTAGTAAATACGCCAGATTATTTTCCATATTCTAAGTAAAGATAACATTTAGTGGTATTTCCTATGTCTACATGAAACTGGTCTACAAAAAGCAAAATTGTCTGCTCTATGGACTAAACCTATCATTCCTTATGTATATTTGTATGCTGAATGCGAAATTTTTTAATTCGTTTTCAGCACACAAGAGTACATAACATTTTTTTTTGACACACACCTGTGCCTAGGTCTACACAAAAAGAAAAGTTCGGCTCCAAGGACTAAGCCTATCATTCCTTAGGTATTTTTGTATGCTGGATCCAAATTTTCAATTCAAACAATTTTCTACCACGCAGATTTCGAGTAAATCGTTGTTTTTATTGCCATAATACGGTTTTGACAATAAAAACCGTGAATTACTCGAAATCTACGAGGTAGAAATTTGTTTAAATTGAAAATTCGAATTCAGCACACAAAAATACTTAAGGAATGATAGGTTTAGTCCTTGGATAAGAAAATTTTGTTTTTCGTAAGTAGACCAGTTAAGTGAGTCGAGCATTCATTTTTTTAAACATTTATTAACATTAACAGTTTCAAGAATAGCAAATATTCCATTTTAATAAATGGCGAATGCGCCAGGGTTTATCCGTCCAGTTATTCATCACTTTTACATTGGTAAATTAAACTTGTTTGTTGACAGTTTCAACATGAATTCCAAATAAATTCGTGGACAGAATTTGTTGACAGTGTTGTATGAGTGAGAACTCTTTTAAGTTAGATAAATCAGCTTTCCCTATAGCTGTTCTATACTCTAATTACACAGGCCTGCATTTGATAAAATTTTCAAAGTTGATTTAAAAATTTTAACTGTTTTTTGGTAATTGGGTAGCACTGATTTCAAATCTGCTTTCAGTTTTTTTGTATCACGTAAGGTTATTTTTCAAACCAGCAAAATCAAGAAATTTAGAAAAACACGATATATTTCATTTATAAGCTAGTTTTATAACATATTAAAGAGAAAAATACAAAAACATACAAAATATGACATTGAAACTATTTGGAATAGTTGTTTATTCTCTAAGCTTCTTAAAAAACCATTTTCTTTTTTCAGAAAAGCTTCTTTTTGTTGTTTTTCTGTCATATCCAGCTAGAGGAAGAACTCCCCTCAATGTCCAACAGTAATCGGCCATCATTTTTGTGTCCCAGCGCCCCTGGTATCTTTTTTCCATCTCTTTAATATCTTGATGAAATCTTTCACCTTGCTTTTCACTTCAATCAAGAATCCTGAATTTTTCCGGCATATTTTCAACGATCTCAACATAGTTTGTGTCTTTATAATTCCCTAGAAATTTATGTACAACTTCTTTAAAAGCATTCCATGCATGTTTTTCCTTATCTTCCATTGCATTTTCAAATTCTCTATCTTTCATCAAGCTCCTCCAAAAGGAAGGCTTTTTCTATTTCCTTTGGTCCAATGTCTTAAACCTTCTTCACATACCTTGCAAACAACGTGCGGTGCCCAATCTTTATCTTGATCTCCTAATTTGATTTTGAAATAAGCATAATATGCATTTTTCACAAATTCACCAATTGGTCTCTTACACTTTTTCAAGACGAAATATCCACAAATATAACAAAATCATCTGGTTTGTTTTTGCAACGCCTGCTAGGCATATTTTTAAGCAATGTATATCAAATACCACGCACAAAACTAAACAAAAAATAAATTTTACTTGTTTAGTGATCAAAACTTAGAGCAAGAATGAACCCAATGACATTATAATATAAATTTAGTTTGGAGTCATAAACTTAAAACCCTTCCTTCTTTTTCCCAGTACTAATAAAGTTAAAGCATATTAAATAGGACTGATCAGGTCAAAATTCCCTTTATATTTTCCAGTGAAAGTTTTACCATTTCTTGACTGAGTTTGTCTGCCGCTTACCAAGAAAAAGCGAAAGTAACATTTTTAACCAAACTTAGTTATTTATAGTTTTTTTACCGTTGTGTGGATAATAGAAAATAATTTTTTTCGGACCAAAGGGGTCGCAGGATGCTAATTTTACTTCCACATCCACGTAGTGGATTGGAAGTATAGTAATCGCAAAAAAATTTTCAAAAATTTTTATTCGTGAAATAGGTTTAGAATGTCATGAAACGTCGAGATTTTAAATTTGAGCAAAAAAAAAATTTCTGTCTGTCGGTCTGTCTGTCTGTCTGTCTGTCTGTCTGTCTGTCTGTCTGTCTGTAACTTTTTTCACGTTTTCTCCGGAACGGTTTAAGATATTGACTTGAAATTTTGTGCACGTATATATTATAACAAGATCTGGAACTGGATTGTTTTTTGAGGATATCCGGTGAAGGGTTGGGGGTTAAATAGGGGTAAATAGGGGAAAATAAGTAAAGCAAGCTTGTACGAGTACAGAAACTTGAAATTCGGTGTATGTACTAGAAGTTAAGGCCTAAGATTTTTTTATAATATTTTTCAACCCCCTACCACCCCTACCCCATTAATGGGGTTGATAAAATAAAGTTGAGATTTTCATTTGAAATTTCGTACACGTATGTACCTATTATAACGACGTCTGAAATTAGATTATATTTTGAGACGATTCCGTTGAAGGGTTTGGGGTTAATTTGGGGTAAATAGGGGAATATAAGTAAAACAAGTTGGTAAGAGTACAGAAACTTGAAATTTGGTGTATGTACTAGAAGCCAAAGCGTCAGATTTTTTTATAATATTTTTCAACCCCCACCACCACTACAATATGAAAAGGGTTGATAAAATAAAATTGAGATATTCATTTGAAATTTGACACACGTATGTATTATAACGACATCTGGAACTAGATTATAATTTGAGATGATTCCGTTGAAGGGTTCGGGGTTAAATAGAGGTAAATAAGTAAAGCAAGCTTTTATGAGTACAGAAACTTGAAATTCGGTGTATGTACTAGAGGCAAAGGCCTCAGATTTTTTAATAATTTATTTCAGCCCCCCACCACCCCTACTCCATTATTCAAGGGATTGATAAAATAAAATTGAGATATTCACATGAAATTTAGTACGCATAGGTATTATAACGACATCTGGAACTAGATTATATTTTGAGATGATTCTGTTGAAGGGTTGGGGGATAAATAGGGGTAAATAGGGGAAAATATGGAAAGCAAGCTGGTAAGACTACAGAAACTTGAAATTCGGTGTATGTACTAGAAGCCAAGATCCCAGATTATTTATAATATTTTTCAACCCCCACCACCCCTTCATTATTAAAAGAGTTGATAAAATAAAATTGAGATATTCATTTGAAATTTGGTACACGTATGTATTATAACGACACCTGGAACTAGATTATAATTTGAGATGATTCCGTTGAAGGGTTGGGGGTTAAATAGTGGTAAATAAGGGAAAATAAGTAAAGCAAGCTGGTAAGACTGCAGAAACTTGAAATTCGGTGTATGTACTAGAAGCCAAAGCGTCAGATTTTTTTATAATTTTATTCAACCCCCACCACCCCTACTCCAATATGAAAAGGGTTGATAAATTAAAATTGAGATATTCATTTGAAATTTGGTACACGTATGTATTATAACGACATCTGGAACTAGATTATATTTTGAGATGATTCCGTTGAAGGGTTGGGGTTAAATAGGGGTAAATAGGGGAAAATAAATAAGGCAAGCTGGTAAGACTACAGAAACTTGAAATTCGGTGTATGTACTAAAAGCCAAGGTCTCAGATTGTTTATAATATTTTTCAACCCCCACCTACTTCATTATTAAAAGGGTTGATAAAATAAAATTGAGATATTCATTTAAAATTTGGTACACGTATGAATCAAACGACATCTGGAACTAGATTGTATTTTGAAATGATTCCGTTGAAGGGTTGGGGGTTATTTAGGGGTAAATAGGGGTAAATAAGTAAAACAAGCTGGTATGAGTACCGAAACTCGAAATTCTCTGTATGTACTAGAAGCCAAGGCCTCAGATTTTTTAATAATATATTTCAGTCCCCCACCACCACTACTCCAATATGAAAAGGGTTGATAAATTAAAATTGGGATATTCATTTGAAATTTAGTACGCATATATATTATAACGACATCTGGATCTAAATTATATTTTGAGATGATTCCGTTGAAGGGTTGGGGGTTAAATAGGGGAAAATAAGTAAAGCACGCTGGTAAGACTACAGAAACTTGAAGTTCGGTGTATGTACTAGAACCCAAGGTCTCAGAATATTTATAATATTTTTCAACCCACACCACCCCTACTTCATTATTAAATGGGTTGATAAAATAAAATTGAGATATTCATTTGAATTGGTACACGTATGAATTATAACGACATCTGGAACTAGATTACATTTTAAGATGATTCCATTGAAGGGTTGGGGGTTAAATAGGGGTAAATAGGGAAAATAAGTAAAGCAAGCTGGTAAGAGTACTGCAACTTGAAATTAGGTGTATGTCCTAGATGCCAAGGCCTCAGATTTTTTCATACTATTTTTCAACACTTCCACCACCCTTATTACATTATTAAAGGGGTTGATAAAATTAAATTGAGATATTCACTTGTAATTTGGTAGACGTATGTATTATAACGACATCTAGAACTAGATTATATTTTGGGATGATTCCGTAGAAGGGTTGGAGTTAATAGGAGTAGGGAAAAATAAGTAAATCAAGCTGGTAAGAGTACAGAAATTTGGGATTCGGTGAATATACTAGAAACCAAGGCCTCAGATTTCTTTCTAATATTTTTCAAACTCCACCACCTCCGCTTCATTATTAATGGGATTGATAACATCAAATTGAGATATTCACTTGAAAGTTAGTACACGTATGTATTGTAGTGACATCCGATTGTGATGACTCCATTGAAGGGGTGGGAGGTGGTAGATTGCGAATAGTGGAAAATAAGTAGGGTAAACTAGAAACTTCATTTTTAACGAATATGGTAGAAACCAACCCCTCAAACTTTTCTATGACATCTGCCCCAAATATTATTTAAATTCTATGACCAATAATTTCCACATACTAGAGTGCAAATATAGTCAAGATATTTCCTTTAAAGTGACTTGGATGAAGAATCTGGATGTGGAAGTAGTGATTCCTTAGGCAGCGGTTTTTTTTTAATGTGTGAAAAAGTGTATACTATCGATTACTATACGTGAAATTTATAATTACTCAATTCAAAGAGATATTTCACAAAAAACGATATTATTTCGCTTTTCTTGAGGTTACGAGGTGACTAAACATATTTATATCTTAAATTATATGATAGTACTATTCCTTATGAAGAATTTTAGCCCGGTTTGATTCTTTAGGCCATCCGAATCGTGGGCAATGGCCAATTTACGAAGAGGTTTTTTTTTCGCAATGTCGCGTACTTTCAAAAATGCTCTTTTTCTACTCAACACAGGCAATACTTGTACCGAACAAGGAGTAATTTGAATCAAAATTGTAATAAACACAGCAAAAATAATAATAATCGATTTCTGATGGTATTTTTAGGTTATCTCGGGAAATAAATAACGAGTCGTTATTCTGTTGGTCGCATTTGATACATTTCTTCATTACCTACAACTTTTTTATTTACTTTTTATTTATACGATGTTTCATTTTTACTTCCCTCGCATACCGAAGGGAAGTATTGTATTCGAGAAAAAATCACCCTCCGAGATTTTTTCGGATTCTGACGTTTCAGAACACGTAGATTCCGAAAATATAGGTTTTTCAATTCCGTCAGTCTGTCCGTCTGTCTGTCTGTCGGTCTGTCTGTATGTCTGTCTGTCTGTCTGTCTGTCTGTCTGTCTGTCTGTTGGTGCATTAACTAAAAAACTACTTGACGGAGAGCAGTCAAATTTGGTAGGTAGTTAACCCTACTGTCAGCGAAGAACTGGTAGAATTTTAACTGAAAAATGTACAGGGTGGACCGTCTAAACGGAATAAATAGTGAAAAAAATTTTTTTTTGCTCAAATTTAAAATTTACACGTTTCATGACGCGCTAAACCTATTTCAGGAAAAAAAAATTTTGAAAATCATTTCAAACATTTTTGAAAAAATTTTTACCGAGATGAAAAAATTTTTTTTTGCTCAAATTTAAAATTTCTACGTTTCATGACACCCTCATTTTTGAAAAAAATTTTACCACTAAAAAAAAATTTTTTCTTTGTTCAAATTTAAAATTTCCACGTTTCATGGCATTCTAAACCTATTTAAAAGAAAAAAAAATTGTGAACATTTTTTACCAACATTTTTGAAAAAATTTTTACCACCAAAATAGATGAATTTTTTTTTTCTCAAAATTTAAAATTTCCACGTTTCATAGCGTTCTAAATCTATTTAAAGAAAAATTAAAAAAAAATTAAAAATTTTTTAAAAAATTTTACCACAAATAGATGGAATTTTTTTTCAGATTTAAAATTTCCACGTTTCCATGGCATTCCAAATTTATTAAAACAAATTTTAAAATGTTTTAGAAAAATTTAAAAAAAATCGGTAAAGGTATTTACACAGAACTTCCCTCGTTATGTGTGCATGGCGATCACTAAAAAATATTAAATACGAAATGACATTGAGAATAATAATGGAAATATAGTTATTGTAATTATTACAAAGAAATCCTGATAACTTTTGGTCAAAAAAATAGTGCTCATCCAACAGCAAAAGTTCAATACTAAATAACAGGTCTCCCATAAATTATTTCTTGGGATGAATACCCTGTATATTTTCCAATAAAAGTATAATAGCATATGTCAAATAGTATTGCCATTAGACAGTTCCACATTCACGCAGTGAAGTGGAAGTATTTATAGTGGTGGTTAAAAATTTAATTTTTTTTTTGAAATTTTTCAAAACTGTTGGATAAAAATGTTCACTCCTTTTTCTTCTGCAATAGGTTCAGAATGTCATGAAACATGGAAATTTTAAATTTGAGCAAAGAAAAAAAAATTTCCATCTGTTTCCATAGTGGTTCAAAATTTTTCAAAAATGTATGAAAAAAATTTTCAAATTTTTTTTTCTGAAATAGGTTTAGAATGTCATGAAACGTGAACATTTTAAATTTCATCAAAAACAAATTTTTCCGTCTATACTATTGGTAATTTTTTTCCAAAGTGGTAAAAAAAAAAATCATCTATTCTATAGTAAGTAGTGAAATAGATTTTATCAATTTTTTAAATTTGTTTGAATAGGTTTAGAGTGCCATGGAAACGTTGAAATTTTAAATTTGAACAAAGAAAAAAAAATTTTTTTGAAATTTTTCCAAAATCTTGGTTAAAAAAATTTCAAAATTTTTTCTTCTGAAATAGGTTTAGAATGTCATGAAACGTGTATATTTTAAATTTGAGCAAAAAAAAATTTTCCATCTATTCTAGTGGTAATTTTTTTTCCAAAATGGTAAAAAAATGTTACAATTTTTTTTCTTCCGAAATAGGTTTGGAATGTCATGAAGCGTGGAAATTTTAAATTTGAGCAAACAAAATATTTTCTTCTATTCTATAGTAAGTACCTACTTAGTGATGAATACATAATTTTTTTTAAGAAAATTTTTCGGAAAAATGTTTAAATTTGTTTTAATACGTTTAGAATGCCATGGAAATGTGGAAATTTTAAATCTGAACAAAAAAAAATTCCACCTGTTTTGGTGGTAAAAATTTTTCAAAAATGTTGGTAGAAAAATGTTCAAATATTTTTTTTTAAATACGTTTAGAATGCCATGAAACGTGAAAATTTTAAATTTGAAGAAAGAAAAAAATTCTCATATTTTAGTGGTAAAATTTTTTTGAAAAATGATGAAAAAAATTTTCCAATTTTTTTTTCTGAAATAGGTTTAGCGCGTAATGAAACGTGGAAATTTTAAATTTGAGCAAAAAAAAATTTTTTCATCATGGTAAAAATTTTTTCAAAAATGTTGGTGAAAAAAATGTTCAAAAATTTTTTTTTCCGAACTAGGATTAGCGCGTCATGAAACGTGTAAATTTTAAATTTGAGCAAAAAAAAATTTTTTTCACTATTTATTCCGTTTAGACGGTCCACCCTGTATATTTTCCAGTGAAATTTCTACCATGTCTCCCCTGACAGTAGCGTCAACTATCTACCAAATTTGATTGCTATCCTTCAAGTAGTTTTTTAGTAAATGCACCAACAGACAGACAGACAGACAGACAGACAGACAGACAGACAGACTGACGGAATTGAAAAACCTATATTTTCGTAATCTACGTGTTCTGAAACGTCAGAATCCGAAAAAATCTCGGAGGGTGATTTTTTCTCGAATACAATACTTCCCTTCGGTATGCGAGGGAAGTAAAAATGAAAACATGTTTATGTAATCTATTTATAACCATTATAGAATAGACGAAATATTTTTTTTGCTCAAATTTAAAATTTCCACGTTTCATAACATTCTAAACCTATTTCGGAAAAAAAAATTTGCAACATATTTTCACCAATTTGGAAAAAAATTTAACACTAGAATAGACAGAAAACATTTTTGAAAATTTGTTCTATATTTTAATCACCACTATGCTTCCACTCCATTACGTGAATGTGGGATTGAGAATGTGAGAGATGGCAATAATATTTGGCATATCCTATTATATACTTTTGTTGAATAATGGCATCCCAAGAAATAATTGAGTCATGGTGGACATTTATAAAGGTATTTGCGCAAGCTTTCCATATTTGGCACTTGTTATATTGAACTTTTGCTGTTGGATCAAAAGTTATCAGGTTTTCTTTGTAATAATACCAATAATTATATTCCGATGATTATTCCCAATAACGAGGGAAGTTCTGTGTAAATAACTTTACCGATTTTTTTTAATTGCAAAAACCCATTTTTTCTACACCAGATAGAGCGATTCAAAAAACGCTACTTTTCTTAGAATTTTTTCCTCCATACGACCCTATTTTTTGTTTCCTGGTAGCATCGTTTTTGCATTTTTCCGTAGAATTACTGGACTATCATTCTATAAATAAAGCCTCAGATTTTAACAACACTATATTTTTAACTAGCAACCAATGCAATATTTTCGTCTCCAATGCAAACGCGTAAAAAAGGATTAATCCATCACACGCTGATTTGCGGACTTCAAACATACCAGCATAAAATCATCCACACCATTCAGCAGTACCTTGTAACGCTCTTTCACTCCATCATTTGTAAAACTGTCTTGGGGTGTTATGGAAAAGTTGTATAAAATGAGGGTGAAATAATGTATATAAATAATTAATCAGAAATATAATAAATAACCTGACTCGAACTGGAATATATTTCGAACTGAAAAATTACTTGATCCATTACTATTATGTTTCCGTGGACCGGAACCGGAAGGGAACAGTTATTATATTTGGGTCCGGAACTCTACGTAATCACATTAAAAAGTTTGCGGGTGACATTTTGATATAAAATATATTTAAAACCGATAAACCCTGCGAAATATAACTCACTTTTCTATATAAAAAGTTTTCCACTCATAAGAAATTTCCAATAAATGTCCCACAGGCCAAGAGATGGTTATAAGAAATTTATTGAGAAAGTTGTTAATTCGAGTCCTAAATACAGACGACAAAACATTAATTAATAACTACAGATCGATGACACATACCTTTAAATTTTAGCCTGAATAGATATAAGTTTATACACTTTTTATAGACATATTTATTTATTAATAGGCATGCATTTACCGAGCTGATCAAGAAAATTTAAATAATATGTATCTTCTATACTTTCTAACAGTGCAAATACGGAGAGATCGATAAAGACTGAATGAAGATTCTTTGCGTGCCACTCACACTACTTTCAATATTTGCATGTTGGCCATAGTGACTTAGTGACTTATATAGGTCGTATGCGCATAACGTCACAAATTTAGACATTTGTCAGAGTTTAGAGAAAACAAACCCAAATTCCCAAGATGTTAAATGGAAACTGTTCGAACTTTTCGTTACATTTCGATTAGTAGGTTCTTTTGCGGACCTTGTATTGTACAGAATGCCATGTTTTAGATGTATTAATAATTGTGGAAGTGTGGCAATACTAAATGAGGCCAGTTTTTTATTAAATTACCTCGATTTTTCTTTTCATTACGCACTTCTTTCAAAAATGATGTAATTACAATGGATGTGTGTGTAGTATTTGGAAATACATCGGCATCTGTACTAAACTCTTCGTTGTTTAATATTGTTACGGATTTCCACCTTTTTGGAAACACCCTGTATGAATCCGTGGGTTCTAAATAATTTTAACAAGAGATTAAACACTACTAACACTTTATTTAACTATTTACTGACTACAATACTTCAAATTCACTTTATTTACTATTTATCTAACCTCACTTTTCACTTTTCTACTTGTTCACTTTTATAAACTGCTTTCTTCATAAAACTTCCTCTTCCGCGCTTGTAATCGCGCCTTATATACTCCGAAATTAGCTCTAGATTAATCCAGAATCTTCTCCAACCATAATCTAGAAAAGTCCTTGGCTCTTTCTAGAGCCTTTCCAGTCACCATCGGTAGGCATAGGTGTACCATCTCCAATTCCAAGGGGGTGTAATTCATAACACTGCCCCCTCCTTAAGCCTGATCGTCCCGATCAGGCAACTCAGAATCATCGATGTATTTCGCCAGCCTGTCCAAATGCACGATCTTCATCTTGGACTTTTTGCTTCGTTGAATTCGATAGACGACGTCATTAATTCGGGTAATAACAGTATACGGTCCATCCCAAGGCGGTTGAAGTGACTTTCCTTTCCTCCGCTGGGGGTTGTACAGCCAAACTAGCTCTCCCACCTTGATGATCTCCTTTGAATTACCCTTCCAGTCATATCGAGCCTTCATTCGGTCATTGGCTGGTGATGGCTCCGCTATATCATTAGCCAACCTCTTGAAAGGAGCTCCGGCGTTGAGCTGTTTCTTTTCACCCTTACTCCCAGTCTGTGGTCCCTTACTGGCTGCACAAATCTTGCATTTGCGACACCAAGCCTCCACATCCTGACGACTTCTTATCCAATAAAATCGTTCTCGTATTTTCTTGAGGGTCTTGTTAACACCGAAGTGTCCATCGGATGTTCCATTGTGCACTTCCTGAAGTACCTTCGCTACTCGACACCTGGGAATCAGTAGACGCATAACCACCTGCTTCCCATCCGGGCTTTCCCATGCTCTCCGCAACAGCCCGTTTACGACTTTCAGTGAGTCCCACTGCGCCCATAGTGCCTTCAGTCCCACTCTTTTGCCTGAAACATCCTTCCATTTTGGACGAGTTCCCCTTTCTTTGGCTCTCAATATAGGCCCAATTTCCTCATCGTTTAGTTGCTCTTGTCTGAGCGCTTCGTCTGTCCTGTCATCCTGCACCTCCACCTTGACAGTGTTCACTGCTCCCGTGACCTGCAGTTTCTCCTGGTGGTAGTACTTGCAATCTTCCTTGCACCTTCTTCCGGATGACGTATCAGCATCCTTCTGGGGTTTCATTTTATTTTTCACTTTTCTACTTGTTCACTTTTATAAACTGCTTTCTTCATAAAACTTCCTCTTCCGCGCTTGTAATCGCGCCTTATATACTCCGAAATTAGCTCTAGATTAATCCAGAATCTTCTCCAACCATAATCTAGAAAAGTCCTTGGCTCTTTCTAGAGCCTTTCCAGTCACCATCGGTAGGCATAGGCGTACCATCTCCAATTCCAAGGGGGTGTAATTCATAACAATATATTATGACGATTTGAACTGATAGCACCAACTTCTTTCTATACAACTATCCTTTACATTACACAAAACGCGTACAGTCAGTCGTGCGAAATTGTGTAATAAATAACAACGTGTTTCTTTTTGTTTACAATCTGATTTGTGGAGACGTTTATAGATGAAGTGTATGGCCACAGCTAAGGGCGTTTATATAAACACAGTTTTACCAAACTGTCTTTAAATATATCAACGGTTAAGCAACATTTTGATTGTAACCTCAAGTAAATCTTAGATTGAGTCTTATAACAAAAGTACCACTTAGTACCGGCTTCTTTTTTTGTTAATATACAATCCTTACCATTCGGTAATGTTTCAGGAAAAAATAGCTATCACTGTGAATCATCTTCTAAGATAAAATCTAATGTAGACATTCCGAAAGAGTTACAGGGACTTCGAAAAAACTATTCTTATTTTTTTTAGTTTGAGCAATTCTAAGCATTGTCTATAATTGTTTATTTGTGGTATATTCAGATTTTCTTACTTTTTGTTGGGTATTTTGCCACTGAAAAATATTTAAAAAATTTTAATGAAAAAAACCTCTGCGCCAAACGGATCAGGCAGAAGTTGGTTCTTGAATATTTTACTGTTTCAAACAATCTCACATCTGAAAATATATAAACTAGAAGAAGGTTATAAACTAAAAATTGAAAATGAAACCTATAGGCAGTTAACGTTTCGGAAGAAAATCTACTTCCGTTCTCAAAACTCTTTTGGCCGTCAACCATGACAGCTCTTTGTTTATGAATTTCTATAGTCACGTGAGACATTAAGTTATATTTATCTTATTTTTACTTACTTTGTCTCTAAGGATGGGCAATCAACTAGTACAAAAATCTATTGAATAATTTGAAACGCATCTATCTTCGTTTAATAAAATAATCGCGGATTCTTTAAGTTTTCTTTTAGTTCCGTTACTCTCTTTTTCTAAAATCTTCGCCGAGTCACATTTAATCCTGTGATTATTATCCCACGCGTGTTCACAAATTTTGGAATTTTCAAATTCTCCCCTTCAGGCATGATTTCTATGTTCACCAAGACTTGTTGAAAGGTCCAGATGATTCACCTAGGTAATGTTTTCCGCAGTCACACGGAACACTATAAATAATTTTTTTCTTTAATTTTAAACAATATTTAGAAGTTTGGTTTTTGATAAAACCGATCTTAGCGTGGAGCCCATTTGAAAAACCGTTCGTACGGAAAACCTATTCCCAATTTTTCGTAACTTGTCCGATAAACTATGTATATATGGAATTACTGCCATTGACCTAAATACTTCAGGTTGTGATAGATATTCTCTCTATTACCAATGTTCAACAATTGACTATCAACAAAACTCTCAGGATATTGATTATTTAAGAAGACAGATTTTATAAATTGCTTTCCTTTCCTTGATATTACATCATTTGAAAAAATAATTTTGGCTCTGTCATACATGCAATTAACAACACCTTTCTTAATACTAATATGATGATTTGAATCGAAATTTAAGTAGCTGTTTGTGTGTGTTTGTTCCCTATACACACTGGTTTGGTATGTGTTATCTAATTTTTTAATTAAAATATCTAAGAAAGGTAATTCATTATTATTTTCGATTTCTATTGTAAATTTAATTGGAGGTTTTTTTTCGTTAATCTGATTCAAAAATTACTTAAACATTCTTTACTATAAGGCCATATAGCAAAAATGTGATCTACATATTTCCACCATACAATGGGTTTATAAGTTAGATTATTAATATTACTTTCCTCAAAATTTTCCATGAAAATGTTACTTAATATTGTAGATAATGAAGAACCCATGGCCAACCCAAAGTCTTGTTGATAGAAGTTAAGAAGAAGTTAACCCACTAAGTACTAGTATTCCATTTATGGAACACAAAACAATGTATTACAGAGACACTCCCTATTTTATTTAAATTGCAAAACTCTCCTACGAGCGATGTTTTTAGGTTGTTTAGTACCGATATAAACAGTTATTTGTCGCGAGACCGGGCGACGGAACATCGAGTGGCTATATTTATATATTATATTTAATATTTAGACTGTTTGTTTCATGAACACCTAAAATGTCGTGCTGTAAAGGGTAAGTGTTCCATTTTGAAACTTATATAATATATTGGCAACTAATGACCGTTTTCTGTAACATTCTACAATGAACATATTGTGTTACTAATAGTTAAAAAATATAGAAAATATATTTAAAAAAGATATACAAGGTTTTTGAACGCGTTCCTTATAAGGAACGCTAGGCTTATAGGTGCCTTATCTGGATTAAATTTTTGTATTCAATTTTAGGTTGTCCCTTCAGCAAATTGCAGATTTATTTGATAGTTCTGAATTTTGGAATAGCTTGGACCCGAATGATGCCGTGCAGAAAGTGTTTATTGAGCCACCAGAGAATAGAGATTTATACAATGAGGATTCTGCAGATGAAGATTCTGGAGGTCTACTGGACAATTTGTCGGAAGGACAACTAGAAGCAAATGCAGAAGTCGTTTTGCAAAGTGGTGCAAGAGTGGGAAACTTTTGTGAGGAAGAGGAAGACGACGATATTTCTGCTTTGTCATTACTTGTGCGTCAGAAGTCGAAGACGACGTCAAAGAGTAAAGAAATTTATGTTTGGAAAAACATAAGGACTTGGATTGTACGGATGAGGCGATATTTCCACAACCTAATATGTCGGATTACAGAAATATGACACCAGTTGAGATGTTTCAGTGCTTTATTACGGACGACATTATAGACCTTCTTCTAGAGGAGTCAACCAAATATGCTACTTTTAAAAATTTCGCGAACCCCAATATCATTTCACGAAGAAATCAGGTACTTTTTGGCTATACTGATTGTAAGTGGATATGACAAAAAACCGTCAAAGAAAAGTTACTGGGACGTCGGAGATCTTAGAAATATTGCTGTTTATAAAGGTATGCGTCGTGATAAATTCATCGAAATAATGAAATTTATGCACTGCGCAGTCAATTTAACACGACCCCACCGATAAAATGACTAAATTGCGACCTCTTATAAATTAAATAAAATCTAATTTTATGAAACATTTTGTACCCTCCTCTCAAATTTCTTACGACGAAAATATGATTGAATGCTTTGGAAGACATGGCTGTAAGCAGTACATACGTGGTAAACCCATACGTTTTGGGTATAAATGCTGGTGCATGAATTCGAAAAATGGATATTTGATAAATTTCGAAGTGTGTCAAGGTGCTATACCAAACGCCAATTTAGATGACCAACAAAAATTTGGGAAAGCTACAGCACCACTAATTCAACTTATTGGGGAGTTGCCCGAAGAAAAACAGGCCAACCCATATCGTTTTTATTTTGACAACTTATTCACCTTAGTCAAATTTCTAGCTTATTTGAAAGAGGAAGGCTATAACGATACTGGAACAGTTCGGGAAAGCAGAGTTCCTCGCAACTGTCCAATCAAAGATGTCAAGATTCTAAAAAAAGCACAAAGTGGAGAATTTGATTATGCATTTTATGAAAACAAATCTGTTGTAATTTGTAGATAGATGGACAATTCAGTAGTAACTGTTGCGACAACAGTATATCCAGTTTTTCATTTATACGATGCGCAAAGATATTCGGCTGCAGAAAAAAAGAAGATACTTATTCAAAGACCTCGCTGCATACAGTTATACAATGAATTTTTGGGAGGCACAGACCAAATGGACGCCAACATAAACGTTTATAGAATAAGTATCAGAGGCAAGAAATGGTGGTGGTCCACTTTTACATGGCTAATAGATGCAGCAATTCAAAATGCTTGGGTGACTTATAGAATTCATAATCCGAAAACTTTCCAGTTGGACTTTAGGAGAGAAATAGCGCAAACCTATTTAAAAAATTATTAAAATCCACCCAAATCATCTGGAAGACCGGCTACTTTCTCAGCAGATAATAAAATGTCTCGGGATATTCGTCTCGATTCAAGAGACCACCAGGTCGAATACGTACCGAACAATAAACGCCGCATGTGCGCAGGACAAAATCACAAAGGCAGCTCGGTCAGTACTCAATGTCGAAAACATGATGTTGGTTTGTGTATAGATTGCTTTGTGGAGTTTCACACTAAGTACATAGGTATCAAGTTAGTATAAATTTTTATAATAAAAAAATTTTTGAACTAAAAAAACAAAGTTTTAGTATTTCATTATACCATACCTTATAAAACTAGCGTTCCATATATGGAACGGGCGCCATCTTTAAATCTATCAAAACATAAACATTATTTTCAACTGGATATTGTTTCTAGGGGTATCTTTAGTATAATTATATATTCTAACCACATTTTTTTTAAATTTTTAAATTCAGTCCTTAATGGGTTAATTGAAAGTGTTGTTTTAATGCAAAGTGTAAGTAATTCCATTATAGTTTCAATGCTTAACCACTGTCTTATTAAATAATCAATATCCTGAGAGTTTTGTTGATAGTTAATTATAGAACATTGGTAGTAGAGAGGATATACTATCACAACCTGAGGTATTTAGGTCAATAGCAGTAATTCCATATACACATGGTTTACCGGATAAGTTACAAAAAATTGGGAACAGGTTTTCCGTACGAACGGTTTTTCAAACGGGCTCAACGCTAAGATCGGCTTTATCAAAAACCAAACATCTAAATATTGTTTAAAATACAAAAAATTGTATTTATAGTGTTCCGTGTGAGTGCTGAAAACATTACGTAGGTGAATCACCTAGACCTTTCAACGTAAGACTTCGTGAACATAAAAATAGAAGGGGATGATTTGAAAAATCCAAAATTTAGGAACACGCGTGGGATAATAATCACAGGATTAGATGGGACTCGGCGAAGATGTTAGAAAAAGAGAGTAACGGAACTAAAAGAAAAGTTAAAGTATCCGCGATTATTTTATTAAACGAAATATATGCGTTTCAAATTATTCAATAGATTTATGTACTAGTTGGTTGCCCATCCTTAGAGACAAAGTAAGTAAAAATAAGATAAATATAATTTAATGTCTCACGTGACTATCAAAATACATAAACAAAAAACTGTCATGGTTGATGGCCAAAAAAGTTTTGAGAACGGAAGTAGATTTTCTTCCGAAACGTTAACTGCCTATAGATTTCATTTTCTATTTTTAGTTTATAACCTTGTTCTAGTTTATATATTTTTAGGTGTGAGACTTTTTGAAACAGTCAAGTATTCAAGAACCAACGTCTGTCTGATCCGTTTGGCGAAGAGGTTTTTTTACTAAAAATTTTTAAATATTTTTCAGTGGCAAAATACCCAACAAAAAGTAAGAAAAACAATTCACAAGTATACTGAAAAACTTCTAGAGTATCTTCTAGACAAATATAGTGTACGCAATCTGGCTATATGAGCTTAAAAGTTACATTAAAATGTTTGGTCTCAAATTTGATTTCGAAGTTGAAAGACAGTCGCCTTTACGAAAAGTTCCTGAAAAAGAATTCTATGGGCTTGATTATTCATTATATCTGTCATCTCTGGTGTCGACTACTCCAATCAACTGCGGTTCAGCCCAAAGTGAACCAAGAAGAGAACGAGGGAGACTGTCTAAACTATTTTCAGAAGGTTGTGATGAAGTGAAAGACGTGACCTCTAAGGGCCATCTTTGCACCATAATTTGGTAAGTGCCGAAGGTCATCTCTGAACGTAAAATGTTCTGCTCGTTTCATTTGCGGAGTTAAAAGTAGGGAGTTAAATGTGAAAAAATCGACTTGACCTTCAAATAACCTTGAACGTCACGGTAGAGGTCAAGTTCAGGGTCACCGTCAGATAAGCAGGGAAATTTCCTACATCTTTTGTATTTAAAGCTTTTCTCTAGAATTCATATTTTTCAAGCCATCCTGCTGTTTCCATATTTGTATGCCACCCAGTATATTGAAATTTATTAAACATCTTTTGTATTAAATTTATAAACTACTTTCCAGTAGTATTTAGTCTCAAAAAATCTACCAATTTAACACTTTCATTTATAAACAATTTTCAATTATCGTCCGACAAATATTTACAATACAAAATGTTCACAACAAAACTGGATTCGATTAAATTATCTACCGACTAGGTACCAATATATAACACCAGCACGTCGTGTAATGAAATAAAAAACAAAAAAGTACGCAATTTAAAATTTAATATTTTCGGAGGCTCTTTCCGTAAAAACAATTTCAACTTTCTCATGTTATTATTCGTGTTTTATTTTCCGTCCTGAAAGTTTTTTTATCTCTTAATGCAGTTTTAGTTTGTTTGGCTCTTTTGGAACAGTTATATTCTTTCTGCTCTTTCAATTCAACTTCGCAAATGAGTAAATTACAAGTTTCGGCTCCTGAGTTAGAATTCCGATCTAACGCAAGTGACTAAATAAGAAAACCAGCAATGGCGACGAATTATTTAAAAGCGTGTCACTGAAATTTTGCGAAAGTGAAAATTGTGTTTCAACATTTTATATACAAGGTGTCCCAATAAAAACTCCCAGGCCGGATATATTCTAATCGAATAGAGATATTTTAATTATGTAAAAGCCACAGCATAAAAAGACCTTCATTTCTGAATATAATTGTTTTTTTTAATATATCAGTATATAGATGGCGCTGTGCGCTAAAGAAATATTTCGATGGGAGAAACTTTCAAACGGGGTTTATGTGAAATAAAATGCATTTCTAAGCAGATTATGTTCTGTAAAAAAATACCATAAAACCAACCGTTCTCGAGATATTTGAGTCCAAATGTTGGCATTTGCCAGTATTGAATAATTGTAATCTCTACAACATTTCAGTCCATTAAGTGGGACAATCTGTATTTAATTTACAAATTTTAGAAGAAAATATTTAAAGAATTTTTCATATCTTATGAATTAGGTAAATATATTTGAAGTAACCCTTGGAAAAAAAATAAAAATATTATTTATCATATAATTCAAACGTTTAAGCAAAAAAAAATCGGAACTTCCCTCGTTATTTTTGCATGGCAGTCACTCTAAATAATTAATAATTACGAACTGATATTGAGTATAATAATCGGAATAGAGTTATTGCTATTATTACAAAGAAAACTTGATAAGTTTTGGTCAAAAAAATATAGAGATTGCTCATCCAACAGCAAAAGTTCAAGACTAACAAGCAGGTGAAACATATGGCAGGCTTGCGCAAATACCTTTACAAATGTCCACCATGACTGAATTATTTCTTGGGATGACCACCCTGAACATTTTTCAATAAAAGTATAATAGGTGCATATGCCAGATATTATTGCCATCTGTCACATTTTCAATCCAACATTCACGTAATGGAGTGGAAGTATAGTGGTGGTTAAAAAATTCCATTTTTTTAAATTTTTCAAAAGATGTTGGTAAAATAATTTTCAAAATTTTTACTTCTGAAATAGGTTTAAAATGTCAAACGTAGAAATTTTAAATTTGAGCAAAGAGGAAAGTTTCCTTCTATTCTATAGTAGTGCTAAAAAAAGTTTAAAAATTAAAAATTACATATTTTTTAAAATAGGTTTAGAATGTGTAACAAGTTTTTTTCCGCAACTTGTTAATTATTTATTTGGTTGCCAAATATTTTCCATTCAGCACCCGTACTAAGAATAAATTCAATTTGTTGCCAAAAACTCATGTTTAGCGACCGTGCTACAATAACAAATAAAAACCGAGTTAGAAGCAACTGAGCATGTGCGGGCGGAATATTAGAGAGAGATAGAACTTACAGGAATTGAAAACCGACACTTTCCGTCTTGACGTCGCTGAGGTGAGACTATTCTAATTTTTTTCTTAAAAGATTTGTAGTTATTAGAGCCATCCTACAATACTTTGTTGAAATTTTTACTTTTATAATTATAATTTCTTAAATAATAACCTAGTTATTTTGAATTTATATTAAATTTTACTCATGTTTAGCGACCGTGCTACAATAACAAATAAAAACCGAGTTAGAAGCAACTGAGCATGTGCGGGCGGAATATTAGAGAGAGATAGAACTTACAGGAATTGAAAACCGACACTTTCCGTCTTGACGTCGCTGAGGTGAGACTATTCTAATTTTTTTCTTAAAAGATTTGTAGTTATTAGAGCCATCCTACAATACTTTGTTGAAATTTTTACTTTTATAATTATAATTTCTTAAATAATAACCTAGTTATTTTGAATTTATATTAAATTTTAAGCTGGCATTTAATTAAATTATTAATATATTTGAGGTTAACCTTGGTGGTTAATAAGAAACCACTTGTTAGTGGATGCCCCAGCAGTAGTTTATTTGTCATTTTGGGACAGTTCCTGCTGGATGTTTATGTATTAACAGTTTCAATAATTTTTGTTTGCCAGTAGTTTATATTATATACTTACATATATATATACCTATATATATTTTTTTTTTGGTATTTAGGGTCGCTCTAAAACTTTTTATTAGATAATCTCATTTCACGACTAGTATACTAATTATTGAATTTATTAAAGTACGAGACGTAAAGTCAATTTGTTTAAATTAATTTTTATAATAGTACGGAGACTATCTCCAAAATTTTAAATTTTCTTATTTAATTTTTTCTTAATGTCATATCTTAATATCGATTTCTTTTATGCTGCTTTAACCATTTCATCATCATTTCGAACAATTTTGTTGATTCACAGCCTCAGGGCCAAAATTTTGTGATAATCTAGTAGTAGAGTTTTTTTTTATTGGTGTTTATTTTTTTTGTTTTTTTTCGATTCATTGCTTAAATTTTACAAATTCTAATACCTATTTTTTTTGTAATTTCTATAAAATTTGTGACCTTGGCTTAACCAATGGTATTCCATTTTGTATTCTGCTAGATCATTCTTTTCAGTAAGTTTTAAAGTTAATTAATAATTTATTTAGCCATTTTAAATTATAATAATAATAATAATAATAATAATAATAACACGTCTTTATTATTTTTCATCTTAAAAAAAAAATACAATCTATTATTGATTTTATAAAATAAACAATGAAAAATAAATGGCGAAGTTAAGTAGTCACAATTCATAAGAAATCATGAACGCTTTTCTTCCACTTAATCATGTATTCTGTTTGAAGCGTACAGACTCGGTCCCTCCTGTATCTTGAAGGTACACAAGAGAGGCGAAATCTGCACACTTCGAACAGAATCGAAAATAATAATCTATAATAATTTCAACATGAATACAAAAAAAAAGGCAAGGCTGCAAGAATGAGATTTAAAGAAAAATGTTTTCTTTTTCATTATTACAATATTATTCTATACAAAGGGCTACAATAATCCTGTACATTGACGTTCGAGCAAATATGATTTATATATCTTTTTGAACCTAGTAATGCTGTTCCTTTTTAGCTGATTATTCAAACCATTATATATTTTACAAATTTGGTAACTAAATGATCTCTTAAACAGTTCAGTACGGTGCTGGGGTGGAGTTAGAAGACCCTTAAATCTAATATTTAATGTGTGCACATCAGTTCGAAATTTAATTTTTTGATAAAGATATATAGGAGTTTTGTTTAATATAATTCCATGAAAAAGACAAGCTGTGTGATGCAATCTTCTGTTGTACATGTTAAGCCATTTTACCTCCTTGAGTTTATGAGAAATTCTCTGATTTCGGTAAATTCCATAGATGAGTCTAAGACAAGAATTTTGTAATTTCTGAATTTTCCTTGCATACAGTGTATTTATACAAGGGCCATATAAACAGTCTGCATAATTTAATATAGATAAAACCAAAGTTTCACAGAGGAGAACTTTGGTTTTATGTGGGAGGTAATGGCGATTACCATATATTAATTTTAATATGGAGTAACCTTTTTGTAGCATTTTATTTACATGGGCCTCAAATCTTAAATCACAGTCTAATATAACTCCTAAACTTTTTGCCTTGTCTACTTTTACCAAGGAATCATTACCAATTTTAATATTTGTATGTTCTTTAATATTACTTCGCTGGTTCTTTGGACCAAAAATTATAATATTAGATTTAATGGGATTAATGACAAGACAATGATCATTTGCAATTTTGACAAAATTTTGAAGATCTTCATTAACAAATGAACAGGCGATATCAGCATCAGAGGGCCTGAAAGAATAGTAGAGTTGAGTGTCATCTGCATATAAATGTACTTTGCAGTAATTTAAGTGATTAATAAAATTGCTTGTATATATAGTAAATAGCAATGGACCGAGGATTGACCCTTGGGGAACACCAGATCTTAGGGTTAGGTAATTTGAAATATTATTATTTAATTTTACACGTTGTTCCCGATTTTTTAAGTAGGCATTAAATAATTGTATTGCTTCCTCAGAGAGCCCTATGTAGTGTAAAATATTATTAAGTATATCGTAATTTATAGTATCAAATGCCCTACTGAAGTCAAGCAAAATTAAGGTGGTACAAAATCCCTGGTCAGTAGCCGCTATAATATCATCCACTATGTGTAAGAGAGCCGTAGTGCAACTGTGTTTGGGCCTAAATCCTGATTGAACCGACGGTATTAAATTGTACTTTTCTGTATGTTCTCTTAACTGTTGTTCCATTACTCTTTCAATAAGTTTTGACATGGTCGGTAATAAACTAATAGCTCGGAGATCTTTAAATTCTTCTGGATTATTTTTTTTAGGCAGCACAGTTACATCGGCCCTCTTCCACATTGCCGGAAAAACATTTTCAGTTAAACAGAAATTAATTATATGCGTCAAATATAAAACAATATGTGGACAACACAATTTTATCAGATTAACATTTAAATCATCACACCCAGCAGCAGTAGTTTTTATGTTATTTAAAATCTTATATATTGCAAGTTCGTCAACAGGATGAAATTTAAAATTTGAATTATTTATATTATTATTTTTATAAAAGTCAATAACTTCAGCCGATGCAGTTGTCTGAGGAATAGCATTTATAAAAAAATTATTTATAACCGATAGTTTTTTTTTCTTTGTGTGATTTAACTAAATTTGCATCAACTGGTTCCTGAATTATCATTGTTTTTCATGTAATAACTGGATCGACCAATTCTGGATCAAGCACATGGTAGTTTTGCTAGTGGCTGGACAAGAACTATAATTCGCTGAATATTTCCAACTTCGTGTCATCCTGGAACCTCCTCGTAGACCGGACAAACAATATAAGTCCTTCAACCCAGGTACCTGTGGCCATCTCCAGGAATTGACACACTGGAACTCCGCACTCGCCACCCAAAGTTACGTAAGCAATTAACTATCATTGTAGCTTTTCTTGGTCAGAAGATAACTTCTATAATTGTTAAACCAGTTGATCTTTTCAATTAATTTTTTTTTTTTAAATAATACAAAATTTTATTCTCTAGCTATTTAATTTAACTTATGTCATTCTTTTAAATGCATATTTAATTGTAAAGATTTTGTAAATTTTTTTTTTGTAATTTTTTCAATACATTGTTATTTTGTTTAAATTTTGCTTTTGATTGTTTCCTCCTTAAACAGTTGCAGGAATATCAGTTGTATGAATACGCTGGCGCCCAGTTTCTTTGTTTATTTTTGTTTTGTAACATTCAAATTATTAAATAACTCTTCTCGCCACAGAGTGACCTTCGACCAACCCCTGAGCTAACCGGTTGCTACTCTTTCATAGCTTCCTCAGCACCCAGCTGAGAAGTTGTGGTTACAAATGCTATGAAACGTGAACATTTTAAATTTGAGCAAATAAAAAAAAATCGATCTATTTTAGTGGTAAAAACTTTTTGAAAAATGTCGGTGAAAAAAAATTTCAATGATTTTTTTCTGAAATACCTAGGTTTAGAATGTCATTTAAATTTGAGCATTCTAGTGTTAAAATTTTTTCCAAACTGGTAACAAAAGGTTGCAAATTTTTTTTTCCGAAATTGGTTTGGAATATCATGAAACGTGGAAGTTTTAAATTTGAGCAAAAAAATTTTTTTCGTCTGTTCTATAGTAGTGATGCATAAATAGATTAAAAATTTTTTCAAATTTTTTAAAAAATTCTTCAAAAACATTTTTAAATTTGTTTGAATAGTTTTAGAATGTCATGGAAACGTGGATAGTTAAAATCTGAAGAAAAAAAAAATTCTCTCTTAGTGGTAAATTTTTTTAAAAATAGTAAGAAAAATTTCTAATTTTTCTTTTAAATAGATTTAGAACGCTATGAGACGTGGAAATTTGAAATATGAAGAAATAAAAAAAAATCTATTTTAGTGGTAAACAAATTTTCAAAAATGGTAAAAAAAATAAATTTTTTGAATCAGGCTTAGAATGCCATGAAACGTGGAAATTTTAAATTTGAAGAAAGAAAAAAAATTTATTTAATTTTAGTAGTAAAAATTTTTTCAAAAATATTGGTGAAAAAAAATTTCATTTTTTTTTTCCTGAAATAGGTTAAGCGTGTCATGAAACGTAGAAATGTTAAATTTGAGCAAAAAAAAATTTTTTTCATCTTGGTAAAAATTTTTTCGAAAATGAAAAAAATTTTCAAAAAAATTTTTTTTTTCCGAAATAGGTTTAGCGCGTCATGAAACGTGGAAATTTTAAATTTGAGGAAAAAAAAATTGTTTTCACTATTTATTCCGCTTAGACGGTCCACCCTGTATATTTTCCAGTGAAATTTCTACCATTTTTTCGCTGACAGTAGCGTCAACTACCTACCAAATTTGACTGCTCTCCGTCAAGTAGTTTTTTAGTAAATGCACCAACAGACAGACAGACAGACAGACAGGCAGGCAGGCAGGCAGGCAGACAGACAGACAGACAGACAGGCAGACAGACTAACTGACGAAATTGAAAACCTATATTTTCGTAATCTACGTGTTCTGAAAGGTCAGAATACGAACATAAAACAATTTTTACGAACTAATGAAATTAAAATAACTATTTTAACAGGTGTTCAAAATTATTGCCATTTTCATGAACACACATCGTAAACCTATTAATTAGTTCAGATCTACAAAGTTTTAATAACGCATGCCAATTAATGGCGGCAACACTAGCACACATTTTATTATAAAGATCTGCCATGCCTTCTATTGGTTCTTTGTACACTTCACTTTTAAAAAAATCCCCATTAATAGAGGGGGGCCTCTTAGTACTCCATTGGTACCAATCCATCTTCCTGGCTATGTTTGATGTAAATAATTAACAACGTTGTGATGATTATGTGGGCCTGCTCCATCCTGATGAAACCACATATTATCCAACTGAGTGGGCAAATTCCTTAATAGTACTTGTAAATCATTTTGCAAAAATTGTAAATATCTTTCACCTGTTAAATTCTCATGGTAGAGGTATGGGCCAACAAAGTAACCATTAACGATACCACACCAAACATTTACTCCAAAACGATTCTAGGATCTGGCATGTCTCATCCACCTAGGATTCTTTTGAGACCAGCAACGACAATTATGTGTTGTGATTACTCCATTATTGTGGAATCGACTTTCATCACTCCACATAATTGTATCTAAAATATTTAGATTTTCTTCCAAGAGAATTGTAAATTGAACTTTACATGGAAAAAATATTTGTGATTTGTTTCTTCCGTCAACTTGCGTACTGATATGTTTGAGTTATTTTCTACTTAATGTAATACCTATGCAATATTTTCATTAGTTGCAGTTCTTTTTCTTCTTGTCGTTTTTATTTTCTTAAAACCTACATAGTTTTTCAAATTAGAACACAAACTTACAAAAGTTTTCCGATCCGGTAAAGGTCTGTCAGGAAAACGCATTTCATATAAACTTACAGCTCTTGAAGCATTTTTACGACATTCCCCATTTCATATTTTTGACAATTCTCATTCTAACACTAGCATCCACACAGCCCCTACAGCCATGCAGATTAAACTAGTATCTACATACCCCCTACGATCCTAAAGATTCAGTTAAGAATGAGAGCAAAGTCCTAAAATGAATTTATTTTGTAACGAGGTAAATTTTCCGTTGCTAAAAATGCAGTTTAAATTAATAACATACCCCGTTATTTGCTCCGCTTACATTCGAATCATATGCATTGTAAATTATTATTACAGATTTCTCCCAAATTTAGCTTGCTGAAACCGCGAAACAGATTTCTACTTTAAATAGGTAATTTGATAAACCTGGCAGTGAGAGGGCTGTCCATAATATTAACATAAATTACAAAATTTGATACTGAGGGCGTTGGTAAGACAACTGCGTAAATTAGTTTCATTAGACCACATTTGAGAATCACTTCTGTCCGATCCGTCAAACAGCCCAGTCGGGTATCATTCCGTATATCCAGCACATGTAAGTACACCGTTTTATCTCCGCCGCTGGTTTCTTGTCGACCTTTTTATATTAACACCGATAAGAATAATTCACTGAAATGTGTGTTTTAAAGCAATAATTTGAAACCTATTCCGTTTGAATGTATCAGAATATAATTATTATTTTCCGACTTTGCCGAAATTAAATTAATTTAAATTATTACAATAGTAAGAGAGTACAAGTTAGGACCTGTCAACTTCTCCGATTTTATCCAAATAGCTATGTTCGCAAGAATTTCCAAATGGGAAAAAGAACATAGATGATATTTCGAGAGAAAACTGTGTACCGTTTACCGTTTATATTATTTTGATCCAGACCATTTGTGATGGTACTGCTATAAAATAATATGTGTTATATTTAAGCACTTTTTAACGATTAATAATATTTCAATAATAGGAGTGTCCGAGACGTGGCTTGCCTCCGGTATTACTGACAATATGATTTACATTGATGGTTACTCTTTAGTAAGGTATGATCGCGGTAGTAGAGGAGGGGGGGTCTGCCTTTATATTCAAAATAACCTTAAATATAATACAATCGACTGTATGCAAAATATCACCGAGTGTTTAGAGCAGGGATGGATATGTGTCAAAATTAATAGAAAGACGCTGGGAATCGGAATTATCTACAGGCCGCCTAATTCACAATTGCAATCATTTTTGGAAACCTTTGAGGAAACGTTAGCCAGTGTTTATATGCAGTGTGATAATCTAATTTGCGTCGGAGATTTTAATATCAATCTACTAGACATTCATAGTAATAATGCCGCGCAGTTTGATACTTTACTAAGTGGAATAGGCCTAAAGCAAATTGTTAATGAACCCACTCGCATAACTCAAAATACTGCCTCTTTGATAGACTTTATAATTGTTGATAATTATTTAAGCTATGGTAACTGCAATGTTAAGGATATCTCGAATATATCGGATCATTCTGCAGTTATCTGTGACATAGAAGTAGACGTTAGTAAAATAGATCCAATTGTAAGAAGTTATAGAGATTTTAAAAGATTTAATTTAGACAGTTACGAGAACGGCTTACGTGAAATTCCATGGCATCAAATTTATGATCTAATGGAAGTGGATGATAAGGTAAGGTTTCTAAATGACAATTTAATTTTTTTAATGAATCTACATGCTCCAATTAAAACTTCAAGATTTACAAAACCTCCATCCCCATGGATTACAGACAACATAAAATTAATAATGAATTTACGAGATAAGGCTCTAAGTAAGTTCAAAAAAACACAAAATATAAATCATTGGAATTATTATAAAGAACTTAGAAATTATACCACTTTTGCAATTAGAACCGAAAAAATACGCTACATGGAACACAAATTATTAAATTCAAATAACAAACAGTTATGGAACATAGTTAAACAGTTCGATATTAATAACAACAATAATAGAAGCCAAATAATTTCAAATTTGAACCTTAACGAAATCAAGGAATATTTTTCAAATGTATATTCTACTAGAGAAGAACCTAATAAAAATTTAATAGATTTCTACAATAATAACTTAAAATCAAATAATCTGAAACTGTTTAAACTAATCGAGGTCACAGAAATTGAAGTTTTAAAGGTCATAACAAGTATTAAATCTAAAGCCTATGGAATGGATGGTATAAATATAGTAATGATTGAACTTTCTTGTCCATTTCTATTGCCATATATAACACACATAATAAATTTTTGTTTTAAGCACTCGGTATTTCCGAAACAATGGAAAGAGGGTAGAGTTACACCTATTCCAAAAGTAGATTCCCCTAAGGAAATAAAAAACCTCCGCCCAATTACTGTTCTACCGGCTTTATCTAAGGTAATAGAAAGGATAATTGAAGGACAATTACGTCACCACTTAATAAAATATAACTCCTTACCACCTAATCAATCAGGTTTTCGTCCAGGTCACAGCTGTGGAACTGCACTTCTTAATATAACCGATGATTTTATTCAAGAACTGGACAAAAAAAATGTTGGAGCCTTAATACTACTTGATTATACTAAAGCTTTTGACATGATCAATCATGACATATTACTTGCAATACTCCACTTTATAGGTTTAAGTCAAAGCACTATAATGCTATTCAAAAATTATTTAGAGGGTCGAACACAAAAAGTTATATTATCTGGGGAATCATCAGAGAGTTATGATGCTGTCAGAGGGGTTGCTCAAGGGTCAATCTTGGGACCACTTTTATATACGATCTATACATGCAACTTCCCCTCTGTTCTTAATACCTGTAATTATCATATGTATGCAGACGATACGCAACTATATCACTTTTTTGATCGTAATAGTATTGCAGCTGAATGTCAAAGTATTAATAACGATATAAAAGCTTTAGTAAATCTTTCCAAACAACACAATCTTAAAATCAATTCCACAAAATCTTCGGTTGTATTATTTGGTAACCTCTCGGAAAAAGACATGGTGATTGAACTGGGAGAGGATAAGATAGAGGTGGCATCTAAAGCAAAAAATCTAGGTATGGTTATAGATAATCAACTCAGATTTACGGATCATGTTTCTTACTTACTAAAAAAGTCTTGTGGCAAACTAAGAATGATGTATCCTAACAGACACACTTTAAACAGAAAATCAAAAATAATTTTATGCGATTCTCTTGTCCTTTCTCAGTGCAATTACTGTGACTTTGTTTATGGGCCATGCCTTACATCAAGAGATTCTAAAAGAATACAAATCTTACAAAACTCATGCTTAAGGTTTATATATGGTATACGTAAATACGATAGAATATCACATACTCTAACTAAAGCCCATTGGCTGGACATGGCTAGTCGTAGAAAACTGCATGCTTATATACTATATCATAAAATTTTAACTAATCATACTCCGGCATATCTTCATAATAAAATAAGATACAGAACAGATATTCATAATATAAATATAAGACGTAAGGATGCATTAACTATTCCTCAGCATAAATCCTCGCTGTTCCGAAGATCCTTTGTATATAACATAGCCGCACAGTTAAACGAGTTACCAAAAGAGTGTAAGTCTCTGTCAGTAAAACGGTTTCGTACCTTTGTTCTCAATCTGTTACATAAAAAACTAGAGCCGCACTAATAGTGTTTGTGTGTTCATATCTGTTCATTTTTGTTGTAGTAACATATAGTGTTAAGTATCCCCAATTATGTCATAGTCCAAATTCTGTTAGAAGCATATATCGTTTAGTTATACACTACTTTTTCTCTCTACTTAAAATTTATTTTCGTAATGTAAGTACCTGAGGCCAAAGTGGAAGAGCAGTTAATTTCAACTGAACTTGCGCCTTTTAAACTTATATATTGCATAAAATAAATATACACATATATGTACATTACCTGGGAAAACATTGTACTATGCATTTATATTTTGTTTAATAAAATTGTTTATTATTATTATTATTATTATTATTCTACCAAATGGGTAGAAGTTTTAATTACCGTATATTTTATTTTAGCTAGGTCGCAGCAAAATAAAATCTGTATTTGCCAAAATTATTTTTGTGAAATTTATTGTAGTGTTATTGTTAATTTACCGTTCCTTTTGTTCCCAATAGTTCGTATTGATACGAAATGGAACAAAATTCCTTACTTTGAAACAATTTATAAAAATTTATTATAGTCCGGGAATTGAGAATAAAATCTAGGCTACCGTAAATTAACTAACATTATATTTTGATACATAGAGATTTTCCGCATAAAATCCGACAAGATACCACGTGGCCGAACCGAAATGCATTTAATGAAGGCACCCAGCTCTGGGGTTTGAGGCGCTTGGCAAACACCGCATCAAGTGTTGATATAATTTCAACATTTCCGAACCGAACCGAAATACCATCGTTCTGATTATTGCTGTCTGTCCATCTAGGCAGAATAATCTCCGCCGTAAGCTGATACCAAATCCGATAACCGTTTTATTTTCCAAACCGAGTGTAACCAAGGTAACACACCGCTCCGAATGCGATAACCGTTTTATTTTCCGATCCGAGCGTGACTTAAGTTACACACCGCACCGAATCCGAAAACCGTTTTATTCATTTGGTATCAGTTTTATTTCATTTTGCCAAGTTCTTCACACCTGCATTATAATGCATCATGTAGGCATAATTATTGCCGTAGATAACCGCTTGCTTTTGCATGGTATTTGCACGCTGTCCGTTTTTTTAAAATTACTTACTTGTGTAGTTTTTTTCCGTTTACTGTTTTTTTTATATACCGCTTTACTACTGGTTTTTTCACCGCTTTCACCGTTTGCTTGCTTAACACCGCTTGCTTCCACATTAATGAGTAGCTAGCTAGCTTCTCACCGCCTGGTTACCCGTACGACACAAAATGGCGCCATACCTAATTCAAATTAAATTAAAATGACATATCTTAAGTTTTTGTTATTGTATTTATCAGAAACTCCGTATTTTGGTACCAAACCGTTTTTTATTGTTTTGTAAAATTTCATTGTATGTTAATAAACTTTGTTATTTACCGACATCCGCCTTTTACTGTTGAATGTGAGTGAAAGTCTAATCTGCCGTCTGGACCCCTGGACATACCGTGTCTCCACTGTAGCTAGCCCAGCCCTACTGCAACAGGCTGCGTTTAGGAGGCTAATGTGGGACCTTTGCCCCACGTAAAAATTGCAAAGGTGGCGCTCGAGATTACCGAATTTAACCGAAATATAGCTCAGCGCCAAAGTGACTTTTCCACTTGCCTATGCGCTAGGCAACTGGAAGAAAGCAGGTCACAATTTATGTACCTTGTCTTAAAAAAAATGTATTCTAATGGATTACATTATCTATCATTCGGTTTCCTGGAAATGCTTAGCCTTTGAAACGTTTTTCGCCCTTTTCGTGGAGCTCATCAGAATGACATAAAGCCACTCCTAAAGATGTTTCATGCAAAACCAAGACAATTTCTCTGACTAACTGTAAAATAATTATATTTGATAAATAATAATTCATTTTTAAACATGCATAGAGTATATAGGCTCCAATACTAGTTATCTAATAGATAGGTGAGCTTGTTTTGATTATAATTGCTGAGGCTACGAATAGTTGCCACATTGCCACAAATTAATTTTGTCCGATATAGACTATTTTTACTATTTTTACTGTAGTATAAATGCATTCACTACGCGCTCAATTTTCCATCCAATCTGCAGGCGAAAATCATTTCTAATAGACGCATCAGCCATTGAATGTACCACTATAACAATAACCGAAATATCCTAAATGCAGTTTAAAATGAACAGCACCATTTTAATTTCCATCGGCGTTATTTGAAAGCACTTTGTGGCAAAGCAATACAATATCTTCGGACATTCGCCCAAATAGACTGCCAATTGCGAGCTTGGAACAGTGTAGAACTATCAGCTAATACACTCTGAAAACGATGATTATCGGCAAGTGATTTTGTTAATGCCAAGTGGTCACAAGCATCTGATTATTAATTGCCATTGCCAATTGAACCTCAAATATCATTGGCCATTGCTTGTGTCAAATTGCATTTATCGTTGTGGTAGGGTAATTATTGTACGAGGTATCTCTGAATAAAGGCCGTATCTTGTGTTATCTTCGTGTTAAGCTATATTCACAACTAATTTATTATAATACTGCATGAAGATGTTATTGATAATGTTGGACATTGTTGTTTGTGTACGTTGATTATCACACACGGCATCATGCGATGTATGCATACAGGTTTATGTATATAGACAAACAAAGTTTACGTTTATTTTGAATTAATCAAGCAGCTACACGATCTATTTGCTATATTGTTGTTAGTGGATTAGCGAGAGATTTCATATTCTGATAGTCACATACTTACATATATCTACAGGGTGGTGAAAATGGCTGAAATCCTTTTAGATAGAACTCCACAGGAATTGAAGGACACCGAACATGTATATGATCTAGCCAAGGGCACTATGATATAGGAATTAATTTCAATTATAAATTATGCTAATGATGCAACAATTTGACTTAGATTTAAAGTAAGAAATATGTGGATAGAAGTAGCTCTATAAATCCGACTAAATTTCTTAATCTCCATGTGAGTCTTGGCATGGAAAGTTATTGGTCAAGAAAACGCGCTCTACCTTGCACATTAGCTTAAACATTGCAGTTCTGATATCTGCGGTTATTGCAATGTTATAAGTGACCTAGATCGTATAATAAAAATATCTTTTTCACCATTTTCGATACATTTAGTATATGTGTTATATAAAATAATATAACGCAACTCATAACACAGAGTTTCATTCAAGACACATACAAGGGGACTTATCAGGCGTATCGTAGCAAAGTAGCATTTGCTACTCAGTTCAGAACTCATTTTCAATTCATTCAGTTTTGTAATTAGGATAGGATAGCAGCTACTATCCTTTTAATTTAATAAATCATGTTAAAAATGTTGCTTGGGATTCAAGTGTTATAACATACAGATACGGAAAATGCAGTTTAGGGTATAGGAATAACGATGTAATTGACCACGCCCCGCTAGTTCCATAACTCGTGAATGCAGACACACACAATGAATTGAATTTAGTACGGCATGAACTAAGGATGGATGCGGACGTAGGTAATAATTTCTATACGAAACGAGAAAATATCTCTTCGTCAAAAGCGATGAAGTTATTTGTCACATATTTGACAAATAATTTCTTGTATTGAAAGCATTTCTGTAGTTTCTTTTTTAGCCGTAAATGCAATGAGAATAAAATAATGATTCTATTTAAAACCGAAATGAAAATAGAACATTAAAATAAAATTAAATAACTCGGAAACTAAAATCAACTAACAATTATCAAAAAATAAATTATTCTTATTAAATTGCAAAAATAGAACATTAAAATAAAATTAAATAACCCCCAGAAACTAAAATCAACTAATAATTATCAAACAATAAATTAATGAAGTAAGGATTCAAACAAACCACATTCTTGTGCCAAACAATAGCCAAACCGATTATACAATGAACCTCTGATATCATTGTGTTGATTTGGAGTAATTCTTGCGCAAAGTTGGATAAGTTTTTCCCGTAATTTAACTAAATTATTGGCTCGTTCAAACGGATGTTTGTATGCGGTTTCCTTTAAAAAGCCCCGCAGAAAGAAATAATGGGGTGCTAGATCAGGTGACCTGAGGGGACATTTTATCATTCCCCTCGTAGCTATTAAACGATTGGGAAATGTTCTTTCCAGAAAATTGATAACAGTTAAGGTATTGTGACTTGGGTAGCCGTCTTGTTGAAACCCAATATCGTCAAAGTTGACAGGAAGATTTTGAACTGCAGGAATTATTTGATTTTGTAAAAGCTCTAAATATTTATTGCCATTTAAATTGCCATCGATTAGCAGTGGGCCTATAATATGATTGTCTAAACTTCCCGTCCAAATGTTCAACATTTGAGGATATTGAGTTCGCACAGCAACACTCAAATGTTTATTTTTTCGAGACCAATATCGTACTACGGATGGATTGTGTTTCCGATGTATTGAAAAAGATGATTCATCTGTAAACAGTATATTCTTTAAGAAGTTTCATTCTCATTCACTTTATTTATCATTATTTCACAAAATTCCGTCCGTTTGAAATTGTCCTCGGAAAATATTTCTTGCGTTGTTTGAACTTTAAAACAACTGTACCCATTTCTTTTCAATATATTTCTTACAGTTCTTCCCTTCATATCAATTTCATCAGCAATTTGTCTACTAGAACAAGGTTCACTAGTTTCAGCAAGTGCACAGACATTAGTTTCGCGAATTTCACGTTCTTCGCTCATTTGTTGATGACGGGGTTTGGGTTGGCAGCATTTTTACAGTAATTCACGACACACCCGCAATTCTCAAATTTTTTAATAATGTATGAAATTATGCTAGCTGAGAGGATTGGTCTGTCTTGATATGCATCAGTAAATAAATTTATTCTGTCATCAGTGGAATGGCCCCCGAAGTACCACTTCACAATTTGCACTTTTTCTGCAGTTGTATAAATAGAAGGCATTTTAATAACGAAATTGAGATTAATTTATTTTATTCCCACACGTCTAAACAGCTACGCTATTAAAAGTAGAATGGGTGTGCTTGCGCTGTTCTCAACTAGTCGCAGTCAAGCGATGGACCAATGCCGTGCATTGGTCTACGACAAGGCGTGGTTTATCTGCACGGAAACAAGTTTACGTACCTAAAACTAAATTTGCTGAATCTGTATATGATAAGGGCAGAAGACTGTGTAATTGATATAATTCAAATTTATTTAGCAACAAACAATACAAACGCCTTACATAAACATACTAGGTGGACCACTAATAATAGGCAATTAATTAAGGGTACATGCTTTGGACCAAAATATGAGGATATAACTGAAATAATGTTTTTTGAGATTTATAACAACAAAAGTACTTGTACAATATTTACGAAGTCAATTGGACCAGCACGGAACCAGAGGATCTTACGGAGCATTGTCAATATATCGCTTCACATTGAATGAAAGAGCACAGAATTTTACAGATTTATATTCACCACTCCTCGTCTGCAGTCCACGTGGACTTGATCCGCCTGTCACATAGAAATATAGGTGGGATTAGATGCTTAGCGAATCTGATTTGTCAACACTAACCTTGTTCAGAGTTTTTGCATGCCATAATATATAAAGCAAAAAATGCATATGAACTATTTGTATCGTATGATCTATGCGAGGTAGTGCAGTACAACCAGGCAGAATAATAAATTACTTAATTCTAGTGAATATTTGAACAAATGAATAGTTTTATTACTGTGTCTGAGTGATTTTTGGCAATTAATTGTTTAAAATGGTATTTTGGAGGTCTTTCGATAGTAATGACAACGCAACGAACGGTTTTGATACAGAGCCTATACAAGCGGAATTTGAAAATAAAGACTTACACGTTTAAACTCAAAGGGTTATTATGAATATTTACTCGTGTTTAAAACGCGAAAATATTGATTCTTCATATAATGAAATTGTGAAGAGGATTTGTGTATTAACCAAAAATAGGGTTATTAGAGCCGGGGATGTAGTTGATCACTTTATTAAACGGAAAAGAGTTGGACAAAAACTTTAAAAAAACTTGATAACGCGTTCAAAGATATCATTCGTCGATTTGTGTATGACTTTTACAATGAACAGAAGGTGCCCACATTAGAAGTGATTAGGCATAAGTTACGCGACTATCCAGATTATAACTATAAATCATTAGATACTTTGCGAAACGTTTTGCTCAATTGCGGTTTTGGACAAACGAATGGTAGTTATGGAATCAACACGCATCGTTGATCATCGACACCTAGGACCTGCGTAAAATAAAAGAGTACCGAGATACAAATAGAGACATAATTTACCTTGACGAAATACGGTTTGACACCCATGTTGTACTTCAATACGGTTAGGTAGATAACACCAAAAAGTGTAATTGAAGTGCTCCATCTTCTAGGGGAAAAAGAATTATAATTCTACATGCTGGAAGTAAAAACGGTTTTAATCCAAATGCGTTGTTGTTTTTTTTTGTTTGTTTTCTGCTAAATATATCAAGCAATCCTCCGCTGACTACAAGAGGATACGATAGCCAAATGATTTGAGAAGTAGGCAAAGGAACAGCTGTTACCAGATATCCCACCAAATTCTGTAATTGTTATGGACAATGCGTCACCATTCGCGGCAATACACAAAAATTCCGAATACCAACACAAGAAAAGGCGATGTCATTGAATTTATGAAAGGTAAAGGCTTGGAATACCAGAAAGAACAAAAAAAAAGATTTTATTAAAACTGATTGGAAAGCAAAATTTTAAAAATTTACTATTTTACTTCTGCGTCCATATTATTGCGTTTTCCACTCCATTGAAATGATGTGGGCTGATGTAAAAGCAAGACCACGTCAATATAATCAATCCCCACAATTAACTGAGTCTGTCTTAACGAATATAAAGATAATAGTAGACGAAATAGGCAAAGGCGATATATGGAGGAAGTGTATATCTCATGTGATAAAAAAGGAAAATGAATATTCTATATTACTACCTATTAATCAAATTATTATTAATGTAAATACCTATTCAAGTTCTGAAAACTCGGATAGTGACGAATGAAATATTGTTTATTTAAAGTTCATAGACAAAGCTTTTTTGAAATTTGTTTATCTAACGTCGACCTATTTCCGCTACTGAGACCAATTACCGATGCCAGGAAACGAGTTCCCCCTTTAAAATTTTGCCGAATCTTTCCTTTATAGAATAGTAGAAATTTTCTACCTGATACTGCAAAGTTCATAGTATAAGGGCCTAACAGTGAATAAACAAGACAGTCGCTGCTTTACGCCCCTTCGGAAGGATTATATACCATCTATGCAACTCCCACCTAAGATTACATAACTTTGCCGCTAGAAGATAGAATAAGAGGTAGGTCACTAGACAATAGACGTAGCCTTAATATATCATTTATGTGACTCTTTCTTTAACAATAATAATAATAATAATAATAATACTCTTTATTTAAGTAGACATGCATTGCATGTATATAAAAAACGTCACAATAATATAATATAAAGATAATGGTTTTCAATAACTAGATGAAAAACTAGTTAAAACGTATGGGGAGCTACCAACAACAATATTATTGATAGTCTAGTCAATCATAAAATCCATGTACACGTAATAATCATAAAATAGTAAAAAACTTATTTTTAAAGAAAGGAGTAAGAAAAGGAAGACATACGAAAAGGAATAATATAAAACAGTAGTAATACAATATTTGTTATCTGTGTTAAAGGGTAATATTAAAAAATTCTTGCAAACTGTAAATTGCTTTTTGTTATAGTATTTTTTTTAATTTTAATTTAAACAATTTTAAACCAGCTATTTCTTTCAAATAATTAGGGAGATGGTTGTATATCTTAATAGGCATAACTGCCACACCATTGCTAGCAGCAGAGAGATTGTGTTTAGGCAGTAAAATGTCATTCGTGTGTCTTGAGCTATATTGTATATTTCGATCGGAAAACTGGATAAATTGATTAATATTAGAGTTAGCAAACAAACAGCATGATAAAATATATAAAGCTGGCAGCGTTAGTATTCCAAGCAAAATAAACAAATCTCTACATGAATGGGTAGAACCTTTGAACAACATAGTCCTAATTATCTTTTTTTGTATAATGAATAAATGATTAACTCTACTGGAGTTGCCCCAGCAGAGAATGCCATAATTTAATAATGACTGCACCTGTGCAAAATAATAGGTTTTAAGTATTTCTAAACTCACGTAAGAACGAAGTTGCCAGATGACATAGCTTCTAACTGAAATTTTTTTTGTTAAGCCTTCAATATGTTGAAACCAGTTTAAATTACTATCAATAGTTATGCCTAACAGTTTTACAGAGTGGCTGTTTTCTATAGATAAATTATTTATTTTTAATAATAAGCTTTAATCATGACTGTTATTGGCAAACATCAACATTTGAGTTTTTGTCCCATTAAGTTTTAGCCCAAATTTATCGCAATAACTATTCATAAGTGAGGTGCAGATGTTTGCATTACTTGACAACTCATGTACGTTGTCAGCTGTTGATGCAACTGCCACGTCATCAGCAAATTGAGTAACATGGAAGGCATTCGTTACTTTTAATTGGCTTTGCAGATCATTTATAAAAATAAGGAAGAGAAGAGGTCCTAAGGTGCTACCTTGAGGAACCCCCGTTGGTACCAGCTTATCATTTGATTGATACGACATGCTGCCGAGTTTCAATATAACTTTCTGAGAACGTTCAGTTAGGTAGGACCTAATCCAGGCGTTAGGTACTCCTCTTATACCATAAGCGCACATTTTATTCAGTAGCAATTCGTGATTTACTGTATCAAATGCTCTCGACATATCAAAGAATAGACATTCACACTTCTTTTTTTGGTCAATATTTTGAAGTATAAATGTGTATAAGGAGGTAACTGCATCCTGAGTAGAGTGTCCCTCCCTAAAGCCATATTGACTAGAAGATAGTATATTATTTTTATTAAGGTAAATTTTTAACTGACCAGCATACGCAAGTTCAAAAAGCTTAGAAAATACTGATAGTAAAGAAATGGCTCTGTAATTTGATATTAGTTCCTTATCATTTTTCTTATGAGTGGGTACCAGCGCTGCTTTTTTCAAAGAAGAGGGAAAAGTGCCTTCAACAAAAGAAAGATTTATTAGTTTACAAAGTGGATCGACAATATAGTCTATGATGTGTGCAAGCAATGAACATGGAATATTGTCAGAACCTGCAGAAAGCTTATTTGTTATTTTTTTCAACAAAATACTTATATCAGAGGCCACAGTGGGTGCCAGAAACATATTACTCGAACAATGTATACATAGATGCATCTTTGTATTAATATTCATATTGTCCGTAAGTTGTTGAATAGACTCTAGAAAGTAGCGGTTAAATTCATATGCTGCTTCATTATAAGAATCGATAATAGAACCATTTTCGTTAAGAAATTCGTTGCCTTTGAAACGTTTGTTTTCAGCAGTATTCTTGTTATCATTTATGATTTGCCATGCTGTACTACTTTTATTAGATGAAGCTTCCATCATTGTACTATAATATGTTTTTTTTGAATTACATATTTTTCTTTTATGGCTGTTTTTTAGGTGGTTATAATAATCTTTTATTTCTGGGTATTTTAAAGTTAACTTGTACATTTCTCTAATAAACTTGCCTTCATTGATTATGTCCCTACTTATCCATTTTTTGTCTTTTTGCTTTTTAGAGTGTGTAATTTTACATTTATGTAAAGGAAAAGCAATATTTATTATTTCATGAAACCTGTTTGAAAAATTTTCAAAAGCTAGTTCTACATTTGCGTAGAAATCAATGTTATCCCACCTTTCGATCGAAATAAGTTGCCTAAAATATTCAATATTATGTGTATTATTAAAATTCCTTTTATAGATATACAAAGCATCCCCCCCATTATTAGATACAAAATTAAAGTATACCCTTTGCATATAGTGATCGGGAAGATCACATATTATCACCTCCGGAGCTAGCTCATTTGCGTTAATATTTGAAAAAATGTTAACAATTAAAAAATAATTATTGTCCCATAAAAGAGATGCCGACTTTACTCTGAATTTTCGTTATTATACTGTCCCAATTGAGATCATATGTATATTATACCATAATTGTTGCGAGTACGACATGCTTTAAAATCCACTAAATATAATTTACGTCATAATACTTAAAAAATAATCAACTAAACCCCTTAAGCGTTTCTTAATCATTTTAACTAAAATCCATAAAATGATTAATGAGGCATGTCGACACATTTTTATCGAGTGCCTCTGATTTCAACTGGTAAAAAGTTTAGCAAATTTCGTTTTTATATATAGGCGATAAACATCTGCTTATTTTTTCTCGCTTTCTTATTTACATAATGTTTAATAATCAGATCAACGTCTGCCTGCTTTATCCGAAAACTAAATAGCCCAGACATAATTGGTTATTTACGTGAGAGCTAATAATAATGTTGGCTTTAAAAAGAACAAATTGAGCTTTTGGAATTTTTAAATTATTATTAGAAAAAAATGAAACCTAAATACAGTTTCTAGTACGTAGACTGCTATCAGCGCTTTACTAATTAATGCATGATTAAGTTTATAGATGATCGACTCTACCTTTATTCATGAAAATCCATATTAATACTCAAACGAGAAACAATGCATCCTTTTATTATTTTCGCATTTTTTATCAAAAACATGACAATTATTTCATCAACACAGTGGCTTCGTAGAGTGCACTAACTATTATAATACTAGATGAGTATACAGACGTGATTATTTAAAACTTCTCATCCCCCTGTTTAGTTCCCTGGCAAACCGAATGGAAGTATTGTATTCGAGAAATAATTACCCCGCGAGATTTCTTCGGATTTTCACGTTTCAGATCATGTAGAATACGATAATAGAGGTTTTCCAATTCCGTCAGTCTGTCAGTCTGTCTGCCTATCTATCTGTCTGCCTGTCGGTCAGTCAGTCAGCCTGTCGGTTAGTTATCTGCCTGCTGGTGCATTAACTAAAAAACTACTTGACGGAGGACAGACGAATTAGGTATGTAGTTGACGCTACTGCCAGTGAAGGGATGGTTACGCTTTGACTGAAAAATATACAAGGTGAAACGTCTAAAGGAAATATCTATTGAAAAATTTACAGAAATCGCCATCAAGCAATCTTCTTACATACATTGGAAATGAACATAGTTATCATAAATAAAATGAAATGACTCATCACTGGCATATACGAGTAAATACATGTATTTATGTATTTATACAAATACAACTTGAATTAAAGAAATTCTGGTAACAAAGGTATCTTATACATCTCCAACGGAGGACACGGCTCCGCCTCGTTCCCCACAAACTGCCCTTCTTCCCTCCCGAAAACTCTCAAAAATAAGCAACGGTCTCTTGGCCCCGTTCTACGTCCAATTTAATGCACAAAAGTTTTTATTCTTTATAACCATTCAATGATTTTAAGCAGTCAAAACATAGAACTTCACTACTGACCTTCCGCTTGCCGCCGCCGTAAACTTAGAATGCCCGGACAACTTTTTCCGATACACAAAGGTACAACCTATACAACGCCACTCAAATCATCCCAATCCAACCACCCTAATTTTCTTATATCGCACTTAAACCTAGGCATAATTTTATTAAAATAGTCAAAACGTAGAGCTTCACTATGGACCTCCCCCTTGCCGCCCCCGTAAACTTAGAATGTTCGGACAACTTCGGTCCGATACACAAAGGTCCAACCTACACAACGCCACTCAAGTCACCCCGATCTGACCACCCCCTGCAGCGTCCAGCGGTCGCGCCAGAACAGTTGTTTCACTTTCGATGTATATGTCCCCCTATTTATTTATTTATTTATTTAACAACTTTACAGGCGAAGCCCAATTACAAAGTTGTAAAGAGACGCGATTTACATGACTACATAAACAGTACAATCAACATATGAGAATAACAAACAATGATTTACAAGGAATGAACAAAAAGAGAAACACACAAATATATAATACCTTACAAAACTTACAATCACATACAGTGAACATAGTAGGTAACGCTTAACAGTTGCAATAGCAATTAGGTATATACTAAGTAACAAGGTATAGATATACATACAAAAAATAAGTAACAGACCGTTTTAAATGCGGTTTAAATTTCGTTAAGAGTGATTGTTTTAACATGTCTTAAAAAATTGGAAGAGCTAAGGGCAAATAAATCAAATCTCGAGTGGGCAAGATTACCTAATATACATAATCTTACTAAAGGGCTGGACAGCTACATATTCGTTTTAAACTGTGGAATATAAAAAAAGTCAAAATTTCTACCTATTCGGTTTGGTACATTAAATGGCAATTTTGAAAGAAACTCGGAGTTGTTAGAAAGGTGATTTAGTAGTTTGTAGATATAGATTAATGAGGCATGAACACGCCTCAGCTCAAGTGATTCATAGTCATATCTAAGCAACAGTTCATTGTAGTGAGCAAAATGATCATACAAATGCGTTTCTTTATATAGAAGATACTTATGAAATTTTTTTTGACTACTTTCTACAAGATCAATAGAATTGCGATAGAACAGTGACCAAATGATTTGACAATAATCAAGGTTAGACCTAACAATGCTGTTATATAATACTTTGATACACTCTATGTTAGTGAAGTCTTTAGTACTTCTAATAAGGAAACCCAGCTTTTTTAGACTTGCATTACTTATTTGCCTTATATGACTATTAAAAGATAGTGTTTTGTCAAAAAGAACACCGAGATCTTTAAATTGTTCAACACGGCTAAGTTCAGTATTATCAATAGTATAGGGGAAATAAATGGATTGATTTTTGTTAGAAAACGTCATCGCTACACACTTTTTAATGTTGAGATCAACTTTGAAGTCATTGCACCACGTAGAGATATTGCTTAGATCCTGTTGCAATAGGGTACAGTCGTTAGTATTTTCGATTCTGCGGTATAGCTTGCAGTCATCTGCAAAGGGAAGGCAAGTTGAGTGACACAAGACATCAGGAAAGTCATTAATAAAAATGAGAAATAGCATAGGACCCAAATTACTTCCTTGAGGTACGCCGGAACTGATTTCAAAGTTTGATGACTGGTAGCCATTTAGATTGATATAAACTTATCTTTTATAGAGATAAGAACAAAGCAGACATATGATATCAGTATTTATGTCATAGTTTTTTAATTTAGAAATGAGAGTCTGATGGTCCAGCCTGTCGAAGGCTTTAGCTATATCTGTGTAAATAACATCCAACTGTATATTATCTTCAATGGCGATTTTAGCATCCTGGGCAAGATTTAATAAGTTAGTATTAGTAGATTTTGCAGGTAAGAAACCATGTTGAGAAACGGAGATTACAGGTTTTACTGAGCTGTAGATAATTGTTTTTTCACTTATGCGGTTTTTTCTCCTTTAATTATACGACGCCACCAAATTTGTGAAACATTTCAAAATCTCTTCTTACCTACACTGTGGCAGTTAGTGGCATTTACGTCAACATTTAATAAAGGGAAAGGGTAGACCATCCCACAACGCAGTTTTGCAAACCGTAGTATGAATCTAGTCAAATATTATATGTACAGGGTGGGCAACTAAGAATGGAGGTCGGCCATATCTCAGAAACCAAGCATCGCACAAGTTTAGCGAAAAAATTACCTTAAGTAAAGTGGTCATGAAAAATCGCTGGAAAATATTTTCGAGTTTCTAAAATGACCGCTAGGGGGCGTAACAGCCACAGCAGAATAGAAAATCAGGTTTTTCTCAGTATTTTGCTCAATTAAGTGGTATTGAAAATACATGCATCGTAATGCTAGGACAATTTTGAATCTTTTTAGTTTTCCATTTTTTTTGTACCTTCAAGAATAAAGTGGTGGGGAGATGCCAAAAATACATTTTTTCAAATGTCAATTACTCCGATTGGCCTTAACGGAATTTAACAAACTTAGTCTCATTGGAAAGTGCTTTTCTTGGTCTATCGAGTGCATGTTGTGCTATTTCCATTTGATTATTATTGTCGCCGCTAGAGGCCGTTATTTGACATGACAACAAATATCGCGCTTTTTCTTAAAAAATTTAAATGGAATGGTATATTTATTTTTACATGGTAAAATAGAGAATTAAAAGCCTCAGATATCAGTGAAAACCGCAACTAGATAGCTTTTCTCTAACGGAAGATATTAGCAAACAAAGTTGAAATTATGAATTATTATCAGATCTTGCCGACGGGATTTGCAAAGTAGCTGTTGAAAACAAGTAAGCTGTGAAAATGACACAATGAAGAAACAACATATATCAAACATATCGAGTAGAATATATTACATAATATAAAAATTAGTAATTAATAACAGACAACAATTCTAATAATAATAATAACAATATATTTATGTAGACAGTTATGAAAAGACTAATTTTACTTGACGAATGCAATATTTGCAAATTACGCGAGTCAAGTAAAATTACTGTTTCATAACGTTTTTATCTAATCCTGCTCTAAAATAGAAAAGAAATTGCAATTTATATTGAATTTTATTTTGCGGTTTCAAACATTGTTACACCTACAGTGGTACAAATGAATTTTGTGTTTATTGCTGTACCTGAGCATTAGTAGGTATAGGTTGACATTTGTATTAACAAAGTTCAGTTGTCAATCTGCTGAATTTTTTTAAGCAAATTAAGTCAGAAATTGTTGATTTAGATGTGGATATTCCATCTGATATAAAAGAGTAGCAGTAAATTCAATAATACTTACCTGGTAAATCAAAAAGCATATATGAGGAAGTATAATATACGAAATTTGAAAACTGGTGTCAACAAAAGTGAATAAAAAGATGTATGTGAAAAGATTCTCTTAGCGTATTTCGAAACGATGAAAAATTATAAAGCGTCACGATTTGAATATTGAGTAGGAATCAATATTAAAGAATTAAATGCCAAAAGAAACATTGACAAAAAATATACCATATTAATACCATTTTTAAAGAGAAGATCTTCAGGTTACCACGCTAAGAAATTTATTATTTTAACAGAAGAAAACTTTAAATGTTTTGTTAAAAATGCAGATGACGGAATGTTTCTATTTGCATTTTATTAATAAAGTGTATTTTGTGCCTTAATGTCTTTTCTCTAAATGATGGGTTTAATAATAACAGTTTAATTAAAATTCATTACATCACTAGTTATGTAATGAAACTGACAGTTATGAAAATTGGGACGTTTCGTAACTTCAAAAATACATTTAAAATTTCGTAACGATGTCTTCGATACACGGTACACTTCCTTCGTACGAAAACCATGTGCAAGTCGAATAAAAACTTTTTCACTTGGATGACGTCTTTCAGGATATTGCACTGCATAGACTCTGGCAGCAAGAGTTGCATGTCTCATGCATTCGAACTAAATCGCTAACATGTCAAATGCTTCATTTGTAAGAATCATTATAATTTGAAAAATTAATTCCAAAACGAAAACAAATTCAAATAAAAAACTAAATACTGCACAAAATAACAATAATGACAAGTTAAATATTTTGACATAATATGTTGTTTCTTCATTGTGTCATTTTCACAGCTTACTTGTTTTCAACAGCTACTTTGCAAATCCCGTCGGCAAGATCTGATAATAATTCATAATTTCAACTTTGTTTGCTAATATCTTCCGTTAGAGAAAAGCTATCTAGTTGCGGTTTTCACTGATATCTGAGGCTTTTAATTCTCTATTTTACCATGTAAAAATAAATATACCATTCCATTTAAATTTTTTAAGAAAAAGCGCGATATTTGTTGTCATGTCAAATAACGGCCTCTAGCGGCGGCAATAATAATCAAATGGAAATAGCACAACATGCACTCGATAGACCAAGAAAAGCACTTTCCAATGAGACTAAGTTTGTTAAATTCCGTTAAGGCCAATCGGAGTAATCGACATTTGAAAAAATGTATTTTTGGCATCTCCCCACCACTTTATTCTTGAAGATACAAAAAAAATGGAAAACTAAAAAGATTCAAAATTGTCCTAGGATTACGATGCATGTATTTTCAATACCACTTAATTGAGCAAAATACTGAGAAAAACCTGATTTTCTATTCTGCTGTGGCTGTTACGCCCCCTAGCGGCCATTTTAGAAACTCGAAAATATTTTCCAGCCATTTTTCGTGGCCACTTTACTTAAGGTAATTTTTTTCCTAAATTTGTGCGATGCTTGGTTTCTGAGATATGGCCGACCTCCATTCTTAGTTGCCCACCCTGTACATATGTATCTACAAACCTAGTGTTACAGAGTCGGCTGAATACAAAAATGTCTAGTGCTTCTCAGACTGCAATAGACTTCTGAACTTCAATTTGATGGAACAAATCTTTATTGTAGTAGTTCCAACAAAACAATTTCTTGTACATCTAAAACAAATGCTAGTAGACATATTTTCTCACAAAAGCATAATAGTGCTAGTGGCCCTAATTATAGTGACAGTTAACGTAGTTATAATTTAGATTTAGTCGAAGTGATGGTGGGATGTAACATACCGTGATCTAAACTCGATAATCCACTTTTTAGACCATTTTTGAAAACATGTGTTTAGTGGCAAATATAAAAATGTTCAGAAATGACACACAGAAGAAAATGTTTACCAACGGAGTGAGAAAATGTTAGACAAATTTTTCTTTTCTGAGTTTACTGGGAAATACATCTGGGTTAGTGTGGACGAAACCATCAATGCTCGTGGTGAGGAGGAGGCATATTTGGATATATAAGGTGAAATCCAGGGCGGGAAGTGCGAAGTTCGGTACCGTGAAGTTGAAAAGTGACAAGTCAGAGGTTAAAAATCCGAAGTCAATAGAAAGTGCAAACATTTTTAATGATTATTTTAGTCAGTAGAAGTGTATTGTTGTTTGATAAAAGTATTGGTAAGTTACAGTAAGTCATTAAATAAATAGTGTTAATGTTTATCCCTTGAATTATTTTGGAATCCACGGATTCTTAAGGGTGGTTCAGGGGTAAACATACGTGATAACAGTTATACTAAAAAATATACACGACGGTTATCCTAAGAAATAATGGTAGACATTTGTGGAGTTATTTACGTTAGCCTTCCATATTTGGCACCTTTTATTTAATATTTTTGCTGTCGGATGACCACTCATATTCTTTGACCAAAAGTTATCAGGTTTTCTTTGTAATAATAGTGACAACATTACGATTATTATTCTCATATCTCTTAATTAATAATTTTTTAGGGTTACCCTAAATAGGGAAGTTCTGTCTAGATACCTTTACCAATTTCTTGGAGCCTTAAAATCTTTGTGAGCATTCTCATCCCCAGTTTCTCTACTTAAAATCTTCAACAAAGTCTAAAGCGTAAAAAGCCGAAATAAAATCTCAGGCAGTGATTTTCTCCACGATTGTAATTCGTCCCCTCGGTATGCCAGGGAAGTAGACAAAATACTAAATATAAAGTTACAAGGAAAATCAGGATAATATAATGAATGGTATTTCAGTTACTCTCATAGTTCCACCCCAAGTGGTATGGGTTGATCAATATACTTTTCATTAATTCTGGGCTTATTCCATTTTGGAATTAAATTAATAGGCCTGGTAAACGTTTCTGTACCAAACGAACAGGAAATAAATTCAGATAATCTAAACATCATAATCGAGTTTAAAATAAAGGCTGTATTAACAGATACCACAACCGAGCAGGACAAAGGAAAGAACCAAATAAAGATGTTAAGTTAAATTATACTGTAGTGAAATACTGCACAAAAGTATTAAAAGTTAAATTACTTTGTAGTTTAGTTTAATTACATCATTTCCAAACCGCTTTGCATAAAGGCAAAAAATAAATGGGCAAACAACCGAGTCAGTGCATACAAAGAAAAGGCACTGTTTACTCCAATTTCAGATATTCTTTTTCTATTGTTATTTAAAGCGTGCTTTTGTTCAAAGTATTGACAAGTTATAACAATTGTTGTTCAGAAAAACAGATCTTTAAGGCATCTAAAATACTATATGTAGCATTATTAATAGAATACAATATAACAAGAGGGTTAAAAAAATTTCAAAAGGAGGAGGTTCAGTTGGACCCTATGTTTATTTTCTTTTCTTGTATTTGTTCACTTATTACCAGAGACGGATATTATGTAAGAATAATAATATAATATAAATTAAACCATTCTCAAACAATATTCAAATTCAAATATATTTGTCTTTTTTGATCATGTACATGATAAGACAAGTCACACTATTTAAGTAATATAGTATAACACAATATAAGCTTATACTAAGATTCTGATGTAGTGTAAAACACACAGTTGTATAAGGCGAGGACACAGAATAATGAAAAATGTACACAATTGTACAGTACAAAACAAAATTTGTAACGAAGAGTAAAAGAAAAAAAAAAGTTAACTTGCTGTGTATTGGTATACTTTAAATACAGAAAAACTCTGATACAGAATAATAACATTTGTCTGATAAAAACACCTTTAGTTTTTTTTTTTTTAATAAATACTCTTTTTCCTGATATTTTATGTCATCCAGTAGACGGTTAAATAATTTCGGGCGTATAAATCTTGGAGACTCACTTGTGATTGTTAATCTGGCACTAGGTTCATGGAGTTTATTTTACTTCCACATCCACGTAGTGGATTCGAACTATAATAGTAATCGCAAAAAAATTTTCAAACTTTTTTTTTCTTGAAATGAGTTTAGAATGTCATGAAACGTAGAGATTTTAAATTTGAGCGAACAAATTTTTCTGTCCGTCTGTCTGTCTGTCTGTTGGTTTGTCTGTAACTTTTTTTTTGTCCGCGCGTTTTCTCCCGAACAGTTTAAGATATTGACTTCAAATTTTGTACACGTATACATTATAACGAGATCTGGAACTGGATTGTTTTTTGAAGAAATCCGGTAAAGGGTTGGGGGGTAAATAGGGGTAAATAGGGGGAAAGATGTAAAGCAAGCTGGTAAGAGCACAGAAACTTGAAATTTGATGTATCTACTACAAGGCAAGGCCTCAATTTTTTTTATAATATTTTTCATCCCCCCACCACCCTTACTCCATTATTGAAGGGGTTGGTAAAATAAAATTAGACATTCACTTGAAATTTGGTACACGTATGTATTATAACAACATCTTTAACTAGATTATATTTTGAGATGTTTCCGTTGAAGGGTTGGGGGTTAAATAGGGGTAAATATGGAAAAATAAGTAAAGCAACTTGGTAGGAGTACAGTAACTTGAAATTCGGTGCATGTACTAGAAGCCAAAGCCTCAGATTTTTTAATAATATTTTTCAACCCCCCACCACCCTTACTTCATTATTGAAGGGGTTGATAAAATAAAATTGAGAAATTCATTTGAAATTTGATACACGTATATATTATAACGACATCTGGAACTAGCTTATATTTTGAGATGATTCAGTTGAAGGGTTGGGGGTGAAATAAGGGTAAATGAGGCAAAATAGGTAAAGCAAGCTGGTAAGAGTACAGAAACTTGAAATTCGGTGTATGTACTAGAAGCCAATATACCAAATTATTCATAATATTTTTCAACCCCTACGACCTCTACGCCATTATTAAAGGGGTCGATAAAGTAAAATTGAGATATTCACTTGAAATTTGGTACACGTATGTATTATAACGACATCTGGACCCAGATTATATTTTGAGATGATTCCGTTGAAGGGTTGGGGTTTAAATAGGGGTAAATAGGGCAAAATAATTAGAGCAAGCTAGTAACATAAAAAATATTACAATCGCCTCTCAACTTCTGACAGGTCAATAGGGTAGCAAAAAATATATATTCGTTCGAACCCAAAATAGTGAACACAACCCAATACAATTGTGATTTCAAATTTCCAACTAAAGTTATAACGACAATTTCCGAAATTATCACCGAAAATATCCAAACAGCTACAATCTATGTAAGAACTGTGAATATCAACATTAAAGTCACACGTAACATTTGGAAACGGCAAGAAAGTCGATACACTTTTATATTTTAAAGTATATTTGTGATGTTCGCTAATACCTAAATCAACTTAAATAAATTTAACACTCGTTAAAGAAAATCACATAACAAAGAAAGTTATCGTAAACGTACTTAAAGTAAACTAAAGCAAACATTTTCCGTGGATTTAGTGAATGGTTTGGTGTAATATTCCACACCTCTTTCTAAATTTTTCTAGAGAAATTATACTAAGAGAATTTCTCACCATTTATTATAGCTGATCTAGTACGGAATGCGAGGGAGTAGTCCGGTTTTTGAGTGAGCTAGAGTTTGGGCTAATGATTTTGACAGTATATCACATAACTCAAATTCAGTCAGAAATGCATTAAAATTGTTGCTTAAGCATTTTAGGGTTAAATTATAGAGAATCTGATATTGAAACTAAAAAATTCAAAATAATAGTTTAAAAAATTGCCACAATTGCAGATAGACATCTAAGTAATCTATGGCAATTATCTCGGAAAAAATTAAAACCATTTTAATGACGTCTTCAATGAACTATTCTAGTTCTTCATGTACAATATATATACATGTTTAATAGTATGTTACATCCCAGATAGCACAAAGAATTCTTTAAGAAGTCTTAAAGACGTCTTCCTTAGACATTTACGACGTCTTAAAGACGTCCATGTGCGCCTTACAGACGTCTCGAAGACGTCTTATTTAGGTCTTATGTTACAAATCACGACGTCTTAGAGACGTCTTTATAAGGTCTGTTGTTGGTCTGAAATAGACCTAAAACAGACCTGAAGTAGACGAAAAATGTACATTTGTACATTTTGTTTTGTGGTTTCAGAGGTTTTCCCTTATTTATATTTGTACATGTACAATTTTTTTTATGGTTTTAGAGGTTTTCTCTTTATATTATGCAAATTTATTACTACATGTATTAAAAAATAGTTTTTATTCATGTAAGTACATTGCTCTACAAAGTGTGTTAATTTTTTATTTATTACAATTTTACATTTACGTAAATCAGCTTTTTTAATTAAAAAAAATAGTTTCGTCCCCAATGGCCAACAAGTGTTCAGCGGTTCACGTTCTTTTTATTGTTTGTAACAATTTGTCTGCAGCAAGTGATGGGCAATTACAAAAGTCTCCCTGGATCCAGTTTGAGAGAACAGCTTCCACACTTTTGTCGTCAATAACTAATACCAAAGTCCACGTCTTTGCCTCCATACTAAATAAATAGAATGTGAGTGTACAAGTCTATATAAATAGTACAGTATAAACATACCTTATTATAACTGCAACAACGAAACTATAAAACTGCGAATTAACAATAACAGGCCTGAATAGTAATGTAACTGAGACACGCACACAAAATAGAAGTGGTAATGGAATGAACACTGAATAAATAGTAATAACAATACTATATTATAACAATAATAACTGCTGTCTTGTCTCTGGATGACTGACAACTCACAGCATCAATTGCAGAATTGACAGATGACATTATAGCTACTTTAGTTCAGAAGAGTGATTCGTAATCATAGGGAACCTGTTCATGTGTTGTCTCTGTCCTTACCATGCAATGTTGTATCATATATTTCTGTTCATTGATATCCTGTTTATTATGTTCACTGTAAACGAAAGCAGCTTATATTTGCACACTCAAATGTGTTTGGCATTTTAATAGTGGGTAATAACAATAAGGAATGTTCAAAAAGCCCGGTTAGCTGTTTATTCAAAGAAATATAGTAAATATAGAAAAATAGTATTCTGATGAAATGTTTAGTTGTGATGAAATGTATAGTATCAACTAAACCATTAACAATTTACTTAAAAATATAACTCAACGAAAAAATTAAAATTTTTTTCAACTTTAGAAATAAACAACATATTTTACATAAGGTCAAATATGACAAAGAACATTGCAAAATAGAAAATATATTTTCGGTTAATATTTTTTGTTGATTTCTATAAAAATAAACAACATATTTTACAAGAGTAATTTGCTAAATTAAAGTAAACAAAAGCATCGTGAAATGCAGACGACGAAAAATATTTTTTTAGATCATATATTATATACACTCTATTATTGACGTCGTTACTACGACGTCTTAAAGATGTCTAAGGTAAGACGTCTTAAAGTGGTCTAAGGTAAGACGTCTTAAAGTCGTCTAAGGTAAGACGTCTTAAAGTCGTCTAAGGTAAGACGTCTTAAAGTCGTCTAAGGTAAGACGTCTTTAAGACATCTTTATAAGGAATTAAGACGTTCAGACCAAAATAAGACATAATAAAGACGCCTTGTGCTATCTGGGATATCGAGGTCGAAAATATTTCATTGTCGTCAAGAGATGAGACAAAGGAATATTTTGCTTCTTGCCTACTTAAGTAGGCAATAAGGCATTTTACTAATAAAAATTCACAGATCTTGCATCTTTCGCAAGTATCTTAAGCGTATTGAAAATAGCAGATGCAACTGTAATGCTCTTGGAGTCCAAGAATGGATGTCTAGGACGATAGGCATTTTCAGCATTTGCATTAGGTACCATTAGCGATTAGTGACAAAATAAAGAAAAATAAAAACTTTTGTCAAATTTGGTAATACCACTTGGGTTCATTGTAATTGGACCCATATTCATTCATAATTTTTTTTTAGATTAACCCAGCTATCATCTGTCAAATTTTATCATAGAGCTTGTAGAACACCCTGTATAGTGCTTTTCTACTGTACTTTTTTATAACATACTTAGATGGGTTTGATAATTTTATTTACATAATTTTAAATACATTTGTCCATACGATCGAATTAAGCTAGACCATGCTTCATTGGGTTACTTTATTTTTTTAATGTTAATTTGAAAGTGGCGGTGTTCTATAAGAAATAACGCAAGTTACGCAAACTAAGTGACATACGATATGACAGTGTCGGCATGTATCACAAGAGATCATATAGTTTAGGAGTGTTTATGTTTATATTTTAGTTTCGAGATAGTCTGGAATGCAGTGAGAGCGACAGGGAAAAGTCTGATTGTTAGAACGTTATGATGATATAGAATTGATTATTCATGCAGATTTAGTTCGTGAAGTACTTTGTAAATAATTAAAATAGTACATCAAACACTAGTAGATTCTAACATATTTTTCTGTTGTTCATTTTTCTTCTTCTATCGATAACGTTGACAATATAAAACGTTCTTGGATGGTGGATGAGTAACACTACGTTCTTCGTTTAATGTAACTTTTTAACTCTTTTTTCACTTTCTGAAATATTCGGGTTTATTCTCTTAAACGAGTTTTTTTCAGTAGTTGGTAATGAAACTTTTTTATCTAATTGTTTCAATGTGATAACAGTTTCCTTTTCGGTTTCTGAAACATTGAAGTTTATTTCCAGTATCGGAAAGTTCCTTTCTTCTTGATTTGCCATTAATTTGGAATTAGGACAATACTCAAAATAGAATTACTATAATTTATAATCTGTTCAAACCGTATACGTACTTACCGATTCTATTTCATTCTGCAGGGCATTTCGTTTATGGAACCGGAAAAGTCTCTCAGGGGACTCACCCTGTACATAACTAAATACACAAAATACAAGTTTAAGTTACAAATGTTCTTTTATCATCCACAATCAAATAACAGAATTGATTTGTGACAAGCACAAGGCACATGGTTAAACTGACGCTATAATTTTCATTGCCTGGATTGTTATTGAAACGTGATATCCCTAATAGCATGGCGTTGAGTGAACGGTACGGTTACAAGGCCGGCGCAGCGGCCTCGACAAAATCTATTGCTCTCGATACGTTTTTCGTAAGATGGGTCCTATATCATGCGAATAGTAGTATTTGCAATACTAAAACGTAACGTTGGTGAAAGGCTTCATTGCTGCCTCGAGAATTAGTTGACCTCTCCGGTTCGCACCTCGTTCAACTATCTCATCGCTCAACAACAATGAAACAGTTCCCACGTCGATATACAGGATTGGGCAATAGTCCCGGACCTCGTATCAACTTCGGGTTTTCGACACTGTATTCAGCGAAATTTTTAGAACTTCTTGACATGTATTTCAGGACCGTGACGTAATTACGTTCGGAGGTGTGACATAAGTGTCAATTTTTTTAAATGAAACACCCGGTATATTTTTCCATATTGGTGTACTTTAAGGAGTCCAAAATTCAACGATGTAACGTTTGTATGGATTCTGTTGTGTAATGTGGTCCCAATAAGGGAAAATTAGAAATTACAATCGTAATTAACAGAGAATAGTTTTATTTTATTAAATGTTCAAATTGGAATCCTTCCACTGCCTGACAATGTGCTAGCCTGTCCACAAATTCCCGCTGAACATTTTGGAGGGACTGAGGTGTAATATTATCAGCAACCGCTAGAATTCTTTCTTGAAGCTCTTGTACCGTGGCAGGTCTTGTGCGATACACCACAGACTTCAAATGACCCCAGAAAAAAAATCAAGAAGGGTTAGGTCAGGTGACCTAGCTGGCCATTCCATATGATCCCTTCTACCTATCCATCTCCGGGGAAAGACAGCGTCCAAATAATCTCTTACAATTCTGGCATTGTGTGGCGGAGCTCCATCTTGCTGGAAGTACACGTCATTTGCGATCGCCTGAGGATTTTCGCGGTTGGCAAATATCTGAATTACAGCGGGTATAACTCTTTCGCGTAATAAAGTTAAATAGGTATCAGCAGTTAAATTACCATTTAGAAAAAACGGCCCTATTACATGTGTTCCAATTATACCCGCCCAGACATTTACTTTTTGTGGATGTTGTGTGTGCATTTCTTCCATCCAATGTGGATTCTCAGCAGACCAATAGCGACAATTGTGACGATTAACAAATCCATTTAAACAAAATGTAGCCTCATCGGAAAACAAAATGCGATCTACAAACTGTGATGTCTCGTCTAAGAAATTCATAATTTGTTGGCAAAACTGCATTCGACGATCAGGGTCATCTTCCGCAAGTTCCTGAAGTAAGCTGACTTTTTAGGGATGTATTTTATTTCTCCTGAGTATTCTTCGAATGGATCTTTCACTGTTATCGGTTTCTAATGAAAGTTTCGGAATTGACGTTTTAGGCTCCTCCTGAATCGCTAATAGTAGTCACAGTACATCTAAAGCTCTGTCGTCGTTGGTCGCTGTTTTTGGGCGGCCAGTTTTTGGTAAATTCTTGACATTTCCCGTATGTTCAAAGTTGTGCAAAATTCGACATGCTGTCGACTTGGAAATCGGGTATCGCTCAGGTAAGGTATCGTTGAAGAGGTCACTTGCTTCCTGAAGGGATTGACGCCTCTCTCCGAATCCAATCATCATGAGTAAAGTTATCCGTTCCGTGTCGTTCAGTTGAGCCATTTTAAAGACACGTTTTTAGAATCACAAATTAGAAGTACAAAAGTAATGTCACAGTGACGTTTATACCACGACTTACTTAGATAAACTATGACTTGTGTTTTTATTAAACGACTACAAAAAAACTTGTTTACGTGGGTCTTAGTTTTGAGAAAAAAATGGTAAAAAAGAGTGTCTTTTTTGGATACAGCTGTTTGGATATCCACTGTTCTCTGTTAATTACGATTGTAATTTCTAATTTTCCCTTATTGAGACCACATTACATAACAGAATCCATACAAACGTTACGTCGTTGAATTCGGGACTCCTTAAAGTATACAAATATGGAAAAATATACCGGGTGTTTCATTTAAAAAAATTGACACTTATGTCACACCTCCGAACGTAATGACGTCACGGTCCTGAAATACATGTCAAGAAGTTCTAAAAATTTCGCTGAAAACAGTGTTGATACGAGGTCCCGTTCGGCTGTAATCGAGCTGTTCCGGGACTATTGCCCAACCCTGTATAATATACTATTACATATTGTTTATGTCAGGAATTATCAAGATTTACTATCATATGTGAAACTGTGATATTTCAACTATTATCTAAAAACCTTCTAACCTTTCCCTAACTGAATTTTCTAACTCTCTCGACTTTGAGAGCATTACCTACGAATGTGACATAGTTCAGAACATTTGGAAGTTACATTAAACTTTATAATATAATATATGTGGACTAATTTATATAATTCTCCGTGTCTTACGAATAAACTTTTGTACATGAGTACATTTTTAAATTGCTACAATTTGATCCCCAGAAACTCTTTAAACTGATTCGGTCTCTTTTATAGAGACACTGTGATACAGGATAAGAGGAAGTCAAAAACATTAGGAAGGTTTAATATACTTTACTGAATTTTAGGAGTTTCGAACACGAAATTAAGTTATGTGTGAAACTTCTAGCTGCTAAAAGTGCAAATATTGTGACTTGTTACTTTTTTACACTCCTTCGTGAATGTAGATATCATAAAAAATATTATATTGTCATTTAATAACCTATAAAAGTAAAAACATACATTTCTGACATTTTTTATAAGGTCACATTTCTGGTATATTTTGTATGGAGTTATAAAAAACATTTTAGAGATAATGCTGGTAGCATAATAAAAAGGTGTTTTAAAGTATACCGTTTGAGAGAAAAATGTGACTAGAATAAATACTTTTATATTATAATACTCTTACTGAATATATATGTGTTAGTCTTGGTGGAAGTACGTTTTACTTCCCTCGCATACCGAGGGAAGTATTGTATTCGAGAAAAAATCACCCTCCGAGATTTTTTCGGATCTGACGTTTCAGAATACGTAGATTCCGAAAATATAGGTTTTTCAATTCCATCAGTCTGTCTGTCTGTCTGACTGTGTTTTGGTGCATTTACTAAAAAACTACTTGACGGAGAGCAGTCAAATTTGGTAGGTAGTTGACGCTACTGTCAGCGAAGAAATGGTAGAACTTTCACTGGAAAATATACAGGGTGGACCGTCTAAACGGAATAAATAGTAAAAAACATTTTTTTTTACTATTTACTCAAATTTAAAATTTCCACGTTTCGTGACGCGCTATACCTATTTCAGGAAAAAAAATTTTTTGAAAATTTTTTACACCAACATTTTTGAAAAAATTTTTACCAAGATGAAAAAATTTTTTTTTTGCTCAAATTTAAAATTTCTACGTTTCATGACACGCTTAACCTATTTCAGGAAAAAAAAAATTGAAAATTTTTTTCACCAATATTTTTGAAAAAATTTTTACTAAGTACTAAAATGAAATAATTTTTTTTTCTTTCTCCAAATTTAAAATTTCCACGTTTCATGGCATTCTAAGCCTGAGTAAAAAAAAAAATTGAAATTTTTTTTACCATTTTTCAAAATTTGTTTACCACTAAAATAGATGGATTTTTTTTTATTTCTTCAAATTTCAAATTTCCACGTTTCATAGCGTTCTAAATCTATTTAAAAGAAACAAACATTTTTCTTACTATTTTAAAAAAATTTACCACCATTATAGATTTTTTTTTCTTTATTCAGATTTTAACTATCCACGTTTCCATGACATTCTAAAACTATTCAAACAAATTTAAAAATGTTTTTGAAAAATTTTTTTCAAAATTTGAAAAAAATTTTAATCCATTTATGTATCACTACTACAGAACAGACGAAAAAATGTGTTTTGCTCAAATTTAAAATTTCCACGTTTCATGATATTCCAAACCAATTTCGGAAAAAAAAATTGCAACATTTTGTTACCAGTTTGGAAAAAAAGTTAACACTAGAATGCTCAAATTTAAATGACATTCTAACCTAGGTATTTCAGAAATAAAAATTTGAAAATTTTTTTCACCAACATTTTTCAAAAAGTTTTTGCCACTAAAATAGATCGAATTTTTTTTATTTGCTCAAATTTAAAATTTTCACGGTTCATAGCATTCTAAACCTATTTTAAAAAATATATAATTTTTTATTGTTAAACTTTTTTTAGCACTACTATAGAATAGAAGGAAACTTTCCTATTTGCTCAAATTTAAAATTTATACGTTTGACATTTTAAATCTATTTCAGAAGAAAACATTTTGAGAATTATTTTACCAACATCTTTTGAAAAATTTAAAAAAAAATGAAATTTTTTAACCACCACTATACTTCCACACAATTACGTGAATGTTGGATTGAAAATGTAACAGATGGCAATAATATCTGGCATATGCACCTATTATACTTTTACTGAAAAATGTACAGGGTGGTCATCCCAAGAAATAATTCAGTCATGGTGTGGACATTTGTGAAGGTATTTGCGCAAGCCTACCATATGTGGCACCTGCTATTTAGTATTGAACTTTTGCTGTTGGATGAGCAATCTGTATATTTTTTTGACCAAAACTTATCAAGTTTTCTTTGTAATAATAGCAATATTATTATTCTCAATGTCATTTCGTAATTATTAATTTTTTAGAGTGACTGCCTTGCACAAATAACGAGGGAAGTTCTGTGTAAATACCTTTACCGATTTTTTATTAGAGTATCTGAAAGGTTAAAATTACTCCAAAGATATGCATTCTTTTGAATCTAATATAAAATGTGGTCCACATGCATAGAATGAATTCACTTTTAGAGCAAATATTAACTTTCGAGTCGCGTAAGAAAAAGTTAGCCACTAGACCGTCGGGTCGAGTGGCAAATTTTCTTAAACGACTAATGTGCAATTACATACGATTGCAAAACCAAATTTTATCAAATACTTTCTTTTAATAACATTTTTTTTTAACAATACTTTTTTAAATTTGATAATTCACTTCACAAATTAATTTTTATATTTGTAAAAATTGTAATTGTGAAGGTCATGGAATGGCTGCTATGGTGTTGACTGTTATTTATTGTTTACTAATTATTTATATACAGAAACAACAAATAAAAGTAAAAATAAACATTAGTTGTGAAAAATTGATGGAAATTGGTAAGTATGACTCGGAAGAAAATAGAAAGGAAACAAATGATGTTTATTTAAACTTATTATCTAAGAAATCTCAAGCTTCTCATGACAATGAATTCAGTGAATATAACGATTGGGATAAACGCAGAGGTGTTACCGGTGTAAATGAAGAAGTAATGCTGGCTTATTTTCTTAGCGAACAGAAAAATTGTTTAGCTTCTTCAGTGTAGCAAAGTATGTCGTCTTGAAGGCAACTTTAAAAGTTTTTTTTTAAACCTCAAACCTCATTTTTATATTGATATTTCAAAATATGGAAAACTGATTGCTTTTTTAAAAAGTGAGTCTTCCAAACCAAAAATAGCTGTTTTTACATTCTCTCACTTGTGTGTACTCCATCACATTCTATATGTAAAATCACAGTAGTAATAGCCATATTCTATGTCTGTGTTGGATAAATGTATTTTATCTTTAATACTAGGCAGACGATTGTCGTGTTTGGCGAAGCCATCTCTGTACGTTTTAGGATCGAGTGTCACGTTTAACACTAGTATCATAAATAATTATGAATCAATAATTAAACTACAATTACATAAGATAGTGATTAGAGTTATAGTTTTAAACGGAGAAGGATAGCATCAGTTTTCTAATTTTCCATGATTTATGTTTGGTACAAAATATACTCTTAATATTGGTCAATGCATCAATAATTCTTTACTATTATTTTTAGTACAACAGAAATACTAATATAATTGTACAGACATAAATTAACGAAGGGGAAAGACGATATAGAACAATCAATGATTCAGGAAAAATCAGGGTATAAGCAGCAACCCTTGTCATTTACCATCTCGGTTTGTTTCTCAATGATGGGCTGATGTAACTAAAGAGCCGATGGGAATGATAACGAACTCCATAATGCTGTCAGTCGTACCATACAACAAAGAAAGGGCAGCTATAATAGAACATGAGTCTCAAAGCCTCTGTCAATACGTTGTAGGTAGAACCAATACGTTATATTTATGTACTGTATTCACACATTGCATTCCTCATACTTTGTAATTGGTATTAAATCCTGTTGAATTGTGTGAATGAATAAAGAAAATAATGTCTCTAAAAAGACCAACTAAATGAAAATTAACTAAAAATAAGCAAAAGCATAAAGTAGGCACCATAAAATGAATTTTTATTAACTGAAAGCTCTTTAAAGTGAAATGAGAAATTCATTTTAATCGCATTGCTGACAGTAATAGGATTTATAGTGCAGATAAATTCATCTACAAAATATTTATCGTGTCAAACGGTTCGTTTTTCTTAAGTGTTATGTTTATGACACTTTTGATGACAGTTTTATTTTCTTCAATTTAATTTTACAGCTTTCTGACACGTTCTGACTGACAATGTTGCTGGACTTCCTTAAAGAGAGCAACGTATTTCTATAAAGTCAACGACAGGTTATTATTTAACCGGGCTGCAAGGGTCGTGTTTACTATCTCAAAGTTACTAAGTATCATTCCTCTAGTTCATAATATCTTAATATAAGTTTTGTAAGTCACTTAGTATACTTGTTCGCTTCTCATTGTTGTATTGCACAGCAAAGTGGTATATGTCGCAATTGTCTTAAGCGCACTTCTTTATACAGTAGGAGGTCATGTAGATACTAGTTTAATCTGCTTAGCCGTAGGGGACTATGTTGGATGCTAGTGTTATAATGAGAATGTCAAATAAGAAATTTGGCAAATTTATTTTAGGATTTTGATTTGCTGGCATAACAAGAAGTCAGGTTATCGAAAGAATGCAAATATTTCATAAATATTTTTTACATATAGTTTTTCTTTTAGTTCTCATAGATAGCTTTTTCCGCTGATTGCAAAATCCTAGGAATAATATGTTTCATTACTATAAGCAAACAAATAATAAATAATTCTCTTTTAAACATGCATAGAGTATATAGGCTCCAATACTAATTAGCTAATAGATAGGTGAAGATCTGTTGTTTTCTAACAGTCAATGTCAAATATAAATATTTCATACTTATTTATGAATATTGTCTTGGTTTTGCATGTAACATCGCTATGAGTGGCTTTGTGCCTTTTTGATGAGCTCAGAATAAGGGCGAAAAACGTTTCAAAGGCTAAGCATTTCCTGAATGAGAGATTTTATTAAAATGTAATCCATTGGAATGACATTTTTTTAAGAGAAGGAGGTAAATAAATCCATTTCAGGCCTTTGTTCTCACTTTTAACTGAATCTTCATACAATAGGGGGTTATGTAGATACTAGTTTAATCTGCTTAGCTATAGGGAACTATGTTGGACGCTAGTGTTATAATGACAACATAAAATAAGAAATTGGACAAATTTGTTTTAGGATTTTGATTTTCCAGCATAACCAGGGGTCAGGTTATCGAAACAATGTAAAGATTTCACTAATATTTTTACTTCCCTCGCATACCGAAGGGAAGTATTATATTCGAGAAAAAATCACCCTCCGAGATTTTTTCGGATTCTGAAGTTTCAGATCACGTAGATTACGAAAATATAGGTTTTTCAATTCCGTCCGTCTGTCTGTCTGTCAGACTGTCTGCCTGTTTCTTGGTGCATTAACTAAAAACTACTTGACGGAGAGCAGTCAAATTTGGTAGGTAGTTGACCCTGCTGTCAGCGAAGAAATGGTTAAACTTTCACTGGAAAATATACAGGGTGGACCGTCTAAACGGAATAAATAGTGAGAAAAAGTTTTTTTTGCTCAAATTAAAAATTTCAACGTTTCGTGGCACGCTAAACCTATTCCAGAAAAAAAAAATTGGAAAATATTTTTCACCAACATTTTTGGAAAATTTTTTACCACTAAAATAGACGAAACATTTTTTTTTATTTGTTCAAATTTAAAATTTCCACGTTTCATGGCATTCTAAAAGTATTTGAAAAAAAAATTTTTTTGAACAATTTTTTTACCAACATTTTTGAACAATTTTTTACCACTAAAATCCTAGATGAAAAAAATGTTTTTCTTTCTTCAAATTTAAAATTTCCACGTTTCATAGCATTCTAAATCTATTTCAAAAAAAAATTTAGAAAATTTCTCCATTTTTAAAAGAATTTTACCACTAAAATAGATGGATTTTTTTTCTTTGTTCAAATTTCAAATTTTCACGTTTCCATGGCATTCTAATCCTATTCAAACAAATTTTAAAAAAATGTAGAAAAATTTAAATTTTTTCTTTATTTATCACTACTATAGAATAGATGAAAAATTTATTTTTGCTCAAATTTAAAATCTCTACGTTTCATGACATTCTGAACCTATTTCGGAAAAAAAGGTTGCTAAATTTTTTTACCATTTTGGATAAAAATTTTACCACTAGAATAGATGGAAAAAAAATTTTTTTGCTCAAATTTAAAATTTTTACGTTTCATGACATTCTAAACCTACTTCAGAAAAAAAAATTTGGAAATATTTTTCACCAACATTTTTGAAACATTTTTTACCACTAAACTAGATGGAAACATTTTTTTTTCTTTGCTCAAATTTAAAATATTTACGTTTAATGGCATTCTAAACCTACTTAAAATAAAATACCACTACTATAGAATAGAAGGAAGCTTGCCTTTTTGCTCCATGCACAAATAAAGAGAGAAGTTCTGTGTAAATACTTTTACCGATTTTTTACATATAGTTTTACTTCTACATCCACGTAGTGGATTGGAAGTGTAGTATTCGCAAAAAAACACTAAAATATTTTTTTTCTTGTAATGGGTTTAGAATGTCATGAAACGTCGAGATTTTGAATTTGAGCGAAATTTTTTTCTGTCTGTCTGTAACTTTTTTTTGTCCGCACGTTTTCTCCGGAACGGTTTAAGATATTGACTTCAAATTTGATGCACGTGTGTATTATAACGAGATCTGAAACCGTATTTTTTTTAAGATATCCGGTGAAGGGTTGGGGGGGTAAATAGGGATAAATAGGGGGAAATATGTAAAGCAAGCTGGTAAGAGTACAGGAACTTGAAATTTGATGTATCTACTACAATCCAAGGCCTCAAAATTTTTTATAATACTTTTCATCGCCCCCACCCCCTCCAATTCATTATTAAAGGGGTTGATAATATAAAATTGAGATATTCACTTGAAATTTGGTACACGTATATATCAGGAACTAGATTATATTTTGGAATTATTCTGATGAAGGGTTGGTGGTTAAATAGGGGTAAATAGGGAAAAATAAGTAAAGCAAGCTGGTAAGAGTACAGAAATTTGAAATTCGGTGTATGTACTAGATGCCAAGGCTTCAAATTTTTCAGTAATATTTTTCAACTCCCCACCACTCCTACTCCATTATTGAAGGGGATGGTAAAATAAAATTGAGACATTCACTTGAAATTTGGTACACGTATGTATTATAACGACATCTGGAACTAGATTATATTTTGAGATGATTCCGTTGAAGTGTTGGGGGTTAAATAGGGGTAAATAGGGCAAAATAAGTAGAGCAAGCTGGTAAGAGCACAGAAACTTGAAATTCGGTGTATGTACTAGAAGCCGAGATATCAAAATATTTATAATATTTTTCAACCCCCCCACCACCCATACTTCATTATTAAAGGGGTTGATAGAATTAAATTTAGATTTTCACTTGAAATTTGGTACACGTAGTATGTATTATAACGATATCTGAAACTATCATATTTTGACTAAAAACCAAGGCCTCAGATTTCTTTCTAATATTTTTCAAACCCCGCCATCTCCGCTACATTTTTATGGGATTGATAACATAGAATTGAGATATTCACTTGAATGTTAGGACAATTATTATGTATTGTAATGACATCAGATTGAGATGATGCCATTGAAAGGGTGGGACGTGGCAGGTTGTGAATAGGGGAAAATAAGTAGGGTAAACTAGAAACGCAATTTTTATTGTATATAGTGGAAACCACCTCCTCAAACTTTTCTATAACATCTGCCCCAAATATTATTAAAATTCTATGACCAATAATTTCCACGTACTAGAGTGCAAATCTAGTCAAGATGTTTACTTTAAAGTGACTTGAATGAAAAATCTGGATGTGGAAGTAGTTATTCCTTAGGCAGCGGTTTTTCTTTTAGTTCGCATAGATAGTTTTTTCCGCTGTTTGCAAAATCTTATAAAGAATATATTTTATTTATATTATATTCTTATGTTTCTACATTGTCTTATGCATACACACCTATATCCATTTGCGACACGTATGACATGGATATCGGTCGACTATTGGGCCATAAAATATTTCCGTCCCTAAGAAATGATGGAAGGAATTCTTTATGCTGATGACACTTCAATAGTCATACATGCTAAAAGTGTACAGGAATTAGAATATACGTCAGTGGAACCAATTAATGGTGCCAGAAAAACTCACTTATAGTTAATATCAGCAAGACAAGTTAAGTCTATTTCTCTATTTCATTAAATAAAACAGTTACAATTTTAAATCGTGTAGAAACTAGTATTGAGGCAAATTTTCTAGGAACAATTCTAAACTCAACACTTGGTTTCTCTAGTCATACTAAAAGACAATATGTGTTCGAAACTAGCTAAGAGAACATACGCGTTAATAAATCTTATGGATTCCAAGCCATATTGGGATATCTGGCAATGAAATGGCAGACCAGTCAGTAAAAGATGACACAAACCAAGACCCAGATGATCAGTTAAAAATAAGTACAGGGGACGTAAAAAATTATTTGAAAAACAAAATGCAGGAGATATGACAAAATGTTGTTGCCATTACGCGCATGAGACTTGGTCACACCCGCCTTACATCAAGCTATTTACTCTTGGGAACGGGACGGTCCAGATGCTGACTAGAGTGATAGTCAAACATGTTCTCCTAGATTGTGCGGAATATCAAAACACTCGTAACCAACACAACATACCAGAGACTCTAATCGAATGCCTAACAACTAGAGAAAACTTAAAAAACGTTCCTCATTTTCTGAAGGATACAAATCTACTCTAGAGGTTATAAAGTGCAAACTGTACAATAATTCGTAATGTAGCAACGGGGTTAAATGACCATAAGACGTCGATGCTGCAAAAAAAATCTTAAAAAAGAACTAGATAAACGTTACTTATTTGCAGCTTATTACTCCTTAGTCTACTGAAGACTTAGCTATAACAATTACCTGGAGTTAATTACAAGAAATCAATAGCCTTTATTATGCAAAACCGAATAATCAGATTAATGTTCAATTTTCATACAGACAGACCTCTCGTGGTACTTTCAGAAAGAAGAGAATTATGACCACACCGTGTATATATTTATTTAACATTTTATGTTTGATACACAGTAATCTGGAAACCTTTTGTTCTAACATAGACATACACCAATATAATACCCGTGGAATAAATAAAATATACATCGATAATTAGAGGCTTCCGATATTCCGATAAATTTAAAACTACACCAAAATTTGAATTGTTTCGAAATGAGCTAAAAATTACTTAAGAGTAGGTATGCCTCGACAAGCTGCTAAAATTTATAACAGGGGAGCTGAAAGGGAAACTCCAGTGGGCGGTCCTTTAAAAACGATAACATATTATTTTATGTCTTTATAGTACTATGTACACTAAGTAGTAAATAGAAATGAATGACCGTGATTCAACTTACGTATAATAATTAGTTCATGAATGTATATCAATTCTACCTGCTATAGCTCAAAAGTTATGCCGACACATCTATCCTACCATTTTAACCTAAATGAGTTTTTAACATATTATTCCTTCAATAAATACAGTATTTATAATTTAAACGGCTAGGTATCATGCTTCCCTAGAATTTTAATTTGTAATATGGAGTATACGAGTATATCTATATTTTTGCATAATGGAAAAGATGTTCAATAATTAGTAATCTGCATTAATTAATAATAATCGTCAATAAGGAAATAATAATTTTAAATAAAAAGAATGAAAGAGTTGATGAGGTCCGATAAAAATTATAAACAAAAATTAGTGGTATGCAATATTGCAGCTACGGACACAAGTTTCAGAGTTATTGCACCTCATCAGCGTAGCATGGCATAAATAATATTGTTATATTGTTAAAAGCAAGACCAACAAAGATAGGAAAACACAGTAGGTACTCTATTTTGTACCTTCGTACCTCATGTGCCATATATGAAGAGCAATAACTCCGAAATACGTGTCCGTAGCTGCAGTCTTGTTTGTTATTGGGGGTATAGTATTAATTCTTGTTTATAACAAAATAGAAAAATTAACATTTTAATGTTGTTTTGTTTTCGTATGTGTAAAGCTTTTTAGCTGTCACATCATTCAACAAATCTAAATTTAAACTCTTGGATCCTCAGGGGATTCCTCAGGAGTTCTTGAATTTTTATTTTGTAGTCTCCCTCAAATAATGGTAGTTTACCAATAAACAAAAATTAGCAACCATTGTTAAAATCAAAAATATACACCACGCAAGTTGTTTTATCCAATAAGTGTTATGCGCATAGTATTAGTTATTTATTGGTCTAATTTGCCTATACGCGATATTCTTAGAAACTGGTAAACTTAGAATAAAAGTTTCAAATAAAAAAGGTGTCTCCATCTTTATTTCTTCTCAGCATAGACTTAAAGGGTTTTCCGTTCGTTAACTGATCCCTGCAAATACTCACATGGTTTTTGAAAAAAAAATCATATTTTTTACAATTATTAAAATTTGACCTTCATATTACCACAGTTCATTAATAAATATGTAGTGATGACATAGTAAAATTGAGATCCATTAATGTTTTCGTTTTTTGAATTATGGCAAGTTAAACAAAAAAATAATTTTAATTATTATTGTTATACATCCAAGAGACGCCGAGAATAAGAGAAATGGTTCGCAGAAAGTCAGTGATAAGTAATTATTTATAATCATTAAACTATTCAACGGATCATTATGAAATTCAGTAGTTGTCTATCGAGAGGTAAACCACCGTCGGCACTCGTTCTCCGAATTTTAGGCAGGCTGTCGGCAGCCATGGCAGTGGCGGTAATATAATTGAAAGCCCCAAGTGCGTCTGGTTGAAACCTGAAATTTGCAGACGTAAATGTAGCAAGCAAATGGCAATTTTTCGAAGTCAGTAACAAGTAAGTATATCGAGAATAAATAAAGATATAGGCGACCTTTTATCTGAAACTTTACTATCTAGGAGTAGTCGTTCTCGATTTGACCAATGAACTAGTGTTATATACTTAGCATATCATATCACATATTAGCACATATTATATAAAATAACTTGCCTGGCGTACACTTTTAGTTTTACGAATTATTATTCATATTTTCTTAAAAAATATATGGATGGGGAGAACTTGCAAATTTGCTTTCATAGTAGACAAAAGTTTAATGATGGGTGGTTTAAACTAAATCCCGCATCAAAATATCATTAATAACTTTAGACCTCTGGTTATACTGGTTAGATTTTAAAAATCCAAAGCATCAATTATTTGTTTCAATGAAATTTAACAGTGCGTTTTTTAAAAATACGGATGTCAGAGCGATTCTAAAAATTTGTAAAATTTTCAAAGTAAAAAAGATTGCTAAAATTTGTATTCAAAAATGTTTTCTCTACAAATTTTGAAAGCAGCGATAAAAACCTGCAACTAGCTCTGATTTGTTAAATTTTCACGAAAGTTGCTCTTTTCTGGAAAATATTTTCGGGTTTAAAGGAGTAAGTTGGTTTCTCTGTTTCTTTTTACATTTTGAGCCTAGATTTCATTATTTTGACAGATCGATAGATAACTTTACTGCCCACAGTTTTTATCCCAAACATTTCTTTCAATTTTTCCCACAAATAAAAGTTATTATGAAATAAATCCTGTTGCTTGGTCTAATGCAACAAACTGATGCGTGTGACTTAATGAGAAAATGGGAAAAATGTGCGCTTTACTTTTGTGTTTCTAGCTCCGATCATTGCAAATCGCATTGCCCCTTATAATTCAATCACACATTATTGTTACTGCATGGGTGGCTACATATAACTAGTTACTATATTGTTATAATTCCGTACTTGCAGTACAATCAAAGAGTAGAGTACCTGTTAAGTATAATAGTAAATTAATAGAATTTGGTATTTTATTGGGCGTCCCGTGTTATTAGAAATGGTTTGGTTTAATTTCTTATTTCGTTCCCTCGTTATATTTTCTCATTCATAAAATAATTCCGGGTGAAGGAAGGAGCTTAAACTATAAAAAATCCAGAGGGAGGTCGTATCAGTGTAACATTTGTTGCAAAATGTGCCTTTGCACGATTCCGTGCTATACATGTTTTTGCAAAAAGTATTATCTTTTTTGGAAAAATAAAAATAGTGCCATACACAGAAAACATGAATGAAGGTTTGTATCGAGTCCTTTTTCTCATATTTTGATTCTAAATATTTAAAAAAAAATCATAAAATCTCGCAATTTACTGCTAATTAAAACAAATCTTATTAATTAATACCAATTTTTTTCAAAATATTAAAACGATACAAACCTAGATTGATATGTTTTCTTCTACTTTTCGCTTGTACAAATTTCGTAATTATAATTTGTCGCGGACGGTGCGGCGTTTTAGACTAATTTATTTCTGATTTTTAGACGGCATACCCACTCTTAATATAAAACATTTTATACCTCAAGCTCTTGATCAATGTTCGCAATCAGAACATATTTTTTGTTTTGTTTTAGTTTATGAATGTTTATAATGTGACTACTTTTTATGTTTTATATTTGTATAAAATTTGAAATTTTAATACTTGTCATATGATTCGTATGCCGGGGCTTCTGTGTAATTTAGACGAAACCATTTTTGTAATTTTCTACAATATTGAAGGTTAATAAATTCTATTCCATTCTATATTTGTAAGTACGTATTATCTCCTGTCTTGTCATTGGAGTACTCTGTTGCGTAGTATATTGTTAAATAAATAAGTAAATATATAGGTATAAAAAAGCCAAAGTACTGCATCAGCACATAAAATATTCTAATTATTACAACATGTCATGACAATTACATTATCTCTTGAATGAATTAAATCGCATAACTGTACGAAAGTTACTATTTTATTCCCTTTAATATAAAGTTGAATTTTCTTAAATATGTTGGCCCTATTATGCCTGCGCTAAGTCCTCATCCTATATTTATGAGATATCTTCTCCTTCTGTCACACATTTCAAAATGAAATATAATATCAACTTTTTCATAAAATGAATACTTTACCATTCCCTGACACTAACAACTGACAGCTTGTAGTTCATAAAAATCTGTATTTTCTTTGCAATTTATTAAATGTTTGTATAAAATATACCTATTTCTATACCATAGGGAATGTTAGAAAATTCATGGCATTTTTCGAAACCAACATAATATTGACAGGAATAATTGCCAATCAAAATTCTATTAGAATGTTTAGTAGTACCTGAGCATACGATAGGGCACCTTCCCAGCTACAATTTGCTAGACATGCTGAAAATATATAAAATAAAATATCCTACTGCACACCCGCCTGGGTGTGTGTTCTATTCTCGATTAGTGCACTAATGCTGATGAAGTAATTTTTAATTAGTTATTTCTATAAGGAATCGATCTTAATTACAACTTTCTGAAAATATAAGATTCCACAACAAACAATTTTTTCTTTCATAAAAGCTGTAGTACTTTTTCTAAAACAAATATTATAAAACAACATCACTCTCAATAACAATGTTATTACAATAGCTATATGTGCAAACTAGGCACTGTTGATATCTCATAAAGCCTGCTGAAACCATTGCAACATATTTCATAATTTAGTACCGACACTATAAAGGGTGATCCAGTTTGTTATTTGTGCCCTTCTCTTTTTTTTCTGTAAGAAACTAAAACAAATCATATATATTTTTAAATCGCTTGTCAAGCTGTACCAAATGGCGTCCTCAAATCATCTCTATGATCATGCCGATGAACCCTGTGAAACGCTTCATCCGAAAAAACAAAACTGTTTCAGAAAAATTAATTTCAGGCCAAATTTCCATAAAAATTGACAGACAAATTGTCACTTCATGTAAGACAGAAGAATGCCGTTTGGCATCGTTTGTACTGTCCCTTACAAGAATATGCATTTTATTCTAAAATTTATAAAAAATTCATGTAGTAGATTTGAGTTTTATACAACATACTGATGTTTTCCTACCAATTAAAAAAATCGGTAAAGGTATTTACACAGAACTTCCCTTTTTATTTGTGCATGGCGATCACACTAAAAAAATAATAGTTACGAAATGACGTTGAAAATAATAATCGGTTTCTAGTTATCACTATTAGTACAAAGAAAACCCGATAAGTTTTGGTCAAAAGAATAGTGCTCATCCAACAGCAAAAGTTTAATAGTAAATGAGAGGTGCCAAATATGGAAGGCTTGCGCAAATACCTTTACAAATGTGCACTTACAAATGTGCACTTACAAATGTGGATTATGACTGAATTATTTCTTGGGATGGCCACCCTGTATATTTTTCAATAAAAGTATAATAGATGCATATGCCAAATATTATTGCCATTTGTCACATTTTCAATTCCGCATTCACGTAGTGGAGTGGAAGTATAGCGGTGGTTAAAAAATTTCATTTTTTTTTTAATTTTTCAAAAATGTTAGTAAACATTTTTTTTCTTCTGAAATAGGTTTAGAATGTCATGAAACGTGGAAATTTTAAATTTGAGCAAAAAGGAAAGTTTCCTTCTATTCTATAGTAGTGGTAAAGAAAGATTACAAATTTAAACATTTTTTTTTAAACAGGATTAGAATGCCATGAAACTTGAAAATTTTAAGTTTGAGCAAAGAAATAAATTTTTCCGTGTATTTTAGTGGTAGGAAATTTTTCAAAAATGTTGGTGAAAAAAATAGGTTTCGAATGTCATGAAACGTGAAAATTTTAAATTTGTGCAGCAAATTTTTTTTTCCATCTATTCCAGCGGTAAAATTTTTTTCCAAAATGGTAAAAAAATGTTGCAAATTTTTTGGAGAAATAGCTTTGGAATGTCATGAAACATGGAAATTTTAAATTTGAGCCTAATAGGGGTGTCATCCATTCTATAGTAGTGATAAATATATTATTTTTTTTTTAATTTGTTTGAATAGGTTTAGAATACCATGGAAACGTGGAAATTTTAAATCTGAACAAAGAAAAAAATTTTCCATCTGCTTTAGTGGTAAAATTTTATCAAAAATGGGAAAAAAAGTTTCAATTTTTTTTTATTGGGTTAAAATGCTATGAAACGTGGAGATTTTAAAATTGAACGAAGAAAAAGTTTTTTCCATCTATTTTGGTGGTAACAGATTTTTCAAAAATGCTGGTAAAAAAAAATTCAAAAAAATGTTTTTTTTTTCATAGGTTTAGAATGCCATGAAACGTAGAAGTTTTAAATTTGAACAAATAAATAATATTTTTCATTTATTTTAGTGGTAAAAAATTTTTCAAAAATTTTTTTTTCTGAAATAGGTTTAGCGTATCAAAAAGGTGGAAATTTCAAATTTAAGCAAACATTTTTTTTTTAATTTTTTGTTCCCTTTAGACGGGGCGAAAGTCCATTTTCCAGTGAAATTTTAACCATTTCTTCGCCGACAGTAGCGTCAACTACCTACCAAATTTGACTGCTCTCCGTCAAGTAGTTTTCTAGTTAATGCACCAAGAGACATACAGACAGACAGGCAGACAGACTGACGGAATTGAAAAACCTATATTTTCGTAATCTACGTAATCTGAAACGTCAAAATCCGAAAAAATCTCGGAGGGTGATTTTTTCTCGAATACAATACTTCCCTTCGGTATGCGAGGGAAGTAAAAATTAATTTAAAGAAATCAGATTGGACTGCCATTGATCTACACTGTTTCGCTTCTCGTGATTACATTTTTGTACCTATTGAATTTAAAACCGAATTCATTTCAAATTTTGGTAGTAAGTATAAATACACAATATGTGGTTAACTGGAAGTAATTAACTATGATGTCGCTCCTTGGCGGGCCACGCTTGTGGGGTAAATTAGGAATGATTTTTCAAAAATATTTATTAGCGATTTATTAACAGAACTTTTGATTTTCTATTTTAATTTAGTATATTCAAGAACTCCGTTGTACCAAATTTGAACAAAATATTTCTTTAATTATTGTTGATTTTATAATTTTACAACCTATTTGATGTTTTTTTCTCTGCTAATAATTATTATTTGTCGTTTGCAAATACTCACAGCGTTTATTTTTATGGCGAATTTTGAGAGGTCATATCTCGAAAAGCCAACGAAAAGTGGAAATACAGTGCACATTCCTTTGCACTTTGTGTTAAATTCACAAATGAAATTTTTAGTAGTGTTGTGACGTAGATTTTTGTGTCATGCAGACTCAACCTAAGACCCTCTAAATTTCGAGAAAATTTCAATAAACTGCATTTACTGTATTCCGTGTGAGTGTAATAAATATTACGCGGTTTTCGATGCATCAGCAAAACACCTTATATTTATATTTTTATTTGTCAAACTCTCAACTCTCCGTAACTGCTATTTTATCGTTAATGTCACAGGCATAGAGGTTATCTCCCAGCAATTTAATGAATAGTCGTGTTATTTTGAGGAAGAACCGATTTTCTTACTTTTAATATTATGTGAATATGTTAATTTATTATGGATTACTGTATTTCTATTGCCTTTCTACCATTGTACATATGTAGAAACGTACTAAACAAAGGATATTTATAAATATTATTAGTAGTACTTATATGGTGTATGTCTAAGGGTATAAATTGCCTAGAAATTAATTGTCTTACTATGGCATTTTTTTGCTGGAACTTGTTGAAGGCATTTCATGAAGTGTAGGAAAAAGTTTTGGATTAAATCCGTGTGGTGGAAACCTTTTGTTTAAACTAAAGAATGTTCAGAATCCTGTTGCTTCCCAGTTTTTCTTAAATGTATCTGGCTGCACAAGTTGTATCGCAAAAGAAAGAGACACACATTTTTCACAATGAAATTTCGAAGAAAACTAGATTTGTCCGAAACTTTTTGGTTAATATGTCAAGTCGCAAAACATAAAGATGTATTAGGGATGCCATTTTGAAACAACTGATCATAACTTGAACAATAATGCACATACTTCAAAGAAACTTTAAGAGAATATACCCCTTGTGGAGTTAAACCATCAAGCCAAGTGGCAAGTTAAAACGTTTACAATAACTCGTAAAAAGCATTTGCAAACTCGAAAATAGGATCGTCGATTGATTAGAGGCATTAAGTTGTACATGAAAAATTTGTATTTCAGATTATACTTATTTCTATGTTCTTTATGGTGGTATAAATAATAATAAATTTTAAAACTTTTATAACCGAAAACATGTTCGTATTTCTGTCTCTTAGCTTGCTTATAAGTGGCCGTAATGCAAAAAAATATCATATCTAGGTTCCCAATTGATGTAGATAAAACAATTTTTTCAAATAGTTTTTTATGTACTTTTTATATACCGGGTGATTCAGTTTGGTATTCACCCCCTATATCTTTTTTATTTCAAAAAAGTACAACAAACCATACATATTTGTAAATCGCTTGTCAAGCTGTATCAAATGACGACCTTACATCGTGTGATCACATATATCAAAGTAACAATAGTCAACTTTTTTTTTCTCAAATCGTATGCTATACTTTCTTTTGCCGGTTGTTGTCTAGATTCTTTTTCTGCATTCGCCTGTGTAAAAAAATAGACACTTCCATAAGAAAAATTTACAGAGAATTAATAAAATATGATAAAATTTCATTCAAAGGTATTGTTTCGAAATCGACATAGTTAGCCACGGAAACAACTGAACTTTGACATTAGTAATGTTCAATTTGAAATACTATCATTTGTGATAGTGCTATTAGTTTCTATTTTATGCTATACTTATGAATAGATTTATACCAATGAATAAAAATTGGACATTCACCTATGTAAAGAGAGAATACACTTCCATAAAAAGGATTTCGTGAAAATTAATAAAATATGATAGAACTTCATTCAAAGGCTTTGTTTCGGAATCAACATAGTTAGGCATGGAAACAATTGAATTTTGACATTGTTAGTAATGTCAAATTGGAAATACTGTCATTTTTTATTGTGTTACTAGCTTTTATTTTATGCTATACTTATAAATAGATTTATATTAATGAAGAAAAATTGGATATGGCATTAATTTATGGAGAGTGCGGAAAAAGTAAAGCAACCAAACGTGTATATCATGAACGATGTTGAAATAGCACGGTGCCATCAGACAAAATGTTTGCAAAATATGCAAGAAATATGGGTGAAAGTGGAAGTTTGGAAAAAAAAACCTTTTTAAACCCAGAACCGCACGAGATGAAGAATATACAGTTGAGACTGACATGTCATATACTTCAATTCAAAGAATTCTGAAAGATGGTAAACTGCGACCATATAAAATACAATTGCATCAGGGCTTGCTTCCTGGAGATTACGAGAGGCGGCTACATTTTGGCTGGCAGTTGCTCAAGAAATGAGTATCTTAGATAGGAAATTGATTGAGGAAGCCCTTACTCTGTGGTAATCCATAACAATAACAAAATTGAGTAAAACACTACTATGTTTTTTACCACTATATTTGCACAAAAACGTGACTGCAGTTTCAACCCTTTTTAGGTCATTTTCAAACAATGATTCAATTAAGAATGAGATACAAAAGATTTGGTCCCTATTTAAATATGTTTCTAGAATTAAACAGATTAGAGAATTATGAAAGTATACAAGTCGTTTATGATATCCTAACTATCTAAGGGTGAGGTTTCTCAGAAATTTTAATTACATCTTGGTAGCAGTAAAAAGAGGTGAGTACATAATATCTAATTGATCATTTAACAAAATTAAATCATCCCTATTATTGTGTTTGTATATTTCCAATGCTTCTAACAAATTAAGTTTAAAACCTTTGCTGGCATAGTGTAGGATTTCCATATTATTAATATCAGGGAAGTTATGTCCACTCTATAATATGTGATTAGAAAAAGCAGAATCTGTTTTTTGTAGTCTGAAGGACCTATCATGATCGAGGTACCTTGTTCTAAAATTACGTCCAGTCTGTCCTGTATATACGCTATTGCACTCTGAGCAATTTAACCTATAGACTCCAGATTTTTCGTATTTATTTGTTTTATCCTTGGCGTTGTAAATTAAATTTGATAATTTTTGTTGGGGTTTAAATGCTATCTTGATATTATGTGCTTTGAGAATATTTGATATTTTCTCTGTCAGTGTATCACAGTATGTGAGTGTAGCGTGAGGTGTTTGTTTTTCTTCTCTGACTATGGGATAAATTGCTTTAAAAGTATACTGGTTTTGTTTCTTGTTTATTAATTTTGCGATAACTTCTGTGGGGAAGCCATTGTTCTTGGCTATTTTTTGAATTATTGAGAGCTCTGTTTTTATTTGCGTTTCTGATAGGGGCAATGAAAAACTTTATATAGCATTGAATTATAAGCTGCCAGTTTATGTGCGTATGGATGGCAAGAATCAAAGGGGATAGTTATATCAGTATATGTAGGTTTTCTAAAAATATCAAAATTGAATTGGTTATTTTTGTGTGTGATAGTTAGGTCTAGAAAATTTATTGTATGATTTGTTTCTCGTTCTAATGTAAATTGAATTTTTGGGGGTATGTTATTAATAGAATCTAGAAAAGTGTGTAATTGTCTAGTAGTACCCTTAAAGCATGCCAAAACGTCGTCGACATATCTATACCAAAAATGAATGTGATTCTTGCCTGGTTGCGAATTCAGTACACTTTTCTCTAAATTAGACATAAAAATATCCACTAATAAAGGGCTTAGAGGTGATCCCATCGGTAGACCGCTGTTTTGAATATAAAATTGATTATTGAATTGAAAGCAATTTTGACTGATGCATGTGTCGAAAGCTAGTAAAAGTTCTGTTGATATAATGCTATTTAATTTACTTTTATCTAATAAATTTTGAATAAGTTTTAAACATTCATCTGGGGGGATATTTGAAAACATGTTTTTAACGTCGAATGATACCAGAAATGAATTATGTGGGGAATGTGTATTTTTTAACTTCTCTGCTAATTCTAAGGAGTTCTTTATTCCATGTTTAGGTTTAAAATCTGTATGTTGTTTAAAAACTAGATTTAATTTCTTACCTAGTTCTCTAGTTGGACTATTGATATATGATACTACAGGCCTAATGGGGTTATCCGGTTTATGTGTTTTAATTAATCCGTATAATTTTGGAGCTAAGTGATTCATGTTAATTATTTTTCGCTTTTCGTATTCCGAAAGGATTATTTCTATGTTTGCTACCGATTGTTTTAATTTTGTTTGATATTTTTTTGTGGGGTCTTTATTAACATGAGTAATATCTTCTGACTGTATGAAATTATTTACTTTATTTGTATAGTCTGTTTTGGTGAGAATTACTGTGGCATTTGATTTATCTGCTTTTGTTACTACTAGATTGTTGTCGTTGATTTTGGCTGTGATTAATTTTATAGTTTGTTTGTCTATTTGGTTATTACTTTTTGTATTAGCGTTCGTTTTTTAGAAGTTTTTTTTATTTTTGCTGAAGATGTATCTTTATTCTCTACATTTTTTAGAGCAATTTCACTTTCAATAATTAAAGTATCTACTATATTTTTGTTGTTTAGGTGGGGGGGGGGGGGAATTTTGGGCCTCTTGATAGTAATTTTAAACTTAATTTGTTAGAAGCATTGGAAATATACAAATACAATAATAAGGATGATTTAATTTTGTTAAATGATCAATTAGATATTATGTACTCACCTCTTTTTAATGCTACCAAGATGTAATTAAAATTTCTGAGAAACCCCACCCTTAGATAGTTAGGATAAACGACCTGTATACTTTCATAATTCTCTAATCTGTTTAATTCTAGAAACATATTTAAATAGGGACCAAATCTTTTGTATCTCATTCTTAATTGAATCATTGTTTGAAAATGACCTAAAAAGGGTTGAAACTGCAGTCACGTTTTGTGTAAATATGGTGGTAAAAAACATAGTAGTGTTTTACTCAATTTCGTTATCTTAGATAGTATTATGTGGTTAGATAAAACCCGTTTCTATCTATAATAATTCAATGCTCAATCGACATAACTATCATTATTGGCTTCAAGATAATCCACAGTGGCTTTGAGAAATTAATTTTCAAAATTAATATATGGTGCGGAATTCTTAACGGACAGATTATAGGACAAAGAAGAATTGTTAGACGTTCCATTAAATATTAGGCATAATATGATATTACAAGATGCGGCACCGCCACATAATGCTATAATTGTAACGAACCTGACAAATCTCAGGATCATATACGTTGAATTTCTTCTTTTGGCCCTATGTAAAAGAAAGAGTTTACTTTACACCTCTAAATGACGTCGAAGATCTTAAAAATAGAATACGAGTTGAATGTCGCTGAATAAATGTTGAAGTTCTTGAACATAAATGTATCCAAGACGTGATTAACAGAGGGCAATCATGTTTAGAAGCAAACGGAGGCATCTTCGAATATGTCAAATAATACATAATGTTTTTATTTTCTTTATTATTAATTAGTTTTTTTAAGTGTTAGTAATTTCTTTATTAGCAATTATTATCAATTTGTAATTGTCCATACATTTATGTCATGTCCAATTTTTCTTCATTGGTGTAAATCTATTTATAAGTATAACATAAAATAAATATTAATGACACAATCACAAATAACAGTATTTTCAATTTGACGTTAGTAACAATGTCAAAATTCAATTGTTTCCATGGCTAACTATATTGATTCCGAAACCAAACCTTTGAATGAAGTTCAACAGTAAAATCACAAGAGCTTTTTTTATTGCATGAATTTCTCTTTGTAATGAAATAATTTTGCCAGTCAGTGATTTTATAAGAAAAACTGACATGGAAACATCGCGAAACCGGAGGTCAAGCGATTTTGTCAAATATCAGCTTTTCGAGCAAAGTTACTGATTGGCAAAATTTTGAGTTAAAAATAAATTTATCCATAAAAGAAAAGCTCGAATGTTTTTTGGTAAGATAAACTAACGACAGAATATGTGAACGAACAACAACAATAATTATCTTTATTTATACAATTATTTGAAGGAACAGTTATTAAAAACACAGTTGTTATAAACTGTTTGGTTTGGTAGATTTTAAAGTGACGTGCGGCTACTAGATGTAATCTGCTTTTGAGGACCAGGCATTTTTATCGGTGATAAAAAACGATGCGCCTCTTTTATCGCTATGAAAGTGACAAAAATGTGACTGTCAAATAGACTTTTTTATATAAGTAGGAGTTAATTTATCATATTGTATTAATTTTCTCGAAATTCTTCTTATGGACCTTTTTTTACACAGGTGGAGGCAGAGAATGATCGACAAAGCACAGCATACCATTTGAAAAATAAAGTTGACTATCGCTACTTTAACATATATGATCACAAGAACGATAAGGTCGTCACTTGATAGAGCTTAACAATGAGTAAAATTCATTTGTTTAAAAAAAAATAAAATAGAATTGAATGAAATTGATTTTAAAACATTTTAAATTTATTTCAGTTTATACCACCACGAAACACATAAAAACAAGTATAATCTGAAATACAAAGTTTCGTTGTAAGATATGATGCCCCTATACAATCGACTATTCGATTTTCGGCTTTGCAATGGTTTTTTAGGAGTTAGTGTAATCATTTTAACTTGAAACTTGGCTTGCTAGTTTATCTCCATAAGGGGTATATTTTGCTATAGTTTCGTTAGGATATGTGCATTATTGTTCAAGTTATCATTAATTGTTTCAAAATGGTCTCCTTAAAATGTCTTCATGTTTTGCGACTTGCCATATTGACCAAGAAGTTTTGGAGAAGTCTAATTTTCTTTGCAATTTCATTTTGAATAATTTGTGTCTCTTTCTATGTTGCGATATGGGTTATACACCCAGAGATATTTAAGAAAAACCACGATAAAACAGGATTCTGAACATTATTTTGAAAGAATTGCGATAGTAAGGCACTTTCTTAGAAATTTTAGTTTTAATTCACTATTATATCAATTTCCACTTTATAATGTTGTTTTTACTAGCTTTCAATTTATTTCTATATATTACATAAGTCGTTTTTACACATACCCGCATAAAATAACGTTAAATTGTACTTCTTTCTCTGTTTCCAAATAACTTAATAAACTGATTTGTTATCCACCCACCTTAATCGTTACTCCACATAATGTATATCGTTTTTATTTTCTTAATTGTTAATTAATTTTCTTAAGTGTTAATATTTTTTTTATTGGTAATTACTATTTATTTGTAATTGTCCATAAATTAATGTCGTGTTCAATTTTTCTTCATTAGCATAAATCTATTGATAGGTATACCATAAAATAGAAACTAATAGCATAATCACAATTAACAGTATTTTCAATTTGACGTTACTAACAATGTCAAAATTCAATTGTTTTATATTTTATTAATTTCCTAGAAATTTTTCTTATGGAAGTGTATACTGTTTTTAACATAGGTGGAGGCAGTAAATGACACTCTAAAACAATCGACAAAAAAAAAGTATTGCATACCATTTGAAAGAAAAAAGTTGACTATCGTTACTTTGACAGAACAGAGACGGTTTAAGGTCGTCACTTGATAGAGCTTGACAATGAGTAAAAATAATTTGTTTAAAAAAAATAAAATAGAATTGAATGAATTTGATTTTAAAACATTTTAAATTTATTTTTGTTTATACCACCACGAAAAACGTCAAAACAACTATAATCTGAAATACAAAGTTTTGTTGTAAGATTTGATGCACCTATACGACGATTCAATTTTCGAGTCAGTATAATCATTTCAATTTGAAACTTGGCTTGACAATTTATCTCCACAAGGGGTATATTCTTCTACAGTTTCGTTAGAATATGTGCATTATTGTTCAAGTTATCATCAATTGTTTCAAAATGATCTCCCTAAAATGTCTTCATGTTTTGCGACTTGGCATATTGACCAAGAATTTTCCGACTATTCTAGTTTTCTTTGCAATTTTATTTTGAATCATTTGTGTCTCTTTCTTTGTTACGATATGGGTTATACAACCAGAGAAATTTAAGAAAAACCATTACAAAATAGGATTCTGAACATTATTTTGTTTAAACAAAAGCTTTGCACCACACGGATTTAATTCAAAACATTTTACTACACTTTTTGTTTTCAACAAGTTCCAGCAAAAAAATTGCGATAGTAAGGCACTTTCTTAGAAATTTTAGTTTTAATTCACTATTATATCAATTTCCACTTTATAACGTTGTTTTTACTAGCTTTCAATTTATTTCTATATATTACATAAGTTGTTTTTACACATACCCGCATAAAATAACGTTAAGTTGTACTTCTTTCTCTGTATCCAAATAACTTAATAAACTGATTTGTTATCCACCTGAATCGTTACTTCACGTAATGTATAACGTTTTTATTCCCGTAATTGTTAATTAGTTTTCTTGAGTGTCAGAATTTTTTTTATTGGTAATTATTGTTTATTTGTAATTGTCCATAAATTAATGCCGTGTTCAATTTTTCTTTATTATAGTAAATCTATTTATAGGTACACCATAAAATAAAAACTAATAGCATAACCACAAATAACAGTATTTTCAATTTGACGTTACTAACAATGTCAAAATTCAATTGTTTTATATTTTATTAATTTCCTAGAAATTTTTCTTATGGAATTGTATACTGTTTTTAACATAGGTAAAGGCAGAAAATGAATCTCTAAAACAATCGACAAAAAAAATGTAGCATACCATTTGAAAGAAAAAAGTTGACTATCGTTACTTTGGCACATATGATCACAGAGACGATTTAAGGTCGTCACTTGATGGAGCTTGACAATGAGTAAAATTCATCTGTTTAAAAAAGACGAAATAGAATTGAATCAAATTTATTTTTGTTTATACCATCGCGAAAAACATAAAAGCAACTATAATCTGAAATACAAAGTTTTGTTGTAAGACTTGATGCACCTGTACAATCGACGATTCGATTTTCGACTTTGCAATGGTTTTTTAGGAGTTAATGTAATCATTTTAACTTCCAACTTGGCTTGATAGTTTATCTCCACAAGGGGTATATTCTTCTATAGTTTCGTTAGAATATGTGCATTATTGTTCAAGTTAGCATTAATTGTTTCAAGATGACCTCCCTAAAATGTCTTCATATTTTGTAACTTGGCATATTGACCAAAGATAAGTCTAGTTTCCTATAATTTGTGCCTCTTTCTTTTTTGCGATACAGGTTATACAATAAGAGATATTTAAAAAAAACTGCGAAAAACGGATTTCTGAACATACTTTTGTTTAAACAAAAGCTTTCCACCATACGGATTTAATCCAAGACTTATTATTACTCTTCTTGAAATATTTTCAACAAGTTCACACTAAGACAGTTCCTTAGACGTTTTGGTTTTACTCCACTATGATATCAATTTCCTATTTACAATATTGTATTTACTACTTTTTATTTCGTAAGTTTTAAATTCATTTATTTTTATGTTACATAATTCGTTTTTTGATATATATCCGCATAAAATAACGTTAAATTGTACTTATTTTTCTGTTTCCAAATAACTTAAATAAACTGATTTGTTATTCGCCCTGTCCGCTATCAAACTATATCTTGCTTGACAGCAGGTAGTAAATGATGTTAAGAATTTTTAAGCCTATACTCCTATTTGGTGGCACAAAGCTTACCTGCACTATAAACTAGGAGAAGAGACAAGGTGCAACAGGACAGAAGAGTCATTTTAAAAGTTTGCAAAATCCAGCTATAAAAACTTCACGCACAAAACTTCTAAGAATTTCAAATTCCAACCTGTCACATTTTCCCCACTCACACACAGGATATCCCTTAGGACCCTTTTTAGAGATAAATTTTATTAAACACTCGTAATACGGATTTAAATTGCATTATTCAACTGACACTTTTAAACATGGATTTACCGACCACTTTGCCGGAACATCACGCGTTTATCACACGATACGAGACGTTCAGCGTCGCGACGCTGTGATAACTGTGATCCAGCTGGCCAGACGTTCCTGGTGACATGCGCGCCCTCTATACAACCCGACTTGATATAGGTGTGCTTGCCAAATACACATACAGGAGCAGGATAACGCTGAATTATTGTGAGCGCATACATGATGGATATGTTGTTTCGATAACATTGAGGAAGCTGTCAATTTAGTAGCGATTATAATAATGAGAGCATTCTTTTTTTATACCATTTGAAGGGTTCGTGCAGATTGTACTAATATACAGTTGAGGCACAACAGAAACTGTTCGTTGGTATAGTCTAATATATTTAGTCTAAATTTACATTGAAATGAAAAATGCACAAGATATTTCATGTTTAAAAATTGACTTATGTAAAAGAGGCCAAGAATATTGTTTATCATGCTTCGGCAACAGTTTTTATTTAATTCAACATTATTTAAATCATTTGCAAAGGTGAGGAATTCAATTTCCTTAAAAAAGAAAAACTAATAAATTCAGAAAAAAACGTTTCCCATGACAAATGTAGTAAAGAGGCCTAAAAATCCCAACAAGATATTTTCAAATCGGTTAATTGTTTATGTTCATGTTTATCTAGAAAATCGAAAAAACAATCAAAATGGCCTCTTATTTCAATTGTTAATAACTAATGATAAATTAAGCCCTATGATTTTTACATTATCGGAAGTTTTACGTCTCAATGTTCTTAAAAAACGCTGAAAATTTCAAATCGATATCTTTAAAAGTTTTAGAACTAGTCGTTTCTTTATTAAAAAGATGCTTTCATATAATTGTCCTAATTTTGTTTTGTTTTTGTAACGAATCAAAGTGGATTCTCCTCTTGACAAGTCATACTATCATCTACATATCAAATTTAATGGGTTTTCGCAAATTTAATTATTTAAAATCGGGTTTGAAAAACACGTGCGTTCTACAGTCATAAGCAAATAGAATAACTCATTTATTACTTCTATATCCATGTAGAAGTATAGTAATCATGAAAAAAATCGTTTTTTTTTTTCTTGAAATAGGTTTAGAATGTCATACAACGCCGATATATTAAATTCGAGCGAAAAAAATATCTGCCTGTCTGTCTGTCGGTCTGTCTGTAATTTTCTTTTGTCCGCACGTTTTCTCTGGAATGGTTTAAGATATTAACTTGAAATTTTTTACACGTATATATAATAACGAGATCTGGAACTGGATTATTTTCTGAAGATATCCGGTGAAGGTTTGGTGGCTATATAGGGGTAAGGAGGGAGAAGTAAGTAGCAAGGTGCTAAGAGTACAGAAACTTGAAATTTAGTGTGTGTACTGGAAGCCAAGGCCTCAGATTTTTTTTTGTGTTTTCCATTCACCATCAACTCGCTACTTCCTTAATAGAAAAGTTGATGAAATTAAATTGAGATTTTCAATTGAAATTTGGTACACTTATGTATTATAACAACATCTGAAACTAAATTATATTTAGACATGTTTTCGTTGAAGGAGTGGGAGGTAAGTAGAGGTAAAAGGTAAAAATTTAGTAAAGCAAGCTGTAAGTGTACAGAAACTTGGGATTTGGTGTATATACTAGAAACCAAAGCCTCAGATTTCTTTCTAATATTTTTCAACCTCCCCCTCCTCCACTACTTTCACTCCGTTATTAATGGGATTGATAAAATTGAGATATTGACTGGAAAGTTAGTACACATATGTATTATAATGACTTGTGATTGAGATGATTCCGTTGAAGGGGTGGGATGTGGTTGGTTGTGAATAGGGGAAAATAAGTAGAGTAAGCTAGAAATTTCATTTTTGACGTATATGGTACAATACAACGCCTCAAACTTTTCTATGGCATCTACCGCAAATAATATAAAATTTATATAGCCAATAATTTCCATATACCTAGCCAAGATGTTTTCTTTAAAGTCACTTGGATGAAAAATCTGGATGTGGAAGTAGTGATTCCTTAGGCAGCAGTTTTTTTAATCGTACGTTGTTAGGACTGGGATCTTTTTAAAGTTACGATTTTTCTGCAAATTAAAAAACAATGCTCTAAGCCACTTGGGGCCTGAGATAATTTTTTAACAAACATTTTTTAGATTCACCTGTAGATACAAATTTCATGATGATACAACAATTAGAAGTGCATGAAAATTACGCTGAAAGATATCAATCTATCAATGTAACGGAATCTTTCAACGTAATTCTCACCCACTTCTAATTGTTGCATCATCATGAAATTTGGCAATTGTGTGTATCTCCGATGACAATATAATATAGTATATTCACCTTTATAATATGTTCAAAATGGCCTCCACCCCAAGATGGCGGATTATCATTCTCTTTACAACCTCCTTGATATGGGAATCAAAAGAACTTGAGAAGTAGAAGACATGTAGGTCATCAAAACTTACCAATTCAAAATGGCGGCGTCAACATGGCGGATAGGTTTTATCAATTATCGTCGGATTCGACTGAAAATCGGTATTTGCGGGTTATCGAGGTACCAGATTAGAATGATCTTGTCCAAGTTTTTAAGACTAAAAAATTAAAAATAAATAGTGGTTTAAAAAAATTTAAAAAACACGCCTATTTTTTTCTTTTATTCGTAGCTGATTCAATTATTCACTTGTTTATTCGAAATTATCATAGTAAGTAAATCAAGACTTGCTCCGCATTTTGTGAGAATTTCAAATAAATATGGCCGGTTTTTGGTCTCTTTCATATGAGTAAATTCTAAGTATCTTGCACTTTTCGACCAAACTCCAATTCGATTACACTAACAGCATTAATATTCGTGTTGAGCTAAAGTTTCCTGTATTTACGTGCGATATAGTATTGTAACAACAGAAATAAAAACAAACGTATTTTTTATATCTCATGAAATACCAAACAGAAAAGACCACAATATTGCAAGTTAAGAAATTGTAATGTCCAGCGGGTCTAGGGATAGTTAGACTCCACATACACTACAGTAAAAAGCGCGCCTCTGAATACAGAATACTATTTATTATCTTAAAACCTACTATTTATAATACTACTTAAAGCTACACTATCTTTACAAAACCAAATAGGCAACCAAGAGCTTAAACAAAAATGAGGCTATGGTATTACAAGCTAATGTGAGAAGGACACTGACGGGCGGTTAATGAGGCGGTGACACGGTAAACGGTTGATGCCGACGGCCGAACCGCCGTAAAAGCGGCCGGTAGTACAGATAGTGCACGTATACTTGGAATGAGTAGGCACTTATCAAGTTGGTACTTACAAACTTTACTTACTTCCTCCTATTGCTGGTGGGCACGGTGCTGCTGGTAGTTTCGGAATCGACTGCTTACGGTGGACGGTCGATGTGTACTGAATGCTGGCTGGCTGGAGGAAACTGGAATAGACTACATAGCTGCTAATGTAGGGAACTGCTCATAAACTCTGGGACTTAGAAAATGTAAGCGGCCTTACCTACAAGTACCTATACTTACTACTCCATACACACGTCTATCCTCACGGGCAGTCAGGCAGCAAACGGTGCACTGTTTGATGGGAGGCAGACTAGTTATGCACAGCTGCTCGCTTGCAGACGGTGGTAGGAGCATCAACAGCTCTCGGTTGATAACTAATTGGAATAAATGTAAGTATACTAGAAGCCAAGGTCTCGGATTTCTTTATATTATTTTCAACCCTCCCATCATCTCTACTACATCATTAAAAGTATGTATTGTAACGGCATGTGAAACTAGATTATGTTTTAAGATGATTCCGTTGAAAGAGTGGGGGTATTTAGCCAGCCAATTTTCTATTAACTCAAGGATGGCGAACGACAAATTAGTCTTACACAGCTATCTTGTAACTGTTATAACCTATCGGTATCGACTTGGCGTAAGAAATGGAAACTGAAACAAACCGAGCAAAAGCTTCACATAAGATTATCTTTAACTTATTTTTGTTAGAATGTCTTTACTTGCATACATTAATCTTAAGCCAATAGATTTCTTAATAATATAATTGGTGTACGCAGTAAAAAAATTTGTTTATAAATATGTATATTTAGATTAGTTGATACTGTTACGTATCCGTAAATATTTCATAGCTATTACCCGTTCTAATAGATTAAGTAGGCTCTGCGTTGTGCTGTTCTCTGGTTTAGAGTTGGGTAAAATACTTTAGGATTTAAAAATAAAGAAAGCAGGGAGAAAAAAAGGAATATCAGTTAATCCGATATATGGCAATGGCGACTTGTAGCGATTAAAAGTATGCAATTGAAATAAATCGACGTAATTTACGGATATAATTCATACTAATTAATCATTAGATGGTATTGTTATTTGGTGTTTGGTGTGGACAAAGTTGTGTACATATCATCGAAGTTCTCCACTGAGAGGTTAAAAGTACTAGTTGCCAAGCTGAGAGATAACGTCTCCATATCGTGTAGGGTTTCGTAATAATTGGAGGAGAGTTGGTTTATTCATGTAGTTTTCAAACGATAGAGGATTGTTATACCTCGAAAACTATTCTTTTTTTAGGCGTTTCAGTTTTAGTTTAATTTAATCTTAGAGCTTAAATTGCCTGATAGATTACGTAATTTGAAACTAAGCCCTATAGTTTTGTTGGTACCTGTTTGACAATCGTAAGACGTTATTTTCTGGTAGGAGGGTAACGTACGTTATGTAAGCAGTGAATATTGTACGCGGGGAATAAAATACAGGTTCCAGATTCGCCGCCGGAACCCTTATGGACTCATAGGTGTCTACGGGAAATGACATTACTCCAAGGAAAAGGACAAGTACCGCCTAGCGGGTTCTAATAATCTGTTGGTTGTGACTATATATTTTGGTTTATGGACAATGTCATATTTCATATGTGCAATAAGTATTTGAAATCTAGTAAGTTTTAAGGTTAGCTATGCGCTTAAGTATAAGTCTCCTACAGAAATAGAATTTTTCTATATAACCTTTAGGTAATAAGAATATTGTCAAATCGGAATTTTGTGTAAGACATTGGGCGTTGTTCTGGAGTGTATTTCGGAGTAATTAATAATAATTTTGTCACGTCCAAAAGTCTTCACTCTCGCAAGAGCTCTATCATGCACGAACCTCGAAATGTCCTTTTAATGTTAGTACAACATTTTGTAATCTCCCCACCCCCTGTAAGTATACATAAGTATTCGCAATATACCTTTCTATATTTTAAGAATAATTAGTGTTTTATTAAGGACCTACATTAGAGTCAATTTTATATTTGGCGCCCATTCCTTTTCTTTTGTTAGAGTTGCAACATTTAAACATTTAATACAATGAACCCGCTCCCGTCTCCACTGTAAGCTAAGTCGAGAACCTAAGCCCAAATTTCTTCCAGTTGCTTAGGAACAGAAATAAAACGCGTAACAATACACTTGTGCGCTTAAGTTGCCTGTTGTTAATTTGTATGTTAATGTTTTCCATGTTTTGATACATGTACCTATAGTTAAACCCATGTGTTACCACCAAGTACTTATTTATAAATTATTATTAGTATTTTATTACTTAAGATTGTTTTGTCACTTATAACATTACTAAATTAATCGTCATATAGAATAAAACACGATTGTGTGAACTTTAGGCACATCCATGGACAGGCCCTTATTAAATGGATTCTTCCATCATATTTATATACATGTATACCAATGTTTTTAATATTAATTTCCTCTTATTCTGTAAATAAATTGCATTATTATTATTATTCATGGACAAAAAAAACGCGTTAGGTATTTTGATAAGTGAAAAAATATCTATTATCTTGGTTAAAGAATCGGAATCATTTTGAGAAGATTTTTAAAGATAGAATGTCAACATTACTATCGTTAGTATAAACGATAGAATATTTTTTAGTCACTGCAAATGAACAGAAGGAAGCGTGTTGAAAGAGATTTTTCTTTAATATTTAAGGAAAACTGAAAATATGGGAAATGCATGCAAGACATTAAATTAATTAAAAACATTTCCACGTAATTGAGGCGTTTTAAAAGCAAATAAGTTGAATGAGCATTAATCATGTTAATAACTGTGTTATGCGAAATAATACACGTCTGAGATATATGCGCGTGTTTGGCAACAGCGTTCGCTCTGTTTATGCGTCAAGTGTTCTGTAAATTATAAATTACTCAACGGATGGGCTCGAGCTTGAGCTAATACTACACTCTATTCAGCTAACACAAAACACAAAAGAAAGGGTAGCGAGTACTGTAAATCATAGAGTGTTCTGAAAACTATCAAAGCTACCTTGTAAAGGAATTATTGTCTGTAATTATAATTAATGAAATCTGTTAAACGCAGGTCCGTATTGAATCAGAATGTTGTCTGAAAGTACGCGGGTTTAGATAAATAATGCAAATTCAATAACCTGTTTTTCACTTTACTGTACCAAACCATATCAAATGGATTAATCCGTAGCACGGCGCACAGTGTGGCAGAATGGACAGAATTCGCTCTAAGGTTCAATTTTTGAGATATCGACTTGAATTTTTTTACTTCCCTCGCATACCGAATGGAAAGTATTGTATTCGAGAAAAAAATCACCATTCGAGATTTTTTTGGATTTTGACGTTTCATATCACGTAGATTACGAAAATGTAGGTTTTTCAATTGTCAGTCTGCCTGTCTGTTGGTGCATTAACTAAAAAAACTACTTGACGGAGAGCAGTCTAATTTGGTAGGTAGCTGACGCTACTGTCAGTGAAGAAATGGTTAAACTTTCACTGGAAGATATATACGGTGGACCGTCTAAAGGGAATAAATAATGAAAACAAAATTTTTTTGCTCAAATTTAAAATTTTCATGTTTCATGACACGCTAAACCTAGATATTGTCTGTAATTGTTTATTTGTGGCATATTCAGATTTTCTTACTTTTTATTGGGTATTTTGCCACTGAAAAATATTAAAAAATTTTAATGAAAAAACCTCTGCGCCCAACGGATCACACAGAGGTTGGTTCTTGAGTACTTGACTGTTTCAAAAAGTCTCACACCTAAAAATATATAAACTAGAATAATGTTATAAACTAAAAACTCAAAATCAAAGCTATAGGAAGTTAACGTTTCGGAAGAGAATCTACTTCCGTTCTCAAAACTTTTTTGTCCGTCAACCATGACAGTTCTTTGTTTATGTATTTCCATAGTCACGTGAGACATTAAATTATATTTATCTTATTTTTACTTACTTCGTCTCTAAGGATGGGCAACTAACTAGTACAAAAATCTATTGAATAATTAGAAACGCACCTATCCTAGTTTAATAAAATAATCGCAGATTCTGTAAGTTTTCTTTTAGTTCCGTTGCTCTCTTTTTCCAAAATCTTCGCCGAGTCCCATTTAATTCTATGATTATTATCACATGCGTGTTCACAAATTTTGGATTTTTCAAATTCTCCCCTTCTAGCGTAATTTCTATGTTCACCAAGCCTTACGTTGAAAGGTCTAGATGATTCACCTACGTAATATTTTCCGCACTCACACGGAACACTATAAATACAATTTGTTTAGTTGTGAACAATATTTGGAGGTTTGGTTCTTGATAAAACCGATCTTAGCGTGGAGCCCGTTTGAAAAACCGTTCGTACGGAAAACCTATTCCCAATTTTTCGTAATTTATCCAATAAACCATGTATATATGGAATTACTGCCATTGACCTAGATACCTCAGGTTGTGATAGTATATTCTCTCTACTACCAATGTTCAATAACTGACTATCAACAAAACTCTCAGGATATTGATTATTAAACATTACGTAGGTGAATCATCTAGACCTTTCAACGTAAGGCTTGGTGAACATAGAAATTACGCTAGAAGGGGAGAATTTGAAAAATCCAAAATTTGTGAACACGCATGGGATAATAATTATAGAATTAAATGGGACTCGGCGAAGATTTTGGAAAAAGAGAGCAACGGAACTAAAAGAAAACTTAAAGAATCCGCGATTATTTTATTAAACGAGGATAGATGCGTTTCTAATTATTCAATAGATTTTTGTACTAGTTGGTTGCCCATCCTTAGAGACGAAGTAAGTAAAAATAAGATAAATATAATTTAATGTCTCACGTGACTATGGAAATACATAAACAAAGAACTGTCATGGTTGACGGCCAAAAAAGTTTTGAGAACGGAAGTAGATTCTCTTCCGAAACGTTAACTTCCTATAGCTTTGATTTTGAGTTTTTAGTTTATAACATTGTTCTAGTTTATATATTTTTAGGTGTGAAACTTTTTGAAACAGTCAAGTACTCAAGAACCAACCTCTGTCTGATCCGTTTGGCGCAGAGGTTTTTTCATTAAAATTTTTAAATATTTTTCAGTGGCAAAATACCCAATAAAAAGTAAGAAAAAACGCTAAAACTACTTCAAAAAACAAAATTTTAAAATATTTTTCACCAACATTTTTGAAAAATGTTTTACCACTAAAATAGATGGATTTTTTTTTTTCTTTCTTCAAATTTAAAATTTCCACGTTTCATAGCATTCCAAACCTATTAAAAAAAAATTAGAAATTTTATTTACAATTTTTAAAAAAAATTTACCACTAAAATAGATGGAAATTTTTTTTTCTTTGTTCAAATTTAAAATTTCCACGTTTCCATGGCATTCTAAACCTACGCAAACAAATTTCAAAATTTTTTGAAAAATTTTAAAAAATTTTTGAAAAAAATTTTTAATTTATCACTAAGTACTTCCTATAGAATAGATGAAATTTTTTTTCCTCAAATTTAAAATTTCCACGTTTCATGAGATTCCAAACCTATTTCGGAAAAAAAAATTTGCAACATATTTTTACCATTTTGGAAAAAAAATGTACCACTAGAATAGATGGAAAAAATTTCTCTTTGCTCAAAATTAAAATTGTCATGTTTCATGACAAAAAATTTTTTTTTCACAATTTTTGAAACAAATTTTACCACTAAAATAGATGGAAAAAAATTTGTTTTGCTCAAATTTAAAATTTCCACGTTTCATGGCATTCTAAACTTATTTCAGAAGAAAAAAATTTGAGTACCAACATTTTTGAAAATTTTATATATACTGTACTTCCACTCCACTACGTGAATGTGGAATTGAAAATGTGACAGATGGCAACAATATTTGGCTTATGCACCTATTACACTTTTATTGAAAAATGTACAGTTTAGTCATCCCAAGAAATAATTCAGTCATGGTGGACATTTGTAAAGGTATTTGCGCAAGTCTTCCATATTTGGCACCTGTTATTTAGTATTGAACTTTTGCTGTTGGATGAAGACTCTGTATATTTTTTTTACCAAAACTTATCAGGTGTTTTTTGTAAATACCTTTACCGATTTTTTTTTGTTGGCGGAAATGTTTGATCTCATTTGTTTCCAATAATTGGACAATTTTAATGGCCAATTTAATTAAATTAATTGAAAAATACACAATATGCCATAAATTGGACAAAAATGCTTACCTGTAGGTTTTTGGGGTCGTTGATCACTAATCTAAAGTCCAATTTGGGAAATTCAAAATGGCGAACTGGAAATCGGGTCGTTTTCCAGAAAACATGAGAATGGGTATCTTGAGCTTGAACACCTATACTCTGGGATTCTCGAGGTCGCTGACTACGAATCCGAGGTCTAATTTGGTAAATTCAAAATGGCGAACCGGAAGTAGAGTCAATTTTTCAGGAAGAAATTGTGTTTTTTTCGCTTTTGTGCTGAAAATGAATGCTCGGGGTTTCTGAGGTCGCTGATCACGAATCACAGGTCCCATTTACGAAATTCAAGATGGCGGACCGGAAGAATAATCAATTTCTCCCAAAAAATTCGTATCCTTTCCTGTTGGACTGAAAGTGGAAACTCAGGGGTTTTCGTTATCGCTGATAACGAATCTGATGTCTAGTTATAGAAATGTAACAAAAGTCAAATTAAGGGAGCCAAGTCCAGCCCTGTTGCATATAGAATCACCGTATTCTCTTATTTCCGATCTCGGTAATATTTTAAGGGTAGAAACTTTAGTACAATAACGTAAAATACTGATCATAGAAACATCTGTTTGATGTTGCAAACTGATTTATTTTAGTGCCCAGGAAACATGCTTTTTAAATAACCATCTAAATTATTTTATGTCCAATTCGTTTTCTTACGTGAAGTTAAGGACCCGCCGAACGCTTCTTTAAATATGACTCACCGGGGGATCTAGCGATATTTTCAAGACTAAGGCAGTTGAGAGAGAATTCCAGAAAACATATGTGATAGACAGTAAGATAGATAGACAGGCCAAATAAGGAAGATTTTTTCCCCCATACAAAAGCAAAGTGAGGAACAAAAGTTTTTTTTTATCTGCGTTAGTAGTATAAAATGTTAGATAGGCCATATGGCAAATACCATAGTCCGTCAGGTAACTTCAAATAGGGGTACGGTTTAAAGTAAAGAAGATTTTAATTGGTCGAGGGTTTAAAGCTTACTGCCCACTTTTGAAACCTCTTATTTCGACTGAGATAATATCGAGACTCTTGGCTTAACGTCTGATCGATCGTCATCTACCTACAGGGTATAGTAAATCCTCGTTTTGCGAACCTTTTTCAGTTTTAGAGTTTAAGAATTGTTCAGTATTTTGTCGGTTATAGTAAGCATAAATTAATGTGTTGTAATTGAACTAAATGGATTCAGCCGCAATTCAGCTAAAGATTTGAACTTGCCGCGGACCATTTCATTTCTTGATATAGTGTAATTACTGTTTGTTAATTTATTTAAGTAATCGTTAAATGTTTGTGATTGTCATTTTCATTTGTTTACATTTTCTTCTGTAAATATAGTGGTTTAAGTGTTTTGAGAAATCACGTGTTTTATTTGCTTGTTATGCAATTGAGTTTATTCCATATTCAGTAAAGTTTGTTTTCGAAGTAAGCTAGTGGAGGGACACCAAAAAGGATATAATCACCTAGAAGGAAAAGTGTATAGAGGAGCGAATTCGAGACTCTATCGTGCCTTTTTTTTTTCTGGCGTAGAACCAGGTCAAACATGGTAGGTTTTGTTAAGCATGTCACTGGGCATATGAAATCGTATTTCACGACATTTTTTCGTGGTCTGGATCTTTTTAATTAAAAAAAAGGGAAAATATTGTATTTTAAATGAAATGTGTTTTTTTTTGTTTCCACCGTCATATCTTGAAAACTAATGTTGCTATCGACGATGTTTTTTTAATTAAAGTACACACAATAGCGCTTTTAACTGTACTAATGGTTTTTACACAGTTCGCATTTTCATTTCCTTAAAAATTAGGAAAACTAGATATTTGAATTTTACGTATTACAATTTTCACCAATCGATAAACTTTTTTATTTTTGAAAATTTTTATATATATACAGTGAAGCAAATGTAGCCCAAACATTAGAAAAGTTTTTGATATAATTATTTTTTCCCAATGTGTATCGTTTGGCAACAGCGATTTTTTTTAAAGCGCACTAAATTAGTCATATGTATTATTGCGGCTCACAATCTAGATACGTACACCGCGTATGGAAGGTAAGATAAGATGCGTCTAACTAATATACTATTTAAATGTATTGCCCCCTCAACTTAGCCGCGAATATCTCAAAAACGGAGGAACGGTAAAAATTGAAAAAATTATGTGTCTATTGTAAATCATTCACTGAAATTTGTATAATGTACATTGGACAGTTTTGAAGTGCTGCTAAGTTATATTGAAAAATGTCCTACTTTTTAAGGATATTTGACAATACCAGTTTTAAATCCATTATATATTTGAAAATATGCCTACTATATAAATAATATTTTAGATGCCGATAAGGCATGGTATTTTTTGTACGAGGAATTATTTTCATAATTTTTTGTTCTAAAATTTTGCAAGTAGGGCATTTTTCAATATAACTTAATAGAACCTCAAAACCGTCCAATGTACATTATTCAAACTTCAGTGAATAATTTACAATAGACATATAATGAACACATATTTTTTTCAAATTTTCTCTGGTCTGCCATTTTTGAGATATTCGCGGTTAAAATGAGGGGTCAATACATTTGAATCGTATATTAGTAGTTTGCGGGATTTAGAGTATACGTATAAATAGTGTTAAATAAAAATGCGATGCTGTAGAATATTCGCAATTTAGTTTTCTAAAATAATGGGGTGCATTATTTGAACGAAAATTGCGCGGGAAGATGACAAATCTGTGGTACCAAGACCTAGGATACAAGGTTTGTTGTCACTAATATCTAGTGCTGAAAAAAGACGACATCGCGGAAATATTGCGTCAGAAAAGATAATATTTTAAATGACGAAATTTAATTAAAATATCATATAGACTGTCGTATAGGTAGACATGTTTTGAAAACATGAACGTTTTTTGCAATTATACAGCGCCGCCGCGCCGCGCCGATTTGCAACAGATTCTGCACAGTACTTAATTGAATACGAAATATTAATAATAGATGGAGGATTTAAATTAACAGAAAAAGTAGTTTCACTACATAAACGTCATTCAGAAATGACCAAAAATCTATTTAGCAAACAGGAAGATACCAGGATGTTTTTGCATGCAATGTACGAAACTAAATTTAGCAAACAAATATTGGTGAAGTCAGTTGATATAGATGTATTAATTTTACTTATTTTGACTTAAATGGAACTAATTTATTTATGTAACTTGGACACGGCACTAGCAGACAATTTTTGTCAATATAGAAGGTAGTGCAAAGTTTATGAAGTACAGTTTGTTCTTGTCTTCATTGTTTTACTGGTGGCGACACCACTAATGGTTTTTTTTATATATTTAAAAAATATGCGTTTGATGTTCTTAAAGAATATTGTTGTTTTTCAAAAATTATCGGAACTGCCATTGCTGTCTAAAGACGAAGCTTTAAAAATCTTTACAAAATTGATTCTAGTACTGTACAAAAACAAAAATAAACAGATTCAGATATTAAACGACCTAAGGATCAAATTAGCAGCAACAACAAACGGAGCTTCCTTCAACTGAAGGTACCGTTTACCACCCCTTCTTTTAAGGTAAACATATATATTTAAATAATAGATTTCCTATCTTATACATTTAGTTAGCTATTGCAGGTTTATGTATCAACTAAGAATATCGTACAGAAGCAATATGCCAACTACACTTATAAATGCACATGGTTCAGGACAGAATTTAAGTGACGATGTTTGGACAATATTTTCATTAAGTATTTATTGTTCAGATAAAAATTGTGAACATCGAAAATATGATTGTGTTAAAGAAGACATAAAATGTTGTAACAAGTGTAAATGTCGTACTTGAAATAGTTATTTAAAGGTTTCGGTGAATGTACAGACGAACTAGAAAGCTTTTAACGCAGGACCTACGTAATTAAATACTCATTTGTCGATAGAACATAGTTTAAAATTTATCCAAAAAATTTGTTTTATACATTTTTACCAATACGCCCGCCCTGTATAAATAAAGAGGGAAGTTCTGTGTAAATACCTTTACCGATTTTTTGTTTATATTTTGCACTGACAGCTTAGTCTGTAATCTTTGCTACTCAATTCTTAGTCTATTTAATCTAGTTTAAACAAAATCTATGCATAATTAAACCTACTTGAATAATATTTCTTTATTTTTCACCATATTCAGGTCCTACATTTGCATTGTTATGCGGCAGATGAATCGAACTTATGCCCTGAATCTGGCATTGTAATTTTACAACGATTTTGTGAACGATTATTTGATTTTACTTCAAAATCTGAGAGTTGCTGAAATTCAACTGCCACAGTTAAAATTTTATGTATCCTTTTAGCAATGTGATTATATTTTTAATAAATTCTCCAAAGTAAACACTGGCTTTTATTATTTCTCTATTTTTTAGCATTTTTGTTAATTTTTTATCAACTATTTTACTAGTGAAGTAACTATATTCTAAGCTCCTACTAGTTTGTTCTTTCTTTAATTCTACTATTACTTTACTTGTTACTACATTTTGAAAAAAAATGTAGTATAGGTTTAGCATTTTTCCGGTGGACCATCGAAACCCGAAAAAAACGTCGGATCGAAACGAAAGTCATATCTATCGATTCGAGAGCGAATTTAGAAAATTCCGTCTGTCGGTCAGTCGGTCTGTCTGTCGGTCGGTCTGTCTGTCGGTCTCTCTGTCACGCCCAGCCCCCATAATCCGTTTTCGGATTTCGATGAAACGTGGGTGGTTAATAGGAGGTCTTTAGAAAACCTTAACGCCGGAAGCTCGGCTCCGTTCGGAAACCGGAAGTACCCGATATAGACGTTTCGAGTTTTTCGGGAAAAATTGAATAACTCGATAACGGGTAGTCGGATCGAGATATTTCAAGAAAGAAATGGTGCCGCTGGCAAAGCTCTACAAATAAGTATACTAGAGATTATGTCGAAAAACAAACGAAAACTGATTTTTCTTGCAAAAAACTGGTTTTCTCGAAATCGGGCTACGGAGCATGATAACTGTTCTGAATATTGATCGATTTCGATGAGACTTGGTGAGATCAAAGGTACACGGCCAGAAATTACGCCTATTGCTGGCGGCCCGAATCAGTTGATCACAAATATTTTTTCCAGGACTGAGTATGATTTTTCAAAGAAATTAATAACTCCCGAACCGAAGGTCCGATTTTGATTTTCAAAAATGACGATTGTCGGGCTCAATTAGGTGTATTAGTTGACATTTGTGAGACATTGGGTAAATCAAAAGCGAATCTACAAATCCTGGAAAACTTGTTTTTTTGATAAATTCTACAAATTCCGAACAGTTTCCTAATAAAAATCGAGAATTAATTCCGTCGATCAATCTCTATAACCAGTATAAGGCACGGACCTTTCTGAACAAACAACCAATTTTTTTTTTTTTTTTTTTTTTAATTTAAAATATTTATTATTTACGAAATTGCATTCCATAGAATTATTTAAAGAAATATCACAAATTGATAAATTCTCCGTGAGATGTAAGTGCAAAAAATAATGTAATGTTATATTTAAAATGTCATCATTCATTTCCTTATTTTCATTTACCAAATAAAAATAGAACCAGTTCCCTTTCTGTGTTTCAAAATATAGTTAGCCTTTACTCTAGTCAATGCAAAAAGAAAAAAAAAGGAAAACAAAACGTGTAAAAATGAGTGATCTTGCGACCCTCTGCTGAAAATGTACTGAAACATCCCAACAGGGATAAAAAGCATATCAAAATGTAGTTTTTTAGCTTGTTACTTATAAAAATACATGTCAATATGTATTCGGGCTAATAGTCTATTCAGAAGAATAAGTAGTTTTTAATAAAAAATACTCCTCTAAGGCAAGTTTCAAATAATTCCACTTGAAGTTTTCACCGCATCTAAACTAACAAAGTTTACCATGAAAATCTACCTGAAAACGACAATTGTAACAAGTAGGGCACTTAAATTTGTTAACTTTCACAGCCCCGATTTACATGAAGAATAAAGTTTGGTTAACTCCAATAAACGCTGCAGGGGTCTAAGAATGTGGATTGGAAATAAGTTGAATAAATCACAATTACCGAACTGACGATATTCTGACACGTATGTACTAACATTGCGTTTAACTGTGGATAATTAATATACTGACATACACTTGACACTTTAAGTATAAGTTTGTGTTTTGTTATAATCTATTTATGTTTTGAAATAGTATAATAAATAATCTTTGTCAAATTTTGATACTTATATAAAACTAATAGAAATCTTTCAAGTAACAAAACACAAATAGTCATTATAAAATGTAACTATGAATAAATAATGGATGCAGAATTACATGCACAAAACAAATTGTGCAAATAAGGAATTGAAAATAAATACATATATTTTACACACTTTTCACATATTACGTACACTGTTGGTTAAACAACATTTTTTTTGCTTTTACACTTAATTGTATTTGAGGAAAAATGTTTCAAATAATTTTCAAGCATAGCATAGCATTGTAGGAGAAAAAGTGCAGAGAAACAGCAGTACGATGTTGTGGTATGGTCAAAATAGTTTTTTGTAACCTATTTGTAGTACTTTTGTCGACACATGAAAAACACACAATAATACCACAATTAAGAATAGATAAAGTTAAAGATTCACAAAGTTTTTTTCTTTTTGTAACTTTCTGCTGTTGAGAGCCTATTATTTTCAAATAAAATATTTATAATTTCGCAGCATTTGGTGATACATATTTTGACTAAAATTAATTACTGTCGATTTATTTGGGTTAATATTTAAATTATGTTTTGTAGCAAATAAATCTCATGCAAGCCAATATATACTAAGTTTTTAGCTGTGGGGTAATTGTTAGGATCGAATAAGGAATACAGTTGTGTATCATCGGCATATGCTTGCACAGAACCCTTCTGTATGTTTACATTGATATCTGCTGTGAAGACGAGATAAAGAAGATGTCCCAATACAGATTCTTTAGGCACATCGGATGATGTTAACTGTCTACGAGAATAATTATTTTCAATAAAAACTACGACCAGTTAGATAAGATGTGTGAATTCCATATTCGTAGTGCTTTAGAGGAATCTGGAAACAATGGAGGATAATTACCGTTTTTACGTCAATTAGTACTTCATAATTACTGCATCCACGTAGCGGAGTGGAAGTATATACAGGGTGTAATTCGTTTCATGTCAGTAAAAACTGGTAATAGAGATAAACTAGACAAACAAATAACGTATATGACTTTTCTTCTAGCCCTTTGAAAAACACTGACCTAGGTCCAACATTTGAATATTAAAGTAGGAGATATTTGAGAACCACTGCTTCTCTGGTCAATGAACTTATGGTTCCGAATCATGTAGAAATCATAAAGAATGTAAAAGTTACCTACCGACTTTGTACTCACCACCGTGCGGTCTCAAGGCAAGAAGCGCTGTACTTTGATGGGACCCCTTGAACTTTTTATCCAGTTATGGCCGCAGGGGTTTAAACAGAGAATTAGTAAATTTGGAACAAAATTATAGAAGCTTATAATTGTATTGAAACATTCTTTATAGGATTTTGCAAACAGCAGAAAAATTAACTATCTATAAAAGAAAAACTTTGTGTAGAAATATTAATGAAATCTTTGCATTCTTTCGATAACCTGAATTCTGGTTATGCTAGCAAATTAAAATCCTAAAATGAATTTATTTATTATTTATTAGAATGAAATTAGACAAATTCATTTTAGGATTTTAATTTGCTAGCATAACCAGAATTCAGGTTATCGAAAGAATGCAAAGATTTCATTAATATTTCTACACAAGGTTTTTCTTTTATAGATAGTTAATTTTTCTGCTGTTTGCAAAATCCTATAAAGAATGTTTCAATAAAATTATAGAAGCTTTTAATTTAGAGGAAAGGGAGGTATTTGTTGGTATAAATATTTTTCTAAGGTACATTTTTAGAGTAAACAGACAAAACTGCGCCCGAATACTTAACTTCTTATAGAAATTAAGATGGTACATGTTTCACCTGAACGATTTCTTTCAGTCTAGAAGCAACTTACTGTATTTAAAAAAAATATATTTCTTGTCCACTATTTCCCTCAGGGGGGAATTATAGACGAAGCTCATATTTCAGAGTACGAATGTCTTAGAACATAATGGGTAATACTGGACTTAGTGAATATTCTACAACTAAAGTGGCATTTGAAATTTTGAAACAATACCTTAATTAGGAAAGTTATATGATATATAAAAAAACAACTTCATAATACTATTTTAAATTGGAAAATATATTAAAAATAAACAACATAGCGAATAATAATAATAATAATAATAATACTTTTATTGCCCAAGAGGGGCACAAGTGTTCTTTTGAATTTACCACAAGTATTATTCGAAAGGACCTCTATCGCCATCAATACACATTTCGCACATCGAGCTAAGGACATACGCACTCCATTCAACATATTTAGTCAATTATCACACTAAACTATCAAATAATGTTGCCAATAAAAAATAGGAAAAACTTTGTTCTAAATCCAAAAGTCAACACAAAAGGAACGAACAAGTAAGTAGCATCAGTACGTAACCAAGTACTTAACGACATCAGCGTTAAGTCAATACAATGAATCTTAAGTAGCACAGAATTAAAAATGAACAAGAGCAATATACAGAAACAACGAACGGGCTGGTCGCGTGTACGTTCTTAGGCAAGTAACGACATAAATTAAAACATTGCTTGAGACTATCACAAGACAGAACGGCAATACAGCCTACCCCAATATATAAGCAGTACTCAAACAATATTATTAAAAATTCTGGAATTAAAAAAAATTCTCTAAAACTGTGGGCTATAGACCCCATGTTATATAAGGTTTTCTGTTTGTCTAATCGTTCCTTACAACTAGTTCTTTTAATGGCATGAATCTAATCATACCCTGTATAGTAATCTTAAAGAAAATCAAATACAGATGATCCTATATTTTTCCAGATTCCGATATCGTGGCCTAGCTGTTAGGTACTCTGGTTGACAAAAATGCAAAGACTAAAAATTAGTGTTTTGGTACAAAGAATTACAGATTTGTAAGTAACTCTTTATTAACAACTTTCTGCTACGGCAATAAATACATAGGATATATAACAAATGAGTGAATAGACTAGCAAAAATAACAATAAATAAATCAACACTAGGTGTACATATAATGTACACAACTGCCATTAAAATTTCTTGATTAAAATTTAATATCATATATTCACACACATTAATATTATTAATTAATTTAATGTGTACAGGCAAATAACCAGACCTCTATGAAATAGCGAGTTATGTGTTTATTATTTTTTTACTGTATTTATGTATAGATTACTATGTGTTCTAGTATTATAGTTGTGAATATCACTTACAAATCTAACTGTCTTTGACATATAATTCGGCAACAAATTGTGAATAATTTTATAAATAAATAAAATATTATTAGAAACTAATATTTGATCTATACTCATGAATTTGAAACATACCTGCTATACTGGTATATCTGCTAACATTCAGAATGATTCAATCTTTGACTAGAAATATCTTCTCTAATTCTAATTTGTTGGTATCTGCCGATAGGTAATTTTCAAATCAGTTATTTGAAACATCTACTATCTCATAACATTCTAATTTTCTTATTAGTAAGTCTCTATTTATCGTCTCTAATGCACGTTTAAAATCTACAAACACTGTAACAATCACTTTATTTTGATCTAATAATTTTTTCTATTTCGAAATTACTACTGAATAGACTAATTACACGAATGTTGATTTCTAAATCCACACTCATTTTCATTTAAATGGTTTAAGAACTGTTTCTTTATAAACATCTTAATTATTACTTCCACATCCACGTAGTGGATTGGAAGTATAGTAATCGCAAAAAAATTTTCAAACATTTTTATTCGTGAAATAGGTTTAGAATGTCATGAAACGTAGAGATTTTAAATTTGAGCGAAAAAAATTTTTCTGTCTGTCTGTCTGTCTGTCTGTCTGTCTGTCTGTCTGTCTGTCTGTCTGTAACTTTTTTTTTGTCCGCACGTTTTCTCCAGAACGGTTTAAGATATTGACTTGAAATTTTGTACACGTATATATTATAACGAGATCTGGAACTGGATTGTTTTTTGAGGATATCCGGTGAAGGGTTGGGGGTTAAATAGGGGTAAATATGGGAAAATAAGTAAAGCAATCTTGTAAGAGTACAGAAACTTGAAATTCGGTGTATGTACTAGAAGTTAAGGACTCAGATTTTTTTATAATATTTTTCAACCCCCCACCACCCCTACCTCATTAATGGGGTTGATAAAATAAAGTTGAGATATTCATTTGAAATTTCATACACGTATGTATTATAACGACGTATGGAATTAGATTATATTTTGAGATGATTCCGTTGAAGGGTTGGGGGTTAATTTGGGGTAAATAGGGGAATATAAGTAAAACAAGTTGGTAAGCGTACAGAAACATGAAATTCGGTGTATGTACTGGAAGCCAAAGCACCAGATTTTTTTATAATATTTTTCAACCCCCACCACCCCTACTCCAATATGAAAAGGGTTGATAAAATAAAATTGATATATTCATTTGAAATTTGGTACACGTATGTATTATAACGACACCTGGAACTAGATTATAATTCGAGATGATTCCGTTGAAGGGTTGGGGGTTAAATAGGGGTAAATAAGGGAAAATAAGTAAAGCAAGCTGGTAAGACTACAAAAACTTGAAATTCGGTGTATGTACGAGAAGCCAAAGCGTCAGATTTTTTTATAATTTTATTCAACCCCCACCACCCCTACTCCAATATGAAAAGGGTTGATAAATTAAAATTGAGATATTCATTTGAAATTTGGTACACGTATGTATTATAACGACATCTCGAACTAGATTATATTTTGAGATGATTCCGTTGAAGGGTTGGGGTTAAATAGGGGTAAATAGGGGAAAATAAGTAAAGCAAGCTGGTAAGACTACAGAAACTTGAAATTCGGTGTATGTACTAGAAGCCAAGGTCTCAGATTATATATAATATTTTTCAACCCCCACCACCCCTACTTCATTATTAAAAGGGTTGATAAAATAAAATTGAGATATTCATTTAAAATTTGGTACACGTATGAATTAAAACGACATCTGGAACTAGATTATATTTTGAGATGATTCCGTTGAAGGGTTGGGGGTTATTTAGGGGTAAATAGGGGGAAATAAGTAGAACAAGCTGGTATGAGTACCGAAACTTGAAATTCGGTGTATGTAATAGAATCCAAGGCCTCAGATTTTTTAATAATATATTTCAGCCCCCCACCACCCCTACTCCAATATGAAAAGGGTTGATCAATTAAAATTGAGATATTCATTTGAAATTTAGTACGCATATGTATTATAACGACATCTGGAACTAAATTATATTTTGAGATGATTCCGTTGAAGGGTTGGGGGTTAAATAGGGGTAAATAATAATAATAATAATAATAATAATAATACCTTTATTAATCCAATAGATCATACAAGACGATATAGGATAAGTCAATAATTGCATAATTATAAGTAAAAAGTTTACATATTTGTGAGCTTACAACACAAAACAATAATTTTTCTACAATCTGTTAAGTCATTAAGTATTCATCAACAGAATAAAAAGCCTTTGAAATAAGATAAGTTTTAACAGTTGTCACAAATCTTTTTACACTTACAATATTTTTTACTTCACTGCCTAATTTATTGAAGAGAACAGAGCCCACGTAATATGGGTTAGCTTTGTAGAGTTCCAGCCTGTGAATTTCATGCTGCAAATTCAAGCCATGACGTGTCGAATAATTATGATGCTCATTCAGCACGTTAAATTTGGATGGATTCTTTTTTACCAGTTTTAAGATTTCTAGTATATATAAGCAAGGCAGAGTCAAAATGTTTTGTTCAATGAATGTTCTTTTACATGATTCTCTAAACTGTAAACCAAACATGCAGCGTATGGCTCTTTTTTGCAACACAAAAATCCTATTTGAGGATGTAGAATTACCCCAAAAAATAATGCCGTAACGGAGCCTTGATTCCATGTTGGAGTAGTAGAACACTTTAACTGTTGTAGTACTAGTTATTTGGCGAAGTCTTTTTAATGCAAAGCAATTGCTGGCACATTTATTAAAAATAAAATTTATATGTGATTTCCAGTTTAGAGAAAGGTCAATATGAATTCCAAGAAGTTTAAAAGTGGTTACCTGTTGTATTGATTTACCGTTAAGTTTTAATAGAGGACTGGATAGATAATTTGCTCCTATTCATTAGTAAATTTTTTTCATTAAAATAATGGTTGAGTGAAAGTAAGTTTGATCTTAGCTTGGAAATTAACACTTCCAAATTAGTTTCACCTGCAACAATTGTGACGTCATCTGCAAAGGTACTGGAAAAAATTGATAAAATTGAGTCTAAATCATTTATGTATAATAAGAATAGTAGGGGCCCGAGTACACTTCCTTGCGGCACCCCAATATCAACAGGCAATTCCTCAGAGCATTCTCCAAGATAACTAACAAATTGTTTCCTATTATTTAAATACGATGAAATGAGATTTTTACAATGACCACGCAGGCCATAATGTTCAACATTATTTAGTAGAACATCGTGATCTACGCAGTCAAAAGCCTTAGAAAGGTCGATAAAAATTGCCATAACTTTTTTTCCTTCATCTATGTTCTTGTAAATGAAATGTAAAATGTCCATTAAGGCGGAAATTGTAGACCTGTTTTTTCTAAACCCGTGTTGGTTAGGAGAATATAGTTCATTTGACTCTAAAAAAGCTATTATTCGTCTTGAAAGTAGTTTTTCAAATATTTTCGAAAAAACAGACAATAACGCAATTGGACGGTAATTTTTAAGTTGGCTGTTGTCACCTTTTTTGGTATAGGAATAATTTTTGACATTTTCAGGAGATTTGGAAATTGGCCGTTTTTAAAGCACTCGTTGATTATGTGAGTTAATGGTTTTGCAAGTTGTTTTGCACACTGTTTTATTACTTTTATAGAATAGTCGTCAGGACCAATAGCCTTGGAATTTTTCAAATTGTTAATTACGTCTATTACTTCAGATATTGTTACAGGTTCTAAATAAATTGATTTGTTAGTTATAGGTATTGTAGTGGTGTTTGTGCGATTTGTTTTATCTTGTGGTACTAAAAGTGATTTGGGTAGATTAACAAAGAAGTTATTAAATTCATCAGATATTATTTTTTTGTCAGAGATTGTATTTCCTCGTATTTCTATGTCCGTGTTATTTTTTGAAGTTTGGCCATTTTCGAAAGTACTATTAATTACTCTCCATACAGCACTAGATTTGTTTGCCGAGTGTATTATTAAATTATCAAAATACATCTTTTTAGCTTGACGTATAACCCTATTGTATATTTAGGGGAAAATAAGTAAAGCACGCTGGTAAGACTACAGAAACTTGAAGTTCGGTGTATGTAATAGAAGCCAAGGTCTCAGAATATTTATAATATTTTTCAACCTCCACCACCCCTACTTCATTATTAAAAGGGTTGATAAAATAAAATTGAGATATTCATTTGAAATTTGGTACACGTATGAATTATAACGACATCTGGAACTAGATTATATTTTGAGGGGTTAAATAGGGGTATATAGAGGAAAATAAGTAAAGCAAGCTGGTAAAAGTACAGAAATTTGGAATTTGGTGTATATACTAGTAGCGAAGGTCTCAGGTTTTTTTATTAGTATTTTCCATCTCCCCACCACCCCCACTCCCTTATTAAAAGAGTTTATAAAATTAAATTTAAAATTTCACTTGAAATTTGGTACATTTATGTATTATAGCTATATCTGAAACTAGATTATATTTTGACATGATTGCGTTGAAGGAGTGGGAGTAAGTAGAGGTAAATAGGGAAAAATAAGTAAAGCAAGCTGGTAAGAGTACTGCAACTTGAAATTAGGTGTATGTCCTAGATGCCAAGGCCTCAGATTTTTTCATACTATTTTTCAACACTTCCACCACCCTTACTACATTATTAAAGGGGTTGATAAAATAAAATTGAGATATTCACTTGTAATTTGGTAGAAGTATGTATTATAACGTATGTACGTATATATCTGGAACTAGATTATATTTTGGGATGATTCCGTAGAAGGGTTGGAGTTAATAGGAGTAGGGAAAAATAAGTAAATCAAGCTGGTAAGAGTACAGAAATTTGGGATTCGGTGTATATACTAGAAAACAAGGCCTCAGATTTCTTTCTAATATTTTTCAAACTTCACCACCTCCGCTTCATTATTAATGGGATTGATAACATCAAATTGAGATATTCACTTGAAAGTTAGTACACGTATGTATTGTAGTGACAGCCGATTGAGATGACTCCATTGAAGGGGTGGGAGGTGGTAGATTGCAAATAGTGGAAAATAAGTAGGGTAAACTAGAAACTTCATTTTTAACGATTATGGTAGAAACCAACCCCTCAAACTTTTCTATGACATCTGCCCCAAATATTATTAAAATTCTATGGCCAATAATTTCCATATACTAGAGTGCAAATATAGTCAAGATATTTTCTTTAAAGTGACTTGGATGAAGAATCTGGATGTGGAAGTAGTGATTCCTTAGGCAGCGGTTTTTTTCCTAGTAAGGGTAGTGTATTAATATCCATGATCCTCGCAGTTTTTTGTATCAATCACCTTTTGAACTGGTATTATTGTAGATAGTTTCCATTGTAAAGGCACCCTGCCTTCTTCAATGGACTTAATTACTCTTACAAGTTCCAACCTTAATCTCGATTTTTCTGTATTTATAGCACCCATATTTATATCATCAGTTGATCCACTTTTTAAATTTCCTTTATTATATTTACCATATATTTTCCTGTTATATACATACATTTTCAGTGGTCTATGGGTATTTTAATTTCTTATCTCACCATTAGTTGGTATATAGAAATGACTTCTATAGAGAGAGAGAGAGAGAGAGAGAGAGAGAGTTTATTTGTGTCAGACGATTGTACATTGTATACACATGTCAGAAATTACATAAAATTACAAAGATTAGGATTAAAATTAAATATATCTATAAAAATAAGGAAGTGCACCTAGGAAAAACAAACAGGAAAACACAATATTTTAAAAAGAGGTTCCAATATTATCAATAAACTCTTGGATGTTGTAAAACACATTTTCTTTTAGGAGTGTTTTCACTTTTGAAAAGTATGCAGGAGGTAAATTTTTCCACTCAACGGGAACATATTATACAACTTTATGGATATATATCTGAATTATGTGGTTGTGTCTTGTCTCATATTGATTCCGATTTTGGTTAACAGTGAAATTTTTTTTCGCGTAGTCTAAGCATTCATATCTGTATTGATTCGTTAATGTTAATATACCCAATGATTTGAATAATGTCCTACACGATTCATGATTTTTCGAATTTGTGATTACTCTTACTGCTCTTTTGTGGATTACTAAAATTTTTTATGCATGTGCTGAGCCGCCCACAGTATGATTCCATATGACATTACGCTATGAAATATAGCGTGGTATACTTGTATTATGGTATTTTGATTAGTAAGATTTTTTAGGAGGTAGACATAACTCGATAGTTTTTTGTGAAGATACTCTATGCGTGTTTGCCATGTTAATCTACTATCCAAAAAAAAACCAAGACACTTAACTGGATGTGTGTTTGCATCTATATGTATTTGTAAGTAAAAAATGAGGGTTTGTGTTTTTTCTACATTTAACGATAATTGGACATTGTTAAAATATATCTTGGCCTGTGATTGCATTTCATCCGACACATGTACTAGATCTTTTATGTTCTTTCTACTTGATAATATGGTTGGCATCTGCACAATTTACCGACGTGTAGTTTATGAAATGTACGATGTCATTGATGTTGGCTATAAACAAAATTGTTCCCAAAATAGACCCCTAGGGAACGCCATACTTTAATGGCTTAAGAGATGAGGTCTTACCATTGACTTCTACACACTGGAGTCTACTTGATAAGTAGGATTCTATAAATGACAGCGCTGGACCTCTAATACCATACATTTCTAATTTAAATAGCAGTATGTTATGCGAGACACAATCAAACACCTTTGATAGATCCATACATGATGCTATGGTCACGTTACCTTTTACTGATATAATTAAATCTGTTAATGCCTTCACTGTAGATTTACCTTTTATGTATCCATATTGACTTGGATTTAGTGGATTCTTACTTATAAGGTAGTCTATTAATCTCGTTTTGTAAGCGCATTCTAAGATTTTGGCTAATATAGGAATTATCGATATCGGTCTGTAATTTTCTTCTAAGTTTATGTCACCTTTTTTAAAGATTACTTTTGATTGCTTAAGATTTTCAGTATATATTCCATTTTCAAAACAACAGTTTATGAAATAGGTGACTCGTGACACTAATTCCTCTTTTGCTAGTTTGAGAGAATCACTATTGCTGCTTTCAATTCACTTTTTTGGTTGTTAGGTCATGAATTAGCTTTTCATGTGGTTACTAAATGCCGTAAAAAATACTTTCCACTTTAACTATTAAGAAACAAGCACTAGTCATTACAGAACAAACCATTCCTCAGACACTATTACGATAGCGAGGAGCGTAAAGAAATTGGCCCACTTTAAAGAAAACAAAATCTAAAAATATACTACGAGCAAGCCTTTACCAACTTGTATATTTAACAAATTTACTTCTCGTTATACTTTACTGAAATATAGAGTGGCAATCACCACAATTTAATTAAGTATTAAAATAAATGTGATGATCAATAGAAGAAGATAAAGCTGACAAAGGGGTACTGATTCTATTATGCCTTCTCGCCGCGCCGCGCCGTGTCGATTTTCAAACACATTCCACCCCATTATACATGGATGTATACAAAGAACGCCAGGAAATATATTTTAGTTTATTTTTGTTGGAATTGTTCTGAACCGAACTGCAATAGCAAAATTTAATAAAGTTAAAGTAAAGATGATATTTGATTTGACTTTCCAGTGTAGACATTTTATAAATATTATGGTTATTTCATGGACAATGTATAATATTTAGGTATGGCGTTATAGTACAGGCAAATTAACAATTTAGGGCAACAAAAATGAATAAAAGGATCGTCTCTGGGATTTAAGTAGCTAGTAACCTGGAGAATGGGATAATGCATTATTTGCACTTCCAAGTTCCGGGAAAATTTTAAAAAAATTGGAAAAACTTTTTAATTTTCGGTTCTTTTTCTCTAAAAGCCAAAACAATGAAAATATAGAAAGAAATTCCCAACAAAGTTGTAGCTCGTCTTTTTCTCTACAAAAAAGGTCTTTACAAATGTTTGTCTTACTTAAGCCGTTTAGAAGATAAATCGAGTTTTCCACTTATAGTTTTAAGCCGCTTCGAAATGCGCGAAAAATGAAAATTCTCCAGGAGTTTCGTACGATCGGGCTCATCGATCGATAATTCTTACTATTCAGAGCTCCTAAAAAAATGAAAATAACATGAAATGTAGAGGAAAGTCTCAGCTTTAACCCCTTCCGCTCCAGCCAGTTTTTTAAGGTATCGGGTCCTATACCAGATCAAAATTTTTATGGAAAATATATTTTATAAAAGATACACTTTAGAATAAAAGTAAAATTTATATATTTACTCCGAATATATAATTTAAACTATTTTATTTTATTTAACAATTTATGATTCTTACCAGAATATCCACTCGTGGATATATAGGTATACCAAAATATCCACCCTTGGATATATGTGTCTATACCAAAATATCCATACCTGGATATAATTAAAATTTTATAGAAACATCGTAGGAATAATAAGTAAAGATATATACACAGTGGGTGAAAAGTATTTATTATAAAAACAGAAACATAAACTCATGAAAATGAGAAATTTATATAAAAAATTAATTATTATTTGTGAAAACTCTGAAAATGTTCCTCTGAACAGAGTCCTGGTTTATCCGGGCAACCAATACAACATTTTCTTGTAAGTTTGCGTAGACCATGTTTTTTGCAAATGACGCAAACTTTTCGTAGTGCTCTCTTTTTTCCAACTTCCCTTGGCAAATCAACCATTGCATGCACAACTTTTGATGATCCTGGTTGATTTTTGTCAACCATTTCTCGATATCCTTTACTGTATTTCATAAGTATATCCCGACAACATAGTTTTGTATATTTATACATTGAAATTTGTTTGTTATGTGCTCGGCTATACAAAACTTTAGAGTTTAGAACCATCTGATGTAAAATGTGGAAACCCACTTTGGAAAACCAGGTGTAAGATTTTCGCAACGGACTATATATGGTTCAGTATCCTGGTACACTGCATCAACTGCCCCCATATTTTCATTGTAGAATTCAATATGCTTAGGCTTGTTATAATAAAGAACATTTCCTCCAACTGCATATCGTTTTTTTTCGCAAAATCCGGCGGTATGTTTACTGGTCAGAACATAAACGTCTTTCCTGTCATTATATCGAACTAGAAGAAGCATATCCTTGCGAACAAAGCAGGATTGTTGTTTATTCAACGGAACTGCTGTCAATGCTTTTGGAACACCCCTGTTTGTTCTTATGGTTCCGGTAAGGTAAGTATTTTGTGTCAATAAAAACTCGCAAAGGCGGACTGACGTATACCAATTGTCAATCATAAGTTCGCGGTTAGTGTTAAGAAGATTCTGGCAAAGATGAACAACTAATTTCTCAGAAAAACTAAGGTGGTCTGTTCCTGGTATATGCGATATGATGTATATATCTTTGCCGATGTACATGCAAAAATTCCATGTGTATCCCCGAAGTTCAGGTGCACTGGGACATAAAGCAAAGATTTTAATGCCAAATCGACTTCTTTTGGTTTTTATGTATTGCCGAAAGTGTAGCCGGCCCTTATATAACATTAGTTGTTCATCTATAGCAAAAACTGGGCCTGAATCGACCAATATTTGGCAATTTTCTCTTATTAGAGCCATAAAAACACCTAATCTGGTAAGCGGTGCGTTACGTTTTGCAAGATCTGGTGGTGAAAATCTAATAAACTTTAGAATCGATAAAAAACGATTACGGCTCATAACAGATTTATGAAATACTGGGGGGCCAGTGCATAAATTATCTGTACTCCAATAGTCCGAAAATTGTGGACACTTTACCAATCCAGTAAGGAAATATAGTGCTAAAAATACGTACATTTCGTCCTTTCCTACTGCTTTATACGTTAGACCAAAAACCCTCATGACATTATGAGGATTATCTTCAAAATACATATCAGCTCTTTTATTGGTCCATTCGCAAAGTTTCTTTACAATACTAGAACTTACAAATGACTCAAAACACAATGCAGAATCTTTTAAATCTTGAAAGTCAATAGCTGGATGAAAATCATATTCAGCCTGGTGTTCGGGTACAGGTTTAGGAAGCTTATCTGTAAACGGATCCACAATAGTCGTCCAAACATCCATTCGTATACCATCGACAACTTCTTCTTCATCCGTTGATGAATAATCACTTTCTGAATCGCTGTGGTCACTACACGATTCTTCATAACTCAAGTCACTATCAGATTCTACATCCGAATCCATATTCACAATTATTTTTTAAAATAAAATGTAAAAACACGGCTAGATAATTTTACAAACACGTGCGTCCTGCTACACATCAACGCAAATACTAAAGAGCGCCAAATCTTAACAATTCGTTATGGCGGCATTGCCACCACCCTCATCAATGCTGACCTTCACTCGTTTACATTTTTCAAGATTTTGGGCCATAAATTTAATAACCATTATATCCACGGATGGATATACGGGCCCCCACCATGCTCTAAATGGCTGTACTGAGTTGTATACCACTAAAATACAATGCTTTCTTATCTCGTATAGAAATATCCATATGTGGATGTTGTGGTAAATTTTGCTATACCTACAAATATCCAAATGTGGATACAAAATTCATAAAAAAAATTATCAAAGAGAGAAAGTGTCAGAAGAACTTTGTACAGTTAATCCACAGATTTATTCATATCTTTGCCGGAAGTCGTTAGAATAATAATTCATTTTGCTTGTATATTCTTATATAATAATATATTAATCCAATTAACATTTTATTGCAATTACTTTTGTCGGAAAAATATGCCTTGCGATCAAATTAGAGGGTATATTTCTCATCGATCAATCACCTCGTAGATATACAAAAGGCATACGATGCAGTTTGGCATAACGGCCTTATTTATAAGATACATAACCTTCTAAAATTACCATTACACATAGTAATTTTCATTAAAAACTATATAAGTGCTCGTCATATGACAGTTAACATTAATGGAACTTTTTCAACGCAAAAAAGGATCTCGGCGGGCGTTCCACAAGGGGCGATCCTCTCCCCGATCCTTTACAATTTATACACATCAGACATCCCCCGTCACCCCACAACAAATTACCTTTTATATGCAGACGATACCGTCCTGTATGGACGGTCGTTCTATGCACAGACGGCCACACAGAAGGTTAGGTATCATCTGCAAAAAATACTCGAATTCTTCTCAAATTGGAAAATTACCATAAACGACGACAAGACGGAGACAATAACGTTTACTCGTAAATTCACAAACATTCGAACAATAACAAAATTAAAAATCAACAATACAGTTTCGTTCCCCACATTACACAGACTCTTAACAGGACATACGCGACATTAAACAAACTCTACTCTCTACTTAACAGACGAAGCAAGTTATCAATAAATAACAAAATTTTAATGTATAAAGTTATATTTCGGGCAATTTTGACTAATGCTTGTATGGCTTGGAACATTATCTCAAAAACATAATGTCAACGATTACAAACAACATAGGTTAACACATATCGAAATGATCCGTGATTTCACGGACGAAAAATCTCAAAATTTTTTTACAACCGAAATTCAGCAATCGGCTCTGACAGCAGACATTACAAACGTACGACATGACGATGGCACTCAACATACACATAAATTACTCCACCAAAGACTTCCAGTCTACTATGGTAGACGGTGACCTTGACGACAGACGGACAGGACAACTCACGAAACATAAAATCCCCCTTTCCAACAAAAACTTCATACACCTTTCGTTCCTGCCCCGGAACGTTCGCCCACACATAAATCTACACACCGCAGACATTGCGTATACAGCACTAGTACATATTTTATATCCCATTATTTAAAACAGGTTTTTTATTTTATATTTTCCTGTATATTTTATTTTATTAATTACACACCTCTGAAAAATTTGTTTAAAATTTAAAATATTTAAATCTTTCGAGGAACATATCAAAGTAAATGCACATGCTGTGGGAAGTGTGCTAATATCAAATCAGCTCAATAATAAATTCCAAATTAAAATCTCCTGGTCTAACAACGACCCATTATATATTTGCTTACATAATGTATTAAATATGTAAATGATCCTATATTGTACACTAAGATAGCTTAAGGAATGAATTATACATAGATAAAGAAAATAAAAACAATTAAAATGGAAAATGGAAAAATTGATCAATCACCTCCTAATTTTGGAGTTCAATTCGCTATATCTTAAGTAATAATAATAGCACAGTCTTAATTTTTGGATCATAAGTACAACAAAACATATTCTTTCGAATGACTTTAGAGTTCTTTAAACGCGCGTAGTACTTTTTGAATTTCTCTACATTATTCATACACGTGCAGAAAATGCACAATTATACACTAAAACATATACAACTTATTTGTTTCTTAACATTCTTCAATGAAATTTTCACGAAATATAGATTAAAGTGCGTGGAATCGACTCCATGTAATCAAAAAGCATTGTTACGGGAGAAATAGGCAGGGTGCATAAAACTCAAAGATGTGAATAAATCAACTTTATAAAGCTTACTAAGCCATCTTCTAACACTTTTTTCTCTATGATAAAAATTTATATAAATTTTGTAATTAGTTCCACATTAAAGCTGAGACTTTTCTCTACACTTTACGTTGTTCTCATTTTTTTAGCGGTTCTGAATAGTGATAATTGGATTTATCTCCTAATTGGATTTATCTCCTAAAGTAAGACAAAAATTTGTAAAGACCTATTTTGTAGAGAAAGAGACGAGCTACGAATTTTGTTGGAAACTTTCTGTGTTTTCATTATTTTAGCTGTTAGAGTAAAAATACCGAAAATAAAAAAAAATTTCCAAATTTTTTTGAATTTTACCGGAACTTGTAAATGCAAAGAATGCATCATTCTATTCTAGGAGTTATTAACTATTTAAATCCCAGAGATAATTCTTTTATTAATTTTTGCGAGGTTTTTATAACATTTTGCCTTCATTGCCTGTACTATTAATATAGACTTTAATAAGGATAAATGATTTATTGTCTTGACTTTTCTTGACGCCAAAAACTGATTCTTATTATTATGTGATTTTTACTATGAATGCTGAAGAATGCATGTCTATGGATAAAGCTTCAGGGTAAAAGAAAATGAAGAAAATTGAGTTTAGAGATCAAATATTGAAATTTTGTGATAAAAACCATGTTCTAATGTGCAACCAGTCAGGCTTTTAAAACCGTCGTTCTTGTTAGTTCGTAATTTAAAATATCTTTGGAAATACGAAAAGCGCACACTCCACAAGTTGTTATATTCAATTTGTGACATGCATGTAATATTATTTTTCTATCCACAAATTATGATTTCGTCGATATGATGTATTCTATATGAGAATTCTGTACTTATGATTTGACTGGCTATGATACAGTTAGTTTTTTATTTGCATTGCAAGAACATGTTTAACGCATGCCGGAGATAAAGGACTATAAGTATTATAGACTACGTCCAAAATGGTATCAATCATTTAATTCCTTTTCAAAATTATGCTCGAAGAGTACTCTCAAAGTTACATCAATTAATTACTTAATTCCCTTTCAAAATTCGACTTGGGATTAGTCAGAATTTTTTACCGTCTACCAACATTTACAGGGGATTTCAAAAATCACGCCCACATATGTTTCACATCTGTAAGTTTGATATAAGAAATTTACCACCAAGTTAATACTCTAAATCTTCATCCCAGTAAGTTCCGAATATGTATATGCAAACCTAAAAAAATGTACCTCCCGGAAACTGTAATTTCAGCAGAGCTGAGTTGGAATGTAATAGGTTGCCACTGGAAGGGTATATCTAATATGTGTTGATTTAGCTTAAATATGGATAATATATGCGTGTTACCTGTTAAGTTAAAATAATAGAAATTGAAACGGTTTTACGCTGCAAAAATTGGGTGAAACTAAAACAGAAATTTACGGACAGCGGGTCTCTGTCATCCCAACCAACTTGGCGGATATTATTTTGACTCAACGGTCTGAGACAAAATAATAATTTTCTGGAAATATCATCTATGACCTTTTTCCCTAGGACATTCTTTGGGACATAGTTATCTGGATTAAATTCTGAGAATCTAACAGGGTCCCCAATTGAGTAAACATCAATACATAGTAATTTATGTTAAGTCTATGATTTATGTCGGTGTTTCGGAAAACAATAATTATATTCTGATACATTAAATTTGAAATCGTTTTAGAGTTTTATTTTTAATCACGCATTTCAATGAGTTATTCTTATCTGGTAATGGAGAAAAAAAAATCTAGCAAGAAACAGTGGCTTATCTCGGATCAAATAATTTTTAACGTACACTTCTGTGATATGAACAAATCGGACAATGAATATTTAACACCTGCCAATTTATTTGCCGATTTCAGCGTAATTAACATTTTAATAAATCATTACTGGCTTCTATTAGACGGTATCAGAGACTAGCAAATCACATACGCGTCAATCCACCAGGTCGGTCGGTGGTAATATTATAGATCGACATGCAGAGATTTACCAGCTTGTCAAGAAAATATTATTTATGAAGTGCATCAAATAAAAATAAATTGTTAATTTACATTGCCGGTATACGGTTCACAGTTAAATAAACTCGCACGGAGTGCTCTCCAGGCGGACGGTCGGTATGGAATTTTTAGAGCCCATGTGATAATTCATTTAACAGTTAAGACGAAAATTTATGTTGAAATTTACAAAAATACAAATAAATGTTTTTAACTTACATTGCTGTTATACGTCAGTGACAGAGACTATTAAACTACACGTGGTGATCTCCAGGTGGACGGTCGGTAACAGAATTTTAGATCCCCACGTGGTGATTCTTTAGACTCGCAGGACAGAACTCAATTTTCGGCGCGTCCTACCTTTGCTGGTTACCCTAAAAAGTAAAAATCCCCTCCAACTTTGTTTTGAATACCGAGTGGGGAATAATTTAACTGTGGCCAACGCCATCCGGGATAATTTCTCGCAAACAATTGATTTTAGGCAACTTCTCATCGCCGTGGTACCTTACATTATTTTATCTACTATAGAAAATTACATGTCGTGAGTTAAATAAACATGGAAAGAATAATTTCTAGTTTTTCCGCCGTAAGATGGGACAAGTGTCGAAGTCTATGTTTAAATGAAATTGCATTTATGGCCACAAAAATTCACCTCGTCACATAGTTGCACATTGTTTTTTGTATCTTTTCAATATTTTGAGTTATAATATATATATTTTTGTTCACAAGTTCATTTATCTTTACATTTTTTCTATTTTTTTTCCATGATAGCAAATTAAAATATTTATCATATCATTGAAAATTAAGTTTCCTTTAAGTTAAATTTTTATTGATAATTATTAATATCATAACATTACAACAACTTCACAATAACTTACTAGCATATAGTACGTTAGTTACCATATCATAATACCTTAGATACAAAGTTAATTTTATAACTATTATTTATGAACATTGACGTGAATATTATAACATTTTTCAAATTTGATAGATACACCTGATACACCATTCTTGTCCAAAATGATGGGCATGTCCACTGAATCTTGCCCAGCAACATTCTTTTTCAGTTCGATGGTCTCTTTAGTACATGACACAGTGTTTACACAAACGCCTCCAACTTGAATTTTTCGCGCAATGGACACCTTCTTACTCAAGTTATCTTCTAAATACCCTCTTGCAACATTGCTCGATTCCCAACCACCAAGTTCTTGTAAATCTAATATGTCTCTACCAGCGTTAACAAGAAAAGTTACTGAAGATCTTTTAATACAATGATCAGTATACAGAGTTGGATTTTTAAGTTTGAGATACATAGCAATTTTCTCAGGTATTTTAGAAAAGAAATGGACAGACACCACAAGGCTTTTAGCTCTTTAACCCACATTTTTTTTCTTAATGAATCGCATGAAAGCGCCATACTTGTAGACTTTCACTCTTTTCTTCAACTCCAAACAAGCTCGTAACATAGAATATTTAGGCCACAAAGATGAGGGGGAGTATTGATTTGAGAGTTTCACAAAATAAGCAAGTGGTACCGTTTCTCCAGCACCTTGAACTTGTTCTCTATCTCACCACTCACAAAACTGAAGATATTCTTTTTCGCAATGGGTATTTGATTTATCCGGAAGCAAATCTAATCTTACAGTGTTTGTCGTAATTAAGACTATCTTAATTTTTATGGCAAGCTAAAATGACAACCAAAGTTGTTGATTTTTTCACGTCATTATTGTCAATGACACGATAAAACTTTGAATGTAGCTCGACTTAAACCATTAACGTCCTCGATATAAATCGCATAATAATCTCACTACATTAGTAGCTATTAAGTATGCGTAATAAGCATATACATGTTTACGATCATAGTACATTTTGGTTCGATCATAATTTTTATAACAATTGTAACATGCGGAATGCTCAATAGCATCCTTCGTTATACTGTTAATATTTATTAGAAAAATTATAAGTTATCGGAAATATTATTCCCACAAACTTTAGTACTAATAGAGTGCCCTTACTCCTTAGACTATGATGAACATACGTCATCTGTCAGCAGTTAAAGTTCGCGAATACTAGATAGCGCACTAGGAATGATATTTCAACTAAATAACGTCGGGTGAAACTCTTGCTCGTTGAACCATTGCACTAATTAGACGTATTTATAATTTTGTTTGACCTGTAATGGGGATGTTAGAATTTGAAAAACCTCGTGATGATCACATGAGGTAAGGTTTTAATAATTATACCGGTAAATGCCATCTAACATTTGATATATTGTTTTAGGTTTTTCTTATATTCTTATAAATTAAGAATTAATTTCTTAATAACAAAACTTATTCACGTCTAATGATATTAACGTAGAAGTATTTCAACGTTATATTATTTGCTTTAAGCAAGATTTGAGATTATCTACATTCAATTAGCGATACCTACTACGTTTTCCACTAAGCAAACAATATTCATATGAAGTCAATTTTTCTATACTACATTCTGAATTGGGATATACGAAAAAATTCTGAGCGATGAGATTTTCTTCATTTTGTCTTGGCGACAAATCTTGTACAGACGTTTTTACGATTTCATAACCTCAAAATGGAATTAAAGCAGCCATATGTGAAACAACTTTTAAACCCATAATCATCGGAGAACAGGATCACATTTAGGAATTTCCTTAATCAGGATAACCAAATAAAAGATAAGTACTTTTGATTACTACATGTAAAAGGGATTATTTTCACATGATTGTAATTTTGGGTCATAAAAGCCAAGTGTCTAAATTTAAAATATGAGATTCAAGCTATAATTTTTTTGTTAGAATATATTTTAAATACGCTGTTATAATTAATCCGTTGTCGTACATTAATTCATAGTTACTTATATCTTAAATTCATTGTCGCACATATTTCATTGTAGTATTAATTTTGTGGTTAATTTTATCGTGATTCCTTTCTGTAAATATTTTATCGTAGTATTGTAATGCATTTCTGTTGGTAACATAGTAAGTCGTGGTTCATTTTGATGGTAACGAGAGTGTTTAAGGTTTATGAACTTTGAGATAATGTTACGAGACATATTTGTTGTAATATAGTATTTTGTACAAATAACTAAATAAAACACACTACTATGTTTTCTACCACTATGTATTTATAAAAATTGCGACTGCAGTTTCGACTTACAAAGCCATTGTCAAGCAGTGAATCAAAAATGACTGATTTACAATTATACAGAAATGTAATATATAGACAATATTGGTTGGATAGATAGGTACAATAAGAGGCTTAGGCAGGTAGATGACAATAATAAACTTAATTATGAATATTCAATTATGGGTCTGCCGGCTGTAAATAAAGGTGAATATATCAGATCTAATTGATCATTTAACAAATTATAATCCTTGACATTATTGTGTTTATGAATTTCCAGAGATTCTAAAACGTTTAATTAAAAACCTTTTGTTGAGAAATGTAAAATTTCAATGTCGTTTAATTCTGGAAAACTATGGTTGTTTTCGAGGCAGTGGTTCGCGAAAGATGAATCAGTTTTCTGTAACCTATATGATCTAAGATGTTCTTGATACCGTATTTTGAAATTTCTACCGCTTTGCCCTATATAGATACTATTACACTCTGTACATTTTAACTTATAAACTCCAGATTTGTTAAATTTACGTGTTGGGTCTTTTGCATTGTATAATATGTTTGATAATTTACTCTGTGATTTAAAAGCTATTTTTAGATTGTGTTTAGATAGAACATTAGCTATTTTTTCGGATAAATGGCCACAGTAGGTAATTGTTGTGTAAGTACATTTTGTGGTTTCTTTTATTTTTGGATATATTAATTGAAAAGTGAATTTTTTCCGGATTTTGTTAATTAACTTTCTAATGACATCTTTACCAAAATTATTTTTAACTCCAATGTCCTCTATTATGTGTAGCTCTTCATTCAGATCCGCATCAGACAGAGGTAGTGAAAATGCTCTGTTTATCATAGAATTGTATGCTGACATTTTTTGCTGATATGGGTGTAATGAGTCATAAGGAATTGTGGTTCCTGTAAATGTTGGTTTTCTATAGATTTTAAAAGTATATTGATTATTTATGCGTGACACTGTAAGGTCTAGGAAATTAATTTTATTATCTGACTCTATTTCTAATGTAAATTGTATTTTCGGGTGTATGTTATTAATATAATTTAAAAAATTGTTCAGTTGTCTGGTAGTACCGTTGAAACCGGCCAAAACATCATCAACATATCTATACCAAAAATTAATATGTTTCTTGCCTAACGTAGAATTTAGAATTTCTTTTTCTAAGTGTATCATAAAAATATCCGCTAAGAGAGGACTAAGTGGAGAGCCCATGGGTAAGCCTGAGTTTTGTAAGTAGAATTTTTCCCCGAATTGAAAGTACGTTTGTGACAGGCAGATCTCGAAGGCTGATAAGATTTCGTAAGAGATTATATGGTTAATTTTGCATGTATCTAAAAGGTTTTTGATGAGGTGTAGACATTCATCCGTCGGGATATTAGAAAACATGTTTTTTACATCGAATGAGACTAAAACAGAATTTTGTGGAGTTTTAATATTTTTTAATTTTTCAACTAATTCCGTCGAATTTTTTAGGCTATTGTCTGATGAGAATTTAGTTATATTCTTGAATATATCATTCAGGGAAATGCTAAGGTCCCTGGTTGGACTGTTAATGTACGAAACAACCGGTCGAATGGGGTTCCCTGGTTTGTGATTTTTAATAAGACCATATAGTTTTGGTGCCACTGGGTTCATATTAATTATTCTCCTCTTTTCATAATCAGAAAAAATTGCTTTAATATTCGAGAGACCTTGTTTTAATTTACTTTGATAATGTTTTGTCGGGTCGTTTTTTATTTCTGTTATGTCCTCGGACTGGATGAATTCCTGCACTTTATTAACATATTCTATTTTTGGCAAGATAACTGTGGCGTTAGATTTATCTGCTCTGCTGAGTACCAAATTATTTTCTTTTATTTTACGTTTTATAGCGTTCACTGTACGTGTCTCTGTTGTTTTGGATGTTAACTTGGTAGATTTCAAGTGTTGTTTGATTTGACTTATGGTGATATCCGTATTCTCTTCATGTTTGACTTTATTAATAGCTGATAGACTTTCTGTTATTAATGTGTCGATAATATTTTTGTCATTTATATGTGGAGAGTATTTGGGGCCTTTTGAGAGTAAATTCAGTTCTGTGGTATTAAAATTTACGTTAGACAAGTTAACCACTGTGTCACTAAAATTTATTCGAGTGGAGTTCTGAACGTTCGTATTTAGATTGGGTTTTTGAGAGGCTTTAAGGTTTCTTAATTTTTTAGATTGACTAACATATTTTTTGTATATAATTTTACTAATTTGAGACCTAACTTGGTCATCTAAAATATCAAATTCTACCGGATGAAGTTTATAAGTTAATTCAGAGTGTAGTACCTTAATGTAGTTTTGTATGATATATCTCTTGGAGAAGAACAGCTTGCATTCCTGCTTCAACCATATTTCTTTTGCTTTCCTCAGGGCAAATTCGGAGGCTGCTGATGTCGTGTTCGTCTTCAAGTTGATATATTTCGGGATGATCTTGTTTCGGAGGCATTCTTGGTTAAGCCATAGGTTCTGGCATGCAATCTTGTATTTCGGTCTAAGTTTGAAGTAGAGGGTGGCCTGGATAGCTGTACTTGCTTGTTTCAAAAAATTGATTGAAGGAGCCGTTACTCTGTGGTAGTTAATCATTTTGCACAAATAACTAAATAAAACACACTACTATGTTTTCTACCACTATGTATTTATAAGTATTCTACCACTATGTATTTTGTCTCTCGTAGAGGATCTTAAGTTCCTAATTTTGTTGTAATATATGATTTTTAATTTTGAGATAAATTTACGAGACTTATCTTCTGTAATGTAGTTATTTTGTCTCTCGTAAAGGATCTCAAGTATATCTAATTTGTGTAATATATGATTTTAGTATTGAGGTAAAAGTTACGAGACATATCTTTTGTAATATATTTTTGGTTCTCGTATACGCCTCAAATTTATTTTGCTGTTGAGCAAATTGTAATATAGTGTATCTTGTAATATAACAATATTTTGTAATACAGTTTCTTTTGTATATATTTCTGTCTAATATTTTGCTATACAGTATCGTTGATGCTGTGATAGTTCATTTTTTGTAATATAATATTTTTGTAATATAGTACTATTATATATATGTAACTTCTGTCTTTTGTTGTTTATCTTTATCTTCAATTTTCCTTGATTACACTAAGTAATCAATGGCGCCCAAGCCATGAACTCGACGCCCTTTTGCTCTCCGTATCTTTACTGTGCTAGCCAGGTGAAACTAGTGACGCTAACCTCGTCGCTCGTAGGGTGGCCCACACTTGAACATTTGGGCAAACTAATACCAACCAAATCAACGCCACACAATAAATCTATACAGGTAATTCTTTCAGTAAAAATTGTTCCATTATGTCATAGAAGTACGCATCTATCTGCAATAGATTTTATATCGCCTCTACGCTGAATTTACATTATTCGTTTATTTTGATAATCTATGCAGCATTTTTAACAATAATTTCGACAACAGTTTACAGCACCTGAATGTAAAAACATTTTACACTGATTATTAAATCATTAATAATTGTCAAATAATATTAATGCGATGTAACCATCACACACTCTGTTCGCCAGTTGCGATGAAGGTGCCGTAGCACTTAATTAAAGTATTTTTAATTATATTCTACTTCATTGGAAACACAAGTGTATTAAACAAGAAGTTAATAATCCTGTGCAACCGATAAATTGAAAATTCACCTTCTGTTTTAAAGTTTTATTTTAATAAATTTATATTAAAGCCACGCCAGATTAAATTTAATAAATACAATTTTGAAGGAAACTCCAAAGGATATTAAGATTTCGGGATAATTTGGCAGAATTTTGTTTCTCAATATAAAACTTTTATAAAAGATTTACTGCGTGTGAATTAATATTCTTCATACAATGTCAAGGTCTGGCTTCTGATTAAATTTAAATTGCAGGTGAGAAGTTCAGCCGCTGGAGTCATTCTTGGAAACCTTTTTACAAAGGTAAAATTGAATCAGCAATAAAATTTTAATAATTAATCGTTTAAAACATAAATTTTTGGTTTTTTGTCATTAATTATTTTTTATTCGAATGTCTCAAAAATGACGTTTCTCGGTTAGAAAACAAAAGCGAAAGGTAGAACTTTTCTACCTACTTCAAGTAAGCGGCCTGAAAAGACTTTTCCGACCTAGGCCGGAAAAGTGACAGACAAAAGGTTACCTACTTTTTAAAATGTTGACCCTTTTTTTCTATTATAAAATGGTAATGCACATGCAAATATATTTCAATTCAGGCAATTTTAATTGAATAAAATAAGAGATTCCTAAATTTTAATTGAATAAGAAACCTGGGATTATTAAACGTTGACAATTCATTATTATAATGACAAGTAAGTATAATACCTACATGTTGTAAAACGAATAGAAAAAAGCTAACCGCTATACTCTTCGCCAATTTACTGCACTTTTTATATAATTGTTGCACACTCTATAGGATACTCTTCGCAGTTTTTTTGTAAATAATATTGGTTTTAGATATTTTTAGTTTAATTACAAAATAAAAAAATTATGCAACTTTTTTTTTATATAAAAAAAATTATAACTTTTTTATTTATCGATCGATATTGCTCTAAAACAATAAGGTTCTTCCACTAGCTAACACTAACTTACTGTCCAAATTTGAATGCCATTGGACTTTTCGTTCTTAAGTTATCGTGCTTATAAGAAATGTGACGGACGGACAGACAGACGGACAGACGGACGAACGGACATTTTGAAAGTTGTTCACAATTCGATCACCAACACAGTGATGTTAAAAATTTTTCTATGCGAGCAATATTACCGGTTTTAGAAATGTTCCCATCGAATGCAATATACTCCTCGTTTTGTATTTCCGAAGGGTATAATAACTCCGTAACACTTTTTACCTTCGAGTTTGCATAGTGGCAAAGCATAAAATTACACAGAAAAATACTAAATGAAGTCTTTAATTTAACCTAAAAAACAGTACAACGTACAACAACAAAACCTATTTTTAAACTTACTTTAATTCACAAAAATGTACTTATATATGACTACATTGTCTCTGAACCTTGTATGTTAGTAGTAAAATTGGAACAATTTTGTACAATTATCGGTCGGTTCAAACTTTCTAAGTCTAGTACAACATTTTCAGTTAAAGTGGATTGGGGTGCGATAACTGTCTGAGTTTTTTCTGTGTTTAGTGTGTTATATTCTGTTTGAGTAATAGTAGTGGTCAAGTCTGTGTCCAAAATACTATTTATTTGTGAATTTTGTGATGTTATTGTGGTGTCGAACGGTAGAAGTGTGGGGTAAGTAATTCAGTATTTTGTTAGCTATTTCAAGTTTGTTATTTATTGACTCATCCACAGAGCCCTCAGCTACAGTGGAAGATTTCCGTACTCCGTGGCGTTTAAGTAAGGTTATGTCTGCTCCTGCATCAGCCAGCAACGTAGCCGACGTTCTTCGGAAGTAGTGCCCCGTATATTCTTTGGCATTCGCAAGCTTCAAGTAAGATGCAATTTCAAAAGGAATTGCCCCGATTTTCTGAATTCCTACATTTTGTTTGCAACATTTCCTATAATATCTTAAATATTTCCCTGTTACAGTAAATAAGCGAGGTCAGTTTGTTTTATTATCGGGAATTTTTATTAAAAGAGCTGTTCTTAAATTCTCTATTTGCGACACTTTTAAAAATACCAATGCTTCACGGCGATAGGCACCTGCTACGCCTAATATATATACCACCTACAAATAATATAATGTTAACGGTAGGTAGGTACTTAGTTTTAAAAAATTATCTTATGCATTAAATATTTGTCGTCTGGCGCTTCTGTTAAAAAATTTTCAAATTGTTCCCGTGTCAACGTTTTCGATTTTTTGTACACAGCCAACATCTTTCATTTTTAGAAAGGCCCTTAATTTCATAAATTTTGAAATGTCAACGTTTCCCCTAATTTTTAACATACAATTTAACATTGAATAAGTCGACCATACAGTTGATGATTTATAATTTTCTGCAAGTTTAGCCATATATGCAACTAATGCATTTTCGAAAATCATGTTTATATGGTTTTGCACCAAATATTTTTCAAATTTATAATAGCTTCTTTCATAAATAATTTTTGATTTTTATGGAATTAAATCCATCGAAGCCAAATTGGATAGCTCTCTTACTTCTGGGGGTGTTCATGCAATAAATTCTTCACTATTCATTTTATTGTATTGTGACATTCAAAATTACCTGAATGCCACTTGTTAATTTTTATTCTAATAGCAATGAATTTTTGTAGTCTTAAACCACATTTCAGTAAACTTATTATTTAATTTTTCAGTCCAATCCCAAAGCCCTAGTCTTACTGAATCTGGAAGAATTGTGTTCGTCAATCCAACTTTAAATTATAAATTAACATACAAGCGCCATCTGTTACTTCTCTTGATAAACACCTACAAGTCATCTGGTACAACAAATATGTAAAAGAAGAAATCTGTATAAGTGAATAAATCCCAAAAATCAATAAACAAAATTATAATTCGATAATTCTGATTAAATTGGAACTCATGAGTGCATAAGAATGATACAGTACAGTAATTGTGTAGATTTGTATTATAATTAAAGAATGATTTATGTTCCCACTACCAGCGACATCTCGCGTATAGAAGTGTAACAGGTTTTTTAGATCAAACACGGTAACCGAACAGGTCGTGATGGTCATTTTCCGGTCGATTTCGTAGCGATACGGACGTGCTGTCCGATTAACACCTCATCTAGATTGGTATGTTAATAGATAGTTAATAATATAAATATAATTACCTTCTGTAGCATTTGTTGTACATGTATTTGCAATTTAATTGTTGAATTTATCATAAGTAAACGCGATGTGTGTTGATCACAAATTACCTTCATTCGCGGCGCGTGGCTTGAAAGAGACGCGGTCATGTTAATGTATGAACGGGGTATTTCGAGACATGTGTTTAACTCAGTATTAAGATATATTTAGAAGTAAATTTTATTAATGAGTAATTGAGGTTTAATAAGGGTTTAAAGACAGTTCGAATTTATTAAATTACGTTTTCGTAACCTTGTCAAATAATTAAAATTCAAAAGAATTTAACTCAATATTAGTAGGGGCGAGAAGGGCATATATTATTTAGAGAGATACCAGTAATGCATTAACGTGGGGATTTTATCAAACGCACTAAGAGTGCCCACTAATAAACAAGTAATTTCAAGCGTAGTAACAGATGATAACTCTTGTAGGAATGAGGTGTTTAAGCTGACCCTTCAGCTTTGTTAAGTTGACCCTTCAGATTTGAAGTTAATCCTTAAATTGGGAATTTTACCATACATTTGGCTTAACGGTGTGCCAGGAAAATTGGGTAGCTGCTATAATCCAGGAGAACCAGACTAATTGCCAAGGAGTTTTGAATCCAAGGTTGGAGTGGCCTGGTATGAAATAGTCCTCGCTGGATGAGAGCACCAAGTTGTTTGGTTTGGTAACAGTTCCGGCGTCTAAATTCTTGGGATCTCTACGGAGTCAGTAATCGAGTGGTGGCAACACGAGGATTCAGTAAGACGAGGACCAGGGTTGGTTACTGCAGAACCCAGCCGGTGGTAATTGTATCAACTGAATTTGCTTTTCAACATTTCTTTTCAACGTTCAACTTTCAACGACATTATTCAACATTCGACAAACTTTTATACATTTTTAAATTGTTTTATGTTATATATGGCCTTCAGCTAATTATTAATTTTCTTCCATTTAATTACTTAATCACCGCTTAGCAATAATTTGTCATATTTTGTAAATTTTTTGGTCTTCAACCTAGTCAAACTTATTAATTAAATATATAACTTTCTGTAAGGAAGTTGCTACATCCAACCATAAGGTGTAACATTTCAATTAATTAAAATTAACCATTTCAAGTTTTATAATAGAGTCAATAAACCAGATATTTTTAACTTAGTGTTGATAATTTCATGAGTATCTATAACATTAATTATCTCTGAGTAGTCACAGTCGTACAATTGGACAAGTACGTTATAGATGCTTTTTTTAATATGACTACTGGCGCCTAACAAAAAAAATAAAAGTTTTTCTTGAATAATTTCCGAACCACGACCCAGTCTCCACTATCTAAACGAGAACCGGGCAACCTCAACTTCCTAACCTGCTGGGGGCAGAAGTTGGTGGTACAGTATTTATTTTATGTAGTAAATTTTCGATTAAATTTGATATTGTAATCTATAAATTGAATGAATTCGATACCAATTTCAAGCAAACAGGTATGACAGCAGTTGTGCAGTTGTTATTTATCACATCTGGCCATAATTCACAGCCGTCTGTTACAAGGAAACTTGAAAATTGTATCATTTGTGGGTTAGCAAGTAAATCTTAAGAACATAATATTTTAATTTTCCCTATCAGTTTAATAACCTGAAGCACATTCGTTATTGTATGACAAACGTCCAAATAACTGCCTTTCGAACTCCTACGAATTGCCAGCCTCGACTTCGTCTCGGCTGGCATTTATATGGCATTTTTCGTCCTTGTGACATAAACTACTATTCCATACTCTGCTAGCAGTTTCTTAAAAACACATTTAAATACACAGTATTATGAGTAACAATTTTGGCAGGGCCTTGGCATCAAGGTAGAGACAAATTTATAGTTAAAAATGTGAGCATGACTATTTCTAACGACGTTAATATTTGTAATATGTGTGTGGAGCATTGGGCGTAAAGGGTAATATGGAAAACATTCAGCGAGTAAAGTAATATCTTATTGAAACTGAAAAGGGAAAATGGAAATAAAATTAATAGAAACTTATTTAAATGAAATTATGATACAATTACAAATAATTCTAGATTATAGCTATTAAATAAGATTAAGTGAGGCGTTGATTTTCAGAGATGTGTACTCTGAAGTGAATATTTAAACGAATTTTATATCAGTTACTTCATAATATGTGTTGCCATGTTACATGTTTATTAAGTTTTCAACTTCCTATCCTTTTCAAAGGCTTTTTATATTAAAATCAATTTTTTTAATATCTCTAGCATCCCTCGTTAAGAATCCAATATCCGAGTATAATATATTTTCTCCAAGATATAGTAATCATAGGGGAAACATATTTGGCTTTTATAACAAAACCATTTTATATAGTGTGTCTCATTTAAAATGAAGACAAACGGATATTTTCGTCCTTGTTTAAAATCAACCAACTTAAATTTAAGTAACAAACTGAGACAACGGCAGGCCCCCAAATGGGGCCATTTTCGATATTTTGCTTCGCTTTTAAGACATCCAGAAAATTATTAGAAGAAGTTATTCAAAGTCTGAT